>CM062296.1:134173740-135568578 GCA_031216915.1 Pictodentalium vernedei | reverse complement strand
GGAATTATTGACCTTTTGTTCAACTAAAAAGTTCTTCACAAGTGCAATTTCTTCATAGTATATTGATCCACCTCCTGGCAGTGCACTTGTTGTTCCTCTTATCGTTATCTAAATGTAAAAACAGATAACCGAAAAGATGTTCATCTGGAACTGCATAAGTACAAACAGTTCATCAAAAAGTTGTGTCTTATCACCTTATTTGATAGCACTGTTTTAAAATGTTCCTGTGGGAAGATCCCTCTCCTGAATGCTTAACTCTTTACCTAACGCAGACAATATCAACATTTATTATTTTAATATTTGTTTTTTCGCATTTTTCAAAAAATTTCAACGAAACCATATCATGTGGCTCCTCATTGGAACGAGCTCGTCGATCTCGTTCCAATGAAGGGTCACATGATATGGTATCGTTGAAAGTTTTTGAAATATACATTTTTTTTAACTACTTAATTTATAAATTATGCGGGCGGATGCAGCCGATTTGTTAGGTAAAGGGTTAAACTCCCAAAGACAGCTGACACCCCCTTGTGCTTGCCACAGATGCTTTCAACATCTGTGAACTGTCATACAGTAGGGCCTTTGTGGACAAGTCAAAATCCACGGGTTGTCATTTTTTCCATACATATAATTCAGAGATGATCTGCTATGATACCTAGCAAAATTTCCTCCAATGATTACTCTGGGGTGCTTCATTGGTGGAAATTTTGCTTGGTGTCATAGCGGATCATCTCTGAATTATATGCATGGAAAAATGCCCACCCATAGATTTTGACCCGTCCATACAATGGCTGTACTCTAATCGGTCCTCGTTATTATATCCAGATGAACGGTAAATAGGTTAACTCAAAATTCAAGATTTTTATATCCCCCACAACGAGCTGTGGGGGTATACTGGAGTCACCTCATCTGTCTGTCTGTCCGTCCATCAACATAATTTTGTCCGGAGATTTTCTCCGACGTTTATGGACCAATCTGCTCAAAACTTGTTATGAATGTTCACCACCTTGGGAACCTGTGCACCTGCTATTATAGTTCCAGTCGGATTATTTTTGCCAGAATTATACCCCTTTTCGACTTGAAAAAGCAGGCCTACAATTTTGTCCGGAGATTTTCTCAGACAGTTAGGGGTTGATTCTTTTGAAACTTGGTACAGATGTTTTCTACCAGAGGATCCTGTGCACCTGTGATTATAGTTTTGATCGGACACCAGAGTTATGCCCATTTTTGTCTTAGAATGCCTGAATTGCCCAGAATTTTGTCTGGAGCTTTTCTCAGACGATTATGGGTCGATTTCGTTGAAACTTGGTAAGGTTGTTCACTACCATGGGAACCTATGCACCTGCAGTTATAGTTTTGATTGGATTTTTTCCAGAGTTATGCCCCTTTTCATCTTAGAATGCCTGAATTTTATCCAGAAATTTTCTCAAATGTTTTGGGGTCGATTTCTTTGAAACTTGGTATGGATGTTCACTACCATGGGAACCTGTGCACTTGCAATTATAGTTTCAATCAGACTTTTTGTGCCAGAGTTATGCCCATTTTCTTCTTAGAATGCCTGAATTTTTGTCCAGAGATTTTCTCAGATGTTTATGGGTCATTTCCTTTGAAACTTGGCGGCGGGGGTATGGACCAGCCCATCTGGGACAGTCATGCCTCTAGTATTCTCTGGGTATGGATTTCTTAATCTCTTGGTAAATTGGTTACGTTCAATATTCCAGGTCATAGGTTGGAATCTTATCTCCCACACTTGTCTCTGTTACAAAGGTACTGTGAGCTGCTCTCTGCAGTTGGTGGCAATGTAATCATTGTTGTGACAGCTCTTAGGTTGAACTTAGAGAACTTTGGGGTGTGATTCACAGGTCATAAATCATAAAAAGAGTGGGAGAATAGTATAGTGGTCAAAGTGTAAAGGTTATTTACCAACCAGCCTGGTTGGACCAGTTTGATTAGTCTTGTGGTTAATTGGTCACTTTTTGTGTGAGGGGGTCGTAGGTTTTAACCTAGCTCCCCACTTCTCAGTCGAACTGTACACATCAATATCTTACCTCCTACAAGTATCTGGGAATTTCATTGGTTCAAAGACGTCACATGCAGACTGCATATAAAACCATATACTGCCTGTCAACATCAATATACGCTGGCAGCTATGGGTAATCTCCCCTTTGTTCCTTGATTATTAAAAATGGCGGCAGCCGATAAACACTTCAAGTTGAAAGATTGAGTGTTGGAACCCCATATTTGGTCTGAAGTGCAGGTTAGGCAACTTAAAAGGCTTCAAATTCTGTGGATGTGTGTCATGTTACCTTCGAAATGAAACTGTTTGGTATATATGAATTTGCCTTGTTACAATTTATGGGAGAGTGCTGTAGGCACTCTCCCATAAATTGTAACAAGGCAAAGACACGTGAACACATTGTGAGAATTCTCTCATTTTGATCGCTGTTGTTATTAGTTCTGTGCATAGATGCAGCAGTCGGTAAGATATATTCGTTACACAGTTTGTTGGTGGCCTAAAATGGTATATATGGTGTCAGGTCATTCGCTCTCGTCCAATGTGAAATTAACTGACACCATATATACCATATTAGGCCACCAACAAACTGTGTATTAAACTTCCAGAGATATTGTGACCCAATTCTTCCTAGACATGGGCAGTATACCGAAAATTTGGTATAATATACAGTACAGCCTACAATAAATTGGAAACCTGGTAGCACTAATAACACACTGTTTGGGCGATATTTGCGTCACATTCGTATATTTTTATAGGATTAACGTGTCAGTTGGTCATCATTTGGCCGGTCGAACACGCTAAGATGATGAAGCGTCAAAGAACAAGTTACATATACAAACAATACAATGGTACATATTTAAAAACAAAACATGATTAATTATGAACAGTAATCATTTCAGTTAAAGAAAGCACAAAGAATTATTGAAGTTATGTCAATGCTAAATAGTAAACAAATATAAACACTCAAATAATTGTTAACAACGCTCATTTCAATGCAATTACAAAACAAACAAGTACACAAAAACATGTTTTAATAAGCACTAAGCTGAAAAACAATCCTGAAATTGAACACAGTATTTTACAGTCAGTTCATCAGTTCGTACTGCTAGGTGGAAGTATTCTCTCTTATGTGAATATAATTCTGGATAATTTTCAAATATCAGGAAGGATTATGAAGGTTAGTTTTCACTCTTAATTCAAACAAACATGTACAGTACGTGGAGAGTGGATTGTAACTAAATCACCCGTGGAGTGGAGTAATCACCCAAATTATCATTTTCAAATTTTGTACATATCGACAAATAATACAAGCAATGTTTCAGCCAATGGACCTCCGGGTTAACCCGGAGGTCCATTGGTTGAAATATTGCTTGTGCTTGTTATGCCTTGCAACAAATTTGCAATTATTGCTTGGGTGGAATCTCCACTCTGCGGGTGATTTAGGATAATACACTCTCCACGTACTGTGAGGACTTCATATTATTAATATTATTTATTGGTGTTTAAGGTCACATATTTCTGCACAATGGCTAATCGTGACAGTTTTACGGGTGGAGGAAGCCGGAGTACCCGGAGAGAACCACCGAGCAACGGTGAGCAACCGTCAGCTCCCCAACATACGAACTCCACACAAGCAGGGTTAACATTGGTTGAAGACAGGTGCACCATCGACGTGCAGTACGCCTTAGTACACAGCGTCACCGTGTCCCCACATGGGCAATGGGGGCGAAGTGTCTTGCCCAAGGACACAACGCGGTTGCTGCAGGTGAGATTCGAACCGAGAAGTACTTAATATTTTGTTACTTCATATTTTGTTAAAATTGATGATAGTTATTCTCTCCTTTTCTTTTCATCCAAAAAAGTTTGAATGATATTTATCAAAACGTCGTGCCACTCGCTCGTTTGTCTTGCAATATTCGCCACAACATATTCAAAATATCACGTTATTGCTATAGGAATCACCAAAATAAGGCGCTAATATGGCATCATTAACAAAAAAATATCACCTAACGGTATACTTTGTTATAGGCTGTACTGTAGGTATTGATTAGAAACCGATATGCTGTACTGAAGCAATTAAAAGTTATCTAAGTTTTCAATATGATGGATTTCCTGCCTTGAAGTTTGCTTACCTTCAAATTAAGAAGGGTTTTTTGTGGTGCTGACAAAAAAATGGCAGACATGCAGCAACATGTTGTATAAATTCCAACTCATATTGGGTGGGGGGAGCAAACTGCCCTCAGAATTCGTAGAGATGTTTGGTAGCATCGTTGTAAAATAATGCTGTCCTGAAGAAACTTGATCGTGGCAGTGCCAAAATAATTTTTTAGCTTAACTTGACAAAGTCAAGATAAGCTATTACCGTCACACATGCAGAAGTCTGTTAGTCTGTTCACATTTTCTGCTGCACTCTGTAGTTCTTGTCTGATCACCATGAAATTTCATATGCATGTTTGAGGTCATGTCTAGGTGAGAACGACCCCTTTTGGTCATGATCTGTCAACCGTGATGGCTGCCCAAGCCTGAAACCCAAAAACTTTTAGCACAGTCTACAGATCATATTTGATATGGAGGCCCCAGATATCATTGTAACTTGGTAGGATGACACCGTATGATGTCTAGATGAGAAGTTCCCCATTTGGCCACAATCTGCCCAAGCCCAAAACCCTATAACCTTTAGCACAGTCTACAGATCATATTTATGGAAGGATTTCATTGTAACATAGTAGGATGACTCCAAATAATGTCTAGATGAGAACATCCCCTTTTGGTTGGCATTGGTCAACTGTGATGGCTACAGGGGCCCAAAGCCCAAAAACCTTTAGCACAGTCTACAGGTCGTATTTATGAAGGGATTTCATTGTAATATGGTAGGATGACTCCAGATAATGCCTAGGTGAGAACATCCCCTTTTGGTCGCGATCATTCAACTGTGACCACTGCCCAAGCCCAAAACCCAAAAAACTTTAGCACATACTACATGGCGTATTTATGAAGGGATTTCATTGTAATTTCGTAGGATGACTTAGTATAATGTCTAGATAAGGATGGTTGCGATTGGTCAACCGTGATAGCTACACAGGCCCAAAGCCTGAAAACCTTTAGCACAGTCTACAGGCCGTATTTATGAAGGGATTTCATTGTAACTTGGTAGGATGACTCGTTTTGGAATAATTTCACTAACTTAGTAACTTTGGTTGACATACATTAACTGTGAGGGCCACATTAACTCACCCCTCAATTCTTCAGTAAAGTCTACACCTCAAATTATTTTTATTGAAAACATAGCATACAGGGAACAGAAATTAACATATTCCCAATTATCACAATTCTTGTCTTATATCACAATCCTTCCATAAACATGAACAATAATTACATTGTTAATGCAGTTATATGTTTTGGGTCCAAATGCTCAATTCCCTTTGGTCAGTTGGATGAAAACGTCATGACCAAATGTAATTCATTTTCCAGTGAATACATTTGGTCGAACTTTGACCCGCATTTACTGTAGAGCGCAGTTGACAGAATGTAATTCGGGCGGTGTTTGGGCGGGTTTTTAACTTTTAGCGCCTCTTGCAGTGATCAACTCCGCTGCTGTTTCTTTGGTGACATTTCCCAACTGTGGCATAAAGCCCATTATTAAAATACTTGTTTCCATTTCTAAAGTTGTGAAAATTAAAAATCAGAGTTGTGCGCTTTGTCTTTTGTGTGAGGGTGGTTTTTCACCTTGTTCGTTCGTACATGTTTTATTTCGTCTTTCTGCTTTGTGGTTTGGTAAAAAGTAGTTTAAACAGTTGCGGAATGTAATTATAAGAATTGAATGTAATTTTTATAATCTTTATTGGATTATGAACGTGTTGGAATGGGTACAAATTGTATGAATCCTGAAGGTTCGGGGGCATCCGTGGCAGCCATGACTAGTTTTGATGAAAAATATCTTTAAAATACTTGCCTGATTAAGAATTAGGAGATGAGTGTATCATCATGAGTCTTTGTGCTATTAATATCTTATTAATTTCTTACCAAAAGCCAATAAAAAATGTTACAGGATAAATGAAATAAATAGACAGGGTGTGATGTGTGTTTGAATCGATGGGTGTTTTACATAATGAGTTGGAATGACGTCATATTTCGTGAACAAAATATGATTATGCCATTCCAACGAGTTATGTAAAACACCCACCGATTCAAACACACATTGCATTCTGTGTTTATTACACATCCCATACATTAAATTTCATTTAAATAAACAAATTTTAATTCCGATGTTTAAACCCAAAGGTGAAGAGTCTGTTTGTTTTGACTGAAGCTGTACTGATCAAATAGATCAATAAAAAATCTAAACAAACTTTTGGGAACCAGTGTTTATTGAAATTCGTATCGCTGTTTCTCTGCCCATTCACGCCTAACAATTTGGTGGCTATTAATGTTAGTAAAAATATAAGTACAAATTTGTGCAGATTTGCAAAACAGTTGGGAGAAACATTTTTAAAAGAAGTTCGAAGCATGTCAAGATGTACCAAGATTTACCGAAATATATTGGACCAATTTAGATATAACGGGATCCACAAAACGAAACGGCCATGGAACTGGGTTAATGTTCTAGTTGGAAATGATTGGATTTTTAAAAAAAAATTTATCTCATTTTTGGTTAACTGATTTGTTGTGAACCGACTTTATTTTGCTTTGGACGTTTTCATTTTCACACTACACGGCAGACGGTCGATAATTGTATAACAAAATTTGGAAACTTTTCGAAGCGTAACTAATGACTCGATGGGAAAGGAACTGATATGAACGGTGCTGGGAAAAAAGTTCTGGCTTGTACACCACCCATTGAATACAGAATCATTTATGTCCCAGTGGCCATTCCATTAAATACAAGGGTGTAAAGTTGAATGGATGTGTAATAAATACATAATGTGACAAAATAAATTTTTTATTCCACAAGCAACATTATTTATGCAACCCCAGGGTTTGTACGCAAGTCTGGAAGTCTGGAAAAAGTATGGAATTTTTAAAAACAGACCTGGAAAAGGTAAGGAAAATGTCGTTTTCATATAAATGGTAGGGAAGAAGTATGGAAATTTAATTAAATATATTCAGAATCACTTTCGCTGTCCATGAAATTCAAGCACTAAATTTTTTTTATTTCGTTTTGGATCAAATTTCGAAACTCGTAAAATAATCGATCTGACACAAACATTAATGACCATTAATTGATCCATATTTTTCTGTGATCAAAATGGCTGCACCCAGTGATAACGTATTTATGTTGTGAACGTCAAGAAAAACAACACACAAACATCAAAGTTTAATCTGCAAAGTTGAGGTATTGTGTAATACTGTTAACAAATTAATGTGAAAGGAAATGTGGAAATGTTTGTTTTCAGAAACGTGGGTGGAAAATCCCAAATACACACACTGGATTAGCAGGATCTCAAAATTCAAAACAAAGTCAATAGCAAAATGTCTCATCTCTGACAAGCAAACCAGAAAATAAGCAGACTGTCATCTGCAAAATGAGGTCCCCAGAGGGTGAATTTAGTGATGTTACCCTGCACAGCAGGGTAGCATCACTAAATTTACCCTCTGTGAACCTCAGTCTGAATCAGGGTCTCAAACCTAACAGAAGGAGGTACCCAGAGGATAAATTCGCCCACTGTACATGATAGCATCATCAAATTCACCCTCTGAGGATCTCATTCTGCAAATGTCAGTCTGCTTATTTTCATTCTTGCTGACAAGTCTTTTGACATCTCAAATACAGGGCAAGTGGCATTAACAAGACATAAGGCCTCCAGAAAACATACTATTTTGGATCAAAAAACACACACAAAACAAAATGCAGCACAGCCAACAGTTGTTGATTGATGTGTTATTAAAGAATTTTAATAGTTTTGGTTCATGACATTAGGGGTGATGATTGCTGGTAAAACTCAAGAAATCTGGCAGTAATGTTAAACTCCAACACATTGCATGTACATGTAAGTGTTTTGTAAAATATATTTTTGATTTATCTGGTCACTGCAATGGCTGTGAAGGGTATGGAAAAAATAGAGGAGGGTCTGGAATAAGTCTGGAAAAAGTATGGAATTTTTTTTCTTGGAAAGTGTGGGAACCCTGTAACCCACTTTCCAAGAGTGTGATATAAATAATGAATCCTGCTCGTGGTTTATGTGGTAAACAAACTCTGTTTGACAGGTAAAATAGGGCCCAATCACCAATGCTTGGGGTGGAAGTCCTCTAAAATGGGCAACATGCAGACCTTTCGATTACCCTCAAATTCACGAGGTTAAATGCTGTGCCCAGAATACTAAAATGTGCCCAAATTACGAAAGTGGTTTTCAAATTTTCGCCAATCTGAGCTATGATAAAGCGTTTTATCATGAAACAATTAAGTCAAAAATATAACAATTTTGTGCAAATACGTCTCATCATCATATTTTTATTGTATTTATAAGTTCACGAAAATAGATTTGTGAGTTGATCTTATCCTTAAGATGTCGATCTATGAACGATAACTCACTGGACAAGCTCTTCTGTGTCTTTGTGGTAATTTCTATGAATGCTAAAATAGATATGGGAATTCCAATTATAATTTAAATGTTTTCATGTCAACACCTGTTTGAATTGAACTTTTGATAGGAGTCTGCGAGGACGATCGAAAACAACTGGCAAATCACATAATAAACAAAGTTTGACATATGAGTCGAAGCGAAAGAAAAGGGACAGTGATTTACCCGAAGATCATGACTAAAAAACCCCATTTTTTTAAAAAATAAACACATTCTTTCAACCAGTAAGAAAAGAGGATGAGAAAGAGGGTGACCCCCCACTCTGTTGTGTCGTCGTTGACGATCCCATTAAAAAAGAAGACACCTGCAGTTGCAGCAGTACCACATGTGATGCCATTTCAACCTCACCACATATACCCCAGTTCTTGTACTGGTAGTGATATCTCTCCAGAAAAATATTAATTTGAAGCAAAGGGACATAATTACACTGACTGCCCTTTCCAGATTTCGTTTACAGCAAAGATGGATTTTTATGTCAAATATGTTCCAACTATTCCATTTCTGCTGACAACCCCTCACCCCCCCCCCCCCCCACCCCCCGGAACCAAGCATTCATCAGCAAGGGTTCAAAGGATGAAATTATTCAGCTTGAAACTATTTAGACAGGTATACTTCTTAATAATTATCAGGTGAGTTTTGGTCAAAATTCATTACTTAGAAGCAAGGAAACTGCATTGCAGAGTGTCAAATTTCAAAATTTTCTCCTACCGGCCTGACCATGGTGATTTACCCGAAGATCATGACTAAAAAAACCCATTTTTGTTTTATTACAAATTATTGGAGAGTGCCATGTGGGTGGGTGTTTTTTAGTCTCCTACCGGCATCGCCGGAGGGGACTAGAGGTTTGCACTCTGTCCATCCGTCAGTCTGTCAGCCTGTCAGTCACACTTTAGTTTTCTGGACTTTTTTTGGAAATGCTTCAACCGAATGATTTCATTTTTGGTAACCTACTGTAGAACGATGACTTACAGATCAAGTTTGAGTTTCATGCTGATTGCATTATTCTTGTGTGAGTTATGGCCCTTGGAAATATGGAATAACACCAAAATATCAGTTTTCCGGACATTTTTCGGAAACGCTTCAACAGAATGATTTCATTTTTGGTAAACTACTATAGAACAATGACTTACAGATCATGTTTGAGTTTCATGTTGATTGCATTATTCTTGTTGACCCTCGTTGCCAGCCATGTTGTGCCCAAATTAGACTGATCTAAAGGCCTGGCAACATGGGTACAGTTAAAACTAGAAGTCCTGTCATGAAATGCGCACAAATAGCACGTTTATATGCGTGTTAATGTGCGCGTTGTGGCCCAAGTAAAGCTATCAAATTCTGTACATATGGCCTGTGCACAAGCAATGTTTCAGCCAATGGACCTCCGGGTAACCCGGAGGTCCATTGGCAGAAACATTGCATGTGTTTCCTAAAGAGTAACCAGGAGAACCTGCCTTGCTCTGGGTGCCATTCGATATGGCAATTGCGCGCAATTCCAATGCGCAATTAAGCCTAGATAAGCGCACTATTCATGACAGGACTTCTAGTTTTAACTGTATAAATGAATAACTAACCTTGACTTCATCTCCATGTTGCAGTCACGTTTACCCAGTGTGCAGACATATGCCATCTTAAATACCAATAAATAAATAAAATAATTAACCCTTTGATACTTTTGTATGTCTTGTCATGTACGAAATCCAACAGCACTTTGATACTTGTGGTCATTTGTTTAGTTATTATTTTTCGATTTTTTAAAGTTTTAACCTCAATTCCTATTTTCTCCCCAATAGTGCTGAGTAACAACCGTTGATCCAAGTGTTATCGCAGCTTAAAATACTAATATAATCCTGCTGTCAAAATTTCTTAACTGATTGAGTGCTAGAAGCCACTATCAGGACTTTCAAAAAATAAGGATGCCAGAGCAAAAGTCAACACTTTCCTTGCTTGTATTTCATATTCAGTCGAACACAAATAATATTTTTTCTCATATAAATTTGTTTTATTACAAATTATTGGAGAGTGCCATGTGGATGGGTGTTTTTTAGTCTCCTACCGGCATCACCAGAGGGGACTAGAGGTTTGCACTCTGTCCATCTGTCAGCCTGTCAGTCACACTTTAGTTTTCCGGACTTTTTTTGGAAATGCTTCAACAGAATGATTTCATTTTTGGTAAACTACTATAGAACAATGGCTTACAGATCATGTTTGAGTTTCATGCTGATTGCATTATTCTTGTGTGAGTTTTGGCCCTTGGAAATATGGAAAAGCGCCAAAATATCAGTTTTCTGGACTTTTTTTGGAAACGCTTCAACGGAATGATTCCATTTTTGGTAACCTACTATAGAACGATGACTTACAGATCAAGTTCTAGTTTCATTCTGATTACATTATTCTTGTGTGAGTTATGGCCCTTGGAAATATGGAAAAGTGCCAAAATATCAGTTTTCCGAACTTTTTTTTGGAAACGCATCAACTTATTGATTTCATTTTTGGTAACCTACTATAGAATGATGACTTACAGATCAAGTTTGAGTTTCATGCTGATTGCATTATTCTTATGTGAGTTATGGCCCTTGGAAATATGGAAAAGTGCCAAAATATCAGTATTTTTATACTGTACCAATGACCCAGACATAGCTGGTGCTAACTCTTAAAATATAGGGCCAAACACAAATTTTGCCCCCCAATCCCCAAAATTTGCATCTAAAACTAAAGAAAACATGTCCTGAAAGGCCCTCCACACCTCGCCCCCACTGCGCATGCGCAGTGTCCAGGACGTTCCGAAATTGGCGCCATTTATCATTCTAAGTTTGGCCCTTCATCAGTTAACATCTGACTGATCTTTGTGCTTTTAAATCTCAGTTTAAATGATGCCAGACACATAAATATTAGTGAAATGGTGATTCTAAGGAGGATAGAAAAGGAGGAGAGGAAAAGAATGTGTGACAGAATATTATCAGGGCTGTAACTTAAAATTTTTTAATGAAATTATGTTAAGTTACCTATTTTCAAGGCAGCAGCCATTTTGTTGTCATTCTGATTATTTAGTTACACTGTTTTTTCAAGTGTTTTTCCTCTCTCCCTGTCCTTTAAGTTCCCCCTTGCTATTCTCCCATGCTTTTGGCATAGTTTCTGTAATTATTATTACTAAAATTTCTTGGGAGTTTTAGCTTAATAACAGAATGAATTCTGTTCTTTCCCCATGTTTACGTCTTCACCTACGGGTGGTTAGGCGTTGTGTTCTGCATCTACCATCTGATGTTCTGCAGTTTCTTCCCTGGAAGTCTCTGTTTTGCATCAGATGGTGTATTTTTGGTAACTGATTTCGGGCCTGGGTGCCTGGAGTCTTATTTTAGTGTTTTTACACTCATTGTTTACATTTACAACAGCCCTCTGTGTGAGGGGGGGATTTCTAAATAATAATATCTTTATGTTATTTTAATCATAACTAGATACATTATTATTGTTCGTAAGTGTTGAATAAATTGTTTAAAATATTTTTAAAATTTTTGTCCACACTTAGGCTTGGGATCCATTGGGGCTCAACGTTACTTTTCAGAAACTTGGGCTGTTCTGAAAAAATATTTTTTCAAAATATTTTGATTTCAATTATTTTTTCTATATTAATGGATCATATTATTATTATGTATTTGATTGCCAGGGGTTAGTGCGAGTACCAGGACTTGTTTTCTTTTCTCATTGAAAGGATATTGATCAATTGTTTTAGGAGGAAGTCTTCCTCTGACCTTATTATCATTCTATATGTGGTCAGTGTACTCGCATTAACTCCTGTTCTGTATCGTATGATTTCGATGACAATATGGGAAGCGTATGTCACGGTATGTTGTTGGGGATTTGGACACTCCGGTCCTTTCCCCGCAGGGTCACTCTACTTTATCAATTTCTATTTCAGACGATCAAGATTAGGGTGATGTATCTGTGATGTCTTCCAACAGTGTGCCTCCGTCGTCACAATTAATGAAGGGCTAGCGGAAAAGTGCTCATGTAATACGCCAATTGCCTAAGAGGACCCTAGTAGGTTCGACGGCCTTTGACGTCCGCTAGCTCGCCCGGTGTAGCGTCCATTCACCGAATGGTTCGGCAGCCGGGTTCGTCCGTTGCGGTCTAGAAGGAATTTTGGGGTGATGCGAGCACTATAAAATTAACTTAATGCACACCCAGTGACGGCGGATCGGAGGGAGAACGGAGGAAGCCTTTTAGTCCGGTTCATAGCTCGTTCCGGTCCATCCGGACGGCAAGCGAGAGAGGCCCCTCTCTCGTTCAACAACATCTGGCCCCAGATGTTGTGGTACAAATGTGTTGTTAGCGGAGCATACGTCCGTCGCTCGGGACGCTCCGTTGTATAGGCAGTCCGCTGAGACTGCTAAGGCTTCCTCTTCTCATCAGCGCACACGACCGCACCTTGGCTGCGTGACCGCCGATATATTACCAGCTTCGCCGATCAAGGATTCTTCGGCGACCAGGTCACACCATCCGGCAGCCAGGGATTCGAGACCGATGGACTCCGGACGTTCGCATAGGAAGTATGCGGGAGCCATCTGATGCGGAGCTGCCCTCGGCGAAGCACCGATAGACTGCGCCTCCGCAGGTCTCGACGCCGGACATTCTTGTGCACATAGCACAGCTTATCGCAGCATCCCAGCAGCCGACAGAAACGGTGTCGGATCGAGAATTATCCGACAGCGCTGGGTCGGTAGCCGGGGACTCGAGGCCTGCAGACTCCGGACGTTCGCATAGGAAGTGTGCGGGAGTCAACGTACACGGAGCTTCCAGCGGCAATGCATCGTAAGTCCGCTACGGCACAGGACTCGGGAACGGACGTGCTTTCCTTAATAGCACAGTTTATCGCAGCATCCCAGCATCAACTGAATCTGTCGCATATATTTTATCCGACGATGCTGGGTCGGGACGCTCCGCGGAAGCGGGTACGGACGTCCGAAAGTTTCATCCGGTCCGACGGGATACCGAAAGGGATTCGGTGGATTTCAAGCTTTCCCTTTCGGAACAACATATGCTGCGATGCCGGATAAGAAACTGATAGCGTCGGTGGACTTAGAAATTTTTGGTTCGGTTCAGGGACATCGTCCCTCAGTTCCGACATAATCCAATAATGTCACACAAACTTTCGAATTATTGAACGACGCTATATATATTATTATTTTATGCTTGCTATCCAAGCATTTCTGGTTTCTTGTTCGAAGAGTTATGGAGATGTCTTTCAAAAGTGTGCCTCTGTCGTCATAGTTAATGAAGAGTTAGCGGCAATAAGTGCTCATGGAATATGTCTATCGCTTACGGAATGACATTCGCTAGCTCACCCGGTGTAGCATACATTCATCGAATGGTCCGGCTGCCGGGTTCGTCCGTTGCGGTCTAGGAAGGAGATTTGGGTGATGCGAGCACTTTAATTACTTTAGTACTCACCCAGTGACGGCAGATTGAGGACAGATCAGAGGAAGCCAACAACATAGGGGACCGCATGTTGTGGTTCAGATATTTTACATTCGGAGCATATGTCCGTTGCTCGGGACGCTCCGTTATATTGACAGTCCGAGAGACTGTCTTTAATGCTTCCTCATCCTCACAGCAGGGCACACGACCGCACATTGGCTACGTGACCTCGAGTATCCGATCAGTTTCGGCATTCAGTGATTCCACAGCGAATAGGTCGCGCCATCCGGTAGCCAAGGGACACGAGGCCTATACACTCCGTTCGCTCGCATATTGGAAGTATGCACGGGGTAACGATCTCGGAGCTTCCTGCGGCAATGCATCGTAAGACCGCTGCTCCTCAGGCCTCGGTGACGGACGTGCTATCCGAGTTAGCACAGTTGTTTCGCAGCATCCCAGCAATTGACGGTTTCTCGGTCGAATCAGGAATTATCCGACGGCGCTGGGTCGGTGCGGTCCGCGGTTGCATCAAGCTACGGACGACCGAACGCTTTATAGGGTCCGACAGGATGGCGAAAGGGATTCGAAAGATTTCGAGTTTTCCCTTTAGTAGTATCGGAAGATGCCTTTCATATCTTCTGGCATTTCTTCCAGTGATTATTTTTCGGACTTCATTGCTGCGATCTTGGATAAGAGACTTATAGCGTCATTGGACTCGGATTTTTCGATCGGTACAGGGACTTTGTCCCTGACTTACCGACGCAGTCCAATATTGTCATTACAACATGTGTTTTATTTTTCGACGCTATATATTATATATATATATACAAGCCTGCTACTAAGCATGATAGTTTAGTTTCTTGTCCGCGTGGCTCATTTCTGCCATTTTATCTTTTTTACATATAGTTTATTTTGGCAGAGCAGGGCAAACCGAGAGTTCATATGCGTCTAGACGGTGTGATTAAAGACTGCATATATTCTTTTTCGCCGTTTATGTCTTTTCCAATTTCAATATTGGGAACGACATTATGTATAGTAGACTTAACTTAGACGCTTTATTATACGTAATCCGCCTTACTGAGGCGTTATCATTACGTCTTCAAGAAAAGATTTACGGGATATTATTCTCAATGTAATTTCTTTTGAGGGCAGTATTTTGTTCACGTATAACTCCGCCCTTCAGTGGCTGATTGGAGTGTTTAGACGTGATGCAGCCCTAGCTACATCCACGAGTGGATAGTAGGTTAAGAACTCTCTCAGAGTCGCTTCGTTCTCGGAGGAGCTTCTCTTCGACGGCAACTTTCCGGCAATCCATGAATTGCTTGGTTTATACATTCTCTTGTCTATCTACTGTTACAAGAGATTCAGACTGGGGCAAACATTCGGTGGTTGACTCAGAGAGTGCCGCCGCAGTTGCCGGACCCTAGTGTGGCTGTTATGACGGTTGCCAGTCAAACAGATTGGGATATATACTGATCCCTACGGATTCGAAGTGCCAGGGTCTTTGGGTTCCGCAGTCTTTTAGCTATCAGTTTAACTTCCGCGGAATAATGTTTTTTAGGCTTGCTTTATGTCATTGCATGAACATTATTCAGAAATGCATGCCCAAATTCCTGTCCTTTAATTCGACAGTAGTGGCGTATCTCCGGAACCAGGGAGGCACTCTTTCGTTTCCGTTATTCAATTTAATGGAAAGAATCCGTCTGTTGGTTATAGTACACCAAGTTCAGTTTTGGTCCGTCATATTCGGGGTCGTCTGATTGTTTTATCGCACTCCCGTTCTCTTACGGGTCGCTTGTTGCTGTCAGAATGGACTCTCAACAAACAAGTATTTAATCAGATTTGCTATCTATGGGAGCGCCCAATGATGTTTTATTATGACACAGCTTGCTAATCAATTGCAGACGTATGTGTTGGCTTGTCCAGATCTCTGAGCTAATACTGTTAACGCTCTATTGATCTATAGGACGCAATGATAGGATACGCGTATCCTCCGGCGCTGTTGTTTTAGCAGGTATTGCTAAGATAAACAACCACAATACATTTCTGTTGATAGCATCTCTATCTTCACAGAGATCATGAGTAATTTACTCTCTTGTCTACTGTGGATCTTAACGTGAAATCTTCCTCTATGTGAGGATCTTTTTTCACTGGGTAAATCGTGTCATCTTTATCACAACCAGCAAGGTCGCAACCTTCATGTATTCCGTTGTGTGGTCCGTATTGCATTGTAAGCACTGTACTGGACGAGCTTTGGACGCGATTTCTTACTATAGGAGATCCTCTTCTTCGCTATTCTATGCGACTAAAGTGGAGGCTCTTCCGTCGTGGTGTAGGGATCATTATGTTCATATGGTTGATCCCTCCATACTACGCATTGCTAGTTTTTAGTATACTTGTTTCACAAGATCTACTGCAGCCTGTTGTTATTTAGGTTATAGGTTTATGTTACCTCATACCTATGCACTCTACGATAGTTTACAATTGAGTCTTTTGTCTCTTTATCTAAGTCAGTTAGTAACTTTTTGATAAATAGACTTAGAATCTTTAGATTAAATTCCTATACGGATTTTAACTTCGGTTCTTATTTAGCTAAGTAATCATTTGAGCCTCTGGAAACAGTAGTTTTCAAATTCTGACCTTTTAGACAGTAATTCTGTTGGTTTCTCTTTTACTGTAGAGTCAGTGAGTTTCATGCACTATCGATGGATGATTTTCACTTTCATAGTTTCGGAATCAATACTTCCGTTACTATTTAGGTTGGATTGTTGCATAAGAGTTAGGCTCCTATTATCCGGAACCTATTATTTTAAGGTCCTTCCGTCTTCGTATGGGCATAGGCCTTTACTCTTTCCGGGTACAGTTTATGTATTTATAAACAGATATCTGTTTATTACAAGGGCGTAAGCTTCTTCTGTCTTTGATGTCTAGTAGAAGGACGTTACGCTCCATTTTATTGTTAATCGATTCTATTAACTAGCGTACTGCTTATGGTATATCATTGGCTTAGCAGTTGTGCTTAAGATTTCGGCTCTTGAAGTAAGAGTTCTTCTACTTCTTGGGCTTACATTAATAGTGTTGCTATTATAGATTTTTGACGGCTGCTCATTGCGCTCAGCCATCCATTCATGAATTTTATCTCAGAAATATCGAGTCCATTTCTGGAGGCCTCTATTGTTAGGTCTATTATCTACTGCTCAGAATGTCATTCACTTAACAGTTGCTACTATAGCTAGGTAGGCTGTCTGTTTCGGCAGTGTCTCCGTTCGGCTGCCCTCTTCGCTCTGGGCTATTTGACCCAGGGCAAGAAAAAGGGGGGGGGGGAGGGTGTTCCCTTGGGTCACCTGTTTTTACTATGAAAACAAGGGGATACCTCCTCCGGAGTTAGTAATTCTGAGCTGTTATTGCGATGGTTGTTTAGTGTGAAGTTTAAGTTTATAAAATTCATTCAAGTCTTAGTTTTTAAAGTATAGCTTTTGAATATTGCATATGTCAACGGACATGATTATGCAATTCTCACACACTTTTAGGAGTATAAGAGTCTCTATTCTCTAGACTTACTTTATTATTGGCTTACTTTAAAAATTATTAGTATAAGGATTATTGGATATTAATAGAGTACATGGATGTATGAAGCTCAATTTTTGGAAGGTGTTGTATCTTTCTAATTTATCATAAATAAGAAAGATACATGTAAGGCCTATTACTTCTTTTCCCTACAGGGGATGACTCTATTTTATTTTATTGAGCGTATTCCATTTTGCTCTATGTCCTTGGCCCTCCAGCCTTTTTACTATTCAGCTATGTCTGGGTCATTGGTACAGTATAAAAATGTTAAAAAATTTATAGTAATTTATATATTTTTTATACTTACCAATGACCCAGACGGGGATGGCCCTCCCAGGAGTTGGGAACTCTTGCCTCCCCGCTGAGTACATAGCGCTTACCAGGCACTGGTTATTAGAATGATAAATGGCGCCAATTTCGGAACGTCCTGGACACTGCGCATGCGCAGTGGGGGCGAGGTGTGGAGGGCCTTTCAGGACATGTTTTCTTTAGTTTTAGATGCAAATTTTGGGGATTGGGGGGCAAAATTTGTGTTTGGCCCTATATTTTAAGAGTTAGCACCAGCTATGTCTGGGTCATTGGTAAGTATAAAAAATATATAAATTACTATAAATTTTTTAACTTTCTGGACTTTTTTTGGAAACGCTTCAACGGAATGATTTCATTTTTGGTAACCTACTATAGAACGATGACTTACAGATCAAGTTTGAGTTTCATGCTGATTGCATTATTCTTGTGTGAGTTATGGCCCTTGGAAATATGGAAAAGTGCCAAAATATCAGTTTTCCAAACTTTTTTGGGGAAACGCTTCAACAGAATGATTTCATTTTTGGTAACCTACTATAGAATGATGACTTACAGATCAAGTTTCATTTGCACTCTGTCCATCCGTCAGTCTGTCAGTCACACTTTAGTTTTCTGTACTTTTTTTGGAAATACTTCAACCGAATGATTTCATTCTTGGTAACCTACTATAGAACAATGACTTACAGATCAAGTTTGAGTTTCATGCTGATTGCAGTATTCTTGTGTGAGTTATGGCCCTTGGAAATATGGAAAAGCGCCAAAATATCAGTTTTCCGGACTTTTTTTGGAAACTCTTCAACAGAATTCATGCTGATCACATCTAGGTTATAACATTTGTATAATTATTAATGCTCATTAGTCCAGTAGGGGACATTGTATTGCTTCAGCGATATGTGAGCTCTTGTTTATTTTATTTTTAGCTCACTTGAGTGAAGCTCAAGGGGAGCTTTACTAATCACTTTCCGTCCATCGTCATCTGTCCATCCGGCGTCTGGCGTTCACTTTACATTATCAACTTCTTCTAACAAACTACTGGACCAAATTCAACAAAATTTGCTGTGCATGTATCTTATCATATGTCAATTCAAGTTTGTTCAAATCAAGTTGACCCGCCCCTTGGTAGGGCCACACCCAAAAAGTGAGCCAAAATGTTAAAAAATCTTCTTCTCGTGAACCAGCAGTAGCAGAGACTTCATATTAGGTGTGCAGCTTCCTTTTGGGGTGTAGACTCAGATTTGTTCAAGAGAAGTTCTAGGGGATATATTTGCCATCGTTATGGAAGGGGCAAGAAGTTTTGCCCCTCCCAAAATTTCTATTTTCCAAACCGAGCGGCAGATTTGGACGAAATTTGATATGAGGGCTTGTTGTGTCATAAGTACTTAATTTATGCCCAAATTTCTTTCCTGTCGCCCCATGGGAACCACAGGAGCTAAAAATAGAAAAAATTAAAACGCCCATATCTCCAAAACTACACGGCACTGAGAATTCTTATTTGGTGTGAAGCTTCTTTAGGACCAACAGAATGGAATGGTAAAAAAAAATTGCTATCAGTTTTATCATTTGGTAATTTTCTGGTACTTTTGAAAAAGTGCTGAGTCAGCATTTTTTAACACTGAGGGTAATGGGAAAAACATTTAAGACTGCTTTTCTCCCAAACCACTGCTCCAAAGCTTTCAAATTCTCATATAACATCTTTGGAAGATTGTTTCACATGTTTATTGAAATCAATTCCCTGGGTCCATATTTGGGCTCTCTATGGGAGCCGAAATGTTTAAATTAGTGCAGAATGAGGAATACTCTTTAAAAATCTTCTTCAGATCTACCAATAAGAATCTTTTGTTATTTGGTATGCAGCATCCTTAGGGGGTGAGATTCAAGTTTGTTCAAGCCAAGTCCCTGGGTTCATATTTAAGCTGAAAATTTGGGGTCCCGTTCCGGACTTAGAAATTTTGGACCAAAATCCGGAAATTTTTTTTTTTGTTTTTTTATGCGTTTTGGTCAATTTTAAGACAAAATTTTTTTTTTTTTTTACACTGAAAATTTGGGGGCCAGGTTGGGACTTAGAAATTTTGGACCAAAATCCGGAAATTTTTTTTTGGTTTTTTTATGCGTTTTGGTCAATTTTAAGACAAAATTTTTTTTTTTTTTACACTGAAAATTTGGGGGCCAGGTTGGGACTTAGAAAATTTTGGACCAAAATCCGGAAATTAGTTATCTGTTTTTTTATGCATTTTGGTCAGTTTTAAGAAGAAAAACAAAATTTTAGGCTGAAAATATTTTGTTTGGGACTTCGAAAGTTTCCAAACAAAAATAAAAAAAAATCTGGTTTTTATGCGTTTATCTTAATTTTGGGATGTAAAAGTGCAGGAACTGAAAATAGAAGGAAAATCCTGTGTATTGTGTGGGCACAACTGCTTCATCTAGTTGGTGTATGCTTTTCTTAGGAGGGGCGTATGCAGCTTATTCAAGTCAAGGCCTCTTGTTTTATTTTGTAATTATTTCTTTGCCATCAAAAGTTCATGTTCTTGGTTTGTTTTATGTTTTGGGCCTCTTAATCTACAGAATAGCATGGGTGGTGGTGTATTTCGTCCCTTGAGTGCAAGAAGGCTTTGCAATGATAATGCATTGCAAAGCCTTGTTGCATGACAGGAGAAATTTATCAATTTTATTAACTTGGGTAAAATATCAAACCATTTAATTTTTATTTTTTTTAAGTTTGCATTGGTTATAAAAAGGGCATGCAGCAGTCAAAAATACTTTGCAGGAGTGCCTGAGGAACAGATTTTTAACTTTTTTTAAGCCTACCGTAGGGTACAGGATTCAAGCAAGTAACGGAAACACTGATACTGGATTGTGAAACAATTTTTAAAGTGAATTCCGAAAATGAAAGCACATTAAATTTTAATTAACAGTTTGTTTTAGTAAATCTCTGTTTATATACTCAGTGGTAATTTGTCATATTTCAGGAAATGAGAGGAATATTAATTTAATTGACAGTGCTGTGATTGGAGTTTGCCTTGATAACGATGAAGCAGCAGACGTAAAGGAGGAAGTGAGAAGTTATCTCCATGGTAATGGTTCAAACAGGTAACAGTTCAAACAGATTATAGCACACCAGATGAAATCTGGTACAAAAGGTTTTTTTAGCTGCGACAAGCAATGTGGCAATGTCAGTCGGTTGGGCTGTCAGTTTTTTTACCCCCCTTTTTGGTGTTGGGGGGGGGGGGGGTGTACTGGAATCACCTTGTCAATCCATCAGTCCATCATCTGTCTGCCCATCCATCCATAGACATAATTTTGTCCGGAGATTTTCTCAGACATTTAAGGACCAATCTGCTCAAAACTTGGTATGAATGATCACCACCATGGGAACCTTTGTGCCTGCGATTTCGACTTGAAAAAGCAGGCCTAGAATTTTGTCTGGAGATTTTCTCAGATGCTTATGGGTAGATTCCTCTGAAACTTGGTATGAATGTTTATTACCATGGGAACCTGTGCACCTGCAATTATAGGTTTTATTGGACATTTTTGTGCCAAAGTTGTGCCCCTTTTTCGTCTTAGAATGTCTGAAGTTTGCTCGGAAATTTTCTCAGATGTTTATGGGTCAATTCCTTTGAAACTTGATATGGATGTTCACTACCATGGAACCCTCTGCACCTGTGATTATAGTTTCGATCGGACTTTTTCTTACCAGAGTTGTGCCCCGTTCTGTCTTAGAATAATCACTGTGGCAGGGCGTATGGAACAGTGACACCTCTAGTTACATTCAGTTACCTTTAACCCTTAAAGGTCTAATTCCGACTTTGTCCACTTTTTACTGCAACAGAACAGGTGGTGCAACATGCTGTCAACATGCTGTCTCTGGAGGAACAAACAAGTTACATTGTACATACCTTGGTATACACAGATTATCACCAGTGTGTGTCTCCGGGAATTCAGATCAAGTTGTAGGAACAGAATAGTATTTCTACGAGCCCGTTTCTGTGCCTACAACGAGACTTGATCAGAATTTCCGGAGACACACACAGTGGTGATGATAAATTTATCTCACAATATTGACTACAAAATGTGTTATAAAACTATTTTAAGAAGAACTTTTTCATTTGCCTTATCGATGGAAAGACCCCAAATTTTAAAATAGAATAGCGTTCATTGATCTCCATATTGAGGTCAGTGATGACGTTACACTTCAGAGAAAATTACGTCACTGGCATTCACTTTACTGAATAGTCAGCATACTGCTTGCGAAGTGGAGCAACTGTGTGTTTCATCAAAGTGAATTTCGTTGTAACTTTTGCAACAATTACTGGTGAATTAAATATCCCTCTTGGTGTAAAGGTTTATTATATTTTAAAATATGCTGTTCATCGTTTATTGAGGTGGAGTTTTCCACATTTCGTAGCGAAAGCTAATCCTTTAACTTCAAGAGAGAAGCCTCGACTTGAGCGTTCAGGAAAATTCCAATAATAGGCTACAAACCAGCCCAAGATGCCGAAAAGTGCACATAATTTAACTATTCGTTGAGTTTATTTCCCCAGTGACATTTTAGCATGCCGTGCATAATAAATACATTAGAGGGCGTTTAGTTGGCAGATACAGTGACATATACGGCTCAGAGAAAACAATATTAGGTGAGGCTTTGCCTCACCTAATATTGTTTTCTCTGAAGGGAAAAACGTGAAGCTATCGAAAAACGATATTAATGCTGTTGTTTTGGCAACAACAGAATCACGCGCTTGTATCAGGGGCCCTTGATACGGATTCGGAACAAGGGCCCAGATACATTAAACTTTAGTTGTGTAACAGTGCAAAAACGCCACGATTGTGAGATAAAACACCAGAACAGACAGTGCAGCAAAACAGGCTTTAACCAAGTCTTTCACCATCTAGTAACCTTTATAGAAAAGACCATCAACCTTTGACACAATGTCATATTGGTCATACACAGGCCTGAAAATAAGCAGTCTGACATTTGCAGAATGAGGTCCCCAGAGGGTGAATTTGATGATGCTATCCCGTACAGTGGGGCAATTTATCCTCTGGGTACCTCCTTTTGTTTAGGTTTGAGACCCTGATTCAGACTGAGGTTCACAGAGGGTAAATTTAGTGATGCTACCCTGCTGTGCAGGGTAGCATCACTAAATTCACCCTCTGGGGACCTCATTTTTCAGATGACAGTCTGCTTATTTTCTGGCTTGGTCATACAAGACTAACACATTTCTTCTTTTTACAGGGTACTATGCGACCAGAGATTGTTCATTGCCAGCAGGTTTTGTCAGTGGAGCACATTCTTTTACATTGTACTGATTTTAATCATGTTATAGGGCAGTAATTTACAGTTGGATCTCTTAGAGATTTATTTTATCATACCAGCCCGCACAAAATTCTCCTATTTTTGAAAGCAATCAACCTTTTTAATAAATTTTAAGACTTTTTTAGCTCACCTGACTTTCAGTCAGGAGAGCTATAGTAATCACTCACCGTCCGTCGTCCGTCGTCGTCCGTGAACATGGTGTTTGTGTCTTCTCCTCCCAAACCGCTGAACCAATTTAATTGATATTTGAGATAATAGTTTGTTATGACATCGCAATTTGATTTTGTTCAAATCAAGTTGCCTTGCCCGTGGGTAGGGCCACACCCAAAAAGTGTGCTGAAATCTTAAAAAATCTCTTTTCATGAACCAGCAGTAGCAGAGACTTGATATTTGGTGTGCAGCTTCCTTTTGAGGTGTAGACTCAGATTTGTTCAAGAGAAGTTTGTGGGGCTATACTTGGCGTCGTTATGGGAGGGGCAAAATTTTTGGCCCCGCCCAAAATTTCTATTTTCCGAACCGAGAGGCTGATTTGAACCAAATTTTATGTGAGGGCTTATTGGGTCGTAAGTACCTAATTCATGCTGATTTTTTTTTTCCCGTAGCCCCATGGGAACCGCAGGAGCTAAAAATAGAAAAAAATTAAAACGCCCATATCTCCAAAACTGCACGGCACCGAGAATTTTTATTTGGTGTGAAGCTTCCTTAGGACCAACAGAAAGAATTGGTAAAAAAAATTGCCATCGGTTTTATCATAGGGTACAGTTTCGGGACTTAGAAAAAGTGCTGAGTCAGCACTTTTTAACACTGTAGGCAATGGGAAAAACATTAAAAAAATCTTCTTCTCCAGATCCAGCAGGCAGAATCTTTTGATATTTGGTATGCAATATTGTGGGGGTGGATCTGATTCAAGTTTGTTCAAATTGGCCCCTTGGGTTTATATTTGGGCTCAGTATAGGAGCCCAAATTTGAACTTAGTGCATTTCAGGCAAATTTCTTTGAAAATCTTCTTCTCCAGATCCAGCTGGCAGAATCTTTTGATATTTGGTATGCAACATTGTGGGGTGGATCTGATTCAAGTTTGTTCAAATCGGCCCCCTGGGTTTATATTTGGGCTCGGTATAGGAGCCCAAATTTGAACTTACTGCATTTCCGGCAAATTTCTTTGAAAATCTTCTTCTCCAGATCCAGCAGGCAGAATCTTTTGATATTTGGTATGCAATATTGTGGGGTGGATCTGATTCAAGTTTGTTCAAATCGACCCCTTGTGTTTATATTTGGGCTCAGTATAGGAGCCCAAATTTGAACTTAGTGCATTTCAGGCAAATTTCTTTGAAAATCTTCTTCTCAAGATCCAGCTGGCAGAATCTTTTGATATTGGGTATGCAACATTGTGGGGTAGATCTGATTCAAGTTTGTTCAAATCGGCTCCCTGGGTTTATATTTGGGCTCAGTATAGGAGCCCAAGTTTGAACTTAGTGCATTTCAGTCAAATTTCTTAAAAAATCTTCTTCTCCAGATCCAGCAGGCAGAATCTTTTGATATTTGGTATGCAACATTGTGGGGTGGATCTGATTCAATTTTGTTCAAATCGGTCCCCTACATTCATATTTGGGCTCACTATAGAAGCTCGAATTCGAACTTAGTGCATTTCAGGCAAATTTCTTCAAAAATCTTCTTCTCCAGATCCTGCAGGCAGAATCTTTTGATATTTGGTATGCAACATTGTGGGGTGGATCTGATTCAAGTTTGTTCAAATCGGCCACCTGGATTCATATTTGGGCTCACTATAGAAGCCCAAATTTGAACTTAGTGCATTTCAGGCAAATTTCTTCAAAAATCTTCTCCAGATCCAGCAGGCAGAATCTTGTGATATTTGGTATGCAACATTGTGGGGTGGATCTGATTCAAGTTTGTTCAAATCGGCCCCCTGGGTTTACATTTGGGCTCAGTATAGGAGCCCAAATTTGAACTTAGTGCATTTCAGGCAAATTTCTTTGAAAATCTTCTTCTCAAGATCCAGCAGGCAGAATATTTTGATATTGGGTATGCACCATGCTTAGGGGGGGGGGGGGGGAGATTCAATTTTGTTCAAGCCAAGTCCCTGGGTTCATATTTGGGCTCACTGTGGGAGCCTAAATTATAACTTAGTTCAAAATGAGGAACTTTCTTTAAAAATCTTCTTTAGATCCAGCAGTCGGAATGTTTTGATATTTGGTATGCAGCATCCTTAGGGGGGTGAGATTCAAGTTTGTTCAAGCCATGTCCCTAGGTCCATATTTGGGCTCACTGTGGGAGCTCGAATTGTACTTTTGTTCGAAATGAGGAATATTCTTAAAAAATCTTCTTCTTCAGATCCAGCAGTCGGAATGGTTTGATATGTGGTGAGTAGCATCCTTGGGGGGGGGGGGGGGGGGGGGGATTCAAGTGTGTTAAAGCCAAGTCCATATTTGGGCTCCCTGTGGAAGCCCAAATTATAACTTAGTCAATATGAGGAATTTTTCTTTAAAAATCTTCTTCTGCAGATTCAGCAGTTGGAATGTTTTGATATTTGGCATGGAGCAAACTTAGAGGGCTGAGATTCAAGTTTGTTCAAGCCAAGACCCTTGGTTCATATTTGGGCTCACTATGGGAGCCAGAATGACAACTTAGTTCAAAATGAGGAATTTTCTTTAAAAATCTTCTTCAGATCCAGCAGATGAATGCTTTTGATATTTTTTATGCAGCATCCTTAGGGGGGTAAGATTCAAGTTTGTTCAAGCCATGTCCCTAGGTCCATATTTGGGCTGATTGTGGGAGCTCGAATTGTAACTTGGTTCAAAATGAGGAATCTTCTTCTTCAGATCCAGCAGTCGGAATGTTTTGATATTTGGTGTGCAGAATCCTTAGGGGTGTGAGATTCAGGTTTGTTAAAGCCAAGTCCCTGGGTTCATATATGGGCTACCTGTGGGAGCCCGAATTATGACTTAGTTCAATATGAGGAATATTCTTTAAAAATCTTTTTTTAGATCCACTGGTCAGAATATTTGGATATTTGGTATAAGCTTTTCTTAGGAGCAGCAGATGCAACTTGTTGAAATCAATTCTCTGGGTTGATATTTAGGCAACCATGTCAGGTGAGCGCCCTCTGGCCCCCTGGGGCCTCTTGTTTATTCTTTTAAATTCTTATTCATTCATGTCTATTTCACAGGTTGATTTACTCAGTAATTTTTGAACAACTGATCTCATTTTCTCATTTCTGTGTCTAGTCTTTAGTTTTATTCCTCTAATTTCATATTTCAATGACTCTTATAAAATACATACTTTTCATCGCCACAATATTGCCTTAGCTGCTGATGTGGCAGTAAGCACCAAGAAATAAATAAATAACATTCCTTGTTAGTTTTTTTTCTAGGCAAGTCTTGGCTGCCTATACAGGCAGCCAAGACTTGCTTAGAAACAATGGCAAAGCCTCAGAATGTAAACTGTCAAAAAGTATAAAAATATGTATAAAACTTACCAGGCCATTTAGGGTTAAACACTTTGTGGAATGACGTCCTGTTTGGTATACAAGTGTATCTTGCTGATGTATAGCTCCATGTTCAATACAAGAGTTATTTATTGTGTTTTTTCAGTGTTATTGCCCTTGCAGGACTCGGAATTTGTTTTGTTTTTTTCTGCTGACCCAGGGAACATGGTGGCTCAGTGCATGGTTACAGCATTGGACGTCAAGCAGAAAGATCCATGATTTAAGACCTGCCAGGGGGAACTGCGTTGTGTCCTTGGGCAAGGCACTTAATCCTGATAGCACATGTGGGAGCATGGTGCACCGTATAATAAGATGAACTGCACGTCAGTGGTGCATTTGTCTTCAATGATGCTAACCCTACTTGTGTGGAGTTGCTCACCATTGCTCAGAGATTCTCTCCGGGTACTCTGGCTTTCTCCACCAGTAAAACTGTCCGACACAAGGTGACCATGGCTGTCGAAAGTGTTGTTAAACCCCAATAAATAAATAAATTTTCCTCCATGGAAATTTTTGCAAAATATATTTTAAAATGTTAATTTTTTAAAATGATAAATTAGGATGATAAATTAGGCCCCAT
This sequence comes from Pictodentalium vernedei, assembly GCA_031216915.1. Classification (NCBI taxonomy): domain Eukaryota; kingdom Metazoa; phylum Mollusca; class Scaphopoda; order Dentaliida; family Dentaliidae; genus Pictodentalium; species Pictodentalium vernedei. Next base: position 135,541,308 of record CM062296.1, on the reverse strand, counting down.
AAAGTAGATCTTCTGTTTTTAAGGCCATTTTTGTAAAATTGCATGTGAGCCGGCAATTTTTTGTTTTATTTTTATACCCCATGCAACGAAGTTGCGGGGGTATAATGTTTTTGGCTGGTCCGTCCATCAGTCCATCAGTCTGTCAGTCCGTCAGTCCATCAGTTCATCAGTCCGTCAGTCCATCAGTCAGTCCTACTTGTTTTCCGGACTTTTTTTCTACACGCTTCCAGATATTGAGCTGATTTTTGGTATGTCAGTCTAACATGGTAGCATACAGATCAAGTTTGCATTTTGTTCCGCTCCACTGATTTTTACCAAAATTACGGCTCTTGGACTCTGAAAAATGCATCAAAATTACAGGTTTCCGGACTTTTTTTCTCCACGCTTCCAGATATTGAGCTGATTTTTGGTATGTTATTCTGACATGGTGGCCTACAGATCAGGTTTGCATTTTGTTCCGCTCCACTGATTTTTACCAAAATTACGGCCCTTGAACTTTGAAAAGTTCATCAAAATTTCAGTTTTGCAGACCTTTTTCCTACACGCTTCCAGATATTGAGCTGATTTTTGGTATGTTAGTCTAACATGGTGGCCTACAGAAGAAGTTTGCGTTTTCTTCCGCTCCACTGATTTTTACTGAAATTATGGCCCTTGAACTTTGAAAAGTTCATCAAAATTACAGTTTTGCGGACTTTTTTCCTACACGCTTCCAGATATTGAGCTGATTTTTGGTATGTTAGTCTAACATGGTGGCCTACAGAACAAGTTTGGGTTTTGTTCCACTCCACTGATTTTTACCAAAATTACGGCCCCCATAGACTTTGAAAAGTTCATCAAAATTACAGTTTTCCGGGCTTTTTCTCTACATGCTTCCAGATATTGAGCTGATTTTTGGTATGTTTGTCTAACATGGTGGCCTACAGATCAAGTTTGCATTTTGTTCTGCTCCACTGATTTTTACCAAAATTACGGCCCGTCGACTTTGAAAAGTTCATCAAAATTACAGTTTTCCAGACTTTTTTTTCTACACGCTTTCAGATATTATCGAAATTACGGCCATTTTAGTATGTGAGTCTACCACAATGACTTACAGATCAAGTTTGCGTTTCGTTCTGCTCGTCTGATTTTTGCGGAAATTACGGGCCCTGGACTCTGAAAAATACAAGTAACAGATTTCCGGGTCATTATACTAAAAATTGCAGTTTTCCGGACTTTTTTTTCTACACACTTCCAGTTATTATCTAAATTACGGCCATTTTAGTATGTGAATCTACCACAATGACTTACAGATGAAGTTTGCGTTTCGTTCTGCTCGGCTGAAAAACTTAGTTCAAGTTATGGATAAATTAGATAGACCTCCTCCTGTAATTGTTGGTGACTTAAATGTCAATACTTTGAAAGAACCAAGCAACATATTAGTAAAAACATTGTCTACAAAGTGTTAAAGCCAAGTTATTTGCTCACCGACTTACATTTCTGGCTCCTGTATTGACCATGTGTACATAAAAAAAGACATAGCTTTTGACACAAGAATAATCCCGGTTCCATATTCCCAGCATGCAGTTATTCAAGTCAGGATTAGAATATGAAGCGACTTTGAATTTGTTCATGAAGTAAAACAATAATCTTTTTCACTTTTTGTGTATAAACACTTTTATTTGGGATAGCAATTCTAAATCTGACACCTTTTTTATAAACAAGCCGCGTACACTAAAGTAATTTTATCAGCAAAGACCTAGTGTGACCTTACATTATTTACAATGTGTGTTGGAAAGATCAAATTGGATTTAAAAAGGTTGGTATCATTAAATCTTAACATGGCTCCATATTTCAATTAAAATTAATTCTGCTTGAATTCTTTCAATACCGTTGAAACTACAGAACACTGTTTTCTGCAGTATTCCTAGAGTCTATGTTTATTTTTAAAAAATGATTAGAGCTTGAAATATCGGTAGGGGGGGGGGGGCATGGGGTATGTGAGCGCGCTCACTAAGGTTCTATATTATTTATTTTTTTGTAGTTATTCCTTTGCCATCAAAAATTCATGTTTTGGGTTTGTTTTATGTTTTAGGCCTCATATTCTACAGCATAGCATGAGTGGTGCTGTTTTTCATATCTTGAGTGCAAGAAGGCTTTGCAATGCTCATGCATTGCAAAGCCTTATTGCACTCAAGGGACAAATTTATCAGTTTTATTAACACAGGTAAAATATTGGACACCAACCATTTAATTCTTATTTTCTTATGTTTGCATTGCTTATAAAAAGAGAGTATGCGACAACCAAAAGGACCATGTGGGAGGGCCCGAGAAACATATTTGGAACTTTGTTAGGCCTTACCGACTGCTGCAGTAAATCTGCATGATATAAGAACAGTGCTTTCAACACACAAGAACATTGTGAAGATGACCTATTGTGGGTTGTAAACCTGATTATAAAACATTCCAGCTTCATCATCAAGGCAGACAAGCAGTTTGACCTGCGCGCTGTAGAACCTTAGAACAAGAGTCTTAACCCTTTACCCAATGAATCGGCCACATCTGCCCGTGTAATATGCAAATTCAACAGTTGAAAAAATATTATTTTTCAAAAAATTTCAACAAAACCATATCATGTGACCCCTCGTTGGAATGAGCTCGTCGAGCTCGTTCCAACGAGGGGTTACATGTTATGGTTTTATTGACATTTTTTGAAAAATTTTAAAAATGATATTTAAAATAATAAATTTTGATATCCTCTGCATGGGGTAAAAGGTTAACTGGTTGAATGCTTGAAGCCACGATCATGGATCTACTGAAAAGTGCTGAACGCATCAGCTTGTTGTTTTCACAGCAGTAGAAGTAGAAGAAATATTTGTGTACAGTTGTCTTGTTACAATTTATTACAGTGTAGGGTTGAAAGTTTACTGGAATTTGATGGAATTCCAGAATTTCCAGGTCTGTTTTTGCGTTACTAATTTTACTTTTTTATGCAACCCAAAGTCTGAATTTTCCAGTTATCAACTTTTCTGTTGCACGTGTGGTTCCGTTTTTAACATTTTAGCATTTGCTGGAAGTCAAACCAAGTTCGTTTGTGTACTAAATGCTGATTGGACAGTCATATTCAATAAGTAAAATTGTGTGAGAGTTCAACCAATGGAATTTTTTGTTTATTATACGCCCGTTTGAAAAACTGGACGTATTATGTAAATGGTCTCTCTGTCCGTCTGTCTGTCCATTCGTTGACACATTTCGTTTTCGGACGATAACTTTAGTTATAATGGTTTGAGCTGAGTTAAATTTGGCTTATGGATTTAGTATAACAAAATACAGGTTGGGTTCGATTTCCGTCTTTAGCGGCCCATTTTTAGTAGAGTTATGGCCCTTTATTTATGAGAATCTTGCCCAAGTTCTTGTTTGTACTTAAACATTACAGTATTGTGTCGTCTTCTCCTTCTACATTTTACATGCTATATTGTTCAAACTTTGCACACATGTTGACCACCAATTGTCGTTGTGCATGTGACAAGAGCAAGTAACTCTCTTTCGTATTTCCAGAGTTATGCCCCTGTTTAGAACTTAAAACATTACAGTTTTGTGCGCCTACTCCTTCAACATTTTACAGGCTATATTGTTCAAACTTTGCACACATGTTGATCATCAATTGCCGTTGTGCATGTGACAAGGACAGATAACTCCATTTTGTATTTCCAGAGTTATGCCCCCTTTCAATACTTGAAACATTACACTATTGTGTCGCCTACTCCTTCAGCATTTTACATGCTACATTGTTCAAACTTTGCACACATGTTGATCAGTAATTGCCATTGTGCATGTGACAAGAGCAGGTAATTCTGTTGTGTATTTCCAGAGTTATGCCCCCTTTTAGTTCTTAAAACATTGCTGTATTGTGTCGCCTACTCCTTCAACATTTTACATGTAATATTGTTCACGCTTTGCACACATGGTGATCACCAGTTGCCGTTGCGCATGTGGCAAGAGCAGGTAACTCCATTTTGTATTTCCATAGTTATTCACCTTTCAGTACTTAAAACATTACAGTATTGTTTCACCTTCTCCTTCAACATTTTACATGCTGTATTGTTCAAACTTTGCACACATGTTGACCACCAATTGCCATTGTGCATGTGACAAGATCAGGTAACTCTGTTTTGTATTTCCAGAGTTATGCCCCCTTTTAGTACTTAAAACATCACTGTATTGTTCAACATTTTACATGCTATATTTTTGTTAATTAGTGCTCAATGAAGACCACGTTTTTCAAAGTAAACAATGGAATTGAAAGGACAGGAGGATATATCACTTGTTGATAAAGAAATCAAAAATAAGTTTGGTTGGGACTGGTGGCAAGAAAAGGATTCCAATAATGATTTTCTACCTGACTTAACCCTTTACCCAATGCAGACGATATCAAAATTTATTATTTTAAATATCATTTTTTTAAATTTTTCAAAAAATTTCAACAAAACCATATCAGGTGACCCCTCGTTGGAACGAGCTCAACGAGCTCGTTCCAAGGGGTCACATGATATAGTTTTGATGAAATTTTCTGAAAAATAATATTTTTTAAACTGCTGAATTTGCATATTACGCAGGCGGTTGCGGGTGAGGTAAAGGGTTAATAAGGAAAATAAATTGTGCTGGAAAAGTTAAGTGTATTTGGAGTGAAAAAGAAATCAACTATGGAAATGATGGCAAAAAAGTATTAAAACGGGAATGGGACAACCCGCCCTAGGGACAACCTGCCCCAAACCGACTGGGATAACCCACCCTGGGACAACCCGCCCCAAGTTTTTCACACACTGCAGTTATCAGCTATTATTAGACTATGATATTGGAGGTGTGCAGACAAAATGCCAGTGGAGAAAATAGAACCAGCTCTTAGGGTGCATTTGGAATAAGGTGAGGATGAGTTGTCGGCACTACTTACATTTAGGGCTTAAAAATGAATGTTTGTTTTAACTCTTTATGAAGTGGCCACAACCCCCATAGTTGCTGGGGTGTTCCCCCCTGCAATTGGGGCATTTCACAGTTGTGGCATTGCACGACTTTGCGATGTGTTTGTCGCCGCATTTCATACACCGTTGTTCCCCATAGCATTTGTGTGACATGTGCCAAAATTTCTCACACTTGTGACACTGAACGGGTTGCGGAAGTACACGATATTCCTCTGTTTTGTAATTTCTGCTCTAGATGTATACCCCTTTGCTTATTAACCCATTACCCAATGAATTGACCGCATCCGTCCGCGTAATATGCAAATTCAGAAGTTGAAAAAATATTATTTTTAAAAAAATTTCAACAAAACCATATCATGTGACCCCTCGTTGGAATGAGCTCATCGAGCTCATTCCAACGAGGGGTCACATGATGTGGTTTTGTTGAAATTGTTTGAATAATTTAAAAAAATGATATTTAAAATAATAAATTTTGATATCGTCTGCGTTGGATAAAGAGTTAAATTTAAATAGCAGAATGGAGAAAGTTAAAAGTCTTCACTACTGCCAACCAGTATAATTCAAAGAGAAGCAACATGATGATTGTTAACAGCTAAAACAACACATTTATTGTCTTAGTCTTAGATAAACGAAAAGAGATCAACGCTGTGATGAATCTATATCACGCTAAAACAACATGTCTTGTCATTTCATTTTTGCTCATCAAACAACTATCAGTTCTCTTAGAGGGTACCCGACTGAAAGAACATGACTAAAACAACACCCCACTTCTGGCTGGTCTCTACATGGTACCAATTCAGTTTAGAACTATTATTAGTTTAATTCAGTCATTCTGGGATGTGTTAATAGGATCAATGCGGATTGTTTATAATTTTCGATAAAAAAGTGAGTAAAAATCTTTTTAGTTCAACTTGACAAAGTCAAGCTGAGCTACATGTACGTCCACAATTTCCTTTGGCACACTTCACAGGCCGCATTTATGATCAGATTGCTCTGAACCTTGGTCTGCATGTTTGGGGTGACCTCTAGATGGGAGCTATCGATTTTTAGTCGAGTTGTGACGAAGTCAAACTCGACTTATAGTTTGGTGAATGGCGGGCGGGCGGGTGGGAGGGCGGGCGGGCGGGCGTAAACAATTGGTTTCCGGATGATAACTTGACAGTGGTTCAACTCACATTCATTAAACTTTATACGTAGGTTGGTCTTGGTGGGAGGAAGAACCCTATTGATTTTGGACATGCTACGCCGAAGGTCAAGGTCACAGTGACCTTGAACATAGTAAATCTTAAACAATTGGTTTCCGGATGATAACTTGATAATGGTTCAACTCACATTCATGAAACTTCATAGGTAGATTGGCCTTGGTGAGGGGAAGAACCCTATTGATTTTGGACTCGCTACGTCAAAGGTCAAGGTCAACGTGGCCTTGAACATAGTAAATCGCAACAATTCCTTTCCGGATGATAACTTGATAGTAGTTCAACCTACATTCATGAAACTTCATAGGTGGGTTGGCCTTGGTGCGAGGAAGAACTCTATTGATCTTGGACTCATGAGATCAAAGGTCAAGGTCACAGTGACCTTTAACATAGTATATCGCAACAATTGGTTTCCGGATGATAACTTGATAGTGGTTCAACCTAGAGTCATGAAACTTCATAGGTGTGTTGGCCTTGGTGCGAGGAAGAACCCTATTGATGTTGGACTCACCAGGTCAAAGGTCAAGGTCACAGTGACCTTGAACATAGTATATCGCAACAATTGGTTTCCGGATGAGAACTTGATAGTAGTTCAGCCTAGAGTCATGAAACTTCATAGGTGTGTTGGCCTTGGTGCGAGGAACTGTTGTCACAACTCAACATTGGATCGGTGATCCTGAGCGGCATTTTCTTCAATTTCTGTCAAAAAATGTTGCCGCGGCCAACGTTTTTAGAACTTAGTTTAGTCAGACCTCAATATTTCCCTTTGGCACACCCTACAGGGCACATTTATGATCAGATTGCTCTGAAACCTGGCATGCTTGTTTGGGGAGACCTCTAGATGGGAGCTATCGATTTTCTTCCATTTCTGTCAAAAAATGTTGCCGCTGCCATCGTTCTTAGAACTTAGTTTAGTCAAACTTCAATATTTCCCTTTGGCACACCCTACAGTGCACATTTATGATCAGATTGCTTTGAAACCTGGCATGCTTGTTTGGGGTGACCTCTAGATGGGAGCTATCGATTTTCTTCCATTTCCATCCGTCAAAAAATGTTGCCGCTGGCAACGATCTTTGAACTTTGTTTAGTCAAGCATCAATATATTCCTTTGGCATGCCCTACAGGGCACAATTATGATCAGATTGGTTTGAAACTTTATATGCTTGTTTGGGGTTACCTCGAGATAGGAGCTATCGATTTTCTTCCATTTCCATCCGTCAAAAAATGTTGCCGCTGGCAACGATCTTTGAACTTTGTTTAGTCAAGCATCAATATATTCCTTTGGCATGCCCTACAGGGCACATTTATGATCAGATTGGTTTGAAACTTTATATGCTTGTTTGGGGTTACCTCGAGATAGGAGCAATCGATTTTCTTCGATTTCCATCAAAAAGTGTTGCCACTGGCGATGACTTTCGATAAACTTAGTAAAAACTTAGTGCAGTTAAGCATCAATATTTCCCTTTGACAAACCCTGCAGGGCACATTTATGATTGGATCGCTTGCAAAGTTGGTGTGCTTGTGTGGGGTGACATCTATATGGGAGCTGTCGATTTTCTTCCATTTTTGTCTAAAAATGTTGCTGCTGACCTTTGAACTTAATTTAGTCAGTCCTCAATATTTCCCTTTAACACACCCTTCAGGGCACATTTATGATCAGATTACTGTGAAACTTGGTATGTGTGTTCGGGGTGACCTCTAGATGTGAGCTATTGCTTTTTTTCATTTCCATAAAAAATTATTGTCGTTATCACCAGCCTTTGAACTTACTGCATTTGAGCATCCATGCTTTGAACTGAAAATTAGTAATGTTTCTACAGGACAAGTCATACTACTGTGATGCATCCAACAAGTTTGATGGAATCGCCTCGAACCCTTTCCAATGAGTTTTGCAGACCTTATATGGTTTGCATTAATGACATAACACTCGGTTGAGTTCAGGTGAACTCACAAGGTCGATAACTTTGTTTTGATCTATTCTGGTGTTTCTGAAGTGATCAAAGTTGTAGTTTTTTAACTTGAATCATTTAGATTTCGAACATTCTTCCAGCTAATGTTAAATATCAAAAGTAAATTGAAAACATTCCATATCATTCTGGAAATATACAAAAACATAAAGTGACGTATAATGAAATTGAGGCACTCTTGAAGATATTACAGAGAATACGACATTATTCGACATTTTTAGAACAGAAATTAACATCATTTGCAAAACATCAATCTGCCATTTGGGATATACTGCTAGCATGTGGAGAGTGGATTGTAACTAAATCACCCATGGAGTGGAATTATCACCCAAAGTATCACTTTCAAATTCTGTACATATGAACAAAAAACACAAGCAGTGTTTCAGCCAATGGACCTCCAGGAGGTCCATTGGCTGGAACTTTGCTTATGATGGTTATACCTTGCAACAAATTTGCAATTATTGCTTGGGTGGAATCTCCAATCTGCGGGTGATTTAATGATAATACACTCTCCATGTACTGTATACTGTATAGGCAGAATGACATTAGCGTTTGTACTGTCATTTTTAGCTCAAGCATACGTACGTACATACGTACACGTACATCCACAATTTCCTTTGGCACACCTCACAGGTCGCATTTATGATCAGATCACTTTGAAACTTGGTACGTTGTTTGGGGTGACGTCTAGATGTGAGCTATCGATTAATGCAGTTATGCATCAATATTTCCCTTTGGCACACCCTGCAGTGCACATTTTTACCCAGACCAAATCACTTTGAAACTTGGTATGCTTGTTTGGGGTGACCTCTAGACGGAAGCTACTGATTTTCTTTCTGTCAAAAAATGTTGCTGCTGGCAATGACCTTTGAACTTAGGCATTAATATATTCCTTTGGCACGCCCAACAGGACACATTTATGATCAGAATGGTTTGAAACTTGGTATGTTTGTTTGGGGTTACCCCGAGATGGGAGCTATCGGTTTTCTTCAATTTCCGTCAAAAATTGTTGCCGCTGGCAATGACCTTCGATGAACTTCATGCAGTTATGCATCAATATTTCCCTTTGGCGCAGGTTGCAGTGCACACTTTTGACCGCATCGCTTTGAAACTTGGTGTGCTTGTTTGGAGTGACCTCTAAATGGGAGCTATCGATTTTCTTCCATTTCCATCAAAAATAGTTGTCATTGGCAGTGACCTCTGATGAACTTAGTAAAAACTTAGTGCTGTTATGCATCAGTGTTTCCCTTGACACACCCTGCAGGGCACATTTATGATTGGATTGCTTGGAAACTGGGTGTGCATGTGTGATATCTATATGGGAGTTATCGATTTTCTTCCATTTCTGAAAAAAAATGTTGCTGCTGGCAACAAGCTTTGAACTCAGTTTAGTCAGGCTTCAATATTTCCCTTTGGTACACCCTTCAGGGCACATTTATGATTAGATCCCTTTGAAACTTGGTATGTGTGTTCGAGGTGACCTCTTGATGTGAGCTATTGATTTTTTTCATTTCCATAAAAAATTATTGCCGTTATCACGAGACTTTGAACTTACTGCATTTGTGCAGCAACTTACCCCTCTTGCACTCTCTGTAGGGTATATTTATGAATTTCCATAAAAAAGTGAGAAAAAGACATTGCAACAAGCAATGACCTTCAAGCATCTTCCTTTGGCATGCCTCAGGGGCACATTCATTATCATGTTGTTTTGATACTTTGTATGCTTATGCAGGTGGCAAAGATAGCAGCTATTGATTTTCTTTTCATTTCCATCAAAAACTGCTGTTAGCAACAATCTTTGAATTTATTGCATTTGTGCATCAACATTCTTCTTCGACATTTATCATAGGATAGTTTTTTTTAACTTGGTGTACTCATTAGACAAGACCTTTAGATAAGAGCTTTTGATTAGCATTCATTTCTGTGAAAAAAGTAACCATTTATAATAACCTCTGAACTTTCTGCATTTGTCCTTCCTTTAGCCAGTCTTTCAGTTTACATTTAAAAAATGCATGGATTACTCTGACATCATGCACACACAATACTGTTATGTTGAAATTTCACCAAATAACATTGGTACCAATGATCTTCAGTTTTGCCATTTCACTTATAACTTACCAAGTTCAAGTTTGTCAAGTTGAGCTACAGTGTCATTGACACTTTCATTTACCAGACTAGATCGATTTGGGCAGAGGGATAATATTGAATAAGAAGCTGAAGGCTTCGAGTTCAGTATTATTCCTCCACCTAAGTCGATTGAGTGCTGTAAAAATGACAATTCAAATGCATATACATACTCTTTAAGGAATAGTGCATGGCTTGGAGTTGACTAATCCCATATAGTGCCCAGTGAGGTGGTGTAGTTCCCGCCACGAAGCGGAGGGAACTACACCACCTCACTGGTCACTACATAGGCATAGTCAATGACAAGACATGCACTAATCCTTATATTATATCGAACACCCATCAAGAAAAACAGCTGTCCGATTTGTTAATCTATTACCAAGGTAGCAGCCCTACCAACCAACGTTATATAGAAACAAATACCATGTAGTTTTTAAAAAACATTTTCTTCTTCCAAAACACGGCTAACTTGGATTATTGATATGAGCAGAAGACAGTTTTTGAATCGGTCGTAAGGGTAAACAAAGCATTTCCCCCAAACGGAACTGTGTACTCTAGAATCGCGCAACTCGCGAATGAAAACTAAAATTTTCGAAATTTGTCCACGCAGTTTGATAATTTCCACACATTTGTCACACATATACATTACCGAATGGGACAGTATGGGATACAAACTTCGAAGATTCAGTTGAATTCCATTATTTATTCGTTTACTGCCCAAAACATACAATTAAATAGCGAAATAATATGAGCAGCGAAACAAACGATTTTTCATATCCGGACGCGTTCTCATGAAAGTTGGACCCAGGTATGGATCATTCTCTTTGAAAAGAGATATGGATCATCTTCTCAAGGAATAAAATGAACGTCTTGAAAAATGTGACTTCAACAATGGAAAAGCGATACATTTTTCCACAGAGATTTCTTTCCAGGTCGTTTTGTGGATGTTGTGCCTCTGTGAATCGATTTTTAAATTTAGCCTGATCAGTTTTATTCGGCCAGTATGAAAAGAAAACTGGTATAGTAGTGTGCTAAAAATAGAAAACATGTAGTGCCTGGGTGTAGTGCCTGGTCAGTTCTGTGGATGCAAACTTCACGAAATAGGGTATCATCTTTCAGCCAATCAGAATGCATGGAAGCCACGTGAGATATAATATTCTCTTTTATAGCATGCCTACAGTTTACTAAAAAATTAATAATTGATTTTGGTGAAGGGATAATATTGAACTCGAAGTCTTCAGCTTCTTGTTCAATATTATCCATTTGCCGAAATTGATCTTGTGCAGAAAAATATGACAGTTTGAATGTGTATGTTGTTCTGTATTTACTGCACACATACAGTTTTCCAAAAAAATTATTAAAAACACAAATTATTGCCAAAAATAACCAAAACGTAAAAAGGAAATAGTTAAATAGTCTGTGCACGTGATAAGTATTGTTCAAGGACAATACAAAAAAATTTATTGTTTGCTTCATTTTTTGCAGAAAAAGTGTGTATTTTATGAAAATAAAAGCATAGGCATGCAATAAAATTATCTGATCAGTGATTGAATTGAATATATATTTCATCACACAGGGTGTTTTAAAACTGCACAGAGAGCGGCGTTTAAAAACAAATGGTTAATGGACCCCTGATTAAAGATCTTCAAAAAGATGCTAGGCCTACTTAAAAGACATTTATAGTACATGCACGCCAAGGAAGGTTTTGTTGAAAGGGTCAGAGATGGGGGTGAGAGTGGATCAGACTTTGCCATACCCTGATTTTTCTTCTCAAAATGGCCTTACTTACATAAAGTTTGCTCTGATGGCCCCTGTATGAAAATTTTAAAATTATTGTACTCTGGGACCCTGAAAAATAGAAAAAAAAACCCTCACCTTTCTAGAATTTGCTTGGAAAATGGCATTCCCGAAAACATCTGAATTTCCTTTGCACAGAGGGTTGGCTGCCACCCCAACCCATCTCATACACCTGTGGTTCATTGTAACGGATTCTCTTTTACCCTACTTGTGTCTGCCTCCCATACCATGGGATAAAACCCCCTGTGTTCCTCCTTCGTAATACAGTGGAACCCTGTTAATTGAATAACCACTTTGCCAATGAAAATTATTCAATTAACAGGAGTATCCAATCAACAGGGATTGTCACTTTCCTGTATTCTAGAGATAAACATAGCATTTACTCTATTATATCTTATTTGACAGAGCTCTGTGAGCTCTGTCAAATAAGATATAATAGATTAAATGCCTGTACTGGATGTACTGAGGCTAAATAGATCTATAAACAAAGGAAAACTGTAGAAAGTCAAGGTAACTTCTCGACAGTTACAAGACGTTTTATTCAATTAACAGGAGTTTACTCTATAACCTATATTCAGTTAACAGCTTAAATTTGTACTGGAGGTATGGTAAATGGTTTTGTGTTGGGAAACTATATTCAGTTAACAGGGATATACAATTAAGAGATATCCAATTAAGTGGGCTCCACTGTATAATAATAATTTACTTTTACGGGGTGCAGTGGCTCAGTAGGTAGAGGTGCAGGCTGCAAGCCGAGAGGTCCTCGGTTCGAATCCCACCTGCGGCAACAGCGTTGTGTCCTTGGGCAAGACACTTCACCCCGCTTGCCTACATGGGGGCACGATGACGCTGTGTACTAAGGTGTACTGCACGTCGATGGTGCACATGTCTTCAACCAATCTAACCCTGCCTGTGCCGCAGTGCAGAGTTCAGAGTTACAATGTTGGGGAGCTGACAGCTGCTCGTCGTTGCTCGGTGGTTCTCTCCGGGTACTCCGGCTTCCTCCACCCGTAAAACTGTCACCGACATGATATGACCCTGGCTGTTAATGTGTCGTTAAACCCAAATAAAAAAAAAAAAAAAAAAAAATTTACTTTTAAAAAGCATCTTTTTTACTTTTATTGAAAACCATTGAAGGATTTTATTTGAGGTGTTTCATCTGTAAGATAACCATTTTCTGAAAATGTTTCTCGTATTTCCTGACAAGCTTTGAACAAGATTTGTTAGATGAGGGTAATGATACTCAGGCCACGATATCTTACTGTGCCTTGCAAAAGGCTTTGTATACTCATATAAGATGTAAAGTATATGTAAGGTCTAGAGCTGATCATCAAAACAGAAACTGGTGATTCAAATTTTTTATTACTAAATTTTTTTCCTTTTTGGCTCACCAACGATAGTTGTGTGAGCCTATGGCATAGCCCTCATGTTGGCGTCGTTGTCGGCGTCCGGATTCATTCATTTTGAATTTCTGTGTGCAGGTTTTGATATTTTTTTTTTTTTTTGCTTTTTTTTTATGTCTGCATGCTTTTCAGGGATAGTAATATTTTATTCAACCCTTTCCATACTTAGTTACTTGAATTTTGGACGTTTGTGTACAGGTTTTTGACTTTTCTATGCACTCTTTTGACTTTTGCGTACAGGTTTTGAAATTTTGTCTTTGGAGTTTTACCTTACTGGCATATTGCCATGGTGGTTTCCTTAACATTTCAGGGTATTTTTCTCAATTTTAACCCCTTGAAACAAATGTGATGCTTTTTTTACTTTTATGTGCTGGTTTTGAGGTTTGTCTTTCTTTTCTTCCAAGTGGAAATTTTGCAAGTAGAGTTTCACCTTACTGGCATATTGCCGTTGTGGTTCTGTGACAGGGTATTATTCTCAATTTTAACCCCTTGAAACAAATGTGATACTTTTTTTTTACTTTTATGTGTAGGTTTTGAGGTTTGTCTTTCTTTTCTTCCAAGTGGCGACTTACCTTGTAGCATATTGCTATGGTTCCTATTTTATGTTAGGATGCTTTTTGGGGCTAGTATTATATTATTTAACCCTTTAGCTGCTTATTTACTTTAATTTTGGACTTTTCTGTGCAGGTTTTGGACTTTTCTGTGCAGGTTTTGATATTTTTTTTAAGTGGAGTTTTACCTCACTGGCATATTGCCATGGTGGTTACTGTAACATTTTCAGGGTATTTTCTAAATTTTAACCCTTTGAAACAAATGTGATACTTTTTTTTACTTTTATGTGCAGGTTTTGAGGTTTGTCTTTCTTTTCTTCCAAGTGGATATTTTTCAAGTAGAGTTTCACCTTACTGGCATATTGCCATTGTGGTTACTGTGACAGGGTATTTTTCTCAATTTTAACCCCTTAAAACAAATGTGATACTTTTTTTTTACTTTTATGTGCAGGTTTTGAGGTTTGTCTTTCTTTTCTTCCAAGTGGTGACTTACCTTGTAGCATATTGCCATGGTTTGTATTTTATGTTAAGATGCTTCTTGGGGCTATTTTTATATTATTTTACCCTTTAGCTGCTTATTTACTTTAATTTTGGACTTTTGTGTGCAGGTTTTGAACTTTTTTTTTTTTACTCCAGTCACCCTTTTACATTGGCCACCTGTTGGTGAGCCACGGGGTACTGATACCCCCCCCCCCCCCCACACCCCCCCCACCACCAGCCCAAAGCAAGTGGTGTGGACAAACTGGCACAGCCTGGCTTAGAGCTGTTTTAATAGGGAGGGAGGGAGGGGCGGAGAGCCCCCTTTGAATTTTTAACTGGTGGGTGGTGGGGGGGTTGGGGGGGGGGGTTCTGGGGGCGGTATGTTCAGTAAAAGCTTTCCAGGCTTTCACATTTCATAGTTTTGTGTCCCTAAAATTTGTGCTAGGTAACAATAATCATGGTTTCCACCAGAGGTAAATAAATCGTCCCCTGAGTTTCAATGTATTCTATGTGCCAGTAGGCACATAGAACACATAGGAACTCAGGGGATGAAATGTGTCTGATATGGGGGTGGCCAAGGGTCGTTGGTCCCATGGACCGGCCATGGTTCGGCCTGTGGTTGAAAAATTTTGAATTCCAGGGTTCAAAAACCCCCATCTCCTTGCATCTGAGCAGATATTTTAAGGTTTTTCATGTATTGATGACTGTCTTCTTTTTCATCGCATCAGATATTAGGACAAGCAATTTACAATCTACAACCTTACCCCATGGACCTAACGTTTTCACCACTGACGTATTAAGTTAAATTTCTAGGAATCTTTCATCAAATCCAGTCATGACTGCTTCTCAGCATCCATGACTGGATTTGATGAAAATGTTTAAAAATTATTCAGTAGGTTAAGATTTAACCCTTTACCCAACGCAGACGATAACAATTTATTATTTATATTAATAATTTATTATTTTAAATATCATTCTTTTAAACTTTTCAAAAAATTTCAACAAAACCATATCATGTGACCCCTCGTTGGAACGAGCTCGTTCCAATGAGGGTTAACATGATATGGTTTTGTTGACATTTTTTGAAAAATAATATTTTTCCAACTGCTGAATTTGCATATTACGCGGGCGGATGCGGGCGATTCGTTGGGTAAAGGGTTAACAGGTCAAATTTATACTGAAGGTATATGAGCAGGAGTCTTGGAGAACAATTTTCTGAGAACAATTCTAGAGCCTCCCCCATGATATATGAGCAAGAGTCTTGTTAGCAAGAACAAGTTATTCTGTATTTTTGGGGTAGCACATTTGTTCTATTAATTAAGAAATAATTGTTGTTTTCCTTCGGTTTATGCAATATAAACCGAAAATTTTCAGCACAAGCTTCGTAACATTTTATGATTAAGCTTGTGCTGAAAATTTTCGGTTTATATCGCATAAACCGAAGGAAAACAACAGTTATTTCTTATAATTTAATCTGGCTGTAATATTAAAATATAAAAACTATGTGTACGTGAACGAAAAACTTTGAATTTTCGCAAAAGACAACAGTCAAGCTCAGGAAAGTGTGCCACAAACAGGTCACGTCAATCATTGTCAATTTGTCTAATTCGACATTTCGTTGGTTTGTCTCAATCAAAGTTTTGCACTATTCATCAAGTTATTTGAAAAGTTAGTTGCCACTCAGAAAATTGAATGTGCAGTTCAGAAAAGAGGAATTAGAAATTACACCAGTTGACAACACATTGTTCGGCGCCTGTTTGACAACATTTTGGACATTCATTTCTTGGAAAGTTGGCGAAGTCGGTAAGTTTGTGTCGAATTTTGCGTGAATGACAACAGTTGAAAGCGTGTCACTAATTTTATGTTTCTGTGCAACTGAACAGTCACATGTGTAACTGCGTACAGAACTCTCATTTCAATGACCACTCATATGCATTATGTGTCTCAGTTCGAGTCCTGCATCATTCATAATTTGAATACTAGTCGCCCTGATGGAGTGTGCAGTGTAGTTTTGAGAACATTTGGAATTCCTACTGATGTCAGTCATAAATCTTGTGAACTGATACTGTTTCACAGGCACGGGATTGTACCAGACCGAATGTGATTCCGGGTTCATCATGGAGTCTTTGGAACAATGGTTGAAGAGGCTTTTAGCAGTTTGATCTGTTTTTGAAATTAAAAGCTGAAGAGAATGCACTGGACAGAATCCATCATACATTGCGTGCATCCGCTTATCAGCTGGGGCTTCGTCATTAACTACACCACCCTGGTAATTTTTCTGTGCAGTCTCGTGGCTTAATTTAACATAATGTCTGTTTTGTTCATCCACCTCAAACTTGAAGCTGATGAACTTCTAAACCTCTTGTCACAAAATGTGCAGCCAAGTTAAACCAAACACGATAACGCAACAACACAGGATTGTTTCTTGAGTGAAGGTAGGTCTTTATTATTTCCAAATCACATTTGCCAATTATTGCTTTGTGTTGGGTTGGTCTTGACAAACCATGTTTCAAATTGAATTTCAGTTTTCCGTCAAGTACATTGTTTGCTCCCTTGAAAACCTTATCCCTAACAATGTCCACATCCCTATTTATATCTTTTAAATATCTATTTATCACTGACCTCACAGATTTCATGGTATTTTTGTGATAAACACTGGCTTGTTCAGGCGGCATTTCAGAAATTCTTTACGAAATTTGTTTAGGTCGAGCCTCTGCATAGAAATGTTTTAAATGTTCATTCAGTTCTTCAGGCTCTACTAACTGTAGGTCCACTTCTCTGTCCAACGTTTCAATACACCAGTCGTTGAACATTTTAATACCCCATTTTGTGCACTTTTTTGTTGACTTTAACTGTCTGCATTCATCATATTCATTCAACTGTTCATCTGAAACCCGCACAAATCTTGGCGTTTGCTTAAATAAATTGTTAAACTTGTGATTTGTCCCTTCTCTCAAATTTATAAATCCTGCCGGATCACCGATACAGTAGAGCCCTCTTAATTGAATATCCATTTTGCCAGTGAAAATTATTCAATTAACAGGAGTATACAATTAACCCTTTACCTAACATGAAAAGCAGACGACACTTGCAAAAAAAATTCTTGAACAACTAATTTTTTTCATTTGTTGTCTCAAAAACATAGGTTATGACCCCTCATTGGAACGAGCTCGACGAGCTCGTTCCAATGAGGGGTCATAACCTATGTTTTTGAGACAAAAAATGAAAAAATAATGAAAATTAACTGACGATTTTTGAGAATAGCGCTGGCCGGTTTTGGCCGTTACGTTGGGTAAAGGGTTAACAGGGATTTGGTCAGTTTCCTGTGTTCTGGAGGTAAACTGAGCATTTATTCTATTATATCTTGTTTGACAGAGCTCTATGAGCTCCGTCAAACAAGATATAATAGAATAAATGCCTGTATTGGATGTAGTGAGGCCAAAAAGGTTGATAAATAAGGGGAATTTGGTGCGTGTCACAGTCATTTTTTCGACATATTACAAAAATTTATATACAATTAACAGGAGTTTACTCTACAACCCATATGCAATAAACATATCAAATTTGTACTGAAGATATGGTAAATGGTTTTGTGTGTGAAAATTATATTCAATTAACAGGGATATACAGTTAAGAGATATCCAATTAAGTGGGCTCCACTGTATTGAAATTTCCATACCATTCATTGGCCATCGTAAAAGAAAATCTTGAATTTACGTGAATAAATCTGAAAAATACTTCAGAGTTTTGTTTGTTGTTTTGATTTTCGATCGCAGATGACAGATATTTAACAAGTCACGTAACAATATCATCCAAAACATTTTTTTTAAGTTCCCCCAAAATCATGTCTGGTTGTATGATCTTTTATTTGTCTCCCACTTCGGTATACTTTTTATATTATTTATTAAATTTGATTGTTCCCAAGAAATTATCATTATATTCTCGCTGACTGGAGGCGATGAAAAATCGATCATTGATCTTTGTTTACAAACTTGTTATCCATCTATCAGTCTGCCGTTTAGTGGACAGGGCTTCCAGAGTCTTTAAAGTTGGATCGGATGTGCGAACGTGTAGACATTCCAAATCATTACATGATTTGGTTTATACGATGTTGACGACTTTCCTGCTGTATGCTTTCAACCAATCAAACGCAGAGGCGGGGCAAATGATTACATTATTAGCCAGTGACCCATCCCCTCCCCACCCCACACAAAAACAATAAATAGAAACTGCACAATTAAATATTACACACTTGTAAATTCAAGCATATCATCATAGGAAGTGACATTGAGCGTGAATAATTTTACAATGCACGCAACTTTGCGTTGGCCACGTTACTCATTGTTTGTTAAAGTGCACATTATTGTTCCATAAAATATGGGGGTTTTTGTTTAACTTTTTCTCCCCCAACATTATCTCCCAAAACTGTATTAATAATTTAAGATTTAATCTGTTTATGTGACAGAATTGTTAGATAAATGAATTATCATGATAATGTGCAAGTCCTGTGATTTGCATCCTGATTCTCAGTGGTGTACTTCCCCTTCCCCCTCCCATTGTTGAAATTCAACGTTTGATGTTTGGAATTTATATTCAGTTAACAGGGTTATTTCAATTAAGAGATATACAGTGGAACCCACTTAATTGGATATATCTTAATTGTATATCCCTGTTAACTGAATATAATTTCCCAACACAAAACCATTTACCATACCTCCAGTACAAATTTAAGCTGTTAATTGAATATAGGTTATAGAGTAAACTCCTGTTAATTGAATAAAATATCTTGTAACCTGTCGAGAAGTTACCTTGACTTTCCACAGTTTTCCATTGTTTATAGATCTATTTAGCCTCAGTACATCCAGTACAGGCATTTAATCTATTATATCTTGTTTGACAGAGCTCACAGAGCTCTGTCAAACAAGATATAATAGAGTAGATCGTATGTTTATCTCTAGAATACAGGAAAGTGACAATCCCTGTTAATTGGATACTCCTGTTAATTGAATAATTTTCATTGGCAAAGTAGCTATTCAATTAACAGGGTTCCACTGTACCGTTAAATTGGTTTAACTGTACTAATGAATAAGGCTCTGTATTTATTTTGCAGGTGGTTTGATAAATCATTTCAGTTTATTCTCAAAAGCAATGGTAAAGTTGGATTTCATATAGAACATGCATGGGGAGATGGTGTGGCAATTGTTCGATTAATAAATGATGTTTTTAAGGATAGTACAGAAAAACCGGCAGTTCATCCAGCCAGTACACCAGCTAATATTGATTGTAGTCAAACTGTAGAGAGGTTGGGTATGTGTTTTTCCATTGATGTAAAAAAAAACAAGCTACGGTATTAACTCTTAACCTGCTGAGTATTTTCAAGATATTTTTCATCAAATCTAGATTTGATGAAAAATTAGTCTAAATCTAACACAAGAAATCATTGCTGAAAGAATCAATCTATTTTTCACAGGGAAAATATGATTAAAGGTGCCCAAATTATACTTATTTCATTGACAATTAAGGGAAACCCTGTGCTGGGCAGGAAGATCCCCCAGCAGCATGCAAAGAGTTAAGGCCTAAAAAAAGTAAAAAATCTGTTTCTCAGGCCCTCCTGCATGGTCCTTTCGGCTGGCGCCCACTCTCTTTTTATAACCAACGGAAACATTAAAAAATAAAAATATTTTACCCAAGTTAATAAAATTGATAAATATGTCTCTTGAGTGCAACAAAGCTTTGAAATGTTTTAGCATTGCAAACCCTTCTTGCGCTCAAGGGATGAAATACATAATTTATATCCATCTCGAATATATGGATTCCGGACGATAACGTTAGGTTGACTGAACGAAATGAAACCAACTTTTATGCATTTTATAACCACATTATACAGGTTGGGATTGGTAGTGGGCATGGTATGATATTTTTTGACCATTTTCTGACTTAAAAGACATGTTGATATTGGTTTCCAGATGGGTAAAAATATCTGGTTTTAATCAGATTTTCAATATAGCTTACTGTAGACAAAATACCAGATGGGTTTGATTTTGTGGTGCGATAATTTTTATCTGAGTTATGACCCCTTTTAGACTTTGTTCAACTTTAAAAGTGGGGATATTAGTGTCCCATGGACAAATTTTGTGGACTACTGTACTGATGCTATGGTTTAATGGACATAAGATAAGATATTTGTTAATTCAATATTAACAAAGATAAATAACTAGAAACTCATGCTTAGCAGTGTGTGTGTGGGGGGGGGGGGAGGGGGAGGGGGGGCATAGCCACCCTTAGCATTGCACCTGTTTTAAAATGAATTCCCAAAATTAAAACATATTCTGTTTTTCAATTAACAGCTTGTTACAACTGGGTTGCTGTTACCCTTTACCCAATGTAACAGCCAAAACCAGCCAGCACTATTCACAAAAATCACCAATAAATTTTCATTATTTTTTTCATTTTTTGTCTCAAAAACATAGGTTATGACCCCTCTTTGGAACGAGCTCATTCCAGTGAGGGGTCATAACCTATGTTTTTTAGACAAAAATGAAAAAAATTAGTTATTCAAGAATTTTGTTTCCAAGTGTTGTCTGCTTTTCATGTTAGATAAAGGATTAATGCTCATTGGTAACCACAAGGAGTATCCCACCTATCACCATCATAGACAGTGCTCAACAAACTCACTTTTAGCTCACCTGGACTGTAGATCTAGGGAAGCATTACTGACCACTTTCCATCCATCCATCCATCCATCCATCCATCAGGGATGCACAAATTGGAGGTTCATGTGTGAAGATGGACAATATACCAAAAACCTGAACTGATGCTGAAATCATGGGGATACCAAAAAGCTTAACCGAACCAATCATTAAATATCAAAACCATATATATTTTCAAATTTTCTTGCTTTTTCTATTTATCAGACCTTATTGAGGCTTGATAGCAGCTGAAGTGTTCATTTTTGTGAATGACGTGACTTTTTTTCTTTTCAGTTTTGTTAAATCAATAAATGCATGGCCATTCGTCCCGAATTCCCACTAGACTAAAACCTGTACATGTCTAGTTGCTTAGCAGTGATTTCTAGTCAAGTCTTAGCTGCCTGCATGTTGAGTAGAAATCACTTCCCAGATGATTTGTCTATTGTCAACAGGACCTCCTAATGATGACAAGTTAAGGGAACATGCACGGAAATCACAAAAGCCTGAAATAGTCCTTCAATGGTTAAGGTGTGTTAATTTGGAACATCACAAAATCACTGTAGATATAATTTGTGTTGGCAAACGAGAGCTCATTGGCAGTGGCATTTGTAGCGTTGTGGTAGAATGGTACAAGAACAACTTATTCTCTATTTTTCTGATGTGAATTCCTCTTTGGAATATCAACAAATCTCAGTCAAATCAGATACAAAATACCAAACCAATATTAATACCATGGTTACCAATTCTACTATATATGAAAAGCCTATGACAAAAAGTTTAGCTTTATGCACCAACTGGTGAATACGCCAGCAATGGGATTTCAATAGTTAAAATTTACACCTACAGTAGACCTACATCCTTGACCTTTGGTGATGTCGACCTGAGTGCAAACTTGTCTAAATTTATCGCACGTCGCCTCGCGAAGAGAGAAATGAAAGTGGCAATTATTTATTGTTTTTAAATGAGTTTACCTCCATAAAACACCAAAAATTAACAAACATGCAATGTCTCATGTTAATAAGCATCCATAACTTGAAATAGTATGTTATTATGTCATTAAAATGAAAAAGGCCCTGTTTCTTTTTAGCTCACCTGGCCAAAAAGGCCATGTGAGCTTTTCTCATCACTTGGAGTCCGTCGTCGTCCAGCATCACTAAACTTTTCACATTTTCATCTTCTAATCTGTATCCGCTGAGGCGGTTTGAACCAAACTTGCAGGAATGGTCTATGGGAGGTCCTCTACAAGCTATCCTCATTTTGTTCCCGTGGGTTGAAAAACATGGCCGCCAGAGGGATTCTTTGATTCTAGTTGGTGGATTTTCAAAAATCTTCTCTTCTGAAACAGCTAGGCCAAATGTTTTGATACTTCACATAAATGATGACTGGGACCTCCTCTACGAACGATCCTCATTTAATGTTGATAGGGTTGTAAACATGGCCACAATTGCAGCTTATAGTTACTATAGAAACCCTATGAGAAAACACATTTTCATTTTCTTCTCTGAAACTTCTAAGCCGACATGAACCGAACCTGTCAGGGATAGTCCATGGGAGGTCTTCTGCAAATGCTCCTCATTTTTGTTACCGTGCATTGAAAAACATGGCTGCCAGAAGCATTTATTGATTTTGAAAAATCTTATCCGAAACAACAGGGCCAAATGTTTTGAAACTTTGCATGGTTGATGACTGGGACACCCTCTACCAACATTCCTAATTTAATGTTGATTGTGTTGCAAACATGGCCACAATTGTGGCTTATTGTTACTATAGTTCTCTTTGGGAACTCACATTTTCATCTTTCTTCTCTGGAACTACTGAGCCGACATGAACCAAACTTTGCAGGAATGGTCTGTAGGAGGCCTAGGCCCCCTACAAACAATCCTCTTTTTGTTCCCGTTGGTTGGTAATATGGCCACCAGAGACATTCTCTGATTCTGATTAATGGATTTTGCAAAAAATCTTCACCTCTGAAACTACGAGGTCAAATGTTTTGAAACTTCACATGATTGAGGACTGGGACACCTTCTACCAATGATCCTTATGTAATGTTGCAAACATGGCCACAATTGCAGCTCAAGGTTACCATGGAAAGCCTATGGGAAATCACATTTTATATGTAGTCCAGGTGAGCGATTACAGGCTCTTTAGAGCCTCTAGTTTTTATTTCATTTTGGTGATAAAATTGACAGCGGAAGTACCGCTCATCGATGCTCATATAAATAAAAACAAATTCACCCGTATGTACGGCTGCTGCTCAGTAAAATAGAGAAAAAGTAATAGTGACTCTTAATAATCTGACGATCATGGTATAAATAAAATATACCCAAGTAGCTTGGTGTACCAAATGTTCACCACTCATGATGAAGTGGTGTTAACCACGTGCCAAAGGCTCTTGGTTAACTCCACTTTACCACTTGTGGTGAACATTTGGTACACCAAGCTACTATGGGTATATTCTATATATTTATCTAACAATCATATATATTTGGGGTTGAAAACCATGAGAAACGGTACGTATCACATAATGTGTTCTGATTCCATATCATATAGACGACTCATTCTGATTCCGTATCATATAGACGACTCGTTTCCGGGAACGCAATGGGTATCATAACAGTTGCGCGAATACATTCTATATGCGTTCCAGTGATCGACTCAGCTGATCACTTACAAAACAAAACAAAATCCCTTACAATTATCGACAGAACTATTAACAACCAATGACCCGCACAAAAACAATAAATAGAAACTGCACAATTAAATATTACACACTTGTAAATTCAAGCATATCATCATAGGAAGTGACATTGAGAGTGAATAATTTTACAATGCAGGCAACTTTGCGGTGACCGCGTTACTCATTGTTTGTTAAAGTGCACAATATTGTTCCATAAAATATGGGGGTTTTTGTTCAACTTTTTTTCCCCCAACACTATCTTCCAAAACTGTATTAATAATTTAAGATTTAATCTGTTTATGTGCAGAATTGTTAGATAAATGAATTATAATGATAATGTGCAAGTCCTGTGATTGGCCTCAGATTCTCAGTGGTGTCCAGAATGGGTCACAACTCACTGGAAAAGCCGGCTCATTGAGATCCCATTCTGGACACCACCTCGAATCTGATACAAATCACAGGACATGCACATTATCATCAAATTTTATGACAGCAGTTTTGTGTGTTTATATAGAGAGTAATCGCTTGACTGGACTGGTTACATGAAATAATTCATGAAGGGTGAGGGATATTGTACAAACACGAGTGCACGAATGCACACGAGTGTTTTACAATATAGTCCCTCGCCTCGAATGAATTATTTCACGTAACCAGTCCAGTCAAGCGATTACTCTGTTTATTACTTTTCATTATCAACGATAATTATATTACTTAACCCTTTACCTAACACAATGGCCAAAACCGGCCAGCGCAATTCTAAAAAATCGTCAGTTAATTTTCATTATTTTTTCCTTTTTTGTCTCTAAAACATAGGTTATGACCCCTCATTGGAACGAGCTCGTCGGGGTCATAACGTATGTTTTTGAGACAAAAAATGAAAATAATAGTTATCATTTATAATCAACCCAGAAATCCCAGTAAATCACACTTTGAAAAGTAATAAATAATTTTTAGCCACCCACGCTTGTCATTGTAAAGCAGCATGGCGGCACAGCAACCAGTCCAGTCAAGTGATTACTCTGTTTATTACTTTTCATTATTAACAATAATTATATTATTTAACCCTTCACCTGATTTTAAGTGATTTTATGCATAAACAAAAAAATTTCTCCCAACTGATGAGACCACCCCCCCCCCCCCCCCCCACCTCCCACCTGGGTTGAATTGTTTGAATTTTGTTTTGTATTAAATGACTTGAAATCCTTCAAATCTCATTATAAAACCAAAAACTTCACTCAGTGCATCCCCCTCCCCTTCCCCCTCCCATTGTTGAAATCCAGCGTTGACACCATCAGAGTTTGAATGCAGGGTTTGCTGTTTATTCTGGAAAATGGAAAATAGACATTGAGAATTCCAGATCTCGGAAAACCCTGGAGAATGACTGGAAATAGAGGCATTATTTTTGTTCTAGCATGTGAATACAAGGTCTTGTTATTTCTGGTATGACAGTTTATCTGCACCTCCCCTCTCCTGGGTTGAATTTTTTAAATGTTTTTGTTTGGAGGGTGGGGGGTGGGGGGAGGGGCATGAAATTACTTGAAATCCTTGTTATAAAGCACAAAATAATTCACTCAGTGCAAGGCTTAAAATTCATGCACGAATCAGAAACCATTCTCGCAAATAAAATAATGCGAATCAGATTTGATTCTGGTAAAATGTTCATTTGATTCTTGTCATAGATTCTGAAATTGTCCTTAACTGCATGGAGAATTCTCCTTATATTATGTTCCTTCATAATAAGGTAACTCTGTGCCTTAGCAGCGGTGTCTAGTGAAGTCTTGGCTGCCTAAACAGGCAGCCAGAACTTCACTAGAAACCACTGCAAAGGTACTGTAACTACCATCACACTAGCAAGGCCACCAAAATCCTATTTGAGGGAACAATGTAAACACCAGAAACTCATCAAAAGTGGAACTTGGTCTTTAACCCTTTACCCAACATAACAGCCAAAAATGGCCACTGCCATTCACAAAAATCGCCAATTAATTTTTCATTTTTTTGATCTCCTTACGACCAACCGCGTTCAGGTCAGAGTGACAACCTCTGCACAAGACCGACACATCAGGATGTCTCACTTGTGGGATCGCTATGAGGACAGCAGCAATTACTCCTGGTAGAACTAACAGTAGAATCAGTGCACAAACAGTCCGCAATAGACTCGCTGAACACAGCATCCGATGTAGGCATCCATACCACAGACCAATCCTTACCCAATGTCATCGTACCGTCAGAATGGAATGGGTACGTCAGCATGTTCGCTGAACTCAGCAGTGACAGAGCACAGTCTTTTTTAGTGATGAATCACGATTTTGTCTATGATGCACTGATAGTATGGCAAGTGTGTATCGCTGACGAGGCAAATGGATTTCTGATGCTTGCGTGCAGGAATGTGACTGTTTTGGTGGGGCAAGTGTAATGGTTTGGGCAGGAATTTCCTTGCTCCATCGAATTCAGTTGATCTTCATTGATGGTAATCTGAATGGACAGCGATATTGGGACGGAATTTTTAACGCTGTTGTTGTCCCGTTGTTTATCGCTAATGTTGGATTGCAGTTATTCCATCAAGACAATGCCCGATGTTGCGTGGCGCATATCTGTCATGACTTTCCTGAGGAGCAGAGCATCAAACTTCTTCCCCAGCCCCCACTTTCGCCAGATTTGTCGCCAATAGAGCATCTTTGGGATCAATTGGACCTCGGGTACGACTTCATGATCTTCAGATGTTAGGCGATTTACGTAATGTTCTAAAGCAGGAGTGGAACGCAATACCACAGGGTGACATCCAGAGACTTATCAGGTCCACGTGTCGTTGATGTCTTGCCATCCAAGAGGCAAACGGTGGACATACACGCTATTGACTGTAGTGTGAACATTTCATTCAACCCATATCTGAATTCTGACATCCTGACGTGATGCTGGCAACAGTAAGAACATGAAATTATGCAAATTCATACAGCTAGACTCGAAATATGAATTTACAGTCATTTGTTTGTGATTAAAGTCGATAATACTAAAAAAATTGCTACTCAAAGTTTAGGCCCCACAAAGTAGATCTTCTGTTTCTCACGCCATTTTGTGTAAAATTGCAAGTGGGTGTGCGTTTTTTTATTTTATTTTTTATTTTTGTAATTATTTCTTTTTACATCAAAAGTTCATGTTCGTGGTTTGTTTTATGTTTTAGGCCTCATAATCTAGGGACAAAATACATCACCACCCATTCTGTTCTAGCATGGCTGGTGATCTATTTTGTCCCTTGAGTGTAAGAAGGCTTTGCAATGTGAACCCATTTGTTGCACTCAAGTGACAAATTTATCAAGTGTATTAACTTGGGTAAAATATTAGACATAAACGATTTAATTTTAATTTTTTTGATTTTCCTGAAAGGAAATTGTATTTGTTATTGCTAAGATTATTATTCTTTTTTTTTTTCCAACAGAACGGGAAATGATTTTTCTCAAAAACAGCTTCCAGAGGTTTTTGAAACTTTGCACTATCAATGATGGCCATGAGTTCTAAATAAAAGCATTGGTATCTTTGGAAAAATGTTTCTTGGCCAAAAATGACCCAAAATGCCCAAAGCTTGGTAGGCCAATACCTCATGAACGGAAGAAGCTATCGACTTAATTTTTGTACAGACTTGTCTGAATTACTCTTGTCTAAAACAAATATAATCGGCATTTTTTTCATTTCTACCAAAATTTTTCCCAACACGGAAAATTATCTAAAAAATCGGCCATTTTGGATTGAAATATCAAGATTTAAATATAATGAGCCCTCTAAAAGTGATCCAAATTGAAGGTAGTAATACCATATTGTGAAAAATCTTTTGCGTTTTTTATGCATTTTGTTCAATTTTGAGACAAATTTTTTTTTTTTTTTTTTACACTGAAAATTTTCCGTTTGGGTGGGACTGAAAATTTTAGACCTGAATCTGGAAATGACTTTTTTTGTTTTTTATGCAGTTTTTTTAGCCTGAAAATTTTTTGCTTTGGACTTTTTCCGCACAAAAATAAAAAAAAAATCCATTTTTTATGCGTTTTTCTCAGTTTTGTGATGAAAAAGCCCAGGAACTGAAAATAGAAGGAAAATCCTGTGTATTGTGTGTGCACAATCACTTCTAGTTTTGAGTTTGCATTGGTTACAAAAAGAGAGCAAGTTGCAGCCAAAAGGACTGTTTGGGAGGGCCTGAGAAACAGATTTTTAACTTTTTTAGGCCTTATTGCAGAAATTGGTTTATTTACAAATGGGTGTCATTTTTCATTCGTGTATGCAAGGGTTAAATACTAATAAAATGTAGGTTAAAAAAACTTCATATTCAAAAGAGTGTAGGAATGGCAAACTATCAGATGTGATATACCATACGTGCCTCTCTCTGTCCAAACTCTAAACCACCCTACATTTTCACGTTGCTGTCAGGGGTCAGTAGAATGATTGGTGTTCCTTGAAAAGTAATCCAGAATCATAAAAAAAAATTTAAAAAAGAAACTTTTTCACCACTTGAGTAGATCTGGTATCCAAATGTACTGAAAAATTAAGTATTAACCAGCTGAGCAGAAATCAGTCAAAAGTAACTTTTATGGATGGATGTTTGGGCTGAATCAATATATTCTTATCACATGTATTAATTTTCTGAGTTACATGGATAAAGGAAAACATGTTCACATGTCAGAAAACAATAAAATTGTGTTTCAACTATTTATTCATCAATAATGTATTGAAGAACTTGTCACGAAGCCTGTATTTTCTTTATGTGGACAAAGTTTTTTGCAGAGCGTATTTGTGCCTGTTACAGCTCTACATATCATAATGCAATGTTAATGCAATGTTAACATCTGGAATCCAGCGCAGTGCTCTCTGACTTACATCATGTCACTTTAAGGCCCCATAAAGTAGATCTTCTGTTTGTCAGGCCATTTCTTTTTTTGTAAAATTGCATGCGGGCAGGTGTTTTTTTATTTTATTTTTTATTTTTTAATTTATTTCTTTACCATAAAAAATGCATGTTTGTTTTATGTTTAAGGCCTCATAGTCTACAGAATAGCATGGGTGGTGATGTATTTCGTCCCTTGAGCATTGCAAAGTCTTATTGCACTCAAGGACAAATTTATCAAGTTTCATTAACTTGGGTAAAATATCAGACATAGACCATTTAATTTTAATTTTTTTAAAGTTTGCATTGGTCATAAAAAGAGAACATGCGGCAGCCAAAAAGACCATGCAGAAGGGCCTGAGAAACAGATTTTTAACTTTTTTACGTGCAGATGTTCAGTAATCTGTCACAAATGCAGACACAGTATGTCTATCCATAAAATTTACTTTTGGCTGTGCAGGGTAGCATCACCAAATTCACTCTCTTGGGACCTCATTCTGTAGATGATAGTCTGCTTATTTCCAGGATTGTTTGAGAGTAACTGCACCTGTGAGTGCTCAGACAAAGTTTGGCATTTTTGCATCAGCTGGTAACAACATATGTGTAAAGTCGATTCAAAGTCTTCTCTTCAAATGATGAACGACCTTAAAAGATCAAGTGTAGAAGGGCTCGGAACACTTTTGGCTGGTGGCCATGTTGAACAAAATGACAGATCTAGTCATTGAGAAGCATTAGATGAGGAGCCTAAGTACAGTTGGTGGTTTAACTAGTTGGGTGCTAGAAGCCACTATCATGGCTTTTTTGAAAAGTGCCTTAGTGGCTTTACGCTGTTTGCATTGGCTTGTCATTCTCTTAGCAGTGGAAAATAAATGTTTAGATTAAATTTTAACAAAACACTGTTGTTCCTGAAAAAAATCTTGCAAAACTGAGGCTGCCCTTACTGGTTGCATGGCATCTTTGAAAAAAGAATACTTGCATTTCAAATCACCTTTGAAAAATAATTTAGCACTCAATATGTTAACCCAGATTTGGGCTTTACTCGGAAGTGTCGGTACCACAAGTGAAAGGCTTTTATCATATCATCCTTGATTTATTTATTTATTTATTGGTGTTTAAGGTCACATACTTATGTACAATGGCTAATCATGACCGTGACAGTTTTACGGGTGGAGGAAGCCGGAGTACCCGGAGAGAACCACCGAGTAACGACGAGCAGCTGTAAGCTCCCCAGCATCGTAACTCTGCACTGCAGCACAGGCAGGGTTAGATTGGTTGAAGACATGCGCACCATTGATGTGCAGTATGCCTTAGTACACAGCGTCATCGTGCCCCCATGTGGACAATCGGGGTGAAGTGCCTTGCCCAAGGACACAACACGGGAGATATCATCCTTGAAATGAAACTATTATTTTCTGTTAGGATTTGCCTTGTTGCAATTTATGGGAGAGTGCCTATAGGCACTCTCCCATAAATTGTAACAAGCCATAGACATGTAAACAAATTTTCCTGACCCAAACTAATGTAGCACTCTACCAGTTAACTCTAGGTCAGGGTTTGCATTTTGAAAAATGGTCAGGGCCTAAAATAAGTCCACCAGATTTGAGGGTCGGGGTCTACTTGGGGCTGCTTTTTAAACATGCCTTAATAGCTTAGTTTGGGGGCTCAGTTGGTAGAGGTGCAGGCTGCAAGCCGAGAGGTCCTCGGTTCAAATCCCACCTGCAACAACCGCATTGTGTCCTTGGGCAAGACACTTCACCCCCATTGCCCACGTGGGGGCACGATGACGTTGTGTACTAAGGCGTACTGCACGTCGATGGTGCACCTGTCTTCAACCAGTGCTAACCCTGCTTGTGTGGAGTTGGTATGTTGGGGAGCTGACAGTTAATCGGCGTTGCTTGGTGGTTCTCTCCGGGTACTCCGGCTTCCTCCACCTGTAAAACTGTCACGGTTAGCCATTGTGCAGAAGTATGTGACCTTAAACACCAATAAATAAATAAATAAATAGCTTAGTTTTGTTTTAAATTTTTGTCGGGGCTGGAAAAATAGCCCCAAGAGAAGCACTCAGAGGGCTGATATTGGGGCCTGGGCTGATCAGCCCCTATAAAATGTAAACCCTGATCTAGGTACAAGATTTTCAGAGTATTAGAAAGATGTGTTGTCCAGACCATGCATGATGCCATGAAAAAGTTCTCTAGCACAGCATATATTACAAGGGTGCTAAGTAAAGAATGCAGAAAGGAAAGAAAGGTATTCTCTTATGCACATATCCACCTTCCCTATCTGAAACTCCTAAGCATCTTTGAGAAACAGGTAATTGATGCAATACATTCACATGTAAATCATGATGCGTCTTTTGAGGAAGGGTCTCAGTATGTCATAGACCATAGACAGTTGCTCCGTTGATTCCCATGGTCTGAAGATAAATCATGTGGTCAGATTTGTAATGCACATGTCAGTTTTGATCAATTTTAATGGCATGATGTCACAGCTGTTAGCTCACCTGACTGAAAGTCAGGATGAGCTTTGGTGATCACTCATCGTCTATCGTCCGGCGGCCGTGAACATGGTGTTTGCTCCTGCCCCTCCTAAACCACTGAACTAATTTTAGTTATATTTGAGGTGATTGCTTGTTTTGTCATCCCATTTTGTTTTTTTTCAAACCAACTTGTTCAGCCTGATAGGGAGGGGGTGGAGGAAAATCCACCAAAATTCTTTAAAAATCTTCTCATGAACCACTGAGTACAGTGACTTGATATTGGGTATGGAGCTCTTCATTTGAGGATGTAGGATCAAATGAAGTTTGTGGAGCAGTATTTTCCTTTGTATTGCATATGGGAGGGGAAAGATTTTTGGCCTCGCCCAAAATTTCTATTTTCTCTACCGATGGTCCGATTTGAAACAAATATAATATGATATTATTGAGTTATAAGTACTTGATTCATACTTAAAAAAAATTCCTGTATCCCTGTGGGAACCCCAGAAGCTAAAAATAGAAATATTTTCAAACGCCCTTATTTCTTATCAACCTACCTTACAATTGTTTACAACAGGCTGCATTACAATGGAAGTCCCTAACTCGCAAGTATTCTCTCTATTTTGATCTTTCCCAAGCAATTTGGGAAAGAAAAATGGTGCAAAAGTGCCAAGAAAAAATAAGCCAAAACTGGGTTGAGTGCTACCGGCGCACACCCAGTAGGGGATGCTCTTCTCCTTGAACTGATTCACGGCTTCCAGTACCAGTGCGCAGACATGTAACCAATGACTCATTCTTTTTCATTCTGCCATCTTAGACATATGCACTTTCGTTTGCTCTGAGATCAGTGATAATTTAACTCGTTGACAACATGTTCCTGTGATTAGAATTATGGATCTTCTCTGCTGATCGTACTTTACCAGGGCTGCATTTTGTGTATATTCTCTCGTTATTACATTCAACCACATTTTCGTTATTAGCTCAACTTTGGCAAAGCCAAATTTGAGCTTATGCCATGGCCAGTCGTGCGTCTGGCCATCTGTCCGTCAACAATTCAATACGGCTTGGGCTAGAGGCCATATTTATGAACCGATCTTTACGAAACTTCTTGGGTACCTTTGTTATGACCGTGGGATGAGAACGAGTGTTTTGGGGTTCGATCCAAAATTCAAGTTGGCCAATGGCAGCCATTTCGTACAAAATTAGGTGCAATCAGATTTTTGCACAGAACTTCCATATGAAAGCGCTGATTTGAATAATTTTTTGTGTAAATGTTTAGTACCATGGGATACATCACATATAATACAGGTTTTTTTCTCGTGCAGAAATTATGCAAATTAGATGAACTTTGATTTTTTCAGTGCTACTTATACACAGTAAGTACACATGTCAATACAGCTCAGGCTAGAGTCTGTATTTATGAACCGATCTTCACGAAACGTCTTGGGTACCTTTGTTATCACCTTGGGACGAGAATGAGTTTTTCTGGATGTGGTCCAGAATTCAAGATGGCTGCCAGTGGCCATTTTGTACCGAAATTAGGTCTAATCAGTTTTTTTACACAACTTCTATACGGCTCAGGCTAGAGGCTGTATTTATGAACCGATCTTTATGAAACTTCTTGGGTATCTTTGTTATCACCGTGGGATGAGAACGAGTGTTTTTGGGTGTGGTCCGAAATTCAAGATGGCCACCAGCAGCCATTTTGTACCAAAATTAATACAATCAGTCTTTTGTACAGAACTTCTGGATGAAAGTTCTGATTTGAATAAAGTTTTGTATGAATGTTTAGTAACATGGAGTACATCACATATAGTACAGGTTTTTTTCTCGTGCAGAAATTATGCAAATTAGATGAATTTTGATTTATTCATTGCTACTTATACACTGTAAGTGCACAAAATTGTCAATACTGCTCGGGCTAGAGGCTGTATTTATCAACCGATCTTCACGAAACTTCTTGAGTACCTTTGTTATCACCTTGGGACGAGAACGAGTTTTTCTGGGTGTGGTGCAAAATTCAAGATGGCTGCCAGTGGCCATTGTGTACCGAAATTAGGTCCAATCAGTTTTTTGTCACAACTTCTATACAGCTCTTATTTATGAACTGATCTTCACGAAACTTCTTGGGCACCTTTGTTTTCACCTTGGGACAGGAACGAGTGTGTTTTGGGGTGCCTTTGTTATCACTGTGCTATGAGAACAAATATTTTGGGGTTCAGTCAGACCCACTCTGGGAGGACTCAAAGATTTCTTTTCTAGTTCAGCATCAGACTGTCACCCACCTTTACAATACTTTACCTATACATTTGTTACAGGCTACGGTCAGTATTTATGTACAGACCATTACAATACTTTATATGTACCTTTGTTATCAGGTCATTATCTTGATGTTTGGCATTGCTGTGTCACATACTATACATGTACATGCCTTAGCAAGTTGAGCTACAGTGTCATTGACACTTTCATTTTATATTCTCCGAGTTTGTGCGCGACTTTCGTGTACCATGCGGTTTGGTTTATTTTTATTGGTTGACAACTTATGTTATTCTTTTGGATATTATTGTTGGAGTTAAGTGTGAGTGGGGGGCTGTATTGGCAGGATTTCTCCCCTCCATTGAGGATGGAATTTCTGTTTTCTGGCTCCCTTTTGGCCATATGGGGTCTGGGGATGGACTTCCATACTCAGCTGAATACGGTGGTGGTTCCCACCAGGCCTTTATTTTTGCCACCTTTCCCTTGTAGTTGGGGGTATTCTACTTTTTTCTATTAAGTTAATTCACCTTCTCTTCTGCTTCTTTCACCTCTGCTATGCCCAGGACTGTTCCTTGTGGGCAATGCCTTTTGCCAAAGCATGTGGATGATTCCCATGTTTCATGTTCCACATGTAATGGGTGTTCTTCTGATTGACCCTGTGGGCTCTGTGGATCTTGGTCGTCCACCTTTTGGACTTCTGTGAACTGTGTGGTGCATTCTCGTGGCCGTTCCTCCCATGCCCGCTGGAAACGGGAAGGCTGTAGTCCGGGGCCTTCCGACATGACCACATCTGGTGAGAGTCTTACCCCCTCCGTGGGGGATGTGCAGTCTTTTCCTGCAGTGGATACTGCAGGAGCTGTTGAGTTTTCCGGTGAAAAGATGCCTGGTTCCGGGACGGTCGTCCCCTCCAGTCGACATCTGAGGCTGTCACTAGGGCTGTTACTCCTCCTTGGAGCCACTCTCAACAGCTCCTGATGTATCTTCTGCTACTGCTGTTCCATCTGCAACGTTTATGTTCACCGTTTCAGCCGGACTCGGTTTATCTCTGCAGAGGTCTGCAGGGATGTCTGCTAGTTTGGACGTGGGATATTGGCCTCAGCATTCCCTGACTTCATCTCGGCGAAGTCGGAAGGGACTGCCGACCGAACCCTCTCCTTTGCTCTCTCAGCCGTCGGGCCCAGCAGGTTTTTTCTGGGATTCAGATATTCATGGTGGGGTCACCATGGACTCTGTAGCATTTCCGTCCACGCATTCTGGTCCTTCGAGCAGTTTTGCGGGGTCGACGCATTTTGTGCAACCTGGACCTTCTGTCCTTCAGAGGTCTGTGGCGACTCTCTTGAGTTCCCGCACCTCAGATCCTCGCGGTATTTCATACCCCTATAAGCATCTGCATTCAGATGTTTCGGTTGCTATCCGTTGCCCTGCACCGGGTGTTCTAGAGGATCATGACCCTTCGCTGGTTAAAAGGGTCAGGAGTGAAGCCACATTGCCGGGTCATTCCCATGTCAAACTGGCCGATGCAGGCCGTGAGCTTAGGGAGGCCCTCTCTTTGCTCACGCAGGTTCTTTCCAAGAGCCTTCCATTGCCTCCAGTGAGGCTGTAGTGGTTTCCAGGCATCCCCCGCGGTGCCGCTTTCCTGACTTGCAAATTGGGGGCAACTCTTGACTTTGTGTTTGAGTTCCTTTCAGAACTCAAACCGTCAGACCAGCTGGAGGTTTCATCCAGGCCGCGATCATCAGTCGCATGCCTACAGCCTGTGGAGCAACTGCTTCTGGGCACCTTCGACCGTGCCAGTCGGTACAGGTGGTCGAAGCTTTTGCAGCTTTGGACTCTAAGCTGAGTTCTAAGGCTATGAAGACTCCATTCTTCACCAGGGCTGATACCTTTTTGCCTCCAGTGCATTATTATTCCTATGATTCTGCTAATCCATCGGTCTGCCAGACTTTGACGGTCTTGGATCTGGACTCCTCCTCCCTCAGGCTTTCAAAGCCCAGTCGGCCGCTATTCCTATGGCGACTCTGGAGTACCTGTTGGGCTTATCGAGGGAGATGCTAGGCATGCTTTCTCTCTCAGATCATGTCTCAGCCTTGGCTGCTTATCTTCCTCCAGCCTAGGGGGGTTTGACCATCCCCTACTAGGCGGGTCCTCAGGTGGCGGATAGAGGACGGCCTGCTCAATTGGGCAGGTTTGCTAATTTTTAATTGGCAGGTTTGCTCAATTGAGCTGGTTCGCTGTGAAATACATGAATACGCAGCCCCGGACCAAAATGATCAACCCTGCTAATACCATCTGGCAGGCACCTTGTTCTCCCGTGAGGTGCGTTCCGAAGGCCCCGGAAGAAGGAATCCTGGCAGTTGAGGACTTGTGGCCCCGGTTAGGGCAGTCTCCCAAGATGGAGATCAGGTCGTAAACCCGTT
Organism: Pictodentalium vernedei; assembly: GCA_031216915.1. Classification (NCBI taxonomy): domain Eukaryota; kingdom Metazoa; phylum Mollusca; class Scaphopoda; order Dentaliida; family Dentaliidae; genus Pictodentalium; species Pictodentalium vernedei. Next base: position 135,505,450 of record CM062296.1, on the reverse strand, counting down.
TGGCCCTGGTCTCCATTTTTTCAGATAATGTCCAACACACTGCTTTGGCCCCAATTTCGGGAATAGACGGATGGTCGGATGGCCCGTTCTGACCAATCGGGAGCCCCCAACCCCAAAAATATCGGGTGTCACGTCGGGGGGCATTGGGTGGTCATTCAGTCAGTCATTTCTTTTAGTTTTGTTTTATTATTACTACCCAAACTGACTTTTAATGATTTTTATATCTTTTTTGACATCTTCCATTTTGTTGCACTGTCTGCGTCGGTTGTGAGAAGTAGTTTTTGTTGTACTGGTTTTTACTGAAATGATTGGTTGAATGGCCGCCTCGGCCTGGCACTTCCCATAGACGTTCAACGGTTCAATCCTCCAGCGGTATGCGTTAGCATCAAAGTTGGGGGAGTATGCTTTCCATGTACTCTTGGTGCTGTTTGCTGGTTATCCGCAACGTAACCGCCTAATATAAGTTGGGCTCAGAGTAAGGGGTGGGAGTCATGGAATGATGAAAAACAATTAACACCAATATGGAAATCACAAAACACAAAAAACAAAAACGTGATAGAGAATTTTCTACAGACTCTGATTCTGACTCAGATCATGATGTTCAAAAATCAAAAAGCTGGCCAAAATTTGTCATTATTTATGCGGCTGATGAGGGTCAAAAGGCTTCCAACATAAATCCATTTTTGTTGGAAAAAGCCATTGAAGGAATTGCTGGCACCGTCAAAAATGTGAAAAAACTAAGATCTGGTGCACTATTGGTAGAATGCTTGAAAGAACAACAAGCAATCAATTTACTCAAAATTTAGCAAATATGAAAGTAAATGTTTTCCCACATAGAACCCTCAACAACAACAGAGGTGTAATTCGAACAAGGGAACTATTTGGCATCGATGTCATTGAAATAAGAAAGGAACTAGAACCGCAAGGTGTCAGCGATGTCAAAAGAATAGACATTAAAAAAGATGGGGAAATTATTAAAACAAATACATATATTTTAACTTTCGATTCTTCTCAGCCGCCTAAATCAATTAAAGTTGGTTATATGAACATCAAAGTGGATTTGTATATTCCAAATCCACTTCGATGCTTCAAATGTCAAAAGTTTGGTCACGGGCAAAATAACTGTAGAGGAAAAGCTATATGTTTCAAGTGTGGTCAGGAACATCAAGACCCCTGTACTAACACTGTCAAATGTTGCAATTGTCAGGGCAGCCATGTAGCTGCATCAAAGGACTGCCCTGTTTGGCAAAAAGAAAAACAAATTCAAAAGATCAAATGTGAAAAACAGTTAAATTTCAAAGAGGCCAGAGAATTGGTAACATCGATGCCTGGCATGAATACATCAAAACCATCTTATGCGGCTAAATTATCTCAAAACTTACCATCATCATCAGTGGGTTGTCAAACAAATTATACTTGGATCAATAGCACATTACCAACTTTAGCGCAGGCCTCTACAATAGAGAAGGCAGACGAAACTGATCAAAAATCCACGCAAACACCTTCAACCTCACATAACACATTAGACAACAACTCAAAAACAAATCATAAGACGATCAGGAAAAACTAAAACTAGACAGGAAAAAAGTAAAAGAAGCAAGATCAGAACAGAAGAAAGACCAAACAAAACCGAAGCCACAATATCAAAATCTTAGTCAGAATCAAAGGAAGAGTCAGTCAAAAACAATCAAAAGAATACAGAAACACAAAAAAGATCAGATCGAACTCCCAAGGCTCTTCAAGATCCTGTTACTCATAATAGGTTTGAAGGCCTTGAGGACATGGAGGTTGGTGAGTGTATCGGTGAAACGTTCAATCACTTACGTTTGAATTCCTCACAGAATAGATCTCCGAGGAAAAATTCCTCACAGAATAAATCTCCGAGGAAAAATTCACCGAAGAAAAGTACAGGGGCCATTTCGCCCATATGTCCACCCTCTAAATCTCCATCGAAATATGGCTAATACAAACAAAAATAATATCATACAGTGGAATTGTCGAGGTTTTAGAGCCAATTTTAACGAACTGGGTCTTCGCAGCCAAAAATATAGCCCTGCTGCTTTTTGCCTGCAGGAAACTCTTTTAAAGAAGCCCGAGGCTCAGGATCATTCAGCCTTTAAGTATTATACATCGTATAATGACTGGGCAGATGAAACTGACCTTCATATTCGGGGAACGTCTATCTTAGTTAGAAACGACATTATTCACAGTCCTGTATCTTTGCAATCAAATTTACAGGCTGTAGCGGTACGCCTAACTTTAGACAAGACAATTACTTTATGTTCTATATATGTTTCACCAAGTAAAACCCTACAACTAAATGATCTTGAGCTGCTGGTACAACAGCTCCCATCCCCATACGTTTTGTTGGGTGATTTTAACGCACATAGCCCCCTTTGGGGTAATTCCTGCAGTCAAGAGGATGCAAAAGGTAAAACTGTAGAAGAGTTCATTACAAAATATGACTTGTGTTTGTTTAATGATGGTTCAGACACTTATCTGCACCCCACATCTGGTTCGTATACATCAATTGATCTTTCAATTGCATGCCCTTCTATCTTCCTCGATTTTTCGTGGAAGGTAGAAGATGACTTGTGCGGGAATGATCACTTTCCAGTTGTGTTGGAGAGTGTAGTTCCGGCGGACAGTGAGAGGGTGCCCCAGTGGAACTTTAAAAAGGCTGACTGGGACCCTTTTTCGTTGCTTTGTTCTGAACGCCTCTCACGGGAGAAACTTCAAGATAGTGCTGACCAAATAGAACATTTTACAAGCGAGTTGCTTGACATTGCAAACACAGTCATCCCTAAAACCTCGGCAAATCCAAAACGTTTCACCAAACCATGGTTTGATAATGAATGTAAACAGGCTATAAAGGATCGTAAGAAAGCTGAAAGGGAATTTAACAAGTCACCAACTACATATAATTTAAACAAACTTCGTATAAATCGGGCAAAAACAAGACGACATATAAAACAAAAAAAGAAAAGTTTTTGGGAATCTTACATTTCTAAGATTAACCAAAACACCCCTATCACTAAAATTTGGAAAATGATTAAAAAGATTAAAGGAAAAGAAACAAAATCAACTGTACAGCACCTGAAGGAAAACAACACCTTAATTACATCTAAAACAGAAATTTCAAATACTTTGGCCTCTACATTTTCGAAACATTCGTTGTCTGAAAATTGTAATCCAGAATTTATCAAAATTAAAAAACAACAAGAAAAACAAAAGATCAAATTCACCTCCAACAATTTAGAGGATTACAATGAACCTTTCTCTATGGAGGAGTTATGTAACTCCTTGCATAGAGCAAAGGATACTGCCACTGGTCCCAATGAAATTCACTACCAAATTTTAAAGCATCTGCCTCAATCTTCACTAGAACTTTTATTATCAATTTTTAATGGCATTTGGGTGACTGGCCAGTTTCCACCATCCTGGCGTAAAGCAACAATAATTCCAGTTCCTAAGCCTGATAAAGATCACAGCAACCCAAGCAATTACAGGCGTATTGCCTTAACCAGTTGTCTGTGCAAAACCATGGAGAGGATGATCAATGATCGACTTGTCTGGTTTCTGGAATCGAACAATCTGCTTGCGGATGTTCAGTGTGGTTTCAGAGGCCAGAGGAGTACTGTGGATCATTTGGTCAGACTTGAAACGATTATTAGGAATGCCTTCGCCAGAAAAGAACATGTGGTCGCCATCTTCTTTGATCTGGAGAAGGCATACGATACAACGTGGACATATGGGATTTTAAAAGATCTTTTTAACATGGGGTTGAGAGGGCGTATGCCCCTTTTTATTGAAAACTTTTTAAAGGACCGTCAATTTCAGGTTCGTGTTGGGTCAACGTTATCTGATCCTCACGAGCAGGAATTGGGGGTTCCTCAGGGTAGTATTTTGTCTGTTACCCTGTTCTCGATAAAGATCAATAGTATCATCGATGCAATTGAGAATATGGTGAATTCTTCATTGTATGTTGATGATTTTTTAATCTGCTATAGCAGCAAGAAAATGAATGCTATAGAGCGCAAACTTCAGCTGTATTTAAACAGAATCCAGAAATGGGCTACAGAAAACGGTTTTAAGTTTTCAAAGACTAAAACTAACTGTGTTCATTTCTGTAAGCTCTGGAAGCATCATCTTGATCCAGAGTTGAAAATGGATGGAAATACCATTAAAGTTGTAAAGGAAGTGAAATTCTTAGGTTTGTTGTTTGACAGCAAACTGAATTTCACTTCTCACATAAAACAACTGAAAGTTAAATGTAAGAGAGCATTAAACCTCCTGAAGGTTGTTGGTAGCACTGATTGGGGTGCTGACCAAAAAACATTACTTCATCTGAAAAGATCACTTGTTAGATCTAAATTAGATTATGGTTCTGTAGTTTACAGATCTGCAAGGAAGTCGTATCTCAAGCCACTTGATGCGATTCATAATAGTGGCATTAGAATTAGTCTAGGTGCATTTCGAACATCACCAATAGATTCAATGCTTGTTGAAGCTGAGGGGCCTTCACTTGAGAAGCGTCGAATTAAACTGTCGCTTCAATATGTATCTAAACTTTTGGCTAATAAATCAAATCCTGCTTATAATTGTGTTTCAGAACCTCAAAATGTTGAATTTTTTAACCGCCACCAGAAACATATTCCTCCATTGGGAATTAGAATTAAACCCCACATGGAGTCTTCCAAAATTGATTCTGATTCTATAAAAGAAAACCGTAAAGCACATATTCCTCCTTGGCATCTTAGAAAATCTACAATTATTTTGGACCTTGCTTCTTCCAAAAAATATGATACCAATTCCTTGCAGTTTAAGCAAAAATATGCCGAAATAAAGTCCAGGTATAGTGCATATACAAGGATCTATACAGATGGATCTAAAGATGGTGACAAAGTATCATCAGCTGCTGTTACTGGTGATCATATTACCTCAATCAGAATACCGAATCAGAGTTCTGTTTTCACAGCTGAAGTCAAAGCTATACAACTCGCACTTGAACACATCGAGAATGTACAGGAAAGGAAGTCAATTATTTTTTCTGACTCTCTTTCCACTTTACTTGCTTTACTCAACCCCAAGTTGAAGAACCCTCTCATTATGGAACTTCTTGAGAAGTTATCAACTCTCATGTCTGACCAATATGATATCGCGTTTTGCTGGTTACCCGGACATGTAGGTATCGCTGGTAACACCAAAGCAGACAGTGCAGCAAAACAGGCTTTATCCAAACCTCTCACTGATTTTAAGATTCCGTTCAGTGATTTCAAGCCTCATATCAGTAGTTAAATCAAATCTATGTGGCAAGCGGAATGGGATGGAGCGACAAATAACAAGCTTCATCGCTTTCGATCAACTATTTCAGATCACTACCCGTCTAGTAACCTTTGTAGAAAGGATCTTGCAATTTTGACACGGTGTCATATTGGTCATACACGACTAACACATTCTTTCTTGTTGGAGGGTACTGTGCGACCAGAATGTGTTCCCTGCCAGCAGGTGTTGTCAGTGGAACACATTCTTTTACATTGTACTGATTTTAATCTTAGTAGACGACAGTATTTTAATGTAGTGTCTCTTCGAGACCTATTTTACAGAACAAATCCTCATAAAGTTTTGTCGTTCTTGAAGGAAATCAACCTTTTTAATAAAATTTTAAAATAGTTTTTAATCTTTTAATCAAGACTCTTCAAGTCTCAATTCATCAGGTTGATTTTGAAGTTATTCACTTCTCTTCTTTCATTACCCTTTGTTGTTTTAATTACGTTGGTCTTTGACAGATCTCTTGTAGTTATTTTCTATTTTTATTTTGTCTTTTTTCTTCATAACTGAAAATGAGTTTTTATTTTCCACCGTTTTCTCGCCACGATTTAGCCTTAGCTGCTGATGTGGCATTAAGCACCAATAAATAATAATAATATCTGCCTCCAGATAAGTTTGATGACGTACAGGCTCCTTTGGGTGTGATCTCCAAGGCGCTCATGCACCTTACTCACATGCATGCGTGTAACACGGCTAACTTGGAATTAGTTCACCAGGACGCTGTGTTGGACACAAGTTGTTCCGTTCCTGAAGGGCAGCGTGCTGCTCTTCGATCCACTTCTTTGACGGGTCCGCAAATATTCCATGGTTCTGTGGCAGCCTTCTGTTGGAAGCCGGGACCATTCTAAGCCTAACAAATGCCCTTCTGCTTCCTCTGCGAAGCCAAGGGCTGATCCTCCTGACGCCACTTCTTCTTACTCACATGGTAAGGGTAAGCTTCGGCACACCAGGGGGAGGTCTCAGGATCCTTCATCTTGCAGAGGTGGTTTCTCCTCTCTCTGGCCTCGCCGGGGCTCGAAATGAAGGTCCTCACCTCTATTAGTCCCAGGTTCGAGGAAGAATATCAGAGTTTGTTGACCATTGGGCCACAATCACATCCGATCATTGGTTGTTAGATGTTCAGACCGAGCTGCGGATATACTTTCGGAGACACCCCACTCTGTCAAGAGTGCCTCTTCCAACCCAAGTTCCTTCAGACGTTTCACGTCTGGAACTTCTGATCACAGAGATAGACAATCTCCTGTCCTGTCAAAGGGGGCGATCAAGGTCGTCACGAACATTCATTCGGTGAGATTTTATTCCCGCCTGTTCTTGGTGCTGAAGAAGGACAGCCAACTCCGACCGGTTATCGACCAAGACACCTGAACCAGTCCATCACTGCTCCCAAGTTCAGCACGGAGACTTTCAGGTCGGTTCACTGCTCCATTCACCAGGGAGATTTCACTTCCAACATCGACCTGCGAGACGCTTACTTTCACATTCTGATTCATCAGACATCGCAAAAGTATCTCAGATTCGCTTTTCTGGGGCAAGTTTACCTGTTCAAGGCCATGCCTTTCGGCCTCAACCTGGGTCCTTGGGCCTTCACCCGACTGATGTCACATGTGATAGCCTTCCATTGCTTACTTCGGCATATCTGGATGATATCATCCAGATGCACTCAGTGCTGCTCTTCTGGAGTCAGATGTCGACACACTGTTGAGCCTAGCCTGCTCACATTGCTAGGGTTCAGAGTCAACAACGAGAAGTCAGACCTGGTCCTTTCTCAGTCGTTTTGTCATCTGGGGATGGACTTCCATACTCAGCTGAATATGGTGGTGGTTCCCAGGGCTGCGATTCACTCAGCTTTCACCCTGACTCTGTCCCAGTCCATGTCTGCGACAGCTCGGAGTCTTCTCCAGCTGCTCGGTCTCTGCAGTTCGGTGGCGGATCTCATTCCTCTAGGTCGGCTGCATGTCCGACCTTTCCAACACTTTCAGCTCAGTTGTTGGCCAAATGTCGATCCTCTTAACCTGGTGCTTCAGTTACCAGCCTCTCTTCAACGTCACCTTCTCCCCTGGACAGATGTTCAGTGGATTATGCAGGGAGTTCCGTTGGACTTGCCCATGTCCGATTGTGTTCTGACGGCAAATGCCAGCGATCTCAGATGGGGTGCAATGTTGGATCCTGTAGGTCTTTCCCTTCACGGGGTATGGGACCAGGATCAAACAGCTCTTCACATCAAGCAGAAGGAGCTTCTTGCTATTCTTCTGAGTTTCCGGCAGTGGATCCCCCACCTTTTGAATTGTCAGTTCCTTCTGTTGTCCGACAATTTGACAGTGGTCGCTTACATTCAGAACCAGGGCAGCACGCACATGGTTCCCATGTACGAATTGGCTCAGGATCTTCTACTGCTAGCTCATGATGTCAATGCCGGGGTGGTGATTCGTCACATTCCTGGTCATCTGAACGTACTAGCTGAATCTCTGTCACGACGGGGCAGGATCATTTCCACCGAGTGGATGCTTCACAGGGCAGTGTTCCAGTCGCTTTGCTTCGATCTTTTTATGACCCGTTGGAACCATAAGGTGGACACTTTCGTGTCCTCATGTCCAGATCGTCTGGCTTTCGCCATAGATGCTCTGTCACTCAGTTGGAACGGTCTAGTCGGCTACGCCTTCCACCAGTTCCGATTCTGCCTCAGGTTCTAGCCAAGATACGAAACTGCAGTTGTCAAATCATTCTGAATGCTCCCCTGTTGCCTCAGAAGGTGTGGATCAATCAGCTCTGCTCTCTGTTGGTGTTGGCTCTGGCACATCTCCCTCAACATCATGACCTTCTTTGCCAAGGTCACCCGAGGAGACGGGTGACCCAACTTGACCCAACTTCATTGTGCCCTCACGCAGATCTTTTATCAGGTCCTGTCTCCTCCATAGAGGTTTTTTGAGATGAGCAGTGGAGTACATTTCTTCGTCAAGGCGGCACTCCCTGGTTTAGCCTATGCGGCTAAGTGGAAGGTCTTCTGTCAATGGTGTGCTGATCACTCTGTTGATTATGCCGATCCTTCGATAACACAGATTGCAGAGTTTCTGGTATATTAGTTTTATTCTCGGGGTCTCAACCTGTTACCATCAAGGGTGCAAGTCCATGCTTTCGGAGACCTTTTCATATGTGGGGAAGCACTGTATCGGCACTAATCCATACATCTTGAAGCTTATTCGGCACTTTTCTTTGAAAAGGCCTAGGATTTTGCAGCTTACCCCAAGATGGAATCTTTCATGGGTGCTGCTTTGCTGTGGGGGGGGGGGGGGGGGGGAGAGGAGGGGCACCACTTGAACCCAGTTAGCCATGTACTTGGTTACTGTCTGTTTTGTCTGTGTGTCATACAGAGCCAAATGCCTCATCTTTTATTGTCTTTCACTAATGTTTGTGATGCTTTGGTTTTATAGGCCTAGGGAACTCTTCTGTTCACGGTTCCAGCGCAGTTGGGTTATGTGGGGGTTGGTTATGCGATTCCCTCCTCCTGTTATCTAATCAGTAAACACTTGTAAGGTTAGGTTGATAAGAAATTTAAATTTTATAGTAAATATCCTTTCTTATTATACCTACCACAATTGTTTATGTGGAGGCCCTCCCATCTTCTTATTCAGGTAAGAATCCTTCCTCTCCGCTGATCACATAACTCCAATGTTGGCGGATTCAAAAGAATGAATCATTGGTTACACGTCTGCACACTGGTACCAGAATCCGTGGATCTGTTCAAGGAGGAGAGCATCCCCTGCTGGGTGTGTGTCGGTAGCACTTGACCCAGTTTTGGCTTATTTTTTCCTGGTGCTTTTGCACTACTTTTCTTTCCCAAATTGCATGGGAAAGATCAAAATAGAGAGTATACTTCCGAGTTAGGGACTTCCACTGTAATGCAAGCCTGTTGTAAACAATTGTGGTGGGTATAATAAGAAAGGAAATTTACTATAAAATACAAATTTCCCAAACCACATGGAACAGTGAACTGTTATTTGGTATGCAGCATCTTTAGGACCAATAGAATTGAATGGTAAAAAAAAGATTGCCATCGGTTGTGTTAGGGTGTTCTATAGGGGCAGGGGGGGGGGCATTAAAAAAATGCTGAGTCAGCATATTTGCAAAAAAAAATATTAAAAAAATATTTCTCCACAACTTTTGATATTTGGTATACAGCGTCCATAGAGGGGCAGATACACATGTGTTAAAATGAACCCCCTTGGTTCATAGTTGAGCTCAATACATGTACAGGAGCCTGAATTTTTAACTCAGAGCTTATATGAGGAATGATCTTTAAAAATCTTTTTCTTCAGATCCACAGTCAGATTGCTTTTATTTTTGTATACAGCATCTCTGAAGGGAGGGGTGAGATTCAAGTTTGTTCAAATTGGGTCCCTGGGTTAATATTTTGCACCCCTATGGTAGCCCAAATTTAATCTTAGTGCAATATAAGGAAATTTCTTTAACCCCCTTCACTCTGATGTCAAAATACCAAAATTTCAGGAAGCTGTTTTTCCCATAATGCATCTAGAAATTGAACCAATTCAATCTCATTTGACAGAGCTCATTGAGCTCTGTCAAACGAGATTGAATTGGTTAAATTTCTAGCTGCATTATGGGAAATTTTTTCTGCCTGAAATTTAGATATTTTGACATCAGTGTACAGGGGGTTAAAAATCTTCTGCTTCAGATCCCCAGTCAGACTGCTTTCACATTGGTATACAGCATCCTGGTGGTGGAAGGGAAGGGTTCAGACTCAAGTGTGTTCAAGCTAAGTTCGTACGTTGTTATTTAGACTCTCAAGTTTTGCATTACTGGAAATCGGGGCATTATTTTTGTGGTAGCTTCCCAGTACTAGAGCAAAATTATCTGGTATGGATAACAGAGTTATAAATAATTAAATAACTTCATTTCTCTGTAGTGTTAACTAGCCATTGGTGTTAATTAAATCCTTCTATAAACAACTATTGTCAGGTGTGCCTCAATCCCTATGGGGCATCTTGTTTTCATTGGCTATGACTGAGGCCATCCACAAAGCATTTTACCCATTTCAGATAAAATGGATTGCCATTTCAGATGAAATGGGTTGAATAGAGCTGAAACATTTAAAGGGTTTTCTTGATCGATTAATCACATGGATTAACCTTGGTTAACTGATAAATCACTTGCCCTAATGGGTAGCTGAATAATTGCCATTGATGATTTACAGCATTATCCCTTTACCCAACGTAACGATCAAAACTGGCCAGTGCTACATACAAAAATCTCCATTCAAATTTTGTCTCACAAACATAGCTTATGACCCTCCATTGGAATGATCTCGATGAGCTCTTTCCAATGGAGGGTCATAAGCTATGTTTTTGAGACAAAAATTGAAATTTTTTAGTAATTCAAGAATTGATTTTGCAAGTATCATCTGCTATCCACATTGGGTAAAGGGTTAAGAATGACCATTTCCAGCTACTGATACAGTATAATGATCATGTAAGTGAACAAGTTTGTCAGCGAGTAACTTGCATGTTTTACTGTATCTCATATAATTTATGTGAGTCAGTGTGACAATGTTTAGTTTTGAAATACTGTGCGAAGAAAGTAGTACTCAAATGATTAGTCAACTAGTCGATGTCGACTCTGGGCAAACCAGTAGTCGACTCTCAATTGTGCAGTCGACTAGTCGGAGAAGTTCAAGCTTTTAGGTAAAGAGTATCCCTTCTGTGCCACTGTCAGACAGTTTGAACAGCAATATTGGGCAATCAGTGTATACATCTATTGCCATCTAATAGTAGTGACAGTAGTTTGTTTTAACTGGTACTAGTAGAGTGCTGAATTATTTTGGGCTACCAGGATATGTTATTAATTTGCCTTGTTGCAATTTATGGGAGAGTGCCTATAGGCACTCTCCCATAAATCACAACAAGGCAAATTAAATAAGACTATATAATTTCACTCTTAGCATAATTAGAAGCACATTAACCCTTTACCTAACACGAAAAGCAGACGACACTTGCAAATAAAATTCTTGAAGCATTATTTTTTACAAATTTTTGCCTCAAAAACATAGCTTATGACCCCTCACTGGAATGAGCTCGTTGAGCTATGTTTTTGTGACAAAAAAATGAAAAAAGTAATAAAAATTGAATGGTGAATTTTGTGAATAGCGTTGGCTGGTTTTGGCCGTTACGTTGGGTAAAGGGTTAACAGAATAATGTTCCAGTAAGTTGCTGTATATGAATGCCCAAGTGAAGCCAAATTTGGACCTTCAGCACTCTACCGGAACACCAACACTGTTATAAGGAGACAAGTTATCACCAATGACTAGTCGAAGTCGACTTAACTTTTGGGTATTGACTAGTCGACTTTGGAATTCACTAGTCGTTTGAGCACTAGAAGAAAGGGGTCTGCATGCAGGCATGTGCAACCCCCCACACCGCATATCCACATGCTTTCAGCAAGCCTGATGGAGTCTTTATTTTTACTATGTTCCCAGACATCCCTTACCATCTCACTTTTCCCCATTTTTTCAGTAACTAAAGTTGCATAACTTCCACATAATGTTTAGCTTTCTAGGAAATTTCCCAGTCTTGTAATATTGGTGTAAGATAATTGGGAAATTACTTTGTCTCCAAACTGACTGTCATTCGCATTTAACATCCAGCAGCCTGGTTACAAAACACACTGTTGAGCTGTTCTGCAATGAATATGACAGGAAAACAGAAAGTGCGAGCTAAAATGAAGTCGCTGACTCATTTCAGTTTATGAAGGCAAATATTGTCATTTTAATGTTTTCAATAAAAGGCTGCCCAGCTGCACGTCCCTCGAAAAAAAGTGTGCAATTCGAGGTATTTGAAAAAAATTGAATTTTTCAAAATTGAAAAAGGGGCATAACTCTGGCAAAACATGTCAGACCAAACCCCGATTTGAACTTGACCTGTATTTTATGCAGAGACATCTACATACCAAATTTTATTTGATTCGGTCTACAACTACTATAGTTATCATCGGGAAGCCAAAAAACATGAATTTTTCAATGTTGAAAAAGGGGCATAAATCTTACAAAAATTGTCGGACTGCACCCGATTCGAATTTTACATGTATTTTATGTTGATACATCTACGTATCAAATTTCATTTGATTTGGCCAACTATATAACTAACGTTATCATCAGGAAACCAAGAAAAATGAATTTTCAAAGTCAAAAAAGGGGCATAACTAAAGTTATCATCAGGAAACCAATGTGGGATGCACACATAGATGGATGCACAGATGGACGGACACCATTTATTAGCTCACCTGACTGAAAGTCAGGGTGAGCTATTCTGATCACTTTTTGTCTATCGTACGTCGTGAAGGTGGTGGTTGGGTCATTTTCTCCCAAGCCACTGGCTTGAAATGAAAATTCAATGAAAATTCACATGAGTAGCGGTTATATAGGGGCATTTGGGTTTTTCTTCAAATTGGGTTTCTGCTCATTTGGTGGAGTGGGGGTGGAGCCAAAATACACAAAATTTTTTAAAATTGTCTTCTCATAACCAGCCATAGCAGAGACTTGATATTTGGTATGCAGCTTCCATTTGAGGTGTAGACTCAAGTTTGTTCAAGAGAAGTTTGACGGGCTATATTTGCCTTGGTTCTGAGAGGGGCAAGAATTTTTGCCCCGCCCAGAATTTCTATTTCTGTACCGAGAGGCCAATTTGAACCAAATTTAATATGAGGTATTATTGGGTTATAAGTACTTGATTTATGCCAAAGAATTTTTCTAGCAGCCCCGTGGGAACCTCAGGAGCCAAAAACAGAAAAAAACAAAAACGTCCATATTTCCAAAACTGCATGGCACTGAAAATTTTTATTTGGGGTGAGGCTTCCTTGTGACCAACAGAATGGAATGTTAAAAAAAATTGCCATCGGTTATGTCATAAGGTACTTTTTCGGGACTTTGAAAAAATGCTGAGTCAGCATTTTCTAACATGGTGGGCAATGGGAAAAAATTCAAGAATCGTTTGTTTCCAAACCACTGCTCTAAAAGCTTTCATATTTTACATATAACATCTTTGGAACTTTATTCCCATATTTGTTGAAATCAAATCCCTCGGTCCACATTTGGGTTCCCATTGGGAGCCCAAATGTTCAGATTAGTGCAGTATGAGGAATATTCTTTAAAAATCTTCTTCTTCAGCTCTACCGATAAGAATCTTTTGATATTTGGTATGCAGCATGCTTAGGGGGGTGAGATTCAAGTTTGTTCAAGCCAAGTCCCTGGGTTCATATTTAGGCTGAAAATTTGGGGTCCCAGTCCAGACTTTGAAATTTTGGACCAAAATCTGAAAAAATCATTTTTTTATGCGTTTCGGTCAATTTTAAGACAAAATTTTTTTTTTTTTAACACTGAAAATTTTGGGGCCGGGTGGGACTTGGAAATTTTGGACCAAAATCCTGAAATTAGTTTTTTATGCGTTTTGGTCAATTTTAAGAAGAAAAAAAAATTTTGGTTTGAAAATAATTTGTTTGGGACTTCGAAAATTTCCGAACAAAAATAAAAAAAATCTGTTTATTACTCAATTTTGGGACGGAAAAGTGCAGGAACTGAAAATAGAAGGAAAATCCTGTGTATTGTGTGGGCACAATCGCTTCATCTAGTTAGTATATGCTTGTCTTTGGAGGTGCATATGCAGCTTATTCACATTACTTGTACATTGCATACAAAATTGCACTTGTTAATACCCCGTCGTTTGTGTAGAAACGACCGGGTATGAAAAGCTGTTTTAGTGTGGTCACATGAGAATGGTTACATAACCAATTAATGTTTAGCAGGAAAAATCTTTCAGAGACTGTCCCTGATTAGCAATTATATTGTTCTGCCATAAAATTTCTTAAAACCTACATTTAATAAAATATTCAGATACAAATGCCATATCTTTCATTTCCAGAACTCTGTACTCTGTTTAATATAGGAATTGAAAAAATCTGTTCGTTAATTCATGAGATTTTCGATTTGTTTTCATATTAAAATAAAATTTTTGCTGATATATGATTTGGATTCCCCCCTGAGTTTGTTGGCTGGTCTCCAATGACTTCAGAATATTTCATGCAATGTAGATCCAACTGATGGAAGACCCACACTGTTGCACGTGATCGGCGAAATTCTCATTTTTGGGGTCAAATTTATCACACAAAATAACGGGATTTACCGAACCGATTTTCACATTTAAAGATTTTATTTGATAAACAAAACTCCCCCAAAAATGTATCATGTAGAAAAAAAGATTTAGTGAACAGAAATTAATATGTTAATTGGCGAATCTTTTCCCAATACAGTCCAATCAACACTGATTAGTGAGTGGACGTCAGATATTATGTAATTACACATAACACACTCAGTCGATTTTGGGATAATTTTTTCGTATGGAGTGTACACGTAATGCAAGTCAAGTCCCTGGTTTGATAGTTAGACTACCATGTCAAGTGAGCGCCCTCAGGTCCCCTGGGGCCTCTTGTTTTAATAGTCCCCCGAAAAATATTTTCGGGACACAATTACATGATTATCTGAAATAAATATTATTTAAACTAAAATGAAGTTGCATATTTTTGTGGCATAGTTGGAGAAAGTCTTTGAGTTTGACAATTCTTGAGAAACAAATAGTTTCTTGTTACATTGGAATAAAGTCAAGTCGGCCTGCTTTTGCAATTCTGCCATTATACCTGATCTGATCAATCAATTTTTGGTCATTTTTATGTGCCCATTTTGAAAAATGGTTGTATTATGTGATTGCTCTGTCTATCTGTTCGCAGGTAAACTTTTCCGTTTCTGGATAATAACTTGAGTTAGGATATATAGATCAGAACCAAACTTAGTTTGTGCCTCTGTTATATCAAGATAAAGGTTTACTTTGATTCCAGGTTTGGTCTGATAATTTTTAGCTCACCTGACTGAAAGTCAGGGGGAGATCAAATGATCAATTTCTGTCCATCATCCGACTGTCCATCCATCGTGAACTTTACATTATCGACTCATCCTCCTGAAGCCCTGGGCCAAATTGAACCAAATTTGATATGGATGGTCTTTATCATATGTCAATTCAAGTTTGTTCAAATAAAGTTGCCACGCTCCATGGGGAGGGGGGTGGGGGGAAAATACTCCAAATTTATAGAAAAATCGGTTCCATGAACCAGTGTGTATAATGACTTGATATTTGGTATGGAGCTTCCTTCTGAGGTGTAGAATCAAGTTTGTTCAAACAAAGTTCATGGAGCAATATTTGCCTTCTTAATGAGAGGCGCAAGATTTTTGTCCCCGCCCAAAATTTCTATTTTCTGAACCAATAGTCCGATTTTAACGAAATCCGGTATGTGGTATTATTGGGTCATAAGTACTAGATTCATGCTAAAAATATTCCCATGGGAACCCAAGGAGCTAAAAATGTAAAATATTTTCAAACGCCCATATTTCCCAAAACCACACGGAACAGAGAATTGTTATTTGGTATGAGGCATTCTTAGGACCAGTAGAACTGAATGAATGGGGGGGGGGGGGGGGGGGGGGGGGGGGGGGGGGGTTCAGATCCACCTGTCAGAATCCTTTCATATTTGGTATGCAGCATCTCCAGGCAGGTCAGATTCAAGTTTGTTGAAATAGAAATCCTGGTTAATGTTTCGGCTCGTTATGGGGGAGGCCAAATTTTACCTTAATGCAACATGGGAAAATTTCTTTAAAAATCTTTCTCTTCACATCCACCAGTCAGAATCTTTTCATATTTGGTATACAACATCTCTAGGTGGGTCTGATTCACGATTGTTCATATTGAGTAATTGGGTTAATGTTTGGGCTACTATGGGAGCCCAAATTTTACCTTATTGCAATAATAATAATAATAATACTTTATTGCACAACCAAAAAAATAATACGTGGTATGGCTCTACAAACTACACAAATAAAGTAAAGTAAACTGATACAATTCAATATCCATGAACAGTATGCCTCATGATGTCTAGACCTGTTACGTAGGTAACATGGGGGTAAAAATAATGTAGCTCTTTACTAGTTAAATACTCAGATATTATGTCAAAGTCTGTGTGTACATCATGCACACAAGCACCTCCTTGCTAGTTAAATGAAGAACTTTGTCAAAGTCTGAACATCATGCACACAAGTAAATTTGAAGAAACATGCCGTTACTATCACTCGTCAACACTCGACTGATCTTCATTACAGTATTTGCAATATGAGGAAATTACTTTAAAAATTTTCTTCTTCTGATCCACATGTCAGAATCCTTTCATATTTGGTATGCAACATCTCTAGTGGGGGTCAGATTCAATTTGTTCAAACCGAGTGCATGGGGTAATATTTGGCCTCCCTATGGGCGCCTGAATTTTAACTTAGTGCAATATGAGGGATTTTCTTCAAAAAATGTTTTCTCCAGAACCACCAATCTGAATTTTTTCATATTTGGTATATTACATCTCTGGGAAGATCAGATTCGGGTTTGTTCAATTCCAGTCCCTGCCTTAAAATTTGGACTCTCTTTGGGGCTGGGGGAGGGAGAGGGGGATAGCCAGGTGTTGGTGGGGGGGGGGGGGGGGGCAAATTTGTTCAAATCCATCCCTTAGTGTTTTGACATAAAATTTGCATTTCAAATTGCAGTGACATAATAAACCTTAAAAGTTTGGCAGTGCTGGTGTACATGCAGATGATAGAATTTGAAGCCGTCAGGAAGACCTATGATAATAATCATCTGACATGGACACTAGAGTTATGAATAATTTCATGACTTCATTCCTCTGTAGTGTTGATGAACCATGACTAACTGAATGTTATCTTCTTTGAATCACTTTATCAGTTGAGCAATTAAGGTCCCTTGGGGCCTCTTGTGACAAGAGTTATGGTCCTTTTCGACTTGAAATTGCACATTTACGTCAACAGTTTGGTTTTCAGATGATAACATGACTCTGGATTTATAGATCAGGACCAAACTTGTTTTTTTCCTCAATTATATTAGCACACAGGTTGAGTTCGAATTGGGGTTTGGTCCGATTACTTTTATAAGAGCTATGGGCCTTTTTGACTTAGAAATTGCTCATTTTGTCAACATTCTGGTTACCAGACGATAACTTTAGTTCTGCTTATTTGGCCTCAACCAAAATTGGCATGTGACTCAATTATACCAAATTACAGGTCAGGTTTCAGCTTCGCCTTAGGGGTATGAGTTCCCAAACTGGTGTAAATTCCCATACACCCTGGACAACACAAGGATAACTAATAATATCTATTGAGTCGATAGATATCGAGAAATATCTTTTAGATAATTTGCAATAATTCACATGCTAGCATATTATAAGCACATAATTCTCAAATTCTATTCCAGCAGAGAAGAAAATTTTCAAAATACACAGAGGATAGACCATACCTACTGCTTGAAAAAACTTTGATTTCCGTTGCAGAAGATTTTATTTCCTTGTAGAAGATTTTCAAAGTTGCACTCAATTACAAAGTAGTCAAGTACTTCAGTTTGATCACATGTTGAGGTCACTGTTTTTAGTAATACTAAATAACTCCTTGCATGCTGCTGGCAGATATTTCCGCCCAGGACACCAAATCTCATGTCTCTAGAAAAAGTATAATTTTGACATTCTAAACCACATGTTCACCCTGTAAAATTGAATCAGCTTTTTGACAAATGATTTCTCGATTTAAATTTCACAAACATTTTCATCAAATCTAGTGATGGCTGGTAACCAGGTTAAATAATAGCAGCCATGACTATATTTGTTAAAAATATTTTGAAAAATACTTAGCAGGTTAAGAGTTAACCCTTTACCTAACGTAATGGCCAAAAACGGCCAGCGCTATTCTCAAAAATCGCCAATTAATTTTCATTATTTTTTTCATTTTTTGTCTCAAAAACATAGGTTATGACCCCTCATTGGACTGAGCTCGTCGAGCTCATTCCAGCGAGGGGTCATAACCTATGTTTTTGAGACAAAAAATGAAAAAAATTAGTTATTCAAGAATTATTTTTGCAAGTGTCGTCTGCTTTTCAGGTTAGGTAAAGGGTTAAATGAATAAACTAACTGATTTAATATTCATAACAATGCAAGAGATATAAAATGTGTTCTCAAAAAAGACAGTGCCACTGCAAATTGCATTTCATTCCATTCTCCCTTCTTCAATTCAAATTCTCTAAGGAATTTCTTGCATTTTTCTTACAATTATGACATTCAAGTTACAGTAGTTTTGAAGAAAACTGATGGCTATATTGACCTCAATCTTCCACTGCAGTTAAAAAAATATCATGCAACAATGAGACATCCCTGTCACAATCTCGTAATGATTTCTACAGTCATTGTTCCTCCTTTGGTTGTTATTTTATGGTCACAAATATCGGGGAATCCAGGAGTGATAAAACTTGGACACTGATAACAAAGACAAATGTTACCATTTTTAGTCGAGTTGTGACAAAGTCAAACTCGACTTATAGTTTGGTGAACGCAGGTGGGCGTAAATAATTGGTTTCCGGACGATAACTTGATAATGGTGCGACCCACGTTCATGAAACTTCATAGGTAGGTTGGCCTCAGTGAGGGGTAGAGCACCACTTATTGTGGACTCACTAGGTCAATGATGAAGGTCACAGTGACCTTGAACATACTAAATCATGAACAATTTGTTTCTGGATGATAACTTGACTATGTTTGAACCCACATTCATGAAACTTCATATCTAGATTGGTCGTTGTAAGAGGAGGAACCCTATTTATTTTGGACTTGCTAGGTCAAAGGTCAAGGTCACAGTGACATGAACATAATAAATCAAAACAATTGGTTTCTGGATGATAACTTGATAATGGTTCAACCCACATTCATGAAACTTCATAGGTAGCTTGGCATCAGTGAGAGGAAGAACACCATTTATTTTGAACTCACTAGGTGAAAGGTCAAGGTCATAGTGGCCATCAACATAGTATCTCTTTAAACAATTGGTTTCTGGATGTTAACTTGATAATGGTTCGACCCACATTCTTGAAACTTCGTAGGTAGGTTGGCAACGGTAAGAGGAAGAACCCTATTTATTTTAGACTCACTAGGTCAAAGGCCAAGGTCACAATGACCTTGACCATAGTAAATCATGAACAATTGTTTCCAGATGATAACTTGACTATGGTTCAACCCACATTCATGAAACTTCATATGTAGGTTGGCCTTCTTGAGAGGAAGAACCATATTTATTTTGGACTTGCTAGGTCAAAGTACAAGGTCACAGTGACCATGAACATAGTAAACCAAACAATTAGTTTCTGGATGATAACTTTATAATGGTTCAACCCACTTTCATGAAACTTCATAGGTAGGTTGGCATCAGTGAGAGGAAGAATCCTATTTATTTTGGACTCGCTAAGTGGAAGGTCAAAATCTCAGTGGCCTTCAACAATGTAAATCTGTAAACAATTGGTTTCTGGATGATAACTTGATAATGGTTTGACCCATATTCATGAAACTTCATAGGTAGATTGGCCTAGGTGAGTGGAAGACCCCTATTTATTTTGAACTCACTGGATCAAAGGTCAAGGTCACAGTGACCTTGAAAATAATAAATTGTAAACAATTGGTTTCCAGATGATAATTTGACAATGGTTTTGGAATCACTAGATCAAGGTCACAGTGACCCTTCACAAAGTAATTTGTAAACAACTGGTTTCCAGATGATAAGTTGATAATGATTAAACCCACTTTTGTGCTGTCTCAACTCGACATTGGATTGGTGATACCATCAGCATTTTTATTACTGTGGAGCTTGAAAATTAAGTCCTCGATTTTTTTCACCTTGAATATAATTTTTTTACTTCTTTGTTGTGTCACTCTCCTGTAGGGAAAGACAAATGCATTCCTCGTTTGAAGCAATAGTTTGGTGGTTAGGGGCCGAGTGGCATATAGGGTGAAATGCATAACGTTCTAAAAATCAACTTTTCTCTCCTTGCTTGGGTGGGGCACAGCTGGTGGGATAAATGCTCAGTTTATTGTTAGAATACAAGAAAATGTCATTTGAATACCTTTTAACTCTTCACTTAACCCTTTACCCAACGCAGACGATTTCAAAATTTATTATTTTAAATATCAATTTTTAATTTTTTTCAAAAATTTTCAACAAAACCATATCATGTGACCCCCCTTTGGAACGAGCTCGACCCCCCCTTTTAACTCTTCACTTAACCCTTTACCCAACGCAGACGATTTCAAAATTTATTATTTTAAATATCAATTTTTAATTTTTTTCAAAAATTTTCAACAAAACCATATCATGTGACCCCCCCTTTGGAACGAGCTTGACCCCCCTTTTAACTCTTCACTTAACCCTTTACCCAACGCAGACGATTTCAAAATTTATTATTTTAAATATCAATTTTTAATTTTTTTCAAAAATTTTCAACAAAACCATATCATGTGACCCCCCTTTGGAACGAGCTCGATGAGCTCGTTCCAAAGAGGGGTCACATGATATGGTTTTGTTGAAATTTTTTAAAAAATAATATTTTTTCAGCTGCTGAATTTGCATATTACGTGGGCGGATGCGGGCAATTCTTTGGATAAAGGGCTAATATGAAAGGCAGACAACACTTGGAAATAAAATTTTGGGATAACTAGTTTTATTCATTTTTTGTGTCAAAAACATAGCTTATGACCCATCATTGGAATGAGCTCAACAAGCTCATTCCAGTGAGGGGTCATAAAAAAGAAACTATGTTTTTGACACAAAAAAGAAAATAAATAATGAAAACTGAATGGCGATTTTTGTAAATAGTCCTGGCCAGTTTTTCCCGTTACATGGGTAAAGGGTTAACTGAATATTGTCCTTTGTCAAAGTGACCAGTCAATTCATAGTCAATTAACAGGCTTCCACTACATTTTGTTCATAAATTTTATCCTAACTCCGCCCAATCCCCCCCCCCCCTCCCTCCTCTCTTCAATGAAAAACCTGGGAAGTGACGCAGTGCTTGTTTGTTGTAATAAACAAGCTCGGTTTTACTGGTAAAATACCCCCCCCCCCCATCACCAATGCTTGGAGTGTAAGCCCTCTATAATGGGCAACATGGGTATAAACGATTGACAAAACTTTATTTTATCTTCATGTTGCAGTCACACTTATCCATTGTGCAGAAGAATGTGATCTTGAACCAGGGTTTCTGCTATACTGGCATGCGGCTGTCAACCGGCCACATTCCCCCACAAAAGAACCTTCCAGACTACTCAAGATATTAAAATTCACCCTGACCTTGCTCATTCCCCAAGAAATATTTGATTCACAGATTGCTCTTACCACTAAGTTGAACACTAATAAATAAATAAATATTGTATTGTATTTTCAGATTTCAATCTCAGTTTGAATGTTAAAGATGCAATAAGCTCAGCTATGAAGTCCTTTGAGATAACCACAAATAGCTTAGATTTGCATTCCTTCAATTATAAAGGCATGAATAAATCATTTATTATGAAGCAAAAACTCAGTCCAGATTCACTTATGCAGTTAGCTATACAGGTAATAGTTATATGGAAAATTTTTGACAACTGTCTCAATGCTAGAAGGTAGTTTGGTGCTACAGTGGAGCCCTCTTAACTGGTAGAGTGCTAAATTATTTTTGACCATCAAATCTTGTACACATGTCTTTGCCTTGTTACAATTTATGGGAGAGTGCCTATGGGCACTCTCCCATAAATTGTAGCAAGGCAAACCCTTACAGATTAAATAATATCACTTCAAAGATAATACAAAGCATATGCACTAAATATGAGTCCTCAAGCTGTGGTACCTGTACTTCAGAATAAAACCCAAATATGGGCTTCCAGCACTCTACCAGTTAATTGGACATCTCTTAACTAAATAACCCTGTTAATTGAATATAATTTCCCAACAGAAAACCATTTACCATACCTCCAGTACAAATTTGACCTGTTAACTGAATATAGGTTATAGAGTAAATGTCTGTTAATTGAATAAAAAATCTTGCAACCTGTCAAGAAATTACCCTGACTCTACCCAGTTTTCCTTTGTTTATGGACCTACTTTGCCTCAGTACATCCAATACAGGTGTCACTAAATAAATATTTGTTTCACGTTCTCTGTATTCAAGAGTAAATTATGCAAAAAATTACCCTATCATATCTTCTTTGGATGGCAACAAGTAAAGATATATTCTGCGTTATTACGCAACAAGCAAAGATGAATTACCTTCTATTGCTAAAACCTCTCCCTGGTAACAGAGGCAGAGGCAAGTTCACACACAGTATTCACACATCCAACCACTCATTGGCCCGAATCATTCAAATGCATGCCTCCATGCCCCCACCCCCCAAAACCCCATTCAGGTTCAAAAGACATCTCCACCACTAAAGAAAAATATTATCTTTTTATACCTTCCTTGCATGGTAACAAGTCCCCCTCACCACTCCATCCTTCCAGTGTGTATAAATGTCTTTCCCCCTCACTTTTGCAGTATATATACCCCTACTATTGACCCTGTATACAGCCCCTGTTTTAATGTCTACACTGAGGACTGCAGGCTAGTGTGTCTTTGAACCCCCCCCCCCCTGCATATGCATGAAATATGCACCCACATGCAGACAATCATCATAATCTCACTTCATATACACGCTATGTTCAACATCAATGCATCTTTATTTGTAATTGCTCTTCACTCTAACTTATTTCCCCCACCCCCACCTCCCTCCAAGTTTAGAAATGAGAATATTTGGAATCATTCTTGTCTATTGAGCCCATTGGGAACTAGTGTTTGAAGTTTGTTAATCCAAAATTCTTCATGACCCCCTCCTGTAAGCTGTATTTTGTCGGTTAATTTGCTCAGTTCCGATAATCTTAATATTGTTTATACTGTGGTTTTCGGTCAGAAAATGATGCGGTATCGGTTCACTCATAACCTCAAGTTTTATTCTACTCAGATGGTTTTGCAATCTGTCATACAATGATGTCCCTGTCTCTCCCACATACACAACTTCATTACATTTGTTGCAGAGAATCCTTCTGGACATGCAGGTGATTTTCTTGCCTATGCAGTAGGCCATTCCATTCTTGTCCGCGAATTGTTTTGTTTGGAGCATAAACTCACAGATTGCATAGTTTCTCTCACATCTATCAGATCACATCCCATGATTGTTGAACCTTTTATTATGCCTGCTATGGACTATAAGGTCTTCATGTTTTTCAGTCTTTTGTACGGAATAGGGGAGGTTTTTCTTATGCCAACTTCATGCATTTTGAGCTCTGTAAAATGGGCAGCCACTTCCGTCTTATTTTACTGATGTCAGGGAGGCATCGTGAGTAAGTGACCACAAACGGGACTCTTTCATCAGTTGATTTGTTTGATCATTTTTCAAGTGACTGTTTTTCACTCAATTTGGTTGATCTTTTTTAGCTGTTCACTTGCAAACTCTTTGTCGTAACCTCGGGCCTGTAGGTGTTGTTTTATGTCATTTTTGTGGCATTCATATTCTGCATTATCAGAACAAATTCTTTTTACTCTTGCAGCTAATCCACATGGTATCGCTCTTTTAGCGTTGATTGGGTGATCCAACTTCGCGTGCAGATATTGATGCCTGTCCGTGGGTGGTTTTAAGAAATCCGCCTTCAGTTTTGACTGCCGTGTCTAAGAATTCTATCCTATTTTCAGACCACATTAAATCAACTCGTATACTTGGGTGTATCGTATTTGCCAAAGAATGATATTGTTTCAGAGACACCAACCCATGTGTCCATATTCCCCAGATATCATCAACGTACTGTACCTGTTCAAGGGGGTGTAAATTTGATGGTTTCGACAGTCTCTCTTTCCATTCATCCATATATGTGCATGCATAATTCATCCCCAATTGCGAACCTATTGCAACACCATCCATTTGTAAATAATGTATTCCTTTAAATGAAAAATTAGTATTGTCCATTAGTTCAAGACCTATCTCTGTTGGGAATAATTTTCTTTGAGAATTTTCTAAGACTTTTTTACATGCTAATATATAGGGCTGTCACGATTAATCGATTGTTGATCAGTCATGGCAAAATCGATTAGTATGTTTCGTTATCGAATAATCGGTAAATTATATCCCGTTTTAGATGCTTAATAATTAAAAGAAAATATGTTGAAAAAACTATTGTTTCTAAAGGTAAAGAGTTAAGAACTTCGATGTTAAACCCCAAGAAGCTATTGGAAGCATTTGTCTTTCAGGTACATTCCTCAAAGCTTTGATGTTCTGAACTTTTGAACCATCAGTGTAATAATCAAGACCAGTCGGCAGTTGCGAACTTCGCAACTGCCGACCGGTCTTGATTATAACACTGACGGTTCAAAAGTTCAGAACATCAAAGCTTTGAATGTACAGTACAGTCGCCGTGGGCAGTCACTTTTCCACATGTCCACAGTGGCCGCCCACTAATTTTCCACAGAAATCAGTTTGATACCAATTTCTGTGGACTTCTGTGGACATGTAGTTCTGTGGGTAAAAGCCTGTGGACTTCTGTGGAAAAGATTACTGAACGATGATAATGCCGGACGGCAGTGTCCACATAATTAATCCAAAACACATCTGCCCACAGAAATGTAACTGGAAGTAATTTTTAACACATCTTGATAGAATATGACTCTGATTAAAAATATTTATTTCTTCATCATTTCAATTTGCAAGCACAGGTATATGGTCATTTTTGTATTTACAAAAAGGAAAAAATTGATAACTTGTTAAAATTACGTCACATTTTCTCAACCTGAAAAGTGAATAGTACCACCCACACTGTGAAAACAAGACATACAGTGACAACCTCAAACCCATGTCGATTGCGAACAAGTGCTTTGAAAAAAATGTGTACAAAACGAAAAAAAAATAGTTGAAAATAAAAGAGTACACCTGGGAATATCGCTGATATGCAATTATGTATTGATATGATCTTTCTGTTAAACTGAATCTGATTTTCGATCGACTGTTGAACAATTCGTTCGCTTTCGTTGACAACTCTAAGCTCTGGCGGGAAGGGGAACATTCGGCTTCTAGAATTTTCGGCCTGGAAATATTTTGACAAAGGAACATCAGCCTGGTGAAATTAGCGCCGAGTACTCAGGCCCATTTATATATTTATTTATTTATTTATTTATTTATTTATTTATTTATTTATTTATTTATTTATGTTTAATGTCATATATTTATGCAGAAAGAGGCTAATCATGACACCACCCCCAGGCCTTGAACCTTTTTTAATTCTGATTGTTCAGCGTACAATACAAAATTAATGCATCGTCAAATTAATTTCAGTTTTTTTAACCTGGCCCTATCGATAAATTACTTCAGAATTATTCACTAAAAAGTGCAATATGAAAGTCGCACTTTTTAGTGGATAATTTCGGAGTAATTCTGATAGTTTAGCGTACAATAAAAATGCATCGTCAAATTAATTTTGTTTTTTTTTAACCTGACCCTATCGATAAATTACTTCGGAATTATTCACTAAAAAGTGCAATATGAAAGTCACCCTTTTTAGTGGATAATTTCGGAGTAATTCTGATTGTTCAGCGTACAATAAAAATGCATCGTCAAATTTCGTTTTTTTACCCTTTTTTTTTAACCTTGCCCTATCGATAAATTACTTCGGAATTATTCACTAAACTGTGCAAAATGAATGTCGCACTTTTTAGTGGATACGATAAAAATGCATCGTCAAATTAATTCCGTTTTTTTTTAACCTGGCCCTATCGATAAATTACAATGTATATTTTTAATTGTTAAAGTGAAAGGATGAAAACTTATAAACCAAACATTCTTGCTCTCTTGGTTGTTATCATTTTTCTGCAAGATTGTTTGTTATTCATCAATGATTAAATTAATTAACTTGATTGACTTATGTTGATCGGCAATTAATGGTGCTCTTGTGTTTATGATTTATGACCTGCTATAATCCTTCTGAAGTAGTTTTACAGAAGTTAGTGGCATGTGTATACTATATACAGCAGCGTTTGAAAGGATTAAAAACTTCAAACGACTTGTGTTCATAAGACTAATGGATCTATCTTGTCTGACGCAGCCACTGGGGCTAACTTTTATTAATATCGACAGGGTAGGGTTAACCAACATCAGTTATTGGTAAGCGAATACTCGAGAGGTGTTTATCCCACGTGTAATGGACCGACCCCCGTGGGGATCCCGGGAAGTGAAGCAGTGCTTGTGGTAAACAAGCCCTGCTTTACTGGTGGATTATGATCCAGTAACCAATGCTTGGGGTAGAAGTTGTTTTTTTGAAATTATACTCTCAACTCTTGATTTGAATTTCGAAGACAGCCGGTAGCTGTTGCAAAAACGGGTTCCGGACATTTTCCCCTAGGACATATTCCCCTAAAAAAGTGTCACCTAGGACATTTTCCCCTAATTTCAAATGCGAGGGTGGACATTTTCCCGTAGTTAGGAAGAAAAGAGAAGACATTTTCCCCAAACTAAAAAAATTCTAATTTCAAGATTTTGTTACAAGAAAAAGAAAGAATTTGTTCCATTTAATGTCACACTATTTTCAAAGTACTAAATAAAAATAAAATAGGTTGAATTACTGTATAAACAGTAAGCTAGTCAATCTGTCACACACAGTGTGCTGTATGGCATAACAATATCAAGTTGTTTTGCTGCATAAACAGTAAGCTGGATGATATGTGCTTTGATATATTGTGAGATGAAGACTTTAATGGTACTATAAGCATCTAAGCATCTAAGTCGTCCACTTTGCGGAAACGGAAGATAAAAATGACGCCGTGAGGGGGAACTGGAGAGGCCTTATTTGGTGACGATAAATTCATAATTGGTGGAAATATCCCTCCTTTTTTATTTAACCCTTTACCTAACGTAACGGCCAAAACCGGCCAGCGCTGTACACGAAAATCGCCATTCAATCTATTTTATATTTTGACTTTTTGTTCCCAATATATAGTTAGCCCCCCCCCCCCCTCCCTAGTCCCACTAGTACACCCAACCAACTGCCAGCTCCTGAGCCGGTACTGTTTGATGAGGAACGTCTGGTGGAGACTGAGGAAGAACTGGAGGTTGCGTTTTCACCACCTCCCACCTCTCACTCCCCACTTCCTTCTCTACTGGACAGCCTGGGTGTGGTGATCACAGCAAAACAGCCACCCCAGTCTGCAGCCACCACCGAAGACATAAAGAGAGCAATAGAATGAACAATTGAGATAGGACAACAAGCCATCTCCGAAACCCGCGAGTTCAGGGAAAAATCCAGCCAAACTCCAAAAAGGCATTAGACGCAATCCAATCACTAAACTCAACACCATCGGCTTCCACATCACCATCTCAACCACCTCCAAAGAAAAAGAGCCGGAAGAAGCCTATGCGGGGGTAAGCCTCCCCCTCCTTCCTTTTTCTCCTCTACCACGCCTTGACATTCAACAAAAAACAAACTATCAACGAGGGTCGAAAGGGACTTGCCTCAAACCGTCCCTGCGTGCCTTTGGCGCGAGAAACCATTCCGTCCGAACTTTTTAGTTTATGCATTTTCGTCATTTGAATTATCCTGTGAATTTGTCGTGACAGGGGAGAACAGAAACTAGTCTGATATTTTGACCTCGTTCCGATGTTACAAGATTTTTTTCTTATTGCTAACATGTAGAAAAATTATGTAACATAAATATTATAGTAGTGTAATAAAAAGTCAGATCGTGTGGACTCCACGGGAATGGCCGTGTTAGTTATTAATTCCGTGGACAAGTAGATAGCATGCCCACGGTCTAGAAAAATCTCTGTCCACAGAAATTTATGTGGGCAGTTGAAAGGTAATTTGCCCACGGTTTTCCACAACCACTGTGGACATGTGGAAAAGTGACAGCCCACGGCGACTGTACTGTAACTAAGAGGATCGTCTTCGTTGTTTACTTGTGGTAGGTCAACAGACTTCAACTTCATTTTTATCGACTTCAAAGAGAAGGAGATGGGGGTCATCTAGGTACGATCAATCGATTATCATCGATTATTTGCGACGATTAATCGATTCCTAAATTGAAAAATCGTGACAGCCCTACTAATATACCTTCACCGCGTGGGACGCTTGGATATAGTTTCTTGATGTCCATACTATAAGTTACATGGCGTGTAGCTGGCTGATACATTTCCATACAAGGCTCTGATAGTTCATATCAGGTGAGGCCCTTTGAACTGAAACCATGACAAAAACGGGTTGGTCTCGCTATGCCGGTTGGCAGAAATTAATTAACACCACTGACGCAATAAAATCACAGTATAGTTATTATCAAATATGTGTGTGTTTTTTTAGTTTGATTAGAAGTTTTCATCGGCGTTGTGATTGTGTTGTGATTTTCGCATCAACAATTTTGAGATGTGTTTTTTGTATTTTTTGTCTTTTTTTAACATAATTTATTAAAAAAACACACACATCTTTGATGAAAACCGTGTATTTTTAGCTTGATTAGAAGTTTTCAACGGTGTTGTGATTGTGTTGTGATTTTTGCATCGACAATTTGGAGATGTGTTTCTTTTATTTTTTTTTTTTGTCTTTTTTTTGTACTCGCCAAACTTCACGTGTATAAAGTGTATAAATATGCAGCATTATTTACTTACTCACATCATTTAGCATGGCTAACGCTCAAGTGAATGTTAACTTTATTCCCAACAGACTTGGGGGCAGAAATCTAATATTCGAAGGGTTCAAATACAGAATAAAATCTAGAAACAACGACCGGATACATTGGACATGCTGCCAGACAGGTTGTAGAGGGACCATTAACACAATGAATGACATTGTAACAACACAAAACAACCAGCATAACCATGAAGCAGATATAGAGCAAGTAGCAGTAGATGCATATTTGGCAAAGCTGAAACGTAAAATGATAGATGGATCCAACACTGCTTCCTCTATTTACCAAGAAGAAATTGCAAGTAAGTATCCCAAGTATTTATTTATTTTTGTTCAATCAAGAGTACCGTTTTGTTTCCGAGGCGTGTTACCATTCATTCATTCATTCATTCATTCATTTGAGGGATGGAGAGAGACAGAATAGAGATGGGAGAATAGGGCGAGACTGTGGTGGGTAGGGTGGGGTGAAGATAAACTATTAGCAATTATTCATTCATTCGTTCGAGAGAGAGAATAAAGATGGGAGAATGGGGGAGACTAGGGGTGGGTGGGGTGGGGGTGACGATAAACTATTAGCATTTTTTACATAACCTAGTTTCTTTTTTCCAGACCTACGTAGAGAAGATTTTGACCCAGGGTTTATCGCCAAGATACCCACATTCTACAGTGTGAGATCAGCACTCTACCGCTCCCGTTCAAAATCAAGACCACCATTACCACGTCAACGATCCGATATAGATCTTCCTGAAATATACACAAAGACAACTGCTGGAGAGGACTTTTTAATAGCATGTGATGGGGACAACAACAAGATGCTTATCTTTGGAACTGAAAACAACCTACAACATTTATCAAGTGCGGAAATTTATTTTTGTGATGGAACATTCAACAAGTGCCCTGATGTTTTTTATCAATTGTACACTATTCATGCTTTTGTGGAAAATAAGATGTGTCCATTAGTGTTTGGGCTACTGCCTAATAAAACTCACCAAACTTATGAAAGATTTTTCCGACTTGTTGTAGAGAAAGCCAGTCAATTCGGCATCAACCTTACACCAAGACAAGTTTTTACGGACTATGAAACTGCAGCTCAAAACGCCATTCAAATAACTTTTCCAAACGTGACCCTCAAAGGATGTTTCTTTCATTATGGGCAGGCTGTGTGGAAACATGCCCAGAAAAGTGGTTTGAAAACATTGTTCCAGGATGACGAAGAAGTTCAGTGTGTGGTGCGGAGGGCTTTTGCTCTTCCGCTAGTTCCTGTTGAGCATGTCAGCGATGCGTGGTTTTTAACCCTCGAGGAGGCTCCTGTAAATGCTAGTGTAGAACAGTTCACTGACTATGTGACAAGTTATTGGGTGGAAGGTGACCACGGACGGTTAATGTGGAACCATTTTGACACGGTTGGGCCACGCACGACGAACCATATCGAGGGTTGGCACCGGAAATTAAGTTTATTCATCGCCGGGTCACATCCCAACATTTTCAGAATGATAGACTTCCTCAAAAAAGAACAGTCTCTCCAGGAATCAACAATAATTCAACTAAGTGCAGGAGGAAAACTGGCACCCAGGAAAAAAAAGTACAGAAAAATTGACAATTCTCTGGGACATTTTAAAAGAATATTTCAAGCTGGTACCTGGACTCTGTTTCGCACAGTACTGGATTTTAATTGAATATATAGTGTTGTGAATAATTATAAATTTTATTGTCTCAAAAGGTTCATTTTTTACAAAATTACATTCAACTTTTCCTCTCCAAAAATAGTTATCAAATGCCATTTTATTTGATAACTATTTTTTGAGAGGAAAAGTTGAATGTAATTGTGTAAAAAGGTTCATTTTTTACAAAATTACATTCAACTTTTCCTCTCAAAAAATAGTTATCAAATGTCATTTTACCGTGATTAAGTCCAGTCGCGTTAACCAACTTCATCATTAAATGAGTAAACGAATAAGAAACGGACTATAATCCTTCTCCCTTTGATGTACTTAATCTTCACACATTTTTACTAAACAATAGCAACCGGCATAGCGAGACGACCCCGACAAAAACTTCTTACCTTTTCTGGAATTGGAAAATCCATTGTGTTATACTAACACAATTAAAAGTATTAAAAGCTCTTAATTGGGTAATTGCTAACTCATTAAAGATTGGGATGTTTTTATAAGACCCCTGTGAAAAGATTGGGATTATTGCTGAATAAACAATTTCATACATACCTGAAATGTGACAGATAGGAATAAAAATAAATTTGTGTTGAAAACCTTTTTGTATCAAATTGAAATGGACTGTTATAAAAATTATAAAAATAAATTAGTGTTGAAAATCTTCAATGAAGATTTTCAACACTAATTTATTTTTATAACAGTCTATTTCAATTTGTTACAAAAACTTCATAAAAAAGTACAACTACAAAGTAATTACAAAAATCCATTCTTCTCTATTTCTGAATTTTGTGGTTGGTTATTCACTGACTTGAGAAAACCTGAAACCTGTTATGAGAGACCACCTGTCTTGAGAGACCACTTTTGCGTGGCCCAAAGGGCGGTCTCTCAAAACAGGTTCTACTGTAATAAATTTTCACCACAAACAAAGAATGACCGGGTGTTTATTTTTTAGAAGCTGCAATTGACAGCACCACACAGAATCATCAACAGTAACTGGCACCGTCATGTATCCATGCTGACAGTAAACAGTCTTCGCTGTTCAAAGTGCTATATTTCGTCCCCTGAGTTCCAGTGTGTTTTATATGCCAGTAGGCACATAGAACACATTGGAACTTGGGGACGATTTATTTACAAAATAAAACTTATCTCTAAACGCATATCTGCAATACCCTTACATACATTTACTGTCTTTACCACCTGAAAAGTGTTAAAAATCACTTTTAAATGTTCAAAAAATCACTTTCAATCTGCTGAGTAAACTGTAAAGGAAATGTTCGCTTCAGCATAAAAAATCAATAGACTTTGAAGTTTGATCGGTATAGGCTAGAGTCATAAAAAACAACAAAAAACTCTCGGGACTACAAATAATATTTTCGGTCCATTTTTATACATTTAATGTTTTAACTCAATAAACATGGTACCTTGAAAATTTCTTTTCAACCTACTCACAATTGTTTACAATTGGCTGTAACGTAAGTACGAGCCCTACTTCGGAACTAACTCAAGCTTTTAAAAAACTTTTCCAAACAAGTTGGAAAAGTAATAGAGTGCAAAAGCACGAAAAAGAGCGAAAAAGGGTCGAGCGAGACCAGCGCTCGAAATTACAGGTACTCTCTCTGCACACCCCTTGCATTTACAACAACCGTGACGTCAATTCATTTTATTTCCGCCATTGTACTGGCTGGAAATTTTTGTGACTCATGCTATTTTTTAGCTGTTTCTTCGTGAACAACTTATTTGTCTGTGCTATCTTCATCTGATTATGTGCAAGTGGATTGTATCCTTTTCAAGCTTCTAAATTATTACTATTTCATGATATTTTTGATAATTCTTGCTTGCTTTTTCACACATTGTCTTGTTTTTCCCCCACGTGTGAACACAACCATTGTTCTGTTTTGCATCGACGGGAAGCTTGATTTCATATATCATTTTCATATTATGCCTAAGACTATTTCTTGTTCCTGTTACTACAGATCCTATTCTGTATGATGGTGGCTCTTCCATCTCCTCTGGGGATGGTATACAGTCTCGGGGGTCCGGGACTGTATCTACTGGTGTGTATATGAGCTCTCAGCCTCCCCTGGCTTTGTGGCAAAGCTGTGCGGGTTTGCTGTCTGCTCCGTCTCATCTGGCTAGGTTTGCTCCTAGTCGGTTGAGCCGTTCGGTCTCTTCGGCAGCGATTCCTCGCCCCTTGAGCGAATCGTTTATTGTTCCTCCGTCCCCTGCTAGTGTGCCGACTAGCAGGATTGGGTTGGGACATTGGCATCAAGGGCCTGCTGTTTGGCAGAGGTCAGTGACAGTCCCGGTTAGCTGTCACTCTCGGAACCTTCCTCCGGTGATTCCTCACTGTGTTTCGAGTCTGGATGTCGATCGATGCTTGCCGTCGGTCTCAGATGATGGGCAGTTGGGTCCTTCTGCCATGCAGAGGCCAATGTCAGGATCCTGTCATTCTTGGGACTATCCTCCGGTGTCTTCTCACCGTGTCCCAGGTCCAGCTGCCGATCGACGTACGCGTCGGTCTCTTTAGAGGATTTGCAGGCAGGGCCTTCTGTTCCGCAGAGGTCAGTGATTGCCCCCGGGTGTCAAAATTGGGACTATCCTCCGGTGTCTTCTCACCGTCTCCCTATTCTGTCTGCCGATCGATGTTTCGTCGTGGGTCCCTTCTGAGGATTTGGGTTCTACCAGAAGGGTCCATTGGGAGGACACTCCGTCGGCCGATGCTGCTGCGACAGATTCTCAGGGTGACCTGCGTCGGGCCGTTTTGGCGGTCACACGGTTGCTTTCTATCATCCCTCAAGTTGGCCTCCCTGTACCTCCTGAGGCACAACCTCCTTTGGTCGGTCGCCGAGATGTCTCGCCTGGCCCCTTGGATACTGCACAGTATTCACAGGAGGTTTCTGCTGGTCAGTCTGAGTTGGGCTACATCTCTTCTGCAACAGATGGACCCCCTCGTCAGTCTTGGGGCAGGCTTTGGATTTTGTCTTTGGCTTATTGTCGGACATTCAACCCTCAGACCAGCCATCTGTGACCGTCCGGCCGCAGTCCTCTGTGGAGCACCGTAACCCTGTTGAGCCTTCTAACTCTGGGGCTTTGCGTCCTCTGCAATCGGCTCAGGTTGTTGAGTCCTTCCAGGGCTTGGACACCAAAATGTATTTTAAGGCCCTCAAGGGTTCTCTCTTTTCTAGAGCTGATGCCTTTCTGCCTCCATTGAGGTTTTGTGTTTACGATTCTGTCTGTCCACCTGTCTTCTAAGGGATGACTACTGTGGATGAGGATTCTTCTTCCCTCGGGTTAACTAAGCCAAAGTTGGCAGTTCTCCCGATGTCGTAATTGAGTCAATGGTGGGCCTGTCTCGAGAGATGCTGGGTGTGTTATCTCTCGCTGACCTTGTCGACGCTGCCCTGGCTGAATATTTTCCACCAGGGAGTTTGATGATGCTCAGGCGCCTTTTCGCGTTTTGTCACAGGCTCTCATGAACTTGACACACGCTCACGCCTGTAGCACAGCTAATTTGGAGCTGGCACGCTGGGCGGCAGTGCTGGATTCTTCTCCACCCCTTTCTTCTGAGCAGCGTGCTGTTCTGAGGTCTGCCTCTTTAATTGGACCTCAGTTCTTCCATGGTTCCGTGGAAGCTGTCCGTGGCGAGCTTCTTCGTCATTCGAAGGACCAGCTCTTGCTACAACAGCTGGACCAACCAGCTGCTGCGGGTGGTGGTCGTTCCAGGCCCGCCAACTGCCCTGCTGCATCTGCGACGTCGGCTACGCCTTCGGCTCCGTCTGCTCCTTCTGCTCAGAAGAAGCGCCGACGCGGCCAGGCTCGCTGGCAGCCTCAGGCAGGAAAGTCTCAGGACTCTGTTGCTTCCCAAGGTGGTGGTTTCTCCTCTTGGGAGCCTCGTCAAGGCCGCAAGTGAAGGTCCTCACTTCGATTCGCCTCCAGTCGGGGGAAGGCTGTCGCTGGTTTATGACCGTTGGACAGAGATAACGTCGGACACTTGGGTCCTCGACATCATACAATCCGGTCTGCAACTGTCCTTAAATCAGCACCCCAGTTTATCTTGGGTGCCCCTCCCGACTCGAGTCCCTTCTGATTCTCCTAGTCGGGACCTTCTGGTGCAGGAGACAATCTCTCCAAAGGGGCGATCGAGGTGGTCAGGAACACCCTTTCACCGGGGTTTTACTTGAGCCCTTTCTTGGTGCCGAAGAAAAACAGCCAATTTCGTCTTGTCATCGATCTGAGTATCCTGAACGAGTACATTATAGCACCTCGTTTCAGTATGAAGACTTTCCGGTACGTTCGACGCTCAGTTCATCAGGGCGACTTTGCTGCCAGTATCGACCTGAAGGATGCCTACTTCCATGTACCCATTCATCTGGTGTCACGGAAATACCTTCGGTTCTCGTTTCGGGATCGAGTCCATCAATTCAGAGCTCTCCCTTTCGGTTTGAACCTGGCTCCTTGGGCCTTCACCCGACTGATGTCACATGTGCTTGTTTTCCACCGTACTTAGTCGGCTGTGACTTCGTCAGCCTACCTGGACGACATCCTCCAACGGCACCATGAAGCTGCTGTTCTGGAGTCAGATGTCTGGCAGTTTCTTTGCCTACTAGCGTCGCTGGGTTTCAGAGTCAATCGCGAGTAGTCGGATCTCCTTCCTTCTCAGCAATTTCATCATTTGGGGATGGATTTCGACACTCTTCACAATGTGGTGTCAGTGTCCAATTCTCGGGTGACGATTCTTTCCGCCTTGGCTCGGAACCTGCTTCAATCTTCCTCGGTCTCGGCCAGGACTTTCCTTCGGATGCTGGGCCTTTGCGGTTCGGTGACAGATCTCATTCCGCTCAGTCGCTTGTTTGTCCGACCTCCCCAACACTTCCTGTTGGATCATTGGCGTCCGAATGTAGATCCGCTGGACCTGGAACTTC
The DNA here is from genome assembly GCA_031216915.1 of Pictodentalium vernedei. Taxonomy (NCBI): domain Eukaryota; kingdom Metazoa; phylum Mollusca; class Scaphopoda; order Dentaliida; family Dentaliidae; genus Pictodentalium; species Pictodentalium vernedei. Next base: position 135,469,892 of record CM062296.1, on the reverse strand, counting down.
CTATTCCTCAGTCCCTGCTTTGTCACCTCCACCCTTGGGCCGATGTTCCCTGGCTGACACAGGGTGATCCGTTGGATCTTCCTTTGGCCAATCGCATCCTTACTGCGGATACCAGCGATCGGGGCTGGGGTGCGATATTGGATCCTCTTGGTCTGTCCACTCACGGCGGGTGGGACAGCGAGCAGGTGGGCCTTCTTATCAACGAGAAGGAGCTCCTTGCCCTTCTGTTGAGTTTTCGGCTTTGGATCCCTCACTTGTCGGACCATATCGTCCTACTTCTTTCTGACAATTCGACAGTAGTGGCCTACATACGGAATCAAGGAGGCGCACCTTCAATTCCCATGTATCGGCTATCTTGGAATCTTCTTCTGTTGGCATGGGATGTAAACGCTCGGGTGTCCATTCGATACATTTCCGGCCTCTCAATGTCCTAGCAGACTCCCTGTCCTGATGCGACAGTGTCCTTCCAACCGAATGGATGCTACATCGGTCGGTGTTTCAGGCAATTTGCGAGTGGTGGGGACATCCTCTGGTCGACCTTTTCGCCACTCGCCGGAATCATCAGGTAGAGACCTTTGTCTCTCCTTGTCCAGATCCTCTGCCATTTGCGGTAGACGCTCTGTCTCTGGACTGGACAGATTGGATCGGCTATGCCTTCCCTCCTGCACCGATTCTTCCTCAAGTATTAGCGAAGATTCGTGCTTGCAGTTGCGGGATCATTCTGATCGCAACTTTGTCTCCACAGAGGGTGTGGATCAATCTGCAGCGGCCTCTGTTGGCAGATCGGCCGATTCGTCTACCTCTATGTCGCGATTTTCTTTCCCAGGGTCATCCCAGGAAGTATCACAACAACCTGGCGAGCATGTTCCTTCTTTTATCAGGTCCTGTCTCCGACGTAGAGGTTTATCGAGACGAACAGTGGAGTGCTTTTCTGCATCGCGGTGACATTCCACTGACATGACTTATGCTGCGAAGTGGAAGGTTTTCTGCCGCTGGTGTACAAATCACAATGTGGATTACCGTGATCCGTCAATCGCTCAAATTGCAGATTTTCTGGTATACCTTTTTGACTCCAAGAGCCTTCAGCCTATTACGATTAAGGGTTATCAGTCCATGCTGTCTGATACTTTCTCTTATGTGGGAAAGCGGTGCATCGGTCGTAATCTTTTTCTCTCCAAACTCATTCGGCACTTTTCTTTGAAGAGGCCTCAAGTTTTGCGTCTTACACCCAAGTTGAACTTGGCATGGGTGTTGCACTGTTTGGAGGGGGCGCCATTTGAGCCTTTATCTGAGACCAATATGCGTTTTCTCACCTATAAGACGGCTTTCCTTCTAGCATTTGCTTCTGCTCGACGAGTCAGTGAGCTTCATGCGCTATCTGTTGTTTCTGTTTTCTTCAGAAATGAGGCTAACAGTGTCACCTTCACTACTGATTGCTCTTTTCTGGCTAAGAATCAACTTCCTGATTCGGTACCTCCTCCCATCTGCATTCGGGCTCTCCCTCCTGTCAATGGTCGGAGACCTCTTCTTTGTCCTGTTCGTGCGATCAAGACTTACATTAATCGCACTCAGTTCATTAGGAGGGGTCAGAAGAGATTCTTTCTGTCTCTCATTCCTAAGAGGCAGTCTATCTCTTCCCATTCTATTTCCAGGTGGATCTGTCTTGCAATCAACCTGGCATATTCCCGCTTGCCTGCTTCGGATCTTGTTTCGAACCGGTTTAATGCTCATGAGGTTCGTACCATTTCTACATCCTGGGCATTCGCCAATTCTGTTTCGCTTCGGGATGTTATGAATGCAGCGTACTGGAGGAATGCTTCTACCTTCTCCTCCTTTTATCTCCGCCACCTACAGCAGCAATCTGAGAACCTTTATTTTTTAGACCCTCTCATTGCTGCTCAGGCTGTTGTGCACCCTCGCTAAATTTGTTTTTATCGGGTTTGTGCTTTCGCTCAGCCTTGTTCTTTTCAGGTGCCTTCTCTCTATCTTCATTACAGGTTTTGCTATTGTTCTCTGCCCTCCTTGCTTTTCTTTCTGCTGCTCTTGTTGGTATTGGTTATGTGATTCACCTCCTCCTATTGTTTATTCAGCCAATTGTAAACAATTGTGAGTAGGTTGAAAAGAAATTAAAATTTTTTAGTAAATTTTGTTTCTTAACAAACCTACCACAATTGTTTACCGGAGGCCCACCCACCTTGGGGATATCTTTGATACTGATGCCTCCCCGCTAAATCACAAACTTCTCATTGGCGGAAATACGGAATTGACGTCACGGTTGTTGCGCATGCGCTCGGTAAACGCAAGAGGTGTGCAGAGAGAGTACCTGTAATTTTGAGCGCCGGTCTCACTCGACCCTTTTTCGACCCTTTGCCGATCGACAAGCCAGACCACCACACATCATAACCCTAGCTCAAACATGCCCCGCAATTTCGTATTATAATTTTTTGGTTTTGTCCCCCAACACGTGTCTTGAAACCCCCCAAATTAAATAAGTCTTTCAGACAGGAGATTTTAGTTCCACTATCGGAGATTTTCTGGCGCAGCCCACACATAAAAAATTTCAGTGTCTTGGCAGTGTAAGATTCAGTCATCCATACCACTCCTAAATGGTGAAGTAAATAGTCCCCCCCCCCCCCCCCCCCCCCCCGCCCTCCCTATCCCCGAAACGAGGCAACTGGACCCCAGACTCCCATAAACTCACACGCACAAATAGGCCCATATCATTGATTGCTTGCCCATCTGCACCCCCCCCCATCTTGGCCATGCTAGTGCATGCAGACGCTTCAATATACAGATTCCGAAACATCTTGGACTGAAACGTCCCAGGGCCACCACAAGCATTCCTTTTTCGTTAATGTAGTTTATTTATGTTAATTCCACTCTCGACATGTACATTTTAACATTCCACTCTGAACTTAACTTTAAAATCACGGCGCGGTGGCAATGCGGTAACCGGTTCTTGTCAGATCACCGAAGTTAAGCAACGTCGAGCCCAGTTAATCATTGGATGGGTGAGCGTCTGAGCGATCAATTCGGACTCACGCATTGTGTCCTTCGGCAAGGCACTTAACCCCGATTGGCAACATGGGGCACGATGTACTAAGGCGTACTGCACATCGATGGTACGCAAGTCTTCAACCAATCTAACTCTGCCTGTCCTGCAGTGCAGAGTTACGATGTTGGGGGGCTGGCAGCTGCTCGTCATCACTCGGTGGTTGTCTCTGAGTACTCCGGTTTCCTCCACCCGTAAAATTGTCATGGTCATGATCAGCCATTGTGCATTAGTATATGACCTTAAACACCAATAAATAAATAAATAAATAAAATCATAAATCGGATTCCCTTCCCCCAACCCACAATTTATTCAAAATTCAGTACCGGTAACATGATTCTTCTCCGTCAATAGCTACTTGCTGGTCAAGTTATAATTTTTTCAACTCACATCCATGATTTCAGTATGGTATAATATTTATTTTTTCGTGATTCCTCGAGTTCTGAATCGATTTTGATGAACAACATTCGGAATCGCAATAGCTTTTAATAACTTTTTCAAATATTGGACTATCTTTTTAATATTTCAAGTAAAAAGTAAAAGTATTTTTTCACTGACTGTGAAAAAATTTGATCTAATTAAGAGCCGGTGACTGAGAGATCAAAAGATAAACCGACGTCAGCTGAATATCCCATCGCACAGTTTAACATATTCATGCGAGATTAAAAACACGATTCAAACTCCATATTTTTATCATTTTTTCTGCTATATTAATGCTTTTTATTATCAAAAAACACGCATGGAGCATACATATTCAATTTTTACTTAAGTGCAATACCTAACAATCACTAAACAACAATGAACTGAAACTATTTTTGGTGGAAGAATAAACCTGATTGCCACACTTGCAAAAAACACAAGTTAATTATAGACAAATTGAAGTCATGTGGTGGGGTTTTGAGACCCCACCTCGTAGTGTAATTAGTGGGGTCTCAATTTCTGTGTTCATATGGGCAGTGCACATGACATGTAATCCCAAAATAAACTAAAATCTGCATCAGCATGCAATACCTTGGGGAAAAATCTGTCTCATTTAACCATACAACAAGACAAAGAGTGGTGTTCAAACCCCACAAAACAATATGATGTCAATTTTGATTCAAAAATTGGGGTTGCAGCTATATAATTCACCAATATCAATAGACAGTACAATTTATCCTGACAACTGATGTCAAATTTTCTTCTGCATACTGATGTGGCAAAATATAGCCCTGAAGGTGTCCCCCCAGTATGGCACTTTTTATCAAAAACTATGATAAAATTCATAAATTGCTGTTGACACAAAACAAACCTCTTGTGATGTTAAATTTCCCATTTGTGATAGTTTTTAAATCACTTGGATTTAATCCCTGCAGGCACCCATTCTGACAAAAAGAGTGAAATTAGGGAAAATACATGTATGCATAGTATCCAGTGAGGATGATATTTGCTCCAAGAATATAATGCTCTTTAATGTTTAATATATTTGTGTATGTGTATGTGTGGGGGAGGGGGTAGTAGTTAGTTGCCAGTTATTGAAAATGTAGAGCTGGGAAAATGAAAAGCAAACCAACTCTTATGATGGACAGACAGACAGACAGACCTACAATCACATATTTTAAAAGTCCACATGTACGTAGGAATAATAATATAATAACACTTCGGCCGGCCGCTGATTTGTTGCGGTTCTCGTATGAGAAGGCCTTGGTTACCCATGTTCTACCAACTGCCTCCCGCTATTCCCGCGCTTCTTCTCTCCTCCCAACACTCAGAGACGAACTGCTTGATGACATCCCTTGCCCCATTCTTCCCAATCTCTCCGATTAGTATATTAACCCTCTCCTTTGAGTCGCCCCCTAACCACATGTCCTTCATTCTCCCATCCCACTTCTCCATTATACTCCCCGTGAATCTTGTTCTTTTAGACTGGTATTTTGGGCATTCTATAAGAAAGTGTTCCAGGGTCTCCACCAAGCCCACGTTACACATCTGGCACTCCTTTTCACTGTGTTTCCCAATTTTTCCCCTCAGCTCCAGGGACCACGACCTCAGCTTGAACAACAGTGACCCCCCAAAGGTGCCATCAAGGTACTCTTCAAAACCAGGCTTCTCTTTATCACGCAGGCCACCCAAAAATCTCTTTGATTTGACCCCCCTCTCACCAGTTACGGTTACAATCCTCCATGACCCTTTTTCTGACGATCTTTTTGCCCTGGTTTGCCCCAACGTCAAGGTCCGAGATCTCCATTGAGTAGTTTTCTACTAGCTCCCTCACTTGGACCATCCACCCTGTCTTGATATTTGAGTTGAAAGTTCTCAGGAACATTACTTTACACCATCGGCTATCGGGGAGATTTACCAAATAATTAAGATAACCGAGTTTCAATAGGTTTATCCTGTCCTTAATCCTCATCCACCCAAGCTCGCCCCTGATTGCTTCCAGTGCTGCGGCATTACTCAAGCCTCTTATCCATCGGCCTGCATCGTTCTGCAGGATTTCCAAGCTCTTAACAGCTGTCTGGTTTAGGGGTATAACTTCCGTACCGTATGTTATACTAGGCAGACCCACCATTTCCCAAATGGTTTTCCCCACGAAAACCTTATTGAAACTGTTTCTCCCTATAAGTTTCATTTGGTTAAGGATTCGCTTCCCCTTCAGAATCAATTTATTTGTGTGTTTTCGGTAGATGCCTCTTCCTGTGATGTTTATATTTACCCCCAGGTATTCATAGTCACTAGTCTCTCCTACACTAAGAAGTCTACTGCTACCTTCCGGAATGCAGAACTCCCCCACTCTCCACCTTCGAGTGGGGTCCACTTTGCGGCCCACAGGTATAACTTTGCTCTTGCTTTCATTAAGTTTGAGTCTCCATTTGCTCCCATATTTCCCAACAATTCCCAGCATCTTCTCTAACCCCTCTTCGCTTTCTGACACTAGCACCATATCATCTGCAAAAAATAGCCCTGGGATCTTCAAGTCACCAACTGCCACCCCCTCGTCGCTATGCAGGAGTTCATCTCCTAAACCTTTGATGTACAATGCAAAAAGAATTGGCGAAAGGATACACCCCTGTTTTAGGCCTATCTCCACAGGCGCACGTTTTGTTGTAATGTTACCCAGGCTAAGTTCACTCTGTACATCTTTATATAATGCTTTCATAATCCCAACAAACTCGCCCCCCAAGCCCAGAGCCTCCAGCTTGCGCCACATACCCTCCCTCCATACTCTATCGTATGCCTTTTTAACATCAAAAAAGGCCATGAACATCTTTTTCTTTTTTGCTTTCGCAGATTCTATCATTTGGGATAGCGTGAAAAGATGGTCAGTGACTCTCCTTCCCTTCCTGAAGCCATTCTGGATTTCTCCAAAAAAACCCTTCTGCTCAATCACCTCCTCTAATCTCCCATACAGGACTTTACAAAAGACTTTTCCAATGTTGCTGCTGACAGAGATCCCTCGATAGTTATCCAAGATGTCTTTTTCCCCCTTTTTGTGAATAAATGTCACTTTACTTTCCCTCCACTCCTTTGGGACCTCTTGTTTTTTTATGGCTAAATTGAATAGGGCAGTTAGGCTTTCCAAGATTTCCTCTCCCCCTTTTTTGATAAACTCGTTAGGAATTTCGTCCACCCCTCCCGCTTTTCCATTCCTCAATTTTGAGATCACCCTTCGCACCTCCTCAGTTTTGATTTCACTTCACACGAAGTCCGAGAGATTTTCCTCGACCTGGTTCAGACACTCCGGTGGGTTCCCCATGCCCCATCGCTTATCGTTTACCTTTTCCCAGTGCTTGACTAGTTCTAATGCGATTTGATCTCGCTCTTCTGTAACTCTGCCATCTACTTTAATGGCCTGTTGATTATTCCCTTTGTTACGTTTGTTCACCCATTTCCAAAATACGCTCGAACTTGACCCCCCTGTCATTCTTATCGTCCTAATAAGACTGCTATTTCGCACTCTCCGGTTGTCGTCTTTAATCTTGTTTACTTTATTTCGTGCTTGTTGGTATTCTTCCTTTGCTACCATGGCCTCATTGCTTTCCACCCCCTTAAGTTTTCTACTTCTCCTGTATGCAGCACATTTAGCTTTTCTAACCTTTATGGCCCTTTTCAGTTCTTCGTTCACTCTGTACCCAAGTTCCCGTGTTGGCACCCTAATCTTTCCTACACTTTCCTTCCCTGCCTCCACTAGGCTCGCAACTATGGCGTCGGCCATCTTCTGGACACTACCCCTCTTGTGTACAGCTGCAAGCTTTGGTTTCAGTTTTTCTTCGAACTTTGCCCAGTCGGCATCCTTTTTGAGTTCCCAAATCTCCTTGAAGCTTCCTTTCCTTTTCTCTGGGTTTTTGGCCCTCATCGTCACTGTAATCAAGTTGTGATCACTATCCAACTCCATTTTGCCCTCATCATCCACTTCTACCCTTATCACCTCCCTCCATAAATTCATATCTGTGAGAATGTAGTCAATTATTGATTTTCTGTCGTTTCTCTCCCAGGTCCATTTCCCCTTACATCTAGCGTCCCTGTTCAGAATCTTCAGACCGAGCTCATTTGTGAAGTTCAACAGCTTCCTTCCATTCCTGTTGACTTTCTTGTCCCCACCCTCTATGCCTTCTTCCTTGTCACCTATGTGTCCATTAAAGTCGCCCATCAGAATTATACCGAGCACCCTGTTTTCTAGTTCAGTGATATTGGACCTTAGTGTTGAGTATATCGAGTCATTCCACTCGGGTTTACTTCTCTCCACCGCACAGTACACAATCCCAAGGGCAATACTGTTGTTTCTCAGACTGATCTTTACCCATCCAATTTCTTTTGACACATCAGCCGAGGTGATGATATCTTCCAGATCTGCAATCAGCGACGGTTTTAAATCCTCTTTAATGTACATGCCTACCCCTCCCCCCTTTTTCTGGCCTTCCGTTCGCCCTACACCTATCCACACACACCCGCTTATTTGATCGACCCGTTCCTCGTGTCTTACCCACGTCTCGCTTAAGCCCATGACATCAAACTCCTCTGCCTCGATCAATGTAGCAATTTCACTTACTTTCCGGTGGAGACCCTGGATGTTGCTATAACCCACTTTCAGGGTACCGAGGTTCATTGGCTTCCGCCTACTGGGCCCATTGTTTTCTTGTGCTAGTCTTGGTAAACTTATTCTGTCCCCCTCACTCTTGTTCACCCCACCTATGTCCACTCTAGTTATACTTGCCTCTGACCTCCCACCCCGCTCCTCTCCAAAAAAGGCTCTGCTACTCGTAGAATTTTATCCCCTAATACCCGTTTCACCGCCCTGCTAAGATGCAGCCTGTCACGCCCATACATGCTCCCATTGCCCCAAAACGTGTCCCAATGGTCGATAAAGGGAATTCCCAGATCAACACAGTAGTCCTCTAACTCTTCATTTAGCACCAAAATCCTTGAGTTCCGTTCATCCCCACCTCCAAGGACAGGAAGGACCCCGGATACGACTACCCTTGCATTCCTACTTAGCAGTTTGCCGACTAAGCCTCTATACTACTCCACCAAACTTACTGACCTTCTCTCCCTAATATTGTTGGTCCCCACATGGACCACCACTACCAGTTCCGGTCCTAACCCTGCCACAATGCCATCTACCCGGTCCCTGAGATCCTCCACCTTCGCCCCCGGAAAGCACAAGACTGTTGGATTGGAACTATCAGGACCACAAACTACATTGTCAATCCCACGTACAATGCTGCTCACCGCTACAACTAATTTTCTTCTTCTGGCCCCAGTTCCTATATCATCTGCACCTCCTCTTGTTTTGCAAGCTCCTGGCCCTCTCTTTCTCTTGACCACCCTCCTTACCCCGACTGGCCTATCACCATCAACAACCATCTCACCCACCACACTTTCCCCCTCACTCTCGTCCCCAGGGGTATCAGAGTCTAAAACACTAAACCTGTTTTCTAAACACCGCCTAGCAACCTTGGCAGCCTTATGCCGACTCTGGCTTCCGGACTCGACGCAGCCCTGACCTGACGCCACCTTCCAAATTTTCCTACTAGAACCCCCCTCCTCAGTTACACCCCCCACATCAAGCATTATTCCCCCACGTTTCCTGCTTCCCAGTTTCCTCCTTGAGTCCACAACGACCTTCCACCCACCTTCCACCTCACCATCGTAGGTAACCTTCAACGGGGGTAACTCCAGATACACCGGCCCTCCCCAACCTCCCTCTCAGCTCTGCAATCTCCCGCTCGAATCTAACACACTTCTCTAACAACTGTAAAATATCCCTGCAATTCGTGCCTACCCCACTACTCTCCATTGACCGACCACCACCATACCTCATATTACACTGTCTGCATGCCTCCGGATCCTCACTCTCCCCCACCTGCACCCCTCGACTCACCTCCCTCAGACTTCCCTTAACACCCATACTTACCTTCGTCTGAACACCCGTCGTACACTTACCATTCATGATTACAAATAATATACAGAATCCAATGACCAATAGCCAAAATTACAAAGAGGAACTTAAAATTTGGGAAAGCGGTCGAAAACGTAAACAAAACAAAACAAAACACCGAAAATGACCCGCGCGAAGATAGAGAACACGCCACTAAAATCCGACAGAGAAACTAAACTAAACACTAATATAACTATCTTTTATTACAAATCACACCTATACAACACTAAAACGCTATATCGATCAGCATAAACACCTGAAAGAAAAGTATGAAATTATTAAAGCTAACTTTTGACAACTGAAATGGCTATACTCCCTGTTGGTTTCCGAGATGGACACACTCTACTGATTGACATACAATGAAAAATATAGTCAGAAGAGCCAGGACAGGGTTGTCAAATAGAAAAAAAAGACTCATTGGACTCCAAGTGCTGCAGAACTAAAATAAAGTAAATCATAGGAAACTGAGAGTATATGCTGTTAACTTTCTCATCATCTGAGGGGTTCAGTATGGGTGGTAGAGGGACAATTGTTAATGTAGTTTTGTGCTATAACATGGGGACCCTGACGACTCTAGTATCAGACTACTATATTGGTAGCTGTGCATAAAAGCCATTGATTCACATTTGCAACTTTTTACTTTTTCTTCTGCACCCTTTTCCCAAATTTGTGTTCCAAAATACTCTGTGACTGTGAATAAAGAAATTGTTTTTTAACATTTTTAATCACTCACTAATTGTAACGGCCAAAACTGGCTAGTACCATCCAGCAAAATTGCCATTCAATGTCCATTATTTTTGCATTTTTTTGGCGTCAAAAACATAGCTTATGACCCCTCATTGGAATGAGCTCGTTCAGCTCATTCCAGTGGGGAGGGGGTTCATAGCTATGTTTTTGACGCAAAAAATGAAAGGCAATTAGTTATTCAAAAGTGGTATCTTCATTTCATGTAAGGTAAAGGGTTAACATCATAATATGGAGAAAGCTTCTATTAATCATTCACTCAATTTAACGGCCAAAACCGGCTAGCACCATTCACCAATACTACCATTCAATGTTCATTATTTTTGCATCAAAAGCATAGCTTATGACCCCTCATTGGATTGAGCTCATTCCAGTGAGGGGGGTGGGGGGGATGTCATAGCTATGTTTTTGACGCAAAAAATGAAAAAAAATTAGTTATTCAAAGTGGTATCTCCTTTTCATGTAAGGTAAAGGGTTAACATCATAATATGGAGAAAACTTCTATTATACCAGTGAATTAGGGCTGCACGGTATTTCGATAAACTGATATACACCGGTATTCAAACCAATATCGATTGAATATTGGTGTAATTACAAAAATATCGGTTTATCATCATTATTTATGTACCCACAATTTAATTTTCAAGATGTCTTGAGTTTTTTAACTTTAGCTCAGAATGAATAATATTATGGCTTTACCCAAGGAATCGTCAGCATGTGCCAACACAATACAAATTCAGCAGTTGAAAAAATAATTTTTAAAAATATCAACAAAACTGTATCATGTGACCCCTCATTGGAATGAGCTCAATGAGCTCGTTCCAATGAGGGGTCACATGATATTGTTTTGTAGAAATTTTTGGAAAAATATTTGATTTAAAACAATAAATTTTGATATCGTCTGCATTGTGCAAAGGTTTTTCTGACCGCATCATCAAGGCATGCTGACCGATACTGGTATTCTGTTCTGAATATTGTGCAGCCCTACAGTGAATACAAGTGAAATATAGGTTTTCTAAGTGTTTGAATGGTGATTTGGGAGAGGATTGGAATATAATTGGAATTCCCTCTATCACAAGTACTTCACAAGTACTTATGAGGGGAAACCATGGTTTAATTAAATGTGTTAATAGGGTAAAATAGGCTGTTACATGTGTATTTGACATTTGCCAGAGGTTATAGTGTGCTTCTCAGTTCTTGATGCTACACATGCTCAAGATGCATTTAAGTGCATTATTTTTGGCAATATATGGCCTTTATTGCTGACTGTGACAAAAATATAACTTTTCAAAAAATAAAACAGTATTGTTCGGCTTGTCGTTCTCAAATGAACATTTAAATGTGAAAAACATGTAATATCCAAAAATAATAAATCCGTTTTGGAAGCCAAAATACATGTACATTTATGTATTTCCTATAATCAACCCCAACCCTTCCAAAGGGTAAGCCACAAAAATTTTCCCTGGTAAAAATAAAACATATCCTCCCCACCAATCATTTTCCCACAATGCACAAAAATCACACCCCCATGTTTTTTTCAGGTGAACAGAAATTCGTCCATCCATAATTTCAGGTAAACAAAAATCCCCCCCTCCCACCCTAATTTGTTAGAAGTATATTTAAAGCCATGCAAAAATGTCCAAAGTTTTTTACCACATGAGGCAGAACGCTTGTCACTTCAATCAACTCTAACCTTGCTTGTGTGGACAGTTGCTCAGTGGTACTCTCAGCGCACTCCAGCTTCCTCCACCCACAAAACTGTCCGACACAAGGTGACACTGGCTGTTGAAAGTGTCCTTAAACTCCAATAAATAAATAAATAAATAAATAACTGTCTTGATAAACAGTTATTGATGCATGTTTTCTTGTAAATAGTGATGAGTGTTTATGTAATTTACAAATTAAATACACAAGTTTTTAAATCCTCTTGGACTGCCTTTTAACCTTTTGATGTAAAAGGCCGGGAGGTGGATTTTTGTACTGCTCTTAAAATAATGTGGGAGATTGTGGTACTACCTTCAAAAACAGGGGGGGGGGGGGGGGGGGGGGGGGGGTTGCTAAGTGTGTAAAAATGATTGTGGGAGGGGGGATTTTTTTGTAGGGGGGGGGGGGGTGGGTGGGATTTGAACCTACATTCTAATCCTTCCAAAGATACATTTTACCTCTTTCATTTGATAAAAGAGTCATTTCTGCATGAGAATTCAAGAATTCACTGCTTTCTTTGAAAACTACCCCAATCCCAAAATAAAACTAAAATCTGCATCAGCACACAATACTTTGGGGACACAAAACAAAATAAATGTCAATTTTGTTTTAAAAACTAGGGTGGCAGCTATATAAATCACCAATATCAATAGACAGTGCCATTTTATCCTAACAAATGATGTCAAATTCTCTTCTACATATTGATGTGGTAAAATATAGTCCTGAATGTGTCCCCTAGACCCCAGTATACCCTCATCCAAAACTATGATATAATTCATAAATTAATTGATGTTGACACAAAACAAACCTCTTATGATATTAAATTTCCCATTTGTGATAGTTTTTAAATCTCATTCATTCTGGCTTCTTAAGATATTTCACATTGTGTTTGATGAATATTTTGCAATTTTTGTAAAAAAAAAAGAAAAAAAAATCTCTCAGACTTCTTAAGGCACCTGGAGTCATTGGTATGTCTCTGACCAAACATTACACATTGATTTTTTCCACCAGCATGACCAGTACAGCTCCTGTGGTATCCCATAGCACTATCAAAATGCCTAAAACCATCAAATATGGATTCTATAGTGTGGTGCTTATGCTGCAAGTAGCTTTAAAGGCACTTTCACAACCTTGGATTTCATCCCTACAGACACCCATGACCCATTTTGATAAAAAGAGTAAAATTGTGGAAAATACAATGTACTGGTACATGTGTGTTTTCCAGAAAGGATGAATCAGATATTTGCTTCAAAAAGATAGCGCTCTTTAATGTTTAATATATTTGTGTATGTGTGTGTGTGTGTGTGTGAGGTAGAGGAGGTTACAGTGTTAAAAATAGTCAGAATCCAATTACTGAAAATGTACATGTACAACTGGGCAAATGAAAAGCAAAGAAACGCTGTCTGTGATGGACGTTTTTTTGGACAACTTGTACCCTGGAAGATTCATACCACAATTAGGGGGTACGAATTGTCTTGACAATAAGGTACAAATTGTCTAGACAAAAGGTACAAATTGTCCCAGTAAAAGGTACAAATTGTCTTGACAATAAGGTACAAATTGTCTAGACAAAAGGTACGAATTGTCCCAGTAAAAGGTACAAATTGTCTCCTTTATAGGTACAAGTTGTCTCGGGTAAGTGTACTAAACTGTCTCATGTATTAACTATTTAAATGTTATTGACTCGTGTTTTGGCTGAGTGAAATGAAAATGAAAATTCGATTGAGTGATAGTAATACAAACATAAACATAACCAATCAAAAAAAGATTTATGCATAAAAATGAAACTTCAGTGGGTGAGCCATCGCTTAACAGCATAAGTGAAAATGCGATCTGTAGTATTATCAACTTCAGGTTCGAAAAAGTAAAAGAAACACTATTTTTAGCTCAACTTTGGCGAAGCCAAATTTGAGCTTTTGTCATGGCCAGTCGTCCGTCTGTCCAATCTTTACAAAACCTCTTGGGTACCTTTGTTATGACCGTGGGACGAGAACGAGTGTTTTTGGGTGCGGTCCGAAATTCAAGATGGCTGCCAGCCGCCATTTTGTACCGACAATGCAGAAATCTGTTTTTTGTACAGAACTTCCATATGAAAGCTCTGATTTGAATAATTTTTTGTATGAATGTTTTGTACCATGGGATACATCACATATAATACAGGTTTTTTTCTCGTGTGTAAATTGTGCAAATTAGACTAATTTTGATGTTTTTTGGTGTTACTTTCAGCACTGTAAGTGCAAATGCCAATACGGCTCGGGCTAGAGGCCGTATTTATGAACCGATGTTTACGAAACTTCTTGGGTACCTTTGGTATCACCGTGGGACGAGAACGAGTGTTTTGGGGTCCGGTCCGAAATTCAAGATGTCCGATGGCAGCCATTTTGTACAAAATTAGGTGCAATCAGATTTTTGCACAGAACTTCCATATGAAAGCACTGATTTGAATAATTTTTTGTGTGGTTGTTTAGTACCATGGGATACATCACATATAATTCGGGTTTTTTTTCTCGTGCAGAAATTATGCAAATTAGATGAACTTTGATTTTTTCAGTGCGACTTACACACAGTAAGTACACATGTCAATACGGCTCAGACTAGAGTCTGTATTTATGAACTGATCTTCACGAAATGTCTTGGGTACCTTTGTTATCACCTTGGGACGAGAACGAGTGTTTCTGGGTGCGGTCTAAAATTCAAGATGTCTGCCAGTGGCCATTTTCAACCGAAATTAGGTCCAATCAGTTTTTTGTACACAACTTCTATGTAACTCAGACTAGAGGCCATATTTATGAACCAATCTTTACGAAACTTCTTGGGTGCCTTTGTTATCACCGTGGGCTGAGAGCGAGTGTTTTTGGGTGTGGTCCAAAATTCAAGATGGCCACCAGCAGCCATTTTGTACCAAAATTAGTGCAATCAGTCTTTTGTACAGAACTTCTGTATGAAAATTCTGATTTGAATAAATTTTTGTATGAATGTTTAGTAACATGGAATACATCACATGTTGTAAGGGGGTTTTTTTTCGTGCAGAAATTATGCAAATTAGATGAACTTTGATTTATTCAGTGCTACTTACACAATGTAAGTACACGTGTCAATACGGCTCAAGGTAGAGGCTGTATTTATGAACTGATCTTCACAAAACTTCTTGGGTACCTTTGTTATCACCTTGGGACGAGAATGGGTGTTTCTGGGTATGGTCCAAATTCAAGATGGCTGCCAGCGACCATTTTGTACCGAAATTAGGTCCAATCAGTTTTTTGTCACAAGTTCTATACAGCTCATATTTATGAACTGATCTTCACAAAACTTCTTGGGTACCTTTGTTTTCACCTTGGGACAGGAACGAGTGTGTTTTGGGGTGCCTTTGTTATCACTGTGCTATGAGAACAAATATTTTGGGGTTCAGTCAGACCCACTCTGAGACTCAAAGATTTCTTTTCCAGTTTAGCATCCGACTGTCACCCACCTTTATAATACTTTACCTATTCATTTGTTAAGGCTACGGCCAGTATTTATGTACAGACCGTTACAATACTTTATATGTACCTTTGTTATCAGGTCATTACCTAGATGTTTGTCATTGCTGTGTCACATACTATACATGTACATGTCTTTGTCTTGACAAGTTGAGCTACAGTGTCATTGACACTTTCATTTTAATGAAGCCACAATAATTCTTTAAATTGTTGAAGATCTAACAATAAATAATTTTATGACACCCCAAATAATAAGTTATAGAGTGTGCTGCCTTAATAATTTAATTAATTTAATTCTGAGCTCCCTCAATAGAGCATTTTCCTTTTGCT
This sequence comes from Pictodentalium vernedei, assembly GCA_031216915.1. NCBI lineage: Eukaryota > Metazoa > Mollusca > Scaphopoda > Dentaliida > Dentaliidae > Pictodentalium > Pictodentalium vernedei. The sequence continues at coordinate 135,454,165 of CM062296.1, read as the reverse complement.
GTTGTTTAAGTTGAATCTTTTAAGAGTCTACTTGCTTTTTACTTTTTGTCATGAAATTTGATATTCTGTGTCTTTTTAAAATAATAGAAATGACATCGCCTTTTTTTATTCTTTCTCCAAGTTTATAATCCTCTCCCAACCCCATCTCCATGTGTATTTTTTCAGAAGGGGTTAATTAAGCAGGGTATGAATTTGCAGAAGAGGATACATATTGTCCAGAGGGGGTACGAACTGTCGGATACTGTCCAGAGGTGTACGAATTGTCCAGACAGACAGTACAAATTGTCCTGGGAAAGGTACTAATTGTTCAGACATCTGGGTACAAATCATCCAGCAAAAGGTACCAATTGCCCGAGGTACGAATCATCCAGTGTATGAGTTGTCAAACTCCCTGATGGATGGACAGACAGAAATGCAGTCACACATTTTGTATTAAATTCAATTTGAGTTTCCTTTTGAATGCTAAAACAAACTAGAATTAGTAGAAATGAAATATTTTCTCTGGAATCAGTATGCAAATGTTATTTAGAGGTCGGTTGTTGGTGTTTAGGCTTTTTTGCCATTTTTGGAGAAAAATACTAAATATCAGAATCCCCACCTCCAGATGTTGGTCAGATGAGGGCGACATTGACAAGTTTGAAGATGAATTCAATTCCATTCTGGTTGGAAAGCCTGAAGCATCCAGGAAATAAAACATTTTTTACCAAAAGAGAGCACAGAGGAAGTGTAATTTAAATCACTAAATGGGAGTTCTGTGTGGTTCTGGTATTTAGGAGAACACGTCGGTTCACAAAATTGGCTGGCCGCAACACTGTAATTCTGACAGTCTTAAACTGACATTGTATTGTATCGCAGGTAAAAATAGTTCATAGACTCGAGTCAGTGCACTTGTGAAGGAAAATTCTAGGAAATAAAAAATGTTTATGCATGTCTGTTTCTGTAAAATTTTACTACTACAAGACTGCATGCCATTGTTTTGAGGACAAAGATTTCCCCGAACCGTACATCAGCATAACTTGAATTCATCCGAACTCCGGCTGTTGCTAAGGAAATCATGCTAAGTTCCCCATAAATGAAAAAAACCACTAAAAGTGTCAATAAATCACTTGTTTTATTTTTTTTATTCGTTGTCAACAACTTGTATTGTAAAGTGTACGTTCTCAATTAAAATTGAATCTGACAAAACCGGCAACGGACAACATTGGCACTTCAAAGTTTCAAACAATACCTAACTCACCAACAACTACCTAACTTTGAAAGGCACTTCATTATTTAATTATTTCTTATAGTTTCCAGCATTCTGCGGCAATATATTTTACATATTTTCATATTTTCTCTTTTGATAAGCCACAAACAATTAAATATCCGTTTCAATGATTCTGGATTATTTATCAGTAAGAGAGCCACGCCGCCAGATGGCACCCCAAACTCTGTTGCATGGTATATAGAAAAATTATAAAATCATGGATACATACCTGAATTACCTATGTGCGCACACGCCACTGTGTGGTTGTGCACTATTACTTTTTTGTCTATCAGTTTGTTTTTTCAAGTTTTTGGATTTGGATTTTAACCTTATTTGCTATTTTCTCTGTCAGATCTACAGGTACTTCTTTGTCTGTTGCTTGGTCCTCTAACTCTGTCAAGATCTCATTTTCATATTTACTTGGATCCAAAATGGTTATTCTGGACCCTTTATCTGCTGGTCACACGTCGCACGACTATTGTATTGCCACTTAATTCTTTCAGAGCCTTCTCTTCCATTTTTGTTATGTTGTTCCACACGTTTTTTATGCCCTTCAAAATATCTTCCCGCACTATCTCTAAATAAAGGTGAAGGTGCTTATCTCTACCTTCTTTAGAGGTCCATGTGCTGTGCTCTCTAAATTTATCATTTATACATTGTTGTTTATTGTCTAGGAAATACTCACATAGTTGCATTCTGCACGCCCATTCTTTTATCTCAACGATAAGGTTCGCTACATCCAGAGTTCTTTCCATTGGGACAAACTTGAGACCCCTTTTAAGTAATGTTCTTTGGTGTTTGTTAGTTTCTTACCGGATAAATTAAACATGTTATTTTGCTGATTTATTTTGGTTTTATTCTGCAGCATTTTCCTCTCTGTATCGACATATATGTCATTTTGATCCCCGCTTACATTCTTAACTTCTACAGATTCTTCCCTTTTGGGAGGTTTCTCAGACTTATTGTTGGCAATCTTATTTGAATAACCCTGTGGATTCAATTTTGAGACCCCTTTTAATTAATGTTCTTTGGTGTTTGTTAGTTTCTTACCGGTTAAATTAAACATGTTATTTTGCTGATTTATTTTGTTTTTATTCTGCAGCATTTTCCTCTCTGTATCGACATATATGTCATTTTGATCCCCGCTTACATTCTTAACTTCTACAGATTCTTCCTTTTTGGGAGGTTTCTCAGACTTATTGTTGGCAATCTTATTTGAATAACCCTGTGGATTCAATTTTGAGCCGAACAAATTGTGCACATAAAACAGCCCTCCATGAGAATGCCAGGCCTGTATTAGCAGTCAATGCGGGATCATAATCTGTGTTCTGAAGGTAAAAATTTAAATAAATGAAATTTTTGTGAATAGCACTGGCTAGCTGTGCCCAGTGATGTAGCCAGGGGTGGGGGAAGGGGGTACCCCCCCCCCCAAATTTCAGTCATGCTCCCCCCAGGTGATATGGCCTAATTATTGATGACTTTCACAACTTATAAATTATTGTCACAAATGGACTCAGAGTCAAGAAAATAAAGTTTTTTTGTCTCGTATTTCAAATTATTTAACTCTCAATCCCCCCCCCCCCCCCCCATCCCCCCATTTTCCAGCAAGAGTGTGTGTCCCCTGTTGTGCTTACCCCCATCTTGCCACCACGTGACTCGGATGATGCTGCACATCCTATTCTGTATGCCCTCTTAGTAGTTCAGTGATCTGAAGTACCCCCCCACCCCCCACAAACTTACCCCCACCCACCACACCTTAACTTTGATATCCTGGCTACATGCCTGCTTGTGATACTAGCATAAGGGAAAAGGTTGACCCATGTCTGACTACCATAAAAACATAATTGCATAGATTATGATGAGATCAGTTGTTAATTATTTCAGATGGGCTTCTACAAACAGAATGGTGAAACACCGGCTACATATGAGTCCTGCAGCACAGCCATTTTCAAACATGGCCGCACAGAAACAGTTCGACCTGGTACCATGGCAACAAAGAAAGTATGCAGAATGTTTTTTGACTCTAAGTCAACACCCACTTTGAGTGAAGTGAGAAGTGCTTTGGAAGAATGCTCAAATGTTCACAGCCAACTGACCAAAGAAGCAGCTATGGGTATTTAATGATTTTTATTACTAGCTGCACCCCACCGTGGGAACCCTATTGCTGTGAAGTAAAGCAGTTCTTGTTTTCTGTGGTAAACCAGTGCTGTTTCACTGGTAAATTACAATCCAATCACCAATGCTTGGGGTGGAAGTCCACTAAAATGGGTGACATGGGTATAAAAGGTTGACTCAACTTGACTTTAACCCTTAACCCTTTACCCAACAAATCGCCCTCATCCACCCGCGTAATATGCAAATTCAGCAGTTGAAAAAATATTATATTTCAAAAAATGTCAACAAAACCATATCATGTGACCCCTCGTTGGAATGAGCTCAACGAGCTCGTTCCAACAAGGGGTCACATGATATGGTTTTGTTGAAATTTTTTGAAAAATTTAAAAAAATGACATTTAAAATAATAAATTTTGATATCGTCTCCGTTGGGTAAAGGGTTAAATCCTCAGCTTAATTTTATGATAATAACCACCGTACATACATGTACACAGCTGAAAAATTCATTAACAGTGTTTTTATATTATTCTTGGCTGTCTTTTCAGGCCTGTCTATTAGTACTGAAATGGTTAACCGGATAATTGGTTTGAAACCAGTTAGCTACCTAACTGATTAGAAAAAACGTCAACCAGTTATCCGAAATATCGATAGTGATAGTCATTCCATGTTTAAAACGTAGTAAATCTGCCTCTTCTCCTTTGTGATAGATTACACATCAAACCCTCGTTGTATATATTGAGAAATAATCGTCTTTGGCATTCAGGACTTTGTTAATGATTGGCAGTTTCTGTGAGTAATGAGTAATCGCAGAAACTGTTCCGTAGTGTGTTCACAATCGAACGTTGTCGATTACTCGACAACGTTCATTTATATACACACTACAGAATAGTTTGTGAATACTGCTTTCCAATTTCTATAGTTTTGGTCACATTTTTTGTGAAATAATGGCCATGGATAACAGGATATTATCCGGTTATAGCTCTCGGTTAGTCGGTTACGAAAATGGGCCTACTGTCTATACAGGCAGCCAACAGTGATGTAAAAACACTGTCAAGATAAATGTAGCCCACCAGAAAAGTTCTCAAGGAAGATGCTGAAAGTGACCTTAAGCACAAATAAATAAACTGATATTTACTTGGTTCGCACAGCTCTTGAAAACCCTTGAAAATGTTTGTCTTGGAAAGCCATTGAATTAGAAAATGGCCCTTGAAAAACCATTGAATCGTCAGAAATTCCTTAATAAACCTTTGAATTTCTGTCATCTCCCACCGTAAGTATTAATAAGAAAGAATTCCCTTTTAGGTCACCTGACTGAAAGTTGGGTGAGCTATAGTGATCATAAGTATCTCATTCATGCAAAAAAAAAAACCAGGAGCTAAAAATAGAAGTATTTTTCAGTTTTCAAATATCCCACATATCCAAAAATGCCTGAAAAAGAGAACTATTATTTGGTACAAAGCATGCTTAGGACCATGCAGTAGAATCGAATGAGCAAAGAAACAAAAAAATGCAATCGATTGCATCATAGGGTACCCTATGAGGGAATTGAAAAAATGTTGAATCTGCATATTTTTGAAAATTAAAAAGAATGTCAGAATGTTTAGGAGGATCATGTTCAAGTTTATTGGAATCATGTACCTGGGTTCATATTTGGGCTCTCTGTTGAGTCTGAATTTTAACTTAAAGTAGTGTAAGGAATATTATTTGAAAATCTTCTTCTTCTGATCCACCCACTACGATCTTTTGATATTTAGTATTAAGCATTGTTATATGAGTTAGATTCCAGTGTTTATGCCCCTGCCAATTTTGGCAGGGGCATTAAACATTATCCTTGTCTGTCCATCCGTTCGTATGTCCTGTATGGTTTCTGGATAATAGCTTTAGTTTGACTGAAAAAAATGAAACAAAATTTTATACATAGGTTTATAACCACATAATACAGATTGGGGTCCGATATTTTTTGGCAGAGTTATGGCCCTTTTTCTGACATAGAGACATGTTGATATTGGTTTCTAGATGGTAACTTGAGTTTTTGGTGTTCAATTTCAATCAGACTTGGAATATAGCTTATTGTAGACAATATGCCAGACAGGTTTGATTTTGAGAGCGGTGCGATAATTTTTCCGAGTTATGGCCCCTTTTTAGCTCACCTGTTCTAAAAGGCCATGTGAGCTTTTCTCATTACTTGGCATCTGTCGTCGTCCGTAAACTTTTCACATTTTCATCTTCTCTGTAACTGCTGAGCTGGTGTGAACCAAACTTGGCAGGAATGGTCTATGGGAGGTCCTCTACAAACGATTCTCATTTTTTCCCTTGGGTTGAAAAACATGGCTGCCAGAGGCATTCTTTGATTCTGATTGGTGGATTTTCAAAAATCTTCTCCTCTGAAACTGCCAGGCCAAATGTGTTGATACTTCACATAAATGATGACTGGGACCCCCTCTACCAACAATCCTCATTTAATGTTGATCGGGTTGTAAACATGGCCACAATTGCAGCTTATATTTACTATAGAAACCCTATGGGAAATCACATTTTCATCTTCTCTGGAACTACTGAGCCAACATGAAAACAAACCTGGCAGGGATAGTCTATGGGAGCTCTTCTACAAACGATCCTCATTTTGTTCCCATGCATATGAAAACATGGCTGCCAGAGGCATTCTTTGATTTTGATTGGTAGATTTTGAAAAATCTTCTCCTCTGAAACCACAGGGCCAAATGTTTTAAAACTTTGCATGGTTGATGACTGGAACCCCCTCTACCAACGATTCTCATTTAATGTTGATCGTGTTGCAACCATGGCCACAATTACGGCTTATAGTTACTATAGAAACCCTATGGGAAATCACATTTTCATTTTCTTCTCTGGAACTTCTGAGCCGACGTGAACCAAACCTGGATGGGATAGTCTGTGGGAGGTCTTCTACAAACGCTCCTCATTTTTGTTAACGTGCATTGAGAAACATGGCTGCCAGAAGCATTTTTTGATTCCGATTGGTGGATTTTGAAAAATCTTCTCCTCTGAAACCACAGGGCCAAATGTTTTGAAACTTTGCATGGTTGATGACTGGGACACCCTCTACCAACGATCCTCATTTAATGTTGATCGTGTTGCAACCATGGCCACAATTGCTGCTTATAATTACTATAGAAACTCTATGGGAAATGACATTTTCATCTTCTCTGGAACTACTGAGCCGACATGAACCAAACTTTGCAGGAATGGTCTCTATGAAGCCCTCTACAAACAATCCTCTTTTTGTTCCCATTGGTTGGAAAATGTGGCCACCAGAAACATTCTCTGATTCTGACTGATGGATTTTGCAAAAATCTTCCCCTCTGAAACTACAAAGTCAAATGTTTTAAAACTTCACATGATTGAGGACTATGACACCTTCTACCAATGATCCTCATGTCATATTGATGTAATGTTGCAAACATGGCCACAATTGCAGTTCATAGTTACCATGGAAAGCCTATGGGAAATCACATTTTTATATGGAATTCCAGGAGAGCGATTACAGGCTCTTTAGAGCCTCTAGTTGGACTTTGTTAACCGCTATATATAGTTTATCATAAAGGTAGCCTGCTCTATTGGTGCTATGGTTTAATAATTCAATATCAACAAAACTCATGCTTGGCAGTGGGGGGCGGGGGGCATAGCCATCCCTGGCGTTGCACTTGTTTTCAATTAATGTTCATGAGTTAATTTTATACAGCCAAATTTTAATTTTGTATAATATCCGGAATGTTATTTGTAGTGCTGTGCATTGTTTTTTTTTCTGACTTCTATTTTTGTTCGGTTTTGTCAAAAAGCTAGGCTTATAGGTTGGTTTTCATTTTTTTTACAATAAAAATGTGCACTTAGTATATTTTGTAGAGAAAGGTGTACCTGGAGTAGGGTAGAGGATCTCAGGGGTCAACAACTTGTGCCCCTCCCCAGAGTCCACATCAGGAACATCCCTCAAACCACTGTCCCTGTCCATATAAAAAAAAAAAAATAATAGTGATTAACCAATAAGAATTTGCATCTGCTTGCTAATAATATAATAATAACACTTCGGCCGGCCGCTGATTTGTCGCGGTTCTCGTATGAGAAGGCCTTGGTTACCCATGTTCTACCAACTGCCTCCCTATTCCCACACTTCTCTCCTCCCAACACTCGGAGACGAACTGCTTGATGACATCCCTTACCCCATTCTTCCCAATCTCTTCAATTAGTATATTAACCCTCTCCTTTGAGTCGCCCCCTAACCACATGTCCTTCATTCTCCCATCCCACTTCCCCATTATACTCCCCGTGAATCCTGTTCTTTTAGACTGATATTTTGGGCATTCCATAAGAAAGTGTTCCAGGGTCTCCACCACGCCCAAGTCACACATCTGGCACTCCTTTTCACTGTTTTTCCCAATTTTTCCCCTCAGCTCCAGGGACCGCAACCTCAGCTTGAACAACAGTGACCCCCCAAAGGTGCCATCAAGGTACTCTTCAAAACCAGGCTTCTCTTTGTTATGCAGGCCACCCAAAGATCTCTTTGATTTGACCCCCTCTCTCCAATTACGGTTACAATCCTCCATGACCCTTTCTCTGACGATCTTTTTGCCCTGATTTGCCCCAATGTCAAGCCCAATGTCAAGGTCCGAGATCTCCAATGAGTAGTTTTCTACTAGCTCCCTCACTTGGACCATCCACCCCGTCTTGATATTTGAATTGAAAGTTCTCAGGAACATTACTTAACACCATCGGCTATCGGGGAGATTTACCAAATAATTAAGATAACCGAGTTTCAATAGGTCTATCCTGTCCTTGATCCTCATCCACCCAAGCTCACCCCTGATCGCTTCTAGCGCTGCAGCATTACTCGAGCCTGTTATCCATCGGCCTGCATCGTTCTGCAGGATTTCCAAGCTCTTAACAGCTGTGTGGTTTAGGGGTACAACTTCCGTACCATATGTTATACTTGGCAGACCCACCATTTCCCAAATAGTTTTCCCCACGAAAACCTTATTGAAACTGTTTCTCCTGATAAGTTTCATTTGGTTAAGGATTCGCTTCCCCTTCAGAATCAATTTATTTGTGTGGTTTCGGTAGATGGCTCTTCCTGTGATGTTTATATTTACCCCCAGGTACTCATAGTCACTAGTCTCTCCTACACTAAGAAGTCTACTGCTACTTTCCGGAATGCAGAACTCCCCCACTCTCCTCCTTCGAGTGGCGTCCACTTTGCGGCCCACAGGTATAACTTTGCTTTTGCTTTCATTAAGTTCGAGTCTCCATTTGCTTCCATATTTCCCAACAATTCCCAGCATCTTCGCTAGCCCCTCTTTGCTTTCTGACACTAGCACCATATCGTCTGCAAATAATAGCCCTGGGATCTTCAAGTCACCAACTGCAACCCCCTCGTCGCTATGCAGGAGTTCATCTCCTAAACCTTTGATGCACAATGCAGCAAGAATTGGCGAAAAGATACATCCCTGTTTTAGGCCTATCTCCATAGGTACACGTTTTGTTGTAATGTTTCCCAAGCTAAGTTCAATCTGTACATCTTTATATAATGCTTTCATAATCCCAACAAACTCGCCCCCCCAAGCCCAGAGCCTCCAGCTTGCGCCACATACCCTCCCTCCATACTCTATCATATGCCTTTTTAACATCCAAAAAGGCCATGAACATCTTTTTCTTTTTTGCTTTCGCGGATTCTATCATTTGGGATAGCGTGAAAAGATGGTCAGTGACTCTCCTTCCCTTCCTGAAGCCATTCTGGATTTCTCCCAAAAAAACCCTTCTCTTCGATCACCTCCTCTAATCTCCCATACAGGACTTTACAAAAGACTTTTCCAATGTTGCTGCTGACAGAGATCCCTCGATAGTTATCCAAGACGTCTTTTTCCCCCTTTTTGTGAATAAATGTCACTTTACTTTCCCTCCATTCCTTTGGGACCTCTTGTTTTTTTATGGCTAAATTGAATAGGGCAGTTAGGCTTTCCAAGTGTTCCTCTCCCCCTTTTTTGATAAACTCGTTAGGAATTTCGTCCACCCCTCCCGCTTTTCCATTCCTTAATTTCGAGATCACCCTTCGCACCTCTTCAGTTTTGATTTCACTGCACACGAAGTTCGATAGATTTTCCTCGACCTGGTTCGGACACTCTGGTGGGTGCCCCATCGCTTATCGTTTACCTTTTCCCAGTGCTTGACTAGTTCTAATGCGATTTGATCTCACTCTTCTGTAACTCTGCCATCAACTTTAATGGCCTGTTGGTTATTCCCTTTGTTACATTTGTTCACCCATTTCCAAAATACGCTCGAACACGACCCCCCTGTCGTTCTTATCATCCTAATAAGACTGCTATTTTGCACTCTCCGGTTGTCATCTTTAATCTTGTTTACTTTATTTCGTGCTTATTGGTATTCTTCCTTTGCTACCATGGCCTCATCGCTTTCCACCCCCTTAAGTTTTCTACTTCTCCTGTATGCAGCACATTTAGCTTTTCTAACCTTTATGGCCCTTTTCAGTTCTTCGTTCACTCTGTACCCAAGTTCCCGTGTTGGCACCCTAATCTTTCCTACACTTTCCTTCCCTGCCTCCACTAGGCTCGCAACTATGGCATCGGCCATCTTCTGGACACTCCCCCCTTGTGTATGGCTGCAAGCTTTGGTTTCAGTTTTTCTTTGAACTTTGCCCAGCATCCTTTTTGAGTTCCCAAACCTCCTTGCAGCTTCCTTTGCTTTTCTCTAGGTTTTTGACCCTCATTGTCACTGTAATCAAGTTGTGATCACTATCCAACTCCATTTTTCCCTCATCGTCCACTTCTACCCCTATCACCTCCCTCCATACCACCTCCCTTCCACCCACCTTCAACCTCACCATCGTAGGTGACCTTCAACAGGGTAACTCCAGATACACCGGCCCTCCCCAACCTCCCTCTCAGCTCTGCAATCTCCCGCTCGAATCCAACACACTTCTCTGACAACTGTAAAATATCCCTGCAATTCGCACATACCCCACCACTCTCCATTGACCGACCACCACCATACCTCATATTACACTGTCTGCACGCCTCCGTATCCTCACTCTCCCCCACCTGCACTCCTCGATTCACCTCCCCCAGACCTCCCTTAACACCCATACTTACCTCCGTCTGAACACCCGTCGTGCACTTACCATCCATGATTACAAATATTAAACAGAATCCAATGACCGAAAACGGCAAAAACACCAGGGCAACAAACACACACGAAAAAAGGCAACTAAGGCAAACAAACAACAAAACCTCCTTATTACACCCTACGGTCCTCCCAAACACATTTGCAAAACTAAATATATAAAAAACTTCCCTGAAATACAACTAATATTAAAAAAAATACTTATAAACAGTTCCGAGTAGAAAATTTTCTTCTTCTCTTCGTGAGTAGTATTCAACTATGCTGATTAGTTGAGTTCACAATCATCTGATTGGGAGTGCCAATGTCAGAAGTCACAACCAAAATGGAAGTATGTTCAAGTGCACATAGAATAGGGTTAATTTTACAGTACAGTCAGGTTGATATGTTTGTTACCTATGTCACCAGCGGCAGAGCAGGTCTAGTAACCACTCTACTCCGTCCGTCAGTCAGTCCATCCATCCATCAGTCCGTCCGAAACACTTCTTCCGTCAAAGTTTTCTTGGCTTCTATGAAAGGGAATGATTTTATATTTGGTCTGCTGTTTCATAATGATGAGTTGTATCGTGTATCTAATTTTCAGATCTGGCGTGCAGCCACTTCCTGTTTGCCGATACTTTGAAGTCTGTTCATCTCTGTAATCAATTGCATGCATACTGTGTGTATCAAAATAAAAATACAACATCAGCGGAAACACATCAACAGCTCAGCGTCTTTGATCAATTAAAAAATACTTATGCTCATTTAAGAATTGAATGCAATTTATATAATCTTTATTGGAGTATGAACGTGTGGGAATGGGTACTAATTGTATGAATCCCGATGAACGTGTGGGAATGGGTACAAATTCTGTATGAATCCCACACGTTCATACTCCAATAAAGATTATAAAAATTGCATTCAATTCTTATAATTACATTCCGTAACTGTTTGAACTACTTTTTACCAAACAACAAAGCAGAAAGACGAAATAAAACATGTACGAACGAATGAGGCGAAAAACCACTCTCACACAAAATACAAAGCACACAACTCTGATTTTTAATTCTCACAACTTCAGAAATGGATACAAGTATTTTAGTAACGGGCTTTATGCCACAGTTGGGATGTGTCACCAAAGAAACAGCAGCGGAGTTGATCACTGCGAGAGGCGCTAAAAGTTAAAAACCCGCCCAAACACCGCCCGAATTACATTCTATCAACTGCACTCTACCGTAACTGCGGATCAAAGTTCGACCAAATGTATTCATTGGAAAATGAATTACATTTGGTCATGACGTTTTCACCCAGCTGACCAATGGGAATTGAGTATTTGGACCCAAAACGTATAACTACATTAACAATGTAATTATACTGTTTTAAATTCCACCTCCATTTATATTTAGCTTCAAGATGTAATTAAGTAAAATATATGAACAAGCAATTAAATAACATGTATTTATTTACTTGATTTAATTACTGATTTTTGTTCTAATTTGAATCTGATACCTTTGATACTTTTGTACATGTTATTAGGTACGAAATCTTTTGTTTAATTTAAACCCTTAAAATTCTTGTGTACTTGATATTACGATCGAAATCAAACAGCACGTTGATACTTTGTGGTCATTTGTTTTGTTATTATTTTTCGATTTTTTTAAGTTTTAACCCCAAATAATTTCAATTTTCTCCTGAATAATGCCCAGTGATAACCGTTGAGCCAAATGTTATCGCAGCTTAAAATATAAATATAACCCTGCTGTCAAGACTTCTTAACTGGTTGTGTGTTAGAAGCTACTATCAGGGCTTTCAAAAAATGAGGATACCAGAGCAAAAGCAAATACTCTCCTTGCTCATATTTCATATTCAGTCAAACACAAAAAATATTTTGTTTATATACATTTGTTTTATTACAAATTATTGGAGAGTGCCTGTGGGCACTCTCCAATAATTTGTAATAAAACAAGTTTTGAATAATAAATTCAGCCCACCAAAAATAATATAACCCTCAATCAGATAATCCCTAATGTGAAAAATGTCTTGTTATTTGTACTTTCCGACGCATTTTGAAAAACGTTAAAGAAACTGAATTCCCAGTGACGTTTGAACATCAGGATAATTAAAGTCTCAAAAGGTTAAAACCCACATGGATTTTCAGGTCAAAACAAAAGTAGGTCCCATTTTGTACGCTAATTCAGATTGCTTTCGTTGTGGGGCGGAAATCAAAGACTGTAAATACATTCATAACGGTTGTGTTTTCAAATAGCTTCTAACACTGCCTTTGACTCAGTTTCGTCGATTTGTATTGAAGCCTGAAAATAATGTTCATTGAGCTTCCAGACAAAATGTCAGATACTAAATGAATCATGTCTGTCATTTAAGAATGATATCTGACATATTACAAAATGGAGTTTAAGTATTCGAAATAATGTGTTTTGGGTGTACATGTACCTTCATCTTAAAACTGCTCAGAATTCATCCAACCATACCTTGTTTGGCAGGGCTCCAGGAGCCCTGCCAAACAAGGTATGATTGGTTTCATTCTGAATTGGAACTGAATTACCCTTCAGACATTATTTAGATACATGTATGGCTATATCAAATCGTATTCCTTCACATGCTGTTAATACTGATGAGCTGTACAATCACTTTCTTCACACTTAGCAACTTGCCAGAAATCACAATAATCATTAATTTTAGGCTTGCTAGTTTATGTACATGATTTCCAGCATGCATGATGTTCTGATAACTGAACTTTATTGATAATTTTGGCTTCAGACATTTTGACTGATAATTTTAAACCCCAGTCAGACATTGGCCTTTTTGTACCTGACATTGTCCTTGTCTGACCACTTATTTTCTGGTATGTTTGAATTCACGCGTCTAATGCCAGAAAATCCCAAATGGAAAAATATAATGTTTCACAAATGATAACCAATCCCAGAAGTCCATGCACAAAATGGCCATACACTATTTTTAGATTGTTTGCATTAATAAGTAACAAGTACATAGAGGATATCTAGTATTTTTGAGTGGATATTGAAAATTATCTCATGAGTGACCGAGACAAATTTTTATTTTTCACGAGCGTTTGCTCGAGCAAAAATAACCATTTGTCTCAGTCACAAGTGAGATAATTGGTGTCCACTCAAAAACACTAGATTTTCTTTTTATTATACGCCTTTTATAAGAATCTGATAATTCCACTCAGTTCAACCTTGAATTGATGCATGAAAGTAAACAGCGCATTGAATCATTGATACGCAATTTGATTGATACTTGGAACACATAGCGTCTTGCAATTTGATTCAGCTGGCGGGTTTCTTGTCCAAACATGGCCCGAAAGACCGTAATGTACGTTTTTGGTTTGGTACGTCCTTTGAAAGGACGAACCAAACCAAAAACTTATATTATGGACTTTCAGGCCATGTTTGGACTACCGGGTTTCATGCATGAATTCAAGGTGAATACGTGTTGAATTATTGCTGGAAATGATCGGTATCCACTCAAAAACACTAGGGTTTCTTTTCATCATACGTTTTTAGAATAAATTGATCATTTCCATTGATAATTTGACTCATATTCACCTTGAAGTAATACTTTGAAAGCCGCCATTTTGATTAATACCATGAAAGTCAAAATTTCTTTTTCTTCACAGTGGGGGGATACGATTTCTAACTTCCCGCAATTTCTTCGATAATCTATCGTTTAGTGTATAATAAAACATTGAAGTTATACTCTGACTGTGAAAACAATGGGCTGATGAGTGTAATTTATGTTAATTTGTTATTATCAACTTTGTGTTGACAGTGATTAATCCTTTGAACTCTAGTATCTTCCATGCCATGTCAAGAGCAGCAATTAGAAGAGTACATATTCATTATTTGGGGTAGACAAATAAATATTTTCAACGTGCAGCCTCGGGACTGCATGTTGAAAATATTGATTGGTCTACTCCACACATTTACTGAACGGCCATCCTATATAATGACGTTATGGCATACAATTGGATATCTCTTAATTGAATAACCCTGTTAATTGAATATAATTTCCAAACACAAAACCACTTACCATACCACCAGTACAAATTTGACCTGTTAATTGAATATAGGTTAAAAAGTAAATTCCTGTTAATTGAATAAAAAATGTTGTAACCTGTCGAGAAATTACCCTGACTCACCCCAGATTTCCTTTGTTTATAGACCTATTTTGCCTCAGTACATCTAATACAGGCATTTAATCTATTATATCTTGTTTGACAGAGCTCATAAGTTAAGTTTATCTCTAAAATACAGGAAAGTGACACAATCCCTGTTAATTGAACACTTCTGTTAATTGAATAATTTTCATTGGCAAATGGTCAATTCAATTAACAGGGTTCCACTGTATCATGTTCCTGGCCAGAAAAGCGGCCGCTAGGGTTCAAAGGATTAAAGAATTATTGAGAATAAATGACAATAATCAGACAATGAAACAGCAATTCACAGTACTGGTGGGGTGCTGTCAGCGTCGGTGCAACTTGTACTGGGAGTGGGATATTATAAATGTTGAATAATCGACAAATCATTTTAACTCTACTGCCAATCTTGTGGGAACTTACTAAGCTTGTTACTGCTTGTATTAGGTCAATCGTAAATATAAACAATTTTGATCCTGTGGTGTTCCATGTAACCATCGACACGAACCGATGTTCAGACATTTCTACTGATGGCTTAACATCGGCCGATGTCAAATGAACATCTGTTAATCACTAAAAAATAAAAAGTTTCTGTTTGGCCCCAGGGGTCAGCCTGGCAGCTGATTTTAGGGAGAAGTGACTTCTCCCTTCAGAGACTTTAGGGAGAAGTCAGGACCCAGGAGGGAGAAGTCAGTGGACATGAAGGAGAAATCAGAAAAAAAAACATAAAACGTATATGACATCGTGACAAAATAAATGAACACAGAGGACACAATTGTGGAGAAAAAAATAAATAAAAGTTTATACAAACACACACAAAACTAAGTCAAGATGGTTACATAACAGAATGTAGGTTAAAATCCCCCACCCCACCCTACAAAAAACTGTGTCGTTCATGGTTTCTGAATACCCCCAAACTCTTTGCCTAACAGTGATGACTAAGGTTACCGTGCAGTTGATTTTGTATTTGCCTCAACGATGTGGATTTGAAATTTAGTATGACCCATGGTGAGAGTGTTCTTCTCTGTAACAGAAGGTATATTCTTTTTAAAAAAATATTTAAAGTGTTTAAAATAAATTTCAAGTTCATATAAGAAGCTGGGTCATTCATGGTTTCTGAATACCCTAACTGAGTTGAAAAGCGTAGTTAAAAAAGTTTTCGATATCCTTCGTAAATTAAGCGTTATTAACAATTTGAGTTAATTAATTTCTTTGGTAAATGACAAAACATTTCAGTTGTCTCCCTTCCCGGCTGCGCTGGGTAAACTAATAATACACTGTTCAGAAAACTGACAATTTCTGCCAACCATCTTTCACTAACACGTGCGATTGGTGCTTTGAAGGTCTGCCATTCTTATCCATCCAAATACCTGTGATTTCTATTGTAGCCTTATTACATTTAACCCCCTTCCAACAAACTTCACAAGTTTTCAAAGAAAAACATTCAATGCAAATTGCGGGGCGAATTTCAATGCAGCCAATTTTTCAGTGGAACAGAGCGTAACCGCAAGCAATTTCGATATGGACGAACTGTCTCCAATACATTTTTTTTTGTTTTGAAACGATGGTTAACTTTAATAAATTCTAATTAACTCGATGCGTGTCTTGTGTGATTCGTTGTTGTCTGGTACTTTGTTTTTAAATAGCCATTTTGTGCTGGTTGCTATCAGTTGGGGCGAATTGTTCGAACGACTACGCCATTGCAATTCTTTTCAGAAATATAAAATTGGGCTAGTTTAGGCTATTTTCATAGCCGTGTGACGGACTTTAACAGCAACCGCTTTTACTGTTTTTTGCGGAAGCGAGTGTTTTTAAAAAATAAAACATAAGAAAATACAGTAAACTGCCATGTCTCCCAAGGAAGTTTGGGAGGGCGACTTGAATTTCGCCCCCAATGTAAGC
This sequence comes from Pictodentalium vernedei, assembly GCA_031216915.1. Taxonomy (NCBI): domain Eukaryota; kingdom Metazoa; phylum Mollusca; class Scaphopoda; order Dentaliida; family Dentaliidae; genus Pictodentalium; species Pictodentalium vernedei. The sequence goes on along the minus strand of CM062296.1, from coordinate 135,437,582 downwards.
CAAGGCGACTTGAGGAATGACAAGGCGACTTCTTCGCCCAAGTCGCCCACTCGGCTGACCCCTGTTTGGCCCCACAAAGTGAATCTTCTGTTTCTCGGGCCATTTTTTGTAAAATTGCATGTGGGCTGGCGTTTTTTTTAGCTCGCTTGACTCAAAGTCAGGATGAGCTATAGTGATCACTCACCGTCTGGCGTCTGTGAACATTCTCATTTATTAAAATCGAGTCCCTGGATTCATATTTGGGCTTTCTATGTGAGCCCAAATTTTAACTTGTTGCAATATGAGGGAATCAGATTCACTATTTAGAATCCTTTCATATTTGTTATACAATATCTCTAGGTTGGTCAGATTCAAGTTTGTTCAAATCAGGTTCCTGGGTTAATATTTGGGCTCCTGTGGGAGCCTGAATGTTAACTTAGTGCAATATGAGGGAATTTCTTTAAAAGTCTTCTCCAGAACCATCTCTTAGAATGTTTTGATACAACAACTCTAGGGGGGTCAGATTCAAGTTTGTTCAAATCTAGTCCCTGAGTTAATATTTGGGCTTCTTATGGAAGCCTGAATTTTAACTTAGTGCAGTATGAGGGAATTTCTTTAAAAATCATCTTCTCCAGATTCACCAGTCAAAAATCCTTTGTGTTTGGTATACAACATATCGGGAGGGGGGCGGGGGGGGGGGGGGGGAATTCAAGTTTGTTCAAATCAGGTTCCTGGGCTAATATTTGGGCCCCCTTGGTAGCCTGAATTTCAGCTTAGTGCAAAGTGAGGAAATTTCTTCAAAAATCTCCTCCAGATCCCCAGGCCAGTCTGGATGCTTTTACATTTGGTAAACAGCATCCTGGTGGTGGAAGGGAGGGGCTCAGACTCAAGTTTGTTCAAGTTAAGTTCCTAGGTTAATACTTCATTCCTCTGTAGTGTTAACGAGCTATAGATGTTAATTAAATCCTTCCTTAACCAACTATTGTCAGGTGGGTGCCATTGAGGCTCTTGTTTATTTTACTTTTTTATTTTTGTAATTATTTCTTTGCCATCGAAAGTTCATGTTCTTGGTTTGTTTTATATTTTAGGCCTCAAAATCTACAGAATAGCATGGATGGTTGTATATTTCATCCCTTGAGTGCAAGAAGGCTTTGCTATTCTGAAGCATTGCAAAGCCTTGTTGCATTCTAGGGACAAATTTATCAATTTTATTATCTTGGGTAAATATTTAAATTTTTTTAAGTTTGCATTGGCTATAAAAAGAGAGCATGCAGCAGCTAAAAGGACTGTACGGGACAGCCTGAGAAGCAGATTTTAACTTTTCAGGCCTTAAAAAGTCCTTACATCACTTTGTGAAGAATCAATGGGCCTTTGTCAGCTGAGCACTTCAGGCTCTTTGGGGCCTCTTGTTTTTAGCTTACCTGACTGAAAGTCAGGGGGAGCTTAAGTGATCACTTTTTGTCTGGCACCCGTCTTCCAACTGGCTTGAACTTTACATTATCGGCTTCTCCTTGTAAACCACAGGGTCAAATTGAACCAAGTTTGATGTGCTTGTTCCTTATCATATGTCAATTCAAGTTTGTTCAAATAAAGTTGTCACGTCCACAGGGGGGCGCCACAAGAGGCATTACTCTGATAGCACCCATAAATTGTTTTCCAAAATTACAAAAATCATCTTCTCCAGAACCATCAATTAGAATCTTTTGATATTTGGTATATAACATCTCTAGGGGGGTAAGATTTAATTTTGTTCAAATCGAGTCCCTGGGTTAATAATTGGGCTCCCTGTAGCAGGCTTGTCATTTTGAAAATTGCAAGAGGGCCATTATGGTTCACCTCAAATCACCCCAGTAGGGCCATTTTGGGTTTGCCTAAAATGACCCCAGGAAGGCCATTTATGGTTTGTGGAGGCCATTTTGTTTCAGCCAACTGGCTAGACAACTAATATCATTTTAAGGTACATGGTTTGTGTAATTATACCCCCACTTTCGAAGAAAATGGGGGTATACTGGATTACATGCGTCCGTCCGTCTGTGCATCCGTGTGTGAGTCCGTCCGAAAATATTCATTACTTAAGCAAATTATTATTTTAATATTTGTTGGTCATAGGTATGCCCACACTAGTTATTTTTTTTTTATTACTTGTTCACTTAGAAATTGTGTCCGTCCGAGCTAAATTTTGTCTGTTCAGCCTGTATCTCAGGTATCGAATGTTCTATTGCAATGAAATTTGCCTTGAACACTGCTTATGGTATAGGTTTTAAAAAAAGGATTCAACGATATTTCTCACATTCTCCTTTTTAGAGTTATCCCCCTTTTTTGACTTGGAAATTGTAGGAAATAGACATTATTTGTCTGTTCAGCCTGTATCTCAGGTATGGATTATCGGATTTTGGTGAAATATGGCATGCAGTTTGCCTATGAGAAAGGCTTCTGCCTCATTACATAAAACTCCCAAACACCAAGCAATTTACCATACCTTTTGACTTAGAAATTGTTGGAAATTGTTGAAAACTTTCGAAGAAAATGGAAGGGGGGGGGGGGTATACTGGATTGCATCCGTCCATCTGTGCATCCGTCCATCAGTCCGTACGAGAATATTCATAAATGATATTTGTTGGTATGCCCACACTAGGCGGTACACCACGTGGGGGTATGCACCGGACGAAAGTCCAGCTTTTGTTATGATGTACCTCATCATGTAATGTATAGATGCAGGCTTGAATATTTGGATGCAAGATACCAGGTTACCCATGACACTCACTAACAGTGAGTGTTATAGTTATCTTGCATCCAAATAACCAAGTCTGTATCTATACATTACATGATGACTGTACAAGCCAGTGTTCACTGCTAGATGCCGATAGCTTGGGGTGAATCAGTCAGATTTGGGGGACAAATGGTCCTGCCTTTGATTTTGGGACGAAACATCCCAGGCGAATCGTCAGGGGTCGAACTGGCTTGGGGATGATACGTCCTGTAATCGCACGTGACACAACAATTGTCACAGTCTGATGTACAATGTAATAACTAATTACAACCTTGGAATTGGCAGACCTCTCACTCATATTTGGAAAGTTACTTAATGTCTCTGGGAGACAGCGTTGACGACACACTACAAACTTCACAAATTGCACTTTGTTACCACCTTCAAACTGCGAAAATTGCCATTTGAGACAGCCGACTTTGAGGTACCTTCGACTGAATTAATGGGCTGCAGAAATTGGGGTTAGGTGGACTTACCGTCTGCGGAATCTTGAACTCCGGCAGGTGACTGCGTCCCGGGGCAACCGCCCACCTGACAAGCCTGCTGTAGGAGCCTGAATTTTAACTCAGAGAAATATGAGGTACCACCTTCAATCTGCAAAAATTGCTATTTGAGACAGCCGACTTTGAGGTACCTTCGACTGAATTAATGGGCTGCAGAAATTGGGGTTAGGCAGACTTACCATCTGCGGAATCTTGAACTCCGGCAGGTGACTGTGGCCCGGGGCAATCGCCCACCTGACAAGCCTGCTGTAGGAGCCTGAATTTTAACTCAGAGAAATATTAGGAAATTTCTTTAAAAATCTTCTTCAGATCCACCAGTCAAAATACTTTCATATTTGGTATACAACATCTCTGGGGGAGGGGGGGGTGGAGGCAGATTCAAGTTTGTTCAAATTGGGTCCCCGAGTTAGTATTTGGGCTCTCTATTGGAGCCCAAAGTTCAACTTGGTGAAATTTGAGGAAATTTCTTTAAAAATCTTATTCTTCAGATCCACCAGTCAACATCTATAGGGGGTCAGATTCAAGTTTGTTCAAATTTAGGTACTGTGTTTATATTTGGGCTACCTTTTGGAGCCTGAATTCTAACTTGGTACAATATGTGGGAATTTCTTTAAAAATCTTCTTCAGATTCACCAATCAGAATCATTTCATATTTGGTATACAACACCTCTATGTGGGTCAGATTCAAATTTGTTCTAATCAGGTCCCTTGGTTAATATTTTGGCTCCCTATTTGAGCCCACAGTTTAACTTGCTGCAGTGTGGAGACATTTCTTTAAACATCTTCTTCAGATCCACAAGTCAGAATTCTTTCATATTTGGTATCTAACATCTCAAGGGGGATCAGATTCAAGTCTGTTCAATTTGAGTTCCTGGCATAATATTTGGGCTTTCTGTGGGCGGGGGGTGGCAGGTTTGTTCAAATCCATTCCTTAGTGTTTTTCCATAAAATTTGCCTTTCATGACTTCATTCCTTTGTAGTGTTGATGAACCATGTCTAACTGATGTGACCCCAAATACTTCTTTTAACAACTTTGGCAGGTGAGCGATCAAGGCCCCTCGGGGCCTCTTGTTTTTTAAACTAGGTCTTTCAGATAGCCACAAATCGTTTTTGTTTGAGAAAAATATGGTCAAGAAATAAATTTGGGCCAGGTTGAGTTTAGCTGGGCAAAAAAGTATGACTATTTAGGCTCTTGAAAAACTGTGTTTGGGTCTTGAAAAATCCTTTGAATCTTTTTTTCCAAGATATTCTATGAACCATGGTTAAGCATTGTGATGTCATAAAACTTATAATCCATGTCTCACACTTGAGAGATATTGAGTTTTACAACTTGATTATTTTTCAACAATGTACACCAGAGCTAAATAAATTTGATTTTTGTGTGCCCCAAGATGCTAATGTTATATTTGGTGTTTTACCTTCAGGACAGGGATTCGATAGACATTTAATGGGTTTGAAAGTTATAGCAATGAAGATTGGTAAATTACCCAAGTTCTTCCAAGATCCATCCTATACCAACATTAATCATATTATTCTTTCCACTTCAACGTTAACATCACCAGCATTTGGGCTAGCAGCATTTGGACCTGTCGTTCCAGATGGCTATGGAATCTGTATGTATTTATTTGATAGTTTAGTTTATGTTCCAATAAGACTAAAATCCGCCTCCTCTGATTGGACGAGAGCTCACTTAACCCTTTACCTAACATGAAAAGCAGACGACACTTGCAAAAATAATTCTTGAATAACTAATTTTTTTCATTTTTTCTCTCCATAACATAGGTTATGACCCCTCGTTGGAATGAGCTCGACGAGCTCGTTCCAACGAGGGGTCATAACCTATGTTTTTGAGACAAAAAATGAAAAAAATAATGAAAATTAATTGGCGATTTTTGAGAATAGCGCTGGCCGGTTTTTCCGTTACGTTAGGTAAAGGGTTAATATATTCTTTGTTGATGGCTCAAGTGGCAAATGTTACTGTCTGACGTCACAATGCGAGATATTTGAAATGACATCACCTGTGTCATAACTGATTCATCAACTGAGTGACTAGCAAGCTGCTTCATTTTTCTGGGTGTTTCACGTGTGCAGCAGACGGTGTTCCGGATGAAGTGTTGTTTAAATTACAAACCGTTTTACGATTTGAACTAGGATGGAATGAGTTTATCTGGTTTATTGATTATTTATCCAGTGCTGTTGTGGATACACAAGATTTTATTTACTAAACCTGTGATCGTTAAAAGTTGCCTTGAACAAGGCAACTTTTAACGATCACAAGTTTAGTAAATAAGCCTCTCGTGTTTCGTGATGTAGGTTTTGGGCTATGGGTAATGTCTTATTGGAACATATACATTATTGTGATGAGTTGACGGTAACATGGTGTGAGGTTTGCGGCTCGGAGTGTATGTACAACATCAACGCTTCATGGCTCGGTTGAACATAAGCTCCGAGCCGCAAGCCTCAGACCATGTTACCTTCAACTCATCACAATAATTTGTAATGTGGCAGATCTGTGTACTTCAAAAAGCAGATTTCAATCAAAATCCAAATGTAGTGATTTTCTATACGATGTACAATTGTGATTTCTAAGAGAAAGCTCAAGGTACACCTGGTGGAAAGTTTCAGCTGATGAACCACAAGGTTACCTGTTAGTCCATAAGTTGAAAATTTGCTGGAGCTCCTTGTGTTTCCATTCACAAATTTCAGAGGGTTCATACAGGTCATGAAAACATGGAAAGTACTAGAATTTTCATTTTTTAAAATCAAGGCAACGTGGAAAAAGGCAGTAAGTCACTGAAAATCAAATTAAAAGTTGGTGAATTTCAGAATATTAATTCTAAGGTCTAAATAAGTTAAAAATCCATTTCTCAGGCCCTCCTGCATGGTCTTTTGTGGCTGCTGCATGTTCTCTTTTTATAACCAATGAAAACTTAAAATGAAAGTGTCATTGACACTGTAGCTCAACTTGTGTAAGACATGTACATGTATAGTATGTGACACAGCAAAGACACACATCTAGGTAATGATCTGATAACAAAGGTACATATAAAGTATTGTAACGGTCTGTACATAAATGCTGACCGTAGTCTGTAACAAATGTATAGGTAAAGTATTGTAAAGGTGGGCGACAGTTAGATGCTTAACTAGAAAAGAAATCTTTGAGTCCCAAAGTGGGTCTGATTGAACCCAAAATTATTTGTTCTCATAGCACAGTGATAACAAAGGCACCCCAAAACACTCATTCCTGTCCCAAGGTGATAACAAAGGTACCCAAGAAAGAAGTTTTGTGAAGATGAGTTCATAAATACAGCCTCTGGCCCGAGCCGTATTGACATGTGCACTTACTGTGTATAAGTAGCACTGAATAAATCAAAGTTCATCTAATTTGCATAATTTCTCCCCGAGAAAAAAACTTGTATTATATGTGATGTATTCCATGTCACTAAACATTCATTCAAAAATTTATTCATGTCAGAACCTTCATATAGAAGTTCTGTACAAAAAACTGATTGTATCTAATTTCTGTACAAAATGGCCACCGGCAGCCATCTTGAATTTTGGACCGCACCCAAAAACACTCGTTCTCATCCCAAGGTGATAACAAAGTTACCCAAGGAGTTTTGTAAAGATTGGTTCATAAATATGGCCTCTAGCCTGAGCCGTATAAAAGTTGTGTACAAAAAACTGATTGGACCTAATTTCGGTACAAAATGGCTGCTGGCAGCCATCTTGAATTTTGGACCGCACCCAGAAACACTTGTTCTCGTCCCAAGGTGATAACAAAGGTACCCAAGAAGTTTCGTGAAGATCGGTTCATAAATACAACCCCTAGCCCGAGCCATATTGACATATGTACTTACTGTGTGTAAGTAGCACTGAAAAAATCAAAGTTCATCTAATTTGCAGAATTTCTGCACGAGAAAAAACCTGTATTATATGTGATGTATTCCATGTTACTAAACATTCAGACAAAAATTTATTCGAATCAGAACTTTCATACAGAAGGTCTGCACAAAAAACTGATTGCACTAACTAAGGTACAAAATGGCTGCTGGTGGCCATCTTGAATTTCAGACTGTCCCCAAAAAACACTCGTTCTCGTCCCACGGTGATAACAAAGGTACTCAAGAAGTTTCGTAAAGATCGGTTCATAAATACGGCTTCTAGCCCGAGCCGTATTGAATTGTTGACGGACTTACGTCAAAGTTGAGCTAAAAATAAAAATTAAATAGTTTCTGTCTGAGATTTTACCCAAGTTAATAAAACTGATAAATTTGTCCCTTGAGTGCAACAAGCATTTGCAATACTTGAGCATTGCAGAGCCTTCTTGCACCCTAGGGACGAAATACACCACCACTCATGCTATTCTGTAGATTACAAGGCCTAAAACATAAAACAGACCCAAAGAAATAATTATAAAAATGAGAAAAAACTGCCCACCCACATGCAATTTTTAAAAAAAAATTGCCTCAAAAACAGATCTTCTTTGTGGGGGCCTAAGGTGTGAAATATCCATTTTACTCTTCATTGTAGGAAAGGCTTTTGATAGTTAACCCTTCACCCAACGCAGACGATATCAAAATTTATTATTTTAAATTTACCCAACGCAGATGATATCAAAATTTATTATTTTTAAATATCATTTTAAAATTTTTCTCAAAAATTTCAACAACACCATATCATGTGACCCCTCACTGGAATGAGCTGAACAAGCTCATTCCAATGAAGGGTCACATGATATGGTTTTGTTGAAATTTGTTGAAAAATAATCTTTTTTCAACTGCTGAATTTTGCATTTAACATGGGCAGATGCGACTTATTCATTGGGTAAAGGGTTAATGATTTCGATCACTTTTTTTCAACTTCAGCAACAAGGCAGACATGCAGTCTTTGGGTAAACTTACAAGTTACATCCGAAGTGCTTCAGCAGTTGTTTCTTGGCAAATCTTCTCTGCCTATATAGGCAGCCAAGACTTGCAAAGAAACAGCTGCAAAGTCACAGGATGTAGACCATTGATTGCTACTGTACATGGGAATCAGTGGTGGATCTGGGAGGGGGGGGGGGGGGGGCAAAAATCCCAATGAGCCCCACCCCCACCCAAAATTCAAACTCCATTTCAACTATTTTGACCCATCTATCACATATTAACCCCCTGTACACTGCTGTCAAAATATCCAGATTTGAAGTAGCCATTTCTCCCATAATGCAACTGGGAATTTAACCAATTCAATCTTGTTTGACAGAGCTCATTGAGCTCTGTCAAACAAGATTGAATTGGTTAAATTTCTAGTTACATTATGGGAAATATTTGTACCCTGAACTTTAGATATTTTGACATCAATGTGCAGGGGGTTGAAGCCAGATTGAGGCAAAAACACTGACACACCGTTCAGTGTTTGGGAACATTCATTCCTGGCACAGATAATTTCCTCCAGTTGGAAGCAAATTTTACTTCAGATTCACTCTCAGAGCACTAGATTTTTAGTCGAGTTGTGACGAAGTCAAACTCGACTTATAGTTTGGTGAATGGCGGGCGGGTGGGCGGGCGGGCGTTAGTAAACAATTGGTTTCCGGATGATAACTTGATAGTGGTTCAACTCACATTCATTAAACTTCATACGTAGGTTGGTCTTGGTGGGAGGAAGAACCCTATTGATTTTGGACATGCTACGTCGAAGGTCAAGGTCACAGTGACCTTGAACATAGTAAATCTTAAACAATTGGTTTCCGGATGATAACTTGATAATGGTTCAACTCACATTCATGAAACTTCATAGGTAGATTGGCCTTGGTGAGGGGAAGAACCCTATTGATTTTGGACTCGCTACGTCAAAGGTCAAGGTCACAGTGACCTTTAACATAGTATATCGCAACAATTGGTTTCCGGATGATAACTTGATAGTGGTTCAACCTAGAGTCATGAAACTTCATAGGTGTGTTGGCCTTGGTGCGAGGAAGAACCCTATTGATCTTGGACTCACCAGGTCAAAGGTCAAGGTCACAGTGACCTTGAACATAGTATATCGCAACAATTGGTTTCCGGATGATAACTTGATAGTGGTTCAACCTAGAGTCATGAAACTTCATAGGTGTGTTGGCCTTGGTGCGAGGAAGAACCCTATTGATCTTGGACTCACCAGGTCAAAGGTCAAGGTCACAGTGACCTTGAACATAGTATATCGCAACAATTGGTTTCCGGATGATAACTTGATAGTGGTTCAACCTAGAGTCATGAAACTTTACAGGCGTGTTGGCCTTGGTGCGAGGAAGAACCCTATTGATGTTGGACTCACCAGGTCAAAGGTCAAGGTCACAGTGACCTTGAACATAGTATATCGCAACAATTGGTTTCCGGATGAGAACTTGATAGTGGTTCAACCTAGAGTCATGAAACTTCATAGGTGTGTTGGCCTTGGTGCGAGGAAGAACCCTATTGACCTTGGACTCGCCAGGTCAAAGGTCAAGGTCACAACTCGACATTGGATCTGTGATCCTGAGCGGCATTTTTCAAAATTTTCCTGCACCCCCACTCTAGGGAGGGAGACATTCCTTCCAGGCCCACCATCTGATCGACCCTTAAGGCCTTGGGACATGCCTACAGCGTGCCATGCCATACCCCCCCCCACCACCACCACCCCCCCCCCCCCCCCCCCCCCCCCCCCCCCCGAATATTGCTCTCACCCCCTTATTTGAGAATCCTAGCTCCGCCAGTGATAGGGATTGCCATGAAACTTTACAATCAGTTCAAAAAGAGAGAAAATACGTATTTAATAAACTGATGAACATGAACCAACTTAGCAAAGCTCTTATTATGCCCCTGGCTTGAAACGTCAAAGGGGTATCTAGTGGAGACTGGTGGCATGGTCACTCAGTAGGTAGAGGTGCAGGGTGCAAGCTGAGAGGTCTGTGGTTCTGATCCCACCTGCAGCAACCGTGTTGTGTCCTTGGGCAAGACACACTTCACCCCCATTGCCCATGTGGGGGCACAGTGACATTGTGTACTAAGATGTTTTGCATGTCAATGGTGCATCTGTCTTCAACCAATGCTAACCCTGCTTGTGTGGAGTTTGTATGTTGGGGAGCTGACAGTTGCTCGGTGGTTCTCCCCGGGTACTCCGGCTTCTGCCACCCATAAAACTGTAGAGGTCATGATTAGCCATTGTGCAGAAATATGCTACCTTAAACACCAATAAATAACTAAATATCTAGTGGAGACCTCCATTCTCTGTCCGTCCGTACCAAAATTTTCCCTTGTATCTCAGCCACTGCTACTCCAGTTTAACCCTTTACCTAACATGAAAAGCAGACGACACCTACAAACAAAATTATTAAATAACTGATTTTTTCTGCATCAAAATATAGCTTATGACCCCACAATGGAACAAGCTCATCGCGCTCATTCCATTGAGGGGTCATAAGTTTTTGAGGCATGAAATGAAAAAAATAAGGAAAATTGAATGGCAAATTTTGTGAATAGCACTCTTTTGAGTGTTACATTAGGTAGAGGGGTAAATAACATTTGGTGTTGTGATAGAGCATCATGGGGGAACGATACCTGTGGGGCATGAGTTTCTTCCACACATTTTTCCAGAGTTATGGCCCTTTTTAACTCTTTCGACTTTGAACATTTTTTTTGCAGAGTGGGGGCATTGGCACACGCTTTGCATTGACCTCTTGTTTCTATAAGTGAATATCTTAGCAAGTGGCAGAGGGGCTGGAATGTTTCTTCAAAATTAAGGCTGTAATTATGTATGTTATATAACATCTCAATACTGGAAATAAATTATGGTGACCAAATCAATTCTTAGAATGTCAACATATAGCTTGAAAATACATTTAAATAATTGATTATTTTTATGTTTCCCCCCAAAATTTGGGGGGAGCACATAGTTGCCACTTTGTTAGCTCTGCCAGACAAAGTCAGCAGAGCTTTTCTGATATCGAGTTGTCCATCATCCATCTGTCGTCTGGCGTCAACATTTTGTTTGTCCGAGCCATAATTTCTTTACCACTGGACATTTTTAACAAAACTTGATAACAGTATGTATTGTCAATAGGCAGTGTGCCATCAATCACAATAAGGTCTGTATCCATCAAGGTCAAGGTCATTGGCGACATGGTAAAGGTAACACTCAGGAAAACGCCAACATTTTGTTTGTCCAAGCCATAATTTCTTTACCACTAGATATTTTTTAACAAAACTTTATAACAGTATGTATTGTCACTAGGCAGTGTGCCATCAATCATAAGGTCTGTATCCATGAACGTTAAGGTCACAGAATACCTGCTCAATAAGTAACACCAATGTATTTGCCAAATTTTATTATGTTTTCAATTTTTGTCTAATAAACAAAGCTAATGAGCCTTCATTGAACAAGCTCAACAAACTTGTTCCAATGAGGGGCCATAAGCTACGTTTTTGAGACAAAAAATGATGATGTTGTCTGCTATTCATGTTGGGTAAAGGGTTATCAGAATCAGAGATTGGGGATCAAATGTTACCCTGTATATGGCTGCCCCTGAAAGTAGTTGGCCTGGGTGGAGCTATCTTGGCCGAGAGGCCTCTTGTCTATCCATCCATCCATCCTCGGCTCCTGCGAATATGGATTTTTTTTTTACTCAACTTTCGACTCAAACCTACCAAAAAATATTTGAGTCGACTGAACATCGAAATTGAACCCAGTTAGCCAGAACTGCGTGTCCAGGTGGGGTTTCATATGCGATATGTCCAGTTTAAAATAGCTACATTAGGATTGTTTTGGCATTGTACTGATAATATTCAACAGTTCATACTTTAACAATGCAGCACACTTCAACGCATGGCTGAATAGGAGACAAAGAATCTGTATGCACCTGTGATTGCTTCGCTCCCTTCTCGACTTTAAGCTTGGCATCGTCCAATCATGCCTTATCATAAAGCAACGGATGCTGCAAAATAAAAAATTCAAAACCTTTATGCACATCTAGTGACTCTACATGAACATATGAACACACTTTAAGCATTTCAATTTAAAACCCTTAGGAGCCTTTCGTCGGAAACTGATTCTTTAATGACAAAAGTGGTGCTATGGGTGCCACAATGGGCTGAATCAAAATCTGAAACCTTTATGCACATCTAGACACCCTACCGGAAAATATGAACAATATTTCAACATTTCGCATAGAAACCCCTAGGAGCTTTGCCAGAAACCGATTCTCTAACAACGAAAGTAGCGCTACAGGCACCACATGGGTCCAAAATTAAAAATCTCAAACCTTTATGCACATCTAGATATCCTACTGGAATGTATGAACACACTTTCAACATTCGAATTAAAACCCCTAGGGGCCTTTTGCCGGAAACCGATTCTGTAATGAAAAAATTGGTGCTGCGTGGGAGCCACACAGGACCAAATAAAAAATCGGAAAGCTTTATGCACATCTAGACACCCTACCAGAACATATGAACACACTGGAAACTTATTTTCTAACAATAAAAGTGGTTCCACTGGAACCACTTGGGGCCAAATCAAAATTCTGAAAAATTTATGGACATGTTCAGATGCTACCGGAACACCTTAGCATATACTTTAAAGGTTTTGAATTAAACATCCTGAGAGGCTGTCAATGGAAACCAATTTTCTAACAATAACAATAAAAGGGGTTCCACTGAAACCACTTGGGGCCAAAACAAAATTCCGAAGCTTTTATGCACATCTGCACATGCTACCTGAACTGAAGAAGTTTACTGGATCTGTCACTTTTCAGAGATGTTACACTCACAGTGGAGACAATTTCATCAAACAGAATTCCAGCTTTTGATCAGCTTCAAAGGAAATTTTGAATCGGTTACGGATGTAGGTTCAAATCACAGGAGAAAACCTAACATATGCGTTGGTGTTAAAAACATCAGCATTACCTAAATGTGTATATTAAATCCACATTCTAACTGTTGTTCCTCATAGTTTTGTCTCAATTATGCCTGTTAAATCAGGGGCGGCGGAATGATTTTCAGAGTGGGGGGCCTGGATCGGGCAATTGATGGTCATTGGTATGAAAAATTTAAATTCCAGGGTCCCAAAACCCCCATTTCCATGCTTCTGAGTGGATATTTTGAGACCTTTCAGGAGATGTATTTGACCGATTTCATACTTTGAAAGCTGTTAAAAAAACGTTGGCAAAGCACACAGGTGAGGTCTGTTTATAAGTTTTGGTCGTAACGACCTCACCTGTATGCTTTACCAGACATTTACAGCAATTATACTGTCTGTCGATTATCTTGACTGGGGGTGGATTTGGTACTTGTATGTCTGTAAGATTACGATCTATTTCAGTTAACCGATGTTTTTACAGACTGTATACATTTTAGCGTTTGCTGCCACTTACTGCAAAAAATGATCTGAAATCCATCAAAACTGAACCAGTACGAGAGAAACATAGTTTGCGAAAATATGGGAGAGGCTCTGGAACTGCCCCTTGTTTCAACAGTGATTGGTCATTGGTTGTGTTAAAATATATGGATACAAAAAAACATGGCCCGGCAAAAAAGGTGGAGGGGCTGAATCCCCCCCCCCATCCCCCCCAAACTGCAGTCCATCCCCCACCCCCACCCACCTCAGTTCCGCTGCTCCTGTAAATATATTCACAGGAATTGCTGTAATATGATTACCTGGTCATGTTTTAAAAAAAAAAGTCTGGACCAGACCAGAAAGTGTTGGGCCGATCCAAGATAGTTCACTGCCTCTGGTTCAGTCCAGCTCTGGACTGCAGACCAGACCTGTCCAAAGCATTTGGTTAGTATCGCTACTCCCACAGCTTTGCTGTTGTTTTTAGCTCACCTGACTGAAAGTCAGGGTGAGCTTTTCTGATCACTTTTCGTCCGTCGTGAAGGTGGTGTTTGGGCCTTTTTCTCCCAAACCACTGGCCGCATATTAATGAAATTTCATGTGAGTAGGGGTTATATAAGGGCATTTTGATTTTTATCCAAATTAGGTTTCAGCTCATATTGAGCAGAGGTGTGGGGAAAAAATGGCCAAATTTTTTGAAAATCTTCTAATGAACCACCAGTAGCAGAGACTTGATATGTGGTATACAGAGTCCTTTTGAGGTTTAGAATCAAGTTTGTTCAAGAGAAGTTTGTCGGCATTATTTGCCTTCGTTATGGGAGGGGCAAAAATTTCGGCCACGCCAAAAATTTCTATTTCCAGAACCGTGAGGTCGATTTGAACCAAATTTGATATGAGATGATAATGGGTCATAAGTAGTTGATTGATGCAAAAAATATTTTTCTCATTGCCCCGTGGGAACCTCGGGAGCTAAAAATAGGAAAAAACTTAAAACTGCCATATCTCACCTGAGTCAGCACTTTTTAACACTGTAGGCAATGGGAAAAAGATTAAAAAATCTTCTTCTCCAGATCCAGCTGGCAGAATCTTTTGATATTTGGTATGCAACATTGTAGGGTGGATCTGATTCAAGTTTGTTCATATCGGCCTCTGGGTTCATTTTTGGGCTCAGTATAGGAGCCTGATTTCGAACTTAGTGCATTTCAGGCAAATTTCTTCAAAAATCTTCTTCTCCAGATCCAGCAGGCAGAATCTTTTGATATTTGGTATGCAACATTGTGGGGGTAGATCTGATTCAAGTTTGTTCAAATCGGCCCCCCTGGATTCATATTTGGGCTCACTATACAAGCCCGAATTCGAACTTAGTGCATTTCAGGCAAACTTCTTAAAAAATCTTCTTCTCCAGATCCAGCAGGCAGAATCTTTTGATATTTGGAATTCAACATTGTGGGGTGAATCTGATTCATTTGTTCAAATTGGCTCCCTGGGTTTATATTTGGGCTCAGTATAGAAGCTGGAAATCGAACTTAGTGCATTTCAGGCAAATTTCTTCAAAAATCTTCTTCTCCAGATCCAGCAGGCAGAATCTTTTGATATTTGGTATGCAACATTGTGGGGTGGATCTGATTCAAGTTGTTCAAATCGGCCCCCTGGATTCATATTTGGGCTCACTATAGAAGCCCGAATTCAAACTTAGTGCATTTCAGGCAAATTTCTTAAAAAACCTTCTTCTCCAGATCCTGCAGGCAGAATCTTTTGATATTTGGTATGCAACATTGTGGGGTGGATCTGATTCAAGATTGTTCAAATCGGCTCCCTAGATTCATATTTGGGCTCACTATAGAAGCTCGAATTCGAACTTAGTGCATTTCAGGCAAATGTCTTTGAAAATCTTCTTCTCAAGATCCAGCAGGCAGAATCTTTTGATATTGGGTATGCACCATGCTTAGGGGTGTGAGTGCTTAGGGGTGTGAGATTCAAGTTTGTTCAAGCCAAGTCCCTGGGTTCATATTTGGGCTCACTGTGGTAGACCGAATTATAACTTAGTTCAAAATGAGGAATTTTCTTTAAAAATCTTCTTCAGATCCAGCAGTCAGAATGTTTTGATATTTCATGTGCAGCATCCTTAGATGGGTGAGATTCAAGTTTGTTAAAGCCAAGTCCCTGGTTTCATATATGGGCTCCCTGTGGGAGCCCGAATTATAACTTAGTTCAATATGAGGAATATTCTTTAAAAATCTTCTTTTTTTTTTAGATCCACTGGTCAGAATCTTTGGATATTTGGTATAAGCTTTTCTTAGGAGGAGCAGATGCAACTGTTGAAATCAATTCTCTGGATTGATATTTAGGCTACCATGTCAGGTGAGCACCCTCAGGCCCCTTGGGGTCTCCTGTTTTTTAAATCTTGGCTGTCCACATAGGAAGACAAGACTTACCCAGAACCAACTGCTAAAGTACATAAAATGTAACTTCCAAATTTTACTCTGAGTCAAGACTATGTTGGGGAATCTTGTCTGTGTGGTCTGATGTAATGAATAATGTGCATGTCCTGTGATTTGTATCAGATTCTAGGTGGTGTGCAGAATGAGATCTCAACAAGTCGGCGAGTTGTGATCCCATTTTGGACACCACTGAGAATCTGATGCAGATCACAGGACATGCACATTATCATGCTAATTCATTTATCTAACAATTTATCTAACAATTATGTCACATAAACAGATTAAATCTTTAATTATTAATACAGTTTGGGACATAATGTTGGGGAGAAAAAGTTTAAAAAAAAACATATTTTATGGAAGTATATTGTTGTGCACTCTGACAAACAATGAGTAAAGCTGTTACTGCAATTTTCAAAGTTGTGTTGTCAAATTATTCACTCTCAGTATTACTTCCTATGATGATCCGCTTGAATTTACGAGTGTGCGGTGTGGACACATCCTCAGGAACCGTGTAGGTGTAATATTGAATTGTGCAGTTTCTATTTATTGCAAAGTTTTTAGCCAATTTCTTGTAACTGTCTTTTTACCGGAATCGAGTCGTCTATATGATATGGAATCAGAATGAGTCGTCTGTGTGATACAGAATCGGAGCACATTATGTGATACGAACCGTTTCTCATGGTTTTCAGGTCAGAATCTTAATGGTTGTTAGATAATAGACATTCCCTACATGTTTTCTACTTGTCCGAGTTTTCAACATACTTGCATTAAAGTTTGAGACAAGTCGACTTCACTCTGTACAGATCTTGACTGGTTAAAAATAAAACTGGTAAGGCCTCAAAAAGTAAAAAATCTGTTTCTCAGGCCCTCCCGCATGGTCCTTTTGGCTGCCGCATGCTCTCTTTTTATAATCAATTTAAACTTAAATGAAAGTGTCAATGACACTGTAGCTCAACTTGTCAAGACAAAGACATGTACATGTATAGTATGTGACACAGCAATGACAAACATCTAGGTAATGACCTGATAACACAGGTACATATAAAGTATTGTAACGGTCTGTACATAAATACTGACCATTGCCTGTAACAAATGTATAGGTAAAGTATTGTAAAGGTGGGTGACAGTCAGATGCTGAACTAGAAAAAATCTTTGAGTCCCAGAGTGGGTCTGACTGAACCCCAAAATATTTGTTCTCATAGCACAGTGATAACAAAGGCACCCCAAAACACACTCGTTCCTGTCCCAAGGTGAAAACAAAAGTACTCAAGAAGTTTTGTGAAGATCAGTTCATAAATACGAGCTGTATAGAACTTGTGACAAAAAACTGATTGGACCTAATTTCGGTACAAAATGGCCACTGGCAGCCATCTTGAATTTTGGACCATACCCAGAAACACTCATTCTCATCCCAAGGAGATAACAAAGGTACCCAAGAAGTTTTGTGAAGATCGGTTCATAAATACAGCCTCTACCCTGAGCCGTATTGACATGTGTGCTCACATTGTGTAAGTAGCACTGAATAAATCAAAGTTCATCTAATTTGCATAATTTCTGCATGATAAAAAAACCCTTACAATATGTGATGTATTCCATGTTACTAAACATTCATACAAAAATTTATTCAAATCAGAACTTTCATACAGAAGTTCTATACAAAAGACTGATTGCACTAATTTTGGTACAAAATGGCTGCTGGTGGCCATCTTGAATTTTGGACCACACCCAAAAACACTCGCTCTCATCCCACGGTGATAACAAAGGTACCCAAGAAGTTTCGTAAAGATTGGTTCATAAATATGGCCTCTAGTCTGAGCTGTATAGAAGATGTGTACAAAAAACTGATTAGACCTAATTTCGGTACAAAATGGCCACTGGCAGCCATCTTGAATTTTAGACCGCACCCAGAAACACTCGTTCTCGTCCCAAGGTGATAACAAAGGTACCCAAGACATTTCGTGAAGATCAGTTCATAAATACAGACTCTAGTCTGAGCCGTATTGACATGTGTACTTACTGTGTATAAGTCGCACTGAAAAAATCAAAGTTCATCTAATTTGCATAATTTCTGCACGAGAAAAAAACCCGTATTATATGTGATGCATCCCATGGTACTAAACATTCACACACAAAAATTATTCAAATCAGGGCTTTCATATGGAAGTTCTGTGCAAAAATCTCATTGCACCTAATTTTGTACAAAATGGCTGCCATCGGCCATCTTGAATTTCGGACCGGACCCCAAAACACTCGTTCTCGTCCCACGGTGATACCAAAGGTACCCAAGAAGTTTCGTAAAGATCGGTTCATAAATACGGCCTCTAGCCCGAGCCGTATTGGCATTTGCACTTACATTGCTGAAAGTAACCCCAAAAAACATCAAAATTAGTCTAATTTGCACAATTTACATACGAGAAAAAAACCCTATTATATGTGATGTATCCCATGGTACTAAACATTCATACAAAAAATTATTCAAATCAGAGCTTTCATATGGAAGTTCTGTACAAAAAACAGATTTCTGCATCGTCGGTACAAAATGGCGGCTGGCAGCCATCTTGAATTTCGGACCACACCCAAAAACACTCGTTCTCGTCCCACGGTCATAACAAAGGTACCCAAGAAGTTTCGTAAAGATCGGTGCATAAATACGGCCTCTAGCCCGAGCCATAGCAGCTTGGCACTTACAGCTCTGAAAGTAACACTAAATAAATCAAAGTCAGTCTAATTTGCATAATTTACGCACGAGAAAAAAACCCGTATTATTTGTGATGTATCCCATGGTACTAAACATTTATACAAAACTTTATTCAAATCAGAACTTTCATACAGAAGTTCTGTACAAAAAACTGATTTTTGCATCATCGGTACAAAATGGCCACTGGCAGCCATCTTGAATTTCGGACCACACCTAAAAACACTCGTTCCCGTCCCAGGGTCATAACAAAGGTACACAAGAAGTTTCATAAAGATCGGTTCATAAATACGACCTCTAGCCCGAGCCATAGCCAATTGTTGACGTACAGACAGACGGACAGACGGGCCATGACAATAGCTCAAATTTGACTTCGTCAAAGTTGAGCTAAAAAAATAAAAATTAAATGGTTTATGTCTGATATTTTCCCCAAGTTAAAAAAATTGATGTGGTATTCTGTAGATTATGAGGCCTAAAATTTAAACCAAGAACATGAACTTTTGATGGCAAAGAAGTAATTATCGAAATAAAAAATAAAATAAAAAAATGCTCGCCCGCCCACATGCAATTTTACAGATAATGGCCTGAGAAACAGACGATCTACTTTGTGTGGCCTAAAAGAAAATTGTTTTTGCTAAGTTAATTTCATAATGACTGATTGATGGGCCTGACAAACAATTTTTAGCTCAACTTGACAAAGTCAAGCTGAGCTATTTCCATCACTTCTTGTCCATTCCTACGTCCACAATTTCCTTTAGCACACCCTACAGGGCACATTTATAATCAGGTTGCTTTGAAACCTGGTATGCTTGTTTGGGGTGACCTCTAGATGGGTGCTATCGATTTTCTTCCATTTCTGTCAAAAAAATGTTGCTGCTGGCAACAACCATTGAACTTAGTTTAGTCTGCATCAATATTTTCCTTTGGCATGCCCTACAGGGCTCATTTACGATCAGATCAGCTTGAAACTTGGTATGATTGTTTGGGGTTACATCTAGATGGGAGCTATTGATTTTCTTCGATTTCCATCAAAAAATGTTGGCGCTGGCAATGACCTTCTTTGAACTTAGTGCAGTTATACATCAATATTTTCATTTGGCACACCCTGCAGTGCCCATTTTTGACTGGATCGCTTTGAAACTTGGCATGCTTGTTTGGGGTGACCTCTAGATGAGAGCTATAAATTTTCTTCTATTTCTGTCAAAAAATGTTGCCGCTGGCAACATTCTTAGAACTTAATTTAGTCAGACCTCAATATTTCCCTTTGGCACACCCTACAGGGTGCATTTATGATCGGATTGCTTTGAAACCTGGCATGATTGTTTGGGGCGATCTCTAGATGGGAGCTGTGGTTTTCTTCCATTTCCATCAAAAAATGTTGTCACTGGCAACAACCTTTGAACTTAAGTCAGGCATCAATATATTCCTTGGGCATGTCCTACAGGGCACATTTATGACCAGATCTGTTTGAAACTTGGTATGCTTGTTTGGGGTTACCTCTATATTTGAGCTATCGATTTTCTTTGGTTTCCGTCAAAAAATGTTGCTGCTGGCAATGACCTTCGAGGAACTTTGTGCAGTTATGCATCAATATTTCCCTTTGGCACACCCTGCAGTGCACATTTTTTACCAGATCACTTTGAGACTTGGTATGCTTGTTTGGGGTGACCTCTAGATGGGAGCTATCGATTTTTTTCCATTTCTGTCAAAACTTGTTGCCACTGGCAGCATTCTTAGAACTTAGTTAAGTCAGACCTCAATATTTCACTTTGGCACACCCTACAGGGCACATTTATTATCGGATTGCTTTTAAACCTGGCATGCTTGTTTGGGGTGACCTCTAGATGGAAGCTGTCGATTTTCTTCCATTTCCATCAAAAAATCTTGCCACTGTCAATGACCTTTGAACTTAGTTTAGTCAGGCATCAATATATTCCTTTGCCATGCCTTACAGGGCACATTTATGATCAGATCGCTTTGAAACTTGGTATGCTTGTTTGGGGTAGCTTCTAGATGGGAGCTATCGATTTTCTTCAATTTCTGTCAAAAAATATTGCCACTGGAGATGACCTTCGATGAACTTAGTGCAGTTATGCATCAGTATTTCCCTTTGGCACACCCTGCAGTGCACATTTTTGACTGGATCGCTTTGAAACTTGGTGTGCTTGTTTTAGAAGAAAAATGGGAGCTATCATTTTTCTTCTAAAAAAAAGTTGCTGTTTACAATAACCTCTGAACTTACTGCATTTGTGTATCAACATTCTTCCTTTAGCCAGTCTTACAGTATACATTTAAAAATGCATGGATTACTCTGACATTGTGCACACACAATGCTGTTATGTTTAAATTTCACCAAATAACATTGGTACCAATGATCTTCAATTTTGCCATTTCACTTATAACTTAACAAATTCAAGTTTGCCAAGTTGAGATATAGTGTCATTGACACTTTCATTTTTTCTTATCAAGCCAGAAAAAAGCAGACTGTCATCTGCAAAATGAGGTCCCCAGAGGGTGAATTTAATGATGCTACCCTGCATAGCAGGGTAGCATCACTAAATTTACCCTCTGTGAACCGCAATCTGGATCAGGGTCTCAAAACTAAATAGAAAGAGGTACCCAGAGGATAAATTGGCCCACTCTAGGGGATAGCTTAATCAAATTCACCCTCTGGGGACCTCATTTTGCAAATGTCAGACTGCTTATTTTCAGGACTGTTTCTAATAGCATCATTTCAATACTATTTCCTTTTTCTTTAAAATTGTGTATACAGTGGCTCCCTGTTAAGCCTTTATGCAACATAATGGCAAAAACTGGCCAATGCTATTCTCAAAAATCGGCAATTAATTTTCATTACTTTTATCATTTTTTGTCTCAAAAACATAGGTTATGCCCCCTCGTTGGAATGATCTCGTTGAGCTTGTTCCAATGAGGGGTCATAACCTATGTTTTTGAGATAAAAAATGAAAAAAATTAGTTATTCAAGAATTTTTCTTTGCAAGTGTCATCTGCTTTTCATGTTAGGTAAAGGGTTAATTGAATAGTCACTTTGCCAATGGAAATTATTCAGTTGAGAGGAGTATTCAATCAACAGAGATTGTGTCACTTTCCTGTATTCTAGAGATAAACATAGCATTTATTCTATTATATCTTGTTTAACAGACCTCTATGAGCCTGTATTGTATGTACTTAGGCCGAATAGGTCTATATAAACAAAGGAAAACTGGGAAGAGTCAGGGTAATTTCTCGACAGATTACAAAATTTTTTTATTCAATTAACAGGAGTTTACTCTATAACCTATATTCAATTAACAGGTCAAATTTGTAGGTATGGTAAATGGTTTTGTGTTTGGAAATTAGTTCAATCTTAAGGCCTCAGATTATTTTGTTTACCAGAATTACTGCCTGATATACTTGTACACAGTTGCAGATAACTTAACGGTGTCTCTACATCATTGCTGGGAATATGTACAAGCAGCGAGCAATAATGTGAAAACGTTGGCAAATTAATTGTAGCCTATAGCTATCAGGTTTATTCGTAGGAAAACACTTGGGGGCAACTTTTTCCAAGCAATATGAAAGTGTCCCCCGTGGAAACATTGGGAAGTGGAACAGTGCTTGTTTGTTGGGGTAAACAAGTTCAAGCTTACTAGTAAAATAGGACTCAGAACAGCAGAACTAACACCTGGAGTGGGAGTCCCCCTTCAAAAGTGTTATAAACATAAACAGTTAGCTAAACTTGACTTCATATCTATGTTGCAGTCATTATATAGCCATGGATGTTGAAAATGACATTAAATACACATAAATAAATAAAAAAGTGGCAGTTTGTGGCTGTATGGGGATTTAAGAGGTAAAAGAATGGTACACTCTGAAAAAATCTTTCATTTGTTTTTTCAGTTTATGGTTTCAAAGATAATGGACTTCAGTTTTTAATAACAGGTTACAAGGAGAAACGGAATGTTCCTGATTTCATTAACTGTATAGCTGGTAGCCTTGACATTCTCAAGAAATCACTCAGTGGCTGATAATATTAATAATTATTTTATAGACGATTATCAAGGTATCGAGTCATTTCAGCACCTGGTTGTTTTAACACCTGTGATGAAGTTGTTTTGGCACCAGTGCTAAAGCATTGCAAAGCCTTGTTGCACTCGAGGGACAAATTTATCAATTTTATTACCTTGGATAAAATAGACACAAACCAGTCTATTTTTATTTTTTTAAGTTTGCATTGGTTATAAAAAGAGAGCATGTTGCAGTTAAAAAAAACAATGTGGGAGGGCCTGAGAAACAGATTTTTAACTTTTTAGGCCTAATGTATATATTGAGATCATGATTATGGAAGGATTTATATAACATTACTCAGTCACAATGTCTTGTTGTTCATTGCCACATGTATTGCCTCAAATCATCAACCCCAAGCTGTCTAACCCTATCATAATACGAGGTGCTGAAACAACTCAGTGCTCAATTCATATGATGATGAAAATGACTCTGTGCCAAAGATGCGAAACGATTTGGTTCCCGAAATGACCAGCATTCAAAATCAACACATATGCATGGTGCTTTATGGCAGTACAGTAATACCTGTCATGAGAGACCACCTGTCTTGAGAGACCGCAAAACTGTGGCAAAAACTCAGTTTTTCACCTGTTTTGAGAGACCGGAAAATCAGTTTTTGCAATTTCAGAGTATTAAAATCAATTAAGATCAATGCAATGTGTACATAAATCAGTAGTTCAAAAATGTACCCAGGACATCTTCCCAACAGTAAAATTGTCGGGACATTTGCCCCCTGAAACCTTAATATCTGAAATCATACACATGTATCACAAATATCTGTCACTGTGGATTGTCTGAAAACTTTATTAATTGGCTTCCAATTACATTGTTATTTATCTGTATAACTCTTCCAAGTCTGAGAAATTTTTATCAAGATCTGTATGAAAATCGAAAGATTATTGTTAGGGCTGTCATGATTAATCGATTAATCAGTTGTCAATCGGTCATGCCGAAAATTGATTAGTATTTTTACCTCGTTTAGGATGTTTAATAATTAAAAAAAATTGATGAACAAACTATTGTTTCTAAAGGTAAAAGGTCAAGAACGTTGACATTAAACCTCAAGAAGCCTTTAGAAGCATTTGTCTTTTAGGTATATTCAAAACTTTGATGTTCTGAACTTTTGAACTGTCAGTGTAATAATCAAGACCGTTCAGCAGTTGCGAAGTTCGCAACTGACGACCGGTCTTGAATATTACACTGACAGTTCAAAAGTTCAGAACATCAAAGCTTTGAATGTACCTAAAAAAGGATCGTCTACGTTGTTTACTTGAGGTATGTCAACTGACTTCAACTTCATTTTTAACAACTTCAAAGAGAGGGGGTGTCATCTAGGCACAATTAATCAATTATTGATTATTTGTGACAATTAATCGATTCCTAAATTCAAAAATCGTGATAGCCCTAATTATTATTAAAAAACAAACTTAGTTTATGTCCATTATTTGCTGAAGTGTGACAAAATCAAACAGGATTAAGCCATTACATGGACACTCCATTTAAAACCCCATTTTGCCACACCTGGTGAACACATTGTCTTCGCAGGTTGAGACCCCTTTTCCATGGCTAATTCCCTCTTCTAAGTTTCCCCAGAGGTATCAGCCAATAGATACAAAACACAGAATGTTGCAATAATATCCAATCGCCTTCTTTAGTGCTGGAAATGAACAAAATTGACGGGTGCAGTTTTAAGCTCCCGCAAAATCAGAGATAAGAGTAAATTGCACCCGTAATATGTTAGTATATGAATTTTCGAGGGAATACTGTCACCAAACACCAGAAACTTAACCCTTGGAACCCGAGCGGCCACTTTCCCAGCCACAAACATGATACATCATAACGTCATTAAATAGGATTGCTGTTCAGTAAATGTGTGGGGTAGACCAATCAGCATTTTCAGCGTGCAGACCTGGGGCTGCACGTTGAAAATATTGATTGGTCTACCCCAAATAATGAATATGGACTCTTCTAATTGCTGCCATTGAACTGGCATGAAAGATACCACAGGAGTTCAAAGGGTTAAATGTATAAGGAACTGCTGAATTATAATGGTAACTTGCCACTGGCCAGAGAGTACTGCTTTCTAAAAAAAAACAACACATTTGTATGCCCTCACAGTATATTACAGTTAAAACTAGAAGTCCTGTCATGAAATGCGCACAAATAGCACGTTGATATGCGCGTTAATGTACACGTTATCACCCAAGTAAAACTATCAAATTCTGTACATATGGCTTGTGCACAAGCAATGTTTCAGCCAATGGACCTCCGGGTAACCCGGAGGTCCATTGGCAGAAACATTGCTTGTGTTTGCTATGAGTAACCAGGAGAACCTGCCGTGCTGTGGATGCCATTCGATATGGCAATTGCAATTTCAACGCGCAATTAAGCCTAGAAAAGCACACTATTCGTGACAGGACTTCTAGTTTTAACTGTAGAGCATTTTTTAGCTCTCGTAAAATAGAAATCATGGGTGCTGATGGGAGCAATTGCACTTGCACCCATCTCATTTCCAGGACTGCTTCTTTATCTTTATAAATAAAGGTTTTGAAATCTGTTGATACTCAACATACAGATAATTCAGCTGGATGTTCAATGGATCCTTTGTGATTTTTTTTCCTTTATTTTCTTTATTTGCAGAGTAAAAATATGTTTTGTTAAGAACTTTCTAAAAGAAAAATGGGGTTGGTACAAAATTCCAGACAGGTACAGTAAAACCTACAAGTCCTGCCAAGAACTGTGCACTTTTCTAGGCTTAATTGCGCATAGGAATTGCCCGCAAATGCCATATCAAATGGCATCCAAAGCACAGCAGGTTTTCCTGGTTACTCATAGCAAACACGGGCAATGTTTCTGCCAATGGACCTCCGGGTTACCTGGAGGTCCATTGGCTGAAACATTGATTGTGCACATGCCATATGTACAGAATTTGATAGCCTTACTATGGATGGGTGACCATTTCAGCGACTGATTCACGCTCCCGCGTTGTGTACATGGGCAAGGCACTTAACCCTGATTGCCTACATGGGGGCACGATGACGCTGTGTACTAAGGCGTACTGTACGTCGAAGGTGCGCATGTCTTCAACTAATCTAACCCTGCGTGTGCCGCGGTGCAGAGTTCAGTGTTACGATGTTGGAGAGCTGACATCTGCTCGGCGTTGCTCAGTGGTTCTCTCTGGGTACTCCGGCTTCCTCCACCCGTAAAACTGTCACCGACATGATATAACCCTGGCTGTTAATGTGTCTTTAAACACTACTAAAAAAAAAAAAAATCAACATGTCGGTGACAGTGGCATGAAGTATGATTGTGAGTCCCTAGATACATCAAGTTATAACTCAAATATAAAATAAGAAGTGAGTGGTAGGCGGTAGGTAGGATTGTGTGTTCCTACAGTACGTGGAGAGTGTATTATTACTAAATCACCCACAGAGTGGAGATTCCATCCAAGCAATAATTGCAAATTTGTTGCAAAGCATAACAAGCACAAGCAAAGTTTCACCCAATGGACCTCCGGGTTAAACCCGGAGGTCCACTGGCTGAAACATTGCTTGTGTTTTTAGTCGATATATACAAAATTTGAAAGTTATATAGTTTGGGTGATAACTCCACTTTGCGGGTGATTTAGTTACAATCCACTCTCCATGTACTGTATATGCATCAAGTTATCACTCAAATATAAAAAATGAGTGGGTGTCTTCCCACTAGACCAATTCCCACTAGACCAACTACCACTAGACCAACTCCCACTAGACCAATTCCCAAAAGACCAACCCCCACTAGACCAATTCCCAAAAGACCCACTGTTAAATTATGTATTAGAATAGGAAAATAGATGATTACATATATACTACTCAAAGTTTGCTAAGCACCAAATAATTTGCTTGTGATATATTTGCGATATTTTTGGTGGATATGATTGAGGAATGTATTGAGATGGTCCCCAATGTTTACATTAGCTCTCTCGGCAGGCAGACTTTTCGTGACAGTCATGGAAAGCATGTACCCCTTGATTTTCATGATGTTTTGGTGTACTGTCTACATGCACATGACATGTGTAGGGTATTCAGTCTTCATTTCAACACAAACCCTTGTGATTAATGATTGAATATGGCAAATGCAAATGTAAGAAGACATTTGAAGCAGAAATGTGGCGGGCTGTAGGGGTGGTGGAGCAAGGGGCTACCCATTTTCAGGTTGGTGAAGCCCTTGGTGTGCACAATACGGTGATCACCAGAGCCTGGGCAAAATTTCAGCAGTATGGCACACCAGTAAGACGGCATGGTGGTGGCGGAGACAGGGCAACATCTGCAGCTGAAGACCGGTTTTTGATCATTCAGGCCAATGGAAACGGTTTGTCACAGCAACCCAGCTTCGCAGTGACCTTCAGAATGCATCCGGGGTAAATTTTTCGACGCAGACTATCCGGGCAAGGTTGCATAAAGGTGGTCTCCGATCACGAAGACTAGGTATTCGCATTCTGCTGTCCCAGAACCATCGCCAGGCACGATATGAATGGGCCATGGTCCACATTGAATGGACCAGAGAAGATTGGCAACCTGTCCTTTTTACAGATGAGTCAAGGTACTGCCTAGACCACACAGGTAGGTGTTCTGGGGTATGGAGAAGACCAGGAGAGCTATTCCATGCAGCCAACATTGCTGACCATGACCGCTATGGTGGAGGGTCAATCATGGTCTAGTGCAGCATCAGCAGGGATGAACGTACAGAGCTCTGTGTCCTTGAATGTGGTACCTTGACTGCACAGCGGTATATTGACGAGATCCTGGATGTCCATGTCAGATTGTATGCAAGTGCAGTGGGTGATAGATTCATTCTGATGGACGATAATTCCCGTCCTCATGTTGCCCATGCTGTCTGGGAGTACCAACAGAGGGAGGGGATTGAGCGTATTGACTGCCCAGCAAGATCCCATGACCTCAATCCAATCGAACATGTCTGGAATGAGTTGCAGCTTGCAATTTCAGCTCGTCCAGTCCAGCCAAGAAGTGTCCAGGAGCTTGGTGCCATGCTGGTACAAGAATGTAACAACATCCCACAAAGGACACCCAGGAACCTGATTGGGAGCATGAGAAGGCTTTGTCAAGCTGTAATTAACAGTAATGGGTCTCATACTCGATACTGAACCCATACCAGTTCGCTCTGTCAGCTTTTTGGCAAATTGAAAAATTTCCTCTTTTACCAATATTATCCATTTTCTATGGTTATCGTATTCAAAAGCTAAAAAATAATGTCAAACACAAATAAAATCTTAATTTCTGTACTTAAATCATAATTAGCCTTTTGAGTCGTTCATCAATGCAAATGTATTTCTTCTTGCGTTTCGGAGGAGGGGCACCACATTCTAATTGTGCAAATTTAACCTGTTTGACAGTAGTTTCTTGTTTGAAAATGTCAATAAGTTCATATATGTTTGGATGAGATTTTCCAACTATTCGAGTTAGCTTACAGTGCCACCCCTCTACACTATTATTAGTATGGTGGGCCAGGGTATGGTGATGATTCCAGAGTTTTATTGGGAATGTTGCCTGGCTAGATATCCATGTAGTTTCCACATAGTCACTGAAATCTGAAATGCCACTGCCCTGAGAATTTGAAAGTTCCTCCTTGATCTCTTCCCATGCTGGTCTAACACACATTGGAGGGATAAATGAGAGAGCCAGAACCTTCCTAATGGAATCACGAAAGTCACTGTTGTCTGAGTATGCACCAAGCCCAATAAACATCCAAGGTCAATGAAAAACACACAAATAGCTCTAAAAACAATGTAGTGAAAATCAAAAGTGTTGAAATATCTCCCTTGTAAAAGTAAAACTTGATAATTCCTTTTCTCTTCTTTCTTTTAGGGCTGAAACAGTTGGCTCATTTTCACAACCGACTAACCGAGAGCTACAACCGGATAATATCCGATTTTCCATAGCCATTATTTCACCAAACCTGGGATCAAAACTGTAGGAATTGGAAAGCAGTATTCTCAGAAACTATTCCGTAGTATGTATACAAACGAACGTTGTTAAGTACTCGACAACGTTTGTTTGGAATTAGAAAGCAGTATTCTCAAAAACTATTCCGTAGTATATATACAAACGAACGTTGTCGAGTACTCGACAACGTTCTTTTGTATACATACAGTTAAAACTAGAAGTCCTGTCATGAAATGCGCACAAATAGCACGTTGATATGCGCGTTAATGTACGCGTTATCACCCAAGTAAAACTATCAAATTCTGTACATATGGCTTGTGCACAAGCAATGTTTCAGCCAATGGACCTCCGGGTAACCCGGAGGTCCATTGGCAGAAACATTGCTTGTGTTTGCTATGAGTAACCAGGAGAACCTGCCGTGCTGTGGATGACATTCGATATGGCAATTGCGCGCAATTTCAACGCGCAATTAAGCCTAGAAAAGCGCACTATTCGTGACAGGACTTCTAGTTTTAACTGTACTACGGAATAGTTTCTGTGGTTACTCAGTACTCATGGAAATTGCCGATCATTAACGAAGTCTTGAACGCCAAAGTCGATTATTTCTCGATGTATACAGCGCTGCTTCGAGGTGTAATGTGTGGGACACAAAATTTGGATCGTCCCAAAGTGAGTTCAAATATTATTGACCTAGAAACTTTCGTTGGACAAATTGGAATTTTGGGTACCAAAAGAGGTCTCATATCAAATATCAAAGCACTCTGATCTGTGGTTAAGGAAAACAAGTTGTACAAAAGGAATGCAGGTATTTAGGCATCAGGGATCAGAACCACAGACACAAAAACAATTTTAGTGTACTTACTTATTGGTGTTTAAGGTCACATATTTATGCACAGTCGCTAATCGTGACCACAACATGGAGATGAAGTCAAGTTTTGTAAATCGTTTATACCCATGTTTCCCATTTTAGAGGACTTCCACCCATTGCATTGGTGACTGGGTCCTATTTTACCAGTGTAACGGAACTTGTTTACGACAGTAAACAAGCACTGCTGCACTTTCCGGCGTTCCCAAGGGGGAGTAAAAGTGTATGTTAACTCCAATAATTTTGGATACTAAATATAATTTTTTAGTGTTCTGTGATTTGAGAATAAATGGGGAATGGGAAGGCTATGGGTATTGAATTTGTTTCTATTGTTTGCTCCTGGGGTTCCCACTGGGCACAAAAAATGCCCTCTGAACAAACTTGAATCACACCTCCCTAAGAATGATATACACCAAATATCAAAAGATTCTGACAGCTGGATCTGAAGAAAGAGATTTTTAAAGAATATTCCTCATATTGAACAAAGGTACGATTTGGGCTCCCATAGGGAGCCCAAATATGAACCCAGGGACTTGGCTTGAACCAATCTGAATCCCCCTTCCCTAAGGATGCTGTATACCAAATATCAAAAGATTCTGACTGTTGGATCTGGAGAAGAAGATTTTTAAAGAATATCCCTCATATTGCACTAATTTGAACATTTGGGCTCCCATAGAGTGTCCAAATATGGACCCAGGGGTTAAATTTCAACAACCAGTGAATCAATCTCCCATAGATGTTATATGTGAAATATGAAAGCTTTTGGAGCAGTGGTTGGGGAGAAAAAGATTATTTTATATTTTTCCCTTTATCTTCAGTGTTAAATAATGCTGACTCAGCATTTTTCAAAGTCCAGAAACTATACTTTAGGACAAAACCGATAGCGATTTTTTTCACCATTCCTTTCTATTGGTCCTAAGGAAGCTTTACACCAAATAAAAAGTTTCAGTGCCGTGCAGTTTTGGAGATTTGGGCGTTTGAATTTTTTTCTACTTTTAGCTCCTGGGGTTCCCACGGGGCAGCGGGAAAATTTTTTGGGGCATCAATCAAGTACTTAGACCTAATTATACCTGATAGCAAATTTGGTTCAAATAGGCCTCTCGGTTTGGTTTGTTGTTTGGGTTTGTGCTAGTGGTTTTGAAGAAGACCGAGTCGCGAAGGTTAACGGCTGACGGATGCCAAGTGATGGCAAAAGCTCACACTGACTTTCAGTCAGGTGAGCTAAAAAAAAGAAGAAACCCAAACTGTCGCTGATTTGGGAGCCGCTCCAGCGTATTGTCCATATCTGTTATAAAAAAGGAAATGAGTGTCAATGACACTGTAGCTCAACTTGTGTAAGACATGTACATATATAGTAGTATGTGACACAGCAATGACACACATCTAGGTAATAACCTGATAACAAAGGTACATATAAAGAATTGCAACGGTCTGTACATAAATACTGACCGTAGCCTGTAACAAATGTATAGGTAAAGTATTGTAAAGGTGGGCAACAGTTTGATGCTAAACTAGAAAAGAATTCTTCATGGGGTTAATGTTACAATGGGGATCCTTGTATGGCGCACCATAAGCCAAATGTTAGCAGTTGTTTTGGCCTGTTTGATTCAATCCTTTCTAAGGTTCACTCATACTAATTAATAAATGTTTGTCCAGTCCTTCTTAAAATATAGATATTGCAGTTTTTTATCTTTAGCTCATAGGGTTCCCACGGGTGAGGAGGTTTTATTTTTCTCATTGTAAATAGAAAATCGGGTTGTACTAATAATGTTTACCCTCCTCAAACAACAACAAATATTAACACAGGAACTTGGCTTCAACACATTTAAAAATATACATCCTAGGGATGCTGATTTCAAGAAACAATATTTTGTCTGGTGTTTTTGGAAAAGATTTTTAATTATCTTCCTTTTTGAATCCTAGAATGGGTCTGACTGAACCCAAAAATGTTTGTTCTCATAGCACAGTGATAACAAAGGCACCCAATAAATTTATAGCAAACATTACTGACATAAAAAATCTTCTTTACAGGTTTTGTACAAAAAATGTAATACACAGAATTCCCGTAAATATGACTGCCAATAGGTATTTTGAATTTTTGACCTAGCCCCAAAGCACTCATTACCATCCCATGATGATAACAAACGTAGTCCTAGAAGTTATGTACAAAAAAAACCTGATTGCACCTAATTTCAGTATAAAATGGCCGTCGGCAGCCATCTTGAATTTCGAACCGCACCCTAAAACACTCGTTCCTGTCCCAAGGTGATCACAAAGGTATCCAAGAAGTTTCGTGCAGATCAGTTCATAAATACAGCCTCTAGCCTGACTGTTAGTTTATCCAATTCTATGAATATCAACTTTAACCCCCTCCACACTGATGTCGAAATATCTAAAGTTCAGGGTGCAAATTTTTCCCATAATGCAACTAGAAATTTAACCAATTCAATCTTGTTTGACAGAGCTCATTGACCTCTGTCAAACAAGATTGAATTGGTTAAATTCCCAGTTGCATTATGGGAAAAATGGCTACTTGAAATCTGGATATGTTGACACCAGTGTGCAGGGGGGTAAGGAAAATTGGCAATAATAGGAGTCCCATTTAAACTAATAGAAAACTGTCCTTTTACTTCTATAATTTTCATGGAAGAGCTGGCACCTTATAATTCGCATTATATGTTATTTATGCAATCTACCTCACTGTAGGTGTAATATTGCTTCAATAAACTATGTATCTATCTATAGAATATACCCATAGTAGCTTGGTGTACCAGATGTTCACCACGAGTGGTGAAGTGGTGTTTACCGCGAGCCTTCGGCGTGCACTTAACACCACTTCACCACGAGTGGTGAACATTTGGTACACCAAGCTACTTTGGGTATATTTTATTTATACCATGATCGTCAGATTATTAAGAGTCGCTATTATTTTTTCTCGATTTTACTGAGCAGCAGCCGTACATACGTGCGAATTTGTTTTTGTTTACATGAGCATCGGTGGGCGGTACTTCCACTGTCAATTTTATCACCGAAACGAAATAAAAAACGAAACAGGACCTTTTTTCATTTTAATAACATACTGTTTCGAGTTATGGATGCTTTATTAACATGAGACAATGCATGTTTGTTAATGTTTTGGTGTTTTATAGGATAAACTCGTTTAAAAACGTAATAAATAATTGTCACTTTCACTTCACTTTTCGCGAGGTGACGTGCGATAAATTTAGACAAGTTCGCATTCAGGTCGACGTCACCAAAGGTCATCTTGAATGTAGTTCCACTGTAGGTGTAAATTTTAATTACTGAAATCACATTGCTGGCGTGTTCACCACGGTTAGCTTATAAAGCTAAAATTTATGTCACAGGCTTTTCATATATTGTAGAATAGGTAATCATGGTGTGAATAACATTATGGCACAGTACATGGGATCGTTTACCCCGCGAAAGACCACGATAACTAATAATGTATGGCATGCCTCTAGAAAATAGTTCCCACAATTTCAAAATTTTACGAAAGATAGCTAGTGGCTCAGTATTTTTCTCACACTTGCAATTTCCAATGAATGGAAAGAAAATACTCTTACAAACATTTTTTGAAACGTCAAGTGAAGTACGTGTTACTGAGTGACATATTGAAGTATATCCTGGTATACCCCACAGTGACGCATTGAATTATATCCCAGTATATCCCTCAATGGCGTTTTGAAGTATTTATTTATATTTGTTATTTATTATTTATTTATTGATGTTTAAGGTCACATATTTATGCACAATGGCTAATCATGACCGTGACAGTTTTACGGGTGGAGGAAGCCGGAGTCCCCGGAGAGAACCACCAAGCAACGACGAGCAGCTGCCAGCTCCCCAACATCGTAACTCCGCACTGCAGCACAGGCAGGTTGAAGACATGCGTACCATCGATGTGCAGTACGCCTTAGTACACGGCGTCATCGTGCCCCCACGCGGGCAATGGAGATGAAGTGTCTTGCCCAAGGACACAACGCGGTTGCCGCAGGTGGGATTCGAACCGAGGACCTCTCGGCTTGCAGCCTGCACCTCTACCTACTGAGCCACCGCGCTGCCGGAGTTTTGAAGTATATATCAGAAGATTCGACTTTGGAGTACTGAAGTGTATCCCAGTATATCCCACAGTGACAAATTGGCGTTTATCCCAGTATATCACACAATGGCGCATTGAAGTATATTCCAGTGTATCCCACAAAAAACGAACTGAACTATTTTTCAGTATATTCCACAATGACGTATTAAAGTATAACCCAGTACATCCCACGGTGGCATATTGAAGTATACCCCAGTATATCCCATAATGACGCATTAGTTCTGAATTCTGTCTTGCATGAATGAATTGTCAGACAGCGATTTTTTTCGAAAACGACACACTGAATTAATATGTCATAAAGCCTGTGTGACGCACCAAAACTATATTTTTAGTGTCCAAAACGAATTATTCGTGCAAGTGGGACCATTGGCTCCGGTAGAGTGAATATTGTCGCAAAACCTGTTAATTCAGTACTGACAAAATAACACCAAAGATACCAGTTGTTTGACTCCAACAGTAAATGAATTACAGATCAATATGTGCAATGTTCGATCATACTGTCAGTGTAGAATCTAATATTTTCGGGACCCGTTCCCTGATAAATCGAGGTGTATACTGGGATGTGGCTAGAGGGTTTCAGCTGGGGGGGGGGGGGGGGGTGCCACCGGTGTAAATTCCAACTGTGAGTGGTTTCGATAGGTGGTTGCACTGCAGCGCTGGGTGATATCTTTTAACCCTTTACCCAACGAATTGCCCGCACCCGCCCGCGTAATATGCAAATACAGCTGCTGAAAAAATATTATTTTTCGAAAAATTTCAACAAAACCATATAATGTGGCCCCTCTTTGGAACGAGCTCGTTCCAAAGAGGGGGCACATGATATGGTTTTGTTGAAATTTTTTTTAAAAATTAAAAAAATGATATTTAAAATAATGAATTTTGAAATCGTCTGCGTTGGTTAAAGGGTTATGAACCCTTCTGAAAATTTTCTCTAGTCCTGAAACGGAAAAATCATCATTTATAATGTGTCTGGGTCCGAAAATTTATATTGATGTCGAAATTTTGAGGCCATGTCAATTTTTGAGTAGGAAATTTGAAACTCAAGTTTCCAGTTGGAAATAAAAGATCAAAATTTTGAGGCCATGTCAATTTTAGAGTAGGAAATTTGAAACTCAAGTTTCCAGTTGGAAATAAAAGAGGCCATGTCAATTTTAGAGTAGGAAATTTGAAACTCAAGTTTCCAGTTGGAAATAAAAGATCAAAATTTCTAATCATTAGTGGGAATTTTAATATTTTTCATGAACAATGTTAATTTATTGAGTTTCCAACCATTTTATTTTTGACCTCGGAATTTCCAACTATTGAAAAAAATACTCCTAGCTGGGGGGGGGGGGGGGGGGGGGGGGGGGCACCCCCGTCGCCACATCCCTGGGTGTATACTGCGACGTTTTCAACGTTTCCATTAAGCATTATATTCCACCGTGTGCTTTGAAATTAACAGATTTGTCGAGCAAAATTCTAAAAACCTTTCCCTTCTATGCTTTAATCCTTTACCCAACGTAACGGCCAAAACCGGCCAGCGCTATTCTCAAAAATCGCCAATTAATTTTCAAAATATTTTCATTTTTTGTCTCAAAAACATAGGTTATGACCCCTCGTTGGAACGAGCTCGTTCCAGCGAGGGTCATAACCTATGTTTTTGAGACAAAAAATGAAAAAAAATAGTTATTCAAGAATTATTTTTGCAAGTGTCGTCTGCTTTTCACGTTAGGTAAAGGGTTAATCGTACTGTATGCTCCAGGTCATAAAGTAGTGTTTCTAAACTCAATGTAAGAAAAAAACCGGCAGTGCATTAGAAACCAACTTTTGATTCCTCTAAAACATTATCGTGTCCTTCAAAGTACACATCAAATGCCCGTGTCATTCTTCGTATGACGTCAAGCAGAGCACTTTCATCGCACTGTAGCCCTGCCTGCTCTTTCTGCCCTAGCTTGTCAATCGGTATTAGATTTTTAAAGTACGTTTACTTATCGTAATAAAAAAAAACACTTTAAGAAAATCACATCATGATTGAGCTTGAGCATTTGTTTAGCACATATTCAATCCCCAGAATAATACCAAATATAATAACCTGATAATTCTATCATAAATGTGTTGGCATTTCAGTTACTAGAATCATTTTTATGCCCCCTTTCATGGCTTCATTTTCAAAACTGTTCTCGGTAGTCAATTTCCAACTAGGGGAGGACCGGAAGAGAGGTTTCCCCCTCCCGGGCTCTCCCTCTAGTTGGAAATTTACTACCCTACACCCCCCCCCCCCCCACCCCAATCGGAAACCTCTAGCCACGTCCCTGTTCTATGGTATCAGGGGCCAATACTATAAAACTTTTGCAATTGTGTTTTCTAAAATTGTATTTTCTTGTCTTTGAATGGATTGAAATGAACCATCAGCATTTTGAAAGAGCGGAAATTTGCCAGTTGGCAAATTGCCATATTTTTTGAAGTGCGAATGGTTCATTTTAGTCAGTTATATTAACCCTTTACCCAACGAATCGCCCGAATCCGCCCGCGTAATATGCAAATTGAGCAGTTGAAAAAATATTATTTTTGGAACAATTTCAACAAAACTATATCATGTGACCCCTCTTTGGAACGAGCTCGACGAGCTCGTTCCAAAGAGGGGTCACATGATATGGTTTTGTTGAAATTGTTTGAAAAAAAAAATGATATTAAAATAATAAATTTTGATATCGTCTGCGTTGGGTAAAGTGTTAATAGGTAGAAAACACAATTCTATAAAATACAATTGTAAAAGTTTTATAGTATTGGTTCCTGGATGCAACGATAAGCTATGATCCCAAAAAATCCCATTTGCGGTCAGTCCCCCCCCCCCCCCCCCCCTTCACGGGGAACCTGTCCCGTACCTCAAACATTTCTATACCCCAGCTGCACCTGACCCCTCACTTAAACCAATTGAAAAGCATGCCTAAATGTGACTAACATCTATTTTATGAGCGTCGCTGACTGTTGGCTTTGTTAAAGTAATTAAAAGACTGAAGATAATAATAATAATAATAATAATAATAATAATAATAATAATATACATTTAGATAGCGCAAACATCTCACAATATTAAACGCCCCCGGTCCCGCGACCAAGATGGCAAATTCAAGGGAGCTGTTAGGATGCAATTTGTTCGCAGAGCATGGCCATTTTTTAACTTGACCTGTATTTCCAACCAATTAAACCACATACTTAGTTTCGTTTCAATCAAATGATCCAAAGTAAAGTTATCATCCGGACAACACAAAAATCGTATTTTCTAAGTCGAAAAAGGGGAATAAATCCAGTAAAAATCAGTGGAGCGTTCCCATTTTCGAACTTGACCTGCATTTCCACCCAAATAAGCGGCATACTAAATTTCGTTTCAATCAAATGATCCTAACTAAAGTTATCATCCGGACAACACAAAAACTGTATTTTTTAAGTCGAAAAAGGGGAATAAATCCAGTAGAAATCAGTGGAGCGTGCCCATTTTCGAACTTGACCTGCATTTCCACCCAAGTAAGACACATACCAAATTTAGTTTCAGTAAAATCATCCAAACTAAAGTTATCATCCGGACAAGGGTGTGACGGACGGACGGACGGACGGACGGACGGACGGATGGACGGACGGACGGACGGACACTGCTGATTACAATAGTCCCCCGAAGGGTCGGGGACAAAAAGTTCCATGGCGCTTTACAACACTGCTCATAAACAAAATGATGACCAACATAGGATTTAAAAATATTTGTTAAATAAATGGAATTTCAATCTAGATTTAAATGCTGTCAAAGAAGGGGCTGTTTTAACAAATTCTGGTAGCATGTTAAACAGAGTAGGAGCATTATAGCTAAAAGAACGTCCACCGTAGCTAGCGAGAACATAGGATTTCTCTTCTAAAAGATTTTGGTTTGTGGAACGGAGGGGGCGTTTCGGTATAGGTTTTACTAGATTAGCAATGTAAGCTGGGGACTGCTTCATGTGTACTTTATATCGTCGCCTGAGTGCTAGAATGTTCTATGTCCCCTATGGGACATAGAACATTCTAGCACTCAGGCGACGATATGTGAAGAGGAGAATTTTGAACTCAACTCTGGCCATAATAGGAAGCCAATGCAAACTTTTCAACTTAGGTGTTATGTGATCTCTCTTTTTCGCTAATGTCACAATGCTTGCTGCTGTGTTTTGAATAGACTGTAGTCTGCCAAGATATAATTGAAGTTGCCTGGCCCATAGTGTCACGTTCAATATAAAAAAAAATGTTTTAAACAAGAAAAGCGGTTGTTGAGACTTAGGAGATTTTCTGTTTTCTTTTACCTCAGCAAACATTCCACTTGATGAACCGACCTCTTAAAAGAATTCGGGATTGGGATATTCATGTCTGCTGTCTTAATTGCCTGCAATGAAGGTAAATTATCCTGAATATTATACAGATATTTGAAAAGTAAGAACATTAACGATGGATATAAAAATTCTTGGCTAAATAGCATTAAAGCACATTTAGACTGTTGTGGGTTCTCCCGTATATGGATCAGTCAAAAGTATTACAGCAGTGCGTCATTGGGGCATCGTGTTAAACAAAAAATACTGGATCAGTATATACAAGAAGGACATGCCCAACTGAAAGAGCCCCCTCCCGCCCCCCACCCCCCCCCCCCGAAGCCAGTAAATACTGTATTGTTAAAGATTCGATCTCTTTTGAGAAGTTTTTTTTAGCTCAACTTTGACGTAAGTCAAATTTGAGCTCATGCCATGGCCAGTCGCCCGTCTGTCCGTCAACCATTCAATACGGCTCGGGCTAGAGGCCGTATTTATGAACCGATCTTTACGAAACTTCTTGGGTACCTTTGTTATCACCATGGGACGAGAGCGAGTGTTGTTGGGTCCGGTCTGAAATTCAAGATGGCCGCTGGCAGCCATTTTGTACAAAATTAGGTGCAATCAGATTTTTGCGCAGAACTTCCATGTGAAAGCGCTGATTTGAATAATTTTTTGTGTGAATGTTTAATACCATGGGATATATCACATATAATACGGGTTTTTTTCTCGTGCATAAATTATGCCAATTAAACTAACTTTGATCTATTTAGTGTTACTTTCAGCACTGTAAGTGCAAATGCCAATACGGCTCGGGCTAGAGGCCGTATTTATGAACCGATCTTTACGAAAATTTTTGGGTACCTTTGTTATCACCATGGGACGAGAACGAGTGGTTTTGGGTGCGGTCCGAAATTCAAGATGGCCTCCAGAATCCATTTTGTACTTTAGTTAGTGCAATCAGTTTTTTGTACAGAACTTCTGTATGAAAGTTCTGATTTGAATAAAAAAAATTATGAATGTTTAGTAACATGGAATACATCACACATAATACAGGTTTTTTTCTCGTGCAGAAATTATGCAAATTAGATGAACTTTGATTTATTCAGTGCTACTTATACACAGTAAGTGCACATGTCAATACGGCTCAGGGTTGAGTCTGTATTTATGATCCCATCTTCACGAAACTTCTTGGGTACCTTTGTTATCACATTGGGACGAGAACGAGTCTCTCTGGGTGCGGTCCAAAATTCGAGATGGCTGCCAGTGGCCATTTTGTACCGAAATTAGGTCCAATCAGTTTTTTGTACACAACTT
This sequence comes from Pictodentalium vernedei, assembly GCA_031216915.1. Classification (NCBI taxonomy): domain Eukaryota; kingdom Metazoa; phylum Mollusca; class Scaphopoda; order Dentaliida; family Dentaliidae; genus Pictodentalium; species Pictodentalium vernedei. The sequence continues at coordinate 135,398,255 of CM062296.1, read as the reverse complement.
CTATACGGCTCAGGCTAGAGGCCGTATTTATGAACCGATCTTTACGAAACTTCTTGGGTACCTTTGTTATCACCATGGGACGCGAATGAGTGTTTTGGGATATGGTCCAAAATTCAAGATATCCACCAGCAGCCATTTTGCACCAAAATTAGTGCAATCTGTTTTTTTGTACAGAACTTCTGTATGAAAGTTCTGATTTGAATATTTTTATGAATGTTTAGTAACATGGAATACATCACATGTAATACGGGTTTTTTTCTCGAGCAGAAATTATGCAAATTAAATGAACTTTGATTTGTTCAGTGCTACTTATACACAGTAAGTGCACATGTCAATACGGCTCGGGCTAGAGTCTGTATTTACGAAACTTCTTGGGGTACCTTTGTTATCACCTTGTGACAGGAACGACTGTGTTTGGGTGCCTTTGTTATCACTGTGCTATGAGAACAAATATTTTTGGATTCAGTCAGACCCACTCTGGGACTCAAAGATTTCTTTTCTAGTATAGCATCTAACTGTCACCCCACCTTTACAATAGTTTACCGATATATTTGTTACATGCTACGGTCAGCATTTATGTACAGACCGTTACAATACTTTACATGTACCTTTGTTATCAAGTCTTTACCTAGATGTTTGCCATTGCTGCATCACATACTATACATGTACATGTCTTAAACAAGTTGAGCTACAGTGTCATTGACACTTTCATTTTTATTCCTATGTAGACAAGAGGCACTTAACTTGCTGAGGTTTAGAACATGGAATCACCAGCTGTCAATTGTAGGTGGATTGGGCAACCGCATGAAGAAAGAGTATGCAATCTTTGTGAATCACTAGAAATCGGAGATGAGTATCATTATATTCTGATATGCAAAGTGGCGTAGGGGATGAGCCCGCAGGGCCCGCATTGCGGGGGGGGGGGGGGCTAGAAGGGGAGCCCCGTCTTGAAGGGCGTCCCGACGCTGGAAGAAAGAGGGAAAGGGAGAGAGAGAGAGAGGGGGAGAGAGCGAGACTGTGTACCAAATACACATAATTTCAAACTCTCACTTCCACACGACGTACTCTTTGTAGTCTATGTATTATTCTTTTAACCCTTTACCTAACGTAACGGCCAAAACCGGCCAGCGCTATTCTCAAAAATCGCCAATAATTTTCATTATTTTTTTCATTTTTTTTCTCAAAAACATAGGTTATGACCCCTCGTCGAGCTCGTTCCAACGAGGGGTCATAACCTATGTTTTTGAGCCAAAAATGAAAAAAAGTTGTTATTCAAGAATTATTTTTGCAAGTGTCGTCTGCTTTTCAGGTTAGGTAAAAGGTTAAGTGAACGCTACATCCTTGTGATAGGGGTGAGAAATGAACAATATACACACATGGTGCCTCTCAGGTCACACATGTTGGGCGTGCATGTGTGTATCGTTGGATGGTGGGGGTGAAACTTAAAACATGTAATGAAAAAATCTACAGAGTCGTACTTTTAGAATCGATCATATAGGCTATACCTTCATTTAATTTATGGCGTATGTACTACGTGAAATCCTGTATGCTGTTCACGGTAACAACACTAAATTTGCTCCTGTTTTAAAGGCATCCACCATTATGAAAGGGCCTCCGTCTCTATCTCGCGGGGTGGGGTGGGGGGCACAAGGTTTTCCGCTACGCCACTGAGTACTACCACAGACCAAATGCCAACAAGTTTAAAGAACTTATGTCATGCAGTAGTCCCTGTACACTCGGGCATCTACGTAAATTTATAAAAGAAAATTGATAAGATGACAAGCAGTAGTGGATAACATTATTTTGGGAGTATGCAGCTTAGTCGTCGTTCTCTTAATTTCTAAGCCGGTTTGAACACCTGTTATCTTTTCTATGAAAAGAATGGCTCGTCATCAACACACTTTTGTTTTGACAGAAGGGAGAATGCGTGCTTTTATTACCATCTACACTTATTAACCCTTTAACCAAACGCAAACGATATCAAAATTTATTGTTTTAAATATCATTTTTTAAAATTTTTTCCAACATTTCAACAAAACCATATCATGCGACCCCTCATTGGAACGAGCTCGACGAGCTTGTTCCAAAGAGAGGTCACATGATATGCTTTTGCTGATATTTTTGGAAAAAATACTATTTTTTCAGTGGCTGAATTTGCATATTACGCGGGCGGATGTGGCCGATTCATTGAGTAAAGGGTTAATCCCCTTTATTTGTGAACATTAGCGGGGGTACGGGTTACGGTCAGAATGGTATAAGATCGTGGCGGGCTAAAGAGGGGGAGAATCAATTCTTGTACCCACCCACCCCCTCCTCCCCCAAGGGAAGACCGGGAAGAGAGGCAGTACTTATTCATTGCGGTATAGGACCTGGACACCAAGCCTTGGTGTAGGAGCCCTCTTACGCGAGCAATACAAAAGTATAAACGATTGGTTTATCTTGAATTTATTCTCGTGTTGTGGTCGCAACAAAGCCATAGATCATACTCAATGTGGCCTTTAGCACCAGCAAACAATAAATATTCTATAAAACTCAGTTAATGTGTGGATGGGTAGATATAACCTCAAGTTGAGAAATATAAATTTCGACGACACCAAAAATCAAATATCTGTGGCCGATATCTGTAACAAAAACTCATGACCCGGAGCTCAGTGAATGTTACGGCAGATTCACTCCTTGAGCGTGTCGGGGTTGGTGCGATGCATATATTCATGGTCAACGTGCCACGCCCGTGGTACGCAGTGTGTGCCGTATAGATTCATGAATGTCAAATTGACATACATTAAGTGAGAATGTGCATGTTTTGTGTCGTGGGTATGGAGACCACAGACGAAGTGTCATTGTTCTTTCACCATATGTATCACATTCTGGTTTATATGTGAAATAAATGGCAATGTCCAATGTAATTCAAGAGGAAAAATACCTGGAGGGGTCGTCTAACACAACTGGTGTGTAATAAATAGATTCCCTATATGATTTTTGTGTTTCTGTAATTTGTTTTCGACATACAATTTTCATGCCATCATCTGATAGTGATGAATTCAACGAGCCCCTTCCTTAAAAATGTCAATTCAGTATAAAACATAAAACACAAAAAACACTGCTTTGATGCAAGGACAGTGGAAGCAGGGGTTGCCCCCTGCTCTCTGTGGCTAGGGGCAAAGGGCAGCGAGAAACTCTCGACTATTCGTTTGTAACGTATTTTATTTTGTTGGGGGGAGGAGAATCGGGTAAAATGGTGGCGTTTGGACGATAATAACCCAACAAAGAAGTTATACAATTGGCAAGGTTTACATCGCCCCTTTCGCGGAACAAGGTACCATACGGCATTGTAGATAGCACCTTGTTTCTCTCAAGGGACGTTTATGTATATAATGACAATACTATTACTTATAACATTACAACTTATATGTTACAAACTCTCGTGCTGAACTCATATCCAGAGTCGAGTACCCGTTTTCATACCCCTGCCCCTTTTCCTTTGGATTCTTCCGACGTGCCTGCATTGATACCTTTTAAAAAGTTGTGGGAAAGCCGGTTCAAACGCATTAACCCTTTACCCAACGTAACGGCAAAACCCGGCCAGCGTTTTTCACAAAAATCGGCAATTAATTTTCATTATATTTTCATTTTTTGTATTAAAAACACAGGTTATGACCGTCGAGCTCGTTCCAACGAGGGGTCATAACCTATGTTTTAGAGACAAAAAATGAAAAAAATTAGTTATTCAAGAATTTTTTTTTGTAAGTGTCGTCTGACTTTCATGTTAGGTAAAGGGTTAAGGGAGACAATTATGCATCACTTGGAAAGAGAAGAGGGAATCAAATTTGATTTGGTTGGGTTATCCCCAATATCAGAGACACTTTTGGCATTTACGGGAAATATGATCTGCGTCAGTGCCTGTCCCCACAAAAAGAGCTCGAAGTTAAATTCTCTGATCTGAATATTGTACATTGATAATGGTGTTTGTGTTGTTTCGAGGAACATTACTACGAAACAGTTGACCACGGGGATGACATTCTGCGTTACATCGAAGAGCTGCCACGTGTCACACAATCGAGTATCAACAATTGAACCATTCCAACATAATGACAAGAACCTTAGTATATTTTCGCATGCTCACCACTTATCAGGGATGTGGCTAGAGGGTTTCAGCTGGGGGGGGGGTGCCACCGGTGTAAATTCGAACTGTGAGTGGTTTAGATAGGTGGTTGCCCTGCAGCGCTGGGTGATATCTTTTAAAGTGATTATGCTTATGGACCCGTCTGAAAATTTTCACTAGTCCCGAAACGGAAAAAGCATCATTTATAATGTGTCTGGGTCAGAAAATTTACCGGATTGATGTCAAAGTCGAAATTTTGAGGCCAAAGTCAATTTTAGAGTAGGAAATTTGAAACTCAAGTTTCCAGTTGGAAATAAAAGATAAAAATTTCTCATCATTAGTTGGAATTTTTCATGAACTTTATTAATTTATTGAATTTCCAACTATTTCATTTTTGACCTCGAAATTTCCAACTATTGAAAAAATATACTCCTAGCTGGGGGAGGACCCCCCCCCCCCCCCACACACACACATACACAAACCACCCCCCCCCCCCCCCCTGTCGGGACATCCCTGCCACTTATACCTGTTGGGTGGTAAAGCGGCAGCCATCCCAGTAATCCACCACCACAACTCAATGGATTTCTGGCGATATTTTCGCCAAAATAAGGAATATACTGCGACAACCATAAAAATCAACTGATATAATACCCCTAATACTCTATTTATTACATTATTTATTTTTATTTATTGGTGTTTATGGTCACATAATTATGCTCAATGGCTAATCATGACCGTGGCAGTTTTACGGGTGGAGGAAGCCGGAGTACCCAGAGAGAACCACCGAGCAACGACGAGCAGCTGCCAGCTCCCCAACATCGTAACTCCACACTGCAGCACGGGCAGGGTTAGATTGGTTGAAGATATGCGCATCTATTTATTACAAGCTTAAGCAATAATATAGAGCCACTTAAAAATAGAATCCCGGCCCAATACGACCGATTCGTTAGGTAAAGGGTTAGGGATGATCAGTAATATAATCATGCTGCGTAACTTATCACCAAAGTAGTGCTGCACACAATGTTCAATGAACTTACATACAATACAAGTCAAAATAAGTTGTAGAATAACTGCAGTAAACTTAGTATACTGCTACTCTTGCACTGATACGATCATAATCTGACATCATTTTTCTGGAAAGCTCTCAGTGAGAGCTTTCCAGAAAATGATGTCAGCTTCTGGTCTTATCAGTGTAGGAAGAGATAGATAGTTTATAGTAGTTACCCTACGACTTATTTTGACTTGTACTGTATATATTTTTAAAAAACTGGAAAACAGAAAATGCAAATATAATTTTTGAACATTACCTCAAACGACTAACCTCCAACATTTATAAACTGATTTTTCTCTGCGGACATATTTCTCCATTTCTGCTTCCAAAACATAGTGAATTGCACCTAAATGGAACGATTCCAACGAGCCGTTTCAATGAATGGCCACATAAGATTTGTTTCGTTGTATACCACGGGTCTGTGCGATTCTGTAGGTGAAACTTTAACAACGAAATTAAATATGAGGATATGAAGATTACTATGCCTCGAATTGATTCTGACTTATCAAAGCGCGACATTTCACAGGTTGCCAGACACCATACAACGTCACATAGCCTATGACAACTCAATGGTTGGAACCCAACAAACTCTTCCCACGAGGGGCTATAAGCAACGTTTGTGGTGGAAAGGTTGCGAAAGTAAAATAATTTAAGAGTCGTTCCTCTGTAGTTTGGGTGACCGGGTATAACCTTGTGATTGGTGAAATAGATATTATCATAACAGCGTGTTGATCCGTGTCGTAGTATCACGTCGAGTTGAGGTAGCCAGATTTTCGGATCACACTCGCTGCCTGCGGCAGCTCGTGTGATCCAAAAATCTTGCCACCTCAACTCCACGTGATACTACGACACGGATCAACACACTGTTATGCTGATATGTTTATCATATGACATTGTTTCGATGTCAAATTCGCCCAAATTTGCCATTTTAAATAATATGCGGTGAAAAGCCGGTTACAAAATAGCAGACGAAACAACAACGACTTCCCAAGTTACGAAAACTATTCACGGAAACTCTCGGATATTTCCGTGGGGGTGTGATATGGATTTTTGATTTCCGTAAGAGTGTGACATGGACTTTTGATCCGGAAAAATCTCACCCGGTGTGATACAACAGTTTGGAAAACATCGTCAAACAGTAGTGATATTTAGGGTAAAAATGTCATAGTCATATGATAAAGGTTAATATCAACTGAGTAATAGCCGTTGTGAAAAAAACTAACAGAACCGGCCACGTCGGGGAAAGAATTGTTATGAATCAGTGAATCGGTTACAGGAACTCTACCTGAGATTGTTTCCTGGATGAATTGAGATCACAAATCGGTGGTAATTTTGTATGTGGGAAAAAAATAATTTTCTTTGAACTTTTATTTCGAACTGCAAAGGGCATTCCACCATCCTCACCCCTGAAAGTGTGTTTGTGTGAGAGGGGTGGACCTGAAGTGTATGTGGTGATTCTGGCGCCCTCTCCTTAAACCTTATGCAAACAATATGCAATCTTACAAGCAATTTTGGTGATGATATTCAAAAACGGCAGATATACACATGCAAACGTTTATAAGTACAATACACCAATTGACGTCATCTCCACAAAATGAAAACATTTTTTAAAATCGTAAATAATCAGGCCCCCACATATCTCTCTGAGTAGTATATGGCGTATACTTCTTCCCCTATCGTATGGACCTCGCTTATGGGGGTCCGGGTCTTTTCGGCCTCGGGAACATTCGGCCCCAGGTATTTTTCCGGGAACATTCGGCCTCGGTCGAGGCCGAATGTTCCCACTGTTGAGGCCGAATGTTCCCACTTTTGGTAAAAAATTTCTTTGTTTGGGAGTTGAAAAATAACTTTAAAAAATAATTTTTTAGTTCATTTTGTTGTGTTTTTTTTTTGTATATTAGGAGTTTTTCAAGAATATTTTTTTTAAAGAATAATATATACGACCTACCTTTATTCCTAAAGTCGAAATATATTGAGACCGATCCATAATGAATAATGAAATATAAAATCCATTGTATAAAATCCACTGTATTGAATAACAATATGTGTGCTCCAATGCCGACATGCAAACCCGAAATGATATACTTCTTCTTGGGTGTTGTTTGGCACAACTCAGCTTTAAAAGTTTGTTTTTATAAGTTCTTCTGAAGTTGTGATCAAAGTTCTGGCCTCTGATGAGATACTCATACAGCGTTTTTACAGTATGACTGAAATTTGATTGATTTAATCGCACATGATTAGGCGATCATATATACTGTTTTTACAGTTTCTTTGAACACTTAAACCTTTTTTATGTGGACTGTAACTAGAGCCCTCTCCCTTATAGGTTGATGGATGACTCCCAGCTTTAAAAAACTCTCTTGGATTCGTAAGCAAATAAAGTTATAAAGCAAATAAAGTTGTTCGGATCGCAAGGGATTTAAATCCAACATCGTCCCTGTGCGCCTTCTGCGCGCTGAAAGCTTTCATTTCATTCATTGCTTCAGCTTTCAGAAACACATATCGGTGGATTTTTTCCTTTTGTAACCGTTAGGGATAACATGCTGGGGCTACTCCCAAAACCAGCGAATGTTTGGGTTTCTTTTTCTGTTTTTCTAAAACAACAAACTGCGATTTCAGTATTCATAAGGAAATAAAATTATAAAACAAAGTTATTCGGGTCGCAAGGGATTTAAACCCCACATCGTCCCTGTGCGCCGTCGGCGTTCTGAAACTTTTCAAACGGAGGCCGAATGTTCCCAGGCCGAATGTTCCCAGGCCGAATGTTCCCGGGGCCGAATGTTCCCGAGGCCGAATGTTCCCGAGGCCGAAAAGACCCGCTCCCGCTTATGGACCTCGCTGAATGTATTGTTTTCTACGGTGATATATGGTTACTTCAAATTAAATAGGGTGTATTCTGAATTTGTGTTTGCTTGTAAATGTAGAATTAACTAAAACGAACCGACGATGATTCCTAAACAACCTGCCATGCATCTGAACTTATTGACCCACAAACCAGTGCTATTTTTTGAAATACTTACCCAGTGGACCTCTGACTTTATGTCCTGACTTGGGACAACAAAAGACTGTTCAAGGTTCAATACATTTTATTTTGTCTAACAATATTTACAAATCACTAATTTCTCAATAAGATCGGTAAGTTAGGGAAATGTTGAGCCACTGATGTTATAAAACTTGCACCCAAATTGCGGAAGATTGGAAAACACAGCGCACTGTAATTGTTCAAATCATGGAAACGGACTAAATTCGTTGTCTCAATGAACTATCACAAGCTGGATGATTAATTTGCGTAACCATAATAAATATCACAAATTGAACGGTTCAATGAATGCGAAATAGCACACGAGGAGTGAGAATTAAGAAATCCATTTCGATCCAAATAACTCAAGAATAAAATTTTGAAATTAAAACTGGTCACGGACTTCGCACATTGTGAGTGTCCGAAAATCGAACTTGGAAAATCATTCATAGAAATAGGAATAAGCATAAATTCCCCCAAGCTATTATGGAAATCCTCTTTAAGAACTCTATTTATTTTATGGTCTAATAAAAAAATGCATTTTGTCAAATAGAAAATATATATGATAAAAAAATGCACAGTAGTGTGATTGTAGAGAATTAGCCGGAAACGCGAGAATTACCTCCCTTGCCGCAATCTTTGAATGTTTTTGTCGTGTATGCGCAACTTTGTATTGGACCGTGTTATGGTTTTCTGGAATTTTTCAGATAATTTTCCAAAGCCGTTATGCATTATTATCCCTTTATCAAAAGTATCAGAAAAAACTTTGGGTTTCACAAATCAACTAGGAACACCCACAAACCTAATTCTGCTATGCAGGAAACAACGACACTCATGGACTTGTAATCCGAAATTCGTACGTTATGGATTTATTTCTGATTTAATATCCGTGGTGGCATCAGTTTCAACACTCACAGCCATATCTCGACTACAGCTCAAGCCAAAATAATATCCCATTTTCAAGCGATTTATTCCTGGAAATTAATAAATATACTCCAAATATAAGTACCAATCTCTCCTTCAGGTTTTGACTGTGCCTATGGAGAAAAACAGCAGTAACCGCCTTTACATACCCCTCTTACTGTAAAATTGGTATAAGCGATGTTATCCAATTAGCCACAAACTTGGAAAGAGGATACGCGACTCTGTATTATCCACCCAAAAATACGAGTTAGATGTTGACTTGGAAAAAATAATAATAAAAATTATACGGACAATGTCGGGTTTGAAAGCCATTGCGACCTGAATAATTTATGAATCGTCGAGAGTTCTTTGGTTCGAGTGTGTGCATTGGCAGCGGGTTCAGGACTTCGAGCTGGAAGGAGGACTAGGACTTGTGCCTAACTACAAAAATTCTGTGTTTTAATTAGAAATGTGGTAAAGTAATTGGGGATCTATTGTGTTTGCGAACAATGGGTCGCCTACCCCCTTTACATTTATACATCACTGAAATTTAAATGATGGAGGTAGATTGTTTTCTTGTTCATCATGGGCTGTCGCTCATCAAAACAGTCCTCAGGTGTTTAACAGTTAATTATGGACCAGTGCGTTTAAAATTGACAAATTCAAGTAATGTCAGGCCTCAAAGGTAATGACAATAATATTTTTTTTTTAAATTAAAAAAAAAACAAAAAAAAACAAAAAAAAACCGCTAATATTAAGGTGAAAACATTCAATTTTTTGTTAATCATAAAAAAAAATCACCCGCGCGGTATCGTGTTTCACAAGCCTGTGTGTTTTATGTTGGACGTTTAGTGAAGAATAAGCCAGCCATCTAAGTGAAAACATGAAAGAAGTACCATTCTCTAATTACACACATGGGGGCGCGGTAGCGTTGTATACTAAGGTGTACTGCACGTCGAGTGTGATCTTGCCTTCAACCAATACTAACCCTATGTGGAGTATGCCAGTTGCTTGCCTTTGCTCGGTGGTTCTCTTTGGCTTCTTCCAACTCTCCGACACGAGGTAGCACTGACTGTCGAAAGTGTCATTAACTCACCCAATAAATAAATAACTACCATTCTATCATAAACGTTTTGCCCTTTATCCAAAAAATTATCATAACTGACCTAGTTTCCCTTCCGAGTATTGCGGGGAAAATCAACAGTACTTTCACCCCTCACACTGTAACAGTGGTAAAAACGCTGTTACACGATTAGTCTAAAAATGATAAAAGGATACGCGACTCTGTATACGGACACAATTCGGACTCCCGCGTTGTGCCTTTGGGCAAGTTAATTTACCCCGATTATCCACATGCGGGCACGATGACGCCATGTACTAAGGCGTACTGCACGTCGATAATACGCATGTCTTCAACCAATCTTACATCGCTGTGTGGCAGTGCGGATTTACGATGTTGGGGAGCTGGCAGTTACTCGTCGTTGCTCGGTGTTTTATTTAGAAATGTCGGCATATTTGTGGTAATGCCGAAATCACAATTTACTGACTCCCCCATCTTCTCACTGACAAAAACATGAGTAAATTGTGTACGTTTAATTATAAAACAGCGCAAGTTGAAATGAAATCTGATTCATTGAACCACATTACAGAGCATGTCAAAATTAATTTTCGAACGCCATTTTTTAAGCGTGTCCCAATGTGTGACTACCAGCAGCTATGACTATAGCGTAACTTTGAGGTAAACGCTTATTTTTGTAGAAATCCCAAGACCTTTCTGTGGCGAATGCCAATATAAAAACAAGATAATACACGAGAACAACTTGTGTACCTGCATTTTGTTGATAAAATATGTCCTGTATACATTCCCGAATATTATTAATGTACCCGCTTAATAACAGCCAAATGGCGAATGTCGACAAAGGCACTCTGTAGTTTAGGAGACTCCACAAATAAAAACAAAATCAAAAATCTGAGATATATTGCATTTTTTAATTATCGATATTACTCAGAGATTAAAATTAATCAAATTCATTAGTAATAAATTACTAATTGATATGAAGTCTGCAACCAAACGATAATTTCATATATGCGGCTGGCCGCTTTTTAGTTGTTTGTAATGTTTCGGAATGTCTCCCTATTGGTGAGAGTTTCCACTTCTCTGTCTAGTTTAATGGTTATTGAATGGAGCTAAGAGTTCTCCTTACTACTTGTTGGTGGGATTTTCTCCTTGTTGACTGGTGTTTCTCGCTATAGATTGATAGATCGAACATTGTAAAGTGCCTACGGGCTACGTGAAAGTGTAAACCGCATTTCCGCCTTTTATCCTGGCTTGAGACAGGTAAAGTGTCTCCATATGTTAACGCCTTAATGGTCTTTTATACTTTTTGTTTGTTTTTAGTCCACCTTTTCTTTCTGCACTCTCGCTACCAAGAATTCCATTCTGTTTTCTCAGTGTTTCCCAGTTGCTTTCTTCAGGGGTGTGTTCATTGTAGCATTGCAGAGTTGCTGTTTCCTCGAACAAAGTCCAAGCGTTCTTATTTCCGATCAGATCCCTTGGGATATTTTGATCTTTAAGGATGTTTCCCAAAATTTTCCACCCTGTCGGTTGAAATTCTTTTCTTTTTCGCAGCAGATCATTTATTAGATCACACATATTGGAGCCCGAAATTGTAATGCCGTTATACACGAGTCGATCTTTCTCATCCCAGGATAAATTGGGTATATTCTTTATTATCTGGAGTAACAAAAGCGCCTTCTGCTGCATGGAATCTGGTATAACGGCTAACCAGTCCAGATGATTTTCCACTGAAAAACTAGTCATTAAGGAGTGTGGTTTGGTGTTTTCTTTGCGTAAATTTGATTGGCGCTGAAAGATTGTCTGGTTCAGCAGCCCTTTCTCTTCAAAACTCGAATGTTGGAGATTCAGTAATCGGTCTCATACCATGGTCTATGGGCGGGACAGCTACAGCATTCAGGGGTGTGCGTATTTCCTGCAACTGTTCACTCCCCCATGGTTCAATACACTGAATTCTGCTTGAGGGTAGGCTGGTTGAGTCATCTATAGGTTTTTCCCTCAGTGATTCCCCCATCACTAGCGATTTTACTGGCTCTAGCTTATTTGCAAGCCACAAAATATTTCCACTTGTTAATGCATTGTTCCAACTAAAGGCAGATTTCATATGCACTGGAGGATAGGATGGCTGGTTACAGACAGATCTGGTTGTTAACTCGGCTGTATTTGGGTTCGCTCCCCCTATAGTGTGTTTAAAATTTACATTTTTGTGTAATTTTCGTCTATGTTGATAATAATGAGTTTTATGAGAGTAAGATTTTTGACACAATTCACAGACGAAGCGTGAGTTCATCATTTTCAGAAGCGTGTTAATAGAGTGGCAGTACAGTTCCAACACTCTGCCGTTTATATGTATGAATAGGATGGGTCCCACCCCAACCTGTCAATCACTGATTGGCTAATTATATATCAAGTTAAGGTGTGTTCTACCCCAACCTGTTGATCATTGGTTACTTCAAATTCTCACCCAGTGCATTGTGGGAAATTACAGTGGTAGAGCTCTGAGGTAAAATAAGTTTTTGCTCAACTTCACACAAATTGATATAGTTTACTTAAAAAAAAGAAACATCAAAGTCACATTCATGACAAGCCGAGGTAGCACATCTGAACCACCAACTCTACACTGTTTAATCAGATAATCCATTTAATCAGATAATTACATGTGCATATCGGTTTTTCATTGGTTTTTCATCAGTTTCCATCGGTTTTTCATTGGTTTTTATCGGTTTTCATAGGTTTTTATCGGTTTTACAATTCGATAAAATGGTTTTTAGTGATTTTACAATTCGATAAAACGTTTTTTAGTGATTTAAATCACGTAAAATGATCACTAATTACCACTAATTGGTTACTAATGGTCACTAATTGTCACTAATTAGTGACCAATTGATCACTAATGGTCACTAATTGCCACTAATTAGTGATCAATTGATCACTAATTACCACTAATTGATCACTAATTAGTGATCAATTGATCACTAATTACGACTAATTGATCACTAATGGTCACTAATTAGTGACCAATTAGTGGTAATTAGTGATCAATTGATCACTAATTAGTGATCAATTAGTCATAATTAGTGATCAATTGATCACTAATTAGTGATCAATTAGTGGTAATTAGTGATCAATTGATCACTAATTAGTGGCAATTAGTGACCATTAGTGATCAATTGGTCACTAATTAGTGACAATTAGTGACCATTAGTGACCAATTAGTGGTAATTAGTGATCATTTTACGTGATTTAAATCATTAAAAACCATTTTATCGAATTGTAAAATCACTAAAAACAGTTTTATCGAATTGTAAAACCGATAAAAACCTATGAAAATCAATGAAAAACCGATGGAAACTGATGAAAAACCAATGAAAAAATGATATGCACATGTAATTATCTGATTAAATGGATTATCTGATTAAACAGTGTAGAGTTGGTGGTTCAGATGTGCTACCTCGGCTTGTCATGAATGTGACTTTGATGTTTCTTTTTTTAAGTAAACTATATCAATTTGTGTGAAGTTGAGCATAAACTTATTTTACCTCAGAGCTCTACCACTGTAATTTCCCACAATGCACTGGGTGAGAATTTGAAGTAACCAATGATCAACAGGTTGGGGTAGAACCCACCTTATCTTGATATATAATTAGCCAATCAGCGATTGACAGGTTGGGGTGGGACCCATCCTATTCATACATATAAACGGCAGAGTGTTGGAACTGTACTGCCACTCTATTAACACGCTTCTGAAAATGATGAACTCACGCTTCGTCTGTGAATTGTGTCAAAAATCTTACTCTCATAAAACTCATTATTATCAACATAGACGAAAATTACACAAAAATGTAAATTTTAAACACACTATAGGGGGAGCGAACCCAAATACAGCCGAGTTAACAACCAGATCTGTCTGTAACCAGCCATCCTATCCTCCAGTGCATATGAAATCTGCCTTTAGTTGGAACAATGCATTAACAAGTGGAAATATTTTGTGGCTTGCAAATAAGCTAGAGCCAGTAAAATCGCTAGTGATGGGGGAATCACTGAGGGAAAAACCTATAGATGACTCAACCAGCCTACCCTCAAGCAGAATTCAGTGTATTGAACCATGGGGGAGTGAACAGTTGCAGGAAATACGCACACCCCTGAATGCTGTAGCTGTCCCACCCATAGACCATGGTATGAGACCGATTACTGAATCTCCAACATTCGAGTTTTGAAGAGAAAGGGCTGCTGAACCAGACAATCTTTCAGCGCCAATCAAATTTACGCAAAGAAAACACCAAACCACACTCCTTAACGACTAGTTTTTCAGTGGAAAATCATCCGGACTGGTTAGCCGTTATACCAGATTCCATGCAGCAGAAGGCGCTTTTGTTACTCCAGATAATAAAGAATATACCCAATTTATCCTGGGATGAGAAAGATCGACTCGTGTATAACGGCATTACAATTTCGGGCTCCAATATGTGTGATCTAATAAATGATCTGCTGCGAAAAAGAAAAGAATTTCAACCGACAGGGTGGAAAATTTTGGGAAACATCCTTAAAGATCAAAATATCCCAAGGGATCTGATCGGAAATAAGAACACTTGGACATTGTTCGAGGAAACAGCAACTCTGCAATGCTACAATGAACACACCCCTGAAGAAAGCAACCGGGAAACACTGAGAAAATTCTTGGTAGCGAGAGTGCAGAAAGAAAAGGTGGACTAAAAACAAACAAAAAGTATAAAAGACCATTAAGGCGTTAACATATGGAGACACTTTACCTGTCTCAAGCCAGGATAAAAGTCGGAAATGCGGTTTACACTTTCACATAGCCCGTAGGCACTTTACAATGTTCGATCTATCAATCTATAGCGAGAAACACCAGTCAACAAGCAGAAAATCCCACCAACAAGTAGTAAGGAGAACTCTTAGCTCCATTCAATAACCATTAAACTAGACAGAGAAGTGGAAGCTCTCACCAATAGGGAGACATTCCGAAATATTACAAACAACTAAAAAGCGGCCAGCCACATATATGAAATTATTATTTGGTTGCAGACTTCATATCAATTAGTAATTTATTACTAATGAATTTGATTAATTTTAATCTCTGAGTAATATCGATAATTAAAAAATGCAATATATCTCAGATTTTTGATTTTGTTTTTATTTGTGAAGTCTCCTAAACTACAGAGTGCCTTTGTCGACATTCGCCATTTGGCTGTTATTAAGCGGGTACATTAATAATATTCGGGAATGTATACAGGACATATTTTATCAACAAAATGCAGGTACACAAGTTGTTCTCGTGTATTATCTTGTTTTTATATCGGCATTCGCCACAGAAAGGTCTTGGGATTTCTACAAAAATAAGCGTTTACCTCAAAGTTACGCTATAGTCATAGCTGCTGGTAGTCACACATTGGGACACGCTTAAAAAATGGCATTCGAAAATTAATTTTGACATGCTCTGTAATGTGGTTCAATGAATCAGATTTCATTTCGACTTGCGCTGTTTTATAATTAAACGTACACAATTTACTCATGTTTTTGTCAGTGAGAAGATGGGGGAGTCAGTAAATTGTGATTTCGGCATTACCACAAATATGCCCACATTTCTAAATAAAACACCAAGCAATGACGAGTAACTGCCAGCTCCCCAACATCGTAAATCTGCACTGCCACACAGCGATGTAAGATTGGTTGAAGACATGCGTATTATCGACGTGCAGTACGCTTTAGTACATGGCATCATCGTGCCCGCATATGGATAATCGGGGTAAATTAACTTGCCCAAAGGCACAACGCGGGAGTCCGAATTGTGTCCGTATACAGAGTCGCGTATCCTTTTATCATTTTTAGGCTAATCGTGTAACAGCGTTTTTACCACTGTTACAGTGTGAGGGGTGAAAGTACTGTTGATTTTCCCCGCAATACTCGGAAGGGAAACTAGGTCAGTTATGATAAATTTTTGGATAAAGGGCAAAACGTTTATGATAGAATGGTAGTTATTTATTTATTGGGTGAATTAATGACACTTTCGACAGTCAGTGCTACCTCATGTCGGAGAGTTGGAAAAAGCCAAAGAGAACCACCGTGCAAAGGCAAGCAACTGGCATACTCCACATAGGGTTAGTATTGGTTGAAGGCAAGATCACACTCGACGTGCAGTACACCTTAGTATACAACGCTACCGCGCCCCCCGTGTGTAATTAGAGAATGGTACTTCTTTCATGTTTTCACTTAGATGGCTGGCTTATTCTTCACTAAACGTCCAACATAAAACACACAGGCTTGTGAAACACAATACCGCGCGGGTGATTTTTTTTTATGATTAACAAAACATTGAATGTTTTCACCTTAATATTAGCGTTTTTTTTTGTTTTTTTTTTTGTTTTTTTTTAATTTAAAAAAAAAATATTATTGTCATTACCTTTGATGCCTGACATTACTTGAATTTATCAATTTTAAATGCACTGGTCCATAATTAACTGTTAAACACCTGAGGACTGTTTTGATGAGCGACAGACCATGATGAACAAGAAAACAATCTACCTCCATCATTTAAATTTCAGTGATGTATAAATGCAAAGGGGGTAGGCGACCCATTGTTCGCAAACACAATAGATCCCCAATTACTTTCCCACATTTCTAATTAAAACACAGAATTTTTGTAGTTAGGCACAAGTCCTAGTCCTCCTTCCAGCTCGAAGTCCTGAACCCGCTGCCAATGCACACACTCGAACCAAAGAACTCTCGACGATTCATAAATTATTCAGGTCGCAGTGGCTTTCAAACCCGACATTGTCCGTATTATTTTTATTATTATTTGTTCCAAGTCAACATCTAACTCGTATTTTTGGGTGGATAATACAGAGTCGTGTATCCTCTTTCCAAGTTTGTGGCTAATTGGATAACACTGCTTATACCAATTTTACAGTAAGAGGGGTATGTAAAGGCGGTTACTGCCGTTTTTCTCCATAGGCACAGTCAAAACCTGAAGGAGAGATTGGTACTTTTTTCGGGGAGGAGGGGGGGGGAGTATATTTATTAATTTCCAGGAATAAATCGCTCGAAAATGGGATATTATTTTGGCTTGAGCTGTAGTCGAGATATGGCTGTGGGTGTTGAAACTGATGCCACCACGGATATTAAATCAGAAATAAATCCATAACGTACGAATTTCGGATTACAAGTCTATGAGTGTCGTTGTTTCCTGCATAGCAGAATTAGGTTTGTGGGTGTTCCTCGTTGATTTGTGAAACCCAAAGTTTTTTCTGATACTTTTGATAAAGGGATAATAATGCATAACGGCTTTGGAAAATTATCTGAAATATTCCAGAAAACCATAACACGGTCCAATACAAAGTTGCGCATTCGTGACAAAAACATTCAAAGATTGCGGCAATGGAGGTAATTCTCGCGTTTCACGGCTAATTCTCTACAATCACACTACTGTGCATTTTTTTATCATATATATTTTCTATTTGACAAAATGCATTTTTTTATTAGACCATAAAATAAATAGAGTTCTTAAAGAGGATTTCCATAATAGCTTGGGGGAATTTATGCTTATTCCTATTTCTATGAATGATTTTCCAAGTTTGATTTTCGGACACTCACAATGTGCGAAGTCCGTGACCAGTTTTAATTTCAAAATTTTATTCTTGAGTTATTTGGATCGAAATGGATTTCTTAATTCTCACTCCTCGTGTGCTATTTCGCTTTCATTGAACCGTTCAATTTGTGATATTTATTATGGTTACGCAAATTAATCATCCAGCTTGTGATAGTTCATTGAGACAACGAATTTAGTCCGTTTCCATGATTTGAACAATTACTGTGTGCTGTGTTTTCCAATCTTCCGCAATTTGGGTGCAAGTTTTATAACATCAGTGGCTCAACATTTCCCCAACTTACCGATCTTATTGAGAAATTAGTGATTTGTAAATATTGTTAGACAAAATAAAATGTATTGAACCTTGAACAGTCTTTTGTTGTCCCAAGTCAGGACATAAAGTCAGAGGTCCACTGGGTAAGTATTTCAAAAAATAGCACTGGTTTGTGGGTCAATAATTTCAGATGCATGGCAGGTTGTTTAGGAATCATCGTCGGTTCGTTTTAGTTAATTCGACATTTACAAGCAAACACAAATTCAGAATACACCCTATTTAATTTGAAGTAACCGTATATCACCGTAGAAAACGATAAATGCAGCGAGGTCCATAAGCGAGGTCCATACGATAGGGGAAGAAGTATACGCCATATACTACTTCTCTGACTTATTGCCACGGACCTTCGAGGACATTTCCACGTATAGCACCCGGTCGCACACTAATTTTCAATTATCACTTACACTCACGGCAACAATTAAGCGCTCATTTATCCCCTCATGTGTCTCGGAATGGAATGCATTACCCCAAGAAATAAGACAGCCGAGTTCACTGAATAACTTTGTCAAATAGTTTAATAGTGGCGCATGTTGACCACCTAAGTACTTCAACAATGGCGACAGAGCCGTCAATATTATACACTGCAAGTTGCGGAATTCCTGTAGCGACCTAAATTATGATAAATACTCCAACTACATCCATGATACACCTATCTGTTCGTGTGGCTTCGAGACTGAAGATGCGAACCATTACTTTTTCGACTGTAATAACTTTTCAAACGAAAGACTAGTCCTACAGAGAAATCTTGCGCATCTTACAATAAGATCGATCAACGATCTTCTTTATGATATTCCCAACCTACCAGAATCCGTCAACATCCACCTTTTTCGAAGTGTACAAAATTTCATTAAGGCCACGAAGAGGTTTTAAGACTGGACCGAATCAGGCAGACTAGTCTGACAACGACTTCCCAGTCAAATGTCCTATAAAATGAGTGTCCATTTCCATTTTCATTTCGTTCAGTCACGGCTTTGTGCATTCCACATGTTTGTGATGTTTGCCCTGGCTATATCAGTGGTAATGGGGCTCCGTCTAAATCACGGTTCCGCTGGAATCGCGATTGTGCCGTAATATGACACGTTGGCTAGTTGACCAAGTCCAGCAGGGTTGCGATGTGGCAGTTCACCTTTCACCATTCTGCTCTCCTCCCTCTCACCTATCTGTTCTGACTCTTGCAAAGTCGAATACTTATCAACATTCATCTTGAAGAGTGTACATACACAATATTGTTTTAATTATTCATAAGTTTGCTTTGCCATTGCATGCACATTTTGGTAACTTTTTGTAAATATTTGTAAACATAATTTGAAATTTTCAAATGTATATTAAGAAAAGGATATTATCTAAGTGCTCGGCACTAGTTATCCAATCCATTTTGTTATAACAAATAAAATATGTTTAATAATAATACACCAATAAAATTAGTGAACTCATTCAAATATTTCGGTATTAACTTTTTTTAAGAATGGTTCCCGGTATCGGACACAAAAAACCACAGCTCAACACGGCTCATCCTCTTTATTTAATTTATTCACAATTTTTCGCGAGATTGAATTATCTGTTACTCAAAAAATAAATTGTTTGATACTGTTGTCGGGTCCTTTTTAACTTTCAGCTTAGATGCTTCTGATATTGAGATCAAACACAACATAAATAAATTCATGAGGGGGGAGGTCCCCAGAGGGCGAATTTGCTGACGCTATCCCATACAGTGGGTCAATTTATCCTCTAGGTACGTCTTTCTGCTTTGGCTTGAGACCTTGATTCAGATTGAGGTTAACAGAGGGTAAATTTTGTGATGCTACCCTGCTGTGCAGGGTAGCATCACCAAATTCACCCCCTGGACACCTCATTTTGAAGATGACAAGTTGCTTATTTTCAGGCTTGCGTGGCACTAGGTGTGAAACAATCTACAAATATCGTAGTGATGCAAAGAGATTTTAGTCGACTCCCCTTACAAGTGTGCATAAATATAATAATGGTTAGGTACTTGATAAAAATCTTGCAAGTGCCCGAAAACTCCATAGTCTACATTGTCGTTCAATTATTACAAACCGAATCAAATATAAACCAAACAAATAAAGCAAAAATTGGGCTTATCATATTAAAAACATTTTAGAAGCGCACGGGTTAGGCAATTATTGGCAAGAAGCGAACCCAACTCAAATCTCCTCCGGTTTAATCCGACAAAGAATTATTGATAATTACTCACTCACAATATTGGCATTTCGAACTTAACAACTCAAATCGTCTAACATATTATTTAACATTCAAAATAGACTTCATAATGCAAAAAAATATTTAGATACAGTAATAGATAAAAAAAAATATCGAGTGGTATTGATAAAATTTAGAACTTCATCCCATAACCCGTAAATAGAGACTGGGAGGTTTGATAACACACCATACGACCAGAGATTATGTAAATCCTGTAACATAAATGTGATTGAAACCCAATACCGTTTCCTTTTCGTTTGCCCCAAATACACAAACTTAAGGACGAAATACCTCAAACCAAACTTCTGCCATTGGCTAACGATAAATAAATTTACGACACTGCTAAACACTGACTCCAAAAATTCGATACTAAACATAAAAAAGTGTATTTTTCATGTTACCAAAGCAAGGACCTCCCTTTTGAACATATAACCCAGTACCCAGTATATTAACTGTTTGTACTGTAGCTGTCTTTCTATAGCCTGATCTACCTATATACATACTGTGTGCTGCGTAAAGTGTATTAGTAGAGACAGGGGCGAGCGATTTGGGTTTTGCAATCTGGTGCCTGCAGGAAGTAGATTTGGAATCTTAAATTGCTTATGCCTGTACATTAACGTTGTCTCTTGTTTCCTTCTATGTTCACACCAACTGTTGAGAAATAATTATAAGTCTGGGTATTGTGTTTTTGCATTTGTGGCTCCCATTCACTGGATTAACCCTTTCCCAACGTCACGGCCAAATTTCGGCAATCGCCAAATACTTTTCACTATGTTTTAATTTTTTGTTTCAAAAACATAGGTTATGACCTCTCTTTGGAACGAGCTCGTCGAGCTCGTTCCATTGAGGGTCATAACCTATGTTTTTAAAACAGAAAATGAAAAAAATAGTTATTCAGTAATTGTATTTGCAAGTGTCGTCCGCTTTTCATGTCAAGCAAAGGGTTAAGGACTAAGCCTCCAAACATTTAGAATTTTTGTCATACTCTTCGCTGTAGCTAGTTGATATGCAACTGTTTATTATTATTGGTAACCATATATACTACTGAAAGTTTGCTAAGCACAAAGTATATCCAACTACCTGTTTTACGTTTTAGTTGAAAAATTGTAATGAAAAGTGTATATATTTTTTATTTAATTATATCTTTAATGATGAAGTACTGAAATTAAGATTTTGTTTGTGTTTGACATTATTTGTAGCTCACCGAAGGGAGCTTAACTTATCACTTGCCGTCTGTCGTCGTCCGTCGTCCGGCGTCCGTCGTGAACTTTTCATTATCGACTTCTCCCGACTGGACCTAATTGAACCAAATTTGGTGTGCATGTTCCTTATCATATGTCAATTCAAGTTTTTTACAAATAAACTTTCCGCGTCCACAGGGGGCACCACAAGGGGCATTACTCTGATATAACCCATAATTCTTTTTTTTAAATTAAAAAAATCTTCTCCAGAACCATCATTTTGGAATCTTTTGATATTTGGCATATAACTTCTCGTTTGGGGTCAGATTCAAGTTTGTTCAAATCGAGTCCCTGAGTTAATAATTGGGCTCCCTGTAGGAGCCCGAACTTTAACTTAGTGAAATATGAGGAAATTTCTTTTAAAATCTTCTTCTTCAGATCCACTAGTCAGAATCCTTTCATATTTGGTATACAACATCTATTGGGGTGGGGAGGGGAGGGGGTGGGGGTGGGGGGGGGGGGGGGGGTTCAGATTCAAGTTTATACGAATCGGGTCCCTGAGTTAGTATTTGGGCTCTCTATTGAAGCCCAAAGTTTAACTTCGTACAATTTGAGGAAATTTCTTTAAAAATCTTCTTCTTCAGCTCCACCAGTCAGAATCCTTTCATGTTTGGTATACAACATCTATAGGGGGTCAGAATCAAGTTTGTTCCAACCGAGTCCCTGAGTTTATATTTGGGCTCCCTATGAGAGCCTGAATTTTAACTTAGTGAAATATGAGGAAATTTCTTTAAAAATCTTCTTCTTCAGATCCACCAATCAGAATGCATTCATATTTGGTATACAACATCTTGAGGTGGGTCAGTTTCAGGTTTGTTCAAATTGCTTATCTGGGTAAATCTTTGGGCTCCCTATGGGAGCCCGAATATCAACTTAGTGCAATATAGGGAATTTTTTTTTAAAAATCCTCTTCTTTAGACCCTGTAGTCAGAATGTTTTCATATTTGGTGTACAACATCTCTAGGAGGGTCCGATTCAAGTTTGTTCACATTTGGTCTATGGGTTGATATTTGGCTTCCTAGGGGAGCCCGACTTTTAACTTAGAGCAATATGAGGAAATTTCTTTTAAAAATCTTCTTCAAATCCACCATCAGAATCCTTTCATATTTGGTATACAACATCTCTAGGTGGGTCAGATTCACGTTTGTTCAAATCGGGCCACTGGGTTAATATTTTGGCTCCCTATTTGAGCCCAAAGTTTAACTTAATGCAATATGAGGACATTTCTTTAAAAACCACCTTGTTCAGATCCACCAGTCAGAATTCTTTCATATTTGGTATATACATTTGTAACATCTCAAGAGGAATCAGATTCAAGTTTGTTCAATTTGAGTCTCTGGCTTATTATTTGGGCTCTCTATGGGCAGGCTTGGGGGAGGGGGCAGAGAGAGCATGTTAGGTTCAGGTTTGTTCAGATCCATTTCCATAAAATTTGCCTTTGCATGGCTTCATTCCTTTGTATTGTAGTGTTGATGAACCATGTCTAACTGAATGTGACCCCAAACACTTCTTTGGACCACTTTGGCCGGTGAGCGATTAAGGCCCATTGGGGCCTCTTGTTTAACTTTTGACTACGATAACCATGGAAAATGGATATTATTGGTAAAAGAGGAAATTTTTCAAATTGCCAAAACGCTGACGGAGCGAACTGGTATGGGTTCAGCATCGAGTATGAGACCGATTACTGTTAATTAGAGCTTGACAGCGCCTTCTCATGCTCTCAGTCAGGTTCCTGGCGGTCCTTTGTGGATGTTGTTCCATTCTTGGACCAGCATGGCAACAAGCTACTGGGCACTCAGGGGATTTTGATGGCCAATCCATACGCTCAATCCCCTCCCCTGTCGGTACTCCCGGGCAGCATAGGCAACATGAGGACGGGCATTATCGTCCATCAGAATGAATCTATCACCTACTGCACTTGCATACAATCTGACGTGGGCCATCAATATACCTGTGTCCAGTCAATGTTCCACGGTCAAGGACACAGAACTCTGTACGTCCATACCAGCTGATGCCGCCCAGACCTTTATTGACCCTCCACCATAGCGGTCATGTCCAGCAATGTTGGCTGCATGGAATCGCTCTCCTGGACTTCTGTATACTCTAGAACGCCTATCTGTGTAGTCTAGGCAGTACCTTGACTCATCTGTAAAAAGGACAGGTCGCCAATTTTCTCTGGTACATCCAACATGGTCCATGGCCCATTCATATCGTGTCTGCGGTGGTTCTGGGACAGCGGAATGCGAATACATGGTCTTCTCGATCGGAGACCACCTTCGTGCAACCTTGCCCGGATAGTCTGCGTCGAAACATTTACCCCGGATGCATTCTGAATGTCACCGCGAAGCTGGGTTGTTGTGTCAAAGCGGTTCCTACGGGCCTGAATGATCAAAAACCGGTCTTCAGCTGCAGATATTGTCCTGTCTCTGCCACCATGCCACCATGCCGTCTTACTGGTGTGCCAAACTGCTGAAATCATGCTCAGGCTCTGGTCACCAGCGTATAGTGCAAACCAAGGGCTTCACCAACCTGACGATGCGTAGCCCCTTGCTCCACCAATCCAACATCCCGCCACATTTCTGCTTCAGACAAATGTCTTCTTACATTTGCATTCACCATATTCAATCATTAAATCACAAGGGTTTGTGTTAAAATGAAGATTGAATACCCTACACATGCCATGTACATGTAGACAGTACAAGAAACACCATGAAAGTCAAGGGGTACATGCTTTCCATGACTGTCACGAAAAGTCTGCCTGTCGAGAGAACTAACGTAAACACTGGGGACCATCTCAGTACATTCCTCAATCATATCCACCAAATATATCGCAAATATGTCACAAGCAAATTTCACAATGATGTGTAAAATAGTAGTAGTGTATCATGTTTTCATTAACCCTTCACCCAACACATCTGTTTAAATGATTCTTTATGTCTGCAAATCAGTTAACGCTGTGGGTTGTCTTACAGCAATAGACAGATATAGGGTTAGCGATTTAAATTTTACATCTGCTGCCTGAAGGCAGTATATTTGAAAATTTAAATCGCTTTTATCTGTTAATCGAGCGAACTCAGTTGGTTGATTTGTAACAATGTATTCATGAAAGCGTGACGATTTTAGCGATCGTGGGAGAAGAAAGAATCAAAACCTCTATTTGGAATGACTGGGCTATTGAGGCACGAGTCCTATTTCCTCGTACACTGGCTTATATGCAACTGTTTATTACCGCTATTGTCCATATATCGTGTTTTCATTAACCTTTTACCCAAACATTATTTTAAACAAATTGTTTTCATAATTATATCAATGGAAGGTCATGTAAATATGGATGTCACCGGAGCCTCCTCAACGAGAATGTTCCGATGATCTTCAAAAAGGTATGATTCAATTGGGAAACCTCCAGTTTAATTTATGGCAATAATTATTGTTTTGGGTATTTTTTACATTTTGGCCCCCATTCATTGATTTTAGGGTTAGGGCTTTAAACATTAAGAACTTCTCTCGTACACGAACCTTATTATTCTATGTCAGTCATTCTAATGATATCTTTTTATGGAATAAAACAATTTATTACTTTCCAAAGAGTGATTTACTGGGATTTCCGGGTTTGATTATAAACGATAACTTCACAAGTGAATTATGCACTCAGCAATTATGTCATGTATCCGTGCGCGCAAACGAAAGCGCTTTTCCGTGGGGGTAATGGGGACTTCATTGTTTTGGGGTTTTTCTAACCCTTTACCTAACATGAAAAGCAGATGATACTTGAAAAACAAATTCTTGAATAACTATTATTTTAATTTTTTTCTCTCAAAAATAGGTTATGACCCCTCATTGGAACGAGCTCGACGAGCTCGTTCCAATGAGTGGTCATAACCTATGTTTTAGAGACAAAAAATGAAAAAATAATGAAAATTATTTGGGGATTTTTGAGAATAGCGCTGGCCGGTTTTGGCCGTTACGTTAGGTAAAGGGTTAAATAATATCATTACCGTTAATAATGAAAAGTAATAAACAGAGTAATCGCTTCACTGGACTGGTTACGTGAAATAATTCATTCGAGGCGAGGGGGGAGGGGCGGTGGCTCGGTTGGTAGAGGTTGGCTGCGAACCGAGAGGTTCGAATCCCACCTGCGGCAACCGCGCCATGGGCAAGACACTTCACTCCCATTGCCCACGTGAGGGCACGGTGACGTTGTGTACTAAGGCGTACTGCACGTCGATGGTGTTCAACCAATGCTAACCCTGCTTGTGTGGAGTTGGTATGTTGGGGAGCTGACAGTTGCTCGCCGTTGCTCGGTGGTTCTCTCCGGGTACTCCTGCTTCCTCCACCCATAAAACTGTCACGGTCATGGTTAGCCACTGTGCAGAAATATGTGACCTTAAACACCAATAAATAAATAAATAAATTCGAGGCGAGGGACTATATTCGAGCACTCGTGTTTGTACAACACCCCTCACCTCTCATGAATTAGTTCACGTAACCAGTCCAGTCAAGCGATTACTCTCTATAAAACGGAATAGTATAAGTATAGTATCTATTTATCTATTTATTGGTGTTTAAGGGAAAATAATCGCGACCACGTATATGTATATACACTCTAAATCGGTTGGGTTAAAAATCAACCCAAATCGACTGGGTTGAGTGAATATGAACCCAATTTGGGTTCATATTCACTCAACCCAGTCGATTTGGGTTGATTTTTAACCCAACCGATTTTAGAGTGTAGCATAGTATAGCTTTTAGGGGACGATTGGTCTACCAGCATCGATACATGTTGTCGATTCATTCTGCAATCTCACCCAGATCGCACAACCGTCCTCCATTGTATATTCTGAGACGCTAAGTTTAGGGTATTAACTCCGCCACCGCAGACAAAAAGTGCCCGTCCAAAGACCAACACATCGTGTACCGAGAAGAACTCGGATTTTACCTTTGTTTTATTACTCGGACAAACAACAAATGTAAAGGCCCTATTAAAATTAGCAACTCTCTTAACCAAACCGACATTACAACGTAAATAAAGCTTGGAGGGCACTAGTTCACGCCTATAATCTATGTTTCGGTGTTGCACGTTCATTGAGGTCTTTCCGAACCAAAACTTAACTCAACATGCAGTGCAAATATGATTTTCAACCGTAATGGGTAGTTTGGAAGGGTCGTTTGTCAAAACACAACCAACAACTCGACCGTAGCAGGACACTGTCAGGGAACATATTCTAGTCGCATACCTCCCATTAACCCTTTACCCAACGTAACGGCCAAAACCGGCCAGCGCTATTCTCAAAAATCGCCAGTTAATTTTCAAAATATTTTAATTTTTTGTCTCAAAAACATAGGTTATGACCCCTCGTTGGAACGAGCTCGTCGAGCTCGTTCCAACGAGGGGTCATAACCTATGTTTTTGAGACAAAAAATTAAAAAAAAATAGGTATTCAAGAATTATTTTTGCAAGTGTCGTCTGCTTTTCACGTTAGGTAAAGGGTTAAGAAAAAAGGATGTGAATATCTTGTACGATCAACATGACTGCGTGTCACAATTCCATGATCTTATTTTCAAAACAGGCAACTGCGTTGAGTTCTAAAACTTCAACAATTGCACTGGACTATATCGTTTAAGTTATCGGCAATAATAAGCTAACGACTTCGGTAGTGGGTATGTGGGCGAAAATCTGTAGGTAGTATTATGCGAGATTCTCACTTTCACGCTTCGGGGGGCCGGAAGTCCACGGTTTTAAACCGTGATTATCCCTGGTAAATCCGTTCCGGCCACGTAGACTTGACCGTGGTGTTCCGCGATAAACTCTCGCGCTTCCGCCGCCTTGTTTTTTTCCGTGGAGCGATTTTCAAAATGTTTGAAAATTTCATTCTTCCGTCACCAACAGTAAGTGAACGAAGAAAACCGTAGACACCGGCACACAACCGTAGCATATCAATAGCCGATCCGGCATTAACCGTGGTCAGAAATGAGGTCCCGGTTGATCGTGGAAAGCGCCGGACAAACTACGGATCTGCCACGGTTGTGTCCCGGTGAGAGAAGTTGGTCTGGTGGGCCAAATGTATTGTTTTGACCGACCAAACCGTGAGAGACCGTTACATGACTGTGACATAACCGTAGAGTCCGTCGAAGAACCGTTTCAAAACCTTTGTAGAACCGTGACACAGTAGCATGACCGTGATTAACCGAGACAAACCGTAGGTCAACCGTGGCTAGTCCGTAGCGCTTCCGGTGGTGCCGTAGCATAACCGGAGGAAAACCATCACATAACCGTAATAATTAATCCTTGGCGAATCCTTGGTACTTCCTTAGCACAACCTTAGTACATCCTTAGCGCTTCCTTAGATCTTCCGTAGGCGCCGTAGCCACACCCTATTGCCACCGTAAAAATTGTCTATTGTGGCCAAAACACGCCGGATTTACCACGTTTCAAAACCGTAGCAATCCGGGGCCCAAACCGGAAAAGTAAGAATCCCGCATTACTCGGTGATTTCTTCACCCGGGACCTATTCTCATATGATTTCAGACATAGTGGATAAGGGGATGCGTCATTCCATCAAACACGATGCTTCGTAAAAAAACAGATTGAAGCCCTTTTTGCGTTCTGTTTGATGTTAGTTCTTAATGTTCCTTTTTTCTTCCTTTGATTCCTATTTTGTTGGCATTTTTTCTGTTGTGTTTATGATTTGTCTTGTTATTTAATATCTTATGATCTTCGTTTAGCCCTTTCATTTTTATGTTCTATGTGAGGTATTTCTTGTGTTTATTTTGTCCAATTCCAGCAGTTTGCGTCATTCTAAACAGAGATTATCAGGACGGGTTAGTCTCACGTAGCCGGTCGGGCGAAGGTAATTAACTACAAACACTGTTAAGTAAACTTGCTATTGTCCGTATCAATGAATTGTCTCACTCAGCCTGTTTGGATTAATTTAATGATAACTGATCATTAATGTTTGGGAATATTGTTAACACTTAAGGAGGCGCTTTTATTTCTGCGATAAATATATATTATGAGATACCCTCTCTCTCTCTCTCTCTCTCTCTCTCTCTCTCTCTCTCTCTCTCTCTCTCTCTCTCTCTCTCTCTCACACACACACACACACACACACACAAAGAAATATATATATATATATTCTACTAATGTTTAATATATTGTATTTTATTGTATTTGCAGGTCTCAGAACGGCTGAAATTGACCCTGAATTTGCCGCCAAAATACCTACATACTACAGTGTAAGATCTTCACTATACCGTTCCAGAGCCAAGACCAGACCATCATTGCCGCGACAGAGATCAGATACAGACCTACCTGATTTATACAAGAAGACGACAGCAGGAGAGGATTTCTTATTGGCATGTGATGGGGAACATGACAAAATTATTATTCCAGCAACTGAGAACAATCTTAGGCAACTTTCATGTGCTGAAATTTATTTTTGTGACGGGACGTTTAACAAGTGTCCATGTTTTCCAACTGCTGTACACAGTGCACGCTTTCATTGGCAACAAGATGTGCCCATTAGTTTTTGGTCTGTTGCCAAATAAATCCCAGGCAACATGTGAACGCTTCTTTCGCCTTCTTGAGGACAATTCTAGGATGGCAGGAATCAATCTAGTGCTAAGACAATTGTTCACAGACTACGAGATAGCGGCACAAAATGCTATCCAGAGCATTTTTCCAGCTGTGGAACTAAAAGGGTGTTTCTTTTATTATGGACAGGCTGTATGGAGAAATGCCCAAAAGTGTGGTCTGAAGACGCTGTACCGGGACAATGAAGAAGTTAAATCCTTGGTGAGACGTGCAATTGCGTTACCTCTGGTTCCAGTTGAAAGTGTTAGTGGTGTGTGGTGGTCTGTTCTAGAAGAAGCACCAGAGGGTACAAACATTGAACAGTTCACTGACTGTTACTACATAGTGGGTCGAAGGTGACCATGGACGTTGTATGTGGAACCATTCTGACACGGTTGGACCCCGTACCACTAACCACATCGAAGGGTGGCACAGAAAGCGGAGTCTTTTTATTGCTGGCTCCCACCCCAACTTGTATCGCATGATTGACTTCATTAAGAAGGAACAAGCTTACCAGGAAGCAACGGTATTACAACTGAATGCTGGTGGGAGACTTCAAACACGGAAGAAAAAGTACAGGAAAATTGACAATTCCATTGATCACTTCAAGAGAAAGTTTCTCAGTGGTGATATAGGACTACTACACTATTTAGATTCTGTGTCACATCTAACTGGATATTGAAATGTTATGTACTATATTTATTATTATTGTATTTATTATACGGCAGTAGAAAAGTTAATATCAATCAATAAATTTGTCAATTTTACAAGTAAACCTTGTACTTTATTAGATAACGACTATAGTCGGCAACTCTTTGATCACAAGGTAGTTCACACCTTACTCCGAAACAATGCCAACCGGCTAAGTGAGACGACCCCATCAGGACGGTAAAGCTTTCTGGTCTGTAGCCAATACAATAAAAAATTTACAATTGTATTTTCTAGAATTGTTTTTGCTACCTATTAATATAACTGATTAAAATAATCATTAGCATTTCAAAAGATATGGCAATTTGCCAATTGGCAATTTGCCATATCCTTGAAACTGCTAATTGATTATTTCAACCCCTAAATCATAATTAGACAATACAATGCTAGAGAAAATACAATTGTAAAAGTGTTATAGTATTGGCCCCTGTGTCGCATCTATTTGGGGACCTTCAGCTGAGCAGTAATACATAACACGTCGTAGAAGACGAGTTCGGTAACGCTTGGTAGCAAGCAGTGATGTGGTGACAGGGTGGGTGTGGAGGGGGTCTTACCCCCCCCCCCCCGCCCCCAGCTAGGAGTATTTTTTTCAATAGTTGGAAATTCCGAGGTAAAAATCAAATAGTTGGAAATTCAATAAATTAACATTGTTCATGAAAAATAGTAAAATTCCAACTAATGATGAGAAAGTTTGATCTTTTATTTCCAACTGGAAACTTGAGTTTCAAATTTCCTACTCTAAAATTGACATGGCCTCAAAATTTTGACTCTGACATCAATCCGGTAAATTTTCTGACCAAGATACATTACAAATGATGCTTTTTTCCGTTTCAGGACTAGTGAAATTATCAGAAGGGTTCATAACCCTTTACCCCGCGCAGACGATTTCAAAATTCATTATTTTAAATATCATTTTTTTAATTTTTTTCAAAAAAATTTCAACAAAACCATATCATGTGAACCATATCTGTTCTAGAAGAAGCACCAGAGGGTACAAACATTGAACAGTTCTCTGACTATGTTACTACATACTGGGTCGAAGGTGACCATGGACGTTGTATGTGGAACCATTTTGACACGGTTGGACCCCGTACCACTAACCACATCGAAGGGTGGCACAGAAAGCTGAGGCTTTTTATTGCTGGCTCCCACCCCAACTTGTATCGCATGATTGACTTCATTAAGAAGGAACAAGCTTACCAGGAAGCAACGGTATTACAACTGAATGCTGGTGGGAGACTTCAACCACGGAAGAAAAAGTAGAGAAAAATTGACAATTCCATTGATCACTTCAAGAGAAAGTTTCTCAGTGGTGATGTAGGACTACTACGCTATTTAGATTCTGTGTCACATCTGACTGGATATTGTACTATTGAACAGAGGGGTCGCATGTTATGGCTTTGTTGAAATTTTTCGAAACATAATATTTTTTCAGCAGCTGTATTTGCATATTACGCGGGCGGATGCAGGCGATTCGTTGGGTAAAGGGTTAAAAGATATCACCCAGCGCTGCAGTGCAACCGCCTATCGAAACCACTCACAATTGGAATTTACACCGGTGGCAGAGTTATGGCCCTCAATTAGTTAAAGTTTGCGCATTTTCAGCTCGTAAACGTGAGCAGTTGAATAAGTATTAACGGATTCTGTCAATATTTGGTATTTGAGACTTACTTAACTCTTTGAACCCCAGAGGGCGCTTTTCAGGATCAGTAACATGATACTTCATAATTTCATTAAGTAGGTTGACTTTTGAGTGAAGGTGTTATGTTGACCAATCAATATTTTCAACGTGCAGCCCCAAGGCTGCACGTTGAAAATATTAATTGGTCTACCCTCAAATAAAGAATATGGACTCTTCCCGTTGCTGCCATTGAACTGATATGGAAGGTACCACTAAGGTTCAAAGGGTTAATATCTTGAATAAGTTTGATAATCCGTGCGGTTTTATGATACTGAGCAATGTTATGGCCAATTAGTTAATTGTTTGCAAATTTTCATCTTGTCAGTGTGATACATGTATTATCGGATTTGGTCAATATTTGGTATCTAAAACATTCTTAACAATGTCATGAAGGAGTCGAAAAGGATAATCTTACCGAGCGATGTTCTGGCCCTTAATAAGTTACATTTTGCCTGTTTATAACAGTTTAGAAGTAATACCCCTTGAAACAGAAAAAAAAAACTGTTGTAAGTGACCGATTATGTCCACACTTCTCGACCATCTTAAGTGCGATAAAATACAAGTTAAATTTAATTTCTGCTTCTTTACTTATACTAGTTTGAGCTATGCCCCTTGAATTATGAGAATTGTAAAATTGTTGTTTTTCTTCTGTTTATGTCAAATGAAATTTGCTTCAAGTGACCGATTTTCTTTTCAGACCTCTCCGACATCTGAACGTTCATGGAATATTCTATGCAGACCAGTTTACTGCTACACCGCACCACTGTAAGACCACCCTTTGTTTACCTTATTGTTAAGGCGCAGTCACACGCTAAAAACTAAAGTGTTAAAAACTACACTTGAAGTGCTGTATTTAACACTTACTAAGTGCTGAACTAGCACTTTGTTCAATTGTAGATATCCCAGAACTTGACAGGTGTGACAATAATACCACTTGACAAGTGTAATGTCGCGACACTTAAAAGGAAACAACGCAGATGACGCGGATCAGGCTCGAACTCTCGAGCCTGACCCCGCGTCATCTGCGTTGTGTCCTTTTAATTATGTACCCACCAAGCGCAAATCAAATTATGGACGATTCTGGAAGAACCACCAATGCTAGACACATGGGAGGTGCCATCCATTCAAGTTTCAGATGGCTGACGATTGTAATGTCTAAGTGCTTAAAGCATTGCACTTTGAGTGTTAAAATCAAACCCTAAGAGTTAGAATTGGTTTAACACCTTGAAAGTGTCAGTTTTAACACTTTAGTTTTTAGTGTGCAGAGAGATCATCATGTACGAAGTGAATATTGGACAACTAGTGGTAATCAATTCCATGGATGACTTGATCAGGTTAACAGGGCATAATCATGAACCAGTGCTGACTGCATCCGATGTTTCTCTGTCCAGAATTAAGACTTAATTGTCTATTGTCCCTAA
This sequence comes from Pictodentalium vernedei, assembly GCA_031216915.1. Taxonomy (NCBI): domain Eukaryota; kingdom Metazoa; phylum Mollusca; class Scaphopoda; order Dentaliida; family Dentaliidae; genus Pictodentalium; species Pictodentalium vernedei. The sequence continues at coordinate 135,365,327 of CM062296.1, read as the reverse complement.
ATGGTGGTGATTATGAGCCCATACAGGTGCCATAATTGTACGCTTTCAGTGTATACGTTACCGAAATGACACGGTCATTTTAAAACAGTGTTGTTATGTTTTAAACCGTCATGACATTTTTCCATCTGAGTCTGTATATTGAGTTAGAAAACAGCCTGGTCTGACGATTTCAGGTTGGTCTTCCACTACTTATAGTACATTTTCTTATAATGACACAAGTCTTACAGGTGCAAAAAAAAGATCGACCCCGCATCAGTGATACGTAATCTTGTGTTTTCATTTTGTTCATATTACAACCTTATGCTGAGAGATATTTGATGCTGTGCTTTCAATCTTTCGACATTCTTCAAACATTGTCCATAGTTTGGAGACACCCCAAACCGTGAGGGACTATTTTCTGGTCGCTGTCAATCAACGTTGTACTTGTTAACCCTTTACCCGACGAATTGGCCACATCCGCCCGCGTAATATGCAAATTCAGCGGCTTAAAAAATACTGTTTTCAAAAAAATTCAACAAAACCATATCATGTGACCCCTCTTTGATACGAGCTCGTTCCAATGAGGGATGACATGATATGGTTTTGATGAATTATTTTGAAAACTTTAAAAACTGGTATTTAAAATACTAATTTTTGATATCGTCTGAATTGGGTAAAGGGTTAAAGTTCGAATACTGTTATAGAGATAAGTAAATGATATTCAGTTGATTTTGTTTGTACGTTTTGTTTCAATATAGTTGCACATAATGGGAATTGGTGCATTCGCGCCAGCCACGAATAGTGTCTCTAGCCTCTTTAACCCTTTACCCAACGTAACGGCCAAAACCGGTCAGCGCTATTCTCAAAAATCGCCAATTAATTTTCATGATTTTTTTTCTTTGTTGTCTCCAAAACATAGGTTATGACCCCTCATTGGAACGAGCTCGTCGAGCTCGTTCCAATGAGGGGTCATAACCTATGTTTTGGAGACAAAAAATGAAAAAAAATAGTTATTCAAGAATTTTTTTGCAAGTGTCGTCTGCTTTTCATGTTAGGTAAAGGGTTAAGGTTGAACTGTCCTTCGCATATTATTTTTTATTGTTTTTTTTTTTATTTCTCTTCTTTTTCCAAACAAGGCAATCCTTCGATGATAACACCTGATTACCTCGAGAGTTGAAGTATTCAATAATACTGATAGTACAGGGTTCTTAGTATATTTCCCTGTATTTATAATATATTATTTAACCACTGAATGGTTTGTTGTATGCTCAAATGTCCTGCACTTGACGCATCGAAGTTTATTTTGGGACACGTAAATCCACTGTGACGTTCAAATAGAAACTTTTCGATTTGTTGGTTCACCCTTTATCCAAACGCAGACGATATAACAATTTATTATTTTAAATATTATTTTTCAGGGGTGCCGTGGCGTCGCAGTAACCGGTTGTCGTCAGATCACCGAAGTTAAGCAACGTCGAGCGCGGTTTGTAGTTGGATGGCTGACCATTCCAGCAGCGACTGATTCGCGCTCCCGCGTTGTGTCCTTGGGCGAGGCACTCAACCCCGATTGCCTACATGGGGGCACAATGACGCTGTGTATTAAGGCATACTGCACGTCGATGGTGCGCATGTCTGCACCCAATCTAACCCTGCCTGTGCCGCGATACAGAGTTCAGAGTTACGATGTTGGAGAGCTGACAGCTGCTCGTCGTTGCTCGGTGGTTCTCTCCGGGTACTTCGGCTTCCCCCACCTGTAAAACTGTCATTGACATGATATGGCCCTGGCTGTTAAAGTGTCGTTAAACCCAAACAAATAATAAATAGTATTTTTCAAACTTTGGAAAAAATTCACCCAAACCATATCATGTGACCCCTCATTGGAACGAGCTCGATGAGCTCGTTCCAGTGAGTGGTCACGTGATATGTTTTTTTTTTAATTGTTTTAAAAATAATATTTTTTGAACTGCTGAATTTGTATATTACGCGGGTGGATGAGGTCTATTCGTAAATATGTGAGTTACAATTAAAGATATGTATGTTTGGCGTTTATTACAGTCCCATTTTTAATCTGAATCCGTTTTAGATCAAGAACTGCCCGTGTTTTAACTGCTATTGTTGTATATAAAGGTCATCTCAATCTGCCAACAGTTTTCTGACGACGCCTTTGTTTTTGAGGTTTCAATGCCGGAAGATATGTACTTCCGCATCTAATATGACCGTTTAATCTCATTAAATACAGGGCCTGATATCTTTCCCGCACACAATCTGTAAATCTCCAGTTCTGCGTTTATTTAACGTTTTATCTCACTAAAACAATATTTTTGATGGCAATTCCACTGCCAAGGTTTTGATTTTATTGAGTGGTGTATGTGGATTCCGAATAGATATTTTTTCTAATAAATATATATTACGCGCATATTACTTTTCCCACTAATTCCATATTTACAACTCCATATGGAACAGGTGTCCCACGCGAATTACCACTGAGGGCAGGGAGGGGGGGGGGGGGGGGTGGGGGGGATGGTCAGGCAAAAAAATACGGATACAAGGTGGAAATTTTTACATTTTCAATTTTTGGAACTCACCACCCCCGGAATGCAAATTTTTGCCAGTCATGTCTTGGACACCCACCCCTCCCGCTCAGTTTTCCTCAAAGACAATTGGGGACCCACCCCCAATTTATAAAATCTGTTCAACGAAGTATTCAAATTACCTAAATCAAAAAATAAATAAATAAATAAATACTTTCCCCAAACATGAAAGGTGCCGCAAACCAACTTGTCCGATATCCCAGCCCTGCTTTTGGGCATCCAAGGCATCCCTAGCCACAGATGGCCCCAAAACAATCTCTCTGCATATAAAGCCACAACGGAAATGCAGCATCAGACCTCCAGGTAACCACTGGAACCCGCTTCCACCAACTGAATTGCAGATATACACCCATTCATGTTCCAAGCAACACAACCCTTACCCCGATGCACAACATGTCTATGCTGTTCAGACGCCAGTCGAATCCCACCACCAAGAAGCCCTGCCCAAAGTATATTGTTCCCACCTGGATATCTTCAACAGTTCACAAGAAATATTTGTTTTTCATTTCATTACTTTTCGGTTAAATGTTTAGTTTGTACAGCTGGTCTGAGAGAGACCTAATACTGAAGTTCTTTGACCAATGCCAGGGTGGCTTGTCTGAGATGAATTGCCTCTTATTTATTTTTTTATGTTAGTGTCACTAGAATCATATTTACCTTGAAATTATACACGTTTTCCTCAATCAAGATTTTTATTCTATCAACCTTTCCAATTATTCCATACATGGAAGCATACTAGACCAATGGCATGAGGCACCCTGAGGCTTACAGAAGAATCAAATAATAGGAGCTACAAAGCACTAATAAGAGGCAGACTGCCATAGTAGACATATAAAGGAGTGAAAATCATGACCAAATAGCTGGGAATCACTTTTTTGTTTTGCAAATTATTGCCAGACCCCAAACAGGACCCACCCCCAATGAAGTGTAAAACATGGGGGAAAAATAAATTCTAACATGGAGCCCCAACACATTATCAAAGCTCTATTCTGTTCTAAGTTAGGAATTTACGCACTTGAATTCATTTTGGTTGTCATTACTTGTCTGTAAAATGATATTTGGCAAAACATTGCATGACACTGGCAAAAACTGCACTTTGGGCGCTGCCCCACCCACCCACCCACCCACCCACCCGGACCTTGTATCCTGGCATTTTTTGCGACCCCCCCCCCCCCCTCCCCCCTGCTGAGGGATTATTTTTCTACTCGATGCCTTGGATCCATCGAGAACTAAACTTCCTCATAATTGAATCGGTCAATCCAAACGTCGCCTTCTGAACTGTATCAATTTGGAAACTGCGGTGACAGCCGATAAATCGAATGTTAATTGGAAAATGTTTTTTGTTCAAATCCACCTAAATTAACGAAATTAAACGTATTCTTTAAATGGAGAATGTGTTTTATAACACTTACGTTCTAACCCTGAAGCTAATATGTATCATATAGCGGCAGCTAATTTCTTAAAAATACGAATAAATAATTTACGTGGACACAATTTTCATTTATATTTTTCTGATTACGTATCGATATCTCATACGTGTTTGCAAATCGCAACCGAGTTTTGTGTTTACTTTTATTTAGAGCAGATGATCAATAAATAAACTTTTAACTGTGAATTTTCGGTGTGTGGTGTTTGAGTTTTTAAATTAATAGATTCTATGTAATACAGGCATGTAATAAACATAGAACGCCTCAATGTATCAATGCGTTCGTCAATACGGCACGCAGTCCATCGCGGAAGGACGGGACAAGAGGTTGCCCCCCCCCCCCCTCTCCCCCCGTTCTATCCTTCCACGCTGTCACTCGTGCCGTATTGACGAACATATTCACCCATCGTGATGTTCTGAATATTTATGCATTCGATACGATGTTTTAAGTCAGATTCAGCGTTCCCTCACACTAAAAACTAAAGTGTTAAAACTGACACTTTCAAGGTGTTAAACCCATTCTAACTCTTAGGGTTTGATTTTAACACTCAAAGTGCAATGCTTTAAGCACTTAGACATTACAATCGTCAGACATCTGAAACTTGAATGGATGGCACCTCCCATGTGTCTAGCATTGGTGGTTCTTCCAGAATCGTTCATAATTTGATTTGCGCTTGGTGGGTACGTAATTACAAGGACACAACGCAGATGACGCGGATCAGGCTCGAGAGTTCGAGCCTGATCCGCGTCATCTGCGTTGTTTCCTTTTAAGTGTCACGACATTACACTTGTCAAGTGGTATTATTGTAACACCTGTCAAGTTCTGGGATATCTGCATTTAAACAAAGTGCTAGTTCAGCACTTCGTAAGTGTTAAATACAGCACTTCAAGTGTAGTTTTTAACACTTTAGTTTTTAGCGTGCTTAGTTGATTCTAATTCCAGTTTTCTGTTTTTATTGGTTTGAAAGTGTCATATTTTTTCTCATTATTCATCGCCAATTAACCCTTTTCAACCACACCATCATTATAAGTTATTGTGATGAATTGACGGTAACATGGTCTGAGGTTTGCGGCTCGGAGCTTATGTTCAACCGAGACGCGAAGCGAAGTGTGGAAAATTCAAAAAAATGAAGCGGCTTCATAGTCACTCCGTTGATAAAGCAATTACGAAACGGGCGACGTCATTTCAAATATTTCGCGTGGTGACGTCAGACGGTAACATTTGCTACTGGAGCCGTAAACATAAAAGAAACTACGCCAGCTCTCATCCAATCAGAGGGCGAGGATTTTACTTGTATTGGAACATAGAGTATTATTAACGTTTTTGCTGCCTGTCCGTGATTGTCCAATATGGACACGTTCGTGCTGTGTACTAAGGCGCACTGTACGTTAATAGTCTAGTTGTTTTCAATCAATGCTAAATCTTTCATGTGCTGAGTTTGTACGTTGGGCAATGTGACAGTTGCTTGCCAGTACTTGGTGCGTATCCCCGGATACGCTGGCTTCCTCTACCCGTAACACTATCCGACAGGTGATCCAGGCTGTCGAAAGTGCCGTAGAACCTAAATAAATAAATAAATAAATAAATAAATAAATAAATAAATAAATAAATAAATTTAAATTTCGCATTCCACTAGAAATATAATTGTACAAAAAGTGGGTATCTGACAGACTGCGCAGTGAACGTAATGGTATTGAAACTAAACAAAACATATCTAGAAGGATACGGTAATAAAAGAAAGTTGAAAATTAAAATAAACGTGTCAGTTTAGCGACAACTAAATTCCCCGGATGGGGCTCCAGACGGAGCTAGCCAAGCCTATCGACTCAACTGTTTTCATTGAAGTAAGTGCCGAAATGGTTGATTTTTATTACTATCTTCAGCCAAAGATGATGTCCCAAACAAGATGACTATGTTAAGGGGTCGTCCAACGTAACTTTGGTCAATTTTTTGACATTTTTCCCAATGCCTCAGAAACAGATAAGAGAAGTAAGGAAAGGCAAATTATATATCAAAATAATGAGTAAAGTGCAAAGAAAAGGTACAAATAATTTTTTTCAGGAAAAAAAAGTGAATTTTAAGATTTTGAAGAAGATTAATTTGCCAATGGCATAAGTAACGAACCGGTAAAACCACAAAATAATCGGTAATTCGAAAGCCTTGTCCTCAATATAATGATCACATACTGCAGACTCGGAGAAAGCATTTTTTTGACACACACTCTGGTGGGTTTTGAGGTTTGAATGTAATAACACCAACACAAATTTTGGATGTTCCGGATGTGGCTATGTTTCAATGATGTTTGTTCCGGTCATGTGATTACGATGTGGTTCTTGAAGAAATACTCAATTTGGGCAATCGTAAGAATGCAAGGACGTGATCACGCCCTTTATTTGTTCGATACAATGTATGGGCGGATTTGCAAACAGGTGACAGCAAATACTTGAGCTGTTAATGTCATAACTGCAAAATATGGTTCGAAATCCCCTCTCGTGTTTACAGGCCGTCTGAACTTTTTTGTTGACAAAAAATCTGAATTATTGCGCACCGAAAGACAACATGAACAACTTGTAAAAAAATAACCGAGTGTATAAAATCGGGCCAATACACATAAAATAAGGCAATATTCATAACAAAGTAAGCAGAATGCTTCGGAAATCACTTTTTCACGAAGAATATTCCAAGTGACCTAGAACTATATTGAGCGTGTTAATTTCCCCCGATGTTGCGAAGTTATTTACTTCCTAGTAACCATGGAATTTGTCGCGGCTATCTTTGATGTCTGCAAAGGACCGATTGAAGATGGGTTGAAAATGATGCATTCGCGCTTTTAAATAAGGTGCGCTTGGACGATGCTGAGAATTCAGTTTTTTCTTGCAACCAACCATACTAACACAAGCGTCGATCAGTGTCTTTTGTCATCGTTTTACACTGACAAATGTGACAAATCTCCTTCACCGGAACCCATCCCCCAATTTGCATATCACAATAAACATAACCGCTGTCACTGAGTGTCAGCGTGGCCGTGTGGTCAAAACCGAAACGAATTATCGAATGCACAGTCAATATTAGCTGCAATTTGCTTTTAAACAAATGAAATACACGAAATATTCGCAATTTCTTCATTATTCATGCCGAGTTACTTTTTAACCAGACCACATGCGTTCAGTTTCGTTTGTCGGCATCAAACTGATATTGTTTGTGGTAATTAAATAGTACGAGAAGGCGATGGAAGCCAAATATTTCCCACCATCTGTTAATTAATTAAAATTGATAATTTCTTTTATTTTACTGAAATTACGAATTGATAAGGTGGGTGTGTTGCGATTATTATGCCCCAGACCTGGAAGTTGGAAAATCAAAGGTGCATCTAGGGCCGTGCAGTGGTGATCCCTGTCCTCTTAATCTTAGTCTTACCCATTCATCATTACATGTACCAACATTCTCCCTTGTATCTCAACCATTGCTACTCCAATTTGAAGGATATTTGGTGTTGTGGTCGAGCATCATGGGGAAACAATACCTGTGTAGCTGCTGTACATGTAGCATGTGTTTCTCCCCACATTTTTTCAGAGTTGTGGTACTCTTTCACTCTTTTGAGTTCGAAAATTTTGTTTATAACTAGTTGATTTGTTACAATTTGTTGCAAAGTGCCTGCTAATACCCTCAATTGTATTGCTAGAGAATCTTCTGGTGAAGATTTTGTTCCTATTACTCATCAAGCAACAACCTAATGAATATTCTGTATAAAGCCACCAATCTGATGTTTGACACTTTTATCGGAGTTGTTTTGGAGGCTTTTGGAACTCAAAATGTGATTATGGCAGGACTTTTCTATTCACCCATTAATCGATAAATTAAGTGTTATAGTTGGAAGTAAGAAGCGTGAAAGGTCCAGAACTAAACGTCTAAAAAGAATTTTTTGCAACGTAACATGATTTTTGCAGATACACTTTTTTGGAGGGTTACCTGTCTGATAGTGTTTGGAACAAGTGTGGCCAGTATCTTCAAAAAGAAAAAAGAGCTAAACTTTGAGAAAAAAGGCATATCCCTTGAGTGCCGGAGGTAGCGTCATACAAGGAAGAGAGCCCCCCAACCCCCCCCCCCCCCCCTCCTCCCCCTTCGGGAAATTTTTTGTGTCAAATGGAGCCCACTTGTCACCTTTTGGGGATTGCTTTGTGTACTGCGTTCTTGAAAAAAATATGTGAGACCCTCTGGATGTGCCCTTCTGATCTCAATATGCAAATAAGCCTTCTTGGGGAAAGTACATGCAATAATGGTTATGTAAGGTTGATTTGATGTGTTTTGAATAACAATGTACTTTTAAGTACATTAGATGGTTTATTGCAGTGACAGGTTACAGTTACCCTTATTTCTTCTCCAACAGATATCATGTGTGTATTGTTGTCCAAGAGTAAACAAAGCTATTATACTTATTGATAAACCAGACAAATTTAACAATTTAATCACTATCAAATTGATGCATGGGATAAAAGGGGTTACAGTGCAAGGGGTTTGTAAATATATTTATTCAACTACAATGTATGACTTTGCAGTGCATTCTACATAGGAGAATATCATAGTTTCTTTCCAAACCACCACAGTAACACATACATCTTTATATTGGAAGACACTCTTTTGTCCTTCCATACTTCTTCTGCTGGACTCCTTCAAGTTGACCTTTGTTGAACTCCCCAAATCAAAACATAAACAAAAGAAAATGTCTGCCTTCAATCAGTGAGCACTCCACTTATAACATTTGGTCTCAATCTTTATTACTTTCATGAATTAGGAAAAGATTTCTTCGAGTATGTACTTCAATGTTTATAGAATACAGCTGTTATTTTATCTTGAGGTATTTTATTGTAAAAGTTTTGTTCTCTTACTTATGCCATAGCAGACTTTCAGGTGGTGCTATTTACACATGGCAGCAGTTCCATGGCAAATTTCAGTTTCCACATGTTCTATGTTTCATTCCAAGCATTTTGGTAAAACATTTATCGGGGTTATTCATTTTGGGACTTTTTTAGACTTGAAAGAAAATTACATGAAATTTGACCAAAGTTAGGTTGGACGTCCCCTTAAGGTGATTCTAAACTGAAGATTGTAGTTTGAGTGGACAGGTCGAAAACATGATGTTTTTTTTCATTACTTTTCAATAGTAATGATTATTTAATACATGAAGGATTGCTTCCTACCTAATAGATTACAAAAATGTGATAAAAATTTAAAAAAAAAGAATTTACTCACCAAAAAAATGCTTTTAAAAATCCCTAACTCACGGTCAACTTCCTGCCACCAAAACTTAAAATATGAATCTCACATTGAAAAATATGTTTTCTATGTGCACTGGAGAACAACAGTTGAGTCATAACTTTTTAAAAAATAAATCCAATTGTATGTTTATTTAAATTTTTGAAGGACCACTGCATGCACTGGTCCAGCCATTTTTTCACAGGGAACTATTTACAGTTCAAAAGTATGGCACACCACACTAATCAGTAATCTAGTTGACCTCCTTTGGAAATATTAGCCATACAAGTGACATGTCTGTTCTGCCCTCTTCAACAAGTAAAACTGTCTTGACATGAAATGACCCTGTTGAAAGTGTATCGTCAAATCCCAATAATAGAAAATAAAAGACTGCGTGGCTACCCCCCCCCCCCCCCCCCCCCCCATCACAAACAAATTGAATTTTTCGAAATTGAAAAAGGGACATAACTCTGGCAAAAATTGTCGGATCAAACCCTGATCTGACTTGACCTGTATTTTATGTTGATACACCTACACAACAAATTTTATTTGATTCTGTCAATTATTACAGCTGAAGTTATTGGTTGGAAACTAAAAAAAAAGGAGTTTTCAAAGTTGAAAAAGTGTGACACTGGAATCACCTACCAGGACTACATGCAGGCTCGAATGGAAGTCATGGAATAAGTCATATCGATTGACCAATACTTACAGTGCTCAAAGTATAAAATATTCGTCCAATTATTGAAAAAATCTGTTAAGGTGCTTAATGTATAAAAGTATTTTTCATGTGCCAAATGCTGTGTTTTGGGTCATGAATAAACTCATGTTGTGTCAGAAACCTACCTTGTATTATTTTTTTTTTTTGGGGTGGTGAGTTGACCCGTGGCGAGTTGACCCGTTCCCAAAAATTTGATGCTCGATTGTGCCTTGTATGTGTTGCCATACTTCACTTTCGTTGAGAATTTCTATGCAACGACTGATAAAATAATTTTCTAGAGAAAAATTTCATGTTCACACTTCAGTCATCTTTTATTTGTGATTAGGAGGTCTAGTGGGGTGGATAGAAAGAAAAAATATTATTTTTCGCACTTTGAACAAGCGACTTACCAACGCATGTGACTTTCCGGTGACAACAACTTCGATCAACAAATACTTGCAGGCGTGAGTCTAACAGCTCACATCGAAATTACCGATGATCTTTGTGGATTGCAAACAAATTTAATGAAATACATCATTTACAATGATTCGCAATGTAAATCACACCAGATCGCAAAATTAGGAGCATTATTTCTGGAACTCACCGAAACCAGACCGAAACGGGACCGAATGACAGACCAATAAAGTTAACAATCAATATTACATGACGAACAATAGTTCCCCCGATTTGCGATTAAAAGAAGTGAAAAAGCAACCAGTTTACGAATATTTCAACAAGGAAAGAATACAACATGGTTTTCTAATTCCACTATATGTCACCGTTTTGTTAATTGAAGAAAATTGAAATTTTTGTTCTCTATTGGTAATTTTGGTGCATGAATACAAACTAATGGCAAGGTCGATCCATGTAAACAAATTTATTGCTTCAGTTGGTGATCGAAGAATATTTACATAGAACAGACAATCAATGTAATTTGCCTCTATTAGTCTGCTTCCCTTGAGATGTATCGACAATCAGAATTTCAGCAGTGGCATTGTCATGAGAATTTAGGGGACATATGGCGAGATCTTTTGTCGCAATGTTGCCCTCAACCTTCAGTGTTTTGAATTTCCCACCGTAAACATGGCGGACACTTTTGAGACTGAAACGACCCAGGTTGACAACGTGCTTAGTCCTATCTTCGATGTGTTTTATTAAAAATTAAGACTCAACTGCTGCAGTACATTATTGATAGTTCACATTGGTTGTTCATTGGAAGGTGAGGCGTCTCGCTATTTTTTGAAATCCTGCCCACGCCATTTCTGACTTTTTGACAGTACACATTTTCTAATGTCTCCAAATGACTCGTAAATTTGTTAAATGCATATTTTGCGGGTCCCATCACTTTCTATGTGACATGACCATTCCCCCCAACCCTGGTATCCAAGGGCAAGGCTGTTTCGTTGCCAAGTTATTGTTTAATGAAATGTTCACATTTTTCTGTGTTTCTGGCTTCCATGTTGGCAGCCATGACTTTAGAATTACCTTAAAAAACACCAGGATCCATTCTACGCGCACCTCGTTTCTCAATCAGGCATGGGACCCGGTACGAGGAAGTCGTGTTTAGTGAAACATATTTATTTTTTATGAGCCAGTTTCGTAATGATTGTATCCACATCGTGTAACATGCGAGTTGTATGTACTTTATTTCATTCATTTCAGGAAAAAGCTCCAAATAACAGGATCTGAGCAGTCATTGTTCTAAATGTTAATTTCTCGCCAACCGACGGACAATTGATGCAAAACCACTCATCCAGTTGTCTCTCACCTTGACATGACAGAACAAACCGAAACAAACCGTCAATGAACGATTTTGTAAGTCGAGGTTACTATTTTTTCTCCGGGATTCATGGCACTGGAAACGGTGTAACAGGAATGGAAGTCCGTAGGAAAATTAGTCCCTCTGGACTATTATTCCGCGGAATTATAGTCCTAGGTCTAACATTTCTAGGAATAGTAGTCCGCCGGACTACTATTCCTAGAAATGTTAGACCTAGGACTATAATTCCGCGGAATAATAGTCCAGAGGGACTAACGTTCCTACGGACTTCCATTCCTTTTACAACGGGATTTGTTTTTAAACAAAAAGTCCGGGAAACTGGAAATACTCGCCTTCTAAAAGCTCAATAACAATTACGACCCACAGTCTGCTGGTGGTTATTATATTTCACATTCACGAAAGCAAGAATACCTCGACAGTCAGCACGTATAGAGAAGAACGAACTATTGACGTCGTTTATTTGGGAAATACAATTTTCGACATACACAGTTTTAAATACTTATGCTTTCGTCGGGGTTCCCTGCTCACGTCGGGGTTCCCAACGTGAGATTTAGTATTTAAAAATGCAAGCGTTCAAAATTCGTGGATGACAAAAAAGATGGTGACATCATCATTTGGTTTACCGAATAGCTATTGGCGAACTGCAAAAAAAATCACGGAGAGTTTGGGGGAAAACATCGCTCCTTCTAAACAATGGGGCTCCCTCCCAATCGACCGAATTCGTGATATGTATATTATAAACCAACTACACACGCGGTCATTTGAAACCACCAGTCAAAATAGATTAACCAATGATCGACCATAACTAATGAACGAGAACTGAAAAATACACCGACAACAATGGTCACCCGTGACCCCCATCTTAAGCCTTTGAACCCGACAGGCCGTTTTTTCGGCCTATGATTATGTTACGTCATAATTTCATTAAGATGGCTGGCTGCTACTTGAATGTGTGGGGTCGACCAATCAATATTTTAAACGTGCAGCCCAAAGGCTGCACGTTGAAAATATTAATTGTTCAACCCCCAAATAATAGATATGAACTCTTCCAATTGGCTGCCATTGAACTGATATGGAAGATACCACTAGTGTTTAAAGGGTTAATTCAATATATCGATACTAGTGTTATCTTAATTGTCACTATCCGTTATTTGGATTTTTTTTGGTCAATGAAATCTTATTTCTGTAGTTTGACTGGGGAAGGAAATAGACAGAAATTATTTTCTACATGTCGGTGCAAATGAAATTTTGGACGATCAAGGTGGGTAATTTAGGTTTATCAGGGGCGGTAATTCACACTTTTAAGAGCGGTTTCTCGTGATTTGTGTTCATCTTGGGGCGATACGGCAAGAAGGCAACAGCCATTTTAGATTTCATTTTTCACCTTTTGATATGAGGTTACCAATTTCGGACTTGATATATATATGCGTTCTTTCTTTTATTACAGTCTGTTGTGTTGCCTGTTGGTTTCATAAGTTTTAAAGAGGAAACGGTATATGAATTATTGTGGAAGCTATTGACTTGCATTGCTGAAGAAGCTGAATGAACAGTTTCGGCTGGAGAGCCATTAGAATACCTGAGCCTGCTGTGGCTGGTTTGGAAATGTATGTGCTTTTGCTGTAAATAAAAGTGTATTGTCGTATCGCCAGACATCCTACTAACTTGTTTCTTGTTTGTTCAGATATATTCTGCGGGTGGGTAGCAAAATGTATGTTGCTGGCTTATGGAGAATGTCAATATGAAAGCGGCTAATTGGCACTTTTGAATGTTTGCTTCCGTCCAAAGCGCTGGAAAGGAATCAAAATTGTAAATGTTCCCAGAAATTTCGGAAGTAATAAAACGAATAATTTTCTTGGACATCAATAAGATGTTGGATTACTACCTTGCATTGCATAACTGCTCGCCTGCTTTTGTAAACAAATGGATGTCGAGAGGAACATTTAACGAAAACATGAAACGGTTTGCAAACACTTTGTTGGCTGGCATAATAAATACGTTCCGGAACTTTTAGTTGACGGATATGGTGTCACATGAGGTTCAGCGAGAACTACATTATGCTTGGTAAAGCCTCGCCTAATATTGTTCTAACTTCGTCTCATGTGACACCGTTTCCGCTATGTAACTTATATTATCAGTCAACTAATATTACTGATGAACTACATGTAAAGGCGCTGCATATTATATTACCAACTAAATCATGGCATTGTAAGCTGCTTTACCAGTAAACTGAACACATTTTAATTTATAATACTAGTCAACTAAAGACGGTCTTGCCCAGAGGCGGCGGAAGCTCCAAAAAGTGTGTGTGTGTGTGTGGGGAGGGGGGGGGGGTCACACCTTTCCGGGTACCGCAAGGGTGTAGGATGGAAAATAACTTTTATTCGCTTTTCGGAAGGAGGCGGGGGGAGGTGAATGGTAGTGGGGCGATGCATTCATTTAACCCTTTACCCAACGTAACGGCCAAAACCGGCCAGCGCTATTCTCAAAAAGCGCCAATTAATTTTCAAAATATTTTCATTTTTTGTCTCAAAAACATAGGTTATGACCCCTCGTTGGAACGAGCTCGTCGAGCTCGTTCCAACGAGGGGTCATAACCTATGTTTTTGAGACAAAAAATGAAAAAAATTAGTTATTCAAGAATTTTGTTTGCAAGTGTCGTCTGCTTTTCATGTTAGGTAAAGGGTTAAAATATATAAATTTATATGCGCTACCCCTCACTCTTGTTCCCAAACTATTTAAGACACTAACCTCAGCGACCTTGTTATTGTCGCCCGACTCACCCGTTGATTATAAATCACTGATAGGGTTAACAATTGCTTCGACTGCTTCGTTACTAAGTTCATTTGTAGATTGAAACTGTCTCTGTACTGGCTGTAGATTTTGTTGTTCTGATGTGCTGCTGCTGTCGCTATCTACTGGTGTGCTTGAATGCACTATACCAAAACGTGCGATTTGATACTCAGTTTCGGAGATTTTTTATTGGGCTTCGCCCTCGGCATATTTACGAAATGATAGGTGTATGATAGCAATTATAGGTATTGTAAAAGCATCTGCTTCCGCTTGACAACTATAAATAGCTGAAACTGTGTCCCTTTCCTGGTTTTCGAACTCCAGAAATTACCTTAATACGGAACGAGGTATACTCAACTCCGGGACGGAAATCGTCAGAACGTTGTACCATTATTTTCTCCCCCCACTGCATGTGTAAGATACGTCTGTCCAGGGTGAGATAGCAGGGAGAGACAGATGTATCCCACCTCACCCACGTGACGTTATACATTTTTAACGTTATTATGACGTTGTGCATATCGTATCAGTTTCTTGCTACCAACTAATAATAAAGATTATTGCGTCATCAACGGTTTTGGAAAGACTGAAAAATTCTACCTCCGATAATTTTTTAGTTAATTTTATGTGTTTTTCGTGTTAAAAGTGTGTTTCGAACTGATTTTGTTTCTGAAATCAACGGACGAACATATTTCCGAAGAGCAAAAATTATCTGAAGCGGAGAATTGTCATATTTCGTCAGGAAATAACTGTGAAGCGAAAGGAATTTCTGCCCTCGGATTTTTCCATTGTTTACAAACCGTCACGACTTTGCGACCAACTGTGAAATTCTGCCCAAGGATTTGCCGGAAGTGTTTCTGCTTAACAGTGACTGTGTAAACTGGAAGAAAAGATCATCGTAGAGTATTTTCTTTCTTTTGGCGTATCAAAATTGGAATATTCGATTCGAATTCTAGTTAACGGTTTTTTGCCCGTGGCTGCAGCAACATTTGACGTAAAAAGTATTGTGATTCAGCGCTCATCAGTTCGCATAAGTTGAGATCCAGAAGCAGACTCTGTTCTAATATCTACTCTAATCTTGTCTAGTATTCATGACTGTTACATCTACGCCGGACGACTGTTAAACTTTCTTACCTGTCAATATTAATTAATTAAGCTGTAGGTTTATTGCCTGTTAGATCGAAAGACATAAAAACCGTTTTCATCTCTGGTTCATAATGTCATCACAGTACTTTTTCACACCAGCTGAGCTGTTCTGACAAAATGAAAACAATGATGACAAGAAGTGCCAGTCAGAAAAAGAATCGGAATGAAACATCAAGTAACACCAATAACAGTTATAAAGCTAGACCATCACAGAAATTTGATAACCCTGTTCTGAAGCAACAATTGGTAAAAACTGCTAAAGTCTCCAATCGTTCTTCAGACACCCAAAAGGATCAAAGACAAAGTCAACTAACATCAGATATTCATCTGAAAAATTATGAACTGAATAAAGGGAAGTGTTTCGGCAAGACATTAAGGGCAACAGAAAGAACATACCAAGTTCAAACACAGTGCACAGGTGGTGGAATCCGGATGTTATTTCAAGCTGGACTATGGGAGCTAATACGCACTGCATGTACTGATTTTTATAACAACTACCCTGATCCTACTTACTTGGCCACTTCACGACTTGATCAGGATAAAAATCAGAATACTCCAGAGCTATACAAAGTTTTTAAAAGGTGAAGAGAATATCCAGTATATACTGTCAACCTTTACCATACCACAAGTTCTATGCTGATTAATGGGCCAGATCAGAATCGATTTGTGTCTGTCGATCTACCAGCAATTATTGGATATTGCAGATCAACTGGTAGAACTATAGATGCAATTTCCCTTAACCCTTTACCTAACATGAAAAGCAGACGACACTTGCAAAAAAAAATCTTGAACAACTATTTTTTTTCATTTTTTGTCTCAAAAACATAGGTTATGACCCCTCATTGGAACGAGCTCGACGAGCTCGTTCCAATGAGGGGTCATAACCTATGTTTTTGAGACAAAAAATGAAAAAATAAGGAAAATTCACTGACGATTCTTGAGAATAGCGCTGGCCGGTTTTGGCCGTTACGTTAGGTAACGGGTTAACAACACCATCCAAGCATCATTAAAGTCAATTAGACAATCCAGGTCAAAACAAAATTTGAAAAAAAATTCATTCCAACACAAATCACAGTTTGAACACAATGAAGAAACGAAAAAAGTAAAAGTGCTGCAAATACACGATTTGGCTAGTAATAAAACAAATCACTTCAATGACAACAATAACGAAGATGAAACATTAAACTGTACTGTCTGTAATAATTCTGTACTGGATGTGAACAGTATAGAATGTGAAGTGTGTCAACAGTGGTTCCATCCAATATGCGTTGGTGTGAACAGTAAGATATTTCAAGAACATAATATGAATACTGATCTTCATTTCAGATGCATTTATTGCAAAGTTTTATCAGATGATGAAAATAAAAATGAATTGCCTCATGAAGAACAGACCTACTCCAGTTGCCCAACTACGGAAAATGTCACCTCAGTGTCTTCAAAATGCATGCCACTTGATGGCATGAAAGCCTTTAAAACTGTTGATAACAATGCTTCTCATCACTCAACAAATACTAAAATCCAAAGCTCAGGTGCAAGTACATCAGCACAGTTAAGTGATAAAAGCTGTAAGATCTCTAGCAAAAGTTGCATGGATGAACTTAACCCTAGAAAGAGTTATAATCAAGTTTGTGACTCCTGTCAGACAGTGAACAGTTCTAACAGTTTTTCAATTACTTCTACCAATAAGTATCACACGAATCCTACAACTGTATTGCAAAAATACAAAGTTCTGCTCAAATAAGGAACTGTACAGATGAACAAATCAGTAACATAAGTGTTGTTACGAGTAACTAATCCTCATCAAGCTGTTCTACAACATGGGTCTTTCCCACAAACATGCAAATATGTAGTTCAGTGAATTCAGCTTTTCCTGCATCATCATACAGTGTACCTAAGAGCTCAAAGAGGCAGGAATTCCATGTGATTCATATGAATAAACCAACTTCTACCCAGTCCATATCGACATATAAAGCTGGCAAAAGCACCGAAAGAGAACTAGAAGATAAAATTAAATTAATAAATGATTTTATTAGACGTGAAAACACCCGAGATGATAACATCAGAAAATTAGAAACAGAAATAAATGAGATAAAGAAGAGCATGTCCATTCATCACTCATTGGAATATCAAAAGGTAAAGGACTGTACCATTAGAAGTCATGATGAAAAAATCTTGTAATGGAGTGAAAACAGAAAAACTGAAGGAAAAAGTAACAGAACTGCAAACAGAAAATTTAAAGCTTAGATATGACTTTAAATTAGAAATAGCAGAATTAAAACTCGCCCATATGTCCAGCATTAATGAACTGAAAACAGAAATTGATTTACTGAAAAGAAACCAAGAGAAATATGAATGTAGAAGCACTTGTACTGTCCCTCAGAGTAACATCATGACAAACAATGCAACGATACCTGAGACGTCTAATAAGAAAAAGAAAAAGAAGAAGAGGTAAAGGAAACCATGTACGTGCAACCAAGCTTCAAGTTTTAATCCTACAAGTGTACACCAAGAGACAACTGCAGAAAATTTACTAGGTCCAACTTATGAGCTACTGCAACCAAACACGACATCAGAGGTCAGTGATGAAAAGGTATCAGTACCAATAATTGAAGTAAATGGTGAGATGAACTTCCCAAATAATGAAACTGATACTGTCTCTGCAAATCGAGCATCATCCATGAAAACATTACATTCATCTGCTGAAACTTCACTGAAATCGAATAATTTTTTAGGGATAGGCCTGCACAGAAATCCATTTCCACCTTGGCTCAACTGCATAGACAACAAATCACCAACCACAGAAACATCTCATTAGTCTCATATAACATCCATGGCATAAAATCCAATCTATCAGCTCTGCAAGACCTCAGTAAATTTAACGATATCATCTTTATACAAGAGCACTGGCTTCATCAGTTCGAAATTCATGAAATCACCGGCTACCTTAAGAATGAGGGTGCACCTGTCTTCAGCCAATGGTAACCCTATTTGTGTGGAGTTAGTACGTTGGGGAGTCTGACAGTTGCTCGCCGTTGCTCTGTGGTTCTCATGGGTACTCCGACTTCCTCCACCCGTAAAGCTGTCCGACACGAGGTAACCCTGCCTGCCGAAAGTGTCGTTAAACCCCCAATAAATAAATAATAATTAAATAAATAATATGAAGGAAATTATGACCAACACAAAAGAAAATCCATCCTTTAACCCTTTCACTGCCACGCCCACTTTAACCAAATATCGAGGACCTCTAAGTATGCCTGTATGTGAGAAGGTTAATAACATTTATGACATACTTGAAACTCTATCATCTGATTAATTGTTGGAAAGGGCTCTCTGAGCCCTTTCCAACAATTAATCAGTTGGTAGGTTAGATCTGCGCATTCCAGAACGTACAGATAATAATCATAAAATTGGTGACAATAGTCGATTTCGGCAGTGTAAGTGTTAAAATTTAGATTATGTGAACTGATTAATAAGATTTAATATAATATTTCCTTGTTCAATTGGGAGAACTGGAAATGTAACAATAAACTTACCCTTCCTGTCCATCGATGCCCACACGAAGAAGAGAAAGCAATTCTATAAATGTTATTTTTTATTTGTTAAAATTTCTGAGTTTTTTGTTACTATTTTGTTTCCAGAAAACTGAACTTCTGAATCACCACTGGGAGGCGCTTGATGACCTTGTTCCAATCTCTTATCTGCTTCTGGGTTATAAAAATATGTGGCAACTTATTGGGTTAATTGTTGTGATGCAAACTACGTATTTCAACGTGTACTTAGCCATATCTTCATCACTCTCGTCACATTTTGTGAAAGTACTCGAAGGCAGGAAGATTAATTCGAGTTTCGGTAAGTAGAACCTCTCAACTCTCCATCCGATTCCTATCACATTTAAAAAACCTTCTCTTCAGGCAATAATGCAAGAGTACATCGAAAGTGGATTACAGCTGATACACCAGCAGAGTGGAGTTTCCACCCGGGTCTGAACTACTAAAATCTGTTACAAATACATGGAAAGTATAAGCAAAGTTTCAGTCCATGGACCTCTGATCCCGGATGTCTGAAACTTTACTTGTGTTTCTTATTATTTTCGACAAAATCAAAGCTTTTATCTGAGTGGAAACTTCACTCTCCAGGAATTTTTCTGCTGCCTGCTGTCCGCCTTGTAGTATTGTAAATGAAAGTGACAGAATTATAAAAAAAAATAGGAGAGATATGAAACAAACCATTCACCCGACATTAGTTATTTAAATTGGGGCGCGGTGGCTCAGTTGGTAGAGGTGCAGGCTGCAAGCTGAGAGGTCCTCGGTTCGAATCCCACCTGCGGCAACCGCGTTTTGTCCTTGGGCACGACACTTCACCCCCATTGCCCACGTTGGGGCACGGTGACGCTGTGTACTAAGGCGTCCTGCACGTCGATGGTGCACCTGTCTTCAACCAATGCTAACCCTGCTTATGTGGAGTTAGTATGTTGGGGAGCTGACAGTTGCTCGCCGTTGCTCGGTGGTTCTCTCCGGGTACTCCGGCTTCCTCCATCCGTAAAACTGTCGTGGTCATGATTAGCCATTGTGCGGAAATATGTGACCTTAAACACCAATAAATAAATAAGTTATTTAAATTGGGCGTACATTTTTATGCAGACCGAAAACATTACATTTGGTTTAATTTACCATTGCTCTCGCGAGGAAACACGATCATTGATCATTATGGTTAGTTCGAAGATAGTACTATTTATCAGTTTGTTTACCACAAAAGAGTATTCGTACATTTTCAGAAACCAAAAATAAATACCCTTAAATATCCATATTATTGGTCTATGGTCCCAACTTTTAAACACGGGAATCTCAATTAATGGGAGATCTGTGAAGATGCAACTTCTTGAATTTAATTTTATATCGCGTACGCCAAGTAGAAATGCCATCAGGCATAGAGCTGGGTCCGTGCCAATGAACTGTTTGTCCCTCGATCTTCTGTTGGGGCCATCATATACATCCTTAAACATCCGTATAAGTTTTATTTTAACGAGCTCGTTCCAGTGCAGTGTCATAATCTATGTTTTGGGGGCAAATATTGGAAAAATATAATAAAATTTAGACGGCGATTTTGTGAGCAACGCTTACCTGCTTTGATCGTTACATTAACCCTTTAGCAACGTAACGGCTAAAACCGGCCAGCGCTATTCACAAATATCGCCAATTAATTTTCATTTTTTGTCTCAAAAACATAGGTTATGACCCCTCTTTGGAACGTGCTCGTCGAGCTCGTTCCAAAGAGGGGTCATAACCTATGTTTTTGAGACAAAAAATGAAAAAAGTTACTTATTCAAGAATTTTGTTTGCAAGTGTCGTCTGCTTTTCAAGTTAGGTAGGGGGTAAACTTGTTCATCTCAATGATCTACATGTACAGGTTATATAGCTCAGTTATATTACTTCCAATCTCGATCTGTAAGAGCAGGTTCTTTCCCAGACATGTTATATCAACAGGTTGTGATAAAATTGTAGTTTCATACAGTAATACAGTGAGATAATATATTTTTGTAACAATTTATGTTTTGGTTAATTATGTGCTGTTCGCACAAACAGTTCAAGGTTCACAATGGCGTGGCCGACCACTTCGAACAGACTCAAGACGTTCGACTGATCTGATGGAACTAAATCACTTATATGGTCGCCTGGGTGCTAGAATGTTCTGTGTCCCTTATGGGACATAGAACATTCTAGAACTCAGACGACGAATTATGGCTACCGATGTAATCCACCATATTCTAAAAGGTACTGGTTAGAATGCTTAATGGAAGAAATATCTGGAAAACAATTTGCAAGTAATGGAAAAACTGGGTTTTTCATGGCTGAACCCACCAATTCATCTCAGCCTGGTTTTTCTTTTCTGCAGATTGAAGACCCCCCCCCCCCCTCCCCCTCCCCCACCACGGTTCCAGTACCCCAAAACTCCATTCCATGTTACCGGAAAATAAGGGCAGAACCGGGAATAGCGCATTCGTTGGTCGTAGAAATGGCAGTGTGTTGGCCTTTACTGCCATTTTCTTAACATTCCGTGTGTTTTTTTTTTTTCGTAGAGCTCCTCTTTAACTTCATATTACGATGTCACTATCTTTTCTTAATATTCCCAAATTTTAGACTCATGCAGTTCTAAATAGTAATGCTTACGTCGGGGACTGCAACCGGGAAATTGATAATTACGACCCGCAAGCTGAAATATATGTTTTCAACAATCCTCCCCTGGTTCCAAAAGAACCAGGAAAAATATTAAACGCCATTTATGATCCTGTAACATGGTCTGTGCAGTTTGTAATTTTTAAGAGTTGTTTCCCCTGACATTGTGTCCTTCCCCCTCATCCTTTTTATGAGGTCCAGGAGGCGAAGGCGAAAGGTTCTGAAAATATTGAAGGACAACATGATGAAGGACACAATGTTTGGGAAAACAACGGTTAAAAAATACGAACTGTACAAGAAATGTTATAGCCTCAAAAATGGCGTTTAATATATATTTCCTCGTTCTCATGGAACTGGTATACTGACGGAAGAAAGAAACGCAAGTTCAGTTTGGGTATTATATTTTTTTTATCCGTGGACCAAATGTTCTTTGACACATAGCTTCAGTGCGCGGAGAGTGGATTGTAACTAAATCACCCGCGAAGTGGAGAAATCACCCAAGCTATAACTTTCAAATTTTGCACATATCGACAAAAAACACAAGCAATGTTTCAACCAATGGACCTCCGGGTTTAACCCGGAGGTCCATTGGCTGAAACTTTGCTGGTGTTGGTTGTGCTTTGCAACAAATTTGCAATTATTGTTCGGGTGGAATCTCCACTCTGCGGGTGATTTAGTGATAATACACTCTCCACGTACTGTACCTCAGTGTGCTCTCTGAAGAGTCTTTGGTTAAAATTCAGTCAACCATGAACACGTGATACGCCGCATGCGTTCAACAGATTTTTCAACAAAGGGTGCATCCGGGGCACTCCCAAGTGCTATGGGCTTGAAAACCATACCAAATCGGAGTTTTGCACAGTACTCATCGATTACATAACATCTTATTTCAGCTCGATTGAAAAGCAAAATGCCGGGAATGTCCGAAGTTGATAGGAGTAGGGATATCACACAAATTATGCAGGGACAATCGCAACGTCTCGTCGCCCAGCAATTTGGGGTCCATGAGTCAACGATGGCTTGTTCAGTTGGAAGTTTCAGGGCCACATAAAGATTGGCTGGCCGTCCCCGGAGCGGAGGCCAACGCGTTACGTCGCCATGTCAAGAGAGAGGCATCCGTAACCAATTTCAGACAGCGATGGAGACGGCTAGTCAGGTTGTAGGCACTCATGGTCGCCGAGTATATCTAAGAACGACGTCCCTACGTTGGTCCGCAACTTACACGTTTATTGTAATGACTGCGGGCCCATACACCAAATCGGTTTCACTTGGCCCTTTGAGGTGTGTGTTATTCACTGACGAGTCTCGGTTCATGCTTTACAGGTCAAATGGACGACAACGTTGCAATTGAC
Organism: Pictodentalium vernedei; assembly: GCA_031216915.1. NCBI lineage: Eukaryota > Metazoa > Mollusca > Scaphopoda > Dentaliida > Dentaliidae > Pictodentalium > Pictodentalium vernedei. The sequence goes on along the minus strand of CM062296.1, from coordinate 135,342,142 downwards.
GGCGAGGTGAGCGATATACTGACGCGCGCGTTAAGGAAAACGACAAGTTCTGGGTAGTGTCTGTTATGGGTTTTTTTTTTGTTTTGTTTTGTTTTGTTTTTTGTTTTGTTTTTTTTTGGGGGGGGGGGGGGGGGGGGGTCTCATGATGTGAAAACACCACTCGTGGTTATCCAGGGCAATCTTACAGCCATGCGATATCGGGATCAGGTCCTCATGCCTCACTGGTAACAAATATTAGCAAAATTATTTTTTCTGCCAAAACTTTCCAAAACATCAAAAATCGGCCTGAACATCGGTCATTTTAGCCTACAATTTCGGCACTGGGGATTAGCAGAACACCGGTACTGGACTGAATAGTAAGGATGTAATGCATCATTATCATAAATGCAAATGGAATTTCGATTTTATCCACAATGAGTCAAAAATGGCCTCCAAATGTGGAAAAAACGCCCAAATTTTCATTGAGCAATATCTCCTTGTTCGAATGGGCTAATGACTTGAAATTTTCACGGATTTGTCATCAATACACTTTTCGTGCGGGCGTGCAGTGTAGCACATGTTTATTTACTGAATTGGTAGGCTATGGTCCAGGTCGAACAAGCCAAGATAGAGTGCCACTAAACCGCCGGAAAGAGAGAAGCCAGACGGTCCACATCGAGACTCATCCGCCCAGGAGACAAAGTGTGGAAGGATAGAAAGAAGGACGGCCATAGCCAGCAGACGACCTCAGGGGTCTGTCATGGGACATTAAGGTCATGATTGTCCCAACAGAGAGATTCGGGGGCGAGGTGGCAATGAGGCTTACTGCAACCGTTTTATTCGGGCCCAAGAGGCCAGAAACTTAAACGAAATCTTAACCCACAGGGGCGCTAGTACCAGTGATTTAGTACGCCTGAGCGTGCCGGCCCTGCAATATGCGTATTGGTCACTTTTACTTATGACATCCGACCTCCAGTACTTTGCTGGGTGCTATGCAGACGGCACGCAGCCTTCAGAAACACTCACTCAGTTCCGATTGCCTAAGTGGGGACAAGGTGGCGCCGAGTACTAAGGCGTATCGCACGTCGATGGTGCACCTGTCTTCAACCAATGTTCACCCTAATTGCGTGAAGTTACTTCGTGTTAATGGAATTTACCTATTGGAGTTCATATTACGGGAGACATAGATAACCACTAACCCACCACGGAAGGGTGCTTTCCACCCAGCAATTATTTTCAGGTTTAAGGGATTTACAGAAGGTAGCGCCAGTGGGTTTTGAAAGATAAAGATTGGCAGCCGTGCCTAAACTTTTGCTCATAAATGTTTGTATGAGTCGGGTGTGAAATTCACAACACAACCGGTAGCGTCGAGATCGCATGAGAGGGTTATCAACCGTCCCCACTCCACAAAAAAAAAATTCTTGAACCATCTTGTGACGTGCAAACTCCATCCCACCTCTGCGATGTATGGATGCCCCAACCCAGTGCCCCTTCGTCTTCCTGCCTCACAAACTTACGAGTTTCAGTGCCACCCCCTCTCCACTATCTAATTTTAATCTAGAGAGAGAGGAGGGGCGTTTCGGGGCTGAGGGGGGGGGGGGGGCGTCGGCGGTGCAAACGAATCTCCTTTTATATTTTTCTTTCAAGAACGTAGAATGCAAATGGATCCCACAAAAGCTGTTTGATAGTAAATTCCCCCCCCCCCCCTTCCAAAAAAAGGTCTTTTTTGTATGCTCGCCTTCGGCATCTGCGTACCCCGGTATGCCCTTTTCATCAAAGTAGAACCACGTCATAATGGTTTGGTTTGTAAAATGTGGCAGAATAAGGTCGAATCGCTTACAAAAAGATCTTCAGGTAAAATCCCACTCAATCTTTGCATTTATCTTAGGAATTGTGGCATTTGTGTCCTTAAATTGCCTTCAACAGATGTTTGGAACCGTTAGAATGTTATATGGTAAATATACTTAACCCTTTACCTAACGTGAAAAGCAGACGACACTTGCAAAAAAAATTCTTGAATAACTAATTTTTTTCATTTTTTGTCTCAAAAACATAGGTTATGACCCCTCGTTGGAACGAGCTCGACGAGCTCGTTCCAACGAGGGGTCATAACCTATGTTTTTGAGACAAAAAATGAAAAAAATAGTGAAAATTAATTGGCGATTTTTGAGAATAGCGCTGGCCGGTTTTGGCCGTTACGTTGGGTAAAGGGTTAAACATCAGCGACAGTCTGAACAAATGGTTGATGAACAAATATGATCAATAGTGGAAGTAACTCTAAAACTGGGAGCGCGGTGGCTCAGTGGTAGACTGTTGGAATTCTATACTGGATGTCCCGAGTTGTGTCCTTGGGCAAGGCACTTTATCCTGGTTGCCTACTTGGGCAAGGCACTTTATCCCGGTTGCCTACATGGGGCACGATGACGCCGTGTACTAAGGCGTACTGCACGTCGATGTTACACATGTCTTCAACCACTGTAACCCTGCTTGAGCAGAGCTTGAACAGAGTTAGAATGTTGAGGGGCTGACAGTTGCTCGTCGATGCTCGGTGGTTCTCTCTGGATATTCCGGCTTCCTCCAACCGTAAAACAGTCACGGCCACGATTAGCCATTGTGCATAAGTATGTGACCTTAAACACCAATAAATAAATATAACCTCAAATAAATCAAAGCCAGGCCATGTATTACAGGGGTACATTAAAGAAGACTCCCATACTTTTTACGGATGGGTGATGGTTAATGCAGAGAACCTAAAGAACAAAAACACTGAAGACAGCAATTAACAGCTCGTCGCCTGAGTGCTAGAATGTACTATGTCCCCTATGGGACATAGAACATTCTAGCACTCAGTCGACGAGCTGTCAGTTTATTATTAGAATGTAGCATTTTCAAATCAAAATAACAAGTCAAAACCATTCCTGTTAGAGGTGATCGTGTGCAAAACAGTTTTCAGAACTTGGAAGAAAACAAATTGTTGCAACGGTGATGTAAAATCTTTTAACCCTTTGATATTTTTTCAAGAGGCTGGTGGCGTCACATGGCCTTATTACCAAATATGGGCTGTTCGTAGATCAGTCCATTTATTTATTTATTGATGTTCAAGGTCACACATTTTACACAATGGCTTATGACTACGGCAGTTTTACGGGTGGAGGAAGCCGGACTACCCGCAGAGAACCACCGAGTGACGGCGTGCAACTGTCAGCTCCCCAACATTTCAACAGGAAGGTGGCATCAGGACAGTGGCATGACATTGGCCCCGATTGCACTCGACGTGGCATTAACCCTTTAGCCAGTGCAACGCCAATTGCAGTTCGACACTCTGCTATATATTCTTATTGTGCATTAACTCCTTCAACAACGAATTCAGCTACCCCTACACATTTATATGTAGTTACACTATCTCGACAATGCATGGCATCTAGAGGTCGTTTCACCAGGAAAGTGGCAAGCGAATTGCGCTCGATATTGTATTTCAATTTTATTCGTTGCAACGCCATGCATCGTTCTACTCGGCTATTCCTTGGCAAATCCACCAAATTTAGAGCCTATGGTAATCTACCAAGGGAAGGGGCGTGGGGTGTGTCTCCAAAGCGATCAACATCGTCGTTACCACTTCAAACAACGCAACGCCAGACATTGTTCTATTCCCCGTGTCGATCTGAGTACAAACATCCCACCCTGTAGGTCATTTGACCATCAAAAGTAACTGGACAAGAAAGGGGCATTATATAGTTCCAGGTCGCAAATGGCTACACATTAACCGTTTAACCGCAACATTCCTACAATTTTCACAGACCAGGAAATAGGCATCCGTACAAAGTCAACACGTGCAACGTCGCACATTTTGTCGTCTCTACCCTGTTCCAGCTGATCTAGATTTTACCTTTTTACCAAAGGCAAATGGACCAGGAAAGGTAATTTGATCAACAAAGGGACATGGGTGGGCATCGACTTATCATGGATTATAACCCTCTAATCCAGGATGACTCGGGGGTAATGTCTTATAGGGGATAACATGGACAGGGCGAGTTTTCTGTGCAACCTATCATTAATTCTTCAACCATGAAATATTCAAACAGAGCAATAACGTGTTGGTCGCAGCATTGAATAAGGACACGAGTACACTAATTTCTCCCAGAGAAACCTCAGGGAAGTACATGCGCACACCTTGATTTAAATAAATACACCCCCTTGTCGCAAAGGGTGCTGATCTACTGATGTAGATTTTATCTACTACACCAAACAAATTGGGGAGGGGGAGTGGAGGGGGGGGGGGGGGGCGACGCTGTAATTTACTCAAAGTTGTTTCAGGTTCATTGGCGAGATGGATGCGATACAGTTTTGCTCTGTTGACACCGTATCTCATTTCTATTCACTAAGGGACATAGAACACTCTAGCACTCAGCCGACGATTTGCCTGACATTATCTTCCAAACCTGCATGGGACTTAATGTTGGAATAGGTCTCACAGAACCGCCAAATTTTTCATTCTATTTGATTCTTTTATCTTTTTTTTGGGGGGGGGGGGGTGGATGGTGGGACTGGGGTCGGGTGTACACATATATTCATACTGCGGGAATTCTACCCAATGTTTTTTCTTTTCTCGGGGTGGGGGAAGGGCATCCCTTACGTCCATGAATGGGGGCCTGCAATAGAATATACATTAGTCCTGGCTAATAAATAGAGGATATGGAATGAGTGTTTTTCTCATATAATATTTATGAAACGAGTCTAAGAATTTTTCCATTTTGGCGAGCCTCTGGCGAGCCCAGATGAAACGTTCGGACGAGTTTCATAAATATTATATGAGAAAAACACTCATTTCATTTTCTATAAATCATATGACACACACACACACAAATTAGCCACTTAGTATGATTTTTTAACCCATCACCTAACTTGAGTTGCACACGGCACTTGGAAAAAACATCCTCGTATAACAAAAAATTTTCATTTTTTACTTCCAAAACATAGGTTATGACCCCCTCATTGGAACGAACTCGTCGAGCTCGTTCCAATGAGGGGTCATAACCTATGCTTTGGAAGCAAAAAGTGAAAATATAAAAAAATGAATGGCGTTTTTCTTGTAGGTAAAAGATTAATACAATACAACCCACCCTAAATAGGACAGATAACGTAAATTCTCCCTACTGAAATTATGCAAATTTGACCCAGTTTTATTTTGTTTAGCCAATCAAATTGTCCAGTTTTTGAAATTGACCAATGAAAGCTCCCAACTCTAATGATGCAAATTATGAAAATGTGGCCCAGTTGTATTTTGTTCAGCCAATCAATCACATTGTCTAGTTTTGAAATTGACCAATGAATTTGACGGAAGGCTTTATTTATCACTGATTAATATGAAAACAAAATATCAAATGTTTTAAAGTGAACAAAATGGACGAGTCATATGATAAATTTATTTATTTTGCACGTAATTAAATATCTAAGACTGTGTAAAAAATAGGTATATACAAAACACAAAAGGTTATGCACACATAAATGGTTATGAAAAAAAAATAGCATAACCATGTTTCGGGTAATGCAAATTTTCCAGTTTTTCACTCCCGAAAAAAGGAAATTCACCATGAGCCTCATTGCATAGTTTTATGCGAAAACAAGAAAATCTCCATTTGAGTTTATGACCATTTGACCCCGGTTAGGGGGAACGTCTGTCTATTCGAGTGACGTTTTCTGCTTTAAAATATGTTCTGAAGGGTTTCGAGTGTACATTCAACGTGGTGTTGACACTTGGACCAGAACAACGCCGATATGCACACCTATAGGTTCAGAGATATGGAATTGAAATTTGGTACTTGGGGGTATTTTTTATTAGGACTAACATAACGGGGCAATTTTAGGTACATAGTTGTTTTTAACCCTTCATTCGTCGGCCCTTGTACAAGGACAAGCTGCATGCGCTCCTACATTCACAGATATCGAGCTGGAATTTGTCAACTATGGTAATTTTACCAAGAAAGGGACATATGGTTTGGTCCCGATTGCGTTTGGTGTTGCCTTAACGGTAAAACCTTCAATCACAACCACTCCTGGAGCCAGGACAGATAGTGGAATAAATGTGAACACCACGGGGACCTCGGCTAGTTGTAAAAATGAGTAAGTTTATCAAAAGTTTTGGTCGCATTGTTTGGGGAACACCAATTTCTCTAGGAAATGAGCGACTTTTACTTTTTAGGGTTGGCATTTTCTTTCTGTATTAAAATGAGATTTGACCGATTCCAAGCCATTTTTCTGCACAGGTTGGACGTATTTTTCATTTAACGTTGTGTTATCCCTTTAACCGGGGCAATATCGGTATGCACACCCATGGAGGCACAATTGCTCAGTAGGTAGAGGAGCAGGCTGCAAGCCCGAGAGGTCCTTGGTTCGAATTCCACCTGCGGCAACCACGTTGTGCCCTTGGACAAGACGTTTCACCCCCACTGCCCACGTCGGGGCACGGTGGCGTTGTGTACTATGGCGTACTGCTCGTCGATGGTGCACTTGTCTTCAACCATTACTAACCCTGCTTATGTGGAGTTAATATCTTGGGAAGCCTGACAGTTGCTCGCCATTGCTCGGTGGTTCTCTCCGGTTACTCGGGTTACTCTCCGTAAAACAGCCCGACATGAGGTGACCCTGGCTGTCAAAAGTGTCGTTAAACTCCAATAAATAAATAACTGCACACCTAGATGTTCAGAGATACGGGGGGCTGAAATTTTGTTAAATTTCTTCAAAGGGCTTAACGTTTTTGTACGTCAGGAAATGCCTGTGATTCTACAGAGTCGCTCGTCTATTTTTATTTTTTATTTTTTTTTTTTGGGGGGGGGGGGGTGGGGGGGGGGGGTGCTTTTCCTGAAAGGAAAAGACGTTGGCTATTCTTCTCGAAAAAAAATTATTTGTTTTTTTTCTTTCTTTTTTTTTCCAACACTTTGGGGAAGACGATTTTTCTCGAAGAATCTCTTGTATATTTTTCTGAAATTTTGCTCAAAACGTAGACACATATGTGTTCTAGGTTTGTTCTCATTGGCACCTCCAACTAAGGCTCTGAGGCTCTGATGCCCCAAAACATCCAAAACGCCCAATTTCCATTGACCAATATCTCCTGATCCAAATGAGCTAATGACCCGAAATTTCTACGAATTTGTTATAAATACAGTTTTCCATAACCAACTGATAACAAAAGTTTACCAAAATTATTTTTTCTGCCAAAATTTTCCAAAATATCAAAAATAGACCGGAAAATCGGACATTTTGGCCTACAATCTCGGCACTTGGGATTTGCAGAATACCAGTAATGGGTTAAATAATAAGGCTGTAATGCATCATTATCATTAATGCAAAAGAAATTTCGATTTTATTCACAGTGAGTCCAAAATGGCCGCCAAACGGGGAAAAACGCCAAAATTTTCATTGACCAATATCTCCTGATCCGAATGGACTAATGACCTGAAGTTTTGACATATTTGTCATAAATACACTTTTCCATAACCAACTAGTAGCAAAAGTTTACCAAAATTTTTTTTTCTGCCAAAATTTTCCAAAACATCAAAAATAGGCCTGAAAAACGGACATTTTGGCCTAATATCTCGGTACTGTGAATTTTCAGAACATCAGTAATAGATTGAATATTTTTTTTTCATTAAGGTTTAACGACACATTAACAGCCAGGGTCATATCATGTCGGTGACAATTTTACGGGAGGAGGAAGCCGGAGTACCCGGAGAGAACCACCGAGCAACGACGAGCAACTGTCAGCTCTACAACATCGTAACTCTGCACCGCGGCACAGGGAGGGTTAGGATGGTTGAAGACATGCGCACCTTCGACGTGCAGTACGCCTTAGTGCATAGCGTTATTGTGCCCCCGTGTAGGCAATCGGGGTTAAGTGCCTTGCCCAAGGACACAACGCGGGAGCGCGAATCAGTCGCTGAAATGGTCACCCATCCAACTACTAACCACGCTCGACGTTGCTTAACTTCGGTGATCTGACAATATAAATTGAATAGTAAGAATGAAATGTATCATTATTATAAATGCAAATAAATTTCGATTTTACCCACAATGAGTCCAAAATGGCCGCCAAACATGGAAAAATAACGCTCAAATTTTCATTGACCAATATCTCCCGGTCCGAATGGGCTAATGAACTGAAATGTCCATAGATTTGTCATAAATACACTTTTCCCGCAGGCATGCTGTGTCGCACATGTTTATTGGGACATGCAACCCATTACACCCGTCCTTTACGCGGTATTTTCTGAATTGGTAGGCCATGGTCCAGGTCGAACAATCCAAAGGAAAGCGCTACTAAACCGCCGGAAGCAGAGAAGCCAGATGGGCCACAAAGGCACCGAGACTCACCCGCCCAGGAGACAAAGTGGAGAAGAGGAGGAAGGACGGCCACAGCCAGCAGATGACCTCAGGGGTCCGTCGTGGGGTGCTAAGGCCATAATTTTCCCAACCAAGTCCCAATAGCGAGATTCGGTGGCGAGGTGGCAGTGAGGCTTACTGCAATCATTTTTCACGGGCCCAGGCGAAATCTTAACCGACAGGGGCGCCACGCCTGGGCGTGTCGGTCCTGTAATATGCGCAGTGAAAAATATTGCCTACGTGGGGACAAGGTGGCGCTGAGTACTAAGGCGTACTGCACGTCGATGGTGTACCGGTCTTCAACAGATGCTAACCCTGCATGTGTCGAGCTAATATGTTGGGGAGCAAGCAGTTGCTCGCCGTTGCTCGGCGGTACCCTCTGGGTACTCCGGCATCCTCCATCCGTAAAACTGTTGTGGTCATGGTTATCCATTGTGCAGAAATATGTGACCTTAAACACCAATAAATAAAAAAAATAAACTGTGTTGCGTCGGCTCCTTTCAACTCACTGATAGCGGTCGCACTGCACGCGTCTCACTACTGTTAACAGCATAGTTAGTTGGACTCCGTACAATATTTTTTTTGAGAGAGAGATTGCCATGTCATTTAACCCTTTACCCAACGTAACGGCAAAACCGGCCAGCGCTATTCACAAAAATCGCCAATTAATTTTCATTATTTTTTTCATTTTTTGTCTCAAAAACATAGGTTATGACCCCTCTTTGGAACGAGCTCGTCGAGCTCGTTCCAAAGAGGGGTCATAACCTATGTTTTTGAGACAAAAAATGAAAAAAATTAGTTATTCAAGAATTTTTTTTTGCAAGTGTCGTCTGCTTTTCATGTTAGGTAAAGGGTTAATTTATTAGTTATGAACCGGAATCAATAATCAAGGCCAGTAAAACCGTTCGACCGACGTGACTATGGCTGTGGAAACTGTTGTTAAACTCAAATAAATAAATTTATTATACACTAACTGATAGATTTCGAAGAAATTGCAGAAAGATAGAAATCGTATCCCCCAATGTGAAGATACAGAAAATTTCACTTTCACGGTTTCAACCAAAATGGCGGCTTTCAAAGCATCACTTCAAGATGAATACTAGTCAAATTATCACTGGAAATGATCTATGTGTCCTAAAACGTATAATGTAAAGACAATCTAGTGTTTTTGAGTGGATACCGATCATTTCCAGCAATAATTCGACGAGCTTTCACCTTGAATTGATGCATGGAACTCGCTAGTCCAAACATGGCCTGAAAGTCCGTAATATAAGTTTTTGGTTTGGTACGTCCTTTGAAAGGACGTACCAAACCAAAAACTTATATTACGGACTTTCAGGCCATGTTTGGACTGGAAACCCGCCAGCTGAATCAGATTGTAAGACGCTATCTGTTCCGAGTGTGAATCAGATCACTTCCGCGTATCAATGATTCAATGCACTGTTTACTTTCATGCATCGATTCAAGGTTCAAACGAGTGGAATTATCAGATTCTTATAAAAAGCGTATAATTAAAAGAAAATCTAGTGTTATACTCTCCATACACAGAAAATCTAGAGGATATCTAGTGTTTTTGAGTGGATACCGAAAATTATCTCACTTGTGATCGGGATAAATGGTGGTTTTCGCTCGCCCAAGCGCTCGCGAAAAATAAACGTTTGTCTCGGTCACTCATGAGATAAGTTTCGGTATCCACTCAAAAACACTAGATATTCTCTATATTTTCTGTGTATGGAGTACAACATGCACATATACTTGAAATGTACTTCCATCTTATTTTTTTATGCAGATAAGATCTCAGTGTGTATAACGCCATTGTGAATGAGTTTACACACTGCCCAAGATTGTGAGTTCCTGTACTTGACCGACAAGAACTTCAAACCTTCAGTCACGCCGAAAGAAATGGTTGCGTGTAACGTTCCCATCCATGCAAATGCAGCAAGAATTTCGATAAGCTAAAGATAAAGTAACGGAAATGGAGTATATTTCTCTTTCTTTCCTTTCTATTATACTTAGCCGAATTCCTACACTGGACTATTGCTGTTGACGCAGAATAATTAACCCCCTACACGCTGATGTCAAAATACCAAACACTTTAAGTAGCCATTTTTCCCATAATGCAACTAGGAATTTAACTAATTCAATCTTGTTTGACAGAGCTCACTGAGCTCTGTCAAACAAGACTGAATTGGTTAAATTTCTAGTTGCATTATGGGAAATATTGGAAGCTGGAAAATAGACACTTCGACATCAGAATGCAGAGGGTTAATGCAGGCAGTGATGTTTCATGAACTCACAAACACTTTCCCCGTGATAAACGCGGATGCCAATTAACCTATTCCGTGTGATTTATCTCGTCATAAAACTGACTTTCGATAAAGTTATCTCCCCTGAAATTTTTATACTGGCGAGGAAGGCCCAACTAAGCAACATGTAATTGTTGAGAAAACACCCATGGTATCAATGGGAAATGAAGAGAAGTTTCCTTTTGTTACTTTTAAACAACGAAAACAACATACAACTATCTGTTGTTTTCGTTTATTAAAAGTAACACAAGGAAACTTCGCTTTATCGCTTTACTTCGCTTAACAAAAGAAAACTTCGGTTCACAATTTCATTTTGGACCTTTCTCGAAGCTGTCTTTTGGTTTCGTTTGCAAAAGTTAGAAAGGCAAACTTGGTATTTTATGTCAAGGAGATTAAAAGCAACTAAGTAATTGTGTACATTGGATCTTTGTTTAACGAATGTGTTTTAATAGTAATTTGCAATGTTTTATTCTTCCCAGGAAAGAATATAGCAAATATTATCTCCTAGACCTTTATATTAATGGAAAGGACAGTGTCTATATTACATATTACGATACGCACACTTTTGATATAATGAAAAGAAAAAACAGTTACAGAACACAAAAAATAGGGTTAAACAGATCTTAATAATCAAGCGAGGGAGCTCGTTGGTGCAGTGGTTACGGCACTGAACTTCAAACCGAAAAGTCCACGATTCGATCTCCACCAGGCTAACTGCGTTGTGTGGTTGGGCAAGGCACTTCATCCAATTACCCACGTGGGGCACAGTAGCCCTGTATACTAAGGAATACTGCATGTCGAAATCACCCAATGCTAACCCTGCTAGCAGTAGGACATGCTCCACTCGTGCCCCATTTGGGGGATCTTATTTGGGGGATCTCATGTGACATCATACCGCATTGGATTATGGGCATCACGTGTTTGTCATGGTAACCCATGGGTTCGGCCAAGTTGTGACGCTATTGTTATAGTGACGGGTGATGTGAGTGCGCATGCGCAGCTTGTGTTGTTTGGATGGTACGTGTTTCCGTCGGCAATTTTGTATGAAAGAGGCCGCCACTTTTGTTTCTATGCTGCCACGTGGTTGTTATGTAACCTAAAACCCTCTAATAAGACAGGAGTATCTTCGGAGGTTGTGTTCAATTGAACGAGAGTGAACCTTATTACCCAAATAGACACGACATTATACCCCAAACCACCAAACACTGCAAAAGATCACCGAAATGGGTTCGGGTTTCCCCCAAAATCTTTTTTCCAAACATTGGCGCGTTCGATTGAATGGGAGTGTATCTAATTACCCAAATCCTTGTTGCATTCGTAAATTTTCCCACATGGGCCAGACAACTATTTTTGCTAATTCGGATTTTCTCAAAATTCTTGGCTACATCTTAATTATTTGGCTCGGATTGTTTTTCGCACACCACACTCCCCCACATGCCTTTTGCTCCTTTCTCCTATTGCAGTAATGTTAGTGAGAGTATGTTTTTCAGTTTTATGAAGGCTTGAATTTTGTTATTCTGGGTTAAAATCCTCGTCTCTACGACCACATTGTGTGCTTGCACACAAGACATATTGGCACATTTTGCATGTGTTAATGTGCTGCATGTGCTATTCGCACATTTTGTAAATACAGATTATCACGATAATGTACATGTCCTGTGATTTGTATCAGATTCGAGGTGGTGTCCAGAATGGGATCTCAACGAGCCGGCTTTGTCAGCGAGTTGTGATCCCATTTTTGGACACCGCCGAGAATCTGATGCAAATCACAGGACATGCACATTATCATGATAATTAATTTATCTGACAATTCTAATTGATTAAATCTTAACCCTTTACCCAACGTAACGATCAAAACCGGCCAACGCTATTCTCAAAAATCGCCAGTTAATTTTCACTATTTTTTCATTTTTTGTCTCAAAAACACAGGTTATGACCCCTCGTTGGAACGAGCTCGTCGAGCTCCTTCCAACGAGGGGTCATAACCTATGTTTTTGAGGCAAAAAATGAAAAAAAATAGTTATTCAAGAATTTTTTTTGCAAGTGTCGTCTGCTTTTCATGTTAGGTAAAGGGTTAAATTATTTTTAAACATTTTTGGGACATAATGTTCGGTCGATCACTGAAACGAACATAGAATGTATCCATGTGCCTGTAATGATAGTCCGTAGCGCTACCGGAAACGAGTCGTCTATAAGATACGGAATCGGAATGAGTCGTCTATATGATACGGAATCGAAACACATTATGTGATACGTCCCGTTTCTCGTGGTTTTCAGGCCAAAATCTATATGATTGTTAGATAAAACACATATCGTAGTAATAGTGATAGATTTTGTACCCACTAGTCCCCTCTAGTACCTAAACCTGGTCCCCAATAGTCCACAAAATTTGGTTTCTCCTGGTCCCCAAAAACCTGTATATGCGCATATGCTGCACGCGTTGTCCGCACATTGTGCATTTACACACAGACACATATTGGTACCTTTTGCATCTGCTGATGTGCTGCATGTGCTTCTCGCACATTGTGTACACGCACATCTCATAGTAGCAGTGATAGATTTAGTAGCAGTGATGACGGCATAAGACAAGACCGTGGGTGTAAACGATAGCAGTGTTGGTAGCAGAAGCTTTGGAACTGGGTTAAGACGGTGGTTATACGACAATGATATTTTTGACACTGGTGCCCAGAAATTGGTCCCCAGTAGTCCCCAAACATCGGTCCCGCAACATTGGTCCTCACTAGTCCCCAGGTCGCAAGCCTTGGTCGCTACTAGTCCTCACTAGTCCCAGAGCCTGGTCCCGAATAGTACCAAAAATATGTTCGTTGCTGGTCCCCAATTACCCGTATGTGCGCATGTGCTGCATGTGTTGTCCGTACATTGTGCATTTGCACACAGGCAAAATATTGGTACATTTTGCATGTGCTGATGTGCTACATGTGCTACTCGCACTTTGTGTTCAAGCACATCTCATAGTAGAAGTGATGGATTCAGTAGCAGGTGGCATAAGACAAGGCAGTGGATGTAAACGGTAAATGTACTGGTAGCAGAAGTCAGTAGTAGTGGTGGTGAATAACTTTAGTACTGGGTTAAGGAAGTGGTTCGACGACAACATTTCAATGATAGTTCTGATATTGCCCCCCCCCCCCCCCCCCCCCACACACACACAGACCCACACCCTACACTAGTCCCCAAACTTTGGTCCCCCATCATTGGTGCCCACTAGTCTCCAAAGCCTGGTTCCCAATAGTCACCAAAATATGGTGTCAGCTAGTCTCCAAATACCCGTATGTACGCATGTGTTACATGTGTTATGCACCGGCACACAGGCACATATTGGCACAATTTGCATGTGCTCATATGATATTCGGACATGCACATACGTAGACGAAAAAAAAACAATCGTTGAAGCGAAGAAATCTCTCTCTCCCCCGGACATATAATTCTGACACGATGACAAATTGGTCACGCAAGGCTTACACATTCCTTTTTATTTGAGGGAAAATGCTACCAGATGACCGCACGGCCCCCTCCTTCTAGATTGAATAGATTTTAACCTTATCAGGATCCATTTTCACACTTTAGGATCTCTTAATGATCTTTTTGAAATTGTTTTTACATTTTTTAATTGGATTTTTCAATCCTCAGATCAACAGGTTGAACTATATATATAGTATTCGTCATTATATTATTTGTATAACTCTCATTACTGTCCACATCTACTCGTGTATTTGTATGACTCTCATTACTGTCCAAATCTACTCGTGTATTTGTATGAACTCTCATTACTGGCCAAATCTACTCGTGTATTTGTATAACTCTCATTACTGGCCATATCTACTCGTGTATTTGTATAACTCTCATTACTGTCCAAATCTACTCGTGTATTTGTATGGACTCTCATTACTGCCCAAATCTACTCGTGTATTTGTACGGACTCTCATTACTGTCCAAATCTACTCGTGTATATGTATGAACTCTCATTACTGTCCAAATTTACTCGTGTATTTGTATAACTCTCATTACTGGTCAAATCTACTCGTGTATTTGTATAACTCTCATTACTGTCCAAATCTACCCGTGTATTTGTATGAACTCTCCTTACTGCCCAAATCTACTCGTGTATTTGTATGAATTCTCATTACTGTCCAAATCTACTCGTGTAGTTGTATAACTCTCATTACTGTCCAAATCTACTCGTGTATTTGAATAACTCTCATTACTGTCCACATCTACTCGTGTATTTGTATGAACTCTCATTACTGCCCAAATCTACTCGTGTATTTGTATAACTCTCGTTACTGCTCAAATCTACTCGTGTATTTATATGAACTCTCATTACTGCCCAAATCTACTCGTGTATTTGTATGAACTCTCATTACTGCCCAAATCTACTCGTGTATTTGTATGAACTCTCATTACTGCCCAAATCTACTCATGTATTGTATGAACTGTAATTACTGCCCAAATCTACTCGTGTATTTGTATGAACTCTCATTACTGCCCAAATCTACTCGTGTATTTGTATGAACTCTCATTACTGCCCAAATCTACTCGTGTATTTGTATGAACTCCCATTACTGCCCAAATCTACTCGTGTATTTTTATGAACTCTCATTACTGCCCAAGCGACTCGTGTGTTTGTATGAACTCCCATTACTGCCCAAATCTACTCGTGTATTTGTATGAACTCTCATTACTGCCCAAAGCTACTCGTGTATTTGTATGAACTCTCGTTACTGCCCAAATCTACTCCTGTATTTGTATGAACTTTCATTACTGCCCAAAGCTACTCGTGTATTTGTATGAACTCTCATTACTGTCCAAATCTACTCGTGTATTTGTATGAACTCTCATTACTACCCAAAGCTTCTCGTGTATTGGTATGAACTCTCATTACTGCCCAAGCGACTCGTGTATTTGTATGAACTCTCATTACTGCCCAAGCGACTCGTGTATTTATATGAACTCTCCTTACTGCCCAAAAGTTACTCGTGTATTTGTATGAACTCTCATTACTGCCCAAAGCTACTCGTGTATTTGTATGAACTCTCATTACTGCCCAAAGCTACTCGTGTATTTGTCATTCTGTTGTATGTATTTCCAATTATTATATCTCATTTTAAAAGCCTCTGGTAGACTGTCATTCGATTTGATTTGCTACTCTGCAATTTATTTATTTATTTATTTATTTATTTATTTATTTATTTATTTATTTATTTATTTATTTATTTATTTATTGGGGGTTTAGCGACACTTTCGATACCTAGGGCCACCTTGTGTCGGGCACTTTTACGGGTGGGGGAAGCCGGAGTACCTGGAGAGAACCACCGAGCAACGGTGAGTAACTTTCAGCCTCCCTAACTCTATTCTGCAATATTCCTTTCGCGGGTAATATTCTCGTGTGGCATTTTCGACAATGTCTCACGCTCGAGCCGAGGTTCCGAGAAAATGATAAAGGAAACGACCGAAGAAGAAGAAGCTATCATGTTGCATTCTCTCAGATTGATGACCATTGAATTTAACTATTCAAATTAACCATACTAACCAAATTAACCAACTTTAAAACATTCAAAGTAAATTATTGAAGGTTCCATTATTGAATATTGTCCCCTGGCTAGTTGAAACTCTTGAGTTGAACATCAGTAGTACATATGGTCATATCAGCCCCCATAACCAGACCCCCATCCGGATCCCGATCCCCTCATGCGCATGCGTGTGAAGTCATCAAGATGGCGGATCCCTCTATGCGCATGCGCGTCACGCCATCAATTTGGCGGATCCCTACATGCTCATCCAGGTGACGTGATTACCATAGCGATATGATGCATGATAGGTACTCATGTTATGAAAACATCGCTACTATACATGCGCGGGAGCCATAGTTTGACGTCATTTCCCTGGTAATATGATGCATGATGGATACTTACGTGATCAAAACAATGCTACTATATATGCCCGAGGGTCATATTGTGACGTCAGTCCCCTGGTAATATGAGGCATGATGGGTACACACGTGATCAAAACAATACTAATATTCATGCGGGGGAGGCATATTGTAAAGTCATTCCTCTCGTAATATCAGGCATGATGGGTACTCACGTGATGAAAACAATACTAATATCCCTGGCGGAACCATTTTGTGACGCCATTCCCCTGAATATATGAGGCATGATGGGTACTCACGTGATCAAAACAATGTTATTATCCATGCGTTGCAGCCATGTCATGACGTCATTACCAAGTTAATATGATGCATGGTGGTAAACTGGATAACATTATCTCACCTGTTCCTCTCAGCAAAAAAATAAATGAATCCCTTAACACAACTTGTTCAATTTGGTGCTCCGCCACTAAGGGGATACTTTAATAATACGTTTCAAAAGAAATAACTAAACCCTGACATCCCCCCTCCCCCTCCCCCAACCTCCCCCTCCCACTTAATGATTAGGCTTGTCCTCCGTAGACGGCGTTTTCTAGTCCACCTCACAGTTTTTTGTCAACAAATAAACGCCTTGTCTTTCCCTTACTGTTTGAAAGTGACAGTCACTCTTTCACCTTTCTGATCCTACCGTAGAGAAAATAATGCTTTCTGGGAGTTATCGAAAAAATATTAATAGAAAGTATTATTTGTAAATTTTAAAAGTGTGGTCGGGTTTTATGTTATTTGTTTTTTTTCGCCAGATATTTCACCCATCAACATTTACCTGTTTTTGAAAACAAATATATTCAGAAAAACATTTACTTGAAGTCACTGTACACTGCAAAAAATATAGGTTCTCTTTAGAACCAAAACTGGTTGTAATCTTGTCCATGAGATGGAACCAGTTCTGTTTAAACAGTATTTATTTCAAATCAAATACATTTATAAAGATTAACATTAAATATTAACAGAATTAAACATAAATTGAGGGGGTTTCAGCCGTAAGTTTAGAGCTTATACGAGGTTGTCTCAAATCACTATTAAGCAAAGGAGATATGAACAGTTGGCATATCGAATCAGTTTGGTTCTCTTCAGAACCAAAACTGGTTCGATATGCCAACTGTTCATATCTCCTTTGTTTCAAAATGTTTGGCGACAGCGTTGAATAAGCTCCAAGTTTACTGCTGAATCTACTTCAGTTCCTGTAATATTATGTTAAAATTGAATGCTAATCTTGATAAATTTATTTGATTTGAAATAAATACTGTTTAAACAGAACTGGTTCCATCTCAGGGACAAGATTGGAACCAGTTTTGGTTCTAAAGAGAACCTATATTTTTTGCAGTGTATGGAATCCACTACGGGCGTTTTTGTTTAGACTCTTATTATCAGATATTTATTGGACGAGAGCACTGGAAGTTTTGGTCGCAGAGTTAGTGTCTGATACATCGTTGTAAATTACCAGAGAAATTATGAGAAACAGTGGCTACGAAAATTAACTACGTTTAAAAAAGTCAGTTGTTCCTAGGCATGTAAAAAATGAGACGGAAACATATAATTTTGGGGGTTGAGTTTTGTTAACAACCGAGACCTAAGGTTTCGCGACGGTCGGGGTGCGTCCGGGCATATCTTCAACAAACGTTCTCGATTTGACTAATATTTGCAATAATATCTCAGGCCAGCTCGAAAACTGGTGCGGCCCGGGTTTTTTACATAGTTATGGGCCTTAATTAGTCAATATTTACGAATTTTGAGCTCGTTATGGTGCAATAAATTGAACAAATGTTCTCCAATTTGACTTATATTTGCCATACAGGCCATTTGCAGTAATATCTCAAGCAAGCTCGAAAACTGGAGCGCCCGTTTTTTTGTTACAGAGTTATGGGCCTTAATTAGTCAATGTTTACGAATTTTGAGCTCGTTAGAGCAATAACGTTAACAAATGTTCTCTGATTTGACAACCGGCATGACCGATAACCGGGTTAAAGACATGCAACACTCTTCGATTGCCATCACAACTCTACGCCTGCAGCTCGGTCTCCGATGCGCACCTCATGTTTTCATGTTATTGAAACAGGGGGGTGATTTGCTCCAGGGGGTACGAAAGTGTAAGGTCGTGGGGAAATTCATCCTTTGAGGCTGCTGGGTGGCTGAAAATGACTGGTTTCGACATTTGTTCATGCAAGTTGCCAGATTGAAGCCTTGCATTAGACAATAAATTACATCACCCACATCCAGATTTATTTCTACTTAATAAGATAGTGCTGTATGTTTTTAGTGGATTTGGAGAATGTAATTACTGTTATGAGTTAGATAACTCAGTTAAAGAATATTCGCCGTTGAAGAGAGTGTGTGGTATGCCATTTAAAGGCCCATTTTTAGAAATGCTTGGGAAGTTGTGGAGCGGAATCTCATTACATATGCTCCACTAAAATGATAGCATTCACAATGCTGGGCAACATTTTTTAGTATAACTCTCCCTTCTAGCAAAGAGTTTTCCACAGATATGACAGATTCACGATATAGGCCTACTTTAATTTTGACAGTCATGTTTAACGTTACTACGTGATGTTGTCTCTCCCCCGGACCATTTGTCTACATGGAAAGACGTCCCTCAACTTCCTATGAAAGATATCTGTGTCTCATGTGAGAAAACCATGTGAGATAGATATGTATCTCACGTGACCGGCGTATTAGCATATTTATACTGGATACGTTGGATGAATCAAATTTGAGGGGGATATAATATGAGTGCTATTGTTTTCGAAAAGCGAGTTGGGTACCTTGTTAATATTTATATATACCATTATGGGGGCACGTCAGCATCGATTCAAAAATGCTATCAGATATCATTTTTCTTTCGATTTCCCAGCTTGTGCCGAGTACCTGTGATTGATTTGGGTGCTCAGTTTCATGTGATTTTTGTGACATACAGATCAACCGTACACACGTTGTTTATAAGGTCCACTTTAACACGTACACCATGCACATCTACTTGTCGCAGAAAAGTAACGAAAAGAGAGGCGATGGTCGGCGCCGTCGCTCTATTAGACAAAATTTGACAGGAGGAATGATTGAAGTTGCCAACTAAACAGCTATAACACTGACAAATCCTCCCTTGCAGTCGAAAACGACAACGATCTGCAGAAAAAAACATGTTTTCTAATTTCGATGCAGACAAAAATTGATTTTTTAGAGATAAAACAAGCTATTTGAGCTAAGCTCGCAGAGTGTGAAGGTGGATTGCGCATCTACAAATACACATGGAACAGTTTTGTGAACGTTTGCTAACATATGTGTTGAAAATGATAAAAAAAAAGACAAACACCCCCTGCGCCCGATCTTGTCAGTGTCTCTCAACCGGAAGAGTCTGAACAAAAACGCCCGTAGTGGATTCCATACAGTGGAAGTAGTTGGCAGTGAATATTCTTTCTTTCGAAGGTACTTAACTGGTTATCCAAAGATAGAACGATTATACGCAAACATTTACAAATGATAAACTCTCACTGAAAAGTAATAATCTGATTTCGTAAACTCATGTATAATTCTTGAAGTTATCTTAAGCCATTGTATAAACAACTGGCCTCGCAAAGTCACTCTCTTTTCATAACAGATATACATAGCATATACTGGTTACCCAACAGATAAAGGGATAATCTTGCTTCGTATGGGTTCACGTTTTTTCTGAGAGACAATTCGCGTTGCCATTTTTGAATAAAGTATATTCTCTTGTTAAGAAATTGATAACGCCCCAGTAGGTGTTCAATCCTCCAATAAGGAGTTTAATCCTTTACCCGGGGCGCGGTGGCGCAGTAGGTAGAGTTGCAGGCTACAGGCCGAGGGGTCCTCGGTTCGAATCCCACCTGCGGCAACCGCGTTGTGTCCTTGGGCAAGACACTTCACCCCCATACCATGTGGGGACACGGTGACGTCGTGTACTAACGCGTACTGCACGTCGATGGTGCACTTGTCTTCATCCAATGCTAACCCTGCTTGTGTGGAGTCAGTATGTTGGGGAGCTGACCGTTGCCCGCCGTTGTTCGGTGGTTCTCTCCGGGTACTCCGGCTTCCTCCACCCGTAACACTGTGATGGTCATGATTAGCCATTGTGCAAAAATATAGACGATATCAAAATTTATTATTTTAAATATCATTTTTTTAAATTTTTCACAAACTTTCAACAAAACCATATCATGTGACCCCTCGTTGGAACGAGCTCGACGAGCTCGTTACAACGAGGGGTTCACATGATATGGTTTTGTTGAAAGTTTTTGAAAAATAATATTTTTTCAGTTGCTGCATTTGCATATTACGCGGGCGGATGCGGCCGATTCGTTGGGTAAAGGATTAAGCCATAAACAACAAACGAAATATTTTCAACGATATGAATTTTATTTCAGCTATAAAAGATATTACATGGATTTTGACATTTTATTTCGGCTACAAACATATTACAGTTCTTTTCGCAATACCACAACATAAATACATTCTGAGACTTTCTCTGATCGTCATCTGTTTCTATCCACACATCTAGAAACGTATATTTGCTTAATAAAGAATCGATCATAAATGTATTTTCGTTTCTCCATTGCGAATTTTTCGGCTTCGTCCATTCCTTAACCCTCACCGTGCAAAAGTCACTGAGCAGTTTCTTTAATCCTTCTGTACATCGGATGTCCTCTGAACTTCCGTACTCGATTCATGCTCCTGAAAAAGCTCTTTCACAAGTAATCTTTCATACTGTCTTCAAGAGATTCCCTGACAACTTCTCTTGGCCCCCATTTTTGGGCAAGCCACTGTCTATATACGATGCTTTCAACTCCTGAAATTCTGCCACATTATCCTCATATGCACTTCGTATTAAATCGTCTACAGGGCGGTTTTCGCCGGCTTCATCTTCTGAATATTCGCTTTCATTAGTTGTATCGGTGTCTTCTGGCCCTGAACATGCCCTCTCCTCAGAATCCGACAAGATGCCACCTTTCGACTTATGGTCTTCACCCCTCCCCCTTTATTATTTGGGAATAGTACTCCCTAGGATGTATCGATAAGTTATCTGATAGATAAAGGAACTTTCCACAACACTCGCGCACAGGGCTGGTGGTGCACCTGATTGTCAGAATCCGTCAGCCTGAGGTGCATAGCGCTGTTCAGATCTTTGCTGTAGTCAAAATGAATTACTTCGTGACTAAGATCTTATTTGCAGATATAAGTCACATTCACCTATTATCATTGTCAACTTTTCGTTTAGATGATAGAGTAAGCCAGCTTTTGAAAATACTTTTCCTACCTGTTCACAGTCGCTTACTTTATTTTCTATATGCTGTACTTCAATTTTAAGTTTTGAGGGTTCACCAGGCTCACTCTATCTCTCTCCTTCTCTCTCTCTATCTGTCTCTCTCTGTCTCTCTATCTGTCTATTTCTCTCTCCCTCGCTATATCTCTCTTTCTCTCTCTCTTTCTCTCTCTCTCTCTCTCTCTCTCTCTCTCTGCCCCTCTATCTATCTATTTCTCTCTCTATATATGTATATATCTCTTTCTCTCTCTATCTCTCTATCTAGCTCTCCATATATATATATATTTCACGGGGGGGGGGGGGGGAGAGTTCTTTTGTTTAGACTTGGACAAGCGATGCTTGTCCGAGTCCAAACAAAAAATTGCGGGAGCGAGCGCACCTCACATTTTGTTAGACCCGGACGTGCGATCTCTCTCTCCGTGTCAAAAACCTCTCTACGTCATCGCCGTGGGTTCCGGCGCACCTGATAAAATTCGCAGCTCGATTCGGACTCCGTTTTTTCCGCGGAAATCCACGTTGCGTGACTCTTCTTCCGTCCGCTACGGCTATGTCGTTTTTGAATTTTTATCAATGGGAATCTCAGTGCTAAGCGCGTCTCCGCCACAATCGTGCAAAATACGCAATATCCATGTCGAAAAAATTCACCTAAAATGCGTGTCCGTGTCACCTCCGCGAAAAGCCGAGCGTTTTCCCGAGTACGGTCGTTGTCAAAACCTGCGAGCGCACCTAAAGGTGAATTTTTAAGAGAGTGAATTTTTTAGAGTTTTTAATAAATTCACTCGAAATTTTAGTCGGACCCACGTTGACCGTTAGAGAAATGGAACGTTGAACCCACGATGCTTCGTCTACCATGACCACTGTAAAAACCGAGAGAAAGTGACGATGTGAACGCACACGTGTTGCACCGCACATGTCCATGGATTTCGATCGTGAGGCACGCAATTTATCCGAAAAACTAAGTTTTTGGTGAGTTACGATCTGTGCCCAAGATTTTGTGCGCTCGGATCCTCCGTTATACCCTACTCCCCTTTTCTCTGAGAATTTAAGCACCGCCCACAGAAACGATTTATTCGTGTCGAGAAAGACGTTTTGGTATGGAGTATGTCACCCTCTGGCATTCAACATTTATCTGACAGAGTTTCCTTATTCGTGGACCAATTTTGGAATGTCTTTTGTGGCAGATCATACTATCCACCAGCAAGGGTTTGTCCGAGTTCTTGGATGGTATTATGTAGGATCTATGGGTATCCATTGTAGTAGACACTCCGGTCCATTATGTTCTATGGAGCTGAAGTTGTATGAGCACGCTACACCGCACATCAACTATATTCCATTTTCTCTCCACTTAATGGGTCAACAGTCTGACTCGATGGAGTCAAGCATTATGAATCATTTGAATGAAGAATGTGCACAATGCCCTAACCGTCACCTAAATAGGTTCCATTACCGTTTTCTATTCAGATCCTCACTGTAGATGAGTCAGGGTATGTGTGGTCATACAACCTGACACCTCCCTAAACCATTCCTGGGTCACAACCATACTGATATCATGCTTCGACACATTGACATCAACTAACCTCCCAACGTCTCTATTCCATATTTTGGGGAATTTGTCTCATGTGTTCCAGAGAGAACCGTGTCTCATTTGGAAACTGACGATATATTATTAAGTTACTGCCCGGTTTATAGATCTCTCCATCACCCAAGCCTGCACTCGACGTGCCATGCTTGCTCCTGGACACCAACTGTGATTTTTCTTTCACGTCGCCCAGCATTGTAGAGTCGATTCCTGATTGTTTGTGTAGATCTAGTGGCTATATCATGGGTGTTGATTTGCAGTGCTGTCGTATGGATTGTGCAGTACATGAATGTTGTGGTCGCGAAGTAATAGTCTAAAAGAGCTGTTGCGACCATTTGATGATCCGCACCATCGTGCCTATATTTAACCCTTTACCTAACACGAAAAGCAGACGACACTTGCAAAAATAATTCTTGAATAACTAATTTTTTTCATTTTTTGTCTCAAAAACATAGGTTATGACCCCTCGTTGGAACGAGCTCGACGAGCTCGTTCCAACGAGAGGTCATAACCTATGTTTTTGAGACAAAAAATGAAAAAAATAATGAAAATTAATTGGCGATTTTTAAGAATAGCGCTGGCCGGTTTTGGCCGTTACGTTAGGTAAAGGGTTAACGCATCCTGTATCTTTGATATGCCCGAGATTTTCTCATAGAAGATACGTATGTGAAAACTCAAGTTCTATAATATGGTAGGGTTACTCGGAAAAAATAAAGAATATGTACCCGCAAACTTTATAATAGCGTTATGTATTTGTTTATTTTCAGAGACAAAACTGAATGCCAATAACTATCTTGATTGGTCAAGGAAACTTGTGATGATGCACGCTCGTACAATAGTATATTTTATTGCATTACTTATCCTGGTGGTTGGTGCTTGGAAACAATGTCCAAATCACTGTATATGCGCCGGTACAACTTTGAAGTGTTTTCGGAGAGGGTTGACAAAGGTGCCGACAAAGATTCCACAATACGTAACAAGAGTGTGAGTGTATTTTATACTATGATTACCTATACTACTATATATGAAAAGCTTAAGACACAAATGTTAGCTTTGCATACCAACCGTGATGAACACGCCAGCAATGAGATTTCAGTAGTAAAAATTTACACCTATACTAGAACTACATCCACGTTGACCTTTGGTGACGTCGACCTGGATGCAAACTTGTCTAAATTTATCGCACGTCGCCTCGCAAAGAGTGAAAAGGAAGTGGCAATTATTTATTACGTTTTTAAATGGGTTTACTTCATAAGATGCCAGAAACTAACAAACATGCATTGTCTCATGTTAATAAAGCTTGCATAACTCGAAATAGTATGTTATTATGTTATTAAAACGAAAAAGGCCTCAGTTTCTTTTTTTCATTTCGTTTCGGCGATAAAATTGACGGAAGTACTGCCCACCGATGCTCGTGTAAACAAAAACAGATTCGCACGTATGTACGTCTGGTGATCAGAAAAATCGAGAAAAAATAATAGCGACTCTTAATAATCTGACGATCATGGTATAAATAAAATATACCCAAAGTAGCTTGGTGTACCAAATGTTCACCACTTGTGGTGAAGTGGTGTTAACCGCGCGCCAAAGGCTCGCGGTTAACACCACTTCACCACTCGTGGTGAACATTTGGTACACCAAGCTACTATGGGTATATTCTATATTTTAATGACGTTGCAAAAATATTCTTGAAAAACGAAAAACGTTCATTGTGTGCCAAACAAATGTAGATTTTGACCTTTCTTTGAAACGATCTGAATGACTTCGTTCCAATGATGGATCTTAAGCAATGTTTTTGAAGCCAGATAATGAAAACAAAACCTTTTAATACAACTTTTTTCGTGAATTGGGCTGGTCGCTTATGGGTTTAACGTTAGGTAAAGGTTAAAATACAACATGTTTCCTGTTTATTTTTTATCCAACACCTTACAAGTAAGTATTAAGTTTCTTTGAAGCATTCTTGTATTTTGTTTACAATTTTGGATACCAAAAAGATATAATATATATTCCATTTTTGAAATTCAATATTTAGTAATTATTTTAACAATTACATCAGCTGTGGTTTAACGTTTTTTCACATGTAGAGCATATTTTAGGAAGTTATATTAGGTATTCCAGCCCCATTCAACTGGTTTTAACTCTTAACCAACTGCGTGTTTTCACGATAGTTTATATCAAATTCAGTCATGGCTGCCGTAAAGCAGCCATGAACTACATTTGATGGAAACTTCGCTACATTTGACTCTGGGAATCATTGGTGAAAACATTCATTCAATTTAGGGGTGGGGGTGATTAAATGTGACCAAAGTGTATTTTTTCAGTGGCAATAGAAATCCTGCCCTGGGAAGGAATATCCGCCAGCAGCATGCAGGCAGTTAAAACTAGATTACTTCCATCACATAATGTTTGTATCATTCCAAAATATGTTGAGAGTAGTCGTCTGTGAAACCACAACGCACCCACGCTATTCCACATTTAGTACTGTCTTTCGTCGTCTCATCCAATTTTCCTTCTGAGCACCAGTGACCTCGCCGACTGATTGAACAAATATGCCTCCAGCCCGAAGTTGCCATCAAGGTACTCCTTAAATTATGGCTTCTGTTTATCATGCAGCCACCCAACGATCATTTTGTTCTGACTGTTTCTCGAAAATTTCGGTTACAGTCATTTCTCTCTCTCATCAGCCCATGTTCACCCTGACTGCTTCTAGTGCTGTTGCATTATCCGACCGTGTTATGCATCGACCCACACCCTTCTGTGGAGTTTCTAAAGTCCTTACGGATTTTAGAATTGTGTGTAACGTTGGTAACCATCCACTAGTATTTGTAATTTATGACATCTCCAAATATATTCCAATCAACAGGTTAGTTTACAGTTTACACAAAACTGCTTGTATCATTATCCATTGCTGCCCTTCCATCTTATTTCTCCCATCGTGTTGTAAATATATTCCAATCAACAGGTTAGTTTACAGTTTTCACTAAACTGCGTAGATTTTTCTCCTTGACATTATGTAAATTACTTTCATTTGTTCATCTCACGTAGAGATTATGCACAGCAAATATTACAGGGACGGCGGAACGGGGGGGGGGGGGGGGGGGGGTGGCTGGGGGCTTCAGCCCCTCCACTTTCTTTGCCGGGCCATGTTTTTTTGTATGCATATATTTTAACACAACAAATGACTGGTGAAACAAGGGGAGGATGCAGAGCTTCTCCCCACATTTTCGCCAGCTATGTTTCTCTCGTACTGGTTCAGTTTCGATGGATTTCGGATCATTTTTTGCAGTAAGTGGCAGCAAACGCTAAAATGCATACAGTCTGTTAAAAAATCGGTTACCTGAAGTAGATAGTAATCTTACAGACATACAAGTACCAAATCCACCCCAGACAAGATAATTGCTGTTAACGTTAGGTAAAGCATACAGGTGAGGTCTATTTATCAGTTTTGGTCGTTATGACGAAAGCTGATAAATAGACTCACCTGTATGCTTTACCGACTTTTTTAACATTATGTAAATAACTTTTATGTCAGAGTCATGTACATGAAAGACTCCAAAGCACCCTACTTTCGGTAAGCTAAAAGGAAACCCAAAGCTTCACAAAAAAGGTAAACCATATAGAACAATAGTAAGCGGAATAAACGCTCCGACAAAGAAAATAGCAGAGGTAGCTGAATTCGAACTACAACAATTCGTTGTCGAAATTCCAAGCTGTATTCGAGACACCACTGACTTCATTAATAAATTGGAAGAGGTGGATGGGAAGGTGCAAACAGGTGCGATATTATTTTGTTTCGATGTGAGGAAACCATACCCGCCCATACCAAGGGTAGAGGGTTTAAATGCGTGCAGGGAAGTTCACTCTAAATCGGTTGGGTTAAAAATCAACCCAAATCGACTGGCTTGAGTGAATATGAACCCAATTTGGGTTCATATTCACTCAACCCAGTCGATTTGGGTTGATTTTTAACCCAACCGATTTTAGAGTGAATTGGATTGCAGGCGGAATCCAATCATGCCGAAGGAAAGTGTTATGTCAATCATAGAAACCGTCCTTGACAATAATAATTTTAGCTTTGATGAGAAACATTATATACTAAAGAGGGGAGTGGCCATCGGTAAAGATTGGGAAAAAACTTTTCATGTTGTTATATGAGAAAATGGGATGAACAACTGATGCAGTACCCTATTACGCCAAGTTTTTATAAGCGATTCACTGATGATAGGTTTGGCGTGGGGACACATGGGGAGGATTTTATGGAGTATGTAATAGTTACTGAGCTGGAGGTATTCATGAATTTGAACTACCTGCCAACGTGCGGTACGTGACGCCGAACCGCGAAGCGGCGGGGTGTTACAGCACGTTGGCAGGTTGTTCAAATTCATGAATACCGACAGCGAGGTTAGTAACTTACTTACACGCCAATTCACAGAACGCACAGACCCAGGTATGGTAAGTGAGTACAGGTGTTCAAGTTACGTCACTTGAACACCTAGTCTATTGTTCTATCGGGTATTTAACGTCTCTTACCAACCCGGAGAAGACAAAGGAATTGGTGTGTAAGCTAATTTAATTCACCCGATTATACAGGTGGACTTGCGATATGATCGATCAAGCATAGAATTTCTCGACACATACGTTAATATTGATGGCAATGGTGGACTATATAACGAGTTGTTCGTGAAGCCTACTGGGCGGATGTTATATCTGAACTATAAATCTGATCATCCGCCGCATGTTAAACGATTGGTGGTGTACGGACTCGGCGTGAAGATAAGGCGAATATGCACCATGGAAGATGATTACATGAAACATAGGGGACTGTTAAAAAAAACAATTAAGACCGAGAGGTTACTGTGGAAAGTTTATTGAGCGCCAACTGAGGAAGGTTGATACTTTGGATCGATCGACTCTATTAAGCCCAAAAAATGCTTCAACGGCGAAAGCACAACAGAATGATGAGAGTGCCGATAGTAACTACATACTCGTCTCTATTGCAGATGTGGGACGTATTACTATGAAATACATGTACGTTCTGAATGAATCGGATAGGATGAAAGAAATATTCAAAGCTCCACCTCTCGTCGCGGTCAGAAGAGCTCAAAATCTTTGTGACAAACTAGTGCATAGAAAGACGGCTAAAATCATTATCCCACCCATAAAAAAGTGCTCTGGAAATTGTAATATCTGTCCTTACATCTGTTGTGATGACATCAGAACGACAATTGAAGGATCGATTCAAGGAACACCAGCGTGACATCCGACTCCACCCGAAAATACTTGTATATGGCCACTTTAATTCGGCCGGCCATCAAGGCGCGAGTGATCTGGAGGGAAACGCGAGCGCCTTGTCCGGGAGGACCTTCGGATAAGGAGGTTAGGAAGAAGGAGCGACAAAGGAGTAAACACGAAATTCAACCACACGTCACCAGGTGTATGATTTGTATTTTGACATTGTCACAACTGTGCGTAATAAACCTAACTGATTCATTTGTAATTGTGTTGTTTTGAGATTAAGCTGTGATGGTGTAGCTGTGTTATCTGTAGCGTCCTGATGAAGGCCTAGTGCCGAAAGCTTGGTGAAGAGTTGTTACGATGCTATATAAAGTTTTATTGTCCCTTATATTCTGGACATTTTTGCTGATATTATATAAGTTTTTGATTTGGTAAGTCCTTTCAAAGGACGTACCAAACCAAAAACTTATATTACTGACTTTCAGGCCATGTTTGGACTAGAAACCCGCCATCTGAATCAGATTGCAAGAGGCTATAGATAGAAATCGTATCCCTCCACTGTGAAGATATAGAAATTTTCACTTTCACGGTAGCAACCAAAATGGCGGCTTTCAAAACATCACTTCAAGATGAATACGATTCAAATTATCACTGGAAATGATCAATTTGTTCTAAAAACTTATAATGAAAAGAAAATCTAGTGTTTTTGAGTGGATACCGATCATTTCCTGCAATAATTCAACACGTATTCACCTTGAATTGCTGCATGAAACCCGCTAGTCCACTTCAAAGGACGTACCAAACCAAAAACTTATTTCAGGCCATGTTTGTACTAGAAACCCGCCATCTGAATCAGATTACAAGACACGGTCTGTTCCCAAATAATTTCCCCATATCAATAATTCAATTCGCTGTTTACTTTCATGCGTCAATTCAAGGTTGAAACGAGTGGAATTATCATATTCTTAAAAAGGCATATAATAAAAAGAGAATCTAGTGTTTTGAGTGGATACCGAAAATTATCTGACTTGTGACCGAGGCAAATGGTTAGCTTCGCTCGCGCAAGCGCTCGCGAAAAATAAATATTTGTCTCAGTCACTCGTGAGATAATTTTCGCTATCCACTCAAAAACACTAGATATCCTCTGTTGATCACCATATTACCATTTTTGTGGCTTCTCGTTTCAATGAAAATCTTTCACGATTTTTTTCAAATGTGAATATAGTTTTTTGGTGATAATATCACGAATGGGAGTGCGAACCAGCCATGTTCAAATATTTCTTCAAAATTTATTCACCTTGTTGGACGAATTTATTGTC
This sequence comes from Pictodentalium vernedei, assembly GCA_031216915.1. Classification (NCBI taxonomy): domain Eukaryota; kingdom Metazoa; phylum Mollusca; class Scaphopoda; order Dentaliida; family Dentaliidae; genus Pictodentalium; species Pictodentalium vernedei. Next base: position 135,312,129 of record CM062296.1, on the reverse strand, counting down.
ATTACATTATTTTGTCATGCCATCACATTTCAAACGGAGCTGTTCAAGATGTTTCCTCCAAATTAACATATAGCTCTTTAATCTCCTCTGGCCTCTGATTCATTAGAGAATTCAACAAGTTCTTTATACTTATCTTTAAATACAGAAGAAGGTCTGCAGCACCCTATTTGTCTAATTTGCTTATCAGTCACAAGCCACAGTGATCTCTTCTGACAACATATCAATTTAATCTGGTTCAGCCCTCATATAAGTTAAATTATTCTGGTGATAGGTCATTCATCATTGCTGGGCCAAATTTATAGAATTCATACGTTGATTCAAAGAAATAAATAGAGAGTAATCGCTTGACTGGACTGGTTACGTGAAATAATTCATGAGAGGTGAGGGACATTGTACAAAGACGCGAATGCATACGGGTGTTTTACAATACAGTCCCTCGCCTCGAATGACTTATTTCATGTAACCAGTCCAGTCAAGCGATTACTCTGTTTATTACTTTTCATTATTAACGATAATTATATTATTTAACCCTTTACCTGACGTAACGGCCCAAACCGTCCAGCGCTATTCTCAAAAATCGCCAATTAATTTTCATTATTTTTTCATTTTTTGTCTCTAAAACATAGGTAATGACCCTTCATTGGAACGAGCTCGTCGAGCTCGTTCCAATGAGGGGTCATAACCTATGTTTTTGAGACAAAAAATGAAAATAATAGTTATTGAAGAATTTTTTTTGCAAGTGTCGTCTGCTTTTCATGTTTGGTAAAGGGTTAAAAAAACAAAAACAATGAAGTCCCTATTACACCCACGGCAAAGCGTCTTCGTTTGTGCATACGGATACATGACCCAATTGTTGATTGCATAATTCAATTGTGAAGTTATCGTTTATAATCAAACACGGAAATCCCATTAAATCACACTTTGGAAAGTAATAAATAAATTTAATCCGGTTCAGCCCTCATGTAAGTTAAATTATTCTGGTGATAGGTCATCCACCGTTGCTGGGCCAAAGTTATGGAATTCTCTTCCATCCGTCTAAAAAATGGATTCAGTAGAATCATTCAAGTCAGTTATTAAAATGCACCTTTTCTATAAGGAATTTTGCAACAATTTTGTGGAGCCATAGAGCTATAGTGCACTATATGTGGATTTATTACTGAAAACATCACTATATGTGGATTTATTACTGATATCATCATTATTTTCAGAATCACACTGCAAAACCACACCCTATATTCACGTACTATCCGACAACATCAACTCCAGAACAGCTACAAACACACACATGCTCACCCATCCCCTCTCCAAGAACACCTGCTAGCATGGATGCTCGGTGCTTGTCCCTGAACCGACTGACCCATAAGCACCACATTCCAAGATCACAGTACACTCCCACTCCGAAAACATCAACTTCGGAACAGCTGACTGAATGAAAGGTTTTAGCATGCTGAAGGCACAGGGACGATGTGGGATTTACAAATCCCTTGTGACCCGGTTAACCTTATTTTATTTTACTTGGATCACACAGGCATAGCTTTCCTATTGCCTCAAATGGGGTCTGAGGGGGTATGCACGCAGTTAGAATTCCCGGCAGTTTACGTTGGAGTGATAGATTGTCAATACTCAATCCCTCAACGCCATTAAGACTATTAGAGAGTGGGCTGTATTCGGTTCCAGCTCGGCGATGGTAGAGATTTGAGTCCCACCATTGTGGGAGCCAGAATATAATGTTGTGCAATGGCAAATTTAAGGGAAGAAGAGAAAAGAAAACCAAACAGCAATGCCGGTTTGGTAGCAGCCCCGGTATATGACCATAGCGGTTACAAAAAAGGAGTAGAGAAAGCTCCAACAGTTTAGTTTTGATAAACCGGGAGTCATCCATCAAGCCTTCTGGGAGATAGGATGCCATATGTGATTATGAGGTATCTGGTTATCCTTTGGGAATTCCAAATGACATCCCCCACCCCCTGCCCCACCCCCCCCCCCCCAAAACACATCCTCTCACAGACACACACCCTCAAGCAGTCCTTAAAAGGGCTGTTAAATCTTTATTTAAATGTTTATTTATATAAAATGTACACTCGTCCCCGGGCAGACAAGCCTGTTTCAATCATTGCCTGATGTTTGGTGGTTTCTTGTGTATGTTGCAGAATGGTAGGCAAACAGCTACAAATACTGTATGCACGGTGATTGGCCACCCCATGGTGCACTTGTCTGCTATGTTTTACTGATAACAATGGCAATACACGCAGTAGTAAGACTTTGTCTGGTATAGCGGTTATTTAACGATTCTCCAGAAACGATTAACTGCCATCAATTCATCAGCGGCCATCCACTACATCTCAGGCGTCTTACAAGCTGTCAGTGTGCTAATGATGTATGTTAGGCTGTTAATAAACCATAATGCTCTCCAAAATATTGCTACTTGTATATATAAACTAATTCTTCACATAATTCATTTGCCATGTGCAGCCCAGTTACATAACTACATCTCTTGCACAGCATTTACGTCGAGCATGGTTAGTCCTTGGATGGGTGACCGTCTGAGCGATGGATTCGGACAACCGAGTTGTGTCCGTGGGCAAGGCACTTAACCCCGATTGTCCACATGAGGGCACGATGTACTACGGCATATGCACATCGATGGTGCACATTTCTTCAACCAATCTAACCCTGGCTGTGCTGCAGTGTGGAATAACGATGTTGGGGAGCTGGCAGCTGCTCGTCATTACTAGGTGGTTCTCACCGGGTACTCCGGCTTCCTCCACCCATAAAACTGTCACCAACACAATATGACCTTGGCTGTTAATGTGTCGTTAAACCTTAATAAATACATAAATATGTATGCACTGCATTTGTAAGCAAACAAGATATCGTATAATCCTAAATGCAAAATAATAGGTTGTTCCCATCATTTGAATTAATATATCTGTTACAGTGATGAAGTGTAATCTGTTACTTACCAACATTTCCTCAAACTCTCTGGTCACCGTTCTATTTCTGCGAGAATGCCAATGTTGTTATGGCCTGGAACCAGTCTAGTCTATATATAATCAATCGACTGGGATATTTCAGCCGAACGGAAAAGTGAAACGGTTCACTTTTCCGATCTGTTGATATATTCCAGATGATTTAATATTAAAAATATCATAACATTCCTTTTTTCTTGGAATCATTTGAAGAACTGTTGTTCAATCAAGTCTTCATTTGACCGACATTTTAGGACATTGTCATTAAGAAATGATGCCAGCCTACAGCTGTAGTTTTATTTTTACACTGCGGTGTTCCACTAACTGTGTTAATATCTTGATAATTTCAATGTGAATTAAATACTTATTGATTGAAATATTTTTAATTAGAGCCCTAAAGAATATTGCCTTATCTATTCGAGTGATGAAATGAAAACTCACATCACATGAACGGTACTGGTAGTTTTTGCACCAACCCCATGAAATGTAGGTAAACAGCGGCCTAAAACAAGTAGAAATTCCTCTAAATTTGTTTGGTGAGGTGAGATCTTGACACTTCCTCTTATTCCAGTGATCTGACGTTTACTAGCATAACAGAGCTTGACATTTCCTCTCATTGCAGTGATCTGACGCTTAACAGTATAACGAATATTTCACATGGATTTAAAGGACTGAAGAGCTTGAAAACATTGTAAGTATTATTGATATTCATTTTTATCTTGCAAAACGTATGTATTATCTGATTCCATCGTGTATCGGCCCCTGATACACAATCTATATATTGCAATTGCATAATACAACTGTGTGCTTGGTTACGATTGGTTAACATTATTATTCATAATCCATTAAAGGCTTTCGAAGCCCGTTTGAGAGGAATCGTGTATGTTTCTATATACGAAAAGAGAAAGAAAATACTTCTCAAATAAATACATATTGTATTTATGTATTTTCCATAAAGTATAATTATTACATTATGGAACCACACTCCCTTTATGCCTTTGTATCTGAATCACTGGGAGCATTCAACCCTGAACAATACGTAGTTTTATTTCCAAAGAGAACGAAATCCGCTGATTTCATTCGATGAGAAGTCTGAGGTAAATAATGGTTCTCAGTGCTTTTGATTATTCACACTCTGCTCTAGCCAGGTGTAAAAACAATAATATGGTACGTTGTGTTCAATTTGAAAAAGTTCATGGAAAGTCAACAAATTGTACGAATATGTATTTAAAGAAAGGAAAAAATGTGAACTATCAACAGGCACAAATAAATAATTTGATCTTAAATGAAATTTTTTTAGTTGGTTATTTTTGTGGAAAAAACAATACTAATTTTGAAGGCGTAGCTACCCATCACTTTTAAAAATGTAATTCGGGTTTTTTTTTTAAATCAGCATCTGTTAAGACAAAATGGCTACAAAAAGATTTGTGTCGCACACAGAACAAGAAATATTGGCAAAAAACTAATAATATAGGAGTGGCAGAACCGAGGGGTGGAGGTAGGGGGCAGGGGCTTCAGCCCCTGCACTTTTTTGCTGGGCTATGTTTTTTTGTATGCATATATTTTAACACAACAAATGACTGGTGAAACAAGGGGCGGATCCAGAGCCTCCCCTCACATTTTCGCCAGCTATGTTTCTCTCATACTGGTTCAGTTTCAATGGATTTCAGATCATTTCTTCAGTAAGTGGCAGCAAATGCTAAAATGTATACATTCTATTTAAAAATCGGTTAACTGAAGTAGATCGTAATCTTACAGACATACAAGTACCAAATCCACTCCCGGACAAGATAATCCACAGACAGTATAATTGCTGTAAACGTCTGGTAAAGCATACAGGTGAGGTCTATTTATCAGCTTTGGTCGTAATGACCAAAGCTGATAAATAGACCTCACCTGTATGCTTTACCAACGTTTTTTAAAGTCTGAAATCTTTCAAATACATCTCCTGAAAAATCTCAAAATATCCACTCAGATGCATGGAAATGGGGGTTTTGGGACCCAGTAATTTCAAATTTTCATACCGACGACCATCCATCGCCCGATCCAGACCCCACCATACCCCCCCACCCCTAGTAAACTGCCCCCCCCCCCCCACACACACATACACACTTTGAAAATCATTCTGCCGCTCCTGTAATATATTCATAAATACAGTAAAGGCAAACAAAAAATGTTCTAAAATGTTTTAAGATTATTTGAAAGAAAAATCATACTATAGTGCCTTTAAAAACTTGACTCTGGAAGAGCTGAACGGTGTGCTTCAACATTTCTACCTGGATGCTCATACGTCAAAAGGAAAACATTATAAAATGTTGTCTTTAGAAAACTCAGGTATGGACTGAACATATATCTCAAATCACTGCCTTATTTAAAAACATTTGATATTATTAGAGGAAGACCTGCAATGGACTCTCTTCCTGGCTTCACAGTAAAGGCTTTTTTATGTAATATTGGCCCAATAGCATCAACAGTTTCTTGAATAATTTTTAATGTATCCTGGTCCCATATTTGGAACCAATTTACTACTTGATTCTCCTCCTGTATTTCAGTCTGAATGGGGTAAACCAAGTTACTAGGAGATTCTGATAGCACAGGCCCATTAAAAGGTCCTTCAGCATTATCCTAGAAGTATTGTTTTTGACATTCCTTACTTGTACCATTAGGCAAATTTGGTGGCCTTTTAGTATTCCTCTGTCTATATTTGTTAGGACAATCTGACTGTTTACAAAAATGCTATGGCCGCCTAGACATACCATCTGCATTACAATGCTGTGAACCCTTGCGATATTCAATATCAAATTCAAATCCTTCCAGTACAGAAATCCATCATGCAATCATTCTGTCAGCCCCTTTGAATTTCTTAAGCCAGATTAAGGAATCATGATCAGTTCTGATTAAAATCTTTTTTCCAAGCAAATAATGCCTAAAATGCTTCACAAACTTTACTACTGATAAAAGCTCACAGTAGGTAGTGCAATAGTTTCGTTGTTGTTTGTTAAGACATTTACTGGCAAAGGCAATAACATGTTCTTCTTTGCCCTGAAGCTGTGAAAGAACAGCGCCTATTCCATCTTGACTTGCATCAGTATCAAGGATGAACATATCCTCTTGATTGGGATAAGATAAAATGGGAGAGGATGTTAGTGCTTGTTTTATTAAGTTAAATGCATTCTCACATTTTCTATTCTAAACAAACCTTACATTTCTCTTAGTCAAATTGATGAGTGGAGAAGCAAGAGAACTGAAATTGTGGACAAACTTTCAGTAAAAGCTGGCAAACCTGACAAAACATCGAACATCAGAAACATTATTTGGAGTAGGCCATTCCACTACAGATGAAAGCTTCTCCAGGTCACAGCTTATACCCTCTCTAGAAACCACATCCCCCAAGAAAGAGACATTTTCCTGAAAAATGTTACATTTTTTTTATTTAAGTTTCAGCCCTGACTGGCGAAATCGTTGAAAAACCTCTTTCAAATTCAAAAAGGCAGATTCGAAATTTGATCCAAAAATGATAACATCATCAATGTAACATAAACATTTTTGCCACTGCATACCAGCCAAAACTATTTCCATTAAACGTTCAAAGACAGCAGCTGCATTACAGAGACCAAATGGCAGAACTCTAAATTGAAAGAGGCCTTGGAGAGTAGCAAATGCTGTTTTGGGGCGATCATCTTCACTGATTTTAATTTGCCAATAACCACTTGCCAAATCTAATGTGGAAAACCATGCTGATCCTGACAATGAATCCAGGCACTCGTCTATGTGAGGGAGAGGGAGGGTATGCATCCTTCCTTGTTGTAGCATTTACTTGATGATAGTCAACACAAAACCGAGTGCCACCATCAGGTTTTGATACTAAGAGAACAGGGGACGCCCAAGGACTATTACCTGGTTCAATGATGTCTTCATCTAACATTTTTTTTCATTTCAGAAAGGTAGGCTTGTTTCTTGTGAATTGGCAAACGACGAGGTTGCTGTTTGATGGGTTTGCTATCTCCAGTATCAATGGCATGCTCAGCATGACTAGTCCTCCCCAATTTACCATCCGGTCCCACAAATATGTCTTGGAATTCACACAAAAGCTGGTATATTCTTTTAGCTTCAGTCTCACTCAATTTCATTGAACAACCTTCAAATAAAAGTTGAAGGTGTTCCGGTAATTTTTTTTTGATCTTTCATGACAGGAAAACAATTTCCTTTATATCAGAAACAGGGAAATTATTTTCTTTTTGATGTGTTGAGACTCTAGCATCCACATCAGACATTTTTTTGTTTTTTTTGTCATGAAATGTTTATCTACCTCATTATTACAGACAATCTCTGTATCACAACGAACAGGAGACACCTGTCCCAAATTAATATGTTTATGAAGTTTAATTGGTTGGTCTCTGATATTCATAAATGAAAGTTTAATATTTTGTTTATGTGGGTTTAACACAGCCCTTGGTATTAAACACCCCTTTTGAGTGAAATAGTTATAAGGCTCAAAACTCCTGTCACCCTGACTGCAAATGCATTATTTAAATAGCTATTTACAATCATTTCAGAGTTTGGGGGAACCATTATGGATTTTCGTAAAATGAGATATGAACATTCAGAGTTCTGTCTCTGGAATAATTTGACCTTAAATGTTCTGGTTCTGAGAATCTGTTTTGCTAAAGATATGTCACACCCATGTTCATACAGGAAATCCATACCCAAAAGTCCTGATATCCCATCAATATTAGCCACCAAAAACTCATGCGAAATCTTCACCCCATCAATAAGAAAGGGAAGATTCACCTTTCCGAAAATGTTCAATGGTGTTCCATATGCTGTATTGTATGATTGCAAAAACATGATGGGACTAAGTTTGATGTATTTTAATGATTCATATAGTTCTTGTGACAGAAAACTACAGGACGCTCCCATGTCAACCAAAATTTCAAAAACCGAACCTTGTATATTGCATTTTGCAAAGAGGCATGAAGTCTCCGAGACAATATTTTTGTTACTGGATCGTAAATTTTTTTTTGACAAGACTGGGCTCCCGGTCGCAAGCTCAGTCTCTTCTGGTTTTCCTGCTTATTGAGGTTTTTATTTCTAAAGTCTTTCAGCTGTTGAATCTCTGGACAATCTTTTATAAAATGTGATTGTTGATAACAAAAGTAACATCTCCGTGATTTTCTATGATTTTTGTTAGGGCTTTGTTCATATGAAGTTGGATGTGGGTCTGGGTTAAAGTTGACCTGGGTGGTTACCTCCCGACTACAATGAGGTTTAGTTTGTAATGATGTAACAGGAAAAAGTATTTCCTCTTCAGGTTCATCATAGAATGTAGGCTTCTGAATGTATGTACTTTTCCCTACAAATGCTTCATATTCTTCTGAAAGGCTAATTGCGATTTCCAGGGAGATTGGATGATGAAATTGTATGTGCTTTTTAGATCCAAATGTTCCAGTCCATCAATAAATCTATCAATCACATAAATTTTCCGAGAAGAAAAGGGCAAACTGGGATAGGCCAAAGAACAAAGCCTGCGCAAAGCATATCCTAAGTCAGCTATAGATTCTTTGCAATTGCATTTGTGAGAACAAAACTCAACTCTATAGGCAGGTTCTTGTTCAGGTGGATTGAACCTTTTGGATAACATATCCTTTAAAATATGGTAATTTTGAATTTGGCTTTCTTCCAGATCCCTTAACATCTTTTGAGCTGCTCCTCACAGGGACATTCCTAACTGCTTCGCCATTTCGACATCTGTCCAGCCATTCCACAGAGCTACCTGCTCAAATTGAAAAATGAAGTCTTTCCGTTCAACTGTTTTTCCATCAAGCCTATCACGTTCTTTCTGAGGATGTATTTTGGCTGCTTCATTAGATGGCTGATGTTTAAACATAGCAGAATAGTTCCTTGCAGAAGGATATATTGAGATTGGTGTTTGGTAATTTCTGTGGGTTCTTTGGTTTTTGATATCCACTGTAGAAAAATTGTGGTTAAAGCCTTGCTTATATAAAGAGGCTGAGTCATGGCATAGGGAAGTAGGTCTCATGACATTATTTTGATCTAAAAGATGAGTTGTTTGAGTTTAAGGTATGAACTGTGTTTCATTTAAACAATTTGTATGTTCATTAACTGTCAACTTGTTTTTAAACTGCCTGAAACATTCATATGTACTGTCCCTACCATGAACAGGTTGTATTTTCTCAACCTTTTGCAAACTTTCAGTTCTGGCCCCAGTAGAAGCACAGGTGAGGTTGCCGCCGGACCTTCTCATATACACTTGATTCCTATTAGGTTCTTCTAAGACATAGCCTTCAGCCCTAAAATGGGTATTTTCTACATACCTTGGATGCCTTCTGTCAACCTTTAAGGGTGACCCACCAACCCTCTCATCAGCATAAACTGGGCTTTCATAATACCCACAATCTGCCATTTGTTTTTCCCATTTACGGTCTAACATAGAAGCTCTATTTCCTTTATGAGATATAGCCTGTTGTGGTCCATGTAAGGGAGTGAAATAGCCATCTGTGGGATAGGAATGTTGTTTTTGTGGACTCTCAAATGTCTGAGGAGGTATTTCTTCCCTTGACATGTGCGATCAAACCTTAATCTTTCCATTAAGGCATTAATATCATATGGGTCATTTTCTGAAGCTAACTGATCTGCTTGATTTTTTGACAAAAATACATTTGGTTTCATATCAAAAGGGGTACTATTGCTATGTTTTCCAAGTAAGTTATCGTTTTTTAATTCATTTGTGAAATGGTCATCTTCTCCCCAAGCATTAGTTTGTGGGTATTTATCATTGGGGTTGGTCCACCTGTGTTCACCGCCTTGATCAGATGTGCTCTTTGACTACCTACCACTACGTTTTGAAGTGTTAATGATGATCCTCTCAAAGGATGCTTCACCTCATTTGGGCAATTCATTTACAGGAGACAAACTGGAGAGATGTGGTTTGTCTTCTTTTTTTTGGAAATATTCAAATGACATTTGGGGCAGCCCAGAAGGGTTATCTCCCTCAGCTACAATATATGTTTCCATTGCCCCGATTCGATGTTTTCACTAGAAGAGATCCCGGACGAGCACCCAGTGTAACAGGAAATGGTGAAAAGTCCTGTAAATATGTTTTTAGATTGGGAACTTCCCTCTAGAGAAGACAACTCTAACTCTCAGTAAATGATTTATTTCCCAAATACACTGATCCCCCTAAGCAGGTACATTTGATCTTTCGTGGGTGGACTCCACAAGATATAATTAAATAGCCCCAAACCAAATTTATCCAAGGACAGAAAAGGATACAGGTAAAAGTGTTCCACCTTATATCGTAAACTAAATCAGCGAAAGTGTTTCACCTTATATTAGTGGGAGGAATCAGGGAGGCCTTAACAAAGCATACTTTAAGAGTATAAAGTAATGGGAAATGTGCCTGGAATGGTGACGTAGATGTAATAAAAGTAATTACAAGTTATTAATTGACATGAAGCTTAAATGTAGGTTTAAACACGTCTTAAGCTAACCAAACCAGGTTCCCATAATCCTGGTTAGCAAAAGAGGTGCCCAAATCCCACACAGGAGCCACAGGATGAATTTAAAAGTGATGGGTCCATGTAGAAGTAATAAAATGGAAGGGATAAATTTTAAGATGAAGTTTATAAAGGGAGATTACTGCTTTTCTGTAACACTGTATGTGTTGACGGTGGCGCATATTGTTTTACACTGTGCGGATTGTAATCGTTTCAGTCAACAGCTCTGTAGTTTTGTTTCTGTCAGATATTGACTGAAACAAAACCAGCCTTCAAATGATATTGTCACTTCCAATTCAAATCAACCGTTTTAATAATAAATTGTGTGTACTCATTCAAACTAAACTTTTTTTTGTATATTTATTTAACAGATTTATTTACATAGTATTTTATTTTCTACTTTTATCATAAGCTATTACCCATTTCTGTTACCACTCTTTTACATTTCTTACCATTGTATCACAAAGATATATACACAGAACGACACGCGTTTTTGAACGGGTTAAACGATATGGCACAAGTGCCAGCGCGGAAGGATAGAATGAGAGGACACAGGCCTCAAGTGTTATCCTTCCATGATGTTACAAGTGCCATATTGATTAACCCATTCACATATGCATGTCATTCTGTGTTTACTACACACCTTCACGTCTATGAAAAACAATTATTAGAAGGACACTTAGCAAATCATTTGACAACTGTCAACAAAAAGAACACATATTATCATCAACCAAATTTGCGAGGAGAACCCATGTTACCATTTCGTCCCCTGAGCTCCAATGTGTTCTGTGTGCCGACTGGCACATAGAACACATTGGAACTCAGGGGACAATTGTCAGCTATCGCTAGCGATTAAAACTGTAAATGTGATACACAATTTGTAGAAAATTCCAGTGAAATTTCCCTTCTATTTAAAAATAGTCCATCAACGATTTCCATTTGCACAAATGTGCGGAACAGATTTGCATTTTCCGCACGGTTTAGTGTTTCTATAGATGGCGATTACACAGAACAAGTGTGTAATAAATTGATAAATGCTGATGTGATGTTAAGCATCGATAAATAAATGAAAAACAAATACACTCCTGTTTATTTGATGCACAAAGCCAGTTTCTAAAATTTTAAATTGAACATCATATATCGCCCTTTGGGTTCTACGAAAAGTGTTCACCCTGTCGGGAGCCAATTTAGCCAGTTGCTAAAAAAATATTTTAATTTGGCACAAAAAATCTTCATTGGCTAAACGTTTGGCACCAAACAAGTTTCAGAAGTTAAGAACTCGATCAATGATGAAACAAACAAAAATAAACTACACTAAAAACCCAGTGATATTGTAAAGTGGGAATTCGTTTGAAATAGTGTTTAGACTGACTTTCTGCATTCATTGTCAGTGAGTAGCAATAGAGCATTGTTTTTTTAGCTCACCTGACTGAAAGTCAGGGTGAGCTTTTCTGATCACTCTTCGTCTGTCGTCTGTCCGTCTGCCCATCTGTCTGTCGTCTGCCGTCCTGCATGAAGGTGGTGTTTGCGCCTCTTTCTCCTAAACCCACTGGCCACATTTTAATTAAATTTCATGTAAGTAGTGGATATATAGGGGCATTTTGATTTTTATGCAAATTAGGTTTCGGCTCATAGTGAGTGGAGGGGTGGGGAAAAAATGGCCAAATTTTTTTGACAATCTTCTTCAAATGAACCACCAGTAGCAGAGACTTAATATGTGGTATACAGAGTCCTTTTGAGGTTTAGAATCAAGTTTGTTCAAGAGAAGTTTGTCAGACATTATTTGCCTTCGTTATGGGAGAGGGCTAAAATTTTGGCCATGCCTAAAATTTCTATTTTTAGAACCGTGAGGTCGATTTGACCCAAATTTGATATGAGATGATAATGGGTCATAAGAAGTGGATTGATACCAAAAAAAAATTTTCTTGCCGACCCGTGGGAACCACAGGAGCTAAAAATAGAAAAAAAACTAAAATGCCCATATCTCAAAAACTGCACAGCACTGAGAATTTTTATTTGGTGTGAAGCTTTCTTAGGACCAGCAGAAAGGATTGGTCAAACAAATTGCCATCTGTTTTATCATAGGGTACAGTTTCAGGACTTTGAAAAAGTGCTGAGTCAGCACTTTTTAACACTGTAGGCAATGGGAAAAACATTAAAAATCTTCTTCTCCAGATCCAGCAGGCAGAATATTTTGATATTTGGTATGCAACATTGTAGGGTGGATCTGATTCATGTTTGTTCAAATCGGCCCCCTGGATTCATATTTGGGCTCACTATAGAAGCCCGAATTCGAACTTAGTGCATTTCAGGCAAATTTCTTAAAAAATCTTCTTCTCCACATCCAGCAGGCAGAATCTTTTGCTATTTGGTGTGCAACATTGTGGGGTGGATCTGATTCAAGTTTGTTCAAATCGGTCCCCTGGGTTTATATTTGGCTCAGTATAGGAGCCCAAATTTGAACTTAGTGCATTTCAGACAAATTTCTTTGAAAATCTTCTTCTCAAGATCCAGCAGGCAGAACCTTTTGATATTGGGTACGCACCATGCTTGGGGGGGGGGGGGGGGGGTGAAATTCAAGCCAAGCCCCTGGGTTCACATTTGGGCTCACTGTGGTAGCCCGAATTATAACTTAGTTCAAAATGAGGAATTTTCTTTAAGAATCTTCTTCAGATCCAGCTGTCAGAATGTTTTGATATTTGGTATGCGGCATCCTTAGCGGGGGGGGGGGGGGGGGGGGATTCAAGTTTGTTCAAGCCATGTCCCTAGGTCCATATTTGAGCTCACTGTGGGAGCCCGAATGATAACTAGTTCAAAATGAGGAAATTAAAGTTAAAAATGTTCTTCTTCAGATCCAGCAGTAGGAATGTTTTGATATTTGGTATGCGGCATCCTTAGCAGGGGGGGGGTGGGGGGGATTCAAGTTTGTTCAAGCCATGTCCCTAGGTCCATATTAGGGAGCTTGAATTGTAACTTAGTTCGAAATGAGGAATTTTCTTAAAAAATCTTCTTCTTCAGATCCAGCAGTCGGAATGTTTTGATATGTGTTGGTGTGTAGCATCCTTGGGGGGGGGGGGGGATTCAAGTTTGTTAAAGTCAAGTCCCTGGGTCCATATTGGGAGCCCTGTGGGAGCCCAAATTACAACTTAGTCAATATGAGGAGTTTTTCTTTAAAAATCTTCTTCAGTCGGAATGTTTTGATATTTGGCATGCAGCAACCTTGGGGGGGGGGGGGGGAGATTCAAGTTTGTTCAAGCCAAGTCCCTTGGTTCATATTTGGGCTCACTATGGCAGCCCGAATGACAACTTAGTTCAAAATGAGGAATTTTCTTTAAAAATCTTCTTCAGATCCAGCAGATGAATGCTTTTGATATTTTTTATGCAGCATCCTTAGTGGAGTAAGATTCAAGTTTGTTCAAGCCATGCCCCTGGGTTCATATTTGGGCTCACTGTGGGAGCTTGAATTGTAACTTAGTTCAAAATGAGGAATTTTCTTTAAAACTCTTCTTCTTCAGATCCAGCAGTCGGAATGTTTTAATGTTTGGTGTGCAGCATCCTTGGGGGGGGGGGGGGGGGGGGGAGAGATTCAAGTTTGTTAAAGCCAAGTCCCTGGGTTCATATATGGGTTCCCTGTGGGAGCCCGAATTATAATCAATAAGAGGAATATTCTTTAAAAATCTTTTTTTTTTAGATCCACTGGTCAGAATCTTTGGATATTTGGGTATACGCTTTTCTTAGGAGGAGCAGATGCAGCTTGTTGAAATCAATTCTCTTGGTTGATATTTAGGCTACTATGTCAGACGAGCGCCCTCAGGCCCTCTGGGACCTCTTGTGTTCAAAAAATCATTGGAGGATATCAACTTTATAAAAGGCAGAATTTAATTAGATAAATACCCATACGTCAGGAGTTACTCGTGACGGTATGAAATATTAATCTAATGAAATGCTGTCTGTTGTAAAGGTCGCGACCCTCTAAACACGGCGGATTAACAGCGTTAGTCGATTAATATGTTATTATCAGAGTACAACAACAGGTATACGTACTGACATCATTCAACCTGATCATTAATTGAATTAGTGACATAGATACAAATTCGGTGATCGTCCTTTCCTCAGAACTTTCGATTTCTATCGGATTTTTTCCGCCATCAATAAATTATTGCCCATTCACTCGTGATATAACGCCCAGTTCAACACTCTATCAATTTAATTGGATTAGACAGGGAAGAAACACACCCTTTGACATCCAAACCCTTTGTCTGGCACGAAAATATCCAGAATGGTTGCACCTTTGTCACCAGACAGTTTTGGTCGAGCGTGAACAATAGCGTCGATCATCTACGCAGGTCCGGTTTTCCAGCTCCCGTTTCGGTTCTAGTTTCACATTGTATGCTCTATTCATAAATACGTCATCTGTGCCCGACCCCTAGAAGTCTTCTATATTCCGGCAGGTATGCGGAATTCTTTGTTTATTGTCAAAACTGCATGGATACCTATGGAAAAAACATACTAGTGGCATAACGTGATTACACTGGCAAAATTGTCAACGGCCATGTCGACGCTTTGTGTGATGTGCAGTGTTGTACAGTACATTCACCGTGGACTGGTCATAATTCACGAGGGGGCTGCGATGTCCACGCATGCCCGTACGAGGTATTAAAATTCATCATCAGCAAATGTCTATTATATTACATTATACATATACCTATAATTAGCATTTGAAATTTAATATTATTGCGTCCGTGGAAATATTGCTCACCCGTGGAAAGTGACCAATCCGTGGCGATCGTACTGTACAAGCCAATGCTATTGTCACGTTGATTATCATGCATAATTTGCAATAGCAAAACCCCAGTGACTCTCCTCCACTGTTCCACCGGGCTGAGGTGAGGTGGTAGAGGATCGTACCGCGGTTTTCTCGTGAGTAAAAATTAAACAGTTTTCCAGTAAACGGAGTCCTAATGTTTACATCGAGAGTAATCGCTTGACTGCACTGGTTACGTGAAATAATTCATGAGAGGTGAGGGACGTTGTACAAACACGAGTGCGCGAATGCACACGAGTGTTTTACAATATAGTCCCTCGCCTCGAATGAATTATTTCACATAACCAGTCCAGTCAAACGATTACTCTGTTTATTACTTTTCATTATTAACGATAATTATATTATTTAACCCTTTACCTAACGTGACAGCCAGTGCTATTCTCAAAAATCGCCAATTCATTTTAATTATTTTTTCATTTTTTGTCTCTGAAACATAGATTATGACCCCTCATTGGAACGAGCTCGTCGAGCTCGTTCCAATGAGGGGTCATAACCTATGTTTTTGAGACAAAAAATGAAAATAATAGCTATTCAAAAAAAATTTTGCGAGTGCCGTCTGCTTTTCATTTTAGGTAAAGGGTTGAAAAAAAACAAAAAACGATGAAGTCCCCATTACACCCACGACAAAGCGTCTCCGTTTGCGCGCCCGGATACGTGACACAATTGTTGATAGCATAATTCACTTGTTAAGTTATTGTTTATAATCAAATCCGGAAATCCCAGTAAATCACACTTTGGAAAGTAATAAAATACGGCAAATGCCATCCTACAGTAGTTGTTAGCACAAGAACTTACTTTCGATAAAGATGATATATAGCAAGAGTAATACACAACTCAGGTTTATAGAAACGAATTGGGAAGTGCTGTATTATTCGTAAATATAAAAGGAATGTCATTTTAAATATTAAATATCTAAGAATGTTAAGGGGCAACGGAACATCTGATATAACAATGGCATTGGCAATTTTATTTCAAGTAAAAATTTGAAATTATACCAGTAAATGGAGTCCTAATCTTTACAATGCGAGAAAATACCATCCGGCAGATTGTTAGTCCATGAGCGACAATTTACTTCAAATAGATGCTGTATAGCAAGAGTAACACACAACTCGGGTTCACAGATACGAATTAGGAAGTGCTGTATTATTCGCAAATATAAACAGAATATCATTTTAAATGTTTCAGAAACTTAGCGGGGAACGATATAACTGATGTAACAATGGCTTTTGATGGTTTGACCAACCTGCAGACTATGTGAGTACGTTGTATATATTTTAGAGTTTTCGTTCCGAAAACTAAATCAACAGGCCCGAGCATATAAGTGCGTTTGAGATAAGGTGTTTCCAGTCTATCGAGCAATTTCTGTACAAAAAAGTCTTTTAAACGATATAAAACAGATTGTAAAACAGTGATTTATTATGAAAGTCGAGTAAAATTAATTTCGGCAAATAGATGTCCGTTCCGATATGCCCTATATACAGGCACAATCGAAATAAGCTTTCTAAAAAAATAAATAAAATAAAATAAGCTTCAATGCAATGTTGCAGCCTGTTCGAAGTTTTACTATTAACCCTTTACCTAACTGATCTACCCCACCCGCCCTCGTAATATACAAATTCTGCAGTTTAAAAATATTATTTATAAAAAAACAACAATACCATATTACCTGCCCCTCATTGGAACGAGCTTGTCGAGCTCACTCGAATGAGCGTGACCTGATATGATTTTGTTGAAATTTCTATAGAAATTTGAAAAAAGTGATATTTAAAATAATATATTTTGATATCGTGTGCTTTGGGTGAAGGGTTAAAAGGTTAAACTACATACAGATGATTTACAACACACCAACGTCGATAACCAGGAATGTATTCTTCAAGAAAATACATGTTTTGTACAACACCTTTCAACGGAAAGGATATACGTCGTGACGTGTTTTCCTTAATTTATGTTGGGAACCATCTCAGCCAACTTACAAGCATCGGCGAGGCATGGAATCTATCACAACGTGCCTTACATGACAAAAACGAAGTGAATGATTTTCGACACCAATACGGTCTCAAAATGCTGTCTTCAGCCGAAGGGATACAAGTTTTGGACGCAACCAAACAACAGGTTCGTAATTACCAGAACTCGATTTTAAATGAGGCAGTTAAACTACCACACGACGCACTATTATTGTCAGGGGCATCGTGAAGGTGATCGACTAAGGGTGGGTGACGGTGTAAATTTAATTTGCCTCGACTATGACGGCTCACGTTCCGACCGACAACATAATCAAACAACCTCATCATGGCATACCTTCGTCGATAACATGCCTTGATAGTAGTAGGACAGGATCCAGACGGGCATGTTTTGGGGGATCTCATTTGGAGGATCTCATGTGACGTCATACCGCAATGTATTATGGGTATCACGTGGTTGTCATGGTAACCCATGTGGGCGGCCATGTTGTGACGTAATTTTCATGGTGATGGGTGATGTGAGTGCGCATGTGCAGCTCGTGTTGTTAGGGTGATACATGTTTCCGTCGTCCATTTTGTATGAAGGGGGCCGCCATCTTTGTTTCTATGGTGGCACGTGGTTGCTATGTGACCCAAAGGCTTCTTATAGGGCTAAGAGGTCTGTAACAGGTATGTTCGATTGACTGGGAGTATTTTCTGGAACGACTTCCCTGTATAATTACCCAAATAAACCCGACAATACCTCCAAACCTCCAAAAACTACTTTATTTGATGTGGATTCCCCGCAGAATCCTGCTTTTAACCGAAATGGACTTGTTTAGAGTAGCACGTAGTGCAATAGATTTTTTAAAAAGTCGTGTTCGATTGAATGGGAGTATTTTGGAAGGACTTCGGGTGCCGAAGGCCATATGTTTCCCAAAAAGGGGTGCCTGGGGATATGGTCCAGGTGATGAGAAATGGATACGACTTCGTTTTAATAAGGGGAGATAACTCTATACGAGTAAGGACAGGTTATGGGAAATCAAGCAATCTGATTGGTTAGTTATAATTTATATAAATGATCTAGATAAATGAAACAACAAGAGTACTTGGAATAGGGTCAGAACTAACAAGAATAGACCAGAATAGCTAAATATAGTAATAATAAGCAAAGCTGTTCCAACTAATAGGCTCTTCTACGCTACTGGGGTATACTCTAGAACAAAGGAACATGGCCAGATAGACGAAAACTGTTGCGTATATAGATAGAAGCAGAGAATTCTGAAAGAATTCGAAATAGTAAAAATTATCGGGTTTATTTGGTTAATTATCTTCGGAAGTCCTTCCAAAATACTCCCATTCAATCGAACACGACTTTTTAAAAAATCTATAGCACTACGTGCTACTCTAAACAAGTCCATTTCGGTTAAAAGCAGGATTCTGCGGGGAATCCATATCAAATAAAGTAGTTTTTTGGAGATTTGGAGGGATTGTCGGGTTTATTTGGGTAATTATACAGGGAAGTCGTTCCAGAAAATACTCCCAGTCAATCGAACATACCTGTTACAGACCTCTTAGCCATATAAGAAGCCTTTGGGTCACATAGCAACCACGTGCCACCATAGAAACAAAGATGGCGGCCCCTTCATACAAAATGGACGACGGAAACACGTATCACCCTAACAACACGAGCTGCACATGCGCACTCACATCACCCATCTCCATGACAATTACGTCACAACATGGCCGCCCACATGGGTTACCATGGCAACCACGTTATACCCATAATACATTGCGGTATGACGTCACATGAGATCCCCCAAATGAGATCCCCCAAAACATGCCCGTCTAGACCCTGTCCTACTACTCTTGATGATGTAGTTGGAATATCAGTCATTCGAAATTACATTTTATATACTCAAGCCTTCTTGGTAATTGATTTGTGGATGAATAAAATATACCCCACCCCTGACAAACTTGTTGATATATCCTCCATTTTTATTAGCTAACAGTGCTTAAAATAACGTTTTTTCTTTGCGTAGCAAAATGTTACAAATTTCCAAAAAATGAATAGCATTTTGTAAAAATTGCATAGCTGTTATTGTATACCAGAGTTATGTTATGCTGTTTTGTATTGAATTCTTCTAAGTAGATAGAATAGTTTCCATCCATTTCCAAATGATCTGCAACACATGAAACATTTACCATGTTTTTTTTAACTGAACTGCCTTTAAGGTTTGCATGGACTTGGATATTTTCAATTGGCGTCTTGGTTGTTTAATAGAATTCTCAAAATGGAAGTTGGGATTTTTAATTTGATGGGCTTGAAGTTATTTTTAATGGGCATTTTATGCAAAATTTTGTAAAACAGGAAGAATTTAAACCAATAGAATTCATCTTACATATGAAGTTGCTAATGATACTTGATGGAGAGTTAATCTGAGTTATGCCTGGAATGTTCCACAATCAGAAGTAAAGCATCAGTGAACTAGTTTTCAAATTTGTTTGCAAATTTTCATTTACATTTTGCGATACAAGATAATCAACTGCAGCCTAATAGGCTGCAGTTGATTATCTTGTATCGCAAATGCTATACATAATTGAACATTGTGAAGCTTTTTGCAAGTTTTGCATAGCAAAAAGCGACGCGACACTGCTTATTTTGAGCCCTGTTAGCTAAGAATGTCACGGGAAATGCCGGCGGTAAATCCCGTACACGGTGGGTGTAACTTTAATACACGGTGACCTAGAGTTATCTTTCTCGGGGTGAGTAGCCGCCAATACTATTCTGATGCATTTCTACTCGCTTCGAATTTTAAAAATTTGAATTAAAGCAAAATAAGAGAATTTAAGTACCAAACAATTTGTCAAGGTACCGTATTACTTGATTTAAGATATTAAATATTGCAAAAATGGACAGAAAATATTATTTGTAGTCCCAAAAGTTCTTTGTTGTTTTTCGATTCTATCGATTTTTTATACTGAAGCCAAGGGGCGGGGGGGGGGGGGGCACTAAAAATTTGCAAGACGTGACGTCCTATTGTTTATTTGGCTCCTTTTTACACCCACCCACCCACTACGTGCAAATTTTCTACTACCGTTCTCAACACCCACCCCCACTCTCCCACGTTGAGCTCGTTCCAATGAGGGGTCATAACCTATGTTTTTGAGACAAAAAATGAAAAAAAATAGTTATTCAATCATTTTTTGGCAAGTGTCGTCTGCTTTTTATGTTAGGTAAAGGGTTAAACTGGTACCACCAATTTAAACCTCTGTGGGCTGCTGTGGGCCCCAATCTACAAAGGACAAGCTGTTCATTATCAGGCTTGGCCAGAGCAGGTGTACATATACGGGAACAAATTTTCATTTGAATTGTTCCAAAAATATTGTCTGCACATTTTCTACATTTCGAACAAGACATCCACCCCCTACTAACGTGTGACATTTTCCCAGTTTAAGCCCAATATTCTCACATATAAAGCCTCCTGATGAATTTATGTCAAGAGTGTGATGTACAACATCATCTTTAAGGTTTGAAACACAAATGATGGTATATATTAGCTGATATATTGATATATTTTTTAAAAATTCAAAAAATTGCACAGGTTGGAAATGCACATTTTTGGCGCACCCACCCACCCCCACGTCACGTCTTGTAAATTTTTGGTGGCCTCCCCCTTATGAAGCAAATATTTTCTTTGGAGTTTACTCAACAGATTAAAGGTGATGTTTTGAAGGTTTAAAAGTGCCTTGTTAACCCCTTTTAGGTGGTAATGACAGTACATGTATGTAAATGTATGTACAAGTGTTGGCTTTTCATTAAACATATTCCTGAAAGCCATCGTTGGGGTGTATATATATAGTTAGCAAGTGGCCGGGTACAGGATGGTACCTTGTCTGTGGATTTTGTACTAGGCTCGGCTTCCTCCTCACCTGTTATAAAACCTACAGACCAGGTACCAACCTGCACCTTGTCACTTGCTGACTACGTAACTGATAATACGCGTAGTTGTCGTGACGCAACTCCCTCTTTAATTTGTAGTAACTACAAATTGGTCACACTGTCCCCTATAGAAGCCCGCGTTTGGTAAAAAAGTATGAAAAGATTTCGTGTATCAAATCTAGTCCTGTAAGAAAGTAGCACATTGCCGGTAAGAGCGATTAGATATTTAAGACTTAAATCCTGACAGAAATATTCCCACTGAAAAATATATTTGGTATGACACAAGCACTTGAATTCCTTTTGGCGACGTCCTTGAATATTGGGCCTGTCGTTCACCATAGATCAAATGAACTGCCAGCACAATCATCTAATTCTAAGAAAACGGCCACAAAGAATGGATGTTTGCTTTGCTCGCCATTTTTTGCTAAAAACAATACAACTGGACAAAACCAGATGTCTTCACTGCAAGTAAATGCAACTTCGGTTGAATCATTCACATAACAAGTGAAATGAGTTGACTGTCGCTTTATCGAAGTATAAATGTATTAAGCTGTTTATTTCCTGACATAATGTAATCTAACAATTTGATTGGCTAATATGGATGTTGTAAAAAATGCCCTCAGCCACCAGAGATATATACAGCTTGGTTTAGTCTGGTTTAACCCTTTACCCAACGTAACGGCCAAACCGGACAGCGCTATTCACAAAAATCGCCAATTAATTTTCATTATTTTTTTCATTTTTTGTCTCAAAAACATAGGTTATGACCCCTCTTTGGAACGAGCTCGTTCCAACGAGGGGTCATAACCTATGTTTTTGAGACAAAAAAATGAGAAAAAAAATTAGTTATTCAAGAATTTTTTTGCAAGTGTCGTCTGCTTTTATGTTAGGTAAAGGGTTAAAAACGTGAATATGCAGATAATGTGATTTATTAGAGTTCATAATAATACTAAGTATATGATAATGGTATACGCATTACAATTAATCATGTTGCTCATTAAAAAAATAATCAAAGTAATATTTTTAGTTTTGTTACATTCGTAACAAAAAATGAGGTCTCTAATGGAATGATGTTTTCGTGTGGAGTTATAAATTATTCGCACACTCATTCAAAATTCCTTGTGGACAGTATTTGTTGGTTTCCCTCTGTCGTTCTCCCACATTGTAAAAATCCACTGAGCATTCATTTCTATGTCGTCTGTTTCAATCTATTATTAACCGATTTTGTTTTGGTGATTCTTTCTGTCTCTGCGAGTCGGGGAGCTTAACTAAATTTGAATCGAATTGAATTTCAATTGTTTCAGCAGGGGGAGCTGTAGCTGTGTTAGCTCCTTCTTCCACTGTGGAACGCAGCCAGTAATCCTGGCTGGGGTAATTAGGTCTAAGCCTTGGCTAGATATCCTCTCCAGTGAGCCGGCAGACCCAGGTCTTCCTATTTCTGTAGCGACATCAAAAAACGGTGAACCAGGAGTAAGAGGAGCGTGGTTCTCCTTACAGTGTTTCGATCTCAAAATTGCTTTTTCCAATTCTCTTCTTAATTGGGCTTTTTTATCTGCCAAAGCCCCGAAAGTGCTTGAAGCTCCGAAATGCTATCAAATGCTGACGAATGAAAAGTTACAGCGCGTCGAAGGCGCCCGGGTACCATGCGGGATTTGAAATCCATTGCGACCCGAATAACCTTATTTTCTTTTGAATCCATGAGAGTCGGAAGCGAGGGCCAATAATCCTATTTGGTTTGAGTGTGTGCACTGGCAGTAGGGTACTGGAGTCAGACCCCCGAGAACCTCGTACTGGAAGGTGACTAGGAATTATCCATAACTACAAGAATTCTGCTCTGTGTTTTACTTAGAAACGTGGGCATATTTATAGTGACACTTAAACCGCTGTTGGATGGTTGTTTTAGAAAAAAAGAAAAAGAAACTCAAACAGTCGGTGGTTTGGGCGCAGCCCGAGCAGATTATCCATAACAGTTATTAAAAAGAAAAAAAATCATCACCAATATGTGTTTTGAAAGCTTGGAGTTATTCATCAGCCTATAAGGGAGAGTGGATGCCGAGCCTTGATCATTTGGTCTACGATCAGGGGGGACAAATAACGGGTTGATGAGAGGAATAAAAAAACACCAAAACGCAGGCATACATCCAAAAGTCATAGCCAGACAACTCGAGAAAATTGAAACCATTTGCCACTGGCTCCTGACCCCTTTAGGGTCCAAAATGGCCCCTAATCCGTGCTTTGACCCAACATACCCAAATAACTGCCAAAAGTTGGACAAATAACTATATAAAAAGTCATAACCAGACAACACAAGAAAATTGAAACCATATACCATTGGTCCCTAACCCCTTTTAGGGCCAAAATGGCCACTAAAGAGTGTCTCAACCCAAAATACCCAAATAACTGCGAACAGTTGGACAAATAACTATACAGAAAGTCATAGCCAGACAACGCAAGACAATTGAAACCATTTACCATTGGTTCCTGACCCTTTTTAGGGTCCAAAATGGCCCCTAATCCGTGCCTTGACCCAAAATACGCAAATAACTGCCAATGGTTTGACAAATAACTATATAAAAAGTCATAACCAGACAACGCAAAAAAATGAAACCATTTACCATTGGCCCCTGACCCTTTTTAGGGTCCAAAATGGCCCCTAAACCGTGCCTGAAGCAAAAATACCCAAATAACTGCCCCTAGTTCGAGAAATAACTATATAAAAGGTCATAGCCAGACAACACGAGAAAACTGAAACCATATATCATTGGCCCATAACCATTTTTAGGAATCAAAATGGCCCCTAAAGCGTGCCTAAACCCAAAATACCCAAAATAACTGCCAAAAGTTGGACAAATAACTATATAAAAAGTCATAGCCAGACAACTCAACACAATTGAAACCATTTACCATTGGCTTCTGACCTTTTTTAGGGTCCAAGATGGCCCCTAATCCGTGCCTTGACCCAAAATACCCAAACAAATGCCAATGGTTTGACAAATAACTATATAAAAAGTCAAAGCCAGACAACGCAAAAAATTGAAACCATTTACTATTGGCTCCTGACCCTTTTTATGGTCCAAAATGGCTCCTAAACCGTGCCTGAACCAAAAATATCCAACTAACTGCCCCTAGTTCGAGAAATAACTATATAAAAGGTCATAGCCAGACAACATGAGAACATTGAAACCATTTACCATTGGCTCCTGACCCTTTTCAGGGTCCAAAATGGCTACTAAACCGTGCCTGTACCAAAAATACCCAAATAACTGCCAATGATTTGACAAATAACTATATAAAAAGTCATAGCCATAGTTGCGTTGTCTGGCTATGACTTTTTATATAGTTATTTGTCCAACTGTTGGCAGTCATTTTGGTATTTTGGGTTTAGGCATGCTTTAGGGGCCATTTTGGTCCCTAAAAAGGGTTAGAGGCCAATGATAAATGGTTTCAATTTTCTTGCGTTGTCTGGCTATGACCCTTTATATAGTTATTTCTCGAACTAGGTGCAGTTATTTGGGTATTTTTGGTTCAGGCACGATTTAGGGGCCATTTTGGACCCCAAAAAGGGTCAGGAGCTAATGGTAAATGGTTCAAACCTTTTGCATTGTCTGGCTATGACTTTTTATATAGTTATTTGTCAAACCATTGGCAGTTATTTGGATATTTTTGGTTCAGGCATGATTTAGGGGCCATTTTGGACCCTAAAAAGGGTCAGGAGCCAATGGTAAATGGTTTCAATTTTCTTGAGTTGTCTGGCTATGACTTTTTATATAGTTATTTGTCCAACTGTTGGCAGTTATTTGGTATTTGGGGTTTAGGCATGCGTTAGAGGCCATTTTTGACCTTAGAAAGGGTTAGGGGCCAATGATAAATGGTTTCAATTTTCTTGCGTTGTCTGGCTATGACCTTTTGTATTGTTATTTCTCGAACTGGGGGCAGTTATTTGGGTATTTTTGGTTCCAGCACGGTTTAGGAGCCATTTTGGACCCTTAAAAGGGTCAGCAGCCAATGGTAAATGGTTTCAATTTTCTTGAGTTGTCTGGCTATGACTTTTTATATAGTTATTTGTCCAACTGTGGGCAGTTATTTGGGTATTTAGGGCTTAAGCACGCTTTAGAGGCCATTTTGGAC
Source organism: Pictodentalium vernedei (assembly GCA_031216915.1). Taxonomy (NCBI): domain Eukaryota; kingdom Metazoa; phylum Mollusca; class Scaphopoda; order Dentaliida; family Dentaliidae; genus Pictodentalium; species Pictodentalium vernedei. The sequence goes on along the minus strand of CM062296.1, from coordinate 135,286,807 downwards.
CTTAAAAAGGGTTAGGGGCCAATGATAAATGGTTTCAATTTTGTTGTGTTGTCTGGCTATGACCTTTCGTGTAGTTATTTCCCGAACTAGGGGCAGTTATTTGGGTATTTTTGGTTCAGGCACGTTTAGGGGCCATTTTGGAGCAGTTATTTGGGTTCAGGCATTGTTTGTTTAGTGGCCATTTTGGACCCTAAAAAGGGTCAGGAGCCAATGGTAAATGGTTTCAATTTTCTTGAGTTGTCTGGCAATGACTTTTTTGTATAGTTATTTGTCCAACTGTTGGCAGTTATTTGGGTATTTAGGGTTTAGGCGCGCTTTAGGTGCCATTTTGGTCCCTGAAAAGGGTCAGGAGCCAACGGTAAATGGTTTCAATATTCTTGAGTTTTCTGGCTATGACTTTTTATATAGTTATTTGCCCAACTGTTGGCAGTTATTTGGGTATTTAGGGTTTAGGCGCGCTTTAGGGGCCATGTTGGTCCCTGAAAAGGGTCAGGAGCCAATGGTAAATGGTTTCAATTTTCTTGAGTTGTCTGGCTATGACTTTTTATATAGTTATTTGTCCAACTGTTGGCAGTTATTTGGGTATTTAGGGTTTAGGCATGCTTTAGAGGCCATTTTTGACCTTAAAAAGGGTTAGGGGCCAATGATAAATGGTTTCAATTTTCTTGTGTTGTCTGGCTATGACCTTTCGTATAGTTATTTCTCGAACTAGGGGCAGTTATTTGGGCATTTTTGGTTCAGGCACGTTTAGGGGCCATTTTGGACCCGAAAAAGGGTCAGGAGCCAATGGTAAATGGTTTCAATTTTTTGCGTTGTCTGGCTATGACTTTTTATAGAATTATTTGTCCAACTGTTGGCAGTTATTTGGGTATTTGGGGTTTAGGCACGCTTTATGGGCCATTTTGGTCCCTAAAATGGGTTAGGAGCCAATGATAAATGGTTTCAATTTTCTTGCGTTGTCTGGCTATGACCTTTTATATAGTTATTTCTCGAACTAGGTGCAGTTATTTGGGTATTTTGTGTTCAGGCATTGTTTGTTTAGTGGCCATTTTGGACCTTAAAAAGGGTCAGGAGCCAATGGTAAATGGTTTCCATTTTTTGTGTTGTCTGGCTATGACTTTTTATATAGTTATTTGTCAAACCATTGGCAGTTATTTGGGTATTTTTGGTTCAGGCACAGTTTAGGAGCCATTTTGGACCCTTAAAAGGGTCAGCAGCCAATGGTAAATGGTTTCAATTTTCTTGAGTTGTCTGGCTATGACTTTTTATGTAGTTATTTGTCCAACTCTTGGCAGTTATTTGGGTATTTAGGGTTTAGGCGCGCTTTTGGGGCCATTTTGGTCCCTGAAAAGGGTCAGGAGCCAATGGTAAATGGTTTCAGTATTCTTGAGTTTTCTAGCTATGACTTTTTATATAGTTATTTGTCCAACTGTTGGCAGTTATTTGGGTATTTAGGGTTTAGGCATGCTTTAGAGGCCATTTTGGTCCCCAAAAAGGGTTAGGGGCCAATGATAAATGGTTTCAATGTTCTCGTGTTGTCTGGCTATGACCTTTTATATAGTTATTTCTCGAACTAGGGGCAGTTATTTGGATATTTTTGGTTCGGTCACGGTTTAGGGGCCATTTTGGACCCTAAAAAGGGTCAGGAGCCAATGGTAAATGGTTTCAATTTTTTGTGTTGTCTGGCTTTGACTTTTTATATAGTTATTGGTCAAACCATTGGCATTTATTTGGGTATTTTGGGTCAAGGCACAGATTAGGGGCCATCTTGGACCCTAAAAAGGGTCAGGAGCCAATGGTAAATGGTTTCAATTTTTTGCGTTGTCTGGCTTTGACTTTTTATATAGTTATTTGTCAAACCATTGGCAGTTATTTGGGTATTTTGGGCCAAGGCACGGATTAGGGGCCATCTTGGACCCTAAAAAGGGTCAGTAGCCAATGATAAATGGTTTCAATTGTGTTGAGTTGTCTGGCTATGACTTTTTATACAGTTATTTGTCCAACTTTTGGCAGTTATTTGGGTATTTTGGGTTTAGGCATGCTTTAGGGGCCATTTTGGTTCCTGAAAATGGTTAGGGGCCAATGAGATATGGTTTCAATTTTCTTGTGTTGTCTGGCAATAACCTTTTATATAGTTATTTCTCGAACTAGGGGCAGTTATTTGGGTATTTTTGCTTCAGGCACAGTTTAGGGGCCATTTTGGACCCTAAAAAGGGTCAGGAGCCAAAGGTGAATGGTTTCATTTTTTTGCATTGTCTGGCTATGACTTTTTATATAGTTATTTGTCAAACCATTGGCAGTTATTTGGGTAATTTGGGTCAAGGCACGGATTAGTGGCCATCTTGGACCCTAAAAGGGTCAGAAGCCAATGGTAAATGGTTTCAATTGTGTTGAGTTGTCTGGCTATGACTTTTTTATACAGTTATTTGTCCAACTTTTGGCAGTTATTTGGGTATTTGGGGTTTAGGCACGCTTTAGGGGCCATTTTGGTCCCTAAAAAGGGTTAGGGGGCCAATGATAAATGGTTTCAGTTTTCCTGTGTTGTCTGGCTATGACCTTTTATGTAGTTATTACTCGAACTAAGGGCAGTTATTTGGGTATTTTGGGTTCAGGCACGTTTAGGGGCCATTTTGGACCCTAAAAAGTGTCAGGAGCCAATGGTAAATGGTTTGAATTTTTTGGCGTTGTCTGGCTATGGCTTTTTATATAGTTATTTGTCAAGCCATTTGCAGTTATTTAGGCATTTTGGTTCAAGGCATGGATTAGAGGCCATTTTGGACCCTAAAAAGGGTCAGGAGCCACTGATAAATGGTTTCAATTTTCTTGAGTTTTCTGGCTATGACTTTTTATAGAATTATTTGTCCAACTGTTGGCAGTTATTTGGGGATTTGGGGTTTAGGCACGCTTTATGGGCCATTTTGGTCCCTAAAAAGGGTTAGGAGCCAATGATAAATGGTTTCAATTTTCTTGCGTTGTCTGGCTATGACCTTTTATATAGTTATTTCTCGAACTAGGTGCAGTTATTTGGGTATTTTGTGTTCAGGCATTGTTTGTTTAGTGGCCATTTTGGACCTTAAAAAGGGTCAGAAGACCAATGGTAAATGGTTTCCATTTTTTGTGTTGTCTGGCTATGACTTTTTATATAGTTATTTGTCAAACCATTGGCAGTTATTTGGGTATTTTTGGTTCAGGCACGTTTTAGGAGCCATTTTGGACCCTTAAAAGGGTCAGCAGCCAATGGTAAATGGTTTCAATTTTCTTGAGTTGTCTGGCTATGACTTTTTATGTAGTTATTTGTCCAACTGTTGGCAGGTATTTGGGTATTTAGGGTTTAGGCGCGCTTTTGGGGCCATTTTGGTCCCTGAAAAGGGTCAGGAGCCAATGGTAAATGGTTTCAGTATTCTTGAGTTTTCTAGCTATGACTTTTTATATAGTTATTTGTCCAACTGTTGGCAGTTATTTGGGTATTTAGGGTTTAGGCATGCTTTAGAGGCCATTTTGGTCCCCAAAAAGGGTTAGGGGCCAATGATATATGTTTTCAATGTTCTCGTGTTGTCTGGCTATGACCTTTTATATAGTTATTTCTCGAACTAGGGGCAGTTATTTGGATATTTTTGGTTCGGTCACGGTTTAGGGGCCATTTCAGACCCTAAAAAGGGTCAGGAGCCAATGGTAAATGGTTTCAATTTTTTGTGTTGTCTGGCTTTGACTTTTTATATAGTTATTGGTCAAACCATTGGCATTTATTTGGGTATTTTGGGTCAAGGCACGGATTAGGGGCCATCTTGGACCCTAAAAAGGGTCAGGAGCCAATGGTAAATGGTTTCAATTTTTTGCGTTGTCTGGCTTTGACTTTTTTATAGTTATTTGTCAAACCATTGGCAGTTATTTGGGTATTTTGGGCCAAGGCACGGATTAGGGGCCATCTTGGACCCTAAAAAGGGTCAGTAGCCAATGGTAAATGGTTTCAATTGTGTTGAGTTGTCTGGCTATGACTTTTTATACAGTTATTTGTCCAACTTTTGGCAGTTATTTGGGTATTTTGGGTTTAGGCACGCTTTAGGGGCCATTTTGGTTCTTGAAAATGGTTAGGGGCCAATGAGATATGGTTTCAGTTTTCTTGTGTTGTCTGGCAATAACCTTTTATATAGTTATTTCTCGAACTAGGGGCAGTTATTTGGGTATTTTTGCTTCAGGCACAGTTTAGGGGCCATTTTGGACCCTAAAAAGGGTCAGGAGCCAAAGGTAAATGGTTTCATTTTTTTGCATTGTCTGGCTATGACTTTTTATATAGTTACTTGTCAATCCATTGGCAGTTATTTGGGTATTTTGGGTCAAGGCACGGATTAGTGGCCATCTTGGACCCTAAAAAGGGTCAGAAGCCAATGGTAAATGGTTTCAATTGTGTTGAGTTGTCTGGCTATGACTTTTTATACAGTTATTTGTCCAACTTTTGGCAGTTATTTGGGTATTTTGGGTTTAGGCACGCTTTAGGGGCCATTTTGGTCCCTAAAAAGGGTTAGGGGCCAATGATAAATGGTTTCAGTTTTCCTGTGTTTTTTGGCTATGACCTTTTATATAGTTATTACTCGAACTAAGGGCAGTTATTTGGGTATTTTGGGTTCAGGCACGTTTAGGGGCCATTTTGGACCCTAAAAAGTGTCAGGAGCCAATGGTAAATGGTTTGAATTTTTTGGCGTTGTCTGGCTATGGCTTTTTATATAGTTATTTGTCAAGCCATTTGCAGTTATTTAGGTATTTTGGTGGCATGGATTAGAGGCCATTTTGGACCCTAAAAAGGGTCAGGAGCCACTGATAAATTGTTTCAATTTTCTTGAGTTTTCTGGCTATGATTTTTTATATAGTTATTTGCCCAACTGATGGCAGTTATTTGGGTATTTTGGGTTTAGGCACATTTTAGGGGCCATTTTGATTCCTAAAAAGGGTTAGGGGCCAATGATAAATGGTTTCAATTTTCCTGTGTTGTCTGGATATGACCTTTTATATAGTTATTTCGCGTACTGGGGACAGTTATTTGGATATTTATGGTTCGGGCACGGTTTAGAGGCCATTTTGGTTCCTAAAAAGGGCTAGGGGCCAATGATAAATGGTTTCAATTTTCTTGTGTTGTCTGGCTATGACCTTTTGTATAGTTATTTCGCGTATTGGGGGCAGTTATTTGGATATTTGTGGTTCAGGCACGGTTTAGGGGCCATTTTGGACCGTAAAAACGATCAGGAGCCATTGGTAAACGGTTTCAATTTTTTGTGTTTTCTGGCTATGACTTTTTGTATAGTTATTTGTCAAACCATTGGCAGTTATTTGGGTATTTTGGGTCAAAGCACGGATTAGGGGCCATTTTGGACCCTAAAAAGTTTCAGGAGCCAATGGTAAATGGTTTCAATTTTTGCATTGTCTGGCTATGACTTTTTATATAGTTACTTGTCAAACCATTGGCAGTTATTTGGGTATTTTGGGTCAAAGCTCGGATTAGGGGCCATTTTTGACCCTAAAAAGGGGTCAGGAGCCAATGGTATATGGTTTCAATTTTCTTAAGTTGTCTGGCTATGACTTTCTATACAGTTATTTCTCCAAATGTTGGCAGTTATTTGTGTATTTTGGGTTTAGGCACGCTTTAGGGGCCATTTTGGTTCCTAAAAATGGTTAGGGGGCCAATGATAAATGGTTTCAATTTTCTCGTGTTGTCTGGCTATGACTTTTTGTATAGTTATTTCCCGAACTAGTGGCAGTTATTTGGGTATTTTTGGTTCAGGCACGGTTTATGGGCCATTTTGGACCCCATGGTAAATGGTTTCAATTTTTTGCGTTGTCTGGCTATGACTTTTTATATAGTTATTTGGGTATTTTGGGTCAAGGAACGGATTAGGAGCCATTTTGGACCTTATTTACTGGTCGACAAAGGAGGCAGTATGCTATTCCATATTCGTTGAGAGTGGCTATGACCTGTTAGGGTCTTTTTGCGTAATACTTCAAAAACCAAATTTTGAATAAGGAACCAGGAATAAGTAACAAAAATCACAGCGCTCTTATAATAGTGATAGGAAGGTAGTGACAGAGTTACAAGGTCCTTGCCACGGTGGCTTTTAATTTTTAAAGCCCATGGTCGTTTTTGTTTACCGAACATGGTCCTGGAGTTCATTCCACGCTTTACACTTGAGTAAACGAAAGATTTTCAACGTAGCGTGCTTTGAGCCGGAGAAAATGACAGGTTATCCGAATTTCTCAGACTATACCTCTGTATCGATGAAACCGGCGGTGGGAGTACATTGTAGAGGTAGGACGATGTGAGTTTGTGGTATATTTTATGGAACTGGACGAGCTTAGATTTTTTCCGTCCACTTGCAAGTTGTTCCCACCCATATACTAGCTCCAGTTTACTTTTGGGAGCACTGCGTGTTGAACTCTTGCAGCTTCATATTGTATAGCCTCGAGACGATTAGACTCATCCAAGGTGCAGTTGTCCCATATCTGGCAGGCGTATTCTAACAGAGGACGAATAAAGAGGAGTATAAAGACCGGAGGGCTTTACGATTTAGAATATACTTAAAATTCTTCAGCAGATTGACTCTAGTCCATGACTTATCCGTAATTGTTTCCAAGTGATCCGACCACTTTCCGTGCGAGTTTAATGGTAAACCTAAGTGTTTATTAAAAGCTACTTCACGTTTTGCTTCTTTAGACATTTCAAGAGGCGGTTGAGGTCGTGTCTTAAGTTATCTCATAACTACCATAGTCACTGGTTCAGCTGGATTGAAAACAACAATCCACTTGTTTGACCAATTTTCTATTTCTTTAATATCTTTTCTGAGAATCTGAGCAGATTGCACTGGGTCTTCAATTATGATCGACAAGGCTGTATCGTCAGCGAATAATCGTATATCGCTCGTTATGTTATCGACCATATCGTAAAAATATATACGAAAGAGTAGAGGGCCAAGAATAGATCCTTGGGGACGCCAGTCTATTACTTATTTATTGGCGTTTAAGGTCACATATTTCTGCACAATGGCTAACCATGACCGTGGCAGTTTTACGGGTGGAGGAAGCCGGAGTACCCGGAGAGAACCACCGAGCAACGGCGAGCAACTGTCAGCTCCCCAACATACCAAATCCACACAAGCAGGGTTAGCATTGGTTGAAGACAAGTGCATCATCGACGTGCAGTACGCCTTAGTGCACAACGTCACCGTGCTCCCACGTGGGCAATGGGGGTGAAGTGTCTTGCCTAAGGACACAACGCGGTTGCCGCAGGTGGGATTCGAACCGAGGACCTCTCGGCTTGCAGCCTGCACCTCTACCAACTGAGCCACCGCACCCCCAGGACGCCAGCCTCAATTTCCTTCCAGGTTGACAAGGCTGAGCCTAGTATCACTCTCTGCTGTCTTCTAAACCAATAGGATTGAAACCATAACAATACTTTATCGGTTATGCCAATTTTCTCTAGTTTTTTGTATCAAACCCCGATGCCAAATCAGGTCAAATACTTTACTGATATCACAGAACACTAGACGAATTTCTTTTTGGTTATCAAGAGCACTCGTTATGGCTTCGTAGATTTCTGATAGCTGATAGACAGTAGAATCATAAGGTGTAAATCCCGTCTGAAATCTAGAGAGCAGACTATTGTCTTTCAGAAAGGACATGACTTTCTTAACACTTTACCTAACATGAAAAGTAGACGACACTTGAAAAAAAAATTCTTGAATAACTAATTTTTTTCATTTTTTGTCTCAAAAACATAGGTTATGACCCCTCGTTGGAACGAGCTCGACGAGCTCGTTCCAACGAGGGGTCATAACCTATGTTTTTGAGACAAAAAATGAAAATATTTTGAAAATTAATTGGCGATTTTTGAGAATAGCGCTGGCCGGTTTTGGCCGTTACGTTGGGTAAATGGTTTTAAAGATACATTTTTCAAATACTTTGCTCATCGAGTTCAGTACAGATACGAGTCGATAATTTGTTACGTTGGACTCGTCTTTGCATTTGAAAATTGGAGAAACATTTGAAATTTTACATTTCGGGGTAAAGAACGGATATGATAGGAATCTGCTAAAATTCATCGAGAGGGGTTGTGCAAGTGAGAGTTTATAATATTTGAGTATTGCATGGCTTATTAGGTCAAGACGAGATGACTTGTTGCATTTCAAAGAATTCAATGTCCCCATTACGTCCTCGGTGGAAAGAATTATGTTGCCTAAGACTGGCCTGGTGTTGTCAAAGTCTTCTGTAGGTAGTATGTGCTGGCTGTCATCGATCGTTGAAATCGGTGCGAAGAACGCGTTAAAGGCCTCGGTTTTATTTTGATCAGATGTTTTCCATCAAAGTTCGGAACCCGTTTTGGAATTACTAAGGATGTTTTAAATCTTTTCGGTGTGTTGGATCTTAGCTTTCCAAACTGTCGATATTACTTCGCTGCGTTTTCTTCGCTAGGCGGTCCATACTGATACAGTATTACGCGTCTTAGCAACTGTATGTAGGCGACGACGTTGTGTTATCAATAAGCGAATGTTGTTGTTGTGCACCCAATTTTGGTTCACATGGGCGAGCGGTAGTTTTCTTGTGTGGTATGTGTTTGGATGCACATTTTGGAGAATAGCATATAAGGTCGTTGTCAAATTACACAAAGGGGTTTTATCTATAACTTTAGTACAATTCATATTAGACAGGTTCTCGTTCATGTTGTCATAGTTGCCATTACAGTAATCCCACATAAGAGGACTAAAACTGCATGTTTTAGTGACAATATGCGTTTTTGTATTAATTCGAATGAATACGGGAAGATGATATCTAACGAGATCAGCAAAGAATGACTCTAATACACGCTAAAAACTAAAGTGTTAAAAACTACACTTGAAGTGCTGTATTTAACACTTACTAAGTGCTGAACAAGCACTTTGTTCAAGTGTAGATATACCAGATCTTCACATGTGTTACAATAATACCACTTGACAAGTGTAATGTCGCGACACTTAAAAGGAAACAACGTAGATGACGCGGATTAGGCTCGAACTCTCGAGCCTGATCCGCGTCATCTGCGTTGTGTCCTTTTAATTATGTACCCACCAAGCGCAAATCAAATTATGGACGATTCTGGAAGAACCACCAATGCTAGACACATGGGAAGTGCCATCCATTCAAGTTTCAGATGTCTGACGATTGTAATGTCTAAGTGCTTAAAACATTGCACTTTGAGTGTTAAAATCAAACCCTAAGAGTTAGAATGGGTTTAACACCTTGAAAGTGTCAGTTTTAACACTTTAGTTTTTAGTGTGTATACCCGATTTAATGAGAGATATTGAATCTGAAACAAGAACGAGGTCGAAAAGTGAGGACGAGTTCTCAGTGATGAGGGTTGGCGACGAAACGACTTGGGTCAGGGAGTTTGATTGACAAAAGTGGTAAATTCCGTGCCTTGTGTTCACAAGCTGGTCTTCGTTAAAAACACCAGTCACGTCAATATTCTTAAATTTTGTGTTATCAGCTCTTTTCTATAGTGATAATTGAATCTCTTTTTTACCGTCTCTCTCTAATTCCGTAACCGGTCACGCGAGAAATTATATTTTTCTTGGAATCAGCTGAAGAATTGTTGCTCAGTCAAGACATTATTTGATCAAATTGTTTAGAACATTACCATTAGGAAATGATGACACACCACAGCTGTAATTTTATGTTCACACCGCGGTGTTCCACAACTGTGTTAATATCTTGATAGTTTCAGTGTGAATTAAAAACTTATTGATTGGTATATCTCTAGCTGGATAACGAAAGAATTCGCCTTATCTATTCGAGTGAAGAAAAATCACATTACATGAACGGTAGTCTCGCGCAAATTCCTCGAAAAGTAGGTAAGCAACAGCCCAAAGCAATGTAGAATTCCTCAAAATGTGTCTGATGAGGGGAGAGCTGGAAATTTTCCTTCATTCCAGTGATCTGACATATAATAGCATAAAGAATATTTTTTTAGGTTGCAAAACGTATATGTATTTGGGTCTGTAATTACCTGAATAGAGCCGTGTATTAGGGGCCCGGATACACAATCTGTATTTTTGCAACCGCATAATACGAACGCGTGCTTGGTTACGATTGGTTAACATCATTATTCATAGTCGATTAACCCTTTACCTAACGTAACGGCCAAAACCGGCCAGCGCTATTCTCAAAAATCGCCTATTAATTTTCATTATTTTTTTCATTTTTTGTCTCAAAAACATAGGTTATGACCCCTCGTTGGAACGAGCTCGTCGAGCTCGTTCCAACGAGGGGTCATAACCTATGTTTTTGAGACAAAAAATGAAAAAAATAGTATTCAAGAATTATTTTTGCAAGTGTCGTCTGCTTTTCATGTTAGGTAAAGGGTTAAAGGGTTTCTGAGCGCGTTTGCGATAAACCGTGTATGTTTCTATACACGAAAAGAGAAGGAAAATACTTCTGAAAAGTATAATTATTAACCCTTTACCCAACGTAACGGCCAAAACCGGCCAGCGCTATTCTCAAAAATCGCCTATTAATTTTCATTATTTTTTTCATTTTTTGTCTCAAAAACATAGGTTATGACCACTCGTTGGAACGAGCTCGTCGAGCTCGTTCCAACGAGTGGTCATAACCTATGTTTTTGAGACAAAAAATGAAAAAAAATAGTTATTCAAGAATTATTTTTGCAAGTGTCGTCTGCTTTTCATGATAGGTAAAGGGTTAAAGGGTATCTGAGCGCGTTTGCGATAAACCGTGTATGTTTCTATACACGAAAAGAGAAGGAAAATACTTCTCAAAAGTATAATTATTAACCCTTTACCCAACGTAACGGCCAAAACCGGCCAGCGCTATTCTCAAAAATCGCCAATTGATTTTCAAAATATTTTCATTTTTTGTCTCAAAAACATAGGTTATGACCCCTCGTTGGAACGAGCTCGTTCCAACGAGGGGTCATAACCTATGTTTTTGAGACAAAAAATGAAAAAAATTAGTTATTCAAGAATTATTTTTGCAAGTGTCGTCTGCTTTTCATGTTAGGTAAAGGGTTAAATAATGGAACGACGTTGCCTTTATACCCTTGTATCTGAATGACTGGAAGCATTCAAGCCTGAACAATACGTAGTTATACACTGCTCCAGCGTACAGTCTTTTCAAAATTTTGAACGAGTACACTGCAAAAATATAGGTTCTCTTTAAAACCAAAACTGGTTCTAATCTTGTCCCTGAAATGGAACCAGTTCTGTTTAAACAGTATTTATTTCAAATCAAATAAATTTATAAAGATTGACATTAAATATTAACAGAATTAAACATAAATTGAGGGAGGTTTCAGCCGTAAGTTTAGAGCTTATACGAGGTTGTCTCAAATCATTATTAAGCAAAGGAGATATGAACAGTTGGCATATCGAACCAGTTTTGGTTCTGTTCAGAACCAATATACCAGGTATTTATATTCGCTTTGTTTCAAAATGTTTTGCGACTGCGTTGAATAAGCTCTAAGTTTACTGCTGAATCTACTTCAGTCCATGTATTATTCTGTTAAAATTGAATGCTAATATTGGTAAATTTATTTGATTTGAAATAAATACTGTTTAAACTAAACTGGTTCCATCTCAGGGACAAGATTAGAACCAGTTTTGGTTCTAAAGAGAACCTGTACATGCCCAGAAAGTTTATCCAAGGATCGCAAAATAAAGGCATTCGTATGCAGTTCCAACTGAAACTGCAAGCATTTTTATAAGTCTGAAAAGGAAATATGAAATTCAAATGCTAGTTAACTCTATACTCAACTCACAGGATATCACAGTTCAGCATTTCAATTATCTTTGTGAACAATTTCCAAAACATTCAGTCAAACTGTACCTTGTGACCCCCCATTGGAACGAGCTCGTCAAGCGCGTTCCAATGAGGGTTCACTTGGTATGGTTTGGTCGAAAGGATTAGAAACATAATGTTTTTTATATCAGCTCAGAATAAATTATGTGGGAGGATGCCCCTAATTCGTCAAATAAAATGTTAATCAAGTTATTACATTCGAGAACTGTAAGATAAATCTATCATCACCATTATGTTTATGTACAAAATGTTGTATCAGAATCTCGTTCTTGTATCTAAGGCTGTATCTATTCAATTTCTTTTATTCACTCAGAAACTGTTATATACAAAGTACATGAAGTACATGAGGTATTTTTCGAGTTAAATACAGAATATACATACTAAAAACTAAAGTGTTAAAGCTGACACTTTCAAGGTGTTAAACCCATTCTAACGCTTATGGTTTGATTTTAACACTCAAAGTGCAATGTTTTAAGCATTTGGACATTACAATCGTCAGATATCTGAAACTTGAATGGATGGCACTTCCCATGTGACTAGCATTGGTGGTTCTTCCAGAATCGTCCATAATTTGATTTGCTCCTGGTGGGTACATAATGAAAAGGACACAACGCAGATGACGCGGATCAGGCTCGAGAGTTCGAGCCTGATCCGCGTCATCTGCGTTGTTTCCTTTTGAGTGTCACGATATTACACTTGTCAAGTGGTATTATTGTAACACCTGTCACGTTCTGGGATATCTACACTTGAACAAAGTGCTAGTTCAGCACTTAGTGTTAAAAACAGCACTTCAAGTGTAGTTTTTAACACTTTAGTTTTTAGCGTGTAAGATATGGAGAGGTCAGATGTATATAGATATGTGGGTTATTATTGGATAATTAAGAAAGCATGTGTTGAATCGGGCATATATATACACACATTCGTATACTTATTCATAGTCACTAGTAATCATTAAAGCGATCCAAATCACAGCCCTCCCCACGGATACATATACACACCCCACATAAATACATGTGACGGAAAGTGTGTGGTTGGAGGGACTCCAAGACCTGTGTGTGCATGGATATATGTAAACACATACATCGATGCACACACATATCGTCTTCAAGTGGTACTGCTTCGTAGCACTCACCCCCCACCAACCATTCCTTGCTCTGTAGGTTCAATTATCCATGCAACCTTTAGGTATAAGTTATATCGTGCACCTTTACACGGGTTGTAACTTAACTGTCGAAATAAAGCAAAGGGTGGGAATATAGGGTAGGCTAAGAGATCCAATTCTAGGTAAATTTCAGAAACATCTTTATGGATAATTCTGATAAAGGTACACAGTTTGTTGAGGGTTACTGGGTCAGTAGTGGCCATAAGGCTGTTAAACTTATTAATACTAGGGATTGTGAAGGTTAACTGTTCAATATACGTTATTTAGATAAGGACATTCCAATATGTAATGATATTCGTCTCCAACCAAGTCCCTGTTACAAAGTTTACAGATTCTCTCGTTTCTTATGGTTCCACACCATCTTCCATTTTCTATGGGGAGACGGTGATTAGCAGTTCGAAATTTAATAAATGTAATCATGTTCCGAAACCCTAATTTGTCAAAATATGTCTCTTGTCCAAATGATATTTTGAAACCCCGATATACTAGAGCTTTTGACGAATGATTCATATCTTCATCCCACTGTTGTCCAAATTGATCACAAAGAGTAGTTAAAACGGTTTCTTTAATCCAAATTGGGCAAATGGGATTTTGATTTAACCAAATATAAGAAAGTCCACATTTATTCAGAATTTCGTGAATATTTTTTACCCAGGGAGAAACGTACGTTTCATTTTGATATTTAATAAACATATATTGGTACAGTATCAACGCAAGTTTATCACTTTTTGATGTTAACATTTTTGCCCAAAATGATATCATTCTACATTTGACATAAATATGTGTAAAGGAAATATTCCAGTTTCAACATAGACCATATGATTCAGTGTATTATTTTTTAGTTTGAAAATAAGTTTTAAAAATTTTAGCTGTATCCTTTCGATTTTGTCCATTTTCTCAAAGCCCCTCGTCTTTGACTCGCCTTTGACTCATTGAGATATGGCCTTAGAAACAAGAGCTTGACTCTGATACAACATTTAGTACATAAACAATACATGATGGTGATAATATACAATTATACAACTAAAGCATGATTTTGTCATCCATATTACTCAATCCCAGAATGTAATGTCAAATTGATTGTTTTTAACAAGGATTATTGTGGAGTGTTTATATCAATCAATTCCGAGTATTCAGTTTGCCGTAGAAGATGTTTGAAGCTGATTAAAACAGTTACTGATATAAGAGCTACAAATAAACGAACTAATACGCAGTTGTCAAAGTAATAATAATAATAAATCTTCGGCCTTCCGCTTTGTCGCGGTCCTCTAATGAGGGGCCTACATTACCCCAATGCTCCGCTGAGGTATCCCTCCTCCACCTTCTCTCCAGATATCCCAGCATTCAGTCAAAAATTGTTTCATAATTCCCCCACTGGCGCCGTCTCGATCTCCCTGACTATAACATTGGCCCTTTTAGTCGAGTCATTCTTCATCCACTTATCCTTCATATTTTCATCCCATTTTTCCATTAGTTTTCCAAGGATTCTTGTTCTACCAGGCAAATATTTGGTGTATTCTAAAATGAACTGCTTCAGTGTCTCCGTTACACCTAACTTACATTTTGCACACTCTTTCCTCGCCTTTCGCGATTCTCCCCCCACTTCCAGTGACTTGGATCTCACATTAAACAACAACCCCCCCCCCCCCAACGATCCACCCAGGTACTCCTCAAAAGCTGGCATGTCCTTTTTATATATCCCATCTAAAGAACTTTTGGTCCTGCACTGCAAAAAATATAGGTTCACTTTAGAACCAAAACTGGTTCTAAGCTTGTCCCTGAGATGGAACCAGTTCTGTTTAAACAGTATTTATTTCAAATCAAATAAATTTACGTTTCTTTCCATGTTCTATCGGTCGATAGTACCTGAGTACAGCGAAGCTGCTTCAGGTTTTATTTCAGAAATCACACAAACTCAGGTCGCTGCTTCAGGTTTTATTTCAGAAATCACACAAACTCAGGTACTATCGACCGATAGAACATGGAAAGAAACGTTCTAATATTATATTATTTATTCACACTGGAGACAATGTAAACAACCAGATTACAGAAGTGAAGTTAGCTGTCAAACATTAAATTATCTGCTATTTTTACTCAGGTGTCAGTTCCGTTTCGTCCTCAAAGCAAGTGGAGAGAAACCCTTTGATTTACAAGAAAATGTATAAATTATTCAGTTCAGTGCCTTTAACCCTCTCAAGACTTCAGTGTGGGTTCCAAAGATTTTATTTCAAGCAACGTGAGAATAATGATAACCCTTGCCATACTCACACTACTGCTCTACACATCATTCAAATAAGTGGCAGAGCAAAAAAATGTCTATTTCTGATTCCTTGATCGAACTCTTTGAATGCTGTGCACATATATGCTTTTTCTTGGTTCTTGGAAAAAATTATCTGATTCCTGTATGAATATTTTTAAATACTGTTAACGAAAACCTATTTCTGATTTTTTAAAAAATATTTCACCTCCAAAAATAAGCCTCCATGAATTCTCTTTCTATTTTTTTTTTTTTTTTTTTTGATGCTTTAACTCTTTTCACACAGACTTAAATTTACTGGGTGCAGAAAATTCTGTTTCTGTAGTTTTTTTTTTGCCTATATTTATATTGTTTGTTTTCCTCCGGCTTGCTCATGTTAATACCGTAGCTAAATTACATAGATTCGTTTAGTATTAAACTAAATGGTATACTTAGTGTTACAGCAAATTGCAGTAAACAGCAGTTCGCCCAGTTTGATTGAGGACAGTTTTTGTCTGGTCCCTTCCAGTATATGTTGACGGTCGCACATATTGTTTTATACACTGTACGGATTGTAATCGTGTCAGTCGAGAACACTGCGTCGCCTGAGTGCTAGAATGTCCCATGTCCCATAGGGGACATAGGACATTCTGGCACCCAGGCGACGACTGTAGTTTTGTGTCTGTCAGAGATTTACTATATAAAACCAACCTTCAAAAGCTATTGTCACTTCTCAATCAGACGAAACTTTTTAATAAATATTAAATTGTGTCTACTCATTCAAACTAAACTTTTTCTGCATGTTTATTTAACAGGTTTATTTTCATAGTATTTTATTTTCTTCTTTTGTCATAAGCTATTGTCCATTGCTGTTATCACTATTTTACATTTCATACCCACCTATCCCAACGATATATTGAGAGATGCTGATACGAAGTTAAGCATCAATAAATAAATGAAAAACAAATACACTCCTGTTTATTTGATGCATAAAGTCAGTTGCTAAAATTTTAAATTAAACATCATATATCGCCCTTCGAGTGCTTCGAAAAGTGTTCACACTGTCGGGAGCCAATTTAGCCAATTGCGCAAAACATTTTGATTTGGAACCAAAAATCTTCATTGGCTAAACATTTGGTACGAAACAAGTTCCAGCAGTAAAAACTCAATCGATGACGAAACAAACTACACTAAAACCCAGTGATATTGTCAAGTAGTAGTTCGTTAGATAAGCGTTTAGACCAACTTTCAACGTTCACTGTCAGTGAGTGGCAATCGGGCATTGGTTTTTGTTCTATAAATCATTGTAGGTTATCAACTTTACAAAAGGCAGAATTTAATTAGATAAAAATCCAATACGCCAGGAGTGACTCACGGCGGTATGAAATATTTATCTAATTAAATGCCGTCTGTTGTAAAGGTCGCGACACTCTAAACACAGTGGATTAACAGCGTTAGTCGATTAATGGTCGTTCATGAATCAGTGGCATAGATATAACTTAGGTTACCGCCCTTTTCGCGTACCGAGGATTTCCGCAGAACTTTCGAGTTCTGTCGGATTTTCGCGCTATCAATTGCCCGTTCACTACTCGTGATATATAACTCCAGTTCAAAACTCGATAAATTTATTTGGATTAGACAAGGAGAAAACACATCCTTTGGTATCAAAACCTTTGTTTATTGTGAAATCTGCGCGGATATTTATGGAAAAAACATACTAGTACGTAACTATGTAGCATAACGTGATGACACTGGCAAAATTGTCAACGCTTTGTGTGATGCGTCGTGTACAGTACAGTCGCTGTAGGCTGGTCATAATCCACGAAAGAGCTGCGATGTCCATTAATGCCTTTACGAGGTAATAAAAATCATCATCAGCAAATGTCTGTTATGTTATATTTAAGGAATAGTGCATGGCTTCGAGTTGACTACGCCCATATAGTGCCCAGTGAGGTGGTGTAGTTCCCGCCGCGAAGCGGAGGGAACTACACCACCTCAATGGGCACTATATGGGCGTAGTCAACGACAAGACATGCACTAATCCTTATATTATATCGAACATCCATCAAGAAAAACATCTGTCGATTTGTTAATCTGTTACCAAGGTAGCAGCCCTACCAACCAGCGTTATATAGAAACAATACCATGTAGTTTTTAAAAAACATTTTCTTCTTCCAAAACACGGCTAACTTGGATTATTGATATGAGCAGAAGACAGATTTTGAATCGGTCGGCAAGGGTAAACGAAACATTTCCCCCAAACGGAACTGTGTATTCTAGAATCGCGCAACTCGGAATGAAAACTAAAATTTTCGAAATTTGACAACGCAGTTTGATAATTTCCACACATTTGTCACACATATACATTACCGAATGGGTCAGCACGGGATACAAACTCCGAAGATTCAATTGAATTCCATTATTTATTCGTTTACTGCCAAAAACATACAATTAAACAGCGAAACAATATGAGCATCCAAACAAACGATTTTTCATATCCCGACGCGTTCTCATGAAAGTTGGACCCAGGTATGGATCATTCTCTTCGAAACGAGACATGGATCATCTTCTCAAGGAATAAAATGAACGCCTCGGAAAATGTGACTTCAACAATGGAAAAGCGATACATTTTTCCACAATGATTTCTTTCCGGGTCGTTTTGTGGATGTTGTGCCTCTGTGAATCGATATTTAAATTTAGCCTGATTAGTTTTATTCCCCCAGTATGAAGAGAAAACTGATATTAGTGTGCTAAAATAGAAAACGTGTAGTGCCTGGGTGTAGTGCCTGGTCAGTTCTGTGGATGCAAACTACACGAAATAGGGGTGCAGCATTCATCCAATCAGGAGCCTAGAAGGTCACGTGAGATATAATATTATATTATATCTTACCTCCTACAAGTATCTAGGAATTTCATTGGTTCAAAGACGTCACATGCAGACTGCATATAAAACCATATACTGCCTGTCAACATCAATATACGCTGAGAGCTATGGGTAATCTGCCCTTTGTTCATTGATTATTCAAAATGGCGGAAGCCGATAAACGCTTCAAGTTGAAAGATTGAGTGTTGGAAGCCCATATTTGGTCTGAAGTGCAGGTTAGGCAACTTAAAAGACTTCATATTCTGTGGATGTGTGTCATGTTACCTTTGAAATGAAACTGTTTGGTATGTATGAATTTACCTTGTTACAATTTATGGTAGAGTGCCTGTACTCTCTCATAAATTGTAACAAGGCAAAGACACGTGAACACATTGTGAGAATTCTCTCATTTAATTTTGATCGCTGTTGTTATTAGTTCTGTGCATTGATGCTGCAGTCGGTAAGATATATTCTTCGTTCTCGTCCAATATGAAATTAACTGACACCACATATACCACATTAGGCCACCAACAAACTGTGTAACTAATAATATAAGATTATACCTATAATTCGTGTTTGGAATTTATTATTGTTGCGTCCGTGGAAATATTGCTCACGCGTGGAAAGTGACCAGTCCACGGTGACCGTATTGTACAAGCCAATGCTATTGTCACATTGATTATCATTCATAATTTGCTATGACAAAACCCTAGCGACTCTTCTCCACCGTTCCACCCTAGCTTAGGTGAGTTGGTAAAGGGCTGTACCGCGGTTTTCTAGCGAGTAACAATTTAAAAGAATGTCAGTAAATGGCGTCATCATGTGTACAGTACGGCAAATGTCTTCCTACAGTAGTTGTTAGTGCAAGAACTTACTTTCCAACAGATAGATGCTGTGTTGCAAGAATGATTCACAACAACTCACTTTTATAGAAAGGAATTTGGAAGTGCTGTATTATTTGTAAATATAAACAGAATACCATTTTAAATGTTTCAGAATATTAAGGGGCAACGTAATATCTGATATAAGGATGGCATTGGCAGGGATGTGGCTAGAGTGTTTCAGCTGGGGGGTGGGGGGGGGTGGGGAGGGGGATGCCACCGGTGTAAATTCCAACTGTGAGTAGTTTCGATAGGTGGTTGCTCTGCAGGACTGGGTGATATCTTTTAACCCTTTAACCAACGAATCGCCCGCATCCACCCGCGTAATATGCAAATACAGGCTGCTGAAAACAATATTATTTTTCAAAAGATTTCAACAAAACCATATCATGTGCCCCCTCTTTGGAACGAGCTCGTCGAGCACATTCCAAAGAGGGGTCACATGACATGGTTTTGTTGAAATTTTTTGAAAAATTTAAAAAATGATATTTAAAATAATGAATTTTGAAATCGTCTGCGTTGGGTAAAGGGTTAAAGTGATTTTATATATATATATATATACACATGCTTATGAACCCTTCTGAAAATTTTCACTAGTCTTGCAACTGAAAAAAGCATCATTTATTATGTGTCTGGGTCAGAAAATTTACCGGATTGATGTCAGAGTCAAACTTTTGAGGCCAATGTCAATTTTAGAGTGGGAAATTTGAAACTCAAGTTTCCAGTTGGAAATAAAAGATCAAAATTTCTCATCATTAAGTTGGAATTTTAATATTTTTCATGAACAATGTTAATTTATTGAATTTCCAACTATTTGATTTTTGACCTGGGAATTTCCAAGTATTGAAAAAAATACTCCTAGCTGGGGGGGGGGGGGGGGGGGGGGGGGGGCATTGGCAGTTTCTTGCGAGTAAAAATGTGAAATTATAGCAGTAAATGGAGTCATAATCTTTACAAGGCGGCAAATACCATCCGGAATGTTGTTAGCCCATGAGCGACAATTTACCTCAGATACAGTTAAAACTAGAAGTCCTGTCATGAATTGCGCACAAATAGCACGTTAATCTGCGCGTTAATCTACGCGTTATGACCATCGTAAGGCTATCAAATTCTGTACATATGGCCTGTGCACAAGCAATGTTTCAGCCAATGGACCTCCAGGTAACCCGGAGGTCCATTGGCAGAAACATTGCCTGCGTGTGCTATGAGTAACCAGGATAACCTGCCGTGCTTTGGATACCATTCGATATGACAATTGCGCGCAATTCTTACGCGCAATTAAGGCTAGATAAGCGCACAATTTGTGACAGGACTTCTAGTTTTAACTGTAGATGCTGTCTAGCAAGAGTGATACACAACTCGGGTTTATAGATACGAATTAGTAAGTGCTGTATTATTCGCAAATATAAACAGAATATCATTTTAAATGTTTCAGTGAGTTATGGAGGAACGAGATTTCGGATATAACAATGGCATTTCATGGCTTAACGAACCTGCAGACCATGTGAGTATGTTGTATATATTTTAGAGTTTTCGTTCCGAAAACAATATCAACGCGTTTGAGATTATGTCTTTCCAGTCTATCGAGCAGTTTCTGTCCAAAGAAGTCTATAAACCTATAGAAAACAATATAAAACAGTGATTTATTACGGAAGTAGGGGAAAATTTGTTTCGGCGAATAGATTTCTGTTCCGATATGCCCCTCCGTTCGACCCGGAACCGAACTACATGCTCAATCGAAATAAGTTTTCAAAACAAAAAAAAAAAAATGAATAAAAATAAAATAAGCTCCGAGGCAATCTTACAGCCTGTTCGCTGTTTTATAATTAATCCTTACCTTACGAATCTACCACATCCACCCGCGTAATATGCAAATTCAAAATTTAAGATACTATTTTTTTTAAAAAGTCAACAACACCATATCACGTGCTCATCTTTGGAACGAGCTTGTCGAGCTCGCTGAAATGAGTGTCATATGATATGATTTTGTTGAAATTTTGTAGAAATTTGAAAAAAATTATATTTAAATAACATATTTTGATATCGTGTGCGTTGGGTGAAGGGTTAAAAGGTTAAACTGCATACAGATGATTTACAACACGGCAACTTTGATAACGAGGAATGAATATTCTTCAAGTAAATAAATGTTTTGTCCATCAACTTTCAACGGAAATGGATATACGTCGTGACGTTTTGTCCTTAATCTACGCTGGGAACCATCTAAGCTGAGCTACAAGCATCGGCGAGGCATAGAATTTTATCACAATGTGCCTTGGGCGGGGGGGGTGGGGGGGGGGGGGTGAATAGGTTGGGAGCGGCGAGGCTTGTTGTAAGCACATATTATTCAGACGAAGCACTTGGCCGTTTAAGATATCTCGGGATCTCGACAAAAAATCTTTCCCGGAGACATTTTTTTTGAAAAAAGAAAAACCTTTCTAGAAAACCCACTGTGAGCATTTGTGCGCTCGTTTGGGAGTCGGTGGGGAGGCACGGGCAGTGATGCTTTTCAGGGAACGCCGTTCCCCTTGACCCCTTCTATTTGCTGCTGCAAACGTTCTTCCTCCTCAATTGCCAAACTTGAACTGGCTACATCAAAAATTACCTGTTACTTGCATGATGAGTGAAACGTAAAATTAGAAGCTGGTGAATGGGAGGGGGAGGGAGCTTGTAGGCGCAGACTTTCAGATGCGGCGCTTGGTGGATGAAGATCAATAGCCCTCTGCCTTATTAACGGCCCTCGACTCTCTCGGGCCGGTAATAAACCCTCGGGCTTTTATTCATTCCTCTCGGGCCGGCAAGGCCCTCCAAACTCATGGTATTGTTATATTATTGGAAGATATCTTTAGAATCTGTAGTTTATGTTAACTTGGCTGCGCGCAGTTACTGGCTTTCTTGCCTCTAGATTCATGGATAAGCCTATTGTGACTTTTTCCCAATTAAAACAAAAATTATACACATCTGGAGAAACCATGGTCGGCCCTGGGATTTCCAGGCCCCTGCTCGCGGGAACCCCGGGAAGTAAAGCAGTGCCTATTCACTGCGGTAAACAGGCTCTGTTTTACTGGTAAAATAGGACCCAGTCACCAATTCTTGGGAGGTGTAAACCCTCTCTAAAATGGGCAACATGGCTTATTAACGCTCATCCCTGGTGTTGAGTTGATACTCATGTTGTGGGCATGATTAGCCGTTGTGCAAAAACATGTGACCTTAAACACCAATAAATAAATAAATTGTCTAGACCCCCCCGGGTGGGGGTCATACGCCTTCATCGGGGGAATGTTGGGCGCCACCCCTAGATTGCAGCGCATTTCCAAAGTCAAATAACCGGAGAGAACGAAATAAGCAACACTAATGAGGTGTATAAATGGGGGTAGGCCTAGACTTTATTTAATTTTTCCCTTTGAACTAACCGTAACATTAGCTGCACATTTTTCGCACACGCAGATACTGCTGCAGACATGTCCAACCTCTAAGTACTTCCTTTTTCTTAACATAAATAGCATAAAACATAGGACTGCAGTCCAAAAATTCACCGACTGTCACTGTGAAGCAGATGACAAGAACTTGATCCGTTTCAGTATTGCGCAATCATTTTTAGAGGGTATTTTTGGACACCAGAAACATTACGTCATCATTGTTGTTCCAATGGCGCCGAGTCGCGGGCAAAAAAGTCGAACGGAGAGGTTTTTTATCAAATAAAGAAGCCGTAGTATGATGATTTGATTATTAATTTATGATAAACATGAAGTAAAATACCTTGTGGATAGCTCTACAAGAAAACTGTGTTGATGAATCTTTGTTCAGTGAACGAATTCACAAATGAACTGGGAAGGGGGTATCGGTCAGGGCAAAATAGGCTTTCATTACTTGTCTATTATTATATAGACTACTGTATGTATAACACGGGGTCAGGACTGACGCGGTGCTTTCATTGTTATCAGTGAAAAAAGTGGTTGCAGCCACAACTTCCAGTAACTGTGGTCTACCCCACCCTTAACTTAACAGGCATCCTACTTAATGAAAGTATGACGTACCATGTCCCTGGACCGGTAAAGCGGCCTCTGGTGTTCAAAGGGTTAAATTAGACAGTTAACCTACCACACGAGGCACTATTATTGTAAGATGATCGATTGAGGGTGGGTGAGGGCATAAATTTAATTTGCTTCGACTATGATGGCTCACGTTCCTACTGACAACATAAGCAATCTCATTATGACGTCATCGTCGATGGTATGTCCTGGTCAGGTGTAGCTGGAATTCCAGCGGAGAATAGCTAAGTTTATAGTTTTGATATTTACGTGCTATTCTCCGATGGAAGACTAAACGAGTTTTTGCTTGCAGTCGTTCGTAACAGATTTTCGGCACGAACGGTTTGGACGTGTTAAAAGCACTAAATACCTGCCTTGACAATGTAATTTCGATTCCAATTTGAAGCTGGTAATCCCTTCTACATTTTTAACAAAATGACGGCTGAGCACGGTGCTTTTCATGCATAAGAGACAATTATAATCAACGGACCCCCAATTTTTCTCACAAAACAAAACAAGCAAACTGGGAAATACCAGACATTTGTGACGTTTTTGGTTTGCGCGCGCTGAAAATAATTAAAATATGGAATTCCGGAATTTGAAACGGACTGGCATTTCCTTGTTATCTCACACAGGTTATGAACCACTAAATAAGTGAACACGTGACCTAGAGCGTTTGACACATGTTGTGAGTAGGATTAAATAGGGCTGATCAGTTGATTGGTTAAATATATTTTGACTTTGAAACCATTAATTAAAATTTTGATTCCTCCACTTTAGAAAGGATTAATAAGTTTGTTTGTAATTTGGTGCCGGAATGTGTGAGAATCTCTCAAAAACATGAGGCATGGGGAAAAAAGTGTGAAGGTCATTCAATGCAAGACCATACGGTAGTTGTGAAAATTCGAAATTTAAACTGAAATGTGGTGTGGCAACATATATTTTTTTCCAGTTTAATTTTTTCAAGAGATGATGTACTTTGTAAATGTATAGGAGTAGGTGATAATTGAGAGTTCACTATCACTTGTACATGTACGTGTACAAAATACGCACACGATGTGTTCACCAACGTGGAATTCAGTGTTAAATCACACGCTTGTTCACAAAAACTGTACATGATTTTGAATCCGCTTATGTACAGTCGTGACTCCTAGATCGCGCTTTTAACGTTCAAATACTCGTGGTGAACGCGCGTTTTTTAAAAAAGGGTGAAATTGTACATCTTCAGTTGTATCTTGTACGTAATTTTTGGTCGACGTTCGAATCGCAGATCAGACCACCGATCCATCGTCGGCGAACGCGAGCGAAAGCATAAGATTCTGGCTCATCATCAAAAGACAGTTTTGGGAACTCTAAATCAGCGATTCAGAACCCGCAATTGCTTTGGTACAGATGATTTAGAACCCGCAATTGTTTTGAGGCGGTGGGTTTTTCCCAAAAAATTTAACAGACTACTATTGGACGCTTCCCTTTCTGACGTGAGTGAGGGGAATACCCGGATTTTTTCCAAAAAAACTTAACAGGCTACTATTGGACGCTTCCCTTTCTGACGTGAGTGAGGGGAATGCCCGGATTTTTTCCAAAAAAACTTAACAGACTACTATTGGACGCTTCCCTTTCTGACGTGAGTGGGGGGAATACCCGGATTTTTTCCAATCGTCGGTGTGTGTTGGAAATTCGCGAGCCCACTGTCACGTTTTTGATTGATATATATAGGGGAGAAAAAAAAAATATATAAATAAATAGTTATTTAGAAAATTAAATATATCAAATCGAATAGATAATAAAAAAAAAAATATGTAAATCATGAGCGCTTCTCAGACTATTAGAGCGAGGTTTCTTTTAAACATGCTGATGAGAGCATACGCAATCTGCGTGAACGAAGAACTACGTCCCATCTTGTTAGAACGATGCGTTGGATGTCGGGATCATCTAGACTTCGATCACGAGAATCATTTGTGTCTGACGATGGAAAGGGAAGATATGGTCGTCATGTATTTCGAACCGGCGTTCGAACGCGTTAAATTCAACGATGTGATCACGTTTTGGAAGAGATTAGTCTTCTGTAAGAATCGAGACAGGCCCACAGATTCGGAAGAACTGAAATTGGCACGTAGAAGTTTGACTTTAGAAGACAAGGGATGCATCAAGAAATTATTGCTGAACGAAGCATACGTCTAACTTTTTTTTTTCGTTGATATAAAAATAAGGGAGAGTAGAAAATAAAAAAAAATAAATACACACATAAATTTTTTTTTTATCTAATATTAGAAAGAAAGAAAAAAACCCATAAAATGAGAACCAGAAATAAATTGTATCCGACGTTAGTGGACGACGAGGATGAGAAACCGAACGGCGTTTTGCCGACGGCGCAGTAGCTAGAAGAAAGAGAAAGAGGAGAGAGGTATCACATCGATCAAATAAGTAGAATCCAATCGTATCTGACTCGAGAGAGAGATTCTCATCGTTCCCTCAAGAAGAAGTATTCGCGTTTCGTGAAATTCGTCAACGCGATCGACACGACACTCATCACGATTTCCATGGGTTCACACGCGGCCAGCATCGGATTGTTGTCGACCGTGGTCGGCATTCTGATCGTGCTGACCGTAGAAGGAGTGGCTCTCGCCGCCGGATTGTTTAGCACGGTCGGAAACTTTTTGAGTAGGAAATTATATCTGAAGGCGAGGAAACACGACAAGATTCGCGTCTTGGCCGACTCCAAGATCGACACGATATCCGAAATGATCTCTATGGCGTTGAAAGACGGTAGGATATCGGACGGAGAATACTTCGCGATATTGAGCGAGAAAACGAAATATGATGCCATGAAAGAAGCCATGAGAATCAAGACTCGTCAGATCATCAAGGAAGAGATGAAGGATTCTCTCGTGGAAAAGGGGAGGAAAGAGGCCAGGGAGGAATTCAGTAAGATGATAGAACTCAAGAGCAGCGATTGAAAAAAAAAAAAAATATATATATATATATATATATATAATAAGAACAGAATTAAAAAAAAAAAAAAATATTAAATTTATATATAAAATAAAAAAAAAAACGAAATTAATATAAATAACTCTTAAAAAAAATGTATTGTGTAAAGTGTAAGAGAGTTACCGAGACGAGTAATTCTAGAGAAGTGCGAACTAAAAACGACAGATGGATGCTTCGCGGAATTTGCCACGTGTGTGGTTCTATAAAGACTAGATTCATCAAAAAAAAAGAACGCGAGCAAAGGTAAAGGCATCGTGAATAAAATGATCAACAATCTACCTTTCGAAATGCATCTGCCCGGTCACAGTTTCACGGGACCCGGAACGAAATTGAACAAGAGACTGAACGCCGATCTGACTCCCAAATCTTGGAGCAAACCCATGAATAGGGTGGACGCGGCCGCGTACAATCACGATCTGTGCTACGCCGGACATCCCGACACCAAGACTCGCAACGACGTCTGTGATAAAAACATGTTGGGGAGATTGAGAGGCATATCAAATCCGACCAGGAGAGAGAAGATGGAACGTTCGCTGGTCGGCAATCCGATCGGTGCGAAACGTCGATTCGGATGGGGCGTTCAAAAAAAAAAAGCGCATCTGAAAAGAAGAAGAAGAAACGATTATTGACGAGCGAATTGGCCGAGGAGTTACACAAACCCATAGTGCGTAAATTTCGAAAGAGAAGGGTGTTCGTGAAGGGTCTGGATGACATTTGATCTGCCGACTTGGTCGACATGAGATTGTTTTCGAGGTGGAACGAGGGCGTCAAATATCTATTGACGGTCATCGACGTGTTTTCCAAATATGGTTGGATCAGAGCTTTGAAGAATAAATCGGGACCTTGCGTCGCCGAGGCTCTGAAGAGCGTGTTCGACTCGTCTTCTCGAAAACCGAGTAAATTGTGGGTGGACAAGGGAAAGGAATTCTACAACAAGGACGTTCGTCGATTGGTAGACCTCTACTTGATCGAAAACGAAGAGAAAGCCAGTGTGGTGGAACGTTGGAATCGAACGATGAAGGAGAAAATGCACAGATACTTCATGGCGAATTCGACCAAGAAATACATATACGCTCTGAACGGTCTGGTCAAAGATTACAACAACACGCGACACAGATCGATCAAGATGACTCCCGTGGAAGCTAGCGATCCTCGAAACGAAAAACGGGTCTACGCGAATCTATATCCCGAGAGATCTAAGATCAGGAAGAAGTCTAGAACGCCGAAATTTGCAGTCGGCGATCGAGTGAGAATCTACGCTTATAAGAAGCACTTCGAAAAGGGTTATACTCCTCGATGGACCTCGAAAATCTTCGTGATCATCCAAATATTTCACACCGATCTGGTGACTTACGAAATCGAAGCTTTGGATGGAGAAGAGATCATCGCAAAGTTTTACGAACAACAATTACAGAAGACGAAGTTTTGATGAAGAACACAAAATTTTTTTTTTTATTTACTCTCTTTGACATTTTCTTGTTTACACACATATATATATATATAAGAGAGAAAAAAAAAATAATAATAAAAAATAATTAAAAAACTATTTTTTTTAGATAAAGAAAGCAAGTGAATTAATAAACAAACAAAAAACTAAAAATCCTTTAAAATGACAAACATACTAGATATAGCACAAAGCATAGTGAAAGATGAAAGTATTCAAGAATATGAGGTTCACGAATACGAACCGGTAACCGGAACGAGTTTGAACAATGCGGGAGAGATAAGAATCAACGTCGAAACTCAAGATCTATTCGTACATCCTACCAAGAGTTACATAGTGGTGCAGGGATGTCTCACCAAGAAGATGGGAGTGACTACGCCGACGACGATACGGTTACTCTTGCCAATAATGGCATCATGCATCTATTCAGTAACATAAAATACATGCTATCCGGACAAGAGATAGAATCTGTTTTTCATCCCGGTCAGGCCACCACGATGTTCGGACTCTTGACGTATCCTGATGATTTTTCGAAATCCAGAGGACTTAATCAGTTGTGGGTGAAAGACACTGTCGGCCCTGCTAGCGCCGCCATGATATTCGACTACGTCGTCAAGACGTCCAGACCTAAAGGAACGTTTTCATTCAGGATACCTTTGAAACACATCTTCGGATTCGCGGACGATTACAACAAGATCATGTACGGATTCAAACACAATCTGACGTTGATTTGAAAAGGAAACGACGACGCAATAGTGAAACTCACCGTGACCGATGCGGGTAAGATAACTCTACACAAGATATCGTGGTTCGTTCCGCACGTGGAGCCTTCGATCGTGGAAAAAGGGCATCTCTACAAGATCATAGAATCCAAGAGTAAATTACCCGTGGGATTTAGAATGAGACAGTGCGACACGGCTAGCATTCCTCCCTCCACGAATCACTTTGATTGGAGATTGACGGTGAAATCCGCTTCCGAGAGACCGCGTTTCATCGTGGTTGCGTTTCAGACCAATAGGGACGGGTCTCAGGAAAAGAATGTGTCGCTGTTCGATCACTGCCATTTGAGAAACATGCAAGTGTTTCTGAACGCCACGAGATATCCGGCAATCGATTACAACGCATCGTTTGACAAGAACGATTTCTCCAGACTGTACGGCGACGCCGCTGATTTTAGAAAGAAGTATCACGGTCTAGACGAATTGATGAGCAATCCCAACATATCTCCCGGCGAATACAAGTCGATGTATCCCATGTTCGTGTTCGACGTCAGTAAACAGAGTGAACGACTCAAGAGTAGCGTGTTAGACATTCAGATCAAGATGCAATTCGATAGGAACGTGCCGAGAAAAACCGAAGCCTTCGCCCTGGTCCTGTCGGACAGAGAATTACAATTCGAATCGGACGGAAATAAGATGTCGATCATTCGATGAGAGACGAGTGTGTGAAAAAAAAATTAATAAACTTTAAAAATGTGGATGTAAGATTAATTCAAAACTAAAATCTCGAAAACAAAATGGATGTTTTTGACATGAAAACAACAAATCATCTGTTCACTTCAGATTACTGCGACGTTAAAATAAAATACTTGGAAAAATGGATTCAAATTGAATATGAAGAACGTAACACAAAAAAAAGGATGGAATAGTTGTCATTTTAACGAATATCGTTTAAAAGAAAAAGAAGAGTTTGATCTCATAAGATCTAATGAAGAAATTATAAAAAATACAATTTTAAAATGTTGCAAATGTAAGAAACGTCAAATAAAAATCGAATCTCAACAAACTAGATCTGGTGAGGAACCAACAACCGTATTCGCAAAGTGTATAAATTGTAATCATAAATGGATAGAAAATTAAAAAAAAAAAAAAAAAAAGTAATGAAATATAGAGAACATCTCTCTATATCTCATTAGTTTTTTGTTTTTTTTTGTTTTTAATAATCACACATTATTTTTTTTTAATTCATTATTTTCCACGCATTCACTGTTTGTTCAAAGGATCTAGTTCGATCAGTAGACTCACCACGGAAGTGGCAGCTTCGGGATTATTGGTTTTTGTGACGAAATTAATCCTGTCTCCGGCGTTCACTTTGAGAGGCGTGCCGAACGTGCTAACATTCGCGTGTTGATTCTCAGTCTTTTCGACGCTGTATCTCTTATCGCTCTCCACACCATTCACCATGAGATTGACGACCGCTCTGTTATTCAAATCCGAGGAAGCCAGACTCATTCGAAGGATTTCACCTCCCAACGGCATGGGATATCCAACCTGACCGTGTTTCGATCCGCTACCTCCATTTCCGAAAGACCACTCGGCTTTTCCCTCATCTAAGGCGCCGGCCTCTTCGGCCCACACGGTGATCAATTGTCTAGCATATTTGACTTTCTCCACCACCGAAATCAGGGTGCAGGCATCCGTCATGTTCACGGGATCCGGTAGATTCGTGAGCACGTGTCCACCCATGTCTAGTTTACCTTCCATGATGTCGCCCTTTCTCCAGACCGAGTTGTCGTCCACATACTTCCTGCTTACCACGCTGGAATCGAATTCGGGATGGTGATCGAGACCGAATAAATTGTGACCGTTCATGTTGATGCCACCCTCCATGGTTCTGCCAGATTCTTTGTTCAGGTAGAGATCGTCCACTTGCGATTCTAGGTATTCTTGCGATTGTATCACGGCAGAATCTACGTAGCCCTTGTTGACTACGGTTGAGACCGCATCCATGTCGTCGATCTTCGACAGATTCAATATCTTGTTGAATCCCGCATTCAGATCCGATTTCATTTCTCGTCTGTCAGACTTTCTCTGTTCCAGATCTACGTAGTGTTTGGTCGCCACGTCCTTAGGATTTGTGGGAGTGGCCACGTTCGTTATCTTGTTAGAATTGGCATTCAATGCTGAGTGCATTGTTTTCTGAACGTATCTATTTCTCAGGTGTTCGCTGAATCTCGCGTGAGTGTCGTCTGCGTATCTCTTGGTCGCCGCATCGGTGGGATCTACGGGATTCGCAACGTTCACCAAACGTTTGGATTTCAGATCCAGATCATCGGTCATGGTTTTATCCACGTAATTATCCAGCAGGATTCGTTCGAAATCAGAGTTCCCCCTGTCGACGTCTTTTTTAGGCGCAGCATCTGCGAGATCTATCGGCTTGGGAAGATTGTAGAGCTTCTTATCGTTCATGATCAAAGGTTCTTCTCGAGGTTTGTATCTCTGAACGTAACGCTCGTCCAAGTTGGCAACGTCGTAACCATCGTCGACTTCGAACGTCTTCCTCTTCTTTCTCGGGTTGACTTTTTCGTCATCACTTCTACCAAATTTATCGACTGGCATGTTGTTGTGGGATTTTTTTTTTTTGTTGTTTAGAAAAAATGTGTTCAAAACGCAGTTTATTAAAAATGAACTATGTTTATTTTTTGTTTTTTATTCGATTAAAATTTTTTTAAAATAATTTTTTATCTTTATATATACTATAAAAAAAAAAAATCTCTCTCTAATGTAAGTCATTGAGAATGTCTTGAAATTCATCTCCTTCAGACCATCTCTTGAGAATGTAGAGACACAGGTGACCGCAAAACACTTGATCTGGCGATTGCACTCGTTCTGTGTTGTAAAGAACCATTGATTTGTTGAAATAGTTCTTTATTTCTTTGGGCGGCGAGATTCCGTAGCTGTCGAAATAATAATTCTTCTTCTTCCCGTTCTTGAACCACGCCACCCAGTGAGTGCCTTCACCCGATAAATCATCTAGATTTAAAATTCTGCATTCCGATTGTCGAGGTCTTCTCTTCGGCAAGGCATCTCTGGAAAACACACCTAGAAAATCTTTGATTTTCAAATCTTTTGCCGCATTCAACAGATCGATGTTGGATAGGGGTTCATTGGGTAAGACGACACCTTCTACGGATATCTTTATTTTCTTATTCATAGATGTGTATATATATTTTTTTTTATTTATTTTATTATAATTCACTAAAAATGACGTTATTTTTTTCTATTTTTTCTTTTTCTTTTTGAACTAACTTTCTTGATGTCACTATCGATTTCTATAATTTTGAATCCATCTAATTCCTCTTGATTTTCTGGAATCCTATCATCTACAATCATATCTGGAATCTTATCATCCACAATCATATCTGGAATCCAATCATCCACATTCATATCGTCTCTAATTAGATCCACAGTCCAATGTCCGAGTGCCAAAGTGCTTATTTTATCGTCTAACACGAATCTCTTATCGTCGTCGGCCGTCAGCAAAATCTTGTTGACTATTTCGGTATACAAGTCGTGATTTTCGCTTCGAATCGATTTCATAGTCTTATACACCGGACCACTTCCTAACAGACAATCTTTATACTCTTGGAAAGAGATGTTTTTCTTCACCACGCACGCTTTAACTCCTTTGCACTTCTTGATCTCTTCATCATCTTCTAGACGATAAGCATAGAGTTTGGGTCTCAAGCCCACGAATTCGACGATCTGTTTACCGCCACTCTCGTTCTTAAATTTACCCAACACCTTCTTGTTGTCATTCGATTGAATGTTGGACGGGTGATCGATGGGATAATTGCTCGTGTCAAACCAATCGGCCATGTCCAGAGATATGTCTCGGTAGACGTCTTTCGTATCTATCTCGTAAACTAAACTGTCCATGTCGGTGAACAGTAGTTTGGCTTTGTCACCAAATTTTCGTTTGACGTAATCGTAGTGAAACTCGTACATCAATCGCTTGCTGATATCTAAGATGATCGGTCCGAGATAATACGGTTTGTCGAACTTCAGGTGCGTCTTTTGCATGTGAATGGCCACTAGATTTTCGCCGAATATGGTTCGGTGTTTGTAACTGGGTTTCGCCACTAATTTTTTAGCTTTTTTCTCAAACGTGACGAGTCGAACGTCGGTTCTCTTCCTGATGTTTTCCATCGATTTGCTGTACATGCAGTTGTTCATGAGTTTGAAGAAATCTTTTTCGAAATCGTTCTCAGCTCGAGTTCTGAGATTCGTGTTGAGATCGATGTATTTTTTCATCCAAGGCTCTTCGTCGAATCGAATGATGCGATGTATGTCGACTAATTTCATCCTGTAATCGACGTACTGTTTCAAATTCTCGCTGTAGATGACGTAGTTACGTTTGTTAAATAAATTGGGAATGAGTTTTTCCTCGTCTCCTTCATTCGGTTCCATTCGTTCAGGAGCTAGCGGATAATCGTTGTGTGGATCGTGTAATTCTTCCGGATAGTTCAAATCGACTTCTAAAATGCAAGGATAGTCTCTCCATTTTTGCATCTCTTCTGGTTCCTTCACCCATTCGAAATTTCCAATCGGTAAAGGATGACTCATAGCCCAACCGTAAGATTATTGGCGTCCCAATACTGTATGTATTTAGTCGACAATTTCGAATCGAAACCTTCTTTCATGTAGGGATTGTTAGCCTCAGAATGTCTGTGAGAGATCATCGAGACGCCACCTCTCGCAGCCCTTTCGAACACGAGCAACATGTCCACGTCGGATAATAATTCCAATTGGACTTCAGTGGTCTTCAACAGAGCGTCCCACGCCAGACCGGGTGTGGTGAAATACCAAGTGGGATCCAGATCATAATTTCGACGACAGACGTCTCGAAAATTTTCGAACACGTCTGCCAAGAGCAGAACGTCGGTCTTCAGATAGAGATCGTGATAATCTCTCATGGTTTTCATATCGAATGATTTCCACACGTTTTTGGCGTGTTCATAATTCTCATCGGAAATGTCGGATTCGTATAATTTCAAATAAAAATCTTCTTTCGAAGGTAGTACGGTGTCTTCGAATCTCTTTAGATCGTTCATGTAATCGTAAGGATAGACTCCTTTCCTCAACATGTCTACTCGTTCTCCGAAATGTTCGCTCGTGATTTTAAATTTATCCTTGCTCATGTTATCGACTAATTTTTCCACAGCGGTCGACATGAATTTAAAACTGGCGATGAAACATATGCCTCTACGAATGGATTTCGTTTTTTCTTCCAACGTATTTCCGTCGATTACTCTTTTCCTCTCCATGAGCTTCCATTTCGTGAAGGAAATGTATCTTTCTTCGCTGTTCGCGATGCAATGTAATTCTTCGTGTGAGGTGCCGAGATTTTTCACGAACAGATGACTGTCGTAACCCGAGAGATTGTGAAACATCACCGGATAGAAAGTGGCGTCTCGATATTTTAAATTACACTTGCTGTGAGCCGGACCGCAATACAGATCCGTGTAATGATCATGGTCTCTGACATTCTTATTTTCCTCCGAATTTTCGTCGAACGATTGTCTGCATATGTGACATTCGGTGGCTCTGTTATTTTCGTCCTGCTGCTCTCGCATGATGATCATTTTCGCCGGAGTTTTGAATTTGTCGTATAACATTTGAATTTTCGATTCTAACTCTTCCACGAACCTTTGAGCCACGTCGTCGTCTTTCGCGCTGTTTCGTGTAGGTGAAGGGACCCATGTCGTGTTGCGAGTCGAAAGCGCATTTCACGTAAATGCAATAGCCTGAAGGTATGTGTTTTTGATATCTTTCGACGTAACTTTGAAGAGCGTTGGGTTGACAGGAACTCATTTTCACGGTGAAACATTCGAAATCGGCGTACACGGCGAATGGTACTTTTAACTTTCTATTGTGATTTTCAAACTTCACGATGGTGTTGGGTTTGGGCATTTCGACGGCGACACCTTGATTTTTGTTGCAATATTCCTAATGTTTCGCCAACGAGTTTTTGCTGTGAAACGTGTTCATGCAGTTGCAACATAAAGATATCTTTCCTTTATGTTTATTATTTTGTCTCGACAGTAATCGGCTCGGATGTTTAACCCAACAATAATGACGATTGTCACCATTCGAAATCGATAATAAAATAATCGTCTTTTCTCTTCCGCGATACAGTGGGATTTTGAACCTCGAAACGTTCGATGTGTTTTAACTCTGTTGGAAAAGTCACTCCGGTCCAATCAAGATTTTTAGAAGTTTCCTCATAACGAGAAACTCTATCAGAGTTTATTTTGACAGGGTATAAAGCAGAGGTGACTGCCCATTTAAAACACTGATCATCTTTATTTCTCACGTTGACCACGGCGTGTTTCTTAGTCAAGAAATACGGTAATTCCAAGTAGGAAGATCCTTTCAACGGTTCGTTTTTAGTCATGTGAATTTCGAGTTTCAACACCTCACTGAACGTCCAATTACTACCTTCATTTTGATAATTCACGAGAGACGTCAACATCTTGTCTTTCATCTTTTCGAAAATGTCCGATAGATCTGAACCTCGAAATACGGGTTCGACATTAGATCTGAAATATGCATTTTTCACGATGCTCTCGCCGGACTTCACGTCGATTTTATTCATTATGCAATGGAGTATCATCTTAATTTTTAATCCCAAGTTCATGTATTCGCGAAACAAATCCAATACTTCTTTCTTCACCCGTTCCATGAACAATTTCGGATCAACTTTCTTCAACGAGGGAATCACGTTGAAAGTTTTAAAAATGCCTTTGATCGCACTCTCCCGTTCTACAGGTTTCGATTGGAATAGTTCCGCAACGAGTCATGTTACATATTCTTCTCCTTTCCCTTCATCGATTGCTCATTGAATTTCACTCGATATATCTCGTTTGTCTTGAATCTGAAGTGCATCACTCGTTTTCGTTTTTAGTTTTTTTCTTTTCTTTTCTTTGGAAACTTGATGTTCTTCAACGGCTTTTCGTTTAGTCGTCTTCTTATTTTTCACAACCGGTGCATCTTTTGACGTCATTGCTATCGACATTTCGTTTGCCTTTCTAACGATTTGCAAATATTCTTGTATGACTTCAATTTTTTTTGATTTAGTTCTATGCTTTCTGAAATCTGAAATTTGTAATAGTTTACAAATCTCGTTTAACTGAGGTATGGTTTTCTCATTTAAATTTACCATTGTTTTATCTGTTTGCTTCATTTGTAAGAATATTTTTTTTTTTGGGGAATATTGTATTAAATAATTTGTTAAAAAAGTTTTGCTTTTTTACTCTTTATATATAATAGAAAAAAAAAAAAAGTTAAATTTTAAATTCAATTTTTTTAATACAAAATTAAAATATACATTATTTGTAAGAAGTCATAAAAAAAAACAAATAATCGATCATGACAACAACACCTAAAAGATGTGAATTGAAATTGAAACGAGACGAAAGGTATGAGAAATCCAGTTTTAATATCTATACATTACAACCACACGATCCCATCGAATTGAATGAGGTCGAGATGGTGGACTTCGAGCGCTACTACCACAAATATTGAATGTGTTTGAAAGTGGATGAAGCCGTGCTCGATTTGTTTTACGAGCACCAAAGCGAACTGTTGATTAATATCATCGTCGCCGAAGACAGAGAATTCGACAGGGGTGATTTATTGTTGTCCTATGGAGGTTACATATATCCAATAATCTCACCCGAACTTGTGAAGAAATCGGGTGGTGAGAGCGCATTCGCCTATGAAAAAAAACTCAAAAGAGTAAAGATGAACATTCACACCATTTTCGTATGTGGAAAAATGACGAATGTCAACTTGCTAATAACGGACTTGGAAATATAAACAATAGAGAGATTGAAATTAAAAATTTAACTTTTTATATATATATAAAGAGAAAAAAAACTTTTACTAAAAAAAATTTTACATTAAAGAAAATTAAAAATTAAAAAAAAAACCTTTTATATATATATAAAGAGCAAAAAAAAAAAAAAACTTTTTTTTAACAAATTATTATTTAAATACAAAATTTAAAATATACATTATTTGCAAGAATTCGTAAAAACAAAAAAAAAACAAATAATCGATCATGAAGACAACAACACCTAAAAGATGCAAATTGAAATTGAAACGAGTCGAAATGTATAAGAAATTCGGTCATAAAATCTATAGATTACAACGACACGATCCCATCGAATTGAACGATGTCGAGACGAAGGGCTTAGAGCATAAATACGAGAAATATAAGATGCCTCTGAAATTGAATGAAGCCGCGCTCGATTTGATTTACGAGTACCAAAGTGATCTGCAGAACATCGTCATCGCCGAAGATAGAGAATTTGACAAGGACGATTTGTTGTTGCCCTATGGAAATTACATATTTCCAAACATCTCATTCGAACTCGTGAAG
This sequence comes from Pictodentalium vernedei, assembly GCA_031216915.1. Classification (NCBI taxonomy): domain Eukaryota; kingdom Metazoa; phylum Mollusca; class Scaphopoda; order Dentaliida; family Dentaliidae; genus Pictodentalium; species Pictodentalium vernedei. The sequence continues at coordinate 135,250,205 of CM062296.1, read as the reverse complement.
AAATTGGGTGGTGAGAGCGAGTTGACCGATGTAAAAAAACTCAAAAGAGTAAAGATAAACATTCAACACGTTTTCGAAAAAGGAGAAGACACGAGCGTCAACATGCTAATAACGGACTTGGAAATATAAACAATAGAGTGATTGATTTTTAGCGAAGAAAAAATGAAAAAAAAAAAAGTAATGAGATCAACTTTAGATCTCATTTACTTTTTTTTTTTTTTTTGTTTTCCTTCTTCTTCACTATCATCATGATATATTATAATAACGTTTCCTTTTCTCTCAAATTTCAGTGTTGATTCTTCTTCTTTTCCTTTTTTTTTTTTTCTTTGTGATGTGATACGTTTATGGTAACATTTTTGTTTATCCGAATCATAATTATGAACGAATGTTGTGCATCTCTTGGTAACACTCGCATCATTACCATTCACTTCAGAAGGTAGTGGTGACCATGGAAAGCATCGTCTCATTCTCAACCGTATATCCCGCGCTTTATCTATCTCTTTCCTTAGATATCCATCATTAGCGTCTAACCATTTTTTTATTTCTTCGCTCTCTGGCTCGCGATGTTCGTCATTATCGTCAAATTGTTTCTCCACCTTTTCATCCAAGTGATAAATTTGTTTCTCCACCTTTTCACCCATTTTAAATATATTATTTTATACTTTCTATAATTTTATATATTTTATATAATTTTATATTTATAATAACATATTCAAAATCGGTATGTTCTTAAATAGTGAATTCTCACCGAGCAACAAACCCTTGCCGAATCGCTTGATGTTCCGTCCACTCTTCACATAGAGACCGTTTCCTCTCAGAGAGTTGCCACCTCTAACAGGTTCTAGATACAATCCTTTACCGCTGTCGTCCACGTGGACGCGACACACGGCTCCTCCCTTCTTCAAAAACAGTCCGTCGCCACCCATTAATTTCTCAACTCCCAAAGTAGCGAGTCCCGTGAGAGCTCCCACGCCGAGAGTCTTTCCGAGAAAGGGTAGCGCCTTTCCGGCGAAGGGTAATGCTTTTGCGGCGATTCCTGCCAATAGCGGTAGGAAACCGCCTTTCATTCTCAAATTGTATCTCAATTGAGCGGGACTCAATCTCACTGCCAACCCTCTTCCATCGCGAATCGCTTTCTCCATCCTTTTGATTTGACTTCTGGTCCAGGCGATCGAATCCTGTCCGCCTCTCGTCAGATCTTCGTGAGTGAATTTGAATCTCACCGCCTCGCCTCGAGTTGTTAACACTCTCTTAAGTTTCTTCCTCTGTCCTGCGGATATGTTCACGTTTTTAACCACGTATTGTGTCATAATTCTGTTTGTTTTTTAAATATATTTACTTCAATCGTTTCTTGTTTAATAATTATATTAAAATAATTTTGTAAAAATTAATATTACCGTTTATTTTATTTTTGTTATCTATATATATAATATTTATTTATTTTTTTTTTGCTTTTATATTTCTCTTATGTGAAATCGTATCGTCACTCTCTCTCCCCGAAGATCTAACAGTTCACCATTTTGATCCGTCAACGTGGTTTTCAGACTATACAACGTGTCTAAAATCACTGGTAGATAAACTAAATTTCGAGGTCGCTCCACGATCTTATAACCCGGCGACACGTTTGGAGAAAAGGAATAGATCGTCGGCTGAGCGCTACCATTCACGTAGCTTCCAGCAATCACGTCCACGTTCACCAGAATGCTATTGACAGCGAGAATGTCGACCGTATTTTCAGATGCCGCGTGGCCTCGATAGATCTTTCGATCGAATCCCAACATCTTGCCTATAAAATTATCTTCCAAATCCAACATCGTCTGTAAGGTATTAGGATTGGGAGCGACTCTGATCTTGTTGCTTCCCTTTCCATCCGTCTTCATTTGCGTCTGAAAGTAATGGTTCAAATCGTCTATGTCATAACTCCCTTTGGGAATTCGAATCTCCAACCAATCCATTCCGTCGGAATACTTGAACGAGTTATTCTTTTCGGTGACGTTGGGAAAGGAATAATAAGTCTCCAGATTCACCAAAGCCATCTCATATCTTTTCTCTCTATTCAATTCGATGGAAGGTTCGAATTTTGTAGCGAATCGAGTCGAATCGCCACTCACCACGATTTGAATGGATTGTTTCGCAGCCGTATTCTCGGCTATCCGTCCTAACAATTCTCCATGTTCGAACATTATATTTTAATTTTTATTTTTTTTTTATTCAAAACTAATTATTTGAAGATTTATTATTTTTCTAATTTTTATTTTCACGCTCTATCTTATTATTATTACCATCGGAAACATAAAACTCGTCGAATCCACACCGATATTTTCCGTGATTAAATTCGCTCGTCAAATCGATCCCGACGAAATTGTAAAGTCCACCATCCCAAACCCTTTTGCAGAATGTCCTGAATTCCGCAGCACTCATATCGTTTGCAACGTGATCGACGTAGATGTGATTGAGATTCTTGAGATCTTGGTGAAAGAGACATAGAAAATTAGCGTTCTCCCTTATCGTCTGTCTGGGCAATCGAAAATAATTCTGCAACAGGTAGAAACAGTCCACATTGCTGTGTCGACCCCTAACATAATACGATTCGCATCGGTTCTGTCTCTCCAAAAGCAGATCGTCGAAAATCATGAGATTCTTATCTTCCGATTTCAGTTCTCTAGGATCCGGAACGTCGCTAGCGTTCTCATAAAATCGACACTTGACGTTCGAAGATGCATTTCTCTTCATCAGCTCCATCGCTGCACCGTCCAAAATGGTCGAGAGCGGAGCTCCACACTTGTCGAATTCCTCCCTACTGTCAAAGATTCTGGCTATGACGTCCTTGGGCAATCTGCGATCAATGCACTCTCGAAGCAATCTGTATTCGGGTTGAAACAAGCTCTTGCCAAACACGAACAATCTGTCGTAATCCAACCAGTCAGATCGGGACAACAGATTCATCAACAGATTGGTCTTTCCACAATTCGATTTTCCCACTATCAAGCCTCTTATGCTCTTGGGAAAGTACTCGTTATTCGACCTCTTGGTCGCGGCGTCGTTCCAAGACATATCTTTAATGTTCATCTTTGTTTTTATTTTTTTTTTTTTTTGTCTGTTATTTTAGATTCTTTTCAAACACAAATTTTTTATGTTTTTCAAACTCTGTTTTTTTAATGTTATTATTATTATTATTTATTTATATCGCACCGTCACGAGTTCTCTTCAATCCAGATCCACTCGTCATTTTGACTAAATCTTGTATGGGCACCACGTCATCCTTTAAATCTTTCCAATCTTTCAGCGTTCGCTCTAACGCAGCTCGCTTCACCGGCGGACTGATCAACTTGCCGATCAACGCGTCGGCTGCCCTCTTGCCAGCCACAGAAGCTATCCTACCACTAGCTTCGGAAGCGGCTTTCTTACCAGCATCCAAAGCCGTCTTCTTACCGACCTCAAACGCGGTCGATGCGAGTTTTCTACCCGCATTGCTCGTGAACGCTCGCATTATAGAATCGACGATGCCAGAACTGCCTTGAACGTAAGTTCTGACGTATCCCCTGTTCTTTATCACCAACATATTTTATTTTTATGATATATTTATTGTTTTTTTTCACTGGTAAATCGTTTTTGCCGTTTAAATACTTTTATTATTCTAGTGTAAGAATTTACTGTTTTATTTTTGTTTGTTTGTTTGTTTGTTTGTTTGTTTCTCTCTCTCTACTTATTACTATATGCACATCAATCCTTCAATTCGTTCATCAGCCTTTTATACTGGTTTTTATTCAAAACCTTCTGTCTCAACAATTCGTCAGATACGGCAACTATCTGATTATCTAATCCCGTGTTACCAGCCCGTCTGCTCGCCATCAACAAACTCAATCTCTGAGACAGAGCGTCGGGATCGCTCGGAAGAAAAATAGCGGTTTTCACCCCTTTGCCAGTCACCGATTCGAGGAATTTCTTATGCGCTTCCATATGGGCTTCACTATTTTCGTCCACTTGTAACCTCTGTTGGCTTTGGGTCTCGTCTCTCTGGCATCGTTATTTCTATTCATGGCGTACGTCTGAACTAGAATGTCGCCGTAATTGTCGAAATCCTGTTCCGTGAAATCTCCGGGCTTGTCGTAAAGGAGCAATCTCCGCAGACCATCGGTTACTTTATATTTATTCGAACCCACGATCAATTCATCATCATCCATTTCCACCAACGTATCACCTACAAAAGTTCTACCCTCAGAATCCTTATAAATTCCATACGACTGATCTCTCTTACCGCCATCATCATCGGACGACGCGACGTTACTAGTGGTGATAGTCGAAGCCGTATCATCAGACTCGCTCATATCTGTTTGAATTCCCGTGGGAACGTAATCCAGTGTAGATTGAACGGAATACCGATTTCCAAAACTAGGAGGCAACGAACCCATTCTCAAAGAACTCTCCTTTATGGGTCTCAGTTCTTCGACTATCTCCTTCCTGCTTCGCTCTTGACCCTCCGTCACGGGTTTAAATATTTTTGTGGCTTCGCGTCTGAGTTCCATCTCACCGAGACGTCTGCTTCTCTCAGCAGCCTGAATGTTCTTCTTAGAATGTTCATACTCGGCTAAAATTCGATCTCGGCGTCTAGGATCCATCTGGAAAAACATCTTTCGTTTTAATTGTTTTTATTTATTTTTCAAAATTAAATGTTTAATTATATTTTTATGTTTTTTGTGTTTTAAATAATAATAAAAAAAACTCTTTCCATCTTAATATAATATATAATAATCTGAAAATATTCACATCTCAAACTGACTGTGTTAATTGATGTTTAAAAAAATACGTTTAAACAGTACATGACAAACCGGTTTCTGATTTAACGCATTTTTTTGACAATAGTGTTTACATTTTGTCAAAAGATCTTCATTCATTCACACATCAATTCATCGAGGGTCGAATTAAGAGAGAATCCTTTGATGACTGCGATTGCTATCATGAATATATTAAAAATTTTACCACTCAAAACCTAATTGAGCGGAAAATGCGTTTTAAACATTCCGTGGGGAATTCCCCTAATAATGTCATAAATGGGAAAAACCTACCGCCTCAAAACAATTGCGGGTTCTAAATCATCTGTACCAAAGCAATTGCGGGTTCTGAATCGCTGATTTAGAGTTACCAAAACTGTTTTTTGATGATGAGCCAGAATCTTACGCTTTCGCTCGCGTTCGCCGACGATGAATCGGTGGTCTGATCTGCGATTCGAACGTCGACCAAAAATTACGTACAAGATACAACTGAAGATGTACAATTTCACCCTTTTTTTAAAAACGCGCGTTCACCACGAGTATTTGAACGTTAAAAGCGCGATCTAGGAGTCACGACTGTACATAAGCGGATTCAAAATCATGTACAGTTTTTGTGAACAAGCGTGTGATTTAACACTGAATTCCACGTTGGTGAACGCATCGTGTGCGTATTTTGTACACGTACATGTACAAGTGATAGTGAACTCTCAATTATCACCTACTTATAGGTATTTTTTTTCAAAACAACTTGGTGTGTTGTACAGAGAGTGGAAGGTTAACACTGTGGTCAATGGGATTTATTTAGTGGTTCATAACCCACAACAAAACAGGACAATTTTCGAGCCTTGTGTTTCTAAATATATGAAGATATTCGGGTGTAACTTTTATACAAAATAATATGACTCTTCTAAATCATTTACACAACTAAAATATGTCATAAAAATAAAATGACGATCGTAAAATGTTGAATATGTGTGACTCAGGGCGGGGTAGAGAAAATTTGGGCCATAGGTTTATCCTGTAACGCAAACTTCACTGAACTTACGGGATCCTTTTGAAAGTGTGTGGGGGAGGGGGGCGGGCCGGCGCCAGCATTCCAATTTAGGGGGGGTCCCAAGTAAGATGTGGGGGTCGAAGGTCGAGATGCCGAAGGCATCTCCCGATCGCCGCAAGCCTGAGCTAGAGCAGAATAGGGGAGGAGGCAGTTTAGCAATCTGAACGAAAGGGTAGAGCAACAACGTTCAGGTCGCTGAACTAGGGAGGGGTGACCCCTCCCGTTTGTGGGGGGGGGGGGGGGTATGGGGGATATTCCCAGGACACATTTTCATATTAGGACGCCCTGGGAGCGATATCTGAGCGTTTCTACGACAATGACATGATGTGTGTTGTGTGCCATTTGCGGGTGTGACATTGGGTGGGAAAACCACGGTCAGATAGTAATTTGAAGTTTGATTTTGGGTATCCGAGGGAAAGGGGGGGGGAGGCGGCACCGAAGCAAGACTATGGCGCGCCACCGGTTGGGGGGGGGGGGCTATTTCTGCGAGGACAGAAGGCACGAGTATTTCAATTTAGAGGGTCCCGAGTAAGATACGGGGAGCAAGGTCGAGATGCTGAAGGCTATTGTATTTAACTTGTATGTAAGAAAATTGTACAAATAAAAATCTATCTATCTATCTATCTATCTCCCAATCGCCACAGGCCAGAGCTAGATGAGGATGAGGACAGCGTAGTTTAGCGATCTGAACGTCGTGGCTAACCGCTTGTAAGGGGGTAGTCACTACGTTCAGATCGCTGAACTAGAGAGGAGGGAGGTCTCTCCCGTTTGTGTGTGTATGTGGGGTGGGGGTGGTCTGGGGGGATCTCCCTAGGAAAAACCTTTATATTAGGACGCCCTGGGAGCGATATCTGAGCGTTTCTACAACAATGACATGATGCGTATATTGTGTGCATAATGTATGAGAGAATTACATTATTTTCTTTGATTTTCTGGTCGTTTAAATTTACTTCAGACGTTTTATTTACCCCTTTTTAATAAAACCACGAGGTGGGATGCATGTGATTAAAAGATATGTTGATATGCTTGAGATCTACAGACAGCGCCAACGGAAGCACGTACGCGCAATGTGGTGGTGGTCATGACGGTGTGTGTGTGGGAGGGGGGGGGGCGGTTACGTGTTCATTTTATTAGTAAACTTCATTTTTTCGAAGTAGCTATTTCACAGGCTCCTGAGAAAAAGCCAATCGACTATTCCACGGGCACCGGCGAAATAGCTGCCAGCAGCTAATTAGCATTTTCTCTGCCCTTGAATTACACAATGACATAAAGCTATTAAAAATGTTTACTTAGTTCGTATAATTCATTCATTAGATTCTTTTCCCACTTCATTCATTGGCTTCTAGATTGAAATGTGACAGATCGTCCCTCAGATATCATCATTCGAGTCTCTGCAAACTGCATAAACGAACCGAATGTTGGTTCACACCAGTGGCGGCGCCAGAGTTACAAAAGTGAGGGGGTACAGTTGGGAATTGTGCAGCGCCAAGCTGGGGTGGGTTTCGGGGTGTGTGTGTGTGGGGGGGGGGGTATCTTCTCCCGAAGTTGAGAAATGTTTTTAACTGTTTTGCAACAAAATCATGCGAATATGGATATCATTGGAACCGGCCGAACAAGCCGGTTCCAATGATATTCATATTTGCATGATTTCATTGAGTTATACCTTTCAGAATGTTTCTAAAATATTAAATTTTATTTATTTTTTAAAATTGCTGTAGGCTGAATTCCAAACGGATGCCTTGCACGCTCTCGATTCTAGCATTCGTCGAATACTCTTAAGCACTATGTTTCAGTCCGTTTAAACGTGGTATGCCTTGTTGCAATTTAGACTCTCGACTCTTGTTTGTTGTTTGCAGCTAGCGTTTGTGTGGGGGGACGGGGTGGGGGCAAACATAATTTCATAACTTCTCTGATTTAGTGCACTTGGAAATATGGGATTAAGCATACCGACCATTACACCGCAACTTTCAATACAACAAAAATTAAAATAATAGTATTGTTTTACTACGCTTAGCGAAAAAAGTGGAGGGGTAAGAACCCCCAATGCCCCCCCCCCCCCCCAAGCCCATGGCGCCGCCACTGGTTCACACTATTCAGAAGTTAAGCGTCGAAAAAGTTTGTACAAGAAATTTTAATTGCAGGAAATCGGTCTCCTATTTGTCGCCCAATTCATCTTCGGTGCTCCACCTCCAGAGCCCTATTGTATTTACAAATATTATAACCAAATTTGAACCGTACAAATGTTGATGTATTTGAAAGAACAAAAGGAGCTAGGCTTAAGGAGCTGGTGCCAATGACATCCGCATTTGTATGGTTTTCTAGGCCATTATCCAGAGCAAAATATTTTAAATCTGCCATATAGACAATTTCATTATTGTTTTGCTGCTGTGGTGGATAAAGAGATCAAATCTTCAATGAATCTAGCTCGTCTGTCGAAGAAATGCACAGTTAGCTTATTCTCAAACTGAAGGAAAAAAACTTACTAGAATAAGGACAGGACAGACACTCGAATTAACCGTTATTGTAATAAATTTATTACAATAGCGGTTGGTGGAAATGTGTGCGTCAACCGTAGTGGTTAAAAGTTTATTACAACAGCAGTCGTTGAAAATGTTTGCATTGAGCCATCAACCGATTATGTAATAAGTTTATCATAATTGCGATTGATGAAAAAGTTCGCGCCAACTGTTATGGTAACACGTTTATTACAATAGCGCTTGATGAAAAAGTTTATATTAACCGCTACTGTAATAAGTTGATTACAATAACGGTTAAATGAAATATGTGCCCCAAGCACTGCTGTTATAAACTTATTACACTAGCGGATGTATTTGCCTGGGGAAAGGTGTCCCCTTGCTCCCCCTCTCGCCCATCATTTCTTTCGGCTCCCCTTTCCGTTCGATCCTTTTTCCCCTCAAATTATTCCTCAACACATCCTTCCCGTTCCACCCTGCGATTTATAGTTCGGTAAATTCAAAAGACGTGTTATAACAGGCCTGGCGCTGATGCCAACGTAAACAGTGGTAAATTTAATCCACAGCACTCTAGGATTTCTTTTATCTAATCGTAATTATGAGTCCCTTTTTATTCTGGTGTAAATCATTTGGGCTGAAAGGCACAGGTTCAGACTTTGCAACAAAACCACTGAGAGCGTCGAACATGCCATTATACGCTGTGCAATTTTTCAACCCCTCCCTTTATTCTCTTTGAGCGAGCCTTCATTTTCAAGCGGTTAAGTGTATCAGGGGGGGGGGGGGGGGTAGACGCAGTGTCAAGTGGCTTTAACAATTGATCGTTTGATAATGCACCTCAGATGAGATAAAATAAGATAAGATTTATTCAGCAAATACACCAGAACAAAGGTAGATTGCTACACACAAAATCAACATAAACAGAATCTTAAAACACACAAATTCATATTACGACATATATAATTTATATTACAGATAAGTTCCTCTGTAATATGATTTATGTATGTCATAATATGAATTAGTGGGTTCATTTGAACGGTAAACTTCATTTTTTCGAAGTGGGCATTCACAGGCATGTACGCTGCTGGGCTGTTTCGTTTCGCTCTTCAGCCCTACACCGATTTTTCAGTCAATCGTGGAATTCCTTTATGACGGAATTCACCTAAAAATTCCGGTGCCGACTCGATTAATAAAAAAGTAGATTTCTTGATACTTTGAACGTTTTACATCACAATGACTCATACACTTTCTTTAGTAATGTGTAAACTACACACGAAGTGTTGTATATTTGTCAAATACTACGTATATATTTCATGAAGAAGGATAATGTGGTCATGTTTCCCAATTCGTGCAACTGATTGGAAAAATCGCTTCGTTCGTTGAGCTTTGCAGCAATAAATATCCGATTTTAAATATAAACTGCAAACAAAGCTCAAAAGTTGAGCTAGTCCTGGTGATGCACTTGGAATATTAGTCATTCGAAATTCCATTTGATTATACACATTCATTAAACTTTAAACCCTTGTATTTAACGGAATGGCCGCTATGACATAAATGTTTCTGTATTCAACAGATGATGTAAATGCCCAGCATCATTTATACTAGTTCCTTTCCCATCGAGTCATTAGTTAGCTTCGAAAAGTTTCCAAATTTCGTTATTCAATTATCGATCGTCTGTCGCATGGTGTGAAAATAAAAACGTCCAAAGCAAAATAAAGTATGTTCACAAAAAATTACTTAACCAAAAATGAGATAATATTAAGAAAGCCCAGCCATTTCCAACCAAAACATTAACCCAGCTCCGTGAGCGTCACGTTTTGTGGCTTCCGTATTATCTAAATTGGTCAACATTATTCCAGTAAATCTTCAGACATCTTGACAACCTTTGAACTTCTTTTAAAAAATTTTCTCCAAGCTGTTTTCCAAATCTGCCCAAATTTGTACTTAAATTTTTACTAACGGTAATAGACACCAGATGGTTAGGCCTGAGTGGACACCAGCCGAAGAGAAACAGCGATACAAATTTCAACAAACACTGGTTCCCAAAAGGTTGTTTTGATTTTTTATCGATCCATTTGATCAGTACAGCTTCAAACAAAACAAACGGACTTTCACCTTTGGGTTTAAACATCGGAATTATATTTATTTTTTATTTAAATGAATTGTATTGTATGTGATGTGTAATAAACACAGAACGCGATGTGTGTTTGAACCGGTGGGTGTTTTACATAACTCGTTGGAATGGCGGTGTCACATTTCGCGAGATCGTGCGGCTCTCGCGAAATATAACCACGCCATTTCAACTCGTTATGAAAAATACCCACCGATTCAAACACACATCGAATTTTGTCTATTCATAAATTCAAGCCTGGATGGTAATTGATTTGTGGATGAATAAATTATATCCCTCCTTTGACAAATTGTTGATATATCCTCGACTTTTATTGGCTAAGAATGTCACGTGAATGCCGACGGTACACGGTGGGTGTAACTTTAGTACACGGTGACCGAGAGTTATCTTTCTCAGGTGAGTAGCCGCCATTACTATTTTGGTGCATTTCTACTCGCTTCCGATTTTTAAAAATTCGAATTAAAGCTAAATAAGTGAATTTAGGTACCAAATATATTTTCAAGGTACCGTATTTATTGATTTAAAACATTAAATATTTGAGAAATGGACAGAAAATATTACTTGTAGTCCCAAAAGTTCTTTGTCGTTTTTCGATTCTATTGATTTTTAACCCTTTACCTAACGTAACGGTTAAAAACGGCCAGCGCTATTCTCAAAAATTGCCAATTAAATTTCATTGTTTTTTTCATTTTTTGTCACAAAAACATAGGTTATGACCCCTAGTTGGAACGAGCTCGACGAGCTCGTTCCAACGAGGGGTCATAACGTATGTTTTTGATAAAAAAAAATGAAAAGAATTAGTTATTCAAGAATTTTTTTGCAAGTATCGTCTGCTTTTCATGTTAGGTAAAGGGTTAATACCGAAAGGAACATTTTCTTTACAGCTTACTCAACAGATTAAGAGTGATTTTCTGAAGGTTTAGAGGTGCCTTGCTAACCCCTTTTAGGTGGTAATGACTAATGACAGTAAAAGAGTGTAAATGTATGCCAAATTGTTGGCTTTTATTCCACTTTTCATTGACCTTATTTCTGAAGGCCATCGGTGGGGTAAATTCGTAACATAGTCAGCAAATGACACGGTACAGGGTGGTATCGTGTATGTGGATGTTGTACCAAGCTCGGCTTCGGCCTCACCTGTTATAAAACCTACAGACCAGGTACCACCCCGAACCCGGTCACTTGCTGACTATTTAACTGATAATACACATAGTGGCCGTGACGCAGCTTCCTCTTTAATTTGTTGTAACTACAAATTGGTCACGCTTTCCCCTGTAGAAGGCCGCGTTTGGTGTATGAAAAATGTCCGTGTATCAAATCTAGTCTTGTAAGAAAGAAAAAGATTGTTGGTAAGAGCGATTAGATATCTAGGACTTAATATCTGACAAAAATGTTCCCACTGGAAAATATATTTGGTGTGACACAGGCCCTCTAACCCCCTTTCGGCGACGTCCGTGATTATTGATTACTGTTCTTCACCATAGATCAAGTGAACTGTCAACACAACCACCTAACTCTGAGAAAACAGCCACAAGGAATGGATGTTTGTTTTGCTAATCATTTTTTGTTAAAAACAATACAACTGGACAAAACCAGATGTCTTCACTGCAAGTAAATACAACTTCGGTTGAATCATTCACATAACAAGTGAAATGAGTTGACTGTCGCTTTATCGGAGTATACAGTATGTGGAGAGTGGATTGTAACTAAATCGCCCGCAGAGTGGAGTCATCGCCCATGCTATAACTTTCAAATTTTTTACATATCAATAAAACACACAAGCAATGTTTCAGCCAATGGACCTCCGGGTTTAACCCGGAGGTCCATTGGCTGAAACTTTGCTGGGGCTGGTTATGCTTTGCAATAAATTTGCAATTATTCCTTGGGTGGAATCTCCACTCTGCAGGTGATTTAGTGATAATACACGTACTGTAAATGAGTAGTAGATAAAGGCGGATTCTAGCTCACCTTCCCACGGCGAGCCAGAAATTCAGGTTATTTTTTAAAAAATTGAGTTATTTTTTTTAAAAATTGAGTTATTTTTTGAAAAATTGAGTTATTTTTGGAAAAAATTCAAATTTTTCCGGCAAAAAAATTGATTTTCTCTGAAAATGCAAAAATAATTCAACTTTTCCCGGAAAACCTCTGATTTTTCGCGGAAAATGTTTAATTCGAGGATTTTCTGGCTCAATTTTTTTTTAAATTCCGGGTTTTAAAAATTCACTTTTTTTTTACAAATTTAACACTGATTTCCCATAGGGGGGTAATTTTTCCCGCGACGAAAAATCCGGAAAAGACCGTGTCTGGGTCGAAAGAAAATTCGACCCTGGATGCAGATTTCCACGGGAAAGAGATGACGTTTCGGTGAGGTGAATTTTTTAAGTGAGCCAGAAAAGACGCTGGAGTTTCGTCGTTCGAGTGTTATGATGATGATTTTTTTAACTCGATGGGAAGAAAACGATCTGATTGGGAATGGAGGATCGCGATTGAAAAATGTGTGTGTTTAAGCGTGTATGTGTGTTTATTTTTTAAGTTCATTATCACGGTATTATTCTCACACAAAAAAAACAAACATTTTCTTACTAATTTGTTGAGTTTGTTTTTATTGATACTAAGGCAAACAAATAATTGTATAAACGATTAGTATAATTTGATGTATTTTTGTTTCTTTTTTTTAAATTAAAAGAAAAAAAGAGATTGAAATGTAATTGATAACACAGCAAGGCTATTCTAAAAAAACATTTGAAAAAAAATCAGTTTTCAATATCTAAAACGATTCAAATTTATTTATTTATTTTTTTACGAGAAAAATTGAGGACTAGTTTTACTGATAGATTGTTGTTGTTGTTGTTGTAGTTGTTGTTGTTGTTGTTGTTGTTGTTGTTGTTATGACTGATAGGTTAGGTAGAGGTTCATTTGGGGGGTCATGGTACATCTCCATTCTGTACGAAATAAAAGATAAGAGTAGAGTACAAAAGATTTGTCAATGGACTGGTACTTTTAAATAAATAAAGTTCTGGGTAGCGCGTATTTAATCGGACAATTATAATAATAACTGGAACTGATTATGTTCACCTACAATCAGGCGAAAATAGCTGGAATGGATGGATACGCAGTCTGGTGAACCAATGACTATGGGAGTTTTCAGCGTTAAATCTGTGTTTCGTCACCACTATTTTTTCCCCATAGACAATCCTGGAGACACTCTGGCGTAATTGCAACATTTTTTTTTAATTCCAAAACATGTTTTTAGGATATCTCTCTCATTGATACAACACTCATTATCAACAATCACTCGCAGAATGGGTAATGGAACTGTGTCTCTCTCTAACATGACACAATAGCGCTAGTAATTTGAGTTTTTTTTTGTTTTGTTTTTTTTGTTGAATGCTTATCAACTTATGTCAGGGCAAAGCCAGCCTAAATATAGGGGCAAGGGGCCTCATATATAAAGATAGTGTAAGTTCAAAAGATATTCCACATCAAGGCGAAAACCCTACGTGAATTTCACTTCTTTGTGAAGCTGGACATGGAAAAAACACCCGTGGTGTATATCCAGCTTCAGGGCAGGGACCCAGGGGAGAAACGGTATGTTAGATAAGGTCTAATCTCATTTAATTTATACAATAGTCGCGAGTCGTACGAGACGTAATCGGTTGGTGGCAGGATATCGTCACGGCCAATTGCGAAACGAGATTCTAAAAGATAGAAATGTCGGTCGTGTCGTCACCTGATCATTAGTATGTGGCAGGCACGAATCGGTTTTCTCGACAAGTGAAATCACCGTTAAGTCGCGCGCGAGATGACTTGTATTGATTCTGCCTCGATATACGTCATCACCCACCGTTTTGGCAGATTGACAGATGAGCGTCTGTCCACCTGACAGTTTAGGGTAAAAAGTATATATACCTTGAAGAGCAGAGCATTAGACACACACTTGGGGTCATACACACGTTGGTGAAGTCCAGGGCAGGCGGACTCTGTTTCCTGTCATAGGGGTACCTTCGATCACAGGACCCTGAAACGGCTGGAATCGCCAGCAGGGCATTCCACGATTGATTTAGCTTAAGGTTGATAGGCGGCTACAGTGCCATATTCGTTGAGAAGGAAAGCCCAAGGTGAAACGTTAAAGTTTAGATTGTCGAGTAGCAGGTATCAGCCTGCAATAGTCAGAAGCGTAGGTTAATTGTATTGTGCGTATTAACCCTTTGAAGCGTCAGACTGATTGCGTTGTGAGTAGTTTGTTTTGCTGTCGAAGCATCGTAATACCGACTGGAGATCGGTGTGAGTGACAATTTCGCCCTAGCACAAAAAGGTGCATTTGTGAATCGTGAATTCAACCAGGAACAGTGAATATTTCAATAGGACTTTCACGGAGGACTTTCAAAAGGCACATAAGGTATGAGTAGACAATATCTGACCCAAATCAGAAGTACGGTGGCTTTATAGATGACAAACATTGCTGGTCGGAACCCTCCGACAGCCAGAGGTACAGTTACGCGCAGACGTTGACATTTGAGCCTAAGCGGGTGAAGCTCTTATGGCGAGCTCACGGTAGTAACATTTCCAGTGTGTAGACTATAGTGCCAGTACAGGGCTATAGAATGACTATATAAATGTTGGGAATTATTTAACACTAGCAACCCATTTTCTGTGAAAAGAATCGAATTGTTGATTGTTGAAATATTGAAACGGCTTATTTTTATGTGTAAATAAAAGAATCGTTGTTACTTTAAATCATTCTTTCCATTTCGCAGCCTGAAGTGATTAGGAATCACACCTAACGGACATCGAACCTATCTTAGGCCAATTTGGCAGAGGAGAAATCACAGCTCCGGTCGAACTCATCTCCAGCGCCGAGTTCGCGGCACCAGGATTCCGACTCTCCACGTCGGTCTAATTTTCCCGCAATTTCATCAGCGGGACTAAATAACCCCACGTCAGACCAGGCCTTCAGGGCCTCAGGTGTCCTGACATGATTGGCGAGCGCTAACCAGGATATTTCTAAAAGGTAAAAAATGGCTATATGGAAATTTTGTTTTATTTTAACGGCGGTCCTGTGTATGTTTTGACGCGTTCGGTCAGCTGATGCCGTCCAAGGGTTTAATATCGCAATACAGTAGTCCCCAAGAGGATACTTAGTAGCCACTATAACTGCGGTAGGTTTCAGAATATTTGGGGCGTTTAATTACGTTAAATTACACAGGTTAATTAGGATTAATTGCCATATTTTTTTTCTTTCTTTTTCTTCTTCATTCTTTCTGACGAGTGTTGAAGATAGAAAGAAAAAAATCAAAATGGATGTTGTTACACCCCTCGCTCAACTGGTATCATTAGGCAAGGAAATGGGCCTTGAGGGGGCCGAACTTCATAAGTTCGTTAAAGATGAGCAGAAACGTGAGGCTAAGGAGATTGCCTTACGTAATGACGCAAAAGAGAGAGAGCGAGAGAGATTCAATTAGCAAGGGAGGCAAAAGAGAGAGAGATTCAACTAGCAAATGAGGCGAGAGAGAGAGGGAAGCCCGATTAGCAAGGGAGGCAGAACGAGAGAGGGAGTGCAGGGGTAGCAATTCATGCCCCACACCCCCATCTCGCTCATTTTAATGAAAACACAGATGACTTGGACTCGTACTTGGAGAGGTTCGAGCGTTTTGCCTCCAGTCAAATGTGGCCAGAAGACACATGGGCTATGTGCTTGAGCCCTTTGTTGTCAGGTAAAGCCCTCGAGGCTTATACCAGTATGCCTCCTGCACTTCTTAACGACTACAGTGAGCTGAAGAATGCCATCCTTCGGAGATACCAGCCCACCGAAGAAGGATTCCGGACCAAGTTCCGAGAAATTAAGCAGGAGAAGGGAGAAACAGTACCTCAGTATTTTGCCCGAGCTAGGCGGTACTTTGACCGCTGGACTGATCTCGCAGAAGCCGAGTTTGCGGCACCAGGATTCCGACTCTCCACGTCGGTCTAATTTTCCCGCAATTTCATCAGCGGGACTAAATAACCCACGTCAGCCCAGGCCTTCAGGTGTCCTGACAACTTACAATATCAATTTGAAATAAGAGAGATACAGTTCCCCAGTTGTAAATTCATATTCACACACGAGAAGGTATAAAAGGCGGATTCCGTATCACTTGTACACGATTTTGTACATGTACACGTACATGGATGTACACCTCCATAGGGTTCAGTGTTAAAATCGTGTACAAGTACACAAAATGTCGTTTTTTATGGTGATACAGAATCCGCCATTGGTTTTGAGACTCTCAGATCGCACTTTTAACGTTCAAATACCCGTTGGCGAACGCGTCCATGTACACATCGCTCAAGAGTGAAAAAAATTGTATGAAATTTTAAGAAAATATGATTAAAAATTTGTTCTCTACGTTCCCATCGCGGATTTGACCATCGATCCATCGTTGGTGAACGCGAGCAAAAAGCGTTGTGCGGATTCCGTATCAGCATCAAAAAGTGGTTTGCAGATTCTGTATCATCTTGTATCACCTAAGTAGGTATACGTTCACCAATGGGTATTTGAATGGTTAAAGTGCGATCCGATCGGGGAAACCCATTTGCGGATTCTAGATCAGGAAATCGACCTCTGTACGGTACATGGAAAAAAGGTGATACTGAACCCGCAAACCACTGCCACGTTTCCCGATCGCGTTTGGGACGGTATAGGGTGCGATTTGATCGGTGAAAAAATGATTTGCCGATTTCATCTCTTGAGTTTTGTGAATAAAAGGTTTTCGTTCAAAAGAGTCGATTATAAAAATTGAATCTGTAAAAATAGACATTCATGTTTTGTTTCGGTGTGAATGAAAGGTAAAGCTGACACTCGTGTTTTTGTTTTGGTGTGAATGAAGGTTTTTCCGTTTACAATGAAAAAAAAATTGAGTTTATAAAAATTAGGAATTTTTGTGAAATAAATTTTGTGAAATAAATTTTAATAAAACACTTTATAGAATTCTTTCATTCAAATAAAAAATAGTTCATAGAATTGTTTCATTCAATAAAAATTCTATTATAAAACTTTTTTTCACTTGAGTGAATTTTAATAGGTAAACTGACACTCATGTTTATTCTGGTGTGATTGAAGGTTTTTCGTTTAATGGATCGTTTTAATCATGGATAATAAAAACGCATTTTCCACTTAATTAGGTTTTAGTAGTAAATAATTTTTAATATATTCGTGATAATGTTCGGAGACATGAAAGAACCCTTTTTAACAGATGTAATTATTCTCAATCGCGTTAAATCAGAAACTGGCTTCTTATACACTAAAACTTTTAAACTTTTTTCAAAAGTACAACAGTTTGTCACTTAGTGAATAATTTGAGATATGAATGAATCCTTTTAACAGATGTAATTATTCTCAAATGCGTTAAATCAGAAACCGGTTTCTTATGTACTAAAACTTTCAAACTTTTCAAAGTTCTCCAGTTCGTCATTGAGTGAAATAATCTGTGATGCGATTTTAACGCGTTCAGAGGCAAAACGCATTTATAGAGGTTTATCATGTAAAATGTTTTTTCTCAACTAGTTTTTTAGTTATTATATTAAAGACAGAAGATTTTTATTTACTTAAAACATAAAACTTAAAAATAATTATACATTTAATTTTGAAAATAATAAATAACTCAAGTTAGCATACTCTAAAGGGAATATTAATAATTTAGAAAACAAAAAAAATGTTTTTTACAGATGGATGCTAAACGCCGAGATCGGCTTTTAAATGAATATGAACGTGCCAAGAAGGGCATTCAGTCGGCTGACAGAAGCAGACGTCTTGGAGAGATTGAACTCAAATGCGAGGCCACAAAAATATTTAAACCCGTGACGGAGGTTCAAGAGCGAAGCAAGAAGGAGATAGTTCAAGAATTGAGACCCATAAAAGAGAGTTCTTTGAGAATGAGTTCGTTGCCCGGTAGTTTTACAAAACAGTTTTCCTTTCAATCTACACCGGATTACGTTCCCATGAGAATCGAAACTGATTTGAGCGATGATACAGCTTCGACTATCACCACTGATAGCGTCGCGTCGTCTGAGGATGGTGGTAAGAGAGATCTGTTGTATGGAATTTATAAGGATTCGGACGGTAGAACTTTTGTGGGCGACACAGAAGTGGAAATGGATGATGAAGATTTAATTGTCGGTTCGAATAAGTATAAAATAACTGATGGACTGCGCAAATTGCTCCTTTTCGACAAGCCTAGTGATTACACGGAACAGGATTACAACAATTACGGCGACATTCTGGTTCAGACCAACGCCAGGAAGAGAAATAACGATGACAGAGAGACGAGACCTAAAGCCAACAGAGGTTACAAGTGGACGAAAGTGGTGAAACCTATATGGAATTTGCATAAGAAGTTCGTCGAATTGGTGACTGGCAAAGGGGTGGAAACCACTTTTCTTCTGAGCGATTCTGACGCTCTGTCTCAGAGATTGAGTTTGTTGATGGCAAGTAGACGTGCTGGTAACACGGGGTTAGATAATGAAATAGTTACTATATCTGACGAATTGTTAAAACAGAAGGTTTTGAATAAAAAACATTATAAAAGGCTGATGAACGAATTGAAGGATTGATGTATATAATAAGTAGAGAGAAACAAACAAACAAAATATATAAAATGAAAAAATAGTAAATTTTACACTAGAATAATAAAAGTATTTAAACAACAAACGATTTACCAGTGAAAACAAAATATATATTATAAAATAAAAAATATGTTGGTGATAAAGAACAGGGGATATGTCAGAACTTATGTTCAAGGTGGTTCTGGCATCGTCAATTCTATAAATCGAGCATTCACGAGCGATGCGGGTAGAAAACTCGCATCGACCGCATTTGAGGTCGGTAAGAAGACGGCTTTGGATGCTGGTAAGAAAGCCACTTCCGAAGCCAGTGGTAGGATAGCTTCTGTGGCTGGCAAGAGGGCAGCCGATGCATTGATCGACAAGTTGATCAGTCCACCGGCAAAGCGAGCTACGTTAGAGCGAACGCCAAAAAGTTGGAAAGATTTTAAGGATGCTGTGGTACCCATACAAGATTTAGCCAAAATGACGAGTGGATCTGGATTGAAGAGAACTCGCGACGGTGTAATATAAATAAATAATAATATTAAAAACTGAGTTTGAAAAAACATAAAAAATTGTGTTTGAAAAAAATCTAAAATAACAAACAAAAAATAAAACAAAGATGAACATTAAAGATATGTCTTGGAACGACGCCGCGACCAAGAGGTCGAATAATGAGTTCTTTCCCAAAAGCATAAGAGGATTGATAGTGGGAAAATCGAATTGTGGAAAGACCAATCTGTTGATGAATCTGTTGTCCCGACCCGACTGGTTGGATTACGACAGATTGTTTGTGTTTGGCAAGAGCTTGTTTCAACTCGAATACAGATTGCTTCGAGAGTGCATGGATCGTAGATTGCCCAAGGACGTCATAGCCAGAATCTTTGACAGTAGGGAGGAATTCGACAAAAGTGAAGCTCCTCTCTCGACCATTTTGGACGGTGTGGCGATGGAATTGATGAAGAGAAATGCATCTTCAAATGTCGAGTGTCGATTTTACGAGAACGCTAGCGACGTTCCGGATCCTAGAGAATTGAAATCGGAAGATAAGAATCTCATGATTTTCGACGATCAGCTTTTGGAGAGACAGAACCGATGCGAATCGTATTATGTTAGGGGTCGTCACAGCAACGTGGACTGTTTCTAACTGTCGCAGAATTATTTTCGATTGCCCAGACAGACGATAAGGGAGAACGCTAATTTTCTATGTCTCTTTCGCCAAGATCTCAAGAATCTCAATCACATCTACGGCGATCACGTCGCAAACGACATGAGCGTGGCGGAATTCAGGAGATTCTGCAAGAGGGTTTGGGATGGAGGACTTTACAATTTCGTTGTGATCGATTTGACTATCGAATTTAATCGCGGAAAATATCGGTGCGGATTCGACAAGTTTTATGTTTCTGATGATAATAAAATAGAGCGTGAAAATAAAAAAAATTAGAAAATAATAAATCTTCAAATAATTAGTTTTTGAAAAAATAAAAAAAAAAAAATTAAATATAATGTTCGAACAAGGAGAATTGTTAGAATGGATAGCCGAGAATATGGCTGCAAAATAATCCATTCAAATCATGGTGAGTGGCGATTCGACTCGATTCACGATGAAATTCGAACTTTCCATCGAATTGAATAGAGAGAAAAGATACGAGATGGCGTTGGTGAATCTGGAGACTTATTATTCCTTTCCCAATGTCACCGAAAAGAATAACTCATTCAAGTATTCCGACGGAGTGGATTGGTTGGAGATTCGAATTCCCAAAGGAAGTTATGACATAGACGATTTGAACAATTACATTCAGATGCGAATGAAGATGGATGGAAAGGGAAGCAACAAGCTCAGACTCGCTCCCAATCCTAATACCTTACAGACGATGTTGGATTTGGAAGATAATTTTCAAGTGGATTTCAATACGGACGATTCTATAGGCAAGATGCTGGGATTCGATCGAAAAATGTATCGAGGCCACGCGGCATCTGAAAATACGGTCAACATTCTCGCAGTCAATAGCATTCTGGTGAACGTGGATGTGATTGCTGGAAGCTACGTGAATGGTAGCACTCAACCGACGATCTATTCCTTCTTTCCAAACGTGTCGCCGGGTTATAAGATCGTGGAACGACCTCGAAATTTAGTTTATCTACCAGTGATTTTAGGCACTTTGTATAGTCTCAAAACCACGTTGACGGATCAAAATGGTGAACTGTTAGATCTTCGCGGAGAGAGGGTGATGATACAATTTCACATAAGAGAAATATAAAAGCAAAAAAAAAATATTGTGTACATATAAATAACAAAATAAAATAAACGCAATATTAATTTACAAAATTATTTAATATATATTATCATTAAAACAAAAAAACAATTGAAGAAAATATATTTTAAAAAAAGAATTATGACACAATACGTGGTTCAAAACGTGAACATATCTGCAAGACAGAGAAAGAAACTTAAGAGAGCATTAACAACTCGAGGTGAGGCGGTGAGATTCAAATTCACTCACGAAGATCTGACAAGTGGCGGTCAGGATTCGATCGCCTGGACCAGAAGTCAAATCAAAAGGATGGAGAAAGCGATTCGTGATGGAAGAGGGTTAACAGTGAGATTGAGTCCCGCTCAATTGAGATACAATTTGAGAATGAAAGGCGGTTTCCTACCGCTATTGGCAGGAATCGCTGCAAAAGCATTACCCTTCGCCGCAAAGGCATTACCCTTTCTCGGAAATACTCTCGGCGTGGGAGCTCTCACGGGACTCGCGAGTTCGGCAGTTGAGAAATTAATGGGTGGCAGCGGACTGTTTTTGAAGAAGGGAGGAGCCATGTGTCATGTCCACGTAGACGACAGCGGTAAAGGATTGTATCTAGAACCCGTTAGAGGTGACAACTCTTTGAGTGGAAACGGCCTCTATCTGAAGAGTGGATGGAACGTTGAGAGACTCGGCAAGGGTTTGTTGTTTGGTGAGAATTCACCATTTAAGAATATACTGTATGTTATTATAATGTAAAAATTATATAATTATATAAAATATAAATCATAGAAAGTATAAAATAATATATACAATGGATAAAAAGGTGGAAAAACTATTAGCCGATAATGATGAATATCGTGAGATAGAGTGAGAAAAAGATGTGGAAAAACGGTTCGACGCTAATGATGGATATCTAAGGAAAGAACTGATAAAAGAGTTGAATAAAGATTGGGATAGACGGTTGAAATTTAAAAGAATGAGACGTTTTCTACCATCACCACTACCTTCTGAAGAGAATGGTAATGATGCGAGTGTTACCAAGAGATGCACAACATTCATTCATAATTATGATTCGGATAAACAAATGTGTTCTTATGAAAAACATAACATATCACAGAAAAAGAAAAGAAGAATGGACGCTGAAATTTGAGAAAAAAGGAAATGTTATTATAATATATGGGCAATAGTGAAGAAGGAAAACAAAAAAAAAAACAAAAAAAAGTAATGAGATCTAGAGATGATCAACCTCTCTAGATCTCATTACATTTTTTTTCCTTCTTCTTCGCTAAAAAATCAATCTCTCTATTGTTTATATTTCCAAGTCCGTTATTAGCATGTTGACACTCGTGTATTCTCCTTTTTCGAAAATGTTTATCTTTACTTTTCTAAGTTTTTTTACATCGGTGAATGCGCTCTCACCACCCGATTTGTCCACAAGTTCGAGTGAGATTTTTGGATTGATGTAACTTCCAAAGGACAACGACAAATCATCCTTGTCGAATTCTCTATCTTTGGCGATAACGATTTTCTGTAGATCGCTTTGGTAGTCATAAAACAAATTGAGCATGGCTTCCTCCAATTTCAAAGGCATGTTATATTTGTTGTATTTGCGCTCTAAGCCCTTTGTCTCGACCTCATTCAATTCAATGGAATCGTGTCGTTGTAATCTATAGATTTTAAAACCGAATTTCTTACATATTTCAACTCGTTTCAATTTCAATTCGCATCTTTTAGGTGTTGTTGTCATGATCTATTATTTGTTTTTTTTATTTTATGAATTCTTACAAATAATATATATTTTAAATTTTGTATTTAAATAATAATTTATTAAAAAAGTTTGTTTTTTTTTTGTTTTTTTTACAAAAAAAAAAAGAAGTTTTTTTTAATTTTAATTTTCTTTAATGTGAAAAAAATCTTTTTGTAAAAGTGTTTTTCTCTTTATATAAATAAAAGTTTAAATTTAACGTCCTTTTTTCTCGTATTAATTCAATTTTTTCACGTTAAGGAACATAAAAAAATTTCTTAATTTCATCAAAAAAAATTTTTTTTCTTGAAGGAATTAAAACATATATATATAAACAATTTTAAAACTTTTAACAAATTATTAATAAATACAAAATCCGAAAACAAACAAAAAAAATATTCTTACAAATGGAGCAAACAAATGAAAAAATGGAAAATTTAAATAAGAAAACTGTACCTCAGTTAAACGAGATTAGTAAACTATTAAAAATTCCACATTTCAGAAATCATAGAACTAAATAAAAAAAATTGAAGTCATACAGGAATATTGTTTGCGAAACGATAGAAATGCAAACAAAATGTCGATAGCAACGATGTCAAAAAATGCATCGGTTGTGAAAAATGAGAAAAAGAAAAAGATAGTAAAAGGAATCAAAATGCCGACGTCGAAAAAAACAAAAAACGTTTCGATTGTGAAAAATAAGAAGACGACTAAATGAAAAGCTGTTGAAGAACTTCAAGTTTCAAATGAAAAAAAAGAAAAACTAAAACAAAAACGAATGATGTACTTCAGATTCTAGACAAACGAGATATATCAAGCGAAATTCGACAAGCAATCAACGAAGGGAAAGGAGAAGAATATGTAGCACAACTCGTCACAGAACTATTCCAATTGAATCCTGTAGAATGGGAGAGTGCGATCAAAGACTTTTTTAAAACTTTCGATGTGGTTCCCTCGTTCAAGAAAATTGATCCAAAATTGTTCATGGAACGGGTGAAGAAAAAAGTATTGGATTTGTTTCGCAAACACATGAAAGTGGGACTAAAAATTAAGATGATACTCCATTGCGTGATGAATAAAATCAACGTGAAGTCTGGCGAGAGCATCGTGACAAATGCATATTTCAGATCTAACTTCGAACCCGTATTTCGAGGTTCAGCTTTATCGGACGTTTTCGAAAAGATGAAAGACAAGATGTTGACGTCTCTCGCGAATTATCAATGTGAAGGTAGTAATTGGACATTCAATGAGGTGTTGAAACTCGAAATTCATATAACTGAAAACGATTCATTGAAAGGATCTTCCTACGTGGAATTACCGTATTTCTTAGCTAAAAAAATGCTGTGATCAACGTGAGAAATAAAGATGATCAGTGTTTTAAATGAACTCCGATAGAGTTTCTCGTTACGAGGAGACTTCTAATGAAAGTGTCAATGAAACTGTAGCTCAACTTGACAAACTTGAACTTGGTAAGTTATAAATGAAATGGCAAAATTGAAGATCATTGGGACCAATGTCAGTTTTTTTGCCAGTGGCAACATTTTTTGACAGAAACCGAAGAAAATCGATAGCTCCCATCTAGAGGTCACCGTAAATAAGCATACCAGGTTTCAAAGCAATCTAATCATAAATGAGCCCTGTAGGGTGAGCCAAAGGGAAATATTGTGGTCTGACTAAACTAAGTTCTAAGAATGTTGGCCACGGCAACATTTTTTGACAGAAATTGAAGAAAATCGATAGCTCCCATCTAGAGGTCACCCCAAACAAGCATGCCAGGTTTCAAAGCAATCCGATCATAAATGTACCCTGCAGGGTGTGCCAAAGGGAAATATCGAGTCTTCTGACTAAACCAAGTTCTAAGAACGTTGGCCGCGGCAACATTTTTTGATGGAAATTGAAGAAAAATGATAGATCCCATTTAGACGTCTCCCCAAACAAGCATACCAGGTTTCAAAGCAATCAAATCATAAATGTGCCCTGTAGGGTGTGCCAAAGGGAAATATTGTGGTCTGACTAAACTGAGTTCTAAAAACGTTGGCCGCGGCAACATTTTTTGATGGAAATTGAAGAAAATCGATAGCTCCCATCTAGATGTCACCCCAAACAAGCATGCCAGGTTTCAAAGCAATCCGATCATAAATGTACCCTGTAGGGTGTGCCAAAGGGAAATATTAAGTCTTCTAACTAAACTAAGTTCTAAGAACGTTGGCCGCGGCAACATTTTTTGACAGAAATTGACGAAAATCGATAGCTCCCATCTAGAGGTCTCCCCAAACAAGCATACCAGGTTTCAAAGCAATCTGATCATAAATGGGCCCTGTAGGGTGTGCCAAAGGGAAATATTGAGGTCTGACTGAACTAAGTTCTACAAACGTTGGCCGTGGCAACATTTTTTGCCGGAAATTGAAGAAAATCAATAGCTCCCATCTAGAGGTCACCCTAAATAAGCATACCAGGTTTCAAAGCAATCAAATCATAAATGTGTCCTGTAGGGTGTGCCAAGGGGAAATATTGTGGTTTGACTAAACTAAGTTCTAAGAACGTTGGCCGCGGCAACTTTTTTTGACAGAAATTGAAGAAAATCGATAGCTCCCATCTAGACGTCACCCCAAACTAGCATGCCAGGTTTCAAAGCAATCCGATCATAAATGTACCCTGTAGGGTGTGCCAAAGGGAAATATTGAGTCTTCTGACTAAACTAAGTTCTAAGAACGTTGGCCGCGGCAACATTTTTTGACAGAAATTGAAGAAAATCGATAGCTCCCATCTAGAGGTCTCCCCAAACAAGCATACCAGGTTTCAAAGCAATCTGATCGTAAATGTACCCTGTAGGGTGTGCCAAAGGGAAATATTGAGGTCTGACTAAACTAAGTTCTACGAACATTGGCCGTGGCAACATTTTTTGCCGGAAATTGAAGAAAATCGATAGCTCCCATCTAGAGGTCACCCTAAATAAGCATATCAGGTTTCAAAGCAATCAAATCATAAATGTGCCCTGTAGGGTGTGCCAAAGGGAAATATTGTGGTTTGACTAAACTAAGTTCTAAGAACGTTGGCCGCGGCAACATTTTTGCCGGAAATTGAAGAAAATCGATAGCTCCCATCTAGAGGTCACCCCAAACAAGCATAAGAAGTTTCAAAGTAATCTGATCATAAATGCGACCTGTGAGGTGTGCCAAAGGAAATTGTGGACGTACGTACTAACGTACTAACATACTAACGTACTAACGTACGTACGTACGTACGCCGACGGACGAGAAGTGATGGCAATAGCTCAGCTTGACTTTGTCAAGTTGAGCTAAAAATCTTGATTGGACCGGAATGACTTTTCCAATGCAGTTAAAACACATCGAACGTTTCGAGGCTCAAAATCCTACCATAGCGGTCAACGTCTTGGGATACGACAATGAAAAATGAACGATCTATCCTCTCAGACAGACTTCGTATCTCGAAAGAGAAAAGACAATTATTTTATTATTGATTTCGAATGGTGACAATCGTCATTATTGTTGGATTAAACATCCAAGCTGATTACTGTTGAGACAAAATAATAAACATAAAGGAAAGATATGTTTATGTTATAACTGCATGAACATGTTTCAGAGCGAAAAATCGTTAGCGAAACATCAGGAATATTGCAATGAAAATCAAGGTGTCGCCATCAAAATGCCCAAACCCAACACCATCGTGAAGTTTGAAAATCGCAATAGAAGGTTAAAAGTACCATTCATCATGTACGCTGATTTCGAATGTTTCACCATGAAAATGAGTTCCTGCCAACCTAACGCTCTTCAAAGTTATGTCGAAAGATATCAAAAACACATGCCTTCGGGTTATTGCATTTACGTGAAATGTGCTTTCGACTCGCAACATGACATGGGTCCCTTCATCTACACGAAACAGTGCGAAGACGACGACGTGGCTCAAAGGTTCGTGGAAGAGTTAGAATCGAAAATTCAAATGTTATACGACAAATTCAAAACTCCGGTGAAAATGATCATCATGCGAGAGCAGCAGGACGAAAATAACAGAGCCACCGAATGTCGCATATGCAGGCAATCATTCGACGAGAATTCAGAGGAAAATAAGAAGATCAGAGACCACGATCATTACACGGGTCTGTATCGCGGTCCGGCTCACAGCAAGTGTAATTTAAAATATCAAGACGCTGTTTTCTATCCGGTGATATTTCACAATCTCTCGGGTTACGACAGTCATCTGTTTGTGAAAAATCTCGGCACCTCCCATGAAGAATTAAATTGCATTGTGAACAGCGAAGAAAGATACATTTCCTTCACGAAATGGAAGCTCATGGAGAAGAAAAGAGTAATCGACGGAGAGACATTGAAAGAAAAAACGAAATTCATTTGTAGAGGCATACGTTTCATCGACAGTTTTAAATTCATGTCAACCGCTCTGGAAAAATTAGTCGATAACATGAGCAAGGATAAATTTAAAATCACGAGCGAACATTTCGGAGAAAGAGTAGACGTCATGTTGAGGAAAGGAGTCTATCCTTACGATTACATGAACGATCTAAAGAGATTCGCTGACACCGCACTACCTTCGAAAGAAGATTTTTATTCAAAATTATATGAATCCAACATTTCTGACGAGAATTATGAACACGCCAAAAACGTGTGGAAATCATTCGATATGAAAACCATGAGAGATTATCACGATCTCTATCTAAAGACTGACGTTCTGCTCTTGGCAGATGTGTTCGAAAATTTTCGAGACGTTTGTCGTCGAAATTACGATCTGGATCCCGCTTGGTATTTCACCGCACCCGGTCTGGCGGGACGCTCTGTTGAAGACCACCGAAGTCCAATTGGAATTATTATCCGACGTGGACATGTTGCTCATGTTCAAAAGAGCTACGAGAGGTGGTGTTTCGATGATCTCCCACAGATATTCTGAAGCTAACAATCCCTATATGAAAGAAGGTTTCGATTCGAAACGGTCAAATAAATACATACAGTATTGGGACACTAATAATTTGTACGGTTGGGCTATGAGTCATCCTTTACCGATTGGAAAATTCGAATGGGTAACGGAAGAGGAAGAGATGCAAAATGAAGAGACTATCCTTGTATTTTAGAAGTCGATTTGAACTATCCGGAACAATTACACAATCTACACAATGATTATCCACTGGCTCCTGAACGAATGGAACCAAACGAAGGAGACGAGGAAAAACTCATTCCCAATTTATTCAACAAACATAACTACGTCATCTACAGTGAGAATTTGAAACAATACGTTGATTACGGGATGAAATTACTCAACATACATCACATCATTCGATTTAACGAAGAGCCTTGGATGAAAAAATACATCGATCTCAACATGAATCTCAGAATTCAAGCCAAGAACAATTTTGAAAAAGATTTCTTCAAACTCATGAACAACTGCGTGTACGGTAAATCGATGGAAAACATCAGGAAGAGAACCGACGTTCGACTCGTCACATCTGAGAAAAAAGCTAAAAAATGAGTGGCGAAACCCAATTACAAACACCGAACCATATTCGACGAAAATTTAGTGACCGTTCACATGCAAAAGACGCACCTGAAGTTCGACAAACCGTATTATCTTGGACCAATCATCTTAGATATCAGCAAGCAATTGATGTACGAGTTTCACTACGATTACGTCAAACGAAAATTTGGTGATAAATCCAAACTACTGTTCACCGACACAGACAGTTTAGTTTACGAGATAGAGACGAAAGACGTCTACCAAGATATATCTCCAGACGTGGCCGCGTGGTTCGACACGAGCAATTATCCCGTCGATCATCCGTCCAACATTCAATCGAATGACAACAAGAAGGTGTTAGATAAATTTAAGGATGAGAGCGGCGGTAAACAAATCCTCGAATTCGTGGGCTTGAGACCTAAACTGTATGCTTATCGTCTAGAAGATGAAGAGATCAAGAAGTGCAAAGGGGTTAAAGCGTGCGTGGTGGAGAAAAACATCTCTTTCTGAGAGTATAAAGATTGTCTGTTAGGAAGTGGTCCGGTGTATAAGACTATGAAATCGATTCGAAGTGAAAATCACGACTTGTATACTGAAATAGTCAACAAGATTTCGCTGATGGCCAACGACGATAAGAGATTCATGTTAGATGATAAAATAAGCACTTTGGCACTCGGACATTGGACTTTGGATCTAATTTTAGACGATATGATTTCAGATATGATTGTGGATGATAAGATTCCAGATATGATTAAGGATGATAGGATTCCAGAAAATCAAGAGGAATTAAACAGATTCAAGATTATGGAAGTCAAGGAATTAGACGGATTCAAAATTATGGAAGTCGATAGAGTTAGTTTAAAAAGAAAAAGAAAAAAAAAAAAATAACGTCATTTTAGTGAATTATAATAAAATAAATAAATAAAAAAAAAAAAAATATACGCATTTATGAATAAGAAAATAGAGATATCCATAGATGGTGTCATCTTACCTAACGAACCCCTATCCAGCATCGATCTGTCAAATGCGGCGAAGGATTTGAAAATCAAAGATTTTCTAGGCGTGTTTTCCAGAGATGCCTTGCCGAAGAGATAGAGACAATCGGAATGCGGAATTTTAAATCTAGATGATTTATTGGGTGAAGGCACTCACTGGGTGGCGTGGTTCAAGAACGGGAAGAAGAATTATTATTTCGACAGCTACGGAATCTCACCGCCGAAAGAAATAAAAAACTATTTCAACAAATCGATGGTTCGTTACAACACAGAACGAGTGCAATCACCAGATCAAGTGTTTTGCAGTCACTTATGTCTCTACGTTCTCAAGAGATGGTCTGAAGGAGATCGGTTTCAAGACATTCTCAATGATTTACATTAGAGAGAGATTTTTTTTTTTTTATAGTATATAAAGATAAAAAATTATTTAAAAAAATTTAATTGAATAAAACCCAAAAAATAAAATAAGTGAAATAATTCATTTTTTTAATAAACTGCGTTTAAAATATATTTTTTTTAAAACAAAAATCTCAAAACAACATGCCAGTCGATAAATTTGGTAGAAGTGACAACGAAAGTCAACCCAAAAAGAAGAGGAAGACGCTCGAAGTCGGTGATGGTTACGGCGTTGCCAACTTGGACGAACTTTACGTTCGGAGATACGAACCTCAAGAGAAACCTTTGAACATGAACGATAAGAAGCTCTACAATCTTCCCGAGCCAATAGATCTCGCAGATGCTGTGACTAAAAAATACGTCGACAGGGGGAACGCGGATTTCAAACGAATCATGCTAGATAATTACGTGGATAAAGCCATGACCAACAATCTCGATCTGAAATCTAAACGTTTGGTGAACATCGCAAATCCCATAGATCCCACCGATGCCACAACCAAGAAATACGCGGATGACTCTCACGCAAGATTCAGCGAACAACTGAGAAATAGATACGTTCAGAAAACGATGCACTTGGAATTGAACGCCAATTCTAACAAGATAACGAACGTGGCCACTACCACGAATCCTAAGGACATGGTGACCAAACACTATGTAGATCTGGAACAGAGAAAGTCTGACAGATGAGAAATGAAATCGGATCTGAATGCGGGATTCAACAAGATATTGAATCTGTCGAAGGTCGATGACACGGATGCAGACTCAACCATGGTCAGCAAGGGCTACGTAGATTCTGCCGTGATACGATCAGATCACAAGAATACTTAGAATCGCAAGTGGACAATCTCTACCTGAACAATCTGGCAGAACCATGGAGGGTGGTATCAACATGAACGGTGAGAATTTATTCAGACTCAATCATGATCCCGAATTCGATTCCAGCACGGTCAGCAGGAAGTATGTGGATTACAACTCGGTCTGGAGGAAGGGCGACATCATGGAAGGTAAACTAGACATGGGCGGACACGTGCTCACGAATCTACTGGATCCCGTGAACATGACGGACGCCTGCACCCTGATTTCGGTGGTGGACTGACTCAAATATGCTAGAAAATTGATCACCATGTGGGCCGAGGAGGACAGCACGTTAGAGGAGTGGTCTTTCGGAAACGGAGGTAGCAGATTGAAACATGGTCAGGTGGGATATCCCATGCCGTTGGGAGGTGAAATCATTCGAATGGCTCTGGCTTCCTCGGATTTGAATAACAGAGCAGTCGTCAATCTCGTGGTGAATGGAGTAGAGAGCAATAAGAAATACAGCGTCGAAAAGACTGAGAATCAACACGCGAATGTTAGCACGTTCGGCACACCTCTCAAAGTGAACGCCAGAGACAGGATTAATTTCTTTACGAAAACCAATAATCCCGAAGCCGCCAGTTCCGTGGTGAGTCTACTGATCAAACTAGATCCTTTGAACAAACAGTGAATGCGTGGAAATAATTAATTAAAAAAAAAATAATGAATGATTATTAAAAACAAAAAAAAAGTAATGAGATTTAGAAAGATGTTCAATCTCTCTAGATCTCATTACTTTTATTTATTTTTTTTGTGTTTTTTTTTTGTTTTTATAATTACTCATTACTTTTTTTTATATTGTTTTTTTATTTTTTTTCTTGCACGTCTCTCATTGAATGATCGACATCTTATTTCCATCTGATTCGAATTGTAATTTTCTGTCCGACAGAACCAGGGCGAAGGCTTCGGTTTTTCTCAGCATGTTTCTATCGAATTGCATCTTGATCTGAATGTCTAAGATGCTACTCTTGAGTCGTTCACTCTGTTTACTGACGTCGAATACGAACATGGGATACATCGACTTGTATTCGCCGGTAGATATGTTAGGGTTGCTCATCAATTCGTCTAGACCGTGATACTTCTTTCTAAAATCAGCGGCGTTGCCGTACAGTCTGCAGAAATCGTTCTTGTCGAACGACGCATTGTAATCAATTGCTGGATATCTCGTGGCGTTCAGAAACACTTGCATGTTTCTCAAATGGCAGTGATCGAACAGCGACGCATTCTTTTCCTGAGACCTGTCCCTATCGGTCTGAAATTCAACCACAATGAAACGCGGTCTCTCAGAAGCGGATTTCACTGTCAATCTCCAATCGAAGTGATTTGTGGAGGGTGGAATGCTAGCCGTGTCACACTGTCTCATTCTAAATCCCACAGGTAATTTACTCTTGGATTCTATGATCTTGTAGAGACGTGTTTTATCCACGACTGAAGGCTTCACGTGCAGAACGAACCACGATATCTTCTGTAGAGTTATCTTACCCGCAGCGGTCGCATTGAGTCTCACTATCGTGTCGTCGTTTCCTTTTCGAATCAACGTCAGATTGTGTTTGAATCCGTACATGATCTTGTTGTAATCATCGGCGAATCCAAAGATGTGTTTCAAAGGTATCCTGAACGAAAACGTTCCTTTAGGTCTGGACGTCTTGACGACGTAGTCGAATATCGCGGCGGCGCCGGCGCTAGCAGGGCCGATGGTGTCTTTCATCCACAACTGATTAAGTCCTTTGGATTTTGAAAAATCATCAGGATACGTCAAGAGTCCGAACATAGTGGTGGCCTGACTGGGATGAAACACAGATTCTATCTCTTGTCCAGATAGCATGTATTTTATATTACTGAATAGATGCATGATTCCATTATTGGCTAGAGTAA
Source organism: Pictodentalium vernedei (assembly GCA_031216915.1). Taxonomy (NCBI): domain Eukaryota; kingdom Metazoa; phylum Mollusca; class Scaphopoda; order Dentaliida; family Dentaliidae; genus Pictodentalium; species Pictodentalium vernedei. The sequence continues at coordinate 135,217,608 of CM062296.1, read as the reverse complement.
CCGTGTCGTCGTCGGCGTAGTCGCTCCCATCTTCCTTGGTGAGACGTCCCTGCACCACTATGTAACTCTCGCTAGGATGGACGAATAGATCTTGAGTTTTGATGTTGATTCTTATCTCTCCCGCATTGTTCAAACTCGTTCCGGTTACCGGTTCGTATTCGTGAACCTCATATTCTTGAATACTTTCATCTTTCACTATGCTTTGTGCTATATCTAGTATATTTGCCATTTTTTAAAGGGTTTTTGTTTTTTTGTTTATTAATTAGCTTGCTTTTTTTTATCTAAAAATAGTTTTAATTATTTTTTATTATTATTTTTCTCTCCTATATATAAATGTGTGTAAACAAGAAAATGTTAAAGAGAGTAAATAAAAGAAATTTGTTTTTCTTTATCAAAACTTTGTCTTCTGTAATTGTTGTTCGTAAAACTTTCCGATGATCTCTTCTCCATCCAAAGCTTCGATTTCGTAAGTCACCGGATCGGTGTCACGAAGATTTCCAAGGTCCATCGTGGAGTATAACCCTTTTTGAAGTGTTTCTTATAAGCTAATTCCGGCGTTCTAGACTTCTTCCTGATCTTAGATCTCTCAGGATATAGATTCGCGTAGACCCGTTTTTCGTTTCAAGGATCACTAGCTTCCGCGGGAGTCATCTTGATCGATCTGTGTCACGTGTTGTTGTAATCTTTGACCAGACCGTTCAGAGCATATATGTATTTCTTGGTCGAATTCGCCGTGAAGTATCTATGCATCTTTTCCTTCATCGTTTGATTCCAACCTTCCACCACGCTGGCTTTCTCTTCATTTTCGATCACATAGAGGTCGACCAATCGATGAACCTGCTTGTTGTAGAATTCCTTTCCCTTATCCACCCACAATTTATTCGGTTTTCAAGAAGACGAGTCGAACACGCTCTTCAGAGCCTCGGCGACGCAAGGTCCCGATTTATTCTTCAAAGCTCTGATCCAACCGTATTTGGAAAACACGTCAATGACCGTCAGTCAATAGATATTTGACACCCTCGTTCCACCTCGAAAACGATCTCATGTCAACCAAATCGGCAGACCAAATATCATCCAAACCCTTCATGAACACCCTTCTCTTTCAAAATTTATGCACGATGGGTTTGTGTAACTCCTCGGCCAATTCGCTCGTCAATAATCGTTTCTTCTTCTTTTCAGATGTGCTTTTTTTTTTTTGAACGCCCCATCCAAATTGACGTTTCGCACTGATCAGATTGCCGACCAGCGAACGTTCTATCTTCTCTCTCCTGGTCAGATTCGATATGCCTCTCAATTTCCCCAACATGTTTTCATCGCAGACATTGTTGCGAGTCTTGGTGTCGGGATGTCCGGCGTAGCACAGATCGTGATCATACGTGGCCGCGTCAACCCTATTCACAGGTTTGCTCCAAGATTTAGGAGTCAGATCGGCGTTGAGTCTCTTGTTCAATTTCGTTCCAGGTCCCGTGAAACTGTGACCAGGCAGATGCATTTCGAAAGGTAGATTATTGATCATTTTATTCACGATGCCTTTACCTTTGCTCGAGTTCTTTTTTTTGACGAATCGAGTCTTGATAGAACCACACACGTCGCAAATTCCGCGAAGCATCTGTCTGTTGTTTTTAGTTCGTACTTCTCGAGAATTACTCGTCTCAGTAACTCTTATACACTTTACGCAGTACATTTTTTTGAGAGTTATTTAAATTAATTTCGTTTTTATTTTATTTATAAATTTAATATTTTTTTTTTTTAAATTCTGTTCTTATTATATATATATATATTTTATTTTTTTTCAATCGCTGCTCTTGAGTTCTATCATCTTGCTGAATTCCTCCCTGGCCTCTTTCCTCCCCTTTTCCACGAGAGAATCCTTCATCTCTTCCTTGATGATCTGACGAGTCTTGATTCTCACGGCTTCTTTCATGGCTTCGTATTTCGTTTTCTCGCCCAATATCACGAAGTATTCTCCATCTGATATCCTACCGTCTTTCAACGCCATCGAGATCATTTCGGATATCATGTCGATCTTGGAGTCGGCCAAGACGCGAATCTTGTCATGTTTCCTCGCCTTCAGATATAATTTCCTACTCAAAAAGTTTCCGAACATGCTAAACAATCTGGTGGCGAGAGCCACTCCTTCTACGGTTAACATGATCAGAATACCGACCGCTGTTGACAACAATCCGATGTCGGCCGCGTGTAAACCCATGGAAATCGTGATGAGTGTCGTGTTGATCGCATTGACGAATTTCATGAAACGTGAATATTTCTTCTTGAGAGAACGATGAGAATCTCTCTCTCGAGTTAGATACGATTGGATTCTACTGATTTGATCGATGCGATACCTCTCTCATCTTTCTTTTTCTTCTAGCGACGGTGCCGTTGGCAAAACGCCGTTCGGCTTCTCGTCCTCGTCGTCATCTAACGTCGGATACAATTTATTTCTGGTTCTCATTTTTGTGTTTTTTTTCTTTCTAATATTAGATAAAAAAATTTATGTGTGTATTTATTTTTTTTTATTTCTCTATTCTCCCTTATTTTATATCAACGAGAAAACTTAGACGTATGCTTCATTGAACAATAATTTCATGATGCATCCCTTGTCTTCTAAAGTCAGACTTCTATGTGGCAATTTCAGTTCTTCTGAAACTGTGGGCTTGTCTCGATCCTTACAGAAGAGTAATCTCTTCCAAAACGCGATCACTTTGTCGATTTAAACACGTTCGAACGCCGGTTCGAAATACTTGACCATATCTTCCCTTTCCATCGTCAGACACGAATGATTCTCGTGATCAAAGTCTAGGTGATCCCGACATCCGACGCATCGTTCTAACAAGAGGCCACCTAGTTGTTCGTTAACACAGAATGCGTAGGCTCTCATCAGCATTTTTAAAAGAAACCTTGCTCTAATAGTCTGGGAAGCGCTCATGATTTACATATTTTTTTATTATCTATTCGATTTGATATATTTTATTTTTTAAATAACTATTTATTTATATTTTTTTTTCTCTCCTATATATATCAATCACTTTTTTTATTTCCAACTTTTTTATTTCCTCTCCTCAAAACAGATTCTATCACGATTCACCTCTCACAAAACTCAAGAGGTGAAATCGGCAAATCGTTTTTTTCACCGATCAAATCGCACCCTATACCGTCCCAAACGCGATCAGGAAACGTGGCAGTGGTTTGTGGGTTCGGTATCACCTTTTTTCCACGTACCATACAGAGGTCGATTTCCTGATCTAGAATCCGCAAATGGGTTTCCCCGATCGGATCGCACTTTAACCATTCAAATACCCGTTGGTGAACGTATACCTACTTAGGTGATACAAGATGATACAGAAACCGCAAACCACTTGTTGATGAGGATACGGAATCCGCAAACCGTTTTTGCTCGCGTTCACCACCGATGGATCGATGGTCAAATCCGCGATGGGAACGAAGAGAACAAATTTTTAATCAATTTTTCTTAAAATTTCATACATTTTTTTTCACTCTTGAGCGATGTGTACATGTACACGTTCGCCAACGGGTATTTGAACGTTAAAAGTGCGATCTGAGAGTCTCAAAACCAATGGCGGATTCTGTATCACCATAAAAAACGACATTTTGTATACTTGTACACGATTTTAACACTGAACCCTATGGAGGTGTACATCCATGTACGTGTCCATGTACAAAATCGTGTACAAGTGATACGGAATCCGCCTTTTATACCTACCCACACGAATCATATTTCATATATTTGTACCGTACGAATTCGAATTCGCTAATACAAGAACGCTATCCGTTATTTGATTTGTAGAAAAAATTACTGTCCGTCCTATTACAAGTGTATTGAAGAGAAAAAAAAATACACCAATACCTTCAAAATGATTCAAGTAACAAATATCCAATTCAAGCGATGAATTAATTGTGATCAAAAAAGTTTGCCGAACAATTATAATCCTATGATAAACAAAAACGCGTGTTGAATTGTAATGTTAGTTAGGTGTTAAGAGTCGATTTTCCTGGAAAATATACGTCACGAAACACAATGTCATTTTCAGGGAACTGGTTTAAAATATGGCGCGTCTTCACTGAAAAAAATAACCCATTGCTTTTGCAAATCAAAAAAAAAATCAATACTGACTTAACACCGAGTGTTTTATCGACAGCTACGGCGGTGTAATAGAGAGGCTACAGCCTTGCCTTACTTAAAAAAAATGGATATATATCCATTAACCAACACAGAGCTCACAATATCTGTGTATAATAATTTTTACCCAGGAGATAAAATTATCTCCAAAACCAAAAGCTCGAAGAGCTTGAAACAAGTATGAATGATCGACACGATCAAAGACCTTCGTCTGATCAAGGCAGAGAAAGGCTACAGATAACTGTTTTTGATTAACATAATCAATTATATTATGCATGAGATGAAGGTCATCAGCAATTGTTCTCTCGGAGAACAGAACAGGTCTGATCCGGGTGAACAATATACTGTATTTCGAATAGGAGCTCATCAGCTCGAGATAGGGAGAGGCCGTTACCATAAGCCTAACCCCATTCCACGTGAGATGAGATTCTGTAAACAGTGTAACACGAATCAAGTTGAAAACGAAATTCACGTTTTATATTCCTACTTTTTTGTAATGGATCGATGATAGAAAAAACTCACATACTTTTTCAAAGTACCGACCGGGAAGTAATGTTATCACTCAGCTAGTATATTAAGGAAACTATTCTCGGGCGAAATAAATGATGATTTAACCAACGTCGGTACGCAGGTCGTTGTTTCAATGCGACGCGAAATACGAATATAAAATAGCATTTTAGCTACTGAAACAGCAGTACAGGCAGTTTGGGATGCCTCTCAAAGAGCAAATCGAGGGCGAGTGATACGTCATCCCTCTGTAAAGATCAGTCGAGTGTTGACGAGTGATAGTAACGGCATGTTTCTTTAAATTTACTTGTGTGCATGATGTTCAGACTTTAACAAAACTCTTCATTTAACTAGCATGGAGCTACTTGTGTGCATGAAGTACACACAGACTTTGACATAATATCTAAGTATTTTAACTAGTAAAGACCTACATTATTTTTACCTATGTAGCAGGTCTGGGAATCATGAGGCATACTGTTCATGAATATTGAATTGTGTCGGTTTACTTTGCTTTATTTGTGAAGTTTGTAGTGCCACACCACTTCTTATTTTTGTGTGCTGTGCAATAAAGTATTATTATTTTTACTGTAACACTTCGCGCAATCGTAAGGACAATGCTTTTTTGTAATGATTTTTATAATCTACGTTAAGTAGGGATACGGATCTCCAGAATTTCAAATCCTCGGCATTAGGTCTGTCACCATTTTTTAATTTAGGAATCGATTAATCGTCGCAAATAATCGATGATAATCGATTGATCGTACCTAGATGACCCCCATCTCCTTCTCTGTGAAGTCGATAAAAATGAAGTTGAAGTCAGTTGACCTACCTCAAGTAAACAACGAAGACGATCCTCTTTTAGTCACATTCAAAGCTTTGATGTAATAATCAAGACCGGTCGGCAGTTGCGAACTTCGCAACTGCCGACCGGTCTTGATTATTACACTGACGGTTCAAAAGTTCAGAACATCAAAGCTTTGATGAATGTACCTGAAAGACAAATGCTTCCAATAGCTTATTGGGGTTTAACATCGATGTTCTTAACTCCTTACCTTTAGAAACAATAGTTTTTTCAACATATTTTCTTTTAATTATTAAACGTCTAAAACGGGATATAATTTATCGATTATTCGACAACGAAAAATACTAATCGATTTCGCCGTGACCGATCAACAATCGATTAATCGTGACAGCCCTACTCGGCATTATCCCTATCTTTACACAGTAGAGTAATAAATCCTAATCTTTGAGACTGACAGTTTACCAGAGATAAAACCCTTATGTAAAGTATAGGTTCTTTCTCCTTTCAACCATTTTTTCACTTGATCAGGTGTGATGGAATTACCTTTACTATGAGCTGCTTTTATACTATAGTAGTAAATATACATTTTGATATGTCTTTAACAAAGAACACCCGGACCATCTTGGCCTATATGTCACGGTTATTTACCAGTTTTATACTATTGCTGTAGACTTCCCTAACCAGCACCCCTCCCCTAACCCTTCCCCTCCCCTAATCTTCACCCTCCCCTAACCCCCCTAACCGTCCCCTCCCCTAACCGTCCCCCAACGCTGGTTCTCCCCCTAACCCCCTCCCACCCCCTAACCCCTTCCCACCCACCCACCCTCCCTCCCTCCCCACCCAACCCTTTCTTAATCCCACCCACCCTCCCATCCCCTAACTCCTATCCCTCCCCCTAACCCCCTACCCTAACCCTAAACCCTCCCCTTCTTCTAGCCCTCACCCTCACCCTCCTCGGAAGAGTTTATCACGCATGATGCCATCAACCACCCGGCTATCGAAAGCTCTACCCTTACACGTGAGAGTAAATAGCACGTTGCAAAATTTGTTGACTTACCAAAATAGCCGCAAAGTGCTTGTTCCCAGTTACTTCAAATGTTACAAAGACCATACACCGGAGACGCACCACTGTACATAGACTTCGCTTGTGCAGTAGTAATGACCATCTGTTTAAATAACACTTAGCGACCTGATTTCCAGGTTGAATTTTTTTATGTTTTCGAGATAATCGATTTTTAAAGTTTGGAAGTCTGGTGTGGGCAATCTATTTGGTCTACAAATACAGTGTCGAATTGAAACGATAGAGAAATCATTTCTGTGTGCGACTGAATATGTGGTGTTGGTGATTAGCGGCTATATATGACATTTTTCTGCAAGTTTCTGGGGGAAGGGTACCCAGATTGAGAGTTGGGACAAGATGGAACAAACATGTAATGAAATGTGGTGCGTAGTCCTAAATGGCACCTCCATTTATTTTCACTCCCATTTTGTTCTATGTGGTTGAATTAAAAGTAAAATACGTAGTACTTAGGACAAGACAGACGCCATCGACGATATGAAATCCTGCAAGGCACGATGGAATTTATGCTTATTAAACTCTAACTGCTCTATGTGCAGAAGGATTTTGCGATATTTCATCGTTCTAGAACCCCCATAGATATCAGTTAAATGCAAGTACAAATTGATCATGCCCATGCACACCTTCACACATGATCTGAAACCTGTTTTATCGTTCAGAAATAATACTTCCTAAAGGCATTTCGAGTCCAAAACAGTTAATGAATATGAACGAATGGAGCTTTGTTAATTTAAAGCCATTACAAAGTTGAATTAAATTGGAATAAATGTCTGATGACTGCTGTCAGTTTCCTTTTTAATCGTCCAAGAGCTAGAGGAATCACACAGAAAAAGGTACAAGTAGTATCACTGCCCCATAAAATTCAATAATATAGTCGTTTCTGGTTTGGTTTGCGCCAACTTGAATTCGACCATACGAATCTGGAAAACACGGGCGTATCTAACTGGGTTCATGAAGTTACTTTGACGTTGGGCGTTGATCGTTCGTTTGACATTGTAATTAAGGTAGTTTAACGTTGGACATTCGCCTGAAGGTACCTCGATGTTCAGTGCTTGACATTCATTTGGTATTCTGCCTGCAGTCAGTTTCGTGAAAAACTGACTGCAGAGGTGAAATTGACCGCAGAAGGTTAAGCGAATGTAAAACGCTGAATGTGAAACTGATTGCTGACTAATGTTCAACATCAAACTCACGAAAGCTAAATCTCATAAGAATTCCCAACACCCAACGTGAAACTGACAAAAGATGAATGTCTAACTAACGGTATTTAATGTTCATCGCCCAACGTTAAGCTTACTTCACGGTCTTTATCTAACTGTCTAATACAAGCACCCAGGGACCTAATCATACAAAAAAGGAATTCATCAATAGTGCAAAACAGATTATTGCAATAACCAGAATGTTCAAAGCCGCGACTATTGAGTGGCCATTGTTAACCTTTTTCTCATCCCAGTTATTCTCACTGTGTTAATGAACAACCGATGTGTCTGCCAATGTGGACAGTGGACAAATTTACTGTCGTATTTGTTGTCACATCTTAATCAATTCACGCCCACGACTCGGTGATCAGGAACTACGCTGATTGTAAAACAAAAATAGTCCCAGGTCAAACTTACCTCTGAAGTGCATAAACAATTTTGGGGAGCATCTGTATTGAGTGTTGACTGGGTCAACACTATTTGTGGAACTTCAGTACTCGAAGGAAATGTTGTGCCAATCATCATGCACTTTCAAAACATACACACAAAAAACTAAAGTGTTAAAACTGACACTTTCAAGGTGTTAAACCCATTCTAACTCTTAGCGTTTGATTTTAACACTCAAAGTGCAATGCTTTAAGTACTTAGACATTACAATCGTCAGACATCTGAAACTTGAATGGATGGCACTTCCCATGTGTCTAGCATTGGTGGTTCTCCCAGAATCGTCCATAATTTGATTTGCGCTTGGTGGGTACATAATTAAAAGGACACAACGCAGATGACGCGGATCAGGCCCGAGAGTTCGAGCCTGATCCGCGTCATCTGCGTTGTTTCCTTTTAAGTGTCGCGACATTACACTTGTCAAGTGGTATTATTGTAACACCTGTCAAGTTCTGAGATATCTACACTTGAACAAAGTGCTAGTTCAGCACTTAGTAAGTGTTAAATACAGCACTTCAAGTGTAGTTTTTAACACTTTAGTTATTAGCGTGTATGTAGCGACAGTGTGGTTGAAATCTGTCCCTGTACTTCTCTTCACTCACCAGTTACTCGCGACAAACGAAGATGGGTGTGGGGTAGCATTTCGGCCAGACTGAGGTAACTAGATTACGATCAATTCTTACAAAGACCGATTTTGACACACCACTTACTGTCATGTTTTACCAACATCTGGGCAAGGCTGATGAATGTGAAAGACTTGAAATTTGTCTGAGCGAATATATAAAATTGGATAAATCTTCTCGTAGAAATCTTAGAATGTAAAATAGTGCTTTTACAGCATGAAACAAGCTATGTTTTATTGGTAAAATAGGACCCAGTAACCAATGTTTGGGGTGGAAATCTAAAAAAAAATTACAAGATGGCTAAAAACAATATTGGCTAAACTTGACTTTATATCCATGCTGCGGTCACGATTAGTCACGATGAGGAAATGTGACCTTAACCTCAAAGCAATAAATGAATGAATCTGACTGAAACCTAAATCGTAGGTAAAGGATCAAAGAAATAAACGAATGAAAAAGCTATCAGATTTTGGTATTACTGATTTCCAGTAGACTAGTCACCCGTCGTAAACATCACAAGTTTCACAGCATAATGATCACCATGATATTATTTATTTATTATTGGTGCTGGGGTCACATATGTCTGCAGAGGGGCGTATCATGACAGCAACACAGCCAAAAAAGTCAAGTTTAGTCCAATTGTTCACAGCCATGGTGCCCATTTTAGAGGACGTCGACCAAAAACATAGGTTACTAGGTCCTATTTCGCCAGCGAAACAGAATTTGTAAAGAAGCACCGCTTTACTGCCCAGGTCTCCCATGATATTACTATGATGACTGTGAGATACGAATACGAATTGAAATTGTGACGAAATATCTTATTTTAATTAGCTCCCACTCAGATGTCTGTATGATTTGATATCCCCCAGGCATGTTATAAGTCCTTTACTAATACCATGCCTGATGTTGATATCAAATCATACTTAAACTTCGAGAAATATCTTGAAGATCAAAGAAAATCCCTAAAAGCAAGAAAGAAAATATAAAAACAAATAAACAAGCAAACGTGAACGAATTTAGTTTGTGCGGATATGCCTAGTTACAATTTGTAGGAGAGTGCCTATATGCCCCTCCCATAAATTGTTTCAAAGCAAAGGCATCTGAAAATATCTCGAAGACTAAAAACAATCTTGCACTTCACCAGTTAATGTGATATAAGACACGGGACCCAGACCCCCTGCCTTGTATCACATTGAGAGACCATGCCCGAGTGTTATTTTGGTGTTTTCTGAATACTGGATAGCTGTCTTTTCATGATCTCTTAATGCAATCCAAGACTGGGGACCCTGGCGCCTTGTGTTGTAGCATATTGAGAGACCATGTTCAGGTGTTATTGCAGCTTTTTCTAAATACTGGATATTTATATTTACCATTTAAGATCGTAGATCACCATGTATGTCGAGTCGATGCGGAGCGCAGGCTTTAGAGTTTTAGGTTTCTGCCCCCCCCCCCCCCCTCCCCCAACACATACACACACTTTCGAAAACATATCTGCGCCCATGGCAACAAAACAGTGTTCAACAGTACTAAATCGAAACTGCCATCTTGGACTTTAATCCGACAAGGGGGTGAATGTACACCACAGAAGGGTGTAACATTCAGTTCCACATTGATCGAATTAAACATTTTATGCATGCAATGTCAACTAGGACAAAATGGAATCGTTCATTTGGTTGATCGTCAAAAGTGGCAATATGCAAGAATAATGTTTCAGCAGAAGTCCAGGATGGAACTGAAAAATTGTGCTTTGGGTGCACTTGGGACAAACAATAATCGCTTATATTTTTGTAGGGATACGAGATCCAACCTAGATTCCATCACCAGTCGACGCGCAATGAAAGTCTGGTTTCACCGGTACCCGAACCTCATTTTCTCCCAAAATGTCACTTGGAGTGAGTCGGGACAACCTGGCAATCAGGTCGCGGCTTATCAAATTCCCCTTACTGTTCACGCAGTGCTCGCGACACAACGATCATCACTTGTTACACTGTCCAAATTACCTAGATATTAGACAGAACACGTTAGCCAATTTACCCTTTACAATTCGTCCCCTGAGTTCCAATGTGTTCTATGTGCCAGTCGGCACAAAGAACACATTGGAACTCAGGGGACGAATTACCACGGACATACTTCTAAATGGAATTGTTACGTACAATGTAGATACGTACAGGCAAATATTTAAGACATTACACGATAATATATCAATGGCAAACAGATTCAACTGAACCATGTCCAAACAACAAAGCAAATCTGTGATGCCTCTTAACACACTACGACGTATAAGGTTGTGTGTATGCACACGTCGTTTCTTCGGCAGCGTTCGCCATCCTCGTGTCGTATCATCCTAGGAAACAGCTGCTAAAGTCCTAAATCATTTGTTTCCTTTCCCGTTTCCTCCCATCTTCATACCTTGTTATTTATTTTTCTCTCTTAAAACGTAGTTTATTGAATGCCATGAAAGTTTAATGTAAATGTTGACTGTAGGAGGCAACTTATATAAGCTTTGGCTTGCTGCTGATTCCCTTTTTCATAAATTTGTAAATTTGTTTTAAACTTTATGTAAACTAGTATGCTTTTCTAAAACAAAATACTGATTAAACCAGACGGGGGGGGGGTCGAATTTGCAAAACACTGATGCCGGGGTGGGTGGGTGGGTGGGTGGTCAAGGAGGACAAAAAAAGTTTTTTTTTTCCGATGCTTGCAAATTTTTTCCTCAGACACTTTTCAGCAAAATTGTATACCATAATCAGTGAAGTATCATTCAAGAACCAATAAAAAGACACTCAAATTATCAGGGGGTACCTACCATGGGTTATATACGATTATAAAACTGTTATTGCGGCTGAACTACGATTCGGCTTATAGTGATACAATGTATGACATATTGAATAATGCAAGTTTGCAATTATCAAACACTGCACTCTAAGGATAAGTTATCTTGAGGGTGTTCCGTTTGATTAAATTTCTAATATGTTCACCCTGGTGAGGTCGGCCTGCTTAGATGAGGAGCAAAGACAATTATGTGAAGTCAGGAACAGTTACAGATTTCAGCTGCAGGAACAATTCTGTACAACGATGTACCCAGACCTATTACGAAAACACCAATGACTCTTATTGCCATTGTAGGAAGTATGTAAGATAGATATTTCCTATTTACACCAGCCAGTGAGGCTGAGGGTTGTTAATCATTTCCGAAGGACCGTTAATAAATCGCTCTGTCCGACAAAGCTTCATTTGCGATCAGAGTCCACTGTCCTTTTTTCTCATCATTCCACTACAGGACGAATTCTTGTAGATTTGTAGCTCATAAGCTACCCGAGACTCAATTGAGGGTCGCAACCTAGGTGTGGTGTGTTAATCATTTCTGGATGGGGCGTTACAACATTCATTTTTTTCCTCTGGCATTGCACAAACTGTGTTCAGAAAACCTGACAGTTATTTTTATTCAGATGTGTCTGATTTCACAAGTTTTGCGTGGATCGCAAGGTCACTGCAGTTCATTAACGACTCAGCAGAAATGATTGACAGTCCGACAGCCTTTACTTAGCGATCTGCGACGCAGCAAAATTGTTGTTAATCATTTAGTTTAAACAATATTTAATCATGAATTGTAGAACATGTATAAATCAATAATGTTGAAGGACAGAATATAAATGAATAACATTAGGTTTGTGTACACTGCATCAATAGGAAATACAACAGATGACAGGGATTCAACAGAAACACTTACACAAAATATCACATTAACTCGTTACCCAACGAACGGCCACACCCGCCCGCGTAATATGCAAATTCAGCAGCTGAAAAAAATATTATTTTTCTTAAAATTTCAACAAAACCACAACATGTGACCCCTCTTTGGAACGAGCTCGTCGAGCTCGTTCCAAAGAGAGGTCACATGATATGGTCTGGTTGATATATTTTTTTTTTTAAATTTAAAAAATGATATTTAAAATAATAAATTTTGATATCGTCTGCGTTGGGTAAAGGGTTAAAAGTAATATGTCCCTGATCATATTCTCTATGTACAATACGTATGTGACACAATTATGTAGAGGGAAAAGAATTTCGACCGGATGGCGAACTGCCGTGAAATATAGAGTGAATATAGAACAAGCAAACGAAAATATATGAAACTCAATGTTCTCTCATTTTGCTTTTTTCCGACAGGTGGGGGCGCAGTGGCTCAGTAGGTATAGGTGCAGGCTGCAAGCCTAGAGGTCCTCGGTTCGAATCCCACCTGCAGCAATGCGTTGTGTCCTTGGGCAAGACACTTCACCCCCATTGACCATCTGGGGGCACGGTGACGTCGTGGACTAAGGCGTCCTGCACGTCGGTGGTGCACTTGTGTTCAACCAATGCTAACACTGCTGGTATGGAGTAGTATGTTGGGGAGCTGACAGTTGCTCGCCGTTGCTCGGTGGTTCTCTCCGGGTACTCCGGCTTCCTCCACCCGTAAAATTGTCGTGGTCGTGATTAGCCACAGTGCAGAAATATATGACCTTAAACCCCAATAAATAAATAAATAAATAAATAAATTCCCGACAGGTAAAATTCAACAGTATTGTATCTGGAATGTGAACAGAGGATTGCGATCAGGAGCCAATACTATAGAACTTTTACACTTGTATTTTCTACCTTATTAATATAACTGACTAAAATAAATGATTAACATATTAAAAGATTTGGCAATTTGTGAACTGGTAAATTGCCACATTATTGAAAATGATAATGGTTCATTTCAACCCATTTAAAGTCATCAGTAGAAAATAAAATTCTAGAAAATACAATTGTAAAAATTTTATAGAATTGGCCCCCTGTCGTGACGCGATCAGATAGTTCTGTATTCTTTTATAATCACTGAGCTGTAACAAGACCTATTGTAGATTTGTTGTTTGTGAACACACAACGCGTTGTCGTGGCACCTCCAATCCTAAAATGCCACGTTCTTTTTTTACCAAATACGTCGTACCTATCTAATTATATGACGGAATCTGAGAAATTTGATTACAATTTGTTTAGCTCTCATGACTCTATCTTCTGTTTTGGTGCACGTCTCTATGATCTAATAATTTATCAGATAATACTGTTAATTTTCGCATACCCGTACCGTACAGCCGCCATGGACTGGTCGTAATCCACGTTTGGGCCATAATGTCCACGCATGCGTTTACCAGGTAGTAAAAATCATCATCAGCAAAATTTTAATTAATGAAGCACTGGGTTTTACCCGGTGCTTCATTAATTAAATGTTTGATGATTATTCCTATAATTGGTATTTGGAATCTAATATTATTGCATCCTTAGAAATATCGCCCACCCGTGGAAAGTGACCAGTCCACGGCGGATCATACTGTAGTACGTGCAGAACATAACAGTTAAGTGCGAGACAAAAGGCGCCATAGGGAATGTTAGTCTTAACACTTTATCTAATGATTCGGTCGTATCCACCCGCGTTATATTCAAATTGAGTAGTTTTCCAGAACAAATGAAAAAAAACATAATTGTCGCGCTCGCTCGAATGAGGAGTTCATGTAATACGGTTTCGATGAATTTGTTTTTTTAAATATTTGAAAAATATTAAAATAAGAATGTTTGATATAGTGTGCGTGGGGTAGGGGGTTTCCATTCTCCGCTGGTGTTGTACAAACTGTTCTCTTCAACGAAGTTTGATGAGAAGTGAGTAGTAAGAATCATAAAACCTAAACAGTTCTTAATTAGATAGTCCAGGCACATTAGACATAAAAATGAGAAAGTAAGGAAAAAAATAGGAGAAAGCTGATTTTTTTATATGTTTCCGGGACACACATTGCGGATAAAGTGTGAAAAGTCCCCGCGAATCCGAGTTGAGCTTTTTTAGTTATAGCGTTTTTTTGATGAAAAAAATTTTGTTTTAAAAAAACTCGACCCAGCTCCATATTTCTCATTCTTATTCGCCTTAGTAGGGTGAGAATCATAAATATCGTGCTGAATTATATTGAGAATACATATCCCCAACAGAAAATGCCAACTTTGTACCAATCCTCACACTCAATGGTGAAATATTCACGAAAATGTACAAAATTACGAAAAAAAAATAATTATTGTTTTCATACACACAACGGTACACAACGTCCATTAAATCAAATCTACGACTACTTTGGGAGTTAAATTATATATCAAAAATTGCAGAAAAGCAGTGGCTTTATAATGATATATAACAATAGTCATTTATTCCATAATGAACTGGTGAAACGTGTGAAATATTAACCATACCCCCTAAACTCAAATTCAAACGGCATCGACTTTTCTCATTCAAATACCGTATTATAGCATCATTGTTTCAATTTCCATGTTCGATTAAATCACATAATATGGTGTTCGCCTACACTCAAGATGCATTGGCATGTAATGTGTGCACGCCCTTGATGTGTACTCATAAACAAATTTGTATTGTACAGACAACGCTCTTTAATTTGATGCAAAATAGCCTTGAACGACTTTCATCAGGAAACGCTGTTTAATTCCGCATTACAGGTCTTTATGTACAGACAACGCTCTTTAATTTGATGCAAAATAGCCTTGGACGACTTTCATCAGGAAACGCTGTTTAATTCCGCATTCCAGGTCTGTCCATTGCACAATTTGCTCTGTTCAGTATTGGACACTCCGCATTTGATGCCTAGATATTGAAACCAATGATCCCTTGATAGATATATATGTAATTTTGCCTGTTGTTGATTATTAGAGTCTTGTGTTATTTGTAGAACTGATCAGTTATGTTGTTGGCATATCACTTAGCGTTACCTGTTGATACCTTACGGTGACAACGAAGCAGGTCCGCACATTGATATCTGTTCTGTGGTATTGTACTTGAGTTTATTGTGTCTATCATCTTTTTTCTGTTGTGACTTTGGCAATGGATAAATGTATCAAATGTAACGATGAGTTGACCGGCTCGTCCGGAATAACTACACTTGGTGAGCGGGGTATAGAAAAGTTGGTTGCTGTAAGCGTCGAGCTTGGCGATAATCTTTTTGCCGGTTCGAAGAAACCCACAGTTGGTGAGAAAATTCACAAATTCTGCTACAAGAATTATACACGGTTCTGTAAGAAAAAGTAAGAGAATGTCTCTAGATGCAGCTGAATCTGACGAAGCTGGTCCATCTATGACAAAAAAAAATGCGCTCTGATCAAGATGCTTTCAATTTTAAACTCCATTGTCTGTTCTGTGGAGAATCCGCTGACAAACAAACTCATATACCCGTTCAACGTAGAAGAGAAGTCCACACCGTTGAAACATTGACTTTTGTTGATAGTATCAGAACCCGTTGTTTGAAACGTAGTGATGAATGGGGTGAGTCTGTACTTACTCGGATCGGTCGTGCTATCGATCTAGTGGCCGAGGAAGGTCGGTATCACCATGATTGCTGGACAGGATTTGTCAGAGATAAGCCTGAGCGAACTCTTTCACGGGGTAGGCCTGTTGCAGGCAAGAAAGCACTTGCATTCCATGAATTGTGTACCTTTATGGAGAACAGCGATGAGTGTCAGTTTTCCTTGGGCGAATTGGCAGAGACGTTTGAATCGTATCTTGGTGACGAAGTCGGTTGCACAATTAAACATCTTAAAACCAAACTGCTTGAGCATTTCGTTAGTAGAATCTCTATTACAACACTGAGGTCCCTAAAAAATGTTGTCACATTCAGAGATTCATCAGACAAAATACTATATGATTCGTGGTACTCAGACAAATGTACCAATGAAACTGATGAACGTATGCGCATTGGCTATTGTCCGCGATGATATTCGGTCAGCCATTTACGAGTGTGACGTTTATCCCAAACCCGATTCGTTATCTGTATCTAGTGATCTACTTCCCGATACACTCCAAACCTTGTTACAAGGGATTGTTGCTCCGTCGCAGCGTGGGCAAAACATCCAAGCCAACCAGAGACGCGTGACAGCCATAGGTCAGTCTCTAATAAGTTCTTGTCGGCCCCGTTCATTCTTGTCACCAGTATTATTGTCGGTAGCAGTTTACATACATAGGAAATTCGCATCTCAGGAATTAATCGACATTCTGAATGGACTAATGTTCTCTTCTAGCTACCGGAAAGTTCAACAATACGTTCATTCTGTTATGATAAGCAAAGGTCCGTCGCCTAGACTTGCGAACTTCACACAATTCGTTTTCGATAACGCCGATTGTAATGTGCGCACGCTAGATGGCAAGAATACTTTCCATAGTATGGGAGGCATCGCCTGTATAACTCCAAGCAGAGATCACACAGAAGAGTCTCCGATAAAACGACTAACTGGTGATCATTCGAATATTGGCTCTGGTGAATTCGGGTACATCCCTTTGAAAGGTTACAGTAAACCAAGCAAATCGGGTCTTGACGAAATTGTGATGAAGGATTTATCAACTTTGGGTGAATCTGATCCGAAAAATTTGAAACTCGCAAAAACAGTCGACAGTCTTTGGTCTTTGACGCATGTACTGAGAGTACCTTGCCCATCTTGGGCTGGATATATGCACATTGTCACATCATCAGATGATTCTGAAACAAGTGATGTCGAGATACTTCCCTTTATTAATTTTGATCCATCCAACCCGAGCACAATTTACACTGCTCTCATGTTTGCACAAACTGAATGTGAGAAACAGGGACTGAACGTTTGTCCAGTGACGTTTGACCAACCACTTTATATCAAAGCAGTGGAGATTGTGTCTTCGTCAGATAAGTTGACAAAAGTTTTCGTTAGACTCGGCGGCTTCCATATGATTATGTCATATTTAGGGGCAATTGGTTCGATCATGGCTGGTAGCGGCTTGGATGAACTTTGGGGGACTGTTTATGCTGGTGGGTCAATCCATCATTTGATCAGTGGTCATGCATATTCAAGAGCAGTTCGTGCCCATTTGCTAACACAAATTGCCATTACAAAACTTGTGTTTGAAGAAAGCCGAACACGAGATAACATAGACTGCACAGAAGTCAATGAAATATTCTGTGGACTTGCCAGAGGTGACTGTACAACAGCTGACGCTGTCAATCAAGAAAGTGTCAACCATCTACTGTCAAAATTCCACGAACTGCTCCAGAATGCGTCCGTAGGACGCACAGGAAAGCTTTGGGTACAATACTACGAGCAAATAGGTCTTCTCCAGTTGTTCTTGAGAGCAGAGCGCACAGGCGATCGGGAACTCCACACATATTGTGTTCGCAATATGATTCCAGTATTTCACGCAGGTGGTCATTTTGCATACGCAAAAAGTTCTCATCTCTATTTGCAGCAGATGAATGAGCTAACAGAAATAATGCAACAGGACGATTTGAAGTTGTTCACTGAGAAAGGTTACTTTACCATAAGGCGCTCAGATAAATTCTGGGACGGGATATATTCTGATCAGACCATAGAGCAGTGTTTAATGAGAATGTTCAAGCTCCCTGGTGGTCTCACACATGGCAGGGGAATAACCGATAGCACTGTTGCGAAATGGGTACATGGACTACCTCTTTGCCTTCCGATATGTAATGCTCTCGAAAATTTTGTTCATGTTCACATTGGTCATGGCGAACAACATCGGGATCTCCGTCAAAGTTCACAATTGACTGATGCCAATGATATCACCAAATTATTGAACTGGCTCAGAGTGCATTCCCCCTTTCAGAATAGAGATCCACTACAATTAGTCTCTATAGCGACCGGGCTTGTGGCCGACGAAACTGTGAACTGTGACCAAGTTCACAAAATTGGTGAATGTTGCGTATCGAATGTTGTAAGCAAAACGTTCAACAGCATCAAACTACGACGTGTTGACACTGTGAAGTCTTTCGCATCGATGGCAAATAGCATCAAAGTCCGTGGAAGTAAGGTAGTGATTGACCCCACAATTCTGTTCAACCGCATCACATGTGTTATTCAGTCACAAGCAGAGATGGAAGAGTATCTCAAATATGAACTCGCCCCGAAACCAACAGCATTGTTTGATTCTGCTGGAATGAGGAAGACACAGAAAAGCACGCTCGGTAAGATCCTCAAAACATACGGTTCCGAGCAAACTAAAATCCCAGAACATTCTCTGTTTGTTGTAGATGGTGGATTTTTATTGAGGGCAGTTGTATGGCCTAAACAGTCGTCATATAAGGACATATGTACATCATATTCCAATTATCTAGTGAGACATTTTGGGGCGAACGTCGTGGTTGTTTTTGATGGTTATGCTTGTACAATGTCGACAAAGGGCATGGAACAAGCCCGTAGATCTAAAGACAGGTATTCCATTGATATCAATATCTCACCCGAGTTACCAGCCACCACACCCCAATCCGATTTCCTTGCAAATGCCAAGAACAAAACCCAACTGATCGATCTTCTAATGCAGGAGCTATCTGCTATCAATATTCAGTCCAAGCAGGCCGAGGCTGATGCTGATGTACTGATAGCCGAAACTGCACTTGACATCGCTCAAGATGACAACAATGTTGTCGTTGTGGGAACAGACACAGACTTGTTAGTCATTCTTACCTCTCGAGTTCAACCGGGATGTAATATTCACATGATGTATTCCATTACCCCAAACTTACTAGTTTCAGTTAGTGAAATAGCAACCAAAATGGGTGACCATAGAAGCAACCTCCTTGTAGCACATTCTATAAGTGGTTGTGACACTACTTCTGCACTCTTTCGAGTTGGTAAGAAGAAAGTATTCAGTACAATTGTCTCCGATGTTACTAGCGACTCACAACAGTATGTCAACACAATTTTGGCGGATGACAGTACACCAAGTGCAGTAGCCGCTGCCGGGGAACAACTTCTCCTGATCTTATACGGGAGTAAAACTGTTTCCTCTCTCGACCAATATACATATGTCACTTACAAGCGTTATGTAGCAAAATCTAAACTGAATAAACCCATCGACCTAGCCTCACTCCCACCAAGCAGCGATGCTGCACAACAACATGTCTACAGATGTTATCTCCAGGTCCAACAATGGCTGGGCACTTCGCTTCCTTCGACGGATTGGGGGTGGTCGCTAGACAATGGACTTCTTGTACCGACTGCAGCCACAAAGCCATGTGCCCCCGATAACCTACTGAATCTGATCAGTTGTGGTTGCAAGAGTGCTTGTACAAAAAGGTGTGGGTGTAAGAAGGCAGGACTCTCTTTCTCAGGTTTGTGTAATTGCAGTTCGGATTCTTGTAACAACCACAGAAACACTGTCCTGTCGGAAATTTCTGAGTTCGATGAATAATATGTATATAGGTCATGTCATTTCTGTATATAGCGTTGATAATAGTCAATGTAACTTAATCCATGTTGATTGATTTGTGCATTCTGTAAATATTATTTATTGATTTTTGTACATTCTGTAAATATTATTTATTGATCTAATGCTGCCAGACACAGACGTGTCTGTTCGGTCCCAAGCCCGAAAATAGTTGAGTTCTCATGCTGACGAATTTTATGCCAAAAGGGGAACTCTGCCAGAAGCAGAGGGGGTCTTCCATAATGTCTATTTTGTAAGCAATGATAAAAGTCTTCAAATGGTGGTGGATTTTTTATCGTCTGTCCAACTAACATCCCGTTCTGTACTACGACCCTTTGGGCAAATCCGTTAGGAAAATCGTCATTTTTTGCGTAAATCCGATACTTTTTTGTGAATTTTCAATAATTTTTCGCAGAAATTGTCACAGAATGCACATTTTCCTCTAGGTAAATGTGTATTAGACATTATGTAGCTCGAAATACGCGTAAACAAAAAATACAGTTGGATCAATTCGAGGTTACAAAGTTCGTGCGATTTTTTTTAATTTTTTTCAAACGCGTTTTCGAAAAAAGGCTGTAGAAAAAAAAGCTCAACAGGGATTTTAGGGGACTTTTGTCTAATCGTTCAGTGACATGTACTCGACATTCCCTGAAAAAATCAGCTTTCTCCGATTTTTTTCCCTAGTGAAACCTAATGTTCTTGGGCTATAGATGTCGTCTGCTTGAACACATGAGTCAGGTTATTTTTTTGTCTTTATTTATATTGGTATTTTGTCTCTGGCCTGTGCATGTTAACACCGGAGCTATATTACACAGATTCGTTTAGTATTAAAAGAAGTGGTATACTTCGTGTTCCAGTAAAGCGCAGTTAACAGCCGAACTCCCAGTTTGGTTGAGGACTCTTTTATCTGGCCGGTTCCAGTATGTGTTGACGGGGGGCAAATATTGTTTTACATTGTGCGGATTGTAATCGTGTCAGTCGAGAGCATTGTTTTGTTTCTGCCAGAGATTTACTGTATAAAAAAAACTTTCAAAAGATATTGCCAGTTCTCAATGAAATCGACCTTTTTAATAAATATTAAATTTTGTCTACTCATTTAAACTCTACTTTTTCTGCATATTTATTTCACAGGTTTATTAACATAGCATTCCTTTTTTTCTACTTTTCTCATAAGCTATTACACATTTCTGTTACCACTGTTTTACATTTCATACCATTGTATCGCAATGATATATTGATAGATGCTGATGCGATGTTTAGCATCAATAAATAAATAAAAAGTAAATACACCCCTGTTTATTTGATACATAAATTCAGTTTCTAATATTTTAAATTGAACATCAAATATCGTCGTTCGAGTCCTGCGAAAAGTGTTCACACTGTTGGGAGCTAATTTAGCCAATTGCGCAAAAAATGTTGATGTGGCACCAAACAATCTTCATTGGCTAAACGTTTGGCACCAAACAAGTTCCAGTAGTTAAAAAAACCGATCGATAACGAAACAAACTACAGGATACACACTCTTTGACATCAAAACCGTTTGTTTGGCACGAAAAAATCCACAATGGTTAAACATTTGATACTAGACGGTCCAGCTTGAACATTGGCGTCGATCATCAACGCAGGTCCAGTTTTCCAGCTTACTGTTTGAGTTGTAGTTTCATATTGTAGGCTCTATTCATAAATACGTCATCTGCGCCCGACCCTTAGAAGTCTTCTATATTCCGGTAGGTATGCGGAATTCTTTGTTTATGATCAAAACTGCGCGGATACTTATCGAAAAAAACATACTAGTGCGTAACTGGGTGACATAACGTGATGACACTGGCAAAATTGTCAACGGCCATGTCGACGCTTTGCATGATGTGCAATGTACAGTACAGTCACCGTGGGCTGGTCATAATCCACGAGTGGGCTACGATGTCCACACATGCCTTTACGAGGTAATGAAAATCATCATCAGCAAATGTCTATTATACCTGTAGTTAGTGTTTGGAATTTAATATTATTGCGTACGTGGAAATATCGCTCACTCGTGGAAAGTGACCAGTCCGTGGTGACCATACTGTACAAGCCAATGCTATTGTCACGTTGATTACCATGCATAATTTGCTATGGCAAAACCCCAAGGACTCTCCTCCACTGTTTCGCCCGGGCTTAGGTGAGTTGGTAGAGAATCGAACCGCGGTTTTCTCGCGAGTAAAAATTTAAAATAATACCAGTAAATGGAGTCCTAATGTTTACAATGCGGCAAATACCATTCGGCAGGTTGTTAGTCCATGAGCGACAATTTACCTCAGATACAGTTAAAACTAGAAGTCCTGTCATGAATTGCGCACAAATAGCACGTTAATCTGCGCGTTAATCTACGCGTTATGACCATCGTAAGGCTATCAAATTCTGTACATATGGCCTGTGCACAAGCAATGTTTCAGCCAATGGACCTCCGGGTAACCCGGAGGTCCATTGGCAGAAACATTGCCTGCGTGTGCTATGAGTAACCAGGATAACCTGCCGTGCTTTGGATACCATTCGATATGACAATTGCGCGCAATTCTTACGCGCAATTAAGGCTAGATAAGCGCACAATTTGTGACAGGACTTCTAGTTTTAACTGTAGATGCTGTCTAGCAAGAGTGATACACAACTCGGGTTTATAGATACGAATTAGGAAGTACTGTATTATTCGCAAATATAAACAGAATATCATTTTAAATGTTTCAGAGACTTAAGGTGGAACGAGATATCGGATATATCAATTGCATTTGGCGGTTTGACTAACCTGCAGACTTTGTGAGTACTTTGTATTTATTTTAGAGTTTTCGGTCCGAAAACTAAATCAACATACCCGTGCGTAGAGCTGCATTTGATATAATGTGTTTCCAGTCTATCGAGCAATTTCTTCACAAAAAAGTCTATAAACCGACAGAAAAAGCAGACTGTAAAACAGTGATGTATTATGGAAGTAGAGGGAAATTAATTTTGGCAAATAGATTTCCGTTCCAATATGCCCCTCTATTCGACCCGGCAACTGAACTACAGGTACAATCGAAATAAGCTTCCAAAAAAAAAAAAAAAAAAAAAAAAAAATTAAGCTCCCAGGCAAAGTTCCAGCCTGTTCAAAGTCCTTTTAATAACACTTTAACTAAAGAATGTACAGCATCCGCAAGCGTAATATGCAAATTCAGCAGTTTAAAAATATTATTTAAAAAAAAAAGTCAACAACACCATATCACATGCCCCTCATTGGAACGAGCTGGTCGAGTTCGCTCAAATGAGTATCACATGATATGATTTTGTTGAAATGTTTGTAGAAATTTGAAAAAGTGAAATTCAAAATAATATATAGAGGATATGGAATGAGTGTTTTTCTCATATAATATTTATGAAACGAGACTAAGAATTTATCCGTTTTGGCTAGCCCAAACTGAAAATTCGGACGAGTTTCATAAATATTATATGAGAAAAACACTCATTTCATATTCTATTTATCATATGACACATAAATGCACAAATTAGCCACTTAGTATGACTTTTTAACTTATCACCTAACTTGGGTTGCAGACGGCACTTGGAAAGAACATCCTCGTATAACTGAAAAAAATTTCATTTTTTGCTTCCAAAACATAGGTTATGACCCCTCATTGGAACGAGCTCATCGAGCTCGTTCCAATGAGGGGTCATAACCTATGTTTTGAAAGCAAAAAGTGAAAATATAAAAAAAATGAATAGGCTTTTTTTTTGTAGATAAAAGATTAATACAATATAACCCACCCTAGGAGAGATAACGGAAATTCTCCCAACTGAAATTATGAACATGTGGCCCAGTTGTATTTTCTTCAGCCAATCAAATTGTCTAGTTTTGAAATTGACCAATGAAATTAACGGAAGGCTTTATTTATCACTGATTAATATGAAAACAAAATATCAAATGTTTTAAAGTGAACAAAACGGACGAGTCATATGATAAATTTTGATATCGCGTGCTCTGGGTGAAGGGTTAAACTACAGACAGATGACTTACAACGCAGCAACTTCTATAACGAAGAATGGATATTACATAGTAATCTTTATTCTACTTTTACCATAAGCTATTACCCATTTCTGTTACCTCAGTTTTACATTTCATACCATTGTATCTCAACGATATATTGATAGATGCTGATGTGATGTTGAGCACCAATAAATAAATGATAAACAAATACACCCCTGTTTATTTTATGCATAAATGCAGTTTCTAAAATTTTAAATTGAGCATCATATATCGCCCTTCGAATGCTGAGAAATGTGTTGACACTGTCGGGAGCCAATTTCGTCAATTGTGAAAAAATATTTGATCTGGCATAAAAATATCTTCATTGGCTAAACATTTGGCACCAAACAAGTTCCAGCAGAAAAAAATCTTGATCGATGACGGAACAAACAAAAACAAACTACAGTAAAACCCAGTATTGTCAAGTAGGAGTTCGTTAGATATAGCGTTTAGACTAACGTTCAACGATCATTGTCAGCGAGTGGCAATCGGGCATTGGTTTTTGTTCAAGAAATCATTGTAGGTTATCAACTTTACAAAAGGCAGAATTTAATTAGATAAATACCCAATACGTCGCGAGTGACTCGCGACGGTATGACGTATTTTATCTAACTAAAACCACGATACTGAACTTTCAAGAGACGGATATGGCTGTACTCCCAAGGCAATTATGATGCATTAATTTCCGCCCTTGCTTCTGAAGACTGGAATTCTATCTTCGACAGTCCATGCTTAAGACACCATACATGTAGTTTCTAACCTCACTGATAAATTACTCGAAACTGCATCCAAACATATATCGTCGCGTTACCTGTTTCGACGAGTCACCTGTTTCGACGAATCGGCATTTTTCATGCGCGTGCGGCAAACGCGGAAACCTCTGACGTCACTCAATCCTGTTTATTGACATTCCGGCTGTCAAAAATATCTACGAAGTTTTTTCATCAAAATGCGACAAAAACAAGTAAGTAAATTTTTTTTACTTTTCTTTGTATCGCTAAATATTGCATTTTTGATTAATAACATTTTACATGACCCCTTAAAAGGCCTATTTCGGGAATTAAATGACAACAATTCACCATAATTTCAGTGTTGACCAAATCCTTATCGTCTGACAGTAAAAGACACGTGACAGTCATGTGCCTATATTGTAAAATGTTTCGTACGGAAGCATTGAAGTGCATTCTGTTTCTTATGCTAAAATGCCAGTTCAAATGTTCCCGAGACACTAACACTACCTCATCTAGATTGGTTATTTGGTGTGAGGTGATGGATATATCGATAAACAATAATTTTGACATCCCAGAAACTGAGCTTTGATGTTAGAGCCACTGATAATTGATAGAAAAGCTATATTCATTAAAAAAAGACCCCCCCCCCCCCCCACACACACACACACACAGCATGCAAACCATGTACCCATAGGCTAAATATATGAAAAGCAGAGAATCACCAAAACACTAGCACAGTGGAATTCCACCCTCAAAAAAATTCAAATATAAAAAAGTACTTTCATGAACTTTAAATCTCATCAGTGCTCATTTACCTTTCCACAGAATACATGCAGTAGGTGTAATAGGTTTAGTGGAATTCCACCCTGCAAGTGTTTTAGTGATAGCAATTTAGAAAAGTTTTCACAGTTACAGAGCATACTAAGGGCTTTTGTATTTTTATTTCCAGATAAAACCAATGAAAGCCTCTGTTAAGTATAGAATATACTCACCAACATCACTGACCAACGCCTTCTTAGCTGTCAGGGAGAGAGGTTTTTCTGTAAACAAAGCTGCTCATCAGTTCAGTGTTCCTGAGGCAACACTTCGCAAAAGAGTGAATGGGTCAGTCAGTATAGACACCACAAGCTCAGGACCCGATCCAGTTCTCACCCAAGAAGAAGAAAGTCTATTGACTGAACATCTGAAGTACATGGCAAATATGGGATATGGTTATACTCGGTCAGAGGTTACCAGTATTGCAACTGAACTGCTTATTGGTTTGGGGAGACGTGAGAAAACAAAACCGCTCAGACTCAAATGGTTTTACGGCTTCATGCGACGGTGGCCTGAGTTAAGTGTTCTGAAACCACGCTCACTTTCCCATTATCGCGCAAAAGCCACATCTGCAAACACAGTAGCAGACTACTTTGAAGAACTGGGGCGTATCCTAGATAAGTACCATCTTCATGATAAACCAAACTGCATTTATAATGTTGATGAGAAAGGCATAAAGCAGGAACACACACCACCATATGTTGTCTGTAGTTCTATTCGAGCTCCACCTGCCATTACAGCCAATAAGGGGTGCATAACGACAGTAATCGGCTCTGGAATTGCCCTTGGTAATGTCATTCCGCCATTCTTCATTTTTGCGGGCAAGAGGATGAGATCAGAATTGCTGGATGGAGCAACACTGGGTGCAGATGGGACAGTTTCTGACAGTGGTTGGTCAAATACACAAATATTTGAAAATTATCTCAAAAATCATTTCTTAAAATATGTTCAATGCAGAGATCCAACTCAACATCTTCTTGTTCTGTATGATGGCCATGCATCACATGTATCCTTATCTCTTATCAACTGGGCGCGTGAATACAATATAATCCTGTTCGTTCTCCCAGCACATACCAGTCATGTGTTACAACCCATGGATGTGGGCTGTTTCGGTCCGTTTGAAAGGATCTTCAATGCACAATGCCATTCATTCATACGCAATGAGCCAAGTTCAGTGATTAACCGTTACAACGTTTGTTCCCTGGCCTGCAAAGCTTATTCTAAGGCACTGTCTCCAGATAATCTAAGAGCATCATTCATGAAAACTGGAATTGTTCCTTTCAATGCATCTGTGCTGGATCCAATTCTGTTTGAACCCTCTCGTCCTTTCAATCAAAATGAAGAGGGCAACAGCTCTTTTCCAACGCAGAACATTCCAGCCACAAATTTGCAGGAATCCACAACTTCAGCTGATCAAGGATCTGGTGCTGATTCATTAGTGGTCACACGTGATATTTTACAAAACAAAGTTAAGTTAGTCACAGAAAAAAAGGCTGTCAACAAAAAGTCAAAATACACTCTAAGCAAGGTGACATCTGGAAAAGCCATCACCGAGTCCCAAAATTTTGATTTAATTGTCCAACATCAGGAAAGTCATAAGAGAAAGTCAACAACAGCAAAATCTACACGTGGTAATAAAATCAATGTCAATGTGGCCAAAAAATCAAAGAAATCGTTCAATAAAACATCTACCTCACAGCAGCCGGGTACATCTGGCTTGCAAAACAGAAATTTGAGTAATTTATATGATTCCGACTCAACTGTTGATTCTTCTGAGGATGACAAATGTTGTGTTTGTGGTTTGTTTCAGCCAAGGGAGCTGAAAAATTGTGTTTCCCTTGTCTTCACAAAGTGGGCAAAGTGTGATCATCTTGGCTGTGACCACTGGACCCATCTTAAATATTGCTGCCCAACAACTGTGATAAGGCGTAACGACAAATTTATATGTCCTCATCATGGTGGTGGAAATTCTGAGGAATAAAGTTATTTTCATACTGGAAACTTTTTTTTTCTGTGCCAGGATAACAACATGAGAAATTCTCTGTTTGGAGTATTGATTTATTGCTGATGAACTTCCTGATATTGGTTCTTAGAAAGTTTTCTGCACAGGCATGAGGAACAGTGACATCCCCCAGACCCATAATCCAACATAGGTAAAGAGATTAAATTTTGCTGGTGTCACATGTGGAATTGTTTTAATGGGGTGGGGGTCATGAGACTACTTTCAGGGACCCAAACATAGCGTCTTAGGCAGGGACATTTTTTTTAAAAAAGGGCTTTAGGGCAATGGTATTGTGTGTCACTCTCAGCCAGCACCCCCCCCCCCCCCCTCCCCCGCAAACAAATGTGTTCCACATATCATTCCAATATGCCCCTGGTTTTGTCAGATCTTCCCAAGAATCAATACCAGCAAATTGTAATCCCAGTTTGGATGAACAAAATGTTACTAAAATACCTTGAAGGAGTATTTCTCTTGTTGTTATCCTGCAACTTATTTTTTCTACAAGTTTCTGGCTTCCCATTTCAAATGAAGGAATGATACGCGTTTCAAAAAATATTACTGAGGACGTGAAACAAAAGTAGAATGTGCATTCTCTTGAATTGATTCTGTGGATGTGTTCAGTTTCCAAACCTGACTTCACAGTCAAATATGAATTCATTTCTGGTGAGTATTGGTAGAATATTAACTTTTGCATAGCTGTTTAAAACTTCAGTAAATTTATCAGATGTGTCCAATACTGGTGAGTATTGTCAACTTCTGCAAAGATGGTTAAATCTTCAGTAAATTTATCAGATGTGTCTCACAACGTTCGAAACCGACCACGCATTTGGACAGTGACACGCTTTCTGAAATTTGACAACAGTATGGGGAGGGATTCCCAGAATAATGTCACAATTACACTATTTTTAGAAAGTTCGTCGAAACAGGTGACGTAGTGCACAGTGTTATGATTTCGATACGGATTTTGTTTTCAACCATTCGAGCCCTTCCTGTTGATTGCAAAATCGAAATAAATATCAGGAATTAACAGATGCATTGTGCTATTATTGAATTTATTATAAAATAAGATTCATTTCATATTCACGGTATTAAATTTACGTATTTGTTCTAAAGTTCGTCGAAACTGGTAACGCAACGATACCTAGTCTATCCAACCAGCCGAAATGGAAGTACAGCGAAATACGATTACTGATAGGACAAAGAAGACGGCTGTATCGCTCAGCCAAACGAACCGTTCTTCCGAACGATTGCACCAGGTATAAACTTAAACGGAATGAAGTTGTTTCGGGTGTTAGGAAGGCTAAAACATTATACTTGACTAAAGTCCAGTCTACTCTGAGGAATAATCAGACTCCAGCTTCTCTGTAGTGGAAGACACTAAAAATATTTCTTGGAAGCAGCCGCCAAGCAGAAATTTCTGTTAGCAACCACATGAACAAAATTTACTCCACAAATGCTGAGGAAGCGGAGGTACTACTTAATGAATACTTTTGTTGTGTCTCTTCGATTGATGACTCTTGCGTCTTCTTGCCAGTTCATCCGCTGAGTTCCAATGTGTTCTATGTGCCTACTGGCACATAGAACACATTGGAACTCAGGGGACGAGTTATCACACCTGGTTCTGCTCAAACAATTGATAGTATAACCCTCACTGTGATGAGGTGTACGAAGCATTGAAGTCTTTGAAGGCGTCAGGCCCTGATCTCATTAGCCCATAACCGATAAGCTACTTTACGCCTCCTCGCAGATACCTCGTTATACCTAAATGTGGAAACATACAAACCGAGCCTCCAACTTAATCAACTATGATCCAGTCGTAATTGAACACTGTGCTAAAAAAAAATGACTGGTACAGTTTTAGCCCCCCGCCCCCCCCCCCCCCCAAAAAAAAAACAAACAAAAAAACAACCGAGAGCGTGGTAATATCACGTAAAACCATCCCAACTGCCCACCCACCCCTGTTTCTATGTGGTATCCACATATGCGAAGTCAATACACATAAGGAACTAGGAGTGGTACTAAATACCACTTGTACTTGGAACAGTCATATATAGATCATATCTCTTCCAAAGCCTGGTCTCGTTTAGACCTGCTGAGGAAACGCAAATTTGATCTTGATCGTAACATCTTGGAGGAGATATACTTTTCTTTTATTAGACCCCCACACGAATACGCGGACACTGTTTGTGATAATCGTTCGTCAGGTCAAGTTGCCTTCTTGGAAAAAGTCCAGATTGCAGCAGCAAGGATAGTTACATGGCAACGCTCAGTGCCAGTAAGCCCATGCTATAATCCGAAACACATTGTGACTCTCTAACAGAAAGACGCAGAAAACATAAGCTTGTGCAATTTGTCAAAATGCATCACCAGTTAGCGCCTCCTTATAATTACATTGCCAACAAAGTTCCACCTTTCGTATCCTCGACAAACGAATCACTCACTATTCGAACACGCTATAACCACGGGGGAGGAACTGTTCCATGAAAGAGACTCCTGTTCTGACTTTACGGACGGTTCGCTTACGATTAAATCTCCAGTTCGTTACCGACTTCGGCCGTTTTTCATCGACAGGTGAAGAAAATATGGTGAGTATTCCATAGATATAACTTTATTGAATGGAAGGTCGTTTCTCTGGCAGGTAAAAAGGTATGGCATGTCACGTTGTCATAAGCTATAGATCATTATCTACGTTTACACAGTAAAAATGTCCACGATCAATAGATTTTCACTGAAAAAAATTAAAGACTGGTGATACGCCGACATTTTACAGACCACTTGAGGTTATAGAGGTGAACAGTTTCACCTAGCAGTACAAAAATACCTTGTTATACGCCCGTTTAAAAACGGTCGTATTATGTTATCAGTCTGTCTGTCTGTCTGTCCGTCTGTCCGTCCGTCCGTCCGTCTGTCCGTAAACAATTTGGTTTCCGTTCATTTAAAGTCGAACGCCTTGACGGATCGACATCAAACTTTCAGAAGTTGTTTTTAGCAATAAAATACAGGTCAAGTTCGATATGGGTGTTTCTCAGTCCATCCGCTGCAGAGTTATGGCCCTTTGAAAACACAATTTTTCTAAAAAAAATTGGTTTCCGTTCATTTAAAGTCGAACGCCTTGACGGATCGACATCAAACTTTAAGATGCTGATTGTAACAATAAAATACAAGTCAAGTTCGATATTGGTGTTTCTCAGTCCATCCGCTGCAAAGTTATGGCCCTTGGAAACCACAATTTTTAAAAAAAATTGGTTTCCGTTCATTTAAAGTCGAACACCTTGACGGATTGACACCAAATTTTTCAGATTTTGATTTTATACAGCCGTCTGTCTGTCTGTCCGTCCATGGACACATTTCGTTTCCGGACGATAACTTTAGTTGTAATGGATTGAGCTGAGTTAAATTTGGCATGTGGATTTAGTATGACAAAATACAGGATGGGTTCGATTTCCGTTTCTAGCGGCCCATTTGCAGTAGAGTTATGGCCCTTTATTTATGGGAATTTAGCCCAACTTTTGTTTCCGGACGATAACTTTAGTTTGCCTTGACCGATTTATTTCAAATTTTCAGTTTTTTGTTTTTGACCACAAAATACAGCTCAAGTTCACTTTTGACCACAATCGCATATACCTTTCCAGAGTTATTCCCCTTGAATGATTGCAAATTTGTGGATTGTGTGGTTTCCAGATGATAACTTTAGTTTGCCTTGACCGATGTTTTTCAAATTCTCAGATTTTGTTTTTGACCACAAAGCACAGCTCAAGTTCACCTTTGGCCATAATCGTATGTACCTTTCCAGAGTTATTCCTCTTGAATTTGTGCATTTTGTGTTTTCCGGATTATAACTTTAGTATGGCCTAACTGTTGGATATAGAATGCAATCAAATATTTGGTTTCCGGATGATAACTTTTATTATTTGTTTTCCAATTGGTTCCAAACTTGGTATGTTGTTTAATCACAACAAAATACAGGTCAAGTTTGAATATGGGGTTGGTCCAAACAATTTTCACCCTCACCCCCATCCTTACCCCAACCTTTCAAAAATACAAAACGGGCGTATATTGTGCCTCTACGCGGTGCTCTTGTTTTAATATTGTATGCCAATTTAGAATGGACAGTCGAAATGTAATCCTCTACAATGCTATCAAGTTGAACCTCGTGTAAGCTCCAGTTCGCTAAAAGTGAAGATCCAGAAAAATCATAGGCTCCAGTTCACTTCACCGAAAATCGTCCATTTATCTTGGCAGCATAATTGACGATTTTAACAACGATATTGTGAGAAATATTGTGTTGATTCGCCCGAGCACTGCCACTTTTTGTTTAAAATTGTCATATAAGCGACCAGGACCGCTGTGGGTACGTTTTGAAATAATTTGAAATAATTGACATTAAACTACTGAGTGTAATTTTATATATACATCATAATTCACAGTGTCGCAATGTGCCTGCCCAAACAATCGTTTTCTCCACCCAATATTTATTAGTCTGTGTGAAACACACAGACTATTGTTTTTGCACGGTTTCTTTTTCTTTCTTTTTTTTTCTTCTTTTTTCTTCTTCTTCTTCTTCTTCTTCTTCTTCTTCTTCTTCTTCTTCTTCTTCTTCTTTTTCTTCTTCTTCTTCTCCTGTCTTCTGTCTTCTCATCACTTTTTTGTCCGTAAGATAACTCGAAAACGAATTGTCCTATCTCGTTGGTTTTTGGCATGCTGATAGACAGCCACAAGTTCTCGGCCACCTATGTTTTTCAGATTCCTGGGGTATCAGGGGTGCCTGTAGGGGTGTTTTGAAAGTGGGTCACGCCCATATCTCATGCGTGGTATGACCTACAGACCTGGGACCAACACCAACTGAGTCGACACTCGATGGAGGTTCAAAATATGGGTCATGGTCACGGAGGTCATCTAGGGGTCATTGAGTGCATTTTTCAGAATTGCTAGAAATCACATTTTTTGACCCCCTGAAGCATTCCTGACGGACACACATGCAATTTGACGTGAAAAAAAGTGGGCGTGGCCAAATTTTTTTAAAGTGGGTCACGCTCATATCTCAGGCATGGCATGACATATGGACCTGGGACCAACACGAAATGAGTCGACACTTGATGGAGATTCAAAATATGGGTCAAGGTCACAGAGGTCACCTAGGGGTCATTGAGTGCATTTTTCAGAATTGCTGGAAACCATATTTTTTTGACCCCCTAAAGCATTCCTGACGTACACACATGCATTTTTACATTAAAAAAAGTGGGCGTGGCCAAATTTTTTGAAAGTGGGTCACGCCCATATCTCAAGCGTGGTATGACTACGGACCTGGGACCAACACCAAATGAGTCGACACTCGACGTAAATTCAAAATATGGGTCAAGGTCACGGAGGTCAACTAGGGGTCATTGAGTGCATTTTTCAGAATTGCTGGAAATCACATTTTTGACCCCTAAACTATTTCTGACGTACTCACATGCATTTTGTCGTAAAAAAGTGGGCGTGGCCAAAATTTCTGAAAGTGGGTCATGCCCATATCTCAGGCATGGTATGACGTATGGACCTGGGACCAACACCAAATGAGTCGACACTTGATGGAGATTCAAAATATGGGTCAGGGTCACAGAGGTCACCTAGGGGTCATTGAGTGCATTTTTCAGAATTGCTGGAAATCAGAATTTTGACCCCTAAAGTATTCCTGACGTACACACATGCATTTTTACATTAAAAAAAATGGGCGTGGCCAAAATTTTTGAAAGTGGGTCACTCCCATATCTCAGGCATGGTATGACCTACAGACCTGGGACCAACACCAAATGAGTCGACACTCGATGGAGGTTCAAAATATGGGTCAAGGTCACGGAGGTCAACTAGGGGTCATTGAGTGCATTTTTCAGAATTGCTGGAAATCACATTTTTTGACCCCTAAACTATTTCTGACGTACACACATGCATTTTGACGTAACAAAAAGTGGGCGTGGCCAAAATTTTTGAAAGTGGGTCATGCCCATATCTCAGGCGTGGTATGACGTATGGACCTGGGACCAACACCAAATGAGTTGACACTTGATGGAGATTCAAAATATGAGTCAAGGTCACAGAGGTCATTGGGTGCATTTTTCAGAATTGCTGGAAATCACATTTTTTGACCCTTAAAGTATTCCTGACATACACACATGCATTTTTACATAAAAAAGTGGGCGTGGCCAAAATTTTGAACATGGGTCACTCCCATATCTCAGGCATGGTATGACCTACAGACCTGGGACCAACACCAAATGAGTCGATACTTGATGGAGGTTCAAAATATGGGTCAAGGTCACGGAGGTCAACTAGGGGTCATTGAGTGCATTTTTCAGAATTGCTGGAAATCACATTTTTTCAGTATGGCCCAGTAGGCCACAGGGTTTTCACAGCCTCCAATTTCCTGATACAGTAAATTCTCCCCAAGCAATACGATGTTATGTTCACACTGGAGACTATGTAAACACCAGTGGAGTAAGCTGTCAAAATGAAATCTGACCTTGTCATCATTATGGGATGTTAGTTCCTGAAACTAAATTGAGAGAAACCCTTTGCCTTGCAAGGAAATAAATTGTAAATTATTCAGTTCACTGATTTTAACCCTCTTCAGACTTCTATGTGGATTGCACATATTTTATTTCAGGCAGAATAAAGTTAACCCTTTCCATAAAACTGTACTGAATAATTGTTGAAACCTATCTTATTCAGTTCAATGCTTTTAACCCCTCTCAAGACTTCAATGTGGATTGCACATATTTTATTTCAGGTAGAATAAAGTTAACCCTTTTAATAAAACTGCACTGAATAATTGTTGAAACCTATCACAAAACTGTCGGGGTGCCGGTAACAATGCAATACTGGCATGGTCGACTGTACTGTTAACTGTGTTAGTGCTATGACTGTTTAAAACTAATTTGTAAGAGGAGTTCTATAGTCTTTCACTGCGCTCATCTCGGCCTCACCGAGAGTGCAGAAACCTCTGGTGTCAAAGTGCCATTAAGAGAATGTCTCTGATTTGTGCCGTTCCATCCCTCCGGAGTGCAAAAGCAGGTACTGTCAGCTGAGAAACTTAATGTTTTTCGCTTTATTTTCTTAACATTTAATTCTATGTGGAATGGGACACCTTTTCAGTGTGCCTTCCAAAGTAAGGGATTCTTAACCCTTTAGCGAACATAACAGCGAATACCGGTCAACATTATTCACAGAAACGTCTATTCAGTTTTAATTACCTTTTCATTTTGCTTGAAAAAACACAGCTTATGACCCTTTATTGGATTGAGCTCATTTTTTAAAGAATTATTTATTTATTGGCGTTTGATGTCACGTATTTCTGCACAGTGGCTAATCATGACCACGACAGTTTTTTAGGTGGAGGAAGTTGGAGTACCCGGGAAGAACCACCTGGCAACAACGAGCAACTGTCAGATCCCCCACATACTAACTCCACACAAGCAGGGTTAACATTGGTTGAAGATGGGTGCACAATCGATGTGCAGTACGCTTTAGAACACATCGCCACCATGCACCCACGTGGGCAATGGGGTGAAGTGGCTTGCCCAAGGACAGAGTGAGGACCTCACGCCTTGCAGCCTGCACCTCTGCCAACTGAGCCAATGCGCCCCCATTTAAAGGATTAAAATGGAGTATTTAAAGGGAATATTTTAACCCTCTGAAGATCTTAGTATGGGGGCATTATTCAGAAAGACTGGGAAATGCATTTTATTACACCTTAATGCATTTCTAAAGTTTATAAGTGTATTTCATCACTAAAATTAGTGGGCAGAGACAAAAATATCCATTTCTGATTCGTGTATCAAACCCTTTGAATGCTGGTCACATATATGCCATTTCTGGTTTCTTATAAGAATGTTCTGATTCCTGTATGAATATTTTCTATCCCCTTCCTTTTGTCTTGACGATAACTCAAAAACAAATCATCTGTCCTGGGGGGCGCGGTGGCTGAGTTGGTAGAGGTGCAGGCTGCAAGCCGAGAGGTCCTCGGTTCGAATACCACCTGCGGCAACCACGCTGTGTCCTTGGGCAAGACAATTCACCCCCATTGCCCACGTGGGGGCACGGTGACGCTGTGTATTAAGGCGTACTGCACGTCGATGGTGCACGTGTCTTCAACCAATGCTAACCCTGCTTGTGTGGAATTAGTATGTTGGGGAACTGACAGTTGCTCGCCGTTGCTTGGTGGTTCTCTCCGGGTACTACGGCTTCCCCACCCGTAAAACTGTCGTGGTCCTGATTAGCCATTATGCAGAAATATGTGACCTTACACACCAATAAATAAATAAATAAATAATCTGTCCTGGGGCTGTTTGGCATACTGGTAGCCTGTCACAAGTACTGGCCCAGCTATGTTATCAGGGAACCTTTGGGAGTGGTCCATTGGGCCACAGAGTTTTTTATACCCCCTAATTTCTTTGTAACAGAAAAGCATCATAAAGAAATAGCTGTTTATATTTATATACACAAGAGAATAATGTAAACAATCAAATTAGAGAGAAGTTGCTATAGATGACAGCCTGACACATATTTACTCTTATCAGCTGTAAGATCAGAATTAAATTCCATCCCCAAACCAAGTTGAAAAAAAAACTCTTTGAGTGGCAAGAAAATTTGTTTATTATACAGATCTATCTTACAACACTTGATTAATTGTAGTTGAATAAATAACCCTTCACCTATCATTGAATTTTTACATTTTTTTTTTCATTCTCAATCATAACTCAAGATCAACAGGTTTCGGGCCGAGTGGTAAGCGGCTCTCTTGAAACACTTATGACAATTATGAATTAATGAAATGGAATATTTAAATGGTCTGTCTTTGACACTCTTCATACTTCACCGCCCTCTTCAAACTTCACCGCGAAGATCAAACAACATCATTTGACTTCTGACGGTAGAACCTTTTGCACGCTTCCTGCCATATTGCCACTCTTTACGCAAATGCCATGATTCAAGATTCCACCATCTTATTTTATGTATGCCTTGTTTAGGGCACTAGATGCTTTTAAGGGTAGGCCTTTAAACGAGCTCTTGGGGCTTTTAAGTTTTTTATGGCACTATCCCCAATATAGAGTCTATGCACCCTTTGTCGGCTCGATAACTCAAATACGAATCATCCTATCTCTATTCGTTTTGGCATGCTGGTTACCAACAACCAGTTTGCACTCATCTTTGTTTTTTCAGCTAGTTTGAGGCCCCGTGTGTGATACAGTAGGCTGACTGCCTTAGAGGCTTCTAAATCATAATAAATATTTGCTATCATCGCCCAAATATGACAGATCTGTAGTTAGTGGAGCCATTTCTTTAAAGTAGGTGTATACATGGGACTATACCGACTGATTTAAAAATTGCTGGAGGTTCAATATATGGTCCGCCTGAAAGAGGTCACCAAGGTCATCCAGTGCATATTATTCAGAAAGACTGGGGAATGCATTTCATTACACCTTAATGCATTTCAAAAGTTCATGAACGTATTTCATCAATCAGCTTGGTGGGCAGAGCCAAAAATGTCCACTTCTGATTCGTGTATCGAACCCTTTGAATGCTGGTCACATATATGCCTTTTCTGGTTTCTTATAAAAAATGTTCTGATTGCTGTATGAATATCTGTAAATACTATTAACGAAAATCCATTTCTGATTTGTTTGAAAATAATTTACTCCTGAAAATAAGCCTCCATAAATTCTCTTTCTGTATAGTTTATTCCTGATACTTTAACCCTTTTCACACAGACTTGAATTTACTGGGTGCAGTAAATTCTGTTTCTCTAGTTACACTAGTTTTTGCTGGCCTGCTTACTAATTTTGCAACAAGCCGTGTGATACTATACATGTTACTTTGCATGGTTTTGAGTTTGAGACGAAGATTCATCAACTTTTAAAGGTGGATAAATCCTCGTGTCAATCTCAAAATTAAGCAGCAAACATTTTATGAATATGGCGTCGGCGGTACAGTTCACGTTATAGCCCCGCTAAAGTACTTTTGTAGAAACAAATTGGGGATTGGGCAGACAATTAGATTTTATGACCTTTTAGTTTCTGTAGGATTTTATGGGATAAATTTAGAGTCATATAATACAAGTTGCTATATATGTAGCTTTCATATATTATAATATATTGGATTTTTGTTTGGGCTACGGTATATATTAACTGGGAACAGGCAAGGGGCATATGAGATCCATTAAATCTTAAAAACTCTTGTGACAAAGCGAACCGATCTGATCAGTAGTGAACTGGCGCGTTTTGCATGAATGTTTAGAGCTCAATATCTCGCTCCTCCGGATCCCTTGGGTTGCTGTCGAACTTAAAATATGCTGAGAGTGATTATATCTGACCGGATACCCCAGATTTCATTGAAAAAAAATATTTATATGGAAGAAAACGAGGCTTACAAAATTACTGTAGAGACAATGGGATTTCTGTACAAAATATAGCTTCTGTTAAAGCGCATGGCAACTTTACAATTTGTCCCCTTTGTTTCATCTTGTCCTTCAAATGGACAGCGGAGATGTCGTTTTATATGAAACGAAACTTATTTGACTCAAATGATCTTAATATGTACCTGCAATCTTCCATTTTTCAACTTTCTGTCAGAAATTCATTCGCTTGCGAACTGTAACAAATCGGTAAAGAACTGGTTAAAAAGTCGGAACAGGAGTCTCTTTCATGGAACAATTCCTCTCCCGTGCAATTTTTCAGTGGAACAGAGCGTAACCGTAAGCAGTTTTCAGCGTTTTTATGGATGAACTGTCACACATTTTTGTTTGTTTTGAAACGGTGGTTAGCCATTTTCTGCTGGTTGCTATCATTTGGGGCATATTGTTCAAATGACTATGCCATTACGACTCTTTTCAAAAATATAAAGTCGGGCTAGTTTAGGCTATTGTGAGAGCCGTATGACGGATTTAACAGCAGCCATGTTTAATTTGTTGTGAATGTGGAAGTGTTTTTTTATATAAAACATAAGAAAATACTTTAAACTGCCATGTCCCCCAAGGAAGTTTTGGAGTGCGACTTGAATTTCACCCTAATGTAAGCCAAGGCGACTTGAGGAATGACAAGGCGACTTATTTGCCCTAGTCGCCCACTCGGCTGACCACTGGATCAAATCACAAAGAGATGGACATCAGGTTTCAGAACAGGAGTCTCTTTCATGGAACAGTTCCTCCCCCGTGATAACTACAGTTTCATTTTTTTATCGTACACAGTTATATCAGTGATAATCAGCCCTCATTCATCTCCAATTCAACCGGCCAGTGGAATGATCTGCCGCTACACCTTCGTGAGCACTCGTCACTTAGCTTTTTTAAAACCTTCTTAAACGATGGCAACCTCCGGCCACCACTCTTTTACTACAGTGGGTGTAAACCACGCGCGGGCCAAATTTACCACTGTTCGTTGCGGTAACCTTGTAGAAGCCTTATCTAAAAAGAAAATTATCTAACACCAAGTCCACTTTGTCAGTGTGGCGAGTGCGAAACTCATGAACACTTTCTTCTTCATTGTCCAATCGTCTTCAACGCATGCAATAATACAATTCATCTACTCCCCTTTATCATAGACACTTCTACACTTCTCTTTGGCTCAGAATTACCCAATATCCAGGAGAACAGTGCAATCTTTGATGAAGTGCACGACTTTATTCTTCAGTGCGGCAGGTTCCGAGATGAGATCAACCTGTTTGTCAAAGATACTTCCCCTTCCCTCAAAACTCTTCCCTCAGCATCAGTTCCTATGTGGCCAAATTCTCTAAAATCATCAAGCTTAATATCATATTATTGAATCAGCTGTTCAATCATGAGGAGTATTTTATTTTGTCCACAGGCAATGCATCATGAATTCGAGATGGGTACTTCTTCTTGCTCTCTTCCCGCTTCCTGTTTTTTTTTTAAATTTTTTTCTCTCCCTTCCTTCTACTTTCACTTCTTCTTCCATCTATATGTGTAGTTTAAACAATCTCGTATATCTCTACCCGTGGGCAGGGCCTTTGACCAATTTGTACTATGTATGAAACTAGAATAGCGAATGCCTTCATCGAATTTACTTTTGTGACGACCTGCCAGTGCCCCTCTCATGCGCCTGTTTATGTAAGTGAAAACGTGCCACTAAGCAAACGTGGGTGAATGAACATCTGTACTCTCAGTGCCCACTTCGTTAAATCCGCAAGGACCGCGGTGCAAATCGACCCACTGGTCCGCTTGTCCATGCCCTCAGGCTGCGATATACGAGCTCACTACTGATCAATGCCACCGTATTAATTTATTTATGGAAAGTGTTTTCGATCCAAGGTGACTGACTCGTATAATCCCAATGCTCTCTGTAGAATCCCTGACTACTTACTCACTTATTATTACCATAATTGTTATATTCTATACAGTTAAAACTAAAAGTCCTGTCCTGAAATGCGCACAAATAGCACGTCGATATGCGCGTTAATCTAGTCGATATGACCATAGTATGGCTATCAAATACTGTAAATATGGCCTGTGCACAAGCAGTGTTTCAGCCAATGGACCTCCGGGTAACCCGGAGGTCCATTGGCAGAAACATTGTCCGTGTTTGCTATGAGTAATCAGGAGAACCTGCCGTGCTTTGGATGCCATTCGATATGACAGTTGCGCGCAATTCCTACGCGCAGTTAAGCCTAGATAAGCGCACAGTTCGTGACAGGACATCTAGTTTTAACTATACATATAGAATATACCCATAGTAGCCTGGTGTACCAAATGTTCACCACGAGTGGTGTTAACCGCGAGCCTTTAACGCGCGGTTAACATCACTTCACCACGAGTGGTGAACATTTGGTATACCAAGCTACTTTGAGTATATTTTATTTATACCATGATCGTCAGATTATTAAGAGTGGCTATTATTTTTCTCGATTTTACTGAGCAGCAGACGTTCATACGTGCGAATCTATTTTTGTTTACATGAGCATCCTTAGGTGACACTTCAGCTGTCAATTTTATCACCGAAACGAAATGGAATAAGAAACGCGGCCTTTTTCATTTTAATACCATCATAACATACTATTTGGAGTTATGGATGCTTTATTAACATGAGACAATGCATGTTTGTTAATTTTTGGTGTCTTATGAGGTAAACTTATTTAAAAACGTAATAAATAATTACCGGTTTCATTTCACTCTCAACGAGGCGATGAGTGATAAATGTAGACAAGTTTGCATTCAAGGCGAGGTCACCAAAGGTCATTTGGATGTAGTTCCACTATTGTTTTATATTTTGACTATTGAAATCCCATTGCTGGCGTGTTCACCACGGTTGGTGTGTAAAGCTGAAAATTATGCCATAGGCTCTTTATATATAGTAGAATAGGTAATCATGGTATAAAACTATATTAACTGTTACTGTCCTGTTATGTCATTATGTGCTGTATACATTTGGCAAATCGTCTTGAATAAATATTGTTTAAGCTTATTAAATGTTGCCTGTTGTAAAGACTAGCGACCTGGTACACACAGTGGATAGATAGATAGATAATTTTTATATATCTGTATACGAACTCATGCGTTCCATAACATTAATTGTATAAACGTTTCGATGAGATAACATAAAATGTACACGGCAGGGAGATGACATAGCCAGGTTAGCTGCCTACCTGCCATGCCCCGGAGAAACAGTGTTTAAAAGCACCGGATAAGACTGGGGCCAACCTGAAGACAGAATAGAAATTTTAGAATAAGGGTTGGGTTTGGGGTTGGGCAAGGTGACCTAGAAGGGTGTGACTTTTATACTATCATTACATATTCTACTATATATGAAAAGCCTATGACATAAATTTTAGCTTTACACACCAACCGTAATGAACACGCCAGAAATGAGATTTCAATAGTAAAAATTTTCACCTACAGTAGAACTACATCCCCGTTGACCTTTGGTGACGTCGACCTGAATGCAAACTTGTCTAAATTTATCGCACGTCGCCTCACGAAGAGTGAAATGGAAGTGGCAATTATTTATTACGTTTTTAAATGGGTTTACCTCATAAGGTGCCAAAAATTAACAAGTGTACACGCATTGTCTCATGTTAATAAAGCATGCATAACTTGAAATAGCATGTTATTAAAACGAAAAAGGCTCAGTTTCTTTTTTTCATG
Source organism: Pictodentalium vernedei (assembly GCA_031216915.1). Lineage (NCBI taxonomy): Eukaryota > Metazoa > Mollusca > Scaphopoda > Dentaliida > Dentaliidae > Pictodentalium > Pictodentalium vernedei. The sequence goes on along the minus strand of CM062296.1, from coordinate 135,175,844 downwards.
TGGTTTCGGCGATAAAATTGACAGCGGAAGTATCGCCCACCGATGCTCGTGTAAACAAAAACAGATTCGCTCGTATGTACGTCTGGTGCTCAGTAAAATCGAAAAAAAATAATAGCGGCTCTTAATAATCTGCTGATCATGGTACAAATAAAATATACCCAAAGTGGCTTGGGGTACCAAATGTTCACCACTCGTGGTGAACAGTTGGTAGACCAAGCTACTATGGGCATATTCTGTATATACCTCCTGCCATGACCGGCCTAATACAGATAGTTGTTTATAAGTTTCCGGTGACTCGTCCAAGTAGCGTGATACGATTACCTTTTAATCTGGTGTATGCATGGGGGGGGGGGGGGGGGGGGCACTGAAAATTTGCAAGACGTGACGTCCTATTTTTTATTCGGCTCCTTTTAACACCCACCCACCCACTACGTGCAAATTTTCTACTACTGTTCTCAGACACCCACCCCCCACTCTCCCATTAAAATCCAAAATAAACTTATAAACTTAGTAGGCACAGCTGTCTTTAGGGGCTTTTCATAATGTTCTTAACCCTTTACCCAACGTAATGGCCAACACCGGCCAGTGCTATTCTAAAAAAATCGCCAATTAATTTTTATTATTTTTTCATTTTTTGTCTCAAAAACATAGGTTATGACCCCTCATTGGAACGAGCTCGTTCCAATGAGGGGTCATAACCTATGTTTTTGAGACAAAAATGAAAAAAAATTAGTTATTCAATCATTTTTTTGGCAAGTGTCATCTGCTTTTCATGTTAGGTAAAGAATTAAACTGGTACCACCAATTTAAACCTCTGTGGACTGCTGTGGGCCCCAATCTACAAATGACAAGCTGTTCATTATCAGGCTTGGCCAGAGCAATTGTACATATGCGGGAACAAATTTTCATTTGAATTGTTCCCAAAATATTGTCTGCACATTTTCTACATTTCGAACAAGACACCCACCCCCTACTAACGTGTGACATATTTCCAGATTAAGCCCAACATTCTCACATATAAAGAAAGCCCCCTGATGTTGTATTTATGTTAAGAGTGTGATGTACAACATCATCTTTTAGGTTTGAAACACAAATGATGGTATATATTAGCTGATATATTGATATATTTTTAAAAAATTCCAAAAATTGCACAAGTTGGAAATGCACATTTTTGGCGCACTCAAGAGACCCACCCACCCTCACGTCACATCTTGCAAATTTTTGGTGACTCCCCCCCCCCCCCCACCCCCCCCCCCCCCCCCCCGCCCTGGTGTATGTAGCTCTTTCGATAATTACCGCGAGCATTTATATTCATTTGCTGTTTTGGTTTTCATATATAATTGCCCAGGCAGGAAAGCATAAGATGGCTAGATATTCCGGACAATTCATGTAGTATGCAAAGTTGCTATGATATGTGTGATAATGCAAGGGTTATATAGTGTACATTTTATTCAAAGATGATGAGATGATGCAACTTTTAAGCCAATTATATGTAACAATCGGGGCAGTAGGGGTTGTCACACTCGATGTTTTCGGAGTAAGAAGACAGGAATTTAGATATTAATTTTTCTTTGAACATTTCCCTGTAGCCTACTGTACATTGCATGTCACTTTAGACAGCACTGTGGAGTGAGGGTGATTAGTCGATTAATATGTTATTTTATCTCATAAATGGCCGTTTATTTGAACAATAAAGGCCTTGGATCAATTTGTGCTTTATTCACCTAGTAGGGTGATAAATTTTCCCCACAGGTTTAACACTGAAAGAATTTATTCCCCTAGTAGCGACTGACTTGTTGATCTCTGGCCTCTACCACATTTGTCTAGCACACTTAATAGTTCGATTGTTGATTTCTTGAAATCTTTTTGAAAGTATTACACAATGCCAGTAGAAAACACCACCCACTGCTCATATAATAAAGTATTTTTGCAAGTTTAGCTCAAGTTTGTAGGGGAATTATTTTTAGACAGAAATTATTACTGCGCTTTATTTTTGCCAATTTTGCTGGTCGATCGAATTGGACCAATGTGCTCCTCACTTCTCGCTGTGTTTTGTAGCGAATTATAGCACGATTTTGCCGTGACTGCCCTGTAGAAGATTTATGGGATAAACAAAATAACCGTAGAGTGTTTTCAATTCAAAAATTTATTCTACTCATAAAATTAAGAATGAAACCGACTCACCAGAGGCTCGTCGGTTTCATTCTTAATACTACTCGTAGAATAATATTTTTACTTTAAAACACTATACGTTTATTCTATATATCTAAGTACAACAACAGGTATACGCACCAACATCATTCAACCTTATCATTAATTGAATCAGTGACATAGATCTAACTTAGGTTACCGCTCTTTTTCGCGTACCAAGGATCTCCTCAGAACTTTAGAGTTCTGTCGGATTTTTTCCGCGATCAATTGTCTATTCACTCGTGATATAACTCCAGTTCAAAACACGATTCATTTTAGATTAGACGGGGACGAAACACGCCCTTTGGAATCAAACACTTTGTCTGGCACGAAAATATCCAGAACGGCAGACATTTGACACCAGACAGTTTCGGTCCAGCATGAACACTGACGACGATCATCGGTTTTCCGTCTCTCTGTTTCAGCTATAGTTTCACATTGTAGGCTCTATCCATAATAAGTCCCCTGTACCCGACACCTAGAAGTCTTACCCGACAGGTATGTGGGATTCTTTGTTTCAGAGTGTGCGTTGGTTTACATCGTAATGTTGAATTGCGTTGTCAAAACTGCGAGGATACTTATGGAAAAACATACCAGTGTATAACTGGGTGTCATAACTTGATTACTTTAGCAGAGTTGTCAACGGCCATGTCGATGCTTTGTGTTATATGCAGTGTACAGTACAGTCACCGTGGACTGGTCATAATCCATGCGTGAGCAAGCCTTTACCATGTAATAAAAATCATCACCAGCAAAATTTTAATTTATGAAACACCCGGTTGTACCCACTCTTTCATTAATTAAATGTTTGATGATTATTCCTATAATTAGTGTTTGGAAGTTAACATTAATGCATTCGTGAAAATAGTGTCCATCCGCTGAAAATGACAGGGTCCACGGCAACCGTATTGTACAAGTCGGTGCTATTGCTGGTTATCATGCATACTTTGCAATGGCTGAACACCTGGTGTTCTCCTTCACCGAACCACCCCAGCTTAGGTGAGTTGGTAGAAGAGCGTACCTAGGTTTTCGCACGAGTAAGCATGTGAATTTATTCCAGTAAATGGAGGCCTAATGTTTGCAATACGCCAAATACCACCCAGCAGTTGTTGTTAGTCCAAGGACGACGACTTACTTCCAGTAGAAGCAATATAGAAAGAGTGATACACAACTCAGGTTTATAGATACGAATTAGGAAGTGCTGTATTTTTCACAAATTTAACCCTTTACCCAACGTAACGGCCAAAACCGGCCAGCGCTATTCTCAAAAATCGCCAATTAATTTTCATTATTTTTTTCATTTTTTGTCTCAAAAACATAGGTTATGACCCCTCGTTGGAACGAGCTCGACGAGCTCGTTCCAACGAGGGGTCATAACCTATGTTTTTGAGACAAAAAATGAAAAAAATTAGTTATTCAAGAATTTTTTTTGCAAGTGTCGTCTGCTTTTCATGTTAGGTAAAGGGTTAAACAGAATACCATTTTAAATGTTTCAGATCCTTATGGGACAACAGGGTATCGGATATAGCAAGAGCATTTGCTGGTTTAACTAATCTGCAGTCTCTGTAAGTACGTTTGTATATTTTAGAATTTTCGTTCGAAAACTAAATCAACAGACCCGTGCATATAGCTGCGTCTGTGATAATATGTTTTCAGTCTATTGAGAAATTCTGTGAAAAATTGTTTAAACCGATATTTATTACTTATTTATTTATTGGTGTTTAATGTCACATACTTATGCACAATGGCCAATCATGACCATGACAGTTTTACGGGTGGAGGAAGCCGGAGTACCCGGAGAGAACTACCAAGCAACGACGAGCAGCTGCCAGCTCCCCAACATCGTAACTCCTCACTGCAGCGCAGGCAGGGTGAGATTGGTTAAAGACATGCGCGCCATCGACGTGCAGTACGCCGTAGTACATGGCGTCATCGTGTCCCCAAGTGGCAATCGGGGTTAAGTGCCTTGCCCAAGGACACAACGTGGGAGTCCGAATCGATCACTCAGGCGGTCACCCATCCGAGGACTAACCGGGCTCGACGTTGCTTAACTTCGGTGATCCAACGAGAACCGGTGTTTAAACCGATACAAAACTGATTGTAAAACGTTGATTTATTATGGAAATATAGGAAAATTAATTTGGGCAAATAGATTTCCATTCCGATATACCCCTTCATTCCACCCGTCAACTGAATTGCAGGCACAATCGAAATCAGCTTTCAAAACAAAGCTTCTTCGAAGTCTTTTTGATTAACCCTTTAACTAACGAATCTACCGCATCCCCTGCGTAATATGCAAATTAAACAGTTTAAATATATTATTTTTTTAAAAATAGTCAACAATAACATGTCACTTGACACTGATTGGAACGAGCTTGTCGAGCTCGTTCAAATGAGGGTCAAATGATATGGTTTTCCTGAAATTTTTGTAGACATTTGAAACAAATGATATTTAAAATAATATATTTTGATATCGTGTGCGTTGGGGTAAAGGGTAAAAAATGTTAAACTGCATGCAGATGATTTACACAACGGCAACTTCGATAACGAAGAATGAAAAAAGTACATACATGTTTTGTACATCAACTATCAACGGATACACGCTGGTCATCCGCTTACCTCCTTTGCGGTGCAGTACCTCGTTTGGGGTGTAAAAAAAGACGGAGATTGTTGCTCATACAAGTTGGAAAATTGGTAAGTACACGCATTTCAACAAGCCTACTTGTGTTGCAAACTCTTCCAGGCTAGGTATTAATCACCAATACCTTAATCCAAGAAATATTTTCATGAGAGAAATAAAAAACAAATGTTTTGAAGTATTTTAAAGTGGAAATATGGAGATAAGAATTTCAGTTGTTGGGTTTGAACTGCGAATTATATTCATTTCATGAAGACAGAAGTCTTGTTTTTTTTTAGAAAAAGCCCTTTGATAATTGATCACTTACAAAACAAAGACATCTTTTCAAATTATGGTACGTTTTATCACATAATCATCGTAACTTACAAATCACCGAAAAACTCTATCAGAGAGCTTTTCTATGAATTGTAAATAGCAACGATTAAGAAAGAAAAATGTCATTTGCAACACAGATATTTACAGGATGCCATCTCAAAATTGTGAATTCTGGATGGTTAAAGTTTTAATTGAACATACATATTCAAAGTAAATTTCAGAGAAAATGTTTTGGAATTAAAGGGCAATGGGAATTTATTTATTTATTCAATCAATCAGCCCTATAAATCACAAATAATGCGATATACGGTCACCTGTAATAAAACACTATTGTCGGGTGGAAAATCCACCTTCCCACGATTTTGTAGTAATTCACCCTTCATGTACAGAAGGGCCACAGGCGACTATCTTCAATAATTCGACTTGATGTCTTAAAGAAAATTTTCAGGAGCAATTACTATAATTAATTCAGTGTGTAACCAACTATTTTTTCACTACTTTCGTTCAAAAAAGCCAATTTTCCCAAACAAACAAGTGAAAACATATTAACATTTTCATCGTTAACAATTAAAAAAATTATCATTTTGCATCAAAAACAGCATTTTGATCCTTGGTATTCCAAAATCGGCAATGGTGTTGTAATGAGGGAACAGAGAGAATAACCTGGGGGACCGATTACTATCGAAGCCTTTCCTAGAATCTTAGTCGAAGTTCGACTAAAATTCTAGGAAAGGCTTCTGAAAGTGAAAGTTTGTAACTTAGTGCGCAAGCAAAACATTTTGGTTTTGTGAATGCACATACATAGTGTTAGTTTTGGAAACTTTGCCCGGCATTATAGGAGGCTCGCCGATTTTTTCTCATTTCGGTTAATAACCTCAAGCCAGGATTCTCTTAGGCAGGATTTGACTTCAGTGAAGGCCTCGCTGTCCTCACAGGTAAGACCCTAAGGGAATCCTGCTCTAAAGCAATTACGGAAAATCGATGGGCCCCCATAACGCCGGATTCCAGTGTTACTACCACGCCCCCATCTCGACGGTTTTGCGCGGATTTATTTTAGGTGGGATATCAGTTATGGAAATCAGGTTACTCCGAATTTGCGAGGCCTGATATTCCATATATAAATTACAAAATATAAATTTGTATTAAAAATATACATCAAAATGGAGGTTATGGTGGATAGAACACGGGAAACTGATTCATTTACCCCACAAGTGCTGATTGTGGGCACCTGTGGTTCATGGAAGTCTGCAATCGTATTCGTATGAAAACCGACAACCAAACAATATTTCACGAGAACATCTCGGGCTACATATACTTCATACATCCATGAACAACGCAAGGCAATCAAACCACTTCACAATGCAGCGACAGAACTTAGTATGCAAAAATGCCAACACTGCCTGCATTTTTTTGAAGACCTTGTCCATGGGTAACGGAAGTATTTTATATGTGGTAACTGTGCAATCTCCACATCATGACAGTAGGTAGGGCGAGGACGATCAGTCCCATTATTTCATTTTGAACGATATTGTTTATCGGTTTATTTTGGTCCCGTTGACCTGAACCTCCACATTGTGATGAATGTGAACAAACGAAATGGTTTGACATTCATCTTTAAGCAGCTCTGTTGCTGCGTTTTGAAGTATTTCGATTTCCCAGATTCGTTCTTGAATATTTGAAGCATATTTGGCCACGAGTTGTTCTCACGAAATTTTATTTGATAGTCAGTTCTCGTACGAATAGGATAGCAGACTTCCAGAAATCACCGATGCCTGCTATCATTGTTGAGTGTTGGACGAATATATTTTTCGTGTTCTATGCATCATAACCTTTATTTTCGTTTATTATTTGTGTGTATGTCATTCATATATTAACGGAATATCAGACTCAGAGTAAACCGATTTCCACTACTTCCATTACTTATATATAGCACCTTATGTAAAATGTGTAAAATACGTCCTGCGCATAAACCACTCTTATCAGCTCAATACGTCACAACTGTTTCAAATTCCAGGGACCTTTCATTAATTTGATTGCATAAACTAAAATTATTTCGCAGCACACAATGTTGTCTGTATCTATGTACTATTATAAAAAAGAGTACTAAACTTGGTCCAAACAACGCTCCATCCAGCCCCCAAAGGTAATACTGTTTTCAATGAAACACGGGTTATTCCTCTCAGCTCTCACCAGGCACGGTTGACAAACCATTTCGACTTGACAGAATGCTCATTAGAACACTGGTTTTGATTGATTAGTGTGGGTATTTGTACTACGCACGTCGAAATAATTCAAGACGTCTGTACATATAAAACTGAAGGGCCAGGGTCTTGTTTCGTTAGTAATCTTGAAAGATTGACACCGCAAAATGAGGTGCTGTGAACCGCAAATGAAGGTACTCATCGACACCTTTCGTCGAAGCTGCCAAATAAGGCGAATGCAGGACTTTTTATGAAAGCTGAAGCTGACCTAAACTCAAAGACAAAAGTCTGAAACAACAATGGAGCGAAGGTTTGACCTTCTATGTCCTTGATATTCATGGAGAGAACAAATTTTGTCGAAAATTTCCGAAAGAATCAGGATGAACGCTAATGTATTTTAATAAGACAGCTCAGTTACTTCATAAAACACACCGACACTATGTACACGAATGCAATAATATTCCATAGATCGCCAGATTACAGTTTTTAGTGATATACGCAAGTTAATAGCAGTTATACCATATTTTATGACACCTACCTTCAGCCGTTTCCGTCTTTTTTAAACCGCAAACGAGGTACTGCACCGCAAAGGTGGTAATCGGATGACCAGCGTGGGATAGGATATACGTCGTGACGCTTTGTCCTTGTTTGTGCTTAATCAATGTTAGGGACCATCTCAGTGAAGTTACAAGCATTGATGATACATGGAATCTATCACAAGGTGCCTAAAATGACGAAAACGAAGTGAATAATTTTCCACACCAGAACGGTGTCAAAAACTGTCTTCACCCGATGGGATAAAGGTTTTGGACGCAAAAAAACAACTCGATTTTAAATATGAGACAGGTAAACTACCACACGGTGCACTGTTGTTATCAGTGGCGTCGTGAAGATGATCGATTGGGGCGTAAATTTAATTTTCCTCCACTATGACGGCTCACGTTCCGACTGACAACATAATCAAACAACCCCGTCATGGCATACCTTCGTCGAAAGCATGCCGTGGTGATGTAGTTGGAATATTCGTCATTCGAAATTACATTTTATATACTCAAGTCTTCTTAGTAATTGATTTGTGGATGAATAAAATATACCCCACCCCTAACAAATCTGTTGATATATCCTCAACTTTTATTGGCTGAGAATGTCACTTTCATACCATCGGTAAATCCCCTACACGATGGGTGTCACTTTAATACACGGTGACCTGGATCTATCTTTCTCGGGAGAGAAGCCGCCATTACTATTTTGAAACATTTCAACTCGCTTAGAATTTTCAAAATTTGAATTAAAACGAAATAAGAGAATTTAAGTAACAAACATATTTCAACATACCGTATTTATAAAACATTAAGTATTTGAAAAATGGACAGAAAATATTATTTGTAGTCCCAAACGTTCTTTGTTGTTTTTACGATTCTATCGATTTTTTATGCTGAAGCGAACATTTTCTTTACTGTTAACTCAACAGATTAGGAGTGATTTTTTTGAAGTTTCAAAAGTTAACCCTTTCAGGTGATAATGACAGTACATGTGTGTAAATGTATGTAAAATTGGTGGCTTTTATTCACCTTCTTATTAACCTTATTCCTGAAGGTCACCGATGGGGTAAATTCGTAATATAGTCAGCAAGTGACCAGGTACGGGATGGTACCTTGTCTATAGGTTTTATATCAGGCTCGGCTTCGCCTCACCTGGTATAAAACCAACAGACCAGGTACCATTCCGTTCTCGGTCACTTGCTGACTATGTAACTGAAAATACACATAGTGGTCGTGACGCAACTTCCTCTTTAATTTGTAGCAACTACAAATTGGTCGCACTCTCCCCAATAGAAGCCCGCGTTTGGTGTATTTAAAAAAGTCTGTGCATCAAATTTAGTCTTGTAAGAAAGAACAAGATTTCTGGTAAGAACGATTAGATATCTAGAACTTAAATCCTCACAGACAAGTTCGACTGGAAAATGAATTTGGTGTGACACAGGCCCTCTGAACTCCTTTCGGCAACATCCATGATTTACCCTGAGAAAACGGCCACAAAGAATGGATGTTTGCTTTGCTAATCATTTTTTGTTGAAAACAATACAACCGAACAAAACCAGATGTCTACTCTGTAGGTAAATACAACTTCGGTTGAATAATACAAATAACAAGTGACATGAGTTAACTGTCACTTTATTGGAGTTTAAATGTGTTATGCTGTTTATTTTCGGACAGAATGTAACCTAGCAATTTGACTGGCTAATATCGATGTTGTAAATAATGCCCTCACCCACCAGAGATATATACAGCTTGGTTTAGTCTGGTTTAAAAACGTGAATACAGTAGAACCTGTCTTGAAAGACCGCCCTTTGGGCCACACAAAAGTGGTCTCTCAAGACAGGTGGTCTCTCATAACAGGTTTCAGGTTTTCTCAAGTCAGTTAATATCCAACCACAAAATTCAGAAATGGAGAAGAATGGATTTTTGTAATTACTTTGTAGCTGTTCTTTTTTATGAAGTTTTTGTAACAAATTGAAATGGACTGTTATAAAAATTATAAAAATAAATTAGTGTTGAAAATCTTCATTGAACATTTTCAACACTAATTTATTTTTATAATTTTTCTAACAGTCCATTTCAATTTGTTACAAAAAGATTTTCAACACAAATTTATTTTTATTCATATCTGTCACATTTCAGGTATGTATGAAATTGTTTATTCAGCAATAATCCTAATCTTTTCACAGGGGTCTTATAAAAACATCTCAGTCTTTAATGAGTTAGCAATTGAAACCCAATTAAGAGCTTTTAATACTTTTAATTATGTTAGTATAACCACAATGGATTTTCCAATTAAACAACAGGTAAAAAGTTTTTTTGTCATGGTTTCAGTCTTCAAAGGGGTGGTCTCTCAAGACAGGTCCATTATGGCATAAAAATACAAGTTGGTACCAGGTCACAGTGGTCTCTCAAGACAGGTGGTCTCTCAAGACAGGTGGTCTCCCATAGCAGGTCCATTATAGAGTAAAACCAATCGGTGCCTGACAGATGTGGTCTCTCAAGACAGGTGGTCTCTCAAGACAGTGGTCTCTCAAGACAGGTTTTACTGTATGCATATAACGTGATTTCTTAAGAATTCATATTAAAACTAAGTATACGATAATGGTATATGTATTACAATTAATTATGTTGTTCATTGAAAAAACAATCAAAGTTATACCTTTAGTTCTGTGGCTTTCCTGACAGAAAATTAGGTCACTAATGGAATTATGCTTTCATGTGGAGTTATAAATTATTCGCTTACTCCTTCAAAATCCAAATTGCACAGTATTTGTTGGTTTCCCTCTGTTGGTTTACCACATTGTAAAAATCCACTGAGCATTCATTTATACCTGGTCAGTTTCAATCTATTATTAACCGATTCACTTATCTTTGATGCAACCCGGCATGGAAATAAATGCAATTATAACCCATTATAGTGTGATAGGCAGAGCTCGTACAACTCTATCAAACAATGTATGATAGGTAATTTTCATTTCCTACAAAACGGATTTTGTTCTTTGAAGTGAAGGAACTTATAGAGGAAATACATTTACAGTGGTTTAAAAACGGGTTCACTGTTCGGCTACGCTTCAGGGTGTATCAGTTTACAAACCAGTATAAATGCTCATACACCCTGGTGTATAGACGAAATCATCAAACATTCTTTTGCCGACAAAGCGACAGATGAATCATTTCAATGGTTATATTAATTTTCTAAACAGTGGCACGATGTGGCAGTTGTATATTTTATTATTAATCAGGAGAATTGGACGCTTTCGAAGTGTAGATAGTCCAAAGACGGCACTGCTATGATCCGGTGTTTCGATACCATACAACAGCTGGGACCTACGTATCAACGAAGAGTACCTAGGTTTTAAGAACAGAGTGTGGTTCTGACTTGTTCATTAGGTTAAGCGCTTTTGACACATTGCTGTATATGTTATAAATATGAAGCTAAAAGATAAAGGGCAATAAACCGAGAATTTGAAAAAAAATAAATTTGACATTTGACAAAACCATAATTTTAGTCATGCGAAGTACCCTTAGACCCCTCAAAGCAGATCTTCTGTTTGCCATGCCATTTTTGTAAAACTGCATGTGGGCGGACGATTTTTTATTTTATTTTTTATTTTTGTAATTTTTTTCTGGCCATCAGAAGCTCATGTTCTTGATATATTTTATGTTTTAGGCCTCATAATCAACAGATTTTAACGTGGGTGGTGGTGGGTTTCGTCACTTAAGCGCAAGAAGACTTTGCAGTGCTAAAGCATTGCAAAGCCTTCTTGCACCCAAGTACAAATTTCTCAATTTTATTAACTGGGAGAAAATACCTGTCATAAGCCATTTAATTCTTATTTTTTTAAAATTTGCATTGGTTATAACAAGAGAGCATACAGTAGCCAAAAGGAGCATGCGAGAAGTTCTTAGAAACATATTTTTAACTTTTTTAAGCCTTATGTTTCATATATCATTCGTATGAACCACTCGTATCGATTAAATAAATTAACTTGCATGCGAGAGTTTTGTGACTTTATCGAAAAACAATCCCATAGCTTTTCATCCTGATCTATTTACGCGATTATTCATGTGGAATTGGGAATTTCCGGAACAGCGCAAAGTGCAATGCCTTTTTCAATATTCGTCGAAATTAGCTCGCTCTGAAAAGTTAGTATTTGGATTTTGTGCACATGCGTTCATGAAACCCATCCCGTCTCGGTGGACTTCATTTGAAGTACAACAAAGCTTTTCAGTTATTTCCGCCTGTATCAGAAATTATACAGTCGATTATCTCTAGCAACTTCGTTTATTTCATCGCAATGTCGTATCTTCTGAAACTTCATCTGCATGAAGGTTCTTTAATCACAGATTTAAGTAATTTCTTGTTGCTTCTGACGCCCACTACTTTTCACACAGCGATGTTTTAACACGCCCTGTCACATAAAAGCACAAGTTGAGATTCGATATGTTTTCAAATTGGCAGCTTATTGTCCATTCAAGTTTTTTTTATATATCCAAGTAAACGTGAAGAATTTGGGTGTTTTGCTGACTGGCCGCGTGTTTTTCCGGCCTGGGAAATTCCTTTGCAGTATATCATCCATATTATATGTTTGATTGCGATTGCGAAAAAGCATATGTCTTTGAGTATCGCTCATTTTATCCTGAGAAGAAGATTTCCTACACAGAAAACAGCCGTCCTGTCTTTCTGATGTCCATGCTATGAACGGAACCAGACAGAGCCCTTGTTAATTGTGCTTATGCGGGTTTTGGTATGTTCAATGAACATGGAAACTCGAAGTGCTGTCATCTCATATGCGAAAATCCGAGACATGAATATGTCTTGCTATACATTACCTGTTTGCCGCGAGAATAACATCACCGAGTTACAGAGAATCCGCTTATTCTGAAATCTGATTCTTGGATATAAGTGATCCAAAGATTTGTGAGCAGAATGACATTTGCGGCGCAAGGCGCACAAAAAAGATAGGGGACAGCCCGCCCCCGCGACCCCTCCAACAGAACAATGACACTTTCCATCAGACGCACATTTAAACGCCGAAAAGGAGGAAGAAGCAAGTGTCATAAAGCGTTTTTCAACCGGGATGTTACTTGCTGAATAACGATAGTAAGAACTTTTATACGATCAACATTTATTTACACAATAACTAGATTCCAGTGTAGAACAAAACATGACTCGCGCCGAAGTCGGATATTCCAAACTACGGGCGTACTGGCTACTAATTCGTACAGAGCTGGAAACCAAACTGCCCTCGTAAACGAAATGGTTTTAGCGCGCCGAAGGCACGCAGGGGCGGTTTGGGGCAAGACCCTTTCGACTCTTTCTGGTAGTATACATTTTTAGTTTTCAGCAGCATGTCCGATCGCGTCAAAGGAGGAAAGTGTCGAGGCAGTTAGCGGCGTTTGTGTTTCTTTTTTTTGCCTTTTCGCTGGAGGTGGCTTAGGTGAGTTTGCAGCTTTTTCTGTTTCTTTTTTCACTTTCAACCACTGGAGGAATCCTGGATTGCGGATGCTGAAGGCCTCTAGTTTTTCAGCATTTAGTGTATTGAAGATTTTGATTGTATCCTCTGAGAACTTCTCATGGTTGTGGGCGAAATCAATAAATTCTTCGTTGGTGCCTTCGAAATCCAGTTTGAGCTCTCCATGCCGACGAATGCAGATGTTGTTTATTCGTTCAATGAAATCCTCTAGTGATTCTCTATACCATGGTGGTATTGGATCCTGGCAGTCCGATTCAGGAGCTGAGGTTAGCTTGGAGTTCTGGTCCGATTGCTCCAGGCCTAAAGGAGAGCCATGGTTGGATTGAATAACCTCAGTCTCCACAGCCTTCCTCTCCGACTCCTCCCCACCTTCCGACTTCCTTGGGGAAGTACGGCTAGGTGAGGGTGGGGTTGGTGGAGGAGGTGAGTTGACTTCAGTCTTTCGCTCCTTCTCTAGTCTCTCCTGTTCAGCCCTTCTCCGTTCAAACCATGCCTCCATGCGCCTGGCATCCCGGCGTTTGGTGGATAGTGACTTACATAATTGGTTATAGGCAATTTAGTCTAATATTACTTATTATTTGTGATAGGATTGTTGAATTGATAAATGGAATTAGCTCAAGGCAAAAACATGGAAGGTGATTAGAAGGACATGATTTAACGTTATCTAGATAAACATATGTGGTCAAGTTTGTAGTTGTCAGTAGTTGATAAGTTTCACGGGTATTAACCCTGTGATACAAGACCAAGTTCACACCTCGTCGGGTGATCTGTTGGACTTTGTCTTCATCAGGATTGCAAAATTTGCCATTTTGATGTTGTTGCTAACTGACGAACTTTATTGCCCACATGGGGAGGTATAGCCTGTCTCCAGCTGTGTCGGTTGAGTTCTAGCTCGTTTCTTGTCCGCAGGCAAACACAGACCGCCACTTCACTGATTTATTTTGTGTTGATGCTATCGCAATCCTCATTGACAATCATAGTCGGTCTACTCCCTGATCAGGTCCGTCCAGCTTATTGTATACATCCAGTAAGCGTCCCGAGACAAAAGGGCACACTGATCGCCAAACACCCGACGCTCCAAACACCGGACGGGGCTCCCAGATCATTACCAGGGTTATAGGCCGATTCGGTTGAGCGACACTCGGAGGTTTGGATTTCATCAGGACTGGGCAAACAAAATGGCTGCGTCCAGTCGGACCAGGGAGAAGAAGAAACCCCAGCAGCAACACCAAATAAGCTCTAAGCTTTCTGTCGAATCCCTCCTTTAAAAAGTATCTTCTCTATTCTTATACTGTGTAATATTGTATAATAACAAGTTTTGTGCAAGTATTCCATTTTGTATACACCAAATGTAATATGTTCCAATAAATATTGTTTAAACTAAATAGAGAGTGGGCCGCGAAATTATAATCCTTTGTGGTTACGCCTGCCAGATAAGTTGTTTGGTAACTACACTTTATAGAGGCCTCCGCTACACCCACGCTATCGGAATCTTAATGGGCAGTTGGTCGGTCAGACTGTCTGGTGGTTCAATATCGCCGTACGTTCATCGAGTCGCTGTTCAATAAATCATCAAAATCACGCCGGCTTCTTAACAGTCCTAAAAAAATGAGATTTTCATTGGCAGTATTTTCGTCAAAGGAAGTCGTGAATTTCAGTGCATATTGTCCACACTGCAGACGCATAGTTTTTGTCAGTCTTCTAAGTCGTGTTTGCTACTGTAGGTTGATAAAAGAGCTCATCAATACCTACTCAATTATCAGCCAATGCTAATATACTACTCAAGGTTTGCTGAGCACCAAATATTTGACACATCATTGTGAAATTCGCTTGTGACATATTTGCGATATTTTTGGTGGATATGATTGAGGAATGTTTTGAGATTGTCCCCAGTGTTTACATAAGCTTTCGTGACAGGCAGACGTTTCGTGACAGTCATAGAAAGCATGTACCCCTTGATTTTCATGATGTTTTCGTGTACTGTCTACATGTACATGACATGTGTAGGGTATTCAATCTTCATTTCAACACATACCCTTGTGATTTAATGATTGAATATGGCAAATGCAAATGTAAGAAGACATTTGTCGGAAGCAGAAATGTGGCGGGCTGCAGGGATGGTGGAGCAAGGGGGCTACCCATCGTCAGGCTGGTGAAGCCCTTGGTGTGCACCATACGGTGATCACCAGAGCCTGGGCAACATTTCAGCAGTATGACACACCAGTACGACGGCATGGTGGTGGCAGAGACAGGGCAACATCTGCAGCTGAAGACCGGTTTTTGATCATTCAGGCCCGTAGGAACCGCTTTGCCACAGCAACCCAGCTTCGCAGTGACCTTCAGAATGCACCCGGGGTAAATGTTTCGACGCTGTCTACCCGAGCAAGGTTGCACGAAGGTTGTCGCCGATCGAGAAGACCATGTATTCGCATTCTGCTGTCCCAGAACCACCGCCAGGCACGATATGATTGGGCCATGGACCACGTTGGATGGAACAGAGAAGATTGGCGACCTGTTCTTTTTACATATGAGTTAAGGTACTGCCTAGACCACACAGATAGGCGTTCTAGGGTATGGAGAAGACCAGGAGATCAATTCCATGCAGCCAACTTTGCTTTTGAATACGATAACCATGGAAAATGGATATTATTGGTAAAAGAGGAAATTTTTCAATATGCCAAAAAGTTGACGGAGCGAACTGGTATGGCTTCAATATCGAGTATGAGACCCATTACTGTTAATTACAGCTTGACAACGCCTTCTCATGCTCCCAATCAGGTTCCTGGTGGTGGTTTTGTGGGATGTTGTTCCATTCTTGGACCAGCATGGCACCAATCTCCTGGACACTTCTTGGCTGGACTGGACAGGCTGAAATTGCAAGCTGCAACTCATTCCAGACATGTTCGATTGGATTGAGATCAGGGGATCTTGCTGGCCAGTCCATACGCTCAATCCCCTGCCTTTGTCGGTACTCCCCGACAGCATGGGCAACATGCGGACGGGCATTACTGTCCATCAGAATGAATCTATCACCCACTGCACCTGCATACAATCTGACGTGGACATCCAGGATCTCATCGATATACCGTTGTGCATTCAATGTACCACGTTCAAGGACACAGAGCTCTGTAAGTCCACCCCAGCTGATGCCGCCCCGGACCGTGATTGACCCTCCACTATAGCGGTCAGGCTATTTACGTACAAATTCCATCTACTGGACTATATATTGGAACGGTATGGAGGTGCAACTTGGGGTAACCCTCTAAACCGAAACTATAATGGGGTATCTGACTTGGGTTTGAGTTGTAGCAGCAAGCAAGCCCTACCATTTTTATGTTCACTATTTCATTTTTGGAATGACCAGCTTCACTGGAATCTCAATTAACTGTATAGGTTTACCAACTCTGATTGTCAATAATAAATATGTTTAGTAATATAACCCTTTACCCAACGTAACGGCCAAAGCCGGCCAGCGTTATTCTCAAAAATCACATATTAATTTTCAAAATATTTTCATTTTTTGTCTCAAAAACATAGGTTATGACCCCTCGTTGGAACGAGCTCGTCGAGCTCGTTCCAACGAGGGGTCATAACCTATGTTTTTGAGACAAAAAATGAAAAAAATTAGTTATTCAAGAATTTTTTTTGCAAGTGTCGTCTGCTTTTCATGTTAGGTAAAGGGTTAATAGACTGTAATTCAAACTATTTTACCAAACCGGAATAACCGTTTTTGTACTTGAGCTTGAGAAAGGTAAATTCCTAGGAAAAGAAATTATTTAATTTAGACCCATAGTATAAATTACTGTTTAGACAAAACTGGTATTCTGTGCGAAACTATATTTTAAACCACACTAAAATAAACTATAGTATACCAGAAAGGGGTTAAAATGCACACAGTTAATTGAGATTCAATATTCGTGTAATTTCACCCACTACATGACATAGTTCTATCTCCTATCCTAAAATTGATTACATAGTACAATGACCTCAATCGAACTTACTGGAATGAACAGCTTATGACCGAGTTAAAAACCTAGCGAGATTGTGGGGTTAACGTCAAAATTTAACTGTCTCAATTTAACTCTTAAAGTAAAACAGAAGAGTCGGCTCCAAGCAACCATGACACTTTTTAATCACTCAGCAAAGATAAATTGCAGTCACTGTCTTACAATTTATACCCTGTTAAACGACAAAAAAACTGAAAGGGTTAAAATTGGAATATGTCGGTATTTAATTATCCAATAAATTACTGCGAGATGATTATTCAAAATTTAGAATTAACTCATCGTAATAATAATAATAATAATACCTTGGCCGCCCGCTGATTTGTCGTGGTTCTCGGGCGAGAAAGGCCTTGGTTACCCCTGTGCTCCCAACTGCCTCCCTATTCCCTCGCTTCTTCTCTCCTCCCAACACTCAGAGACGAACTGCTTGATGACTTCCTTTGCCCCATTTTTCCCAATCTCTCCGATTAGCATATTAACCCTCTCCTTAGAGGCACTCACTAAGAACGTGTCCTTCATTCTCCCATCCCACTTCCCCATTTTGTCCCAGTGAAAAATATTTTTATACCCCCCCCCCCCCCCCGCAAACAAAGTTTGGTGGGGGGGGGGTATATAGGAATCACCCTGTCCATCCGTCCGTCTGTCCATCCTTATAATCGCAACTCCTCCTAAACCGTTTGCAGAATTTTCATGAAACTTTACACAATGGAAGAACTCCATGTGAAGATGTGCATGGAGCAAGATAATTCCGTTCTGACATTTCCAAGGGGGGATAATCAAACTTATACATTTCAATTGCTACATCAAATGGTTGTGTCCTCGTAAGCGCAACAACTGAGGCGCGGAGGGTATCACTTTGTGAGCTTGCGCACAGTTCCTCTAGTTTTAGACTGTTATTTTGGGCATTCTAAAAGAAAGTGTTCCAGGGTCACATTATTACACATTTGACACTCCTTTTCACTGTTTTTCCCAGTTTTCCCCTCAGCTACAAGGACCGCGACCCCAGCTTGAACAACAGTGACCCCCGCAAAGGTTCCATCAAGGTACTCCTCAAAACGAGGCTTCTCTTTACCATGCAGGCCACCCAAAGACCTTTTAAATTTTACCCCTTCTCGCAAATTAAGGTTACCATCCTCCATGACTCTTTCTCTGACGATTTTTATCGTATATACATGATTCGGACACCCAAGTTAAATGTTTACAATCTGAGAGCCGGTAGAATACTGGCAGCCTTCACTTGCTTCAGTCTGACTCTGTTGCTTCAGTCTGACTCTCTGAAACATTGTTCCTTTCAGTTTCCGTTGAGCCAACTGACTGAACTGAGTTGTGAATTATACACCGTTACTGGGAAAAACCCATATTATGCAGTGTATGCACAGGCATTTATAATCACCTTTCAATTTGCTAGTAGTGTCGAATTTATGATGAAACGTTCTGCGGTTGTTTCACGTTGCTTGCACTAGAAACGACCTGACACGAAAAGCATCGAACGTCGTTTGCGTGGGCTATTTATAGCTGGGATTTTCCAACAATTATTTTGGGAAATTTTGTTGGATAACGTCATTTAATATCCAACCCAACTTGTCGAGGGAATACAAAGTTCCCAAAATTCAAAGCATGTAGCTACGCATTAAAGTATAACACACAAATGCATTTTAAAGTCGATTTGGATAAATATTTGGGAAGAATATACCACACTTTGTGGATACACTTTGCTTGTGCGATTTCAAAAACGGGTCAAGGAGAACGTTGCAACTTGCACTGCGCAAAACTCCAAGACAGGAAAGAAATGTCGTAGGCGTAGGCATATATGGCGCAATGCCAAACAGTACGTCGAGGACCGTCGCTATCACGTAACTGAGTTCATAACTTTGGGTGTGTGATATCTTCGAGGCGTAATCCAGTAGGCTTTTGCCTATAACAGCTACCTAAGGCGTATGATACACTGTCAGGTGGGTTCAGTGAACCTCCCGACACTGTATCATACAGCTATGTTAGATCTGGAAAATATATAAATTATTCACGGAAAATCAATCATTCAAATTAATGAACTGTTGATATATTACTGATCTATTTAATATGAAGACATTTTAAAAACTTACCTAATCTGTGGGATTAAAATGTCCAACGAACAGCTTCCATGATTCAACGATAATTAAACAACAAAATATTAGCGTCTTCTCGGCAGTTAAAGTTGACAAGAAATGACAGAGACTATCAGCTTAAAATAATCATCAGCGATTTGTTAATTAAAAGCATGCGGCATGCGTCCAGTCGTGGCTATTCAGGTGATTAAAATTAATCACACACGCAGTGCTGACCAAGCAGTTTAAGTGAAAAATTAATTAACTCTCAACCCGCGGCGTTCTTGAAATTGAATAATACAACTCTTCCACATTCTCCCCCCTCGGAGAAAATGACATCCGTGTCATTTAAATGGAACAAAATGTTCCAAAAATCAACAAAATATACTTCATTAAAATCACCGATACGTAGTTCAGATGAGCTAAATACCATACACATATATACACCAGTAGCGAGGTTATCCTCACTGACTCACTAGGCGCATGATATTGTCTACTCCAAAACACGTATCTGAGATGCCAGACTGCATTGAGATATATTTACAGTTACAAAATGCAGTCTTAAAACTTACAATCACTATACCCCGAAAATGAAACTACACGTGTGAGTGCCAAGTATACAAATACATCCTGGAGACATTACATGATAATTTCTCTCAAGTACCTTTAAACAAATATAGTACATGAACAAAGACACTTTATAGGTAAAATGTCTTACCTGAGCAGATGTCTGACTTAGCACATAGGAGTGAGGTAGTAGCGATGCTATCATCACTGACTTTTCCTATCAAACAAAGTACAGACCTGACAATGGTGATAGGAATAGCCTATGGTACTTCATTACAAATAGAATCTAAAACTCTAACGGAAGAAATTACTAGCTGATAAATAGATTTGTAGCGGTCGAGGTATAAAGGTCATTTACCAACCAGCCTGGTTGGTCCGGATCTCTTAGTCTCGTGGTAAATCGGTCGCTTTGTGTGCTAGAGGTCGACAGTTCGAACCCCGGCTCCCGCACTTATCTCTCCTCCTGTTACATTTGGGGGCTCGTCCGATCCTCAGCAGTAGGTGGCACTGTGGGTGTTTCAACCGCTCTGAGGGTGGAACATGGGTGAGATTCACATGTGGTGAATCTCAAAAGAAGGGGAGAGTAGTGTAGCGGTCGAGGTATAAAGGCCACTTACCAACCAGCCTGGTTGGTCCGGATCTCTTAGTCTCGTGGTAAATCGGTTGCTTTGTGTGCTAGAGGTCGACGGTTCGAACCCCGGCTCCCGCACTTATCTCTCCTCCTGTTACAGATTAATAGAATCGTCACTGACCGTCTTCGATTGAAAACAAGTAAATCTACGTGATTAGTTGAGCGTGATAGTAGCGATGCAATCATCACTGACTTACTCCCTTTAGTAAATCATGTAAACTGCGGCACTTGAAATAGAATTAACAGGTAAATCTTAGTATTGGGTGGATCGTGGTAGTAGCGATGCAATCATCACTGACTTACTCCCTGTAACAAATCATTATCTGATAAATCTAAATGGCTGATGGAGCATGGTAGTAGCGATGCAATCATCACTGACTTACTCCCTGTAACAAATCATTTAAAATATACACTAAAATAGAAGGATATAAAGGTAACTATTGAAAGAACGCAGAAACAATTGCATTAGAAATTTCTTCAGATGATCCTGTAAATACACCCTTTTGAGCTAATGATTCCAAGATAATCGCTTTTTCCGACCAAGAGGAATTAATAACTGTATGAGAGATTCTCATCCTCCCATCCTCCCATCGATTGGACAGCTAGTGCTTTTACAAGCACTCTGTCGCCCACCTTAAGCCCAGCTCCCCGGACTCTTAAGTCATAATTTTTCTTCTGTCGAGCTTGAGCCTCTTTTGCAGCTTTAGATGCTTTTTCATAAGCCTTGCATAAACGACTTTTTAAGTCCTCTGTATAGCTAGAAATAGAATCATGCTGCTTGGAGCGATCAATACCAAAAGCTAGGTCTACTGGGAGTCTAGCATGTCATCCAAACATGAGATAGAATGGAGACTGTTTTGTACTCTCATGTCGAGTACAATTATACGCATGAATCAAAGGTGCAACAGAACTTTTCCAGTCTCGTTTCTTTTCTATATCTAACGTACCTAACATATTTAAAAGAGTCATGTTGAACCTTTCGCACATTCCGTTACCCATAGGATGATAGGGACTGGATCTGGATTTCTCAATTCTGGTCAGGTCACATAGTTCTTTAATAATCTTGCTTTCAAAGTTGGCCCCTTGATCAGAGTGAAGCTTTTTCGGAAACCCATAGTAAACGAAAAAGTTGTTAAACAAAGCTTCGTCTGTCGTTTTTGCAGTCATGTTTTTGGTTGGTACTGCTAGGGCATACCTCGTAAAATGATCAGTAATTACCAAAATGCACTGATAACCACCTTTCGATGTTTCTAGAGTAAGAAAATCGGTACAAACTAACTCTAGAGGAAATGTAGTAGTTATATTTACTAGAGGAGCCCTTATATTCGTTGGAGATTTTCTCTTGATAGAATGGTCACAACTTTGAACATATTTTTCCATTTCACTATCCATGAAAGGCCAGTAAAATCATTCCTTTAACAATGAGATAGTCCGATCCCGACCCGGATGTCCTACATCATCATGCAAACATTGTATTGCCTTTTTGACAAAAGATGATGGAATAATCAATTGTTTAGATGTTTGATCATTGGTATTGGCACTATGCTTATATAATACACCTCAGAGTAATTTCAAAGTGCCAAATATGCGATGAAATGAATAATGTTTGCGATCTTTGGGCAATTTGGTAAATTGTGGCCTAATTCTGTTTCTAATAGCTGTCACCCAGAATGATATAACTGGATCTTGAGCCTGAGCTCTTCTCCATTCTATGTCAGTCATAGAGCTGATGTCCTGCCCTACGTCTGGTTCATCAACCACCACAGAATTTGACAGACATAAACTCTTGATAAAAGGTTGTTTCTGAATCATAGAGCAAATAACTTTAACAGAATCAGTGTTTACTGTTTCAGAACGCTTGTCATTGTTTTGTAGAGCAGGAAGCCTTGAAAGGGCATCAGCATCTATCATTGCTCTTTCCAGCATGATATGTAATGTCAAAATTATATGCTGCTAAAGCCGATAACCATCTGTGGCCAGCAGCATCAAGTTTAGCTAAAGTTAAAACATAAGTCAGGGGATTGTTATCTGTATACACTTTAAATTTATGTCCATACAAATAATCATGAAATTTCTCAGTAACTGCCCATTTTAAAGCTAAAAATTCTAATTTATGACCTGGATAATTCTGTTCCACTTTCCCTAAACCTCTGCTTGCATAGCTGATTGCACGTTTTCTTGTTCAGGACCCCATGCCCATTTTAGAGAATGTTTGTTCTTCTGTCTTTTTCCATTTCGATTTTTGGCAACTGGATTAGGCATGAGAATAGATAATGGTTTTGCTATTTTTGAAAAGTTATTTACAAATTTTATGTAATATCCAGCAAAACCGAAGAATTGTCGTACCTGTTCTGGATTAGTTGGTCGAGGCCAGTGCAAAATCTTTTCAATTTTACCTGGATCAGCTTCAATACCTTCACTGATACAAGATGACCAACGTAAGCAACCTTTTCTTTAAACATGTGGCATTTCTTAGGTGCTAACTTTAATCCAGAATCATGCAGCAGTTGAAAAACATTTTTTAAATGCTCCAAGTGCTCCTCAAATGTTTTCGAAAAAATGATTAAATCATCTAAATAAAATAAACATTCTTTCAGATGCAAATCACCTAAGCACTCTTCCATCAACCGTTGGTAGGTGGCAGGGCCCGTGGAGAGGCCCATTGCCATTCGATTAAATTCGAAGAAACCTAACAGGCCTACCGTGAAAGCTGTTCTTTCCTTATGAGACTCTTCGATCTCGACTTGGTGGTAGCCTGACTTCATGTCAAGAACTGAAAAATATTTTGACCAACCAAGACATTCTAGAATTTCCTCGATTCTGGGGAGAGCATACGAATCTTTAATATTTCTTTTGTTTAGCTCTCTAAAGTCAATACATAATCGAAGGCTGCCATTCTTCTTTTGCACTAACATAACATTTGATGCCCAAGGACTGTGAGATCGCCTAATGATACCAGCGGCCAGCAATTGGTGTAAATGATCTTGTACTTCATCGAACATTGATGGTGGTATACGCCTATGTCTCTGTTTGACGGGTAAGTTGTCTGTCAGTTCGATTCGGAGTTTAACCAAGGATGAAAACCCAATATCATTGTCATTTTTGGAAAATATATCCTCAAACTGTTCAATGACACTGAGCCCCCATTTAATTTCACTGTCAGACAAGGTAGACGATGACATGTTTATATCAAGCAAACCACCAGTGTCCTTATTCTGGGCCAAATCCGTTGTGTGTGCTACAACCACAGGTTGAAGTTCACAGACAATAGCTTTTGGAGGTATAACAATTGTGTTGGTAGAAATATTGGACCATGTATATTGATAATGTCTCTATGGTTATATTTATAGCTAACCATGCTAGGAGTTATGTCCAAATTACCATCTATAGTTGATAGTCTTGTGGGTTGTATAATAGCACAAGACTGGTGGTTACCTGTCCAAATTACCATCTATAGTTGATAGTCTTGTGGGTTGTATAATAGCACAAGACTGGTGGTATGGTAACTGTTTGTCAATGTAACCATGCAAAACTGTCTGTGAATTTGGAGCTACCACACAATTTTTACTCTCTGCATTTTTAATGATTGCTAAACAGTAGTCATTTTTAGCGAGCTCTTTGTCTCTAAGAGTCATGCATCGAAATGCCAAATACCATGGCGTTTGCAAAGGCATTTCTTGTAAAAATCTTGAACCACGCCTGGTACAACATTGCTGCATGAGATTAGATAAAATATTAGTACCCAGCAAAACCGGCACATCCATATTGTAATTACTATCTGGTACGACTAAAAACACAATATTTTGATGCAATTGATCCATTAAACCAGCAACCTGTAATTCTGCTTCTATATACCCTAAAAAAGGTAGAGTCTGTCCATCAGCACATTCTATATCCAGCAACTGGTTTAATGGCTCAGTAGGATATGACTTTAAATTCTCATTATGAAACGCAGAGCTAATTGTGGATACTGTTGACCCTGTATCCAACAGAGCTTTTGTATATATTCTGGTTAAATTAACAGGAATTTCACTAGCAGTACCTAATAGACCAGGTGGTTGAATATCTCTCGTGTGAGTGGGGGGCGTTCAGCGAAACATATGGCTGACCCCGCCCCATAGGCTTGTTGGAGTTTAAACCCTTGAAGTGATCGGTTCTAACTCTACACCCCACTGCGATGTGTCCTAACTGACCACATTTGTAGCACCGAACATCTCGAGAATTACGAGACGGCGTTGCATTCTGAGCAGACTGTAAATCAGAGGATGGATTGGGGAAGCCTTTCTCTTCTTGTGATTTTCTTGACTTCCAGTTTGGATTCCGGTTATAAGATTTGAATTGTGGTTCAAGTCGTTGTTATTTCAAATCAGCTACTTCATTTGTTAATTTCAATAGCATAGATTTTAATTCTTTAATTTCATTGGAAGTACTGGGTTGGGCCTGATTCGCAGGTAACGACTTTTTGGATTTTGGGACAACATGTTCTTTATGATCTTGCTCTATTATCCTAAGAGCGACACGCAATTCATCAAAATCTTGGATTGCATCATATTTGTGGCCATTTATGTCACGAAAATCCTGTCTCAGTCCAGTGCAAAGCATAGTTTCACACGGATGAACTAATTTTATTTGCACAGCTTTGTTAAGTGTATCTTCCAGACGTCAACTCCAGCTGGAAATACTTTCATTTTCTTGTTGTTGTGCACTATAAAATTGAGCAAGAATCGTTTTCTTAATGTCTAATGCCTTAAATACTATTGAGTTTGGCCAAAATTTCATTCGGGGATGCCGAAGGGCCCAGTCGCATTACAATACGCCCTGCTTCACCTTTCAGAGACCGTCTTATTGCTTGTGTCACCTAGAGCTGTAGGTTTTTAAGTTTCTTGTTCGGTTTCGGTTTCGGTTTTTCAGGTTGAGTAAAACCTCGATTCGGTTTGGTTTTCGGTTTGTTCATGAGGCCAAATAAAATTCAAACTCATTCTATATGTCTGGAATCTTAACTGAATGGCAGTGAAATTGAACGAAACTCAATGAATGCCCGAAATAAGCTATAATACATGAAGAATCAGGAAGGCCAATATAATAATTACCTAAATATACAGAACTTTTATTGTGCTTGACCATTTTTCGAGGTCTGGCACCTACGCACAACTTGAGGAAAGCTGCGAACACAACTAAGCTGAAATGTCAGAAATTCACAGAATGTAGTCATCCCAGAGTAGTGAGAGTACCCAGACACTGCCATTGGCAGTGTCTGGGTACTCTCACTACTCTGGGATGGCTACATTCTGTGAATTTCTGCAACAAGAGAGTATTTTAATAAAAGCGAAAAACCTTAGATTACGGGATGTCGACGGTTTCGGTTTCGGTTTTTAAAAAAAACAAAAAACCTCGGTTTGGTTTCAGTTAACCTACAGGTCTAGTGTCACCACATCTACTGAATACTTTTCTGACAACAAGCATTTAACCTCTTACTGCCATAAATCAAATGCGACTTCACCTTTAGCATCTCCACTAAAAGATGGAAGTCAAGGCGGCTGTGAAATGTAAACCGTTTTGGGGGGAGTGCCAAGCTTCGCCTCCACCTTTACTTCAGAAGTTGTTTGTGTAAACGAAGCCATCCACTCTCTGAGTTCATCTGCATTGGCAGCTTTGGGCTTCACTCCCATTTCCCTGAAAACCTTAATTAGATTATCTATCTCTTCTTGTGTAATTTCAGCCATTTTAAAAGAAGTGGTTGAGCTTAACTGTTAAACAAATTGGACAGACGTGATCAGTTATAAACGAACTGACAAAAGAGAAAAAATAAAAAAATAAAAATGTTGAACTTAAACCTGAGTGGAAATTCAAATCAGTATAACGTCATACACTCTATGAGACGTTTCAACCACACACGAGCTAAAAGAGGTTTGGGGTGAACTCCATCTTTAAAGAGATTGAAGTTGAGACTGTAAAGACTCTTAAAGTTAGCTCGTTTACGATTGTTTTGGATATCTAAATGAAACTTGGGACAATAAAATCCATTTTTACTGTTAAAAGAGTATATCCAATCATTCAAGGCTGTTACTCCCTTCTGCAATTCAATGTCTGCTTCGGTGCACTATTCAGGAGAACTGTGCCCTCTGGATTTATTCCACTCAACAATAGAGATTGGAGGTATTCCCAGAAATACAAGATCTAAAGATGGGTACTGCTCAATGAGAGTAACAAATTCCTGATAAGCGACAATTGCTTTTTCAACAGACTGCAAAATATTTTCCTCTTGCAAGAAGACAAATTTACCTCTTTTGACAGAGAGATCACAAGTACCAAGCCACACGAATAGTCTCACCTTTTGATTATTGTTCACTAATTTATAAATATTGTGTTTAGTATATGAAAACTGATCACGAATGGACGAACCGCTCTTACACCACCATTCAATTTTTACATCTGAATCATCATTCTCCCTATGCAAATACTTCCCTAGACTTGATGAAATAAGGACATGGGAGGTATATTTGCCAGCTGAAAGTATGCGTGGTCTTTCCAAATACTTTTCTAACCTACGTTCACTCATTAAAGTGGATACAAATTAACTTTTCTTCAATTAGAAGAACATAATCTTATTAACTATGAACGGGGTTGTAGCAGATTGGTCCCACAAGTGACACATCCTGTTGAGTAAGTTGTTAAGGAATTTTTTTTAGCAAATTAATTTAACGACCCTCAATTTCAAAAATATTTAAAAGAACCTGAGAAAAAAAAATACATTTATATATACAAATATACATGTCACTCAAGACATGAAAGTTTGTATTAAAAATGTTCACATAGGAATGATCTATGCCATCTTGTTACTGGAACATCAGCGGATTGGTTCTTCTTGGGTCTAATCAAAATGAATGCCCTCCATACTCTGGATTACAAACGTCACTATTTGTGAGTTCAAGAAAAAAGATACAGTTTATGATGTCCTTCTGATCCCTCTGTGGTCTATGATTATCTGGAAACATGGTCATGGAAATGGTAGCCTCGCCAATTGTAACAGGGTCCGCAGAAAATGAACTACAAGTCCCGACCAGGTTCAATGTTTATTTATATCCATATCACAGCCAATCATCAATCATTTACATTCTGCAAAGTAAAAATATAAACACTTGTGAAGGTCATTAAAGGTTACAGGTCATCGTCATCAATAATTGTTAAGGTTAATAGTGTCACACTGTCTGAGGATCTGTAGCACTGAACTCACCGAGTTCAAAGTGACAGATCGTCAGACAGACACATGTATACTAAACAGCACCAAACGGTGGTCATGCACAATAACACTGTGCTGAACCTCAGGGTTAACTGCAACAGATCGCCAAACAACAAAAAACAAATTTAATGTATCATAATTGGATTTATGCTGCAGGCCGATCTATGGAACTGAACTCACATAGTTCACTGCAATAGATCGGGGGGTAAACAATCTATGTACTGACGAATAATGAGCGCATTAACACAACGACACATGGTATTCAATAAACGTAGTACAGGAATTGGGATCTATTAGAAGAGAACGTGAGTAAATGAGCCCAACCTAAACTACCCTACAATATTTATACTAGCCATAACTATAAATATAAACGTAGTACAGGGATAGGGATCTATTAGAAGAGAACGTGAGTAAATGAGCACAACCTATACTACCCTACAATATTTATACTAGCCATAACTATAACTATAAACGTAGTACAGGGATAGGGATCTATTGGAAGAGAACGTGAGTAAATGAGCCCAACCTATACTTCCCTACAATATTTATACTAGCCAATGTCTCAAGGGATTTTTATATAAAGGGATGCATAATTAATACACCAATCATGCGAAATCGTGTTCGACATATATGTCTACTGTCGATCTGCGTTAGAAGTACGCAATGCCAAACAGAACGTCGAGGACTGTCGCCATCACGTAACTGAATTCATAACTTTGGGTGTGTGATGTCTTCGAGGCGTAATCCAGTAGGCGTTTGCCTATAACAGCTAACTAAGGCGTATGATACACTGTCGGGTGGGTTCAGTGAACCTTCCGACACTGTATCATACAGCTATGTTAGATCTGGAAAATATATAAATTATTCACGGAAAATCAATCATTCAAATTAATGAACTGTTGATATATTACTTATTTATTTAATATGAAGACATTTTAAAAACTTACCTAATCTGTGGGATTAAAATGTCCAACAAACAGCTTCCATGATTCAACGATAATTAAGCAACAAAATACTAGCGTCTTCTCGGCAGTTAAGGGGTCGTCCAACCTAACTTTGGTCAATTTGTTGACATTTTTCAGAAACAGATAAGAGAAGTAAGGAAAGGCAAATTATATATCAAAATAATGAGTAAAGTGCAGAGAAAAGGTACATATATTTTTTTTCAGGAAAAAAAGTGAATTTTATGATTTTGAAGAAGATTAATTTGCAAATGGCATAAGTAACGAACCGGTAAAACCACAAAATAATCGGTAATTCGAAAGCCTTCTCCTCAATATAATGATAACATACTACAGACTCGGAGAAAGCATTTTTTTGACACACACTTTGGTGGGTTTTGACGTTTGAATGTAATAACATCAACACAAATTTTTGATGTTCCGGATGTGGCCATGTTTCAACGATGTTTTTCCGGTCATGTGATTACGATGTGGTTCTTGCAGAAATACTCAATTTGGGCAATCGTAAGAATGCAAGGACGTGATCACGCCCTTTATTTGTTCGAGACAATGTATGAGCGGATTTGCAAACAGGTGACAGCAAGTACTTGAGCTGTTAATGTCATAACTGCAAAATATGGTTCGAAATTCCCTCTCGCGTTTACAGGCCGTCTGAACTTTTTTGTTGACAAAAAATCTGAATTATTGCGCACTAGAAAGACAACATGAACCACTTTTAAAAAAAATAACCGAGTGTATAAAATCGGGACGATACACACAAAATAAGGCAATATTCAATACAAAGTAAGCAGAATGCTTCAGAAATCACCTTTTCACGAAGTATATTCCAAGTGACCTGGAACTATATTGAGCGTGTTAATTTCCCCCTGTCGCTGCGAAGTTATTTACTTCCTAGTAACCATGGAATTTGAAGGCGGGTATGTTTGATGTCTGCAAAGGACCGATTGAAGATGGGTTGAAAATGATGCATTCGTGCTTTTAAATAAGGTGCGCTTGGACGATGCTCATAATTTAGTTTTTTCTTGCAATCAACCATAGTAATACAAGCGTCGATCAGTGTCTTTTATGATCGTTTTACATTGACAAATGTGACAAATATCCTTCACCGGAAACCATCCCCCAATTTGCATATCACAATAAACATAACCGCTGTCACGGAGTGTCAGCGTGGCCGTGTGGTCAAAACCGAAACTAATTATCGAATGCACGGTCAATATTAGCTGCAATTGGCTTTTAAATAAATGAAATATTCGCAATTTCTTCATTATTCATGCCGAGTTACTTTTTAACCAAACCACATGCGTTCAGTTTCGTTTGTCGGCTTCAAACTGATATTGTTTGTGGTAATTAAATAGTACGAGAAGGCGAAGTAAGCCAAATATTTTCCATCATCTATTATTTAATTCAAATTGATAATTTCTTTTATTTTACTGAAATTATGAACTGATAAGGTGGGTGTGTTGCGATTATTATGCCCCAGACCGGGAAGTTGGAAAATCAAAGGTGCATCTAGGGCCGTGCAGTGGTGACCCCTGTCCTCTTAATCTTAGTGTTACCCATTCATCATTACATGTACCAACATTCTCCATTGTATCTCAAACATTGCTACTCCAATTTGAAGGATATTTGGTTTTGTGATCGAGCATCATGGGGAAACAATGCCTGTGTAGCTGCTGTAGCATGTGTTTCTTCCCACATTTTTTCAGAGTCGTGGTACTTTTTCACTCTTTTGAGTTGGAAAATTTTGTTTATAACTAGTTGATTTGTTACAATTTGTTGCAAAGTGCCTGCTAATACCCTCAATTGTATTGCTACAGAATTTTCTTGTGAAGATTTTGTTCCTATTAGTATTACTTATCAAGCAACAACCTAATGAATATTCTGAATAAAGCCACCAATCTGATGTTTGACACTTTTATCGGAGCTGTTTTGAAGGCTTATGGAACTCAAAATGTTGATTATGGCAGGACTTTTCTATTCACCCATTTATCGATAAATTAAGTGTTATAGTTGGAAGTAAGAAGCATGAAAGGTCCAGAACTAAAACTCTAAAAAGAATGTTTTGCAATGTAACATGATTTTTGCAGGTACACTTATTTGGAGGTTTACCTGTCTGATAGTGTTTGGAACATGTGTGGCCAGGATCTTCAAAAAGAAAAAAGAGTTAAACTTTGAGAAAAAAGGCATATGCCTTGAGTGCCGGAGGTAGAGTCATACAAGGAAGAGAGCCCCCCCCCCCCCCCCCCCCAAATTTTTTGTGTCAAATGGAGCTCACTTGTCATCTTTTGGGAATTGCTTTGTGTACTGCGTTCTTGAAAAAAATATGTGAGACCCTCTGGATGTGCCCTTCTGATCTCAATATGTCAATAAGCCTCCTTGGGGAAAGTATGTGCAATAATGGTTATGTAAGGTCGATTTGATGTGTTTTGAATAACAATGTACTTTTAAGTACATTAGATGGTTTATTGCAGTGACAGGTTACAGTTACCCTTATTTCTTCTCCAACAGATATCATGAGTATTGGTGTCCAAGAGTTAAACAAAGCTATACTTATTGATAAACTAGACAAATTTAACAATTTAATCACTATCAAATTGATGCATGGGATAAAAGGGGTTACAGTGCAAGGGGTTTGTAAATATATTTATTCAACTACAATGTATGACTTTGCAGTGCATTCTACATAGGAGAATATCATATTTTCTTTCCAAACCATTACAGTAACACATACATCTTGATATTGGGAGACACTCTTTTGTCCTTCCATACTTCTTCTGCTGGACTCCTTCAAGTTGACCTTTGTTGAACTCCCCAAATCAAAACATAAACAAAAGAAAATGTCTGCCTTCAATCAGTGAGCACTCCACTTATAACATTTGGTCTCAATCTTCATTACTTTCATGAATTAGGAAAAGATTTCTTCGAGTATGTACTTAAATGTTTATAGAATACAGCTGTTATTTTATTTTGAGGTATTTTATTGTAAAAATTTTGTTCTCTTACTTATGCCATAGCAGACTTTCAGGCAGTGCTGTCTACCACATGGCAGCAGTTCCATGGCAAATTTCAGTTTCCACATGTTCTATGTTTCATTCCAAGCATTTTGGTATATAATTTATTGGGGTTATTCATTTTGGGCCTTTTTTAGACTTGAAAGAAAATTACATGAAATTTGACCAAAGTTAGGTTGGACGTCCCCTTAAGGTGATTCTAAAGTCATGGCTGCCAACATGGAAGCCAGAAACACAGAAAAATGTGAACATTTCATTGAACAATAACTTGGCAACGAAACAGCCTTGCCCTTGGATACCAGGGTTGGGGAGAATGGTCATGTCACATAGAACGTGATGGGACCCGCAAAATATGCATTTAACAAATTTACGAGTCATTTGGAGACATTAAAAATTGTGTACTGTCAAAAAGTCGGAAATGGCGTGGGCAGGATTTCAAAAAATAGCGAGACGCCTCACCTTCCAATGAACAACCAACGTAAGCTATCAATAATGTACTGCAGCAGTTGAGTCTTAATTTCTAATAAAACACATCGCAGATGGGACTAAGCACGTTGTCAAACTGGGTCGTTTCAGTCTTAAAAGTGTCCGCCATGTTTACGGTGGGAAATTCAAAACACTGAAGGTTGTGGGCAACATTGCGACAAAAGATCTCGCCATATGTCCCGTAAATTCTCATGACAATGCCACTGCTAAATTCTGATTGTCGATATATCCCAAGGAAGGCAGAATAATAGAGGCAAATTGCATTGATTGTCTGTTCTATGTAAATATTCTTCCCTCACCAACTGAAGCAATCAATTTGTTTACATGGATCGACCTTGCCATTAGTTTGTACTCATGCTCCAAAATTACCAATAGAGAACAAAAATTTCAATTTTCTTTAATTAACAAAACGGTGACATATAGTGGAAATAGAAAACCATGTTGTATTCTTTCGTTGTTGAAATATTCGTAAACTGGTTCCTTTTTCACTTCTTTTAATCGCAAATCGGGGGAACTATTGTTCGTCATGTAATACTGATGGTTAACTTTGTTGGTCTGTCATTCGGTCCCGTTTCGGTCTGGTTTCGGTGAGTTCCAGAAATAATGCTCCTAATTTTGCGATCAGGTGTGATTTACATTGCGAATCGTTGTAAATGATGTATTTCATTAAATTTGTTTGCAATCCACAAAGATCATCGATAATTTCGAATAATCTGTGGGCTATTAGACTCACGCCTGCAAGTATTTGTTGATCTAAGTTGTTGTCACCGGAAAGTCACATGCGTTGGTAAGTCGCTTGTTCAAAGTGCGAAAAATAATATTTTTTCTTTCTGTCCACCCCACTAGACCTCCTAATCACAAATAAAATATGACAGAAGTGTGAACATGAAGTTTTTCTCTAGAAAATTATTTTATCAGTCGTTGCATAGAAATTCTCAACGAAAGTGAAGTATGGCAACACACACAAGGCACAATCGAGCATCAAATTTTTGGGAACGGGTCAACTCGCCACTGGGTCAAGTCGCCACCGGGTCAAGTTGCCACAGGTCAACTGGCCACCAAAAAAAAAAAAATAATAATACAAGGTAGGTTTCTGACACAACATGAGTTTATTCATGATCCAAAACATAGCATTTAGCACATGAAAAATACCTTTATACATTAAGCACCTTATCGGATTTTTTCAATAATTGGACGAATATTTTATACTTTGAGCACTGTAAGTATTGGTCAATCGATACGACTTATTCGCGGAATTCAATTCCATAACTTCCCTTCGAGCCTGCATGTAGTCCTGGTAGGTACTTCCAGAGTCACACTTTTTCAACTTTGAAAACTCCTTTTTTTTTTTTAGTTTCAAACCAATAACTTGAGCTGTAATTGACAGAATCAAATAAAATTTGTTGTGTAGGTGTATCAACATAAAATGCAGGTCAAGTCAGATCAGGGTTTGATCCGACAAGTTTTGCCAGAGTTATGTCCCTTTTTCAATTTTGAAAAATTCAATTTTTTATGGTGGGGGGGGGGGGGGGGTTAGCCACGCAGTCTTTTATTTTCTATTGTTGGGATTTAACGATACACTTTCAACAGGGTCATTTCATGTCAAGACAGTTTTACTTGTGGAAGAGGGCAGAACAGACATATCACTTGTATGGCTAATATTTCCAGGGAGGTCAGCTAGATTACTGATTAGTGTGGTGTGCCATACTTTTGAACTGTAAATAGTTCCCTGTGAAAAAATGGCGGCACTAGTGCATGCAGTGATCCTTCAAAAATTTAAGTAAACATGCAATTGGATTTATTTTTTAAAAAGTTATGACTCAACTGTTGTTCTCAAGTGTACATAGAAAACATATTTTTCAATGTGAGATTCATATTTTAAGTTTTGGTGGCAGGAAGTTGACCGCGAGTTAGGGATTTTTAAAAGCATTTTTATGATGAGTAAATTCTTTTTTTTTAATTTTTTATCACATTTTTGTAATCTATTAGGTAGGAAGCAATCATTCATGTATTAAATAACCATTACTATTGAAAAGTAATGAAAAAAACATCATGTTTTCGATCTATCCACTCAAACTACAATCTTCAGTTTAGAATCACCTTAAAGTTGACAAAAAGTGACAGAGACTATCGGATTAAAATAATCATCAGCGATTTGTTAATTAAAAACATGCGGCGTGCGTCCAGTCGTGGCTATTCTGGTGATTAAAATTAATCACACACGCAGTGCTGACCAAGCAGTTTAAGTGAAAAATTAATTAACTCTCAACCCGCGGCGTTCTTGAAATTGAATAATACAACTCTTCCACATAGGTTGCGATCCTCTAAACACAGTGGATTAACGGTGATTAGTTGATTAATATGTTATTATCTGAGTACAACAACAGGTACATACCGACATCATTCAGCCTGATCATTAATTGAATCAGTGACAAAAATATAACTTAGGTGACCTCCCTTTTCGCGTAACCAAGGATTTCGTCAGGACTTTCGAGTTCTGTCGGATTTGTTCTGCTATCGATTGCCTGTTCACTCGTGATATAACTCCAGTTCAAAACACGATCAATTTATTTGGATTAGACAGGGAAGGAACACACCCTTTGGCATCAAAACCGTTTGTCTAGCACGAAAATATCCAGAATGGTTAAACATTTGACATCAGACAGTTTCGGTCCAGCTTGAACACTGGCGTCGATCATCTACACAAGTTCGGTTATCCAGCTCTCGGTTTTAGTTT
This sequence comes from Pictodentalium vernedei, assembly GCA_031216915.1. Classification (NCBI taxonomy): domain Eukaryota; kingdom Metazoa; phylum Mollusca; class Scaphopoda; order Dentaliida; family Dentaliidae; genus Pictodentalium; species Pictodentalium vernedei. The sequence continues at coordinate 135,140,759 of CM062296.1, read as the reverse complement.
AGTTTCACGTTGTAGGCATTATTCATAAATACGTCATCTGCACCCGACCCCTAGAAATCTTCTAAGCGGAATTCTTTGTTTATTGTCAAAACTGTGCGACTGCTTATGGAAAAAACATACTAGTGCACAACTAGGTGACATAACATGATTACACTGGCAAAATTGTCAATGACCATGTCAACGCTTTGTGTCATGTGTCATGTACAGTACAGTCACCGTGGACTGGCCATAATCCACGAGTGGGCTGCGATATCCATGCATGCCTTTATGGGGTAATGAAAATCATCATCAGCAAATTTCTATTATATTATATTATATATATATACCTATAAATCGTGTTTGGTATTTAATATTATTCCGTCCGTAGAAATATTGCTCACCCGTGGAAAGGACCAATCCACGGCGACCGTACTGTACAAGCCAGTGCTATTGTCATGTTGGTTATCATGCATAATTTGCTATGGCAAAACTCCAGGGACTCTCGTCCACTGTTCTACCCCAGCTTAGGTGAGTTGGCAGAGAATCGTATCGTGATTTTCTCGCGAATAAAAATTTGAAATTATACCAGTAAATCGAGTCCATCTTTACAATGCGACAAATCAGGCAAATACCATCCGACAGGTTGTTAGTCCATGAGCGACAGTTTACTTCAAATAGATGCTGTATAGCAAGAGTGACACACAACTCGGGTTTATAGATACGAATTAAGAAGTGGTGTATTATTTGTTAATTTTAACACTTTAACAGAATATCATTTTATATGTTTCAGAAACTTAGGGTGGAATGAGATATCTGATATAACAATGCTATTTGATGGTTTGACGAACCTGCAGACTATGTGAGTACTTTGTATATATTTTACAGTTTTCGATCCTAAAACTAAATCAACAGGCCCGTGCATATAGCTGCGTTTGAGATAATGTGTTTGCAGTCTATCAAACAATTTGAAGTTACTAGTAACGTTAATACAATCATTCTACAAGGCAAAAAATATACCTTGCACATTTCTAATGCATCTCAACTTACTGTGAAAAAAGGATCCATTGGCCATTCTCGTTTTCAATTTATTATGCAGACAAGCAAAACATCACAGAAATCCAAAATGGCAGCTTTACTGAAAATGCCAAATTTGGCATTTTCAATATAGGTGCCATTTTTTAGCTCAACTTTGACAGAGTCAAATTTGAGGTTATGTCATGGCCTGTCTGTCCGTCTGTCAGCATTCAACAATTCAATATGGCTCGGGCTAGAGACCGTATTTATGAACCGATCTTCACGAAACTTCTGGGTTCCTTTGTTATCACTGTGGGGCGAGAACGAGTGTTTTGGGGTGCGGTCCAAAATTCAAGATGGCCGCCGGCAGCCATTTTATACCAAAATTAGTGCAATCAGTTTTTTGTACAGAACTTCTGCATGAAAGTTCTGATTTGAATAAATGTTTGTATGAATGTTTAGTAACATGGAATACATCACAAATAAAACAGGTTTTTTTTTTCTCATGCATAAATTATGCAAATTAGATGAACTTTGATTTATTCAGTGCTACTTATACACAGTTAGTACATATGTCAGTACGACTCAGGCTAGAGGCTGTATTTATGAACCGATCTTCACGAAACTTCTTGGGTACCTTTGTTATCACCTTGGGATGGTCGCCGGCGGACAATTAGACAAACTTCGATTTAATCAGTGTTACTTATACACAGTAAGTGCATATTTCAATATGTCTCTGGCAAGAGGCACCTAACTGTCACCCACATTTACAGTACTTTACCTGTACATTTGTTACAGACTACGGTCCGTTTTTTTTATTTTTTTGCTTGTCTGTGGTATAATACCGATTATCTAAAAGAACTTTCCAAAACTCATCACTGATGCATCAGAGAAAGTGGTATCCCCCTAATCCATGGTCATAGGTTTAATGTTATTGTTCAGACTAACAGAAGTCACAAATTCCAACTTCCAAGTTGTCTGCCATCACATATATAAGCAACCATATTAGATATTCTGTTGCTCAAATCCACAAAAAATGGTATCTGTTGGACATAATGTTTCAAGCTGATATTCAGACAAGCAAAAGTTAACAGATCTACAGACAATATGATGGATGCACACAGCCATACCATGATATATGGCTTGCTTCTATGGGTAGCAATACAGTGGAGCCCACTTAATTGGATATATCTTAATTGCATATCCCTGTTAATGGAATATAATTTTCAAACACAAAACCATTTACCATACCTTCAGTACAAATTTGATCTGTTAATTGCATATGGGTTGTAGAGTAAACTCCTGTTAATTGTCTATAAATTTTTGTAATATGTTGGAAAAATTGCTGTGACACGCACCAAATTCCCCTTATTTATCAACCTTTTTGGCCTCACTACATCCAATACAGACATTTATTCTATTATATCTTGTTTGACAGAGCACTGTGAGCTCTGTCAAACAAGATATAATTGAATAAATGCTCAGTTTACCTCCAGAACACAGGAAACTGACCGAATCCCTGTTAATTGTATACTCCTGTTAACTGAATAATTTTCACTGGCAAAATGGCTATTCAATTAAGAGGACTCTACTGTAGTAGTAGTAGTACTAAATTAATGGCAGCAATATAACAAGTAGGGCCAAATGAATGGTAAACAAAAGTACGTTGTAGTAAATATATAGAGGACATCCACGCTATTTTAGTAACTATCGGGAATTATCTCATCATTCTCATGAGTGTGAACCTGAAATTTGAACAAAACCATCAGTCTTTGTTTCAGTGAGGGTCACATTACATTAATTCATCATGGATCAGCCTGTTACTTCTCCAGAACTTCTGGTGTTGCTACATGTTGTGAAAACATTATTTGGCATTCCTTTGGATTATGAACTTAGTACCAATGATTTTTCCTGTTTGCTGCATTATACGTTATACGAACCTTATCCTCATCGGGCATGAACGCTGGACTGTGACACACGGTGCCTCTGTACCTATTATTTCTACCGCTTGTAGACGCTTCCTTTTGCCAATTTTGGTGTGATTGAAGTGATTGAAGTGTGCATGTGTCCGTCCATAGGTGTGTCCGTCCGTGTGTGTGTGTGTGTGTGTGTGTGTGTGTGTGTTTGAGGTTAAAAAATCGCACTGGCACAGACATTTCCTACTGAAACGTTTTTTTCTTTTAATATGCCGCTGAAAAATTGTTTTCATTTACTGAACCCTGATGGGTTTCAAACGTAACAAAAAGGTACATAAAATTGATTTAAACTAAGTGATGAGCTTAGGACCTGGTTAAACTGACTGGCAATAATTGATGTTATTCATTGATGGGCTCTAATTTAGTCCTTACAAGGATGTTACGCAAGCTTTTGTTTTTCTTATAGGCGATGACAGGTCGAAGATTCAAAGGTTCATTTAATTTAGCATTGGTAAAATTGAATTCATCTTTTAACATTTTTGCTATTTCGATATTCATTCTGTTGTACGTTAAAGTGAAAGGAATGATGGACCTCCTTTCGCATTCGCCCTCTGATATGTTCATACCAAATGGCCAGAGGGTTTGAAGCGTATTGATCCAAAAAGCTTCACGTTTTTTTCTAAATTCATCCGTTTCTTCTAATGTGTCTTTAATTGGTGGTTGTTCAATAGGATGGATTTCGAAATCGTCCAAAGAATGGCCAGGAAGGTTAAAATGTTGTGCTACTGGGGCATCAGAATTATGTTTTATATCCTGTTTGTGTCTAGTAGCACGTTCTCGGAAAGGATTTTGACTTTGACCAACATACTGTTTCCGACATCGCTTACAAGTGATAAGGTAAATAATGTTTGGTGAATCACAATGGAGGGGGTTACGGATCTGATAATGATTTTTCGTTTGTTCGGAGGAAAATTCCTCTTTCTGATCAGGCATAAAAGTATGCAGTCTACAACGAGGCTTTTTGCAATTAAATACCGCGCCACTACTATTTTGCAACGGTCTGTTGTGTTCAATCTTCAGTGGTTCGAAATCGGTAGTTTCAGCTGGACTTTCGAGCTTTTTCAGGGTTTGGGATTTCAGGCTACGCAGAAGGCGCAGCGAGTACCCTCTCGATCTGAGGGCGCCAAATAGAGTGGAACAAGCCTCATTGAAATTTACCTTATCACTTGAATTGCGGTGGAAACGAATGAGTTGTGATTTGATGATACCTTTAAATGTATGTTGAGGATGAAATGATTTTGTGTGCAACAATTGATGTGAATCAGTTGGTTTAAAATACACTTTATAATCTAAATGACCGGACGCCTGAAATTGCTTGCCTTTATACACGGTCACATCGAGAAAATCAACAGAATTTTCACTGATAGTAGCTTTCAATTTAATATTTGGATCGTGATTGTTCAAAATTTCTAAAAATTCATCAAAATCTTCTTTTGAATGTTCCCAAATAATAAAAATGTCATCTAAATACCTGAGATATACGAGAGGATGCTTTGCACATTTGCTTAAGGCATTTTCCTCCCATTCCGCTACATAAATGCTTGCAAAATTAGGACTGAATCTTTTGCCCATAGGACAACCCATTATTTGTAGAAAATATTCTCCATTGAATTGAAAGTCATTACCTTTTAAGCTCAGCTCTAAAAGATCCAAAATTTGTTCATCCGGGCGTTTCGCATCCGGATATTTTTCAAATGCATTTTTAACTGATTTAACACCTTTATCAATATCAATGTTCGTATACATACTGTCGATATCCAAAGTAGCCAGAATTGCATTTTTCGATATTTTCAATTTCGAAATTTTTGACAGGAAATCCTGTGTATTTTTTAGATAGCTCGGATGTCTATTTGCTATAGGTTTCAGATGATAATCAATTAATTCCGAGATCGCATAAGATTCCGAATTACAATCTGATACAATTGGCCTCCCGGGTGGAGTTAAGTCATCCGTCCATGAAGAACGATCTTTGTGGATCTTTGGTAGGATATAAAATTGTCTTGTTTGAGCACTGAGCTTAGCTGTTAAATATTTCAATTGTTTTTTGGTAATGTGACCTTCGTCGAGGAGAAATTTTAAGATCTTATTGAATTTTTCGATATTACTAGGCCAAATAAGTGAATCTATTTTCTTATAATGTTTTGTATTGCTGAGTTGTCTCATGGCTTCCTTTATATAATTATCCCGAGATAGAACAACTACCGACCCACCTTTGTCGGCTGGTTTAATTACTAATTTCTTATTTTTTCGAAGTTTCGTGAGGGCTCTCCGTTCACCAGCTGTTAAATTGTCTTTATCGGAGAGTATGTTCATGCTGACACCTTTTTGATGATTCGTTTGCTAGCCTCAATAATTTCGGGATCTACTTCACTATCTGGAGGTGACCAACCAGATGATTCTGTAAAAGGAAGTTTCCGACCGCTGGAGTTTCTAAAGCGGTCGGCTAATTTCATTTGCCTAAGAAAATTACAGTTGTATGATGGTAAATTTGTTTGGTTATCAGTTTTAGGCTTGGGTGTTGGTACAAAAGTTAAACCGCGATCTAAAAGAGATTTCTCTTGGGTTGTTAGGTCATTGGTGCCAGACAGGTTAACCACATTAGTTCCTAATCCCACATCTGTTAGGCGGCTGTTACCTTTGCCTTTACTTAGTTTAAATTTAGGTGGTTCAACCAGTGATCGTACATAATATTGGCGGTTCTCGTGGTCCAATGGATTAAATCCTGAGCAACATCAAACTTCGCGTCATCAATTTTTGGTATCACGTTAACGTCCTTCACTTTCCGAATGGTTTCGTTGATGATGCTCAGGGTTCTCCTCTCAGCCTGAGGGAGTTTTTGCGAAAAGTTTAGTTCAGCGAAATAAATTTTTGCGGATCTAAACTTGACCCTGATATCGCTAAGCATATTCCGCAACTGCTTAACTACGAGATCAGAATTATCGTTTCGAGAATTCACGCCAATATTTAATAATATTTTTTGGGGACTGGACTGGCCCCTGTGCCCTTTAAACATAGAGCGCAGATGATTGAATTTGGCGCCGGGGTAACACTCCACCTGGATGTCCGGATGGGGATTTCGATCAATGCGTCCTAAATTTGAACTTCCAATCATAAGGATGTTTTTACAAACATCGGGGAGGCGCCAATTCCTTTTGTCAAAATTAACTCCGCTTTTATGCCGAAACTGGGAGAATTTAGAATCAAATGAGCGGCCCGAGTTGCGGCTCGGTGATTTGACTTTCTCTGAGTACGATATACCTGGTTGAACCACACTAGAAGCAGGAGAAGGGGGAGAAGAAACAGAAACAGGAGAGGAAACAGAAGCAGGAGAAGAAACAGAAGGAGGAGGAGGAGTTCTAGTGAGAGCACTAGAAGAACCAGAGAAGAAAGGCTGAGGAGGAGTAGGAGGTAGAGGAGCAAGACGAGGCGAGACAGCTTTACTCAATTTGCGAGCATCTTCAGTCACAATATGGACCGGAGATGTTTGCAAATTGAGGCGCTTACTCTGAGAGAAAGAAGAAGTAGAAGGAAAAGAAGAGGGAGAAGTGCTTTGCCTTGATCTTTTCTTATTTTGCTTTTCGCGTTGGGGTAGAGGGACAACACGGGCCGGAGTTTGCTTGCTCCCTCCCGTATTGTTCCTTACTCCAGACGCTGGGCGAAGTTCCGAAATGTAAGACTCATAGGCCGAAATCGTCTTATCTGTCAACTTATTTTTAAAGTTCTTTTTAGCCCAGATCAAGGCACGCGCCGAAGCGCTGTTGAAGTCTGTGTCCGTCCGTGTGTGTGTGTGTTTGAGGTTAAAAAATCGCACTGGCACAGACATTTCATACTGAAACGTTTTTTTCTTTTAATATGCCGCCGAAAAATTGTTTTCATTTACTGAACCCAGATGGGTTTCAAACATGACAAAAAATTACACCAAATTTGATTTAAACTAAGTGATGAGCTTAGGAACTGGTTAAACTGACTGGCAATAATTGATGTCATTCATTGATGGGCTCTAATTTAGTCCTTACAAGGATGTTACGCAAGCTTTTGTTTTTCTTATAGGCGATGACAGGTCGAAGATTCAAAGGTTCATTTAATTTAGCATTGGTAAAATTGAATTCATCTTTTAACATTTTTGCTATTTCGATATTCATTCTGTTGTACGTTAAAGTGAAAGGAATGATGGACCTCCTTTCGCATTCGCCCTCTGATATGTTCATACCAAATGGCCAGAGGGTTTGAAGCGTATTGATCCAAAAAGCTTCACGTTTTTTTCTAAATTCATCCGTTTCTTCTAATGTGTCTTTAATTGGTGGTTGTTCAATTGGGTGGATTTCGAAATCGTCCAAAGAATGGCCAGGAAGGTTAAAATGTTGTGCTACTGGGGCATCAGCATTATGTTTTATATCCTGTTTGTGTCTAGTAGCACGTTCTCGAAAAGGATTTTGACTTTGACCAACATACTGTTTCCGACATCGCTTACAAGTGATAAGGTAAATAATGTTTGGTGAATCACAATGGAGGGGGTTACGGATCTGATAATGATTTTTCGTTTGTTCGGAGGAAAATTCCTCTTTCTGAACAGGCATAAAAGTATGCAGTCTACAACGAGGCTTTTTGCAATTAAATACCGCGCCACTACTATTTTGCAACGGTCTGTTGTGTTCAATCTTCAGTGGTTCGAAATCGGTAGTTTCAGCTGGACTTTCGAGCTTTTTCAAGGTTTGGGATTTCAGGCTACGCAAAAGGCGCAGCGAGTACCCTCTCGATCTGAGGGCGCCAAATAGAGTAGAACAAGCCTCATTGAAATTTACCTTATCACTTGAATTGCGGTGGAAACGAATGAGCTGTGATTTGATGATACCTTTAAATGTGTGTTGAGGATGAAATGATTTAGTGTGCAACAATTGATGTGAATCAGTTGGTTTACAATATACTTTATAATCTAAATGACCGGACGCCTGAAATTGCTTGCCTTTATACACGGTTACATCGAGAAAATCAACAGAATTTTCACTGATAGTAGCTTTCAATTTAATATTTGGATCGTGATTATTCAAAATTTCTAAAAATTCATCAAAATCTTCTTTTGAATGTTCCCAAATAATAAAAATGTCATCTAAATATCTGAGATATACGAGAGGATGCTTTGCACATTTGCTTAAGGCATTTTCCTCCCATTCCGCTACATAAATGCTTGCAAAATTAGGACTGAATCTTTTACCCATAGGACAACCCATTATTTGTAGAAAATATTCTCCATTGAATTGAAAGTCATTACCTTTTAAGCTCAGCTCTAAAAGATCCAAAATTTGTTCATCCGGGCGTTTCGCATCCGGATATTTTTCAAATGCATTTTTAACTGATTTAACACCTTTATCAATATCAATGTTCGTATACATACTGTCGATATCCAAAGTAGCCAGAATTGCATTTTTTGATATTTTCAATTTCGAAATTTGTGACAGGAAATCCTGTGTATTTTTTAGATAGCTCGGATGTCTATTTGCTATAGGTTTAAGATGATAATCAATTAATTCCGAGATCGCATAAGATTCCGAATTACAATCTGATACAATTGGCCTCCCGGGTGGAGTTAAGTAATCCGTCCATGAAGAACGGTCCTTGTGGATCTTTGGTAGGATATAAAATTGTCTTGTTTGAGCACTGAGCTTAGCTGTTAAATATTTCAATTGTTTTTTGATAATGTGACCTTCGTCGAGGAGAAATTTTAAGATCTTATTGAATTTTTCGATATTACTAGGCCAAATAAGTGAATCTATTTTCTTATAATGTTTAGTATTGCTGAGTTGTCTCATGGCTTCCTTTATATAATTATCCCGAGATAGAACAACTACCGACCCACCTTTGTCGGCTGGTTTAATTACTAATTTCTTATTTTTTCTAAGTTTCGTGAGGGCTCTCCGTTCACCAGCTGTTAAATTGTCTTTATCGGAGAGTATGTTCATGCTGAACACCTTTTTGATGATTCGTTTGCTAGCCTCAATAATTTCGGGATCTACTTCACTATCTGGAGGTGACCAACCAGATGATTCTGTAAAAGGAAGTTTCCGACCGCTGGAGTTTCTAAAGCGGTCGGCTAATTTCATTTGCCTAAGAAAATTACAGTTGTATGATGGTAAATTTGTTTGGTTATCAGTTTTAGGATTTGGTGCTGGTACAAAAGTTAAACCGCGATCTAAAAGAGATTTCTCTTGGGTTGTTAGGTCATTGGTGCCAGACAGGTTAACCACATTAGTTCCTAATCCCACATCTGTTAGGCGGCTGTTACCTTTGCCTTTACTTAGTTTAAATTTAGGTGGTTCAACCAGTGATCGTACATAATATTGGCGGTTCTCGTGGTCCAATGGATTAAATCCTGAGCAACATCAAACTTTGCGTCATCAATTTTTGGTATCACGTTAACGTCCTTCACTTTCCGAATGGTTTCGTTGATGATGCTCAGGGTTCTCCTCTCAGCCTGAGGGAGTTTTTGCGAAAAGTTTAGTTCAGCGAAATAAATTTTTGCTGATCTAAACTTGACCCTGATATCGCTAAGCATATTCCGCAACTGCTTAACTACGAGATCAGAATTATCGTTTCGAGAATTCACGCCAATATTTAATAATATTTTTTGGGGACTGGACTGGCCCCTGTGCCCTTTAAACATAGAGCGCAGATGATTGAATTTGGCGCCGGGGTAACACTCCACCTGGATGTCCGGATGGGGATTTCGATCAATGCGTCCTAAATTTGAACTTCCAATCATAAGGATGTTTTTACAAACATCGGGGAGGCGCCAATTCCTTTTGTCAAAATTAACTCCGCTTTTATGCCGAAACTGGGAGAATTTAGAATCAAATGAGCGGCCCGAGTTGCGGCTCGGTGATTTGACTTTCTCTGAGTACGATATACCTGGTTGAACCACACTAGATGCAGGGGAAGGGGGAGAAGAAACAGAAGCAGGAGAGGAAACAGAAACAGGAGAAGAAACAGAAGGAGGAGGAGGAGTTCTAGTGAGAGCACTAGGAGAACTAGAGAAGAAAGGCTGAGGAGGAGTAGGAGGTAGAGGAACAAGACGAGGCGAGACAGCGTTACTCAATTTGCGAGCATCCTCAGTCACAATATGGACCGGAGATGTTTGCAAATTGAGGCGCTTACTCTGAGAGAAAGAAGAAGTAGAAGGAAAAGAAGAGGGAGAAGTGCTTTGCCTTGATCTTTTCTTATTTTGCTTTTCGCGTTGGGGTAGAGGGACAACACGGGCCGGAGTTTGCTTGCTCCCTCCCGTATTGTTCCTTACTCCAGACGCTGGGCGAAGTTCCGAAATGTAAGACTCATAGGCCGAAATCGTCTTACCTGTCAACTTGTTTTTAAAGTTTTTTTGAGCCCAGATCAAGGCACGCGCCGAAGCGCTGTTGAAGTCTATCTTTTCGAGTCCAGGAGGTGGTCGCATAGCCAAAGTTATCTTAGACTTCAACTGGTTTAAATTTATCTTATAATGCTCAATTAAAGCATTTAACGTTTGGTTGGCCCATCCCACACTAATCTGTCGAAAAACAGAAAAAATGTGTGGGGTGGGAAGAGCCGGCTTTAGAAAGCCCCCTAACTCATCTACTTTCTTCTCCAACTGCTTCGGGAAATCCCGGTTGGCCAAATGCTGCTCTAGGAGCCCAATATGGTGCATACACTGAATCACCTGGAAAAGGGCCTTGACCAATCTAGAATAGGCCTGGAACGATTGTTCCTGGCCCCTTCCAGACTGGGCAACTCTCTTTCCCTGATGCTTCTGTCTTTTTTGAGCCATTTGAAGAATAAGTAGATGAATTTAAAATGAAATTAAAATGAAGAAATGAAATAAATTAAAATGAAATCTAGATATTACCTATTAGAGAAGATACCTGGATTGGTTGTAGTCTTCAGCAAAGGTAGAAAATAATCCGTCTGTCTCGACGCGTTTCGCTTGGTTTGGCTTTTTCAAAGAGACTTTGAGGAAAATGATTCCCTGATTGATTGATGAGTTTGCGTGTTTCGCCTTACCGAGGTACAAAAGACAAAAGAAACCCTTTACCTCGGTTGTTTTCCCAGAACTGTACCGGCAAAACGAGGTTGAAACCGTTAGTCCACACAAAGGACAGACAATGGGGTACCTCGGTATGTAGGGAAAACAAGACTCTGTGTGTGTGTGTGTGTGTGTGTGTGTGTGTGTGTGTGTGTGTGTGTGTGTGTGTGTGTGTGTGTGTGTGTGTGTGTGTGTGTGTGTGTCCGAGCCAATAACTCGAAAACTATTAGGACCACAGTCATCAAACTTCACACAATTATACAGGACCATGGGAGGATGTGTCACACACCATAGCCGGGTTCGTACCTTCAAGGTCAAGATCACATTTCAAGGTCTCACTAAAAATTGGTCAATATTCGTGTCTCAGCCATAACTCAGAAACGAATCATAGAACAATTGTTAAACGTTTTACAAATGTTAAGGACAGTCAGAAGGTGTGTCGCGTATAATAGTTTCCACCACATCTGCAATGTGAAGGTCACAATTGACCTTCATATGTTCAGGGTCGCAAATCATGTCTCAAGCATAACTCCAAAACTGTTACGGCTACAGTCATCAAACTTCACACAATTATAAAGGACCATGGGAGGATGTGTCACATACCATAGCCGGGTTCGTACCTTCAAGGTCAAGGTCACATTTCAAAGTCACACTAAAAATCGGTCAATATTCGTGTCTCAGCCATAACTCAGAAACGAATCATAGTACAATTGTTAAACTTTTTACAAATGTTAAGGACAGTCAGACGGTGTGTCGTGTATAATAGTTTCCGCCGCATCTGCAAGGTGAAGGTCACAAGGGGGGGGGGGGGCATGTGTTACCTTAGTAACATTCTTCTTGTTTATGCATACTTTGATTGTGTTACTGCGTTCAGTTGTGGAGATATGGCTGCTCCACCTCCAACAGCTTGCGGTTTTACACTGGCCAACGCACTCGTTAATTCATTGGACACTTTGACAGGTGCACAAATTTTATCGCACGTGCCAGAGGCTTTCGTTCCACAGCCTCATGCAGCCTCACGTCACCTCCACAGTGGATCGACCAATGCAGGCGCACAAACCACTGCTCAAGACTATTCAGTCCCGGCGGCAATCACAGGACATCCAGGACCCACGGCACTGGACCACTGCTCGTTTGCGGGTTGAACTTCAGCACACCGGCATCAGAATGCACCCATTCACAAAAAAGGCACTGCTCATACAGTTATTCACAGACAATGTTGCTTCCAGGGAGTGCGGTCTTCTGCCATCTGTGCATCAATCCAGTGACTCGATTTCTACCACAGAAGGGGTCCCGGTGACCAGTTCTACATGGCCCAGGACGCTATGCGCTACACAGTCACCTGGTGGTCCCCTGGGCTTATCCGGGAGTGCCTCTTCTGTTCTGTCTGCTGCAACCAATGCCATGCCAGTGGCTCATATCATTCAGTTAACACACTCATCAGACATACTGGGATCATCAACTGTTACTTCATCTTTTGCTAACTTTTTATCCAGTGTGCGGTTTACTACTTCATTTCCCAGTGCGGTACCTGCGATCACTAGCGTCTCGACTCTTCCCATGGACTCTATATCATCTACTACACGGCCGACGCCAGTGTTTGCATGTGGTTTTTCCACATCCGGACGTGTTTCCATCAGTGCAACTTCTGACAGTGCATGTTTCAATTCGTCCACAATACGTGCTCCGTTCATTTCACTTCCCTGTCACTGAGACATTCATGCAGCTACAAGCTTTCCTCAGCAGGACATTTCTGACACTCATTCTTTGGCCTACCAACTTCAGAGCCAACCCTCTAAACTTGCAACTGTTGAGAACACTTTGTTGTCTATCCAGTCTACCCTGGCTGCCAAGCATCGTCCACATTCCACCATCTCTCCAGTCCAGGGCGGTGCTTTGCCTTGCCAGGAGGTTCCGTGTATGATTCTGCACACCTCTCCCTTTGGACAGTTACCTTTGAGTCATTTGGTCTTACTTCCTCCATTCGATCCATCATTAAGCTCTCTGCTCAATTCTCCTGGTGTCCCCCTGTCGAATTTGCCAGACATCGACGTGGATATTAGTGTGAGTCTCTGACACGATATTCTCTCCAGCAAGGATGTTAATTTAGTGCACCTCATTATGCCCACGCTTGAGCCTACCGCCTCCCATGGCACCTCAGATGCCAAGCACGATTCCCGCCTCTCCAAACACTTGACTCTGCTGAAATTCATTGAGGCGTTTAACAAATATAAAACCGCCATTTGTGAGGTTTTCCTGGGCCGTCGAGCAGAAATCAGACATGACCGCAATTGCCGCTCAGTATGGCGATCTGTTTTATCGATACCACTTGGCCTTCGCAGCAAAAGCAGCCGCTTGGTTGCACAAAAATGTCAAGGTCAGCTGGGCCGTCCGGGACAACACTATTTCTTTTCAACCTACTCACAATTGTTTACAATTGGCTGTAACGTAAGTGCAAGCCCTACTTCGGAACTAACTCAAGCTTTTAGAGAACTTTTCCAAACAAGTTGGAAAGTAATAGAGTGCAAAAGCACGAAAAAGATCGAAAAAAGGGTCGAGCGAGACCAGCGCTCGAAATTACAGGTAGTCAGTATGCACACCCTTGCGTTTACCGAGCACATGCACAACAACCGTGCCGTCAGTTCCTTTTATTTCCACCATTTGTACATGGTCGGAAATTATTGTGACTCGTGCTACTTTGCTGTTATTCTTCGTGAACAACTTATTATATGTGCTCTGCTTTTCATTGTGTGCAAGTGGATTGTATCCTTTTATCAAGCTATCCAAAATTGTTTTTGATTAATGTTATTTTTGAACATTTGCTTGTTTCTTCACACTTAATCTTGTTTTTCCCCCACGTGTGAACACGACCTTTGTGCTGTTTTCCGTCAGCGGAAAGCTTGATTCCATTTTCTTTCATATAATGCCAAAGACTATTCCTTGTACCTCTTGCTTGCAAGTGAAGCATGTGGACGACTCTCATTCCACATGTGTCACTTGCAACAATTGCACTCAGGCCCAATCATTTGGTATTTGTGGGGTTTGGTCCTCTAAATTCTGGGCTTCTGTTAACAAGGTGGTTCTGTCCAGAGCTAGAACCCCTCGTTCTCGGGGTAAGGGTAGCCATGCCGTAGCAGACTTTCCTGCTGGTGCACGTGGTGACTCTGTCACACAGGATTCTGATCTGTCTTCTGTGGCAAGTTCCTCTGCAACTGTTGACGGTGCTAGTTCAGTGATACCTGACGTGGATACCGTGGTCTCTTTGTCTTCTGATGTCACTCTTGAGGCATCTGTTTTCGTAGAGAGCTTCTCCGAGGTCAGCTCGGTGACCCTCTCCGATCTGCCTCCTACGCCGTCAACAGTTGCTGAGGAAGTTGTTACTACAGATCCTATTCTGTCTGATGGTGGCTCTTCCATCTCCTCTGGGGATGGTCTACAGTCTCGGGGGACCGAGGCTGTATCTGCTGGTGTGTCTGTGTGCTCTCGCCCCCCCCCCCCCCCTAGCCTCGCGGCGGGTCTGTGCGGGTTTGCTGTCTGCTCTGTCTCATCTGGCTAGGTTTGCTCCTAGTCAGTTGAGCCGCTCGGTCGCTTCGGCAGCGATTCCTCGTCCCTCGAGTGAATCGTTTATTGTTCCTCCTTCCGCTGCTAGTGTGCCGCCTAGCAGGATGGTGTTGGGACGTTGGCATCCAGGGCCTACCTCGGCAGTGGTCAGTGATAGCCCCTGTTAGCTGTCACTCTCGGAACCTTCGTCCGGTGATTCCTCACTGTGTTCCGAGTCTGGGTGTCGATCGATGCTTGGCGTCGGTCTCAGAGGATGGGCAGTTGGGGCCGTCTGCCGTGCAGAGGCCAATGACAGGTTCCTGTCATTCTTGGGACAATCCTCCGGTGTCTTCTCACCGTGTCCTTGGTCCAGCTACCGATCGACGTGCGCCGTCGGTCTCTTTCGAGGATTTACAGGCAGGACCTTCTGTTTCGCAGAGATCAGTGATGGCCCTGGACGTCACAATCGGGACTATCCTCCGGTGTCTTCTCACCGTATCCCTATTCTGTCTGCCAATCGACGTTCGCCGTCGGTCTCTTCTGAGGATTTGGGTTCTTCTACCAGAAGGGTCCATTGGGAGGACACTCCGTCGGGCGATGCTGCTGCGACGGATTATCAGGGTGACATGCGTCAGGACACTTTGGCGCTCACCCGGTTGCTTTCTGGCAACCCTCAAGTTGGCCTCCCTGTGCCTCCTGAGGCACAACCTCCTTTGGTCGGTCGCCGAGATGTCTCGCCTGGCCCCTTGGATACTGCTCGGTGTTCCCAGGAGGTTTCTGCTGGTCAGCCCGAGTTGGGATACGTCTCCTCTGCTACGGATTATCTGGAAGGTGATGCCCCCCCCCCCCCCTCATCAGTCTTGGGGGCAGGCTTTGGATTTCGTCTTCGGCTTATTGCCGGAAGTTCAACCTTCAGACCAGCCATCTGTGACCGTCCGGCCGCGGTCCACTGTGGAGCGCCGTAACCCTGTTGAGCCTTCTAGCTCTGGGGCTTTGCGTCCTCTGCAATCGGCTCAGGTTGTTGAGTCCTTCCAGGGCTTAGTCGCCAAAATGTGTTCTAAGGCTCTCAAGGGTTCCTTCTTTTCTAGAGCTGATGCCTTTCTGCCTTCATCGCGGTTTCGTGTTTACGATTCCGTCTCTCCACCAGTCTTCCAAGGGATGACTACTGTGGATGAGGATTCTTCTTCCGTCGAGTTAACTAAGCCTAAGTCGGCAGTTCTCCCGATGTCGGTAGTTGAATCAATGGTGGGCCTGTCCCGAGAGATGCTGGGTATGTTATCTCTCGCGGACCATGTCGTCGCTGCTCTGGCTGAATATTTTCCACCAGGGGAGTTTGATGACGCTCAGGCGCCTTTTCGCGTTTTGTCACAGGCACTTGACACACGCTTACGCCTGTAACACGGCTAATTTGGAGCTGGCACGTCGGGGTGCAATGTTGGATTCTTCTCCATCCCTTTCTTCTGAGCAACGTGCTGTTCTGAGGTCTGCCTCTTTGGTGGGACCTCAGTTGTTCCATGGTTCCGTGGAAGCTGTTCGTGGCGAAGTTCTTCGTCATTCGAAGGACCAGCTTTAGCTGCGACAGCTTGACCAACCTGCTGCTGCTGCGGGTGGTGGTCGTTCCAGGCCCGGCAAGCGTGCTGCTGCGTCTGCCTCGTCGGTGACGTCGGCTACGCCTTCGCCTCCGTCTGCTCCTTCTGCACATAAGAAGCGCCGACGTGGCCAGGCTCGCTGGCAGCCTCAGGCAGGAAAGTCTCAGGACTCTGTCACTTCCCGAGGTGGTTTCTCCTCTCGGGGGCCTCGTCGAGGCCGCAAGTGAAGGTTCTCACCTCGATTCGCCTCCAGTCGGGGGATGGCTGTCGCTGTTTTACGACCGTTGGACAGAGATAACGTCGGACCCTTGGGTCCTCGACGTCATTCAATCCGGTCTGCGACTGTCCTTCCATCGGCACCCCAGTTTATCTCGGGTGCCCCTGCAAACTCAGGTCCCTTCCGATTCTCTGCGTCGGGACCTTCTGGTGCAGTAGATCGACAATCTCCTCTCCCAAGGGGCGATCGAGGTGGTCAGGAACACCCTTTCACCGGGGTTTTACTCGAGACTTTTCTTGGTGCCGAAGAAAAACGGCCAATTTCGTCCTGTCATCGATCTGAGTATCCTGAACGAGTACATTATAGCTCCTCGTTTCAGTATGGAGACTTTCCGGTCGGTTCGACGTTCAGTTCATCAGTGCGACTTTGCTGCCAGTATCGACCTGAAGGATGCCTACTTCCATGTATCCATTCATCTGGCGTCACGGAAATACCTTCGGTTCTCGTTTCAGGGTCGAGTTTATCAATCCAGAGCTCTCCCGTTCGGTGTCACCTTCCACCGTACTCAGTCGGCTGTGACTTCGTCAGCCTACCTGGACGACATCCTCCAACGGCACCACGATGCTGCTGTTCTGGAGTTAGATGTCCGGCAGTTTCTTTGTGTGCTAGCGTCGCTGGGTTTCAGAGTCAATCGCGAGAAGTCGGATCTCCTTCCTTCTCAGCGATTCCGTCATTTGGGGATGGATTTCGACACTCTTCACAATGTAGTGTCTGTCCCCCATGCTCGGGCGACGATTCTTTCCGCCTTGACTCGGAACCTGCTTCAATCTTCCTCGGTCTCGGCCAGGACTTTCCTTCGGATGCTGGGCCTTTGCGGTTCGGTGACAGATCTCATTCCGCTCGGTCGCTTGTTTGTCCGACCTCTCCAACACTTCCTGTTGGATCATTGGCGTCCGAATGTAGATCCGCTGGACCTGGAACTCACTATTCCTCGGTCTCTGCTTTGTCACCTCCACCCTTGGGCCGATATTCCCTGGCTGACACAGGGTGTTCCATTGGATCTTCCTTTGGCCGATCGCATCCTTACTGCGGCTGCCAGCGATCGGGGCTGGGGTCCGACGTTGGATAGATAGATAGATCTTTATTTTGCAGTATACTAGTACATTGATTAGAAAATAACATTACAACAAACATGAACATAAGCTAGTATACGGCATGGAAATGGCATAGCCTATAAGGCTGTCTTCCTGCCATTCCCGTAAAAAGAAAGATATCAAGTTTCTTTGGCATCAGTGTATCAAAGTGCTTTCCCGAAGACGGGGTTGTCTGATCTTTTATTTATAATTCAGGGGGGCTAGAATGTATTTGTGAATTAAGGGATGGGGGTAGGAGGATGAGATGTCAGAAGCTTACAGCTGGCGGATGACACAGTCGGGGCACGTTGGGTTGTCACATTTGGAGTTAGGACGCGAATAATTATTCAAGGCTTTATCAATTAAGGACTTTTTAAATCGGGGTCTATTTAATTGCTGGATTTGTGAGTCTATACTATTCCAGGTTCTTGGGAAGGAGAACTGTGTTCTTGGTTTGCGGGTATCTAATTTACCGGTTTGCCTTGTATTCATTCCTGAGGGGTTTCTATATACTTGAAAGGTATCATCGAATGACATAGGGAGTTTTTTGTTCGTCCAGTCGTGCATAAAAAGTGAGACGTGAAGGCTGTAGAGATCATTGAATTTCAGAATGCCACAATCTCTGAAAAGGTGATCTGTATGAGAGAGATATGATTTTTTTGTTATGACCCGGACAGCTCTTTTTTGTAGTTTTAGAATTCTACTGGTGTGGGTCGAATGGCCCCAGACCTGGATACCATATATTAGATGACACTGAATCAGTGAGAAGTATAAAGTTTTCATTACCTTCGTGGGCAAGAAGTTCTTTGCCCTATTTAGTACAAAAATTGCAATTGCTATTCTTGAGCACACCACAGATATATGCTCTTTAAATTTCATATTTTCATCCATATGTACGCCAAGAAATTTTATAGTTGTTTGTTCTTGCTCGTTACCAACTGGCTCAATAGTTGTATTGTTTAGAAATAGTTTAATATCGTTTACCTTATACGAATCGTTTTGTGGATGAAGTAGCATATATTTGGTTTTGTAGGGTTGAGGGCTAGTTTGTTGGCAGAACACCAGTGGTTTATTTTGTCAAGTTCGGAATTTATACTTTCTGTAAGGGTGTTAAGATTGTTACTTGACCTATAGGCCGTTGTGTCGTCAGCAAAGGAAAGTAAACTGAGTTCTGTAGATTCGTTAATATCGTTGATGTACAGTAGAAATAAAAGTGGGCCAAGAATGGACCCCTGTGGCACTCCTGTATTTATTGGTAACGTTTCTGAAATGGTATTCAAGAATGAAACAAATTGGCTTCGTTCAGATAGATAACATTGAAACCACTGATGGGCAATACCTCTAATACCATAGTATCCCAGTTTCTGGAGTAGGATCGAGTGGTCAATGGTGTCGAATGCCTTGGAGAAGTCTAGAAATATGGAAAGGGTGCAATTCTTTGTTGGTTTGTCATTTTCCGTTACCACGCTATTCAGTAGGTGCAATATAGGGTGGACAGTTGAGTGTTTTGTTCTGAACCCAAACTGGTACTTATATAAGATTTTATGTTTGTCTATAAAATCCACTAGCCTTTTATACATTAACTTTTCAAGTATTTTTGAGAACGTCGGGAGAATACTAATGGGGCGATAGTTATTAAACATTTGAGAGTTACCAGACTTGAAGACTGGTATGACTTTGGCTATTTTCATTTTGGTTGGCACATGACCGGATGAAAATGAAGTGTTGATGATGTGTGTTAATGGGCTGGCGACCTCACAAGCGACGGCTTTCAAAAGTTTTGTAGACATTTCATCTCGATCTCTTGTTGGCTTTGAAGACAATTTGGAGATACTATAGATAACCTCCTGTGTATTCGTTGGCGTTACAAATAGTGAGTTTTCATTATTGTGCTTCATATAATGTGAAAAGTGAATATTTGTGTCGGGCACTTGGTCACCTACTGATTTCCCAATATTCGCAAAGAATGCATTGAACTTGTCAGCAATTTGTTTGGGGTCGTTTAAAGTGATATTGTTAACGACAAAGGTATTTGGGGGCTCAGTTTTCCGATCCAATTTATTAATGGCTTTACGTAATATTTGCCATGTTTTTTTGAGGTCGTGTTTATTATCTAACAAGATATTATGATAGTAGTCTGACTTGCTTGCGCGTTTGGCACGATTGAAGATGTGACAGAACTGTTTGTAGTTCGCGATATTTTGGGTTGTTGGAGATTTCAATTTTTTCCTGTATAGCTTTTGTTTGTGTAGGGAAGACTCTAATAATCCGGCCGTCATCCAGGGCTCGCGTCTCATATATTTAGAATGTACCGATGGTATTTCCAATGGGAAGGCTTCATTAAATGCTTTGTAAAATGTATCGATGAACAAGTCGTATGCTAGGGTGACATCGGATGTGTCGAAAACGTCGGAAAAATCACTGCCTAATAGGAGCCTCTTGAAGTGGTCAATATTTTCTTTCTTAAAGGAGCGGTTATGACTTTGTGTTGGGCGTGCATTTTGTTTCTCCAAGTTGCCAATGCAGAACGTTGCAAAGTGATCACTGATATCCGAAATGACAATCCCTGATACGTGTGTAGTGGAGTCATTACTAAAGATATGATCAATAAGAGTTGCAGAAGTTTCGGTAACTCTCGTCGGCTTAGTGATGAGGGGCAAGAAGCCTGAGCTAAATATAGAGTCAATAAAAAGTTCAGTTTTGTTGTGACTAGTGAAGTTGAGTAGGTCAATATTGAAATCGCCCATAAGGTAGGCTTTTTTATTCTCCAGGTTGATTTTATTCAATAGTTCGGACATTGTGGACAAGAAAAGGTCAAGGTCGGCTTTTGGTGCGGTGTTGGGTCTATAAATGATTCCAATAATGCATTTCTTTTTAGAGGTTGTTTCGATGAAAAGAGATTCAAATACGTGAGGTATGAAAATTGACAAATCACTTCGTTGTTTGAAGCTAATGTTGTCATTAATAAATAATCCAACACCCCCTCTGCCATCATCATCTGTTGGTCGTGTTTGATGAATTAAAGGGTGATAGCCTTCGAGTTCAAAACATATATCTTTTTTTACTTCAAATATTTCAGTAAGCCCCACAACATCAAATATATTTTTCCTAGGGTACATGTCACATAAAAGATTTTGAATGTTCTCAAAGTTAGCATTCAAACTTCGGCAGTTCAAATTAAAAAGTGAGAATGACTTAGTTTTTTCTGGTATTTGCTTGCTAAAATTTTCTGGTATATAATACTTACAGCTCGAATTGTCAATAGTGTAGGGCGGGTCAGTGTCACTACCATCTATACCCAGTGAAGTGTTGAACTTGGATATGAAGTCATAAGCGTCAGAATTCTGAATCTCATCAAATGGAATATTATTAGCCATAGTCCACGATCAAGTAAAATTTACAAAAGAAGTCGAGCACTTGCGAGAACGCACTGATGCCAAAGAAGTATGTCAGGGGACAAGAAGTCATAGAATGACGGGAATACCCTTTTAAAGATATGGTCCAACGTATAAGACAAGTAGAGAAACCAGATGTTAAAAGACACCGTACTCTAATTCTTTCGTGTAGACACGCTCACTTGTGCCCACACAAATGCGGGTAATCACACACGCACGCAATCAAACACCTACACACTTAGTGTACATCCTGCCAGCAAATACAGGGTGGTTGGAAGCATATACCAGAGAGCATATATATGCCTGAATATCAATGGGCATGCAGTCGCATACCCATGATGTGGATTCATTTAGTGGGTAGCTCTGCAATATTGAATCTGTGACGAGGTAGTCAGATTGCATGTATCTTACATTTTGACTATGGTCGTCGGATGGGTGAAAGAGATGGGGTGGTGGTACACATGTCTTTTCGGTTTCAAATTAGATACCAAATTAGCGTGCCAAATTTGCGTGTTGTGCGCGTTTTCATACATACAAAACAGTCGCCGCGGATCGACGTCAATCCGGGGGATTCATCTAATGGGTAGTCACACAATATCACTCCTGTGATGGACAAGGTGACAGAAGACTTTCTGTGTATCTGCTGACTAAGGTTGTCGGGGAGGTGAAGGGTAGGTACACATTGTCGCGTGCGAACCACAAGACTCTATTTTCCACTGGAAGACAGAACCCCATGGTTCCCACGCTACGATATGTTGGCCCACTTTCAAATTAGTTATCTAATGTGCGTGTTGCGCTCACACCGGCCTCAATCCAGGTGGATTCATCTAATGGGATGTCACGCAATATCAATCCTGTGATGGGCAGGATGATGGAAGACTTGCAGCGTATCTGTTGACTATGGTAGTCGGGGAGGCGAAGGGTAGGAACACATTGTCGCGTGGGAACCAAATGACTCCACCTTCCGCTGGAAGATAGAAGAACCCTAAGGTTCCCACGCGACGATATGTTGGTCCACTTTCAAATTAGTTATCCAATTTGCGTGTTGCGCACGTTTTCAGTGTAACACAAAAAAAACCTCGCCTTTACTTGGCTGCATAAGGGTGTATACACATAGATCCTTTTACCCACACATTCGTGCAGATGCACGCATGTTTACAGGGATGTGCTCATTTGCTTACATGAATGTGTGGAATTTTAAATACAGGCAGCACACCTTAAACTGTAACACAATGTGTACAGCGATCGTTTGCATATTCAAGGGAGGTGATATTTAAGGATATGGGATTGGGATTACCAATTGTTTCATTTGGGCACGTATATGGGAAGATTTCCAACGTAATAAGTCACACATAAGGCGGTATACACATAGATCCATTCACCTACATACTCGTGCAGATGCACGTGTGTTCGCTGAGGTGCATTCATTTGCATACATAAAAGCGTAGAATTTCAAATACATGTGTCGACGATGGTCGTCGGAGAGGTGAGGGGGATGAAGGGGTGGAGGGGGTTAGGGGTTGGATGCACATCGTCGCGTGAGGACCACAAGACTCCGGTTTCCACTGGAAGATAGAACCCTATGGTTCCCACGCGACGATATGTTAGCTCACTATCAAAATAGTTATCCAATTTGCGTGTTGGGCACGCTTTCAGTGTCACACAAAGACAACTCGCATATACAGGATTGCAAAGGCGGGGGGGGGAGGGTTATACACACTGATCCTTTAACCCACATACTCGTGCAGATGCTTTCCCGTGCATTCGGATGGCTAAATAATTTTTGGAGGGTACAGTGATAAAGGGTGGAAATTTAGGGCACGCTGTGTGTATACGAAGTACTATCTAAGATAGTTAGGTGGATGAGGTGGAATGAAGGAGAAACAGTGGTCCTATTTAAATCGAATGAAAAAAACAGAGGTCCTTTTTAACTGCTTGAGGGCGAGATTTTTGGTGGTCTAAATTTGTTCTTCCAAACCCGCTCTGCCACAAACCACCGGAGAGCGCCCACATTCACCCTCCAACAATCTGCAATACAACAAGTTTATATAAACAAAATATTTTGTTTTGCGTTTAACTGAACACGTGCACGTTCGCATTTGATATATTGGTGAAAGAATGAACATTACCTAATTTGTTTTCCAAAGACTTTTCTATCTCAGACTGTTGGAGACCGCCCACTGGCACCCTCCAACAATTTGTGACAGAGCAAACTTATGTAAACAAAATATTTTTTGCGTTTGACAGAACGCGTATACATGCGCAGTTTATGTACTGGGGAAAGCATAAACATTACCTAATTTGTCATTTAAGAATTGTTCCATCTCGAATAGGCACTATATAACATGTCGCAATAAAATAAACTTGCATAAACAAACGTATACGTGCACATTTGCTTTACGCGGGAAAGAATGAGAATTACCTAATTTGTTGTTCAAAGATTATTGCATCTCAAACAATTGGAGACTGCCCATAGGCACCCCCAATAATCTGCCATTGAACGGACTTATATATACAAAATACTTGCTGCGTTCCACTGAGCATGCAAACGTGCACATTTGATGTATCGAGGAAAGAACGACCATGACCTAATTTGTTATTCAAAACCTGTTCTATCTCAAACCAATGGAGACTGCCGATTGGAACTCTCCAATAATTTGCCACAGAACAGGCTTATGTAAACAAAGTATTTTTTGCGTTTGACTGAACATGAAACATGAGCAAGGAAAATGTTGTCCGTCCTGGTACAGGTTACATATGTAATAAAATGTTTATCTGTTTTAAGCTGATGATATGAACATATGGAAGAGTTGTTAATGATTAGGTATCTATTGCACACTCATTAATTGCGAGAACATGCTTATACATGCATGCACTTACATGCACATATGCAGAGCAGTTCGCAAAGGGGGGCAAAGGAAAAAGGATACAAAAATACACAAGCATGGTGGGGAGGGGGTGCTAATCAACCCCCGAGCATTACATCAACCTCGATAAGTTCATATATGAATCCGTGGTAGATGTGGAGGTGAATGTAGTAAAGGAAAAACTGTGGTCCTATCGGAGTCGAAAGAGAACAATAGTCCAATGTAACTGATTGAGAGCTAGATGATTTTTCGTGGTCTAATTTGTCACATAAAACTCGATCCATTACAAGCCATTGGAAAATGCCCATGGACATTCTCCAATAATTTGCAATACAGCAAACTTATATAAACCAAATATGATTTGAGTCCGACCGAATATGAAACATAAACATGGAAAATGTTGACTTTTGATCTGGGTAAATGATTGGTTAAAAATGTGCGGGGTGGGGGGTGCATAACTAGTGAATGAGTAGATCGAAACTTTGCCAAGCATTATGCAAACTTATATAAACCAAATATGGTTAGCGCCCGACCGAAAATGGAAAATGTTGACTGTTGTTCTGGGTAAATGAATTGGTATTAATGTGTGTGTGTGTGTGGGGGGGGGGGGGGGGGGGGTAGTGAATGGATAGATCGAAACTTTGCCAAGCATTATGCATAAATACACCAGTATGGGATGGTGGGGAGGGGGGGGGGGGCGGTCTTCATCAACCCAGAGCATAAAAGCGAAACTTATATGAACCAAATATGGTTTGCGCCCGACCGAAAATGGAAAGTGTTGACTGTTGTTCTGGGTAAATGAATTGGTATTAATGTGGGGGGGGGGGGGGGGTTAGTGAATTAATAGATCGAAACTTTGCCAAGCATTATGCAAAAATACACCAGTATGGGATGGTAGGGGGAGGGGCTGGGGGGGGGGGGGTCTTCATCAACCCAGAGCATAACAGCGACCTCGATAAATTCATATATAAATTCGTGTATATGTGGATGGAGACGGAGCAAATGAAAAGAAGTGGTCATATGTAACTGAAAAGGAGTGGTCCTATGTAACTGAAAAGGAGTGATCCTATGTAACTGATTGGGCATGAGATCATTTTTGGTAGTCACATAAAACTTGTTCTTCCACTACAAACCAATAATTTGCAATAGAGCAGACCTATATGAGCAAAATATTGTTTATGTTTGACTGAATATAAAACGTAAACATGGAAAATGTTGGCTTTTGCTCTAGTACTGGTTACACATTCATGTTATGTGTTTATAAATGATGGCGTGAACATTCGGAACATTCGGAAAAGTTAATAATGGTTGTTCTTTTTGTTTGCATCCACATGCAAGTATTTACATACATATGAGGGTAGTAGTGGTAAGTGAATAGATCTAAACTCTGCCAAGTCGGAAAGGAGAGTATGTATGCACAAATTTACCTATATAGGGGGGGAGGGGGGGTTCTTCTCCAACCCCAAGCACGGCTGCAACCTCGATAAATTCATGCATAAATTCGTGTGCATGTGGAGGTGCATACACACACACACACACGCGCGCGCACACAAATAATTATAATTATATGTGCGCGCGCGTGTGCACGTATGTGTATAAATTTTTCATAATCAAGGTCTCTATATAGGTAATTTATTGCACATAAAAAGAATTCGGAGATATGCGAGGAATCAAGACACTATGGGTGTTGGTGTGACTTCCTACTCGACATATTCTTTCCATCTCCCAGATACAGATTCCCTAAACTCCAGAATGACTCTTACACCGGCGACTCTGATTCTAGTTTTGAAATGTTTATCGGTCCTCAGCTTATAGGCTATAGTAGATAGTCTGCCCCCTCTCTTTTCAGAGAGGGAGGTAAGTCAGTTCTAATGCTTTTCCTTGTCCCCTTAAGCTTGGGTGCGGCCTTTAACATGTCCTGTTTATCTCTATCATTCCCTAGTCTAATGATTAACGGTTTGGGTGGTGGTGGTGCTGAGTTTGAATTGCCAATATTGGAGGAGGGGAGCCGGTGTATATTAACAGCACGACTCACAACACGGGATGCATCGGAATCGCTATATCGTAAATCTTCCTTGAGAAACTGTTCAACTCTGCAGTATGGATCTTCTCCAAATGTCTCACTAACTCCATACAGGAGGAGATTATACTTCCTGTCATGGATCTCACCCAGGAGCCGTTTCTCCTCGAGCTCGGTAATTTTGGCATCCAACTTTAATTGAATATCTGGAATTAATACACCTTCCACATCTTCAAGCTTTTGAGCATTATACTCCACAGAGTGAATTAAGTCGATATGTTCCGATTTCATTGCACTAATTGTTGTGTTGGATCCTCTCGGTCTGTCTTCTCACGGCGAGTGGGACAGCGAGCAGGTGGGCCTTCATATCAACCAGAAGGAGCTCCTTGCTCTTCTGTTGAGTTTTCGGCTTTGGATCCCTCATCTGTCGGACCATTTTGTCCTACTTCTTTCAGACAATTCGACAGTAGTGGCCTACATATGGAATCAAGGAGGCACACATTCGATTACCATGTATCGGCTGTCTCGGGATCTTCTGTTGGCGCGGGATGTGAACGCTCGGGTGTCCATTCGACACATTCCCGGGCGTCTCAACGTCCTAGCAGACTCCCTGTCCCGACGCAACGGTGTCCTTCCAACCGAATGGATGCTACATTGGTCGGTGTTTTCAGGCGATTTGCGAGCAGTGGGGCCGTCCTCAGGTCAACTTTTCGCTACTCGCTGAAATCATCAGGTAGAGACCTTTGTCTCCCCTTGTCCAGATCCTCTGGCATTTGCAGTAGACGCTTTGTCTCTGGACTGGACAGGTTGGATCGACTATGCCTTTCCTCCTGCACCGATTCTTCCTCAAGTATTAGCGAAGATTCGTGCTTGCAGTTGCAGGATTATTCTGATCGCACCTCTGTCTCCACAGAGGGTGTGGATCAATCTGATGCGGCGTCTGTTGGCAGATCGGCCGATTCGTCTATCTCTACGTCGCGATCTTCTTTCCCAGGGTCATCCCAGGAAGTATCACAACAACCTGGCGAGCCTGTCCCTTCACGCTTGTCTTTTATCAGGTCCAGTCTCCGACGTAGAGGTTTTTCGAGACGAACAGTGGAATGGAGTGCATTTCTGCATCGCGGCGACATTCCGCTGGTATGACTTATGCTGCGAAGTGGAAGGTTTTCTGCCGCTGGTGTGCAGATCACAATGTGGATTACCGTGATCCGTCAATCGCTCAAATTGCGGATTTTCTGGTATATCTTTTTGGCCTCCAGCCTAGTACGATTAAGGGCTATCGGCCTATGCTGTCTTATACTTTCTCTTATGTGGGAAAGCGGTGCATCGGTCGTAATCTTTTTCTCTCCAAACTTATTCGGCACATTTCTTTGAAGAGGCGTCGAGTTTTGCGTCTTACACCCAAGTGGAACTTGGCGTTGCATTGTTTGGAGGGGGCGCCATTCGAGCCTTTATCTGAGACCGATATGCGTTTTCTCACCTATAAGACGGCTTTTCTTCTAGCGTTTGCTTCTGCTCGACGAGTCAGTGAGCTTCATGCGCTATCTGTTGATTATGCATTCTTCAGAAATGAGGCTAACAGTGTCACTTCACTACTGATTGCTCTTTTCTGGCTAAAAATAAACTTCCTGATTCAGTACCCCCTCCCATCTGCATTCGGGCTCTCCCTGCTGTCGATGGCCGGAGACCTCTTCGTTGTCCTGTTCGTGCGATCAAGACTTACATTACTCGCACTCAGTTCATTCAGAGGGATCGGAAGAGATTCTTTCTGTCTCTCATTCCTAGGAGGCAGTCTATCTCTTCCCATTCTATTTCCAGGTGGATCTGTCTTGCAATCAAGCTGGCTTATTTGTAACAGTAAATATGATCCCCCTGGAAAATTTATCCAGCGGACTAGATTTCCTAGGAAATACCATCTGGGAGAATGGATTTCCTAGGACATCCATACCCAAAATAGGAAAGAAAATCCTGGTACAAATGTAAACACTGATTACATAAACAAAAACACTCAAGGAGGTAAATATCATGACTTGGATATTATTTCTTAGTGATTTCAATGGTGGAACTTTTTCCCCTAAGGAAATTCGGTTCTATCCATGAAAAACATGAACAGTTTCCTGAAAATAAACCCTTCAACTCATGTTAGTATTTTTACCATAAAATAATCTTTTGCCTGAAATAATGTTTATTGAAAGATGACGTTGTTTACTCTTTATTCTTATGCCCTTTCTCTGTGACCTTTATTGGATTAAAATACACATGATCTAATTTCAGACATCATTATTGGCATTCTATGGTTAGCTGTTAACAAAAAATAAAGAACAGTGTTACTGTATTGTTTCCTTGGACAAAATCATGTCGATGAAATACACAAGAAAATCAATAGTTTGTTCCATTTTAATGGTCATAGCACTGAAAATCTGGGTTTTGGGTTTTTTTTTTTAAATTAGAATCATGTTCATGATGTAATGTTTCAAGAACGGGAATGAAAATCCCACCTCTAGTTGGGATGGGTGGGGCAGCATCTTGCTCATTCATGTTAAGACTGATCAGACCCTCTCATTGAAGCCACATTATTTATCCATTGTTGCATGTATAAACTACAAAGAACACACACCAATACCAGCACAAAATTTTCATGGAGGGTAATGACCTATTTTCACCTTATTTTGTTGGTGTTAAAACTAAACAATAATAACAACAACAATACAGGATAAGATTATCAGTGTAGAGAAGCCTCTCTGTGAATTCTATCCCACTCCACATTATTATATGTTTGTTGTCTTAGAGAATATCAATA
Source organism: Pictodentalium vernedei (assembly GCA_031216915.1). Taxonomy (NCBI): domain Eukaryota; kingdom Metazoa; phylum Mollusca; class Scaphopoda; order Dentaliida; family Dentaliidae; genus Pictodentalium; species Pictodentalium vernedei. The sequence continues at coordinate 135,112,182 of CM062296.1, read as the reverse complement.
TTTATATGGGAGTATTGACAAACATTGCATTAATATTAACATTTTTAGAGGATATTTTGTTCTATTTTGAGATGGGATTTCCTAAGGAAATCCTATCTGGGTGGATACTATTTTGGGAGGATAGAATCTCCTCTCACATATTCTCGCTTGTCTGCGTCGGATCTTGTTTGGAACCGGTTTAATGCTCATGCTCATTCCTAAGAGGCAGTCTATCTCTTCCCATTCTATTTCCAGGTGGATCTGTCTTGCAATCAAGCTGGCTTATTCCCGCTTGTCTGCGTCGGATCTTGTTTGGAACCGGTTTATTGCTCATGAGGTTCGTGCCATTTCTACATCCTGGGCGTTCTCTAATTCTGTTTCACTCCGGGATGTTATGAATGCGGCTTACTGGAGGAATGCCTCTACCTTCTCCTCCTTTTATCTCCACCACCTTCAGCAGCAATCTGAGGACCTTTATTCTTTAAGCCCTCTCGTTGCTGCTCAGGCTGTGCACCCTCGTTAAAATTGTTTTTATCGAGGTTGTGCTTCGCTCAGCCTTGTTCTTTTCAGGTGCTTTCTCTCTATCTTCATTACAGGTTTCGCTATTGTTCTCTGCCATCCTTGCTTTTCTTTCTGCTACTCTTGTTGGTATTGGTTATGTGATTCACCTCCTCCTATTGTTTATACAGGCAATTGTAAACAATTGTGAGTAGGTTGAAAAGAAATTAAAATTTTTTAGTAAATTTTGTTTCTTAACATACCTACCACAATTGGTTACCGGAGGCCCACCCTCCTTGGGGATATCATTGATATCGATGCCTTCCCGCTAAATCACAAACTTCTCGTTGGCTGAAATACTGAATTGACGTCACGGTTGTTGCGCATGCGCTCGGTAAACGCAAGAGGTGTGCAAGGAGAATGCCTGTAATTTCGAGCGCTGGTCTCGCTCGACCCTTTTTTCGATCTTTTTTGTGCTTTTGCACTCTATTTACTTTTCCAACTTTTTTGGAAAAGTTCTCTAAAAGCTTGAGGTAGTTCCGAAGTAGCGCTTGCGCTTACATTACAGCCAATTGTAAACAATTGTGGTAGGTATGTTAAGAAACAAAATTTACTAAATTTTAATTTTTAGTTCAGTCTTTGCCAGGCTAAAAATTCAAACCTGCTTTTAATATCGAGGCACCAATCATCTATCAAAAATTCTGTCCCCTGGGTTCCATTCCACGTTCATCCGTGCATTCTCCATCATTCTCCTCTCCCAGGCCATTTGTTGGTTCGCTACTCACATTCTCAGGTGCTCCCAATCCACCGTATCGGCGCCCTTGTTTAAAATTCAACTCTGCCAAGGGATGCTCTGTCGGAGCTGCCTGGAAATTTGCACATCTTTGCGTTATCTGTCGTCTGCCGCACCCCCAGTTCCTTTGTCCCAAGAATCTCACTCCCCACCCCCCCCCCCCCCTGTCAGGCAATTAACTCTCCAAATAAGCATCCACTTTCCTTCCCTCCTGTCTGCATGGGGCCACTACTCCAGTCAGCATCCCTGCCTTGGCCTCCGCTCCAGCTCTCCACCCCGATTGCCACTTCACCTTTTCCTTTCTGCAAGGCCTGACCTACGGTTTTGACAATGCCAGTTCAACAATTGTTTGTCGATGCCAGTTCAACAATTGTTTTCGGGGCATCCAATTTCTTCCAGCCGATTCTCAGGTGCTGCCCAATTTGCGTTCCGCGTTGGATCATCCGACAGCAGTGGCTGACCTCTTGGCCTCCGAGGTGTCAGATGGCTTCCTTCTAGGCCCTTTCAACAAACCTCCCTTCCCCACCTTCCGGGTCAGCCCCATAGGGTTGGTTGAGAAAAAGTTTACCAAAAAGCAACGTCTGATTATCAACCTTTCAGTCGCATGCTGTGCCCCTAGCCATTGCCCTATCAATTCACTCATCGATAAAGATGACTGCTCTATGTTCTATATTACGATTGATCATGCCATTCCCGTCATCTTGGCTCTCGGCTCTCGGCCCTCGGCCCTGGCTGTGCAAGGCAGAAATCAAATCTGCCTTTAAGCTTCTTCCAATTCATCCCTCCCTCTGGCATTTGTATGGCATACAGTGGAATCACAAATTCTATTTTCACACGCGCCTTGCCTTTGGCTGCCGTTCCAGTCCAAAACTTTTCGACCAGCTGTCCCAAGCCATTTGTTGGATCGCCATTCACATCTACCTCCTCCCCAACATACTCCATCTTTTAGATGATTTTTCTCGTAATTTCTCAACCTTCCGCCGACCACCACCAGACATTTCGAACTTTTCTCCACGTTTTTTCCTCTGAACGTTCCCCTTTCCACTTCCAAAACCGAGGGTCCCACTCATTGTCTGGAATATCTTGATATCGTCCTTGACACCGAGCGCATGGAATCTCGCCTGCCGGACGACAAACTATTACGCATTTCCGCGTTGGTAGGTTCATTCCAATCAAAAAAATCTTGTACTAAACGACAGTTGCTCAGCCTGTTGGGTCATTTAAGTTTTGCCTGTCATGTGGTGGTCCCTGGGCGTTCCTTGCTCTCCTACCTCATCACACTCTCCTCTTCAGTCACCAAACTCTGGCACCACGTTTCGCTCTCTTCCCCGTTTCGCAGGAATCTTGCTATGTGGCATCTCTTCCTTTCCCATTGGAACGGCATTTTCATGTTTCTGGATGCTCAGTTCACAACATCTTGAGACTTGTCTTTGTTTATCGATGCCAGTTCAACAATTGTTTTCGGGGGGTACTTTAAGGGGCAAGTGGTTTCAGCAGACATGTTAACTCATCCGGAATTCACAGGAAAATCCAGATATTTCAGTGTAGTTCCCGGCCTCCCAGACGGGAATCAGTTTTGGACCAAAAATCCCAGAAAACAACAGTCGAATATTTCATTCCCATTGTAAGTTATGTAAAAGGTATCGGGAAGTTTCGGCCTTGAGAAGTTTCGGCCCTGGGACGTTTTGCCCTTGCGACATTTTGGCCTGGGACGTTTCGGCCTTATAGAAAGAGGGTGGAGAGACAACGTAAATAAAACAGATTCAGCCGAAGAATGTTCTTCCAATGTGTGTACACTGATTTTCTGCCGGACAATACACATACTTGTGCAAAGAAATCGAGCATTCTTCGAAAGGAGTGGATTAATAAATAAAAAAAATAAAACATGTTAATTCTGTGACGCCACAAGAGTAATTTTTATTATTAGATACTATCTAATGGCGAAAATAACCTATTGTTCCCATGTTTCCCTCGGCTTATGCCATTATGTGTTATTTCTTGGCCCCACTGATTACAGTGAAAACAAGTCATGGCTCCCATGGATTTCAGTTCATTAATTATTCCATTGGTTGATTATCTGCATTATCAACACGGCAAGTAGTTTGCCAATGTTGGGAATGTTCACGTGATAATGCCAGTTTATTAAATAATATTAAATCTGAAAAAAGTGTAATAATTTTGCGTTTATTCCTTGAAAACGCTGCAGAGAGGCTTTTTCAATGAATAAACACGAAATTATTGGTGACAGATATATATATATATAAAAATTAGAGTTAGTCTTATCTAGCAATGCATTAAATTATATTAAATCTGATAGAATTGTAATAATTTGGCGTTTATTCATTGAAAATCTGAAGTGAAGCCGTTTCAATGAATATTTACGCGAAATGTTTGATTTCGGCCTCAGCCTGGCTACTTGGGCCTTCACCCGACTGATGTCGCATGTGATAGCCTTCCATTGCATACAGTCCAGGGTGATTATTTCTGCATATCTAGACGATATCCTCCAGAGGCACTCCAATGCCGACACACTGTTGAGTCTGCTCACATTGCTAGGGTTCCGAGTCAACGAGGAGAAGTCGGACCTGGTCCCTTCTCAGTCATTTTGTCATCTGGGGATGGGCTTCCATACTCAGCTGAATATGGTGGCGGTTCCCCGGGCGAGGGCTGTGATTCTCTTGGCTTTCCCCCGACCCTGACCCAGTCCATGCCCACGTCAGCTCGGAGTATTTTCTGGCTGCTCGGTCTCTGCAGTTCGGTGACTAATCTCATTCCTCTTGGTTGGCTGCATGTCAGACCTCTCCAACACTTTCTGCTCAGTCGTTGGGGGGGTGGGGGCGAATGTCGACCCTTTGGACCTGGGTGCTTCAGTTACTAGCATCTCTTCATCATCACCTTCTTCCCTGGATGGATGTTCGATGTTCAGTGGATTATGCAGGGAGTTCCATTGGACTTGACCATATCCGATCGTGTTCTGATGGCAGATACCAGGGATCTTGTATGGGGCACGGCATTGGATCCTCTAGGTCTTTCCCTTCATGGTGTATGGCACCATGATCAATTGCAAGCAGCTCTTCACATCAATCAGAAGGAGCTTCTTGCTCTTCTTCTGAGCTTCCGGCAGTGGATCCCCCATCTTTCGAATCGTCCGGTTCCTTCTGCTGTCTGACAATTCGACAGTAGTCGCTTATATTCGGAACCAGGGCGGCACACACTCTATTCCCATGTATGAATTGGCTCGGGATCTTCTACTGCTAGCTCAGGATGTCAACCCCGGGGTGGTGGGTCATCTCAACGTCAAAGCCAACTCCCTGTCCCGACGAGGGAGGGTCATTTCTGCCAAGTGGGTGCTTCACAGGGTAGTGTTCGAAACCATAGGGTGGACACATTTTTGTGTCCTCGTCAGACATGTTAAGTTTGAAAAAACTCAATTTAGTGAGATTTTTACGCAGCGAAGCTTGTTTTTCCATACGGGACAAAAACTGTAATACCAACACCCCCCCCCCCCCCCCCACCCCATTCATTACTTTTAAAATTCATGACCACTGCGATAAGCACTGGGCAAAAATCTGTCTTTAGACCTGTCAAACCCTGAAAATAAAGTTAGTTTAATCCAGTGGAGGAGTAATGGGGGGGGGGGGGGGTCAAGAGGGCCCAGCACTGCCTTCCCCCGCCCAGTTCCAACAGTTGGCTCCTCCAACACCCAGATTTTTTTTTAGCTCACTGAAGGGAGCTTAACTTATCACTTGCCATCCGTCGTCGTCATCCGTCGTGAACTTTACATTATCGACTACTCCTCACAAATTACTAGATCAATTTGAACCAAATATGTCAATTCAAACATGTACAAATAAACTTGCTGCACCCACAGGGGGGCACCACAAGGGGCATAACTCTGATAGCACCCATGAATTTCTATCCGAAATTCAAAAAAATCTTCTTCTTCAGATCCACCAGGCAGAATTCTTTCCTATTTGGTATACATCATCTCTAGGGGGGTCAGATTCAAGTTTCAGGCAGAATCTTTTGATATTTGGTATGCAACATTGTGGGGTGGATCTGATTCAAGTTTGTTCAAATCGGCCCCCTGGATTCATATTTGGGCTCACTATAGAAGCTTGAATTCGAACTTAGTGCATTTCAGGCAAATTTCTTTAAAAATCTTCTTCTCCAGATCCAGGAGGCAGAATCTTTTGATATTTGGTATGCAACATTGTGGGGTAGATCTCATTCAAGTTGTTCAAATCGGCCCCCCTGGGTTCATATTTGGGCTCAGTATAGGAGCCCAAATTTGAACTTAGTGCATTTCAGGCAAATTTCTTTAAAAATCTTCTTCTTCAGATCTAGCAGTCGGAATGTTTTGATATTTGGTATGCAGCATCCTTAGAGGGGTGAGATTCAAGTTTGTCCAAGCCATGTCTCTAGGTCCATATTTGGGCTCACTGTGGGAGCCCGAATGATAACTTAGTTCAAAATGAGGAATTTTCTTTAAAAATCTTCTTCTTGCAGCATCCTTGGGTGGGGGGGGGGGGGGGGGGGGGGGGGGATAAGATTCAAGTTTGTTCAAGCCATGGCCCTAGTTCCATAAAATTTGTCTCTCATGCACTTCATTCCTTTATAGCGTTGATGAACCATGTCTAACTGAATGTGACCCCCAAATACTTCTTTGGACCACTTTGGCCGGTGAGCGATTAAGGCTGCTTGGGGCCTCTTGTTTTTATTTCTATTCCTTAATACAAGTACAGCACCCTCAATTCTGAGATTCCCCAAGATTCCCCCCCCCACCCCCACCAAGTCACTAGCAATGTCCCCCCCCCCCCCCCCTCCAGATTTCAGACCAGACCATGGTTCCACCAATGGTGGGATCTGCCTTGTTCAGTCAGATTTGTGGCTTTGTCAAGATGCAAACATTTACAAGAAAAGCTACATTGTAGCAAAACTCAACATTTGAGGAGTCTCTAAGCTGAGTAAGCTCTTACCATGGTTTTCAGGGATAATATGCAATTGTTGTGCTTATTAAGGTAATTAGACATTCCTCCAAAATGGGCTTTTTTCTGTCCCGTTTCTTTCTGTACAGGTAGTTCCCGCAGTAATCATTCCCACTTCAAATGCCAGTGAAATTGAAGAAACACAACACAAGTCATATTTCTTGTGATTTTGTTAACTTTTATTGATGTAAGTCGTGATATTCAAATCACTTTTGTTGGTTACTCACTCCGGTGTTTTCACCAATATCTCTCCGAATGTCGACTTTAGGGGTTCGTTTTTTGTACAGAATTTGTTTTCAGTTATTCTTTCACACATCTGAATTACCTTGTCAAGACAAATGTGAGGCCATTTGATTGACAAACTTTTTCTTCTTCCACGTTCCACTCAGCTTATTTATATATATACCACTCAAAGTTTGCTAAGCACCAAGTATATCCAACTACCTGTTTTATAAATGAAAAGTGTATATATTTTTTATTTAATTATATCTTTAATGATTTAAGTACAGAAATTAAGATTTTATTTGCGTCTGACATTATTTTTTAGCTCTTGAATACAATAACCATGGAAAATGGATTTTACTGGTAAAAGAGGAAATTTTTCAATTTGCCAAAAAGTTGACGGAGCGAACTGGTATGGCTTCAATATCGAGTATGAGGCCCATTACTGTTAATTACAGCTTGACAACGCCTTATCATGCTCCCAATCAGGTTCTTGGTGGTCCTTTGTGGATGTTGTTCCATTCTTGGACCAGCATGGCACCAAGCTCCTGGCCACTTCTTGGCAGGACTTGACGGGCCGAAATTGCAAGCTGCAACTCATTCCAAACGTGTGCGATTGGACTGAGGTCAGGGGATCTTGCTGGCCAGTTCATACGCTGAATCCCCTCACTCTGTCGGTGCTCCCCGATAGCATGGGCAACATGAGGACTGGCAGCATCGTCCATCAGAATGAATCTATCACCCACTGCACTTGCATACAATCTGACGACATCCAGGATCTCATCAATATACCGCTTTGCTGTCAATGTACCACGTTCAAGGACACAGAGCTCTGTACGTCCATCCCTGCTGATGCCACCCCAGACCATGATTGATCCTCCCCCATAGCGGTCATGCTCAGCAATGTTGTCTTCGTGGAATCGCTCTCCTGGTCTTCTCCATACCGTAGAATGCCTATCTGTGTGGTCCAGGCAGTACCTTGACTCATCTGTAAAAAGGACAGGTCGCCAATCTTCTTTGGTCCATCCAATGTGGTCCATGGTCCATTCATGCCGTACCTGGCGATGGTTCTGGGACAGCGGAATGCGAATACATGGTCTTCTCGATCGGAGACCACCTTCGTGCCACCTTGCCTGGATAGTCTGCGTTGAAACATTTACCGCGGATGCATTCTGAAGGTCACTGCGAAGCTGGGTTGCTGTGTCAAAGTGATTCCTATGGGCCTGAATGATCGAAAACCGGTCTTTAGCTGCAGATGTTGCCCTGTCTCTGCCACCACCATGCCGTTGTAGTACTGGTGTGCCATACTGCTGAAATCTTGCCCAGGCTCTGATGATCACTGTATGGTGCACACCAAGGGCTTCACCAACCTGACGATGGGTAGCCCCTTGCTCCACCATCCCTACAGCCCGCCACATTTCTTTGTTACCTTCAAAGGGTACAGGTCCATGCTTTGGAGACCTTTTCGTATGTGAGAAAGCGTTGTACTAATCCGTACCTCTCCAAGCTTATTCGGCACTTTTCGTTGAAAAGGCCTAGGATTTTTGCAGCTTACCCCAAGATGGAATCTTTCTTGGGTTCTGCTTTGCTTGGGAGAGGGGTGGGGGGGCGTTCAAACCTTTATCTCAGGTGGATATGTGTTTTCTCGCATACAAGACAGCTTTTCTGATGGCTTTTGCCTCAGCCAGAACGGTTAGTGAGCTTCACACCCTCTTGAGTGATCCGGCCGTTTTCAGGAGCTCCGCCAACAGTGTTACTTTTACTACTGATTTCTCCTTTCTGGCCAAGAATCAGATGCCAGAAACTACTCCACTTCCTATCTGTATCAGGGCTCTTCTTCTGCTGAGGGTAATATCCCTTTGCTCTGTCCAGTTCGTGCAATTTGCATTTATCTCAACCGGACACAGTTCATTAGGAAAGGCAGGAAATGATTGTTTCTGTCTTTTATCCCTGGTTGACAGAAGATCTCTCCTCAGTCCATTTCTCGATGGATTAGTCTTGCTATTCGCACATCCTACGCTCGTCTCGCAACTGACATATTTCTGCCCATGAGGTTCGTGTCTTGTCTACCTCCTGGGCTTATGCTAACTCTGTCAAGTTGTCGGATGTTATGCAGGCAGCCTATTGGAGAAATGCTGATACTCTCTCCACCTTCTATCTGTGTCAGTTGCAGGAGCAGTCTGAGGACCTTTTTCTTTGGGCCCTCTTTTTTCTGCTCAGGCTGTTGTCTACCCTAGTCATTAGGCTTCTTACAAGGTCAGTTCCAGCCATGTGCTTGGTTACTGTCCTTTTTGTCTGTGTGTCATACAGAGCCATACACCTCATCTCTCATTGTCTTTTCTAATGTTTGTAATGCTATGGTTTTATAGGCCTAGAGAACTCTTCATCTGTCCGCTGTTCCAGCACAGTCGGGTTATGTGGGGGTTAGTTATGTGATTCCCACCTCTTATTGTCTATTAAGCCTTCTTTCCTGTTGATCACATAACTCCAATGTTGGCAGATTCAAATAGAATGACACATTGGTTATTTGTCTGGGCACTGGTTCTAGAAGCTGTGGATTAGTTAAAAGAGAAGAGTGTCCCCTCCTGGGTTTGCGCCGGTCGCACTCAACACAGTTTTGGCTTATTTTTTCTTGGTGATTTTGCACCACTTTTCTTTCCCAAATTGCTTGGGAAAGGAGAAAATAAAGAGTATTTTTCTGAGTTAGGGACTTCAACTGTAGTGTAAGCCTGTTGTAAACAATTGTGGTACTAAGATATAATAAGAAAGGAAATTTACTGAAAAAATTAAAATTTCTATTTTGTTTATTTCTGATGCTTTAGCCCTTTTCACACAGAACTGAATTTACTGGGTTCAGTAAATTCTGTTTCTCTAGTTTTGTATATAATTTCTGCGTGGTTGGTCTTTAAGACTACAACAGCAATTCTGTAAATTTATATAAAGCCACCATTGACGTGATGTGTTTACAGTCGTTCATTTCTGTGGAAAGAAGTTATGTTTCTTGCAAAACAATGATTTACAGTAGTGTAATCAAAAAAGCAGACAGAAAATTCTGAATGGATTCTGACTGGGTTGCGATCTGATTGAAATTAGAGCTGTAGAAGTAGAAATGCAACTACATTGAATCAAAGATGCTATTGTTGTTTGTCTTCATGATTCGGTCCCAATTTAGGGAAAAATGTTGATATGAGTCATCCATAACGTAGAATGGCCCTGATATCCACCGTGATCTGTCTCAGTTTACAACATGTTCAGGAAGTGTTCATAGTCACCACCTGCTTGATAGTGTTTATTGTGTTCTGAACAACAAATGCTTTAATGGGGATGTATTGGTTCATTCCCACTAGACCAATTCCCTGCAGACCAACTCCCACGAGGCCAATTCACAAAAGACCAATTCCCCTTAGACCAACTGGTGTGTTCTACTTTAAAAATAATTCTATATCAATAATTTGATATATTTATAAATATTTATAAATGTGTTTAATGTTATTGATATTCAAACCTAAAAATAAGCAGTCTGACATTTCCAGAATGAGGTCCCTAGAGGGTGAATTTGATGATGCTTTCCCATACAGTGGGCCAATTTATCCTGTGGGTACCTCTTTCTGTTTAGTTTTGAGACCATTATTCAGATTGAGGTTCACAGAGGATAAATTTAGTGATGCTACCCTGCTGTGCAGGGTAGCATCACTAAATTCACCCTCTGGGGAACTCATTTTTCAGATGATAGTCTGCTCATTTTCTGGCTTGTCGATATTTTATAGATGTTGGGCAGGTTTTTATAAATAATTGTTTTCCTAATTATCCTTAATCAACCCTTAATCAGAAAAACTATGTAGTTGGTCTAAGGGGAATTGGTCTAGTGGAAAGACACCAATGTATTTATTGGGGTTTGACAACACTTCTGATAGCTGGGATCAACTCGTGTTGCACACTTTTAGGTAAGGACCGAATAGTCGACCTTTCAGTTTGAATTCCAATGCTCTAACCACTGAGTCACTGTACTCCCTTAATAAACATATTCCATCCGAGATGACGTGTCACTTCAAAAGAAACTCTCTTTTTCTCGGTTTTCAGTTTGCTTGTGTGTGCTTTGATACAATATAACATACTTTCATTTATTTGTTTCATATGTTTTGTATTTCCTTTCAGTGATTTGCGTTATAATAAAATAACTTACCTACCTGATGCATTCCAAGGTCTGCACAAGTTGAAAACGCTGTGAGTTATTAGTTTTATTTTGTTCCGGCCAACAGAGACTAATTGATAATACTGTTATGGGTAGTATTGGTTGGGGACAAACTTCTCCATCTATGACCTAACATTGACAATAGCTGCACTTTTGATGAAGGCTTTATATTCTGAATTGATGCACCATGATTCGCTTTGGGGAATTAACCCATTAGAAACTGATGGTATATTCTATGCCAGTTCAGAGCCATCACCTGTTAGAGTCTATATTCGTTACCTGGGCTTGGGGTGGGAGGGGGGTGCAGTCAGTATTCGAGAAAGTATCTATTTTATGACGTCGGCTCTTATCACTAAAATAGACTGGAAAAGCTGCCTTTCAGGTTCAGAGTTTTAAACAAACTAGTACTACTGTGCATTAAACTGAAAATGATAAGAAATGTATATGATGAACTAAGTAATATATAAGGATACTTCTAATTACTTTTATTTTTATGGATGTGCTGATTCTAGTGTAACTGAAACACTACACTGTAATTACAAAAGTTCTCTGTTCACTACAAACAAAAGCTGCACGTGGATGAATCGAATGCTGAACGCGTTTCAATTCCAATAACTATCCCGTTTATTGGTAACAAAAGCAGCTACATCAATTACGAATAACTTTCACTGGCCAACCACTGGCTTAAATAATTCAGGGCAAAAGTCGCAATTTAACTGGGCTAATTATTTATCCGTAAAACACAAACCAAACTCAGTTGTCAGAAATGACCTGGTCAGCCGCGGACATATGATTCCAAGAAAATCATATATCGAGGGATGACCACATCGATTCTATAATATCTGTGTCCAACTCGATCGACCGACGCTCACGTTCCAATCACAATTATCAAGTACGTTTTCGTGTAACGAAAACAAGAGTTAAGAATGCAGCAAATATTCTCTGTTCACTACAAACAAAAGCTGCACATGGACGAATCGAACGCCGAACGCATCTCAATTCCAATAACTATTCCATTTATTGGTAACAAAGGCAGCTACATCAATTACGAACAACTTTCACTGGCCAACACACTGGCTTAAATAATTCAGGGCAAAAGCCACAATCCAACTGGGCCAACTATTTATCCGTAAAGCACAAACCAAAATCAGTTGTCAGAAATGACCTGGTCAGCCAAGGACTTATGATTCCAAGAAAATCATATATCCAGGGATGACCACATCAGTTCTATAATATCTGTGTCCAACTCGATTGAATGCTGCTTGCGTTCCAATCACAATTATCAAGTGTGTTTTTGTGTAACGGAAACACGAGTTAAGAATTCAGCCCCATATTCCCTGATTAACTACAACTGGACAATTTAGAACTAATATTTCAGGTCGTAAAAATCTATCCTCTCCATGAACATCCAGCTCACGAATTAAACATTCGCCAGCTGAATGTTCGTTCAAGAAAATCTCTTAAAGTCACTTACTTAAAATAGTCTCCTGTGTATCAGACAGACTCCTAACGAGCTACGGATCTCCATGCCATGAAAACGGCGAAACCCTTGTTGCTTCCCCATTCTCGTGCCATCATCTCATAACTTTCCCAAGGAATTCGTTCGGACAATTTAATATCCGACCAACAGGCTCAGGGGTCTATCACATCAACAATAAATCTAAGTTGGTCCTACCTGTACGAATCCAGAAACCTGACTGACTCAAACAAGCCGCAAACCCTCTGCACAACACTTCTGCACACAAAGAACTCAGTCCGTGCAAATCGATTTATACAATTCAACGTGATTATTCATGCAGCATTCAGGCATTACATCCAAGCGAGCACAAGATTTCTCGGCTACGCATTCTATCGACACACTTTCGGATCAAAATAAAGTTATGATGTTTATTTATGTAATGGGGTTTAAGGTTGCATACTTATGCACAATGGCCAATCGTGACCACAACATGAATAGAAAGGCAAGCCTAACCAATCGTTTATACCCATGTTGCCCCATTTAGCAGAACTCCACCACAGGCATTGGCCACTGGACCTATCTTACCAGTAAACTAGAGCCTGTTTACCACAGCAAACAAGCACTGCCTCACTTTCGGGGGTCCCCACGGGGACCTAGGTTAATGTTAAGCATTGACAATGACTACTTGTCACAATAACACATGATATGGAGACATTTTGTACAAAGAGACAAGAACAATGTTAATCGAGAGGGCAGGAGTTTTATGACATGTAAACGTTTGTGGGTCAACCATTTTCCTTAATGTTAAAAAATCTTAACTTGTAATCAAGTGTGATTGCATAATTTTCCGGTGAAAGATTCTGCAATTCTGTTATTTCCATTATTAAAAGTAACAAAATGAACCTTCTTTTATTGTCTACAGATGCCACAGGTGTTTTTCAACAATTACATGATTCTTAATTGAAATTTCATCGCCCGTCTAATAATTTCAGAGGAGATAACTGTATTTGAAGTTGATTTTCATGGCAAAATAAGTTTGGGATGGTCTACCAAAATCCAAAGTGCATGCCGTATGGTACCTAGGCACACTCTTGAAAATTATGTCACATTTCAGTCTGCTATCCTGACAGCTATTGCAAGAAGTATATTAAAGAGCTTAGAAATTATTTTACAATTAAAAATCTGCCATTGTTATCCTGCTTATTTCTGCCCAATACTACACATGTCTATAAATATCGAGTAATTGTTATACAGTAGAACCTGTCTTGAGAGACCGCCCTTTGGGCCACACAAAAGTGGTCTCTCAAGACAGGTGGTCTCTCATAACAGGTTTCAGGTTTTCTCAAGTAAGTGAATAACCAACCACAAAATTCAAAAATGGAGAAGAATGGATTTTTGTAATTACTTTGTAGTTGTTCTTTTTTATGAAGTTTTTGTAACAAATTGAAAAGGACTGTTATAAAAATTATAAAAATAAATTTGTGTTGAAAATCTTCATTGAAGATTTTCAACACAAATTTATTTTTATAATCCTATCTGTCACATTTCAGGTATGTATGAAATTGTTTATTCAGCAGTAATCCCAATCTTTTCACAGGGGTCTTATAAAAACATCTCAATCTTTAATGAGTTATGTAACTGAATAGCTAGCAATTGAAACTCAATTAATAGCTGTTAATACTTTTAATTATGTTAGTATAACCACAATGGATTTTCCAATTCCAGAACAGGTAAAAAGTTTTTGTCATGGTTTCAGTCTTCAAAGGGGCGGTCTCTCAAGACAGGTTCATTATGGCATAAAAATACAAGTTGGTACCAGGTCACAGTGGTCTCTCAAGACAGGTGGTCTCTCAAGACCGGTGGTCTCCCATAGCAGGTCCATTATAGAGTAAAACCAATGAGTGCCTGGCAGATGTGGTCTCTCAAGACAGGTGGTCTCTCAAGACAGTGGTCTCTCAAGACAGGTTTTACTGTAATGACATGATCTATTACATGTATATAAAGATGACACAGCTGAAGTAGCTGCTGTACCATTGCCTTTATTGAGAAAAAAGCCACTCTCCAGAATCTTATTTGTCAAAAAAGAAATAAGTGTTATGAGAAGGTGAAATGTTTTTTAACACATCATTAACGCTCACATTTATTTCTCCATGTTATGTCCAGGAAATATGCGTCCAGTGCCATACTGTTGTATTCTCCGATAACACGGCTCTCGTTATCTCATTTGAGAATGCAGTTATAACACCAGTGTTCACGTAGGACCGAAATTGTCTGGAGCCACATTTTCAGCCATTCTTGATATTTTAGTCCCAAACAAAGTGCTTTGGTGCAAAAACGCTAATGGGATGGGATAGGTGTATTTCACTGACTGATTCAAATAAATTGATCGAGTTTTGAGAAATGAACTGTCAATAATTATACCACCCACTTGAAAAGTGGGTAGTATATAGTGTTCACTATGTCCGTCCGTACATCCATCCATTACACTTTGGGGGGGGGGGGGTACGGTACACACCTGCTATCTGCAACTCCACCTAAACCAGTGAACAGATTTCATTGAAACTCTCAGACCTTCTTTGATATACATTGAAGATGTGCACCTCCTATTTTCTTTTCAGATATTTTCATTTTTACAGTTTTCCATATTGAAAAATGAACTTTGTCAAATTCATTTGACATTCTGTACAGATCTGCTATCCGCAACTCCTCTTAAATCATTGAACAGATTTCATTGAAACTTTCAGACATTCTTTTACATACATTGCAGATGTGCACATCCTATTTTCTTTTCATATATTTTCATATTTACAGTTTCCCATATTCAAAAATGGTCTTTGTCAATTCAGGTTTTAGTAGGGAGGGGTATAGATCTGCTATCCGCTACTCCTCTTAAACCATTGAACAAACTCCATTGGAACTCTCAGACCTTGAAGATTGAAGATGCGCACCTCCTATTTTTCTTTCAGATATCTTCATATTTTGATGTCCTTCCATCCGTCTGTCCATCAGTTACACTTTAGGGATTCTTCCAATATATATTGAAGATGTGCACCTCCTGTTTTGTTTTCAGATATCTTCATTTTTAGGGTTCCCATATTTAAAAATGGGCCCTGTCAATTCAAGCTTGCGTGGGGGGTTGTTGACATTTGCTAGCCGTGACCTCTTTTAAACTAGTAAATGGATTTCAATGAAACCTTCAAACATTCTTTTACATACAGTGAAGATATGTACCTTCTATTTTGTTTTCAGATATTTTCATTTTTACAGTTTCGCATATTGAAAAATGGGCTAATTCAAGTCAAGCTTCGGGGTGGAGGTGTGGGGGGTGGGGGTGTGTGTGTCAGTGTTTGTGCTCTCTACATTAAACACACTTTGACTGTTGTAAAATGTTTCTTGGTGAGAGTGGATAGTATCATTTAGTGAGCAGTGCTCACAGTTTTTCTAGTTTCAAAAGTGAACGTACAACTGATCACAGAAAAAATCTGACAGAACACAAGAGTTTTGACAAAATCCTCGGTTGGTGAAAGTGACGTCACCTAAGTTATATCTATGCCACTTATTTAATTAATGATCAGGCTGATTGCTGTGGGTATGTTTTTGCACTTTGATAATGATAGATCAATCAACTGATTAATGTTTATTGACTGGGCTTTGACACAAAAAATGGAAAACACAAGTTATTAAAGAATTTTATTTGCAAGTGTTTTCTGTCTTTCATGTTAGGTAAAGGGTTAACAATGATTGGAGAAACTTGACTGTTCTGTGCCATGTTTATGGACTAGCTGCACATGTTGAAATTGACCCTATATAGTACTAAACAAATAATAAACATTTGAAACCCATTTGTTTTTAACTAAACCGTCCGCAAATCTGTCTTAATTACAAGCATGTAGGCAATGAAGGGTTAGGGTTATAGATCACTTGCGACTATGCCCCCACAACATATCGTCATGTGAGAACCCTCTAGTGGAAGATAGATTCTCGCATGACGATATGTCAGATGCAGCTTACCTCCTTTACAGTACCTTGAGAGTGGATTGTAACTGAATTACCTGCAGAGTGGAGTTTTCACCCAAGCTATAACTTTCAAATTTTGTCCATATCGACAAAAAACACAAGCAATGTTTCAGCCAATGGACCTCCGGGTTTAACCCGGAGGTCCAATGGCTGAAACTTTGCTTGTGTTAGTTATGCTTAGCAACAAATTTGCTATTATTGCTTGGGTGGAATCTCCACTCTGCGGGTGATTTAGTGATAATACACTCTCCACGTACTGTATATTCCTTTATATGTGATGACAAAACATGAAACGCACCTTGCAGTGATGGGGGCTATCCTGGAGCATTGTGGTCTGATGAGTTGGCTACATGGAGACATTTGATATTTTTTTCATGAGTACATGGTATCAATTCCTCTCTTTTCTTCTTTCTCTTTTTCTTTCTCTGAATATCTACCATCATAACACTATTGCAATCTTGAATAGCATATTGTTTTTTCTGATGTGTATATATTGAACAAATGCTGCATTTACTTGTTAATCATATACAAGGGAGAGGACGTGTCTTAAGTGTTCAGCACTTGTTGTCCAATCCTTTTGGTTTATTTTGACAATTAAAATATGTTTAAATTAAAATGACTGGGCTTAATGGACTGCAAGTCTTTACAAAAGGTAGTATTTAATTCGATAAATTCGGTATGAAGTATTTTTCGAATTAAATCCACCCTTTTGTGAAGTTCATAACCTACAATGTGTTTTATTGAAGAAAAACAAAATAATTCCCCTCAACCACTCCCTGACAATTATTAACGTTAAAAGTTTGTGCGAACACAATTTCCAACACCTTATTGACAACAGAAGTACGGTACTAATATATTTTTTTGTTTGTTTCGTCATCGATCATGCTCCTCAATGACACACCCACTTACATTCATAAATGAAAGAAAATTTTTTGGTGCAAAACTTTAGTCAATGAAGTTGTTTTGGTACCGAATCAAAATGTTTGGTGCAATTGGCTAAACTGGTACCCAACATCCTGAACACTGTATAACACATAGATTTTTTTGTTAAAATGTGATTCATACCCAACATTTACACATGGTTTACAAGATTATTTGACAGAGAAAGCTATCCAACTCGTTCCATTTTATACGGCATTTCTCATCCTCGTCAGTTGAATTCGATCTGAGCCTTTTTAAATGTTTGCCCAAATCGAATCTAGTGAACTCGGCTCATGTCTCTTGAACCTTTACCCAGCGCGACCAGAAAACAAAACTTCTTAAATAACCACGAATTGTCAATTTTGGGCCCCCAAAACATTGCTTAGCACCCTTCATTGAAACAAGCTAGATGAGCTTGTTCCAGTAGGTGGACACAAGATATGTTTTAAAGGCAATGACGTGTAAGCTGTGTGATGAATTTGAGAAATACATTTACAGCTATTGTCTTCAAACAACTGGCATGAAGCTCTAAGGCCACCAGTCTTCTGTCTGTAGGGAATTCGACGCCGTTATGGCCTGGCTAACCCCTATATTGACCATCACCTATGTTTGGATTCACTTGTCTGGAACATTTCAGCTGGTCTGAAAAATGAAAACTACGATTCGCTTTCCAACCAACTGATTTAATTATTCCAGACGATTGAATCTTGAAAAACATGAGCATACATTTCCTTTGAATTGACGAAAGATGGGAAGCAAAAATTACTTTGGAAAACGAAAATGGACAACACGGTCGCTGTGGGCTGGCCACTTTTAACAGGTGGGCAATATTTCCACATACGCAATAACATTCGATTTCAAACACTAATTATAAGAATAATCATCAAAAATGTAATTAATGCAGCACTGGGTACAACCTGGTGCTTCATTAATTAAAACTTTCTGATGATAATTTTTATTACAGTGGAGCCCACTTAATTGGATATCTCTTAACTGAATAACCCTGTTAATTGAATATTATTTTCAAACTCAAAACAATTTACCATACCTCCAGTACAAATTTTACCTGTTAATTGAATATAGGTCATAGAGTAAACTCCTGTTAATTGAATAAAAAGTCATGTAATCTGTCAAGAAATTACCATGCCTCTCCCCAGTTTTTCTTTATTTATAGACATATTTGGCCTCAGTGCATCCAATACAGGCATTCAGTCTATTATATCTTGTTTGACAGAGCTCATAGAGCTCTGTCAAACAAGATATAATAGAATAAATGCTAAGTTTATCTCCAGAATACAGGAAAGTGATGCAATCTCTGTTAATTGAATACTCCTGTTAATTGAATAATTTTCATAGCCAAAGTGACTATTCAATTAACAGGGTTCCATTGTACCAATGATGATGATTTTTAGCTCAACTTGGCAAAGTCAAGCTGAGCTATTGCTGTAACTCCTCGTCCGTCGGCAGACGTACGTACGTCCACAATTTCTTTTGGCACACTGCACAGGTCACATGTATGATCAGATCACTTTGAAACTTGGTACGCTTGTTTGGAGTGACCTCTAGATGGGAGCTATCGATTTTCTTCCATTTCTGTCAAAAAATGTCACTGGTAACGGCCTTTGAACTTAGTTTAGTCAGATCTCAATATTTCCCTTTGGCACACCCTACAGGGCACATTTATAATTGGATTTCCTTGAAACCGGGTATGCTTATTTGGAGTGACCTCTAGATGGGAGCTATTGATTTTCATCCATTTCCAGGAAAAAAACTGTTACCGCTGACAACGAGCTTTGAACTTAGTTTAGTCAGGCATGAATATATTCCTTTGGCAAACCCTACAGGACACATTTATGATCAGATCGGTTTGAAACTATGCTTGTTTGGGATTACCTCTAGATGGGAGCTATCGATTTTCTTCCATTTCCGTCAAAAAATGTTGCCGCTGCCAATGACCTTTGATGAACTTAGTGCACTTATGCATCAATATTTACCTTTGGCACACCTTGCAGGGTACATTTATAATTTTATAATCTGATCAATTTGAAACTTGGTATGCTTGTTTGGGGTGACCTGTAGATGGGAGCTATCAATTTTCTTCAATTTCCGTCAAAAAATGTTGTCACTGGCAATGGCCTTTGAACTTAGTTTAGTCAGATCTCAATATTTCCCTTTGGTACACCCAACGCACATTTATGAGCAGATCGGTTTGAAACTCGGTATGCTTGTTTGGGGTTACCTCTAGATGGGAACTATCGATTATCTTCCATTCCCATCAAAAATGTTACTGCTGTTAATGACCTTCAATGAACTTAGTGCACTTATGCATCAGTATTTCACTTTGGCACACCCATCAGGGCACATTTATAATCGGATCAATTTGAAATTTGGTATGCCTGTTTAGGGTGACCTCTAGATGGGAACTATTGATTTTCTTCCATTTCTGGCAAAAAATGTTGCTGATGGCAATGACCTTTGAACTTAGTTTAGTCAGGCATCAATATATTCCTTTGGCACACCCTACAGGGCACATTTATGATCAGATCAGTTTGAAACTTGGTATGCTTATTTGGGATTACCTCGAGATGGGAGCTATCGATTATCTTCCATTTCCATCAAACACTTATGCCGCTGGTAATGTTATGCATCAATATTTCCCTTTGACACACCCTCCAGGGCACATTTATGATTGGATAGCTTTGAAACTTGGTATGCCTGTTCAGGGTGACCTCTAGATGGGAACTGTCAATTTTTTTTCCATTTCCATCAAAAATAGTTGCTGTTGGCAGCTACTGTTGAACTTTGTATAGTCAGGCATCAGTATATTCCTCTGGCATGCCCTGCAGGGCACATTTATGATAGTATTGCTTGAAACTTGGTATGCATGTTCTGGGTGGCTTGTGGATGTTACAGTTAAAACTAGAAGTCCTGTCACGAACTGTGCGCTTATCTAGGCTTAATTGCGCGTAGGAATTGCGCGCAATTGCCATATCGAATGGCACCCAAAGCATGGCAGGTTCTCCTTGTTACCCAAAGCAAACACAAGCAATGTTCCTGCCAATGGACCTCCGGGTTACCCGGAGGTCCATTGGCTGAACCTTTGCTTGTGCACAGGCCCTATGTGCAGAATTTGATAGCCTTACCATCATCATAACGCGTAGATTAGCGCACAAATTGACATGCTATTTGTGTGCGTTTCAGGACAGGACTTCTAGTTTTAACTGTAGCTGTTGATTTCTTTTCATTTCAGTAAAAAAGTATTGTTGTTAGCACCAGCCTTTGGACTTAGTGCATTTTTGTAGCAACTTATCCCTTTTGGACTCTCTACAGGGTATATTTATGAATTTCCATAAAAAAGATAAAAAGACCATTGCCACTAGCCAGGACCGTCAAACTTAGTGCATTTGTGCATTAACATCTTCCTTTGGCATGCCTCAGAGGGCGTATTCATTATCGGGTTGATTTGAAACTTCATATGCTTATTCGGGTTGACAGAGATAGGAGCTATCGATTTTCTTTTCATTTCTATCAAAAAACTGTGGATGTCAGCAACAATCTTTGAATCTATTGCATTTGTGCATTTACATTCTTTTTTGACATGACCTACAGGGCACATTTATCGAAGGATTGTTTTTGGACTCAGCATGCTCATTAGGCGAAACCTGGACATGTAGATTATTTCTGCGAAAAAATTTGGCATTTACAATGACCTTCGAAGTTACTCCATTTGTGTATCAACATTCTTCCTTTAGCCAGCCTTACAGTTTACATTTAAAACACATGGATTGCTCTGACATTGCCACACACAGTGCTGTTATGTTGAAGTTTCACCAAATAACATTGGAACCATTTGAATAAATTTACCATTTCAAGTTTGTCACGTTGAGCTACAGTGTCATTGACACTTTCATTATTACATGCGTGTACATCCTTACCCACACCTGTATTACGACCAGTCCCTGGCGGTTGTATTGCAGATGAATGGTAGAAAAACTGGACCCCTACTAAGAGGTATGAATAATACCTCGGGGAAGTCTTGGTGTTTTCAAAATTTACCACAGCATCCAGGGTCTCCGTGGGAAAATAAGTGAAAGCACAGCCATTAGACAAGAAGAGGATGTTGATGTAATAGTCCTAATTGAGACAAGGATTAGACAGGATGAACAAATTGACCACATCAAGGAGTACTGTAGTTTGGGGCATGGTGATCAGAAGGTCACGAAAAATGAAGGAGGGCTAGGTATGTATATCAAGAAGGAGTTCAAGTAGGAGTTAGGCCCTACAATGATCGCAGTCCTATCTAAAGTCAATACAACAAATCTAATAGAATGCAAAATAATATGGCAGCAAATCAACACAAGAAACAGAATTGATGCTGTGGGTGCTGCATAAATGGCATTGGAAGTGGAGGAGCAACGAAATATGCAACACTCAGATTCAGTGTTACAGAACTGGTGAGCAGAGGGTTTCATATTATAGTTAATGGTCACAATGGGGACAGAGAGCAGTTGGTGGACATAAGAAAGTCAGAGTCAATGGGATGAAACGTTTTGAATTTACAAACGAACTGTGCCTAAATATATTGAATAGAGATGTAGAGTATTTGGGTAAACGGGCCTGGAAGTGGAATGATAGAAAGACCAAAAATTACTATGTATTTATTGACCCTGAATTATGGGTGGAAGTTATAGACATGGAAATAGATGATGAAGGAATTTCTGAGTTAGGCGTGATCACAAGTGGATTCCAGTTAGGGTCATTGGCAATAGAATAGCAAAACACAGGACATTCTTTCAGGATATTTGAATCTGGGAATGGAAGTAGATTGAGTTGGATAAGAACTTTGGAGAAATTGAAAATAACTTTCATGAGTTGGTCGGTTCAATAGTAAGCAGTCTACCAGATGCTGGAAGGGAAAGCACAAGAAAAATTTAAGTGTCGACAAAGAGAGTAGGATATAAGGTAAGTAACGAAAAATTGTACTGCATTTACAAGAAGTGGAAAACATGCGAAGACGAATGTTACAGGCACTAAAAGTGCGACAAGAAGTGCATGAAGAACCAAGAAAAAAGTTACTGTCATCAGAAATAGGAAACTGCACAATAGTAATCTCATTAATACAATTTGGAAAACATTGAGGTCAGGTTCCAGTGTAATCTGGAGATGGGTAAATGAAACTAACAAAGGAAATACAGTGAAACCCTGTTAATTGAATAGGCACTTTGCCAATGAAAATTATTCAATTAACAGGAGTATTCAATCAACAGGGATTGTGTCACTGTCCTGTATTCTGGAGATAAACTTGGCATTTATTCTATGATATCTTGTTTGACAGCGCTCCATGAGCTCTGTCAAACAAGATATAATAGATTAAATGCTTATGTTGGATGTACTGAGGCCAAATAGGTCTATAAACAAAGAAAAACTGGGGAGAGTCAGGGTAATTTCTCGACAGGTTACAAATTTTTTTATTCAATTAACAGGAGTTTACTCTATAACCTATATTCAATTAACAGGTCAAATTTGTACTGGAGGTATGGAAAATGGTTTTGTGTTGGGAAATTATATTCAATTAACAGTGATATACAACTAAGTGATATCCAATTAAGTGGGCTCCACTGTACTGTATTAAGATGGATGGCAAAAACACCCGAACAGAATTGCAACAGAAATGATAGAGCATTGGGAGAGAGGGTTAATGATAAAAGATGGGCAAGGAGTTTCTCCGGGATGTTAGATGGAAAGTGCAGAAAATTATTCTGATTTGTATGCAGGGAGATCTGTATATTGTTTTCATTTATTAAAACTAAAGAAAACTTCGCTTTATTTTCTACTGATGCCACAGGTGTTTTCTCAACAATTATATGCTTCTCCACTGGACCTTTCTCGCCAGTCTAATAATTTAAGGCGAGGTTAACTTTATCAAAAGTCGATTTTTCATGACGGGATAAGTCAGAGATGTTTTCCTAAATGCATGTTCCAAACGACATGTTCAATTCAGTATTTTGGAAGCAGCAACCTATGAAACACGTGACAACATGTGGCGCAATTTGTTGTGCATCAAGTTGTTTTCACAAGTTGCCTAGTTTGGCAACGTCTTACAAGCACTTCAGTGCCATCTCGTCGACTACAAGGATCAAGCTTCGGATCCATGAGACGCAGCCTCTCGTCTTCTACAAGTGTAGTAATAGACAGTGTAGATAGATATATGTCAGGAATTGTTGGATGTTTTTTAATGTGAGAGATCAGATAAGAATATACACCACAAAAGTAAGTGTAATTTAACAATATAAGTTATTGTGATGAATTGTCGCTAACATGGGCTGAGGTTTGCGGCTTGGCGCTTATGTTCAACCCAGACGCTCTGCGTCTCTGTTGAACATAAACTCCGAGCCTCAAATGTCAAACCACGCTACTGCCAATGCATCACAAAAACTTATTATATGTTCCATAAAGACCCTACCCTCATCCCAAAAACCACATCATGAAATGAAAAGACATCTTTTAAAGATGAGTTTAATGAATAATCCTTTCATGTATGCCGCAACATCACGGGACAAATAATTAATAAATCAGATAAGGTTGCGATCACTCCATCAAGTCCAAATCATCAACTGAGTTGCAATTTAAGCAACACTTCATTCTGAACAGCATCTGCAACATGTGTGAAAAATCTAGAAAAATGAAGCGGTTTGCAAGTCACTCCTTTGATGCAATACAGTTAAAACTAGAAGTCCTGTCACAAATTGTGCGCTTATCTAGGCTTAATTGCGTGTATGAATTGCGCGCAATTGTCATATCGTATGGTATCCAAAGCACGGCAGGTTATCCTGGTTACTCATAGCACACACAGGCAATGTTTCTGCCAATGGACCTCCGGGTTACCCGGAGGTCCATTGGCTGAAACATTGCTTGTGCACAGGCCATATGTACAGAATTTGATAGCCTTACGATGGTCATAACGAGTAGATTAACGCGCAGATTAACGTGCTATTTGTGCGCAATTCATGACAGGACTTCTAGTTTTAACTGTAATTGCGAAATGGGTAACCTCAAATAATTCACACGGTGATGTCAGATGGTAACACATGTTACTAGAGACCTAAACATATAGCCGAGAGGTCCTTGGTTCGAATCCCACCTGCGGCAACCGCGTTGTGTCCTTGGGCAAGACACTTCACCCCCATTGCCCATGTGGGGGCACGGTGATGCTGTGTACTAAGGCGTACTGCACGTCGATGGTGCACCTGTCTCCAACCAATGCTAACCCTGCTTATGTGGAGTTAGTATGTTGGGGAATGGGGAGCTGACAGTTGCTCGCCGTTGCTGGATGGTTCTCTCAGGGTACTCCGGCTTCCTCCACCCGTAAAACTGTCGTGGTCATGATTAGCCATTGTGCAGAAATATGTGACCTTAAACACCAATAAATAATAAATAATAAATATACCTAAACATATAAAAATTACAGGAACTCTCGTCAAATCAGAGGGCCAGAATTTCATCTTATTTGAACATGACTACTGCAATAAGTTTCAGCTGTGAAAAAAGTAGAGTTTTGTTCAGAACGTTCACTTCTGGAATAATGATTTTAGTTGCATGGCTGCTCTGGATTGCATTACATATGTTGCGATTAAGCGAGACTTCTTCGTTGATCCTTGAACAGTTTTTGCACGAAGAGTACTCATAAAAAAGTCAACAATATTGGATGCATGTGGTGGCATTTTGTAAGTGAAAACATGGTATTTGTTTTCCTTTGCATTTAATTTTATGGCTGAACAAGAAGGAGATATTGTTGTTTTTATTACAGGGATCTTAGGTATAATAATTTACGTTGCACCTGTCAGTTACAGAAAGTTTTACGAAGAATAGTCAACACGGCTGTTAGAGGAAGTTGCAGTGTACCCGGATCAGGTCATAAAATTCTTGGAGACATTGCCACTGACATTGAAATTCTTGGTAAGAATAATACATACAGGATGAAGCGACACATCGGCTGAATTTTACAGATGTGTACACAAATGTCTCCTCTTGATCTCTTCTTCTATCAACAGGTTTGCTGTTTAGGAGATCTGATGATAGAGAAAGAGAGGGGATGTATAGCTATGAATCGCTCTTGCTCGACGAGTAGCTGTACCTCCCCAAAAACGAGTTGAATTGCGAAATAAGATTGTATACAAGCATAATGAGCGCATAACACATTTATCTACCCTTCAGTCCAAAAAACTGAAAAACCATGATTTCTCAAAAATAATTGTTAACAAACAAAAAGCCACCCTCAACCATACCAGAAAATAAGTGGTCAGACAAGGATAATGTCAGGTACAAAAAGGCCAATGTCTGACTGAGGTTTAAAACCATCAGTCAAAATGTCTGATGCCAAAATTATCAATGAAGTTCAGTGACCAGAACATCATGCATGCTGGAAATCATGTACATAACTAGCAAGCCTAAAATTAATAATTATTGTGATTTCTAGTCCTGGCATGTTGGGAAGTGTGAAGAAAGTGACTACAGCTCATCAGTATTAACAGCATGTGGAGGAATACGATTTGATATAGCCATACATGTATCTAAATTATGTCTGAACGGTAATTTAGGGTAGTTCCAATTCAGAATGAAACCAATCATGCCTTATTTGGCAGGACTCATTGAGCCCTGTCAATCAATGTATGGTTTGATGAATTCTGAGCAGTTTTAAAATGTACACCCAAAACACATTATTTCAAATACTCAAACTCTATTTTGTATTATGTCAGATATCATTCTTAAATGACAGACATGATTTATTTGGTGTCTGACATTGTGTCTGGAAGCGAAATGAAAATAATTTTTAGGCTTGCCTTCAACTGATCAAAATAATATATTTCCATTTTAATTTCTCTCAACCCAGCCGCAAGTGAAGAAATTCCTTCGGCATGAATGAAATTGTACATTGTAAAATAAATAATAATAATCAAACTTGGCCCAAGTATGGTTTCCATCCAGCAATGATATTTCAAACTAAATTCAATTCATTTCATGAGGTCACCCAAGGCACAGATGGCTGGTTTGCAAAAAGAACTGGGAATTATTTTTTTGTAGTATGCAAGAATCACTTTAAATGCTTGACATCAAATCAGGGGTCAGCCTGGCAGCTGATTTTGGGGAGAAGTCAGGGGCCAGGACGGAGAAGTCAGTGGACATGAGGGAGAAATCAGAAAAAACATAACGTATATGGCATCATGACAAAATAAATGTACATAGAGGACACAATTGTGGAGAAAAAAATATATAAAAGTTATACAAACATACATACACACACAAAACTACTAAGTTAGATGGTATATAACAAGCATGTAGGTTAAAATCCAACACCCCCTGCAAAAAAACTGTGTCTTTCATGGTTTCTGAATACCCTAACTCTTTCCTGACCAGTGATGACAATGGTTACCATGCAGTTGATTTTGTATTTGCCTCAATGCAGTGGATTTGTAATTTAGCATTCCCCATTGTGAGAATGTTCTTCTCTGTAATAGAAGGTATATTCTTTTAAAAAAAAAATATTTGAAATATTTAAAATAAAGTTCAAGTTCACATAAGAAGCTGGGTCATTCATGGTTTCTGACTGCCCTAATTGAAGTGAAAAGCGTAATTAAAAAGGTTTTCGATATCCTTTGTAAATTTAGCGTTATTAACAATTTGTGCTAATTTATTTCTTATCAACCTACCTTACAATTGTTTACTACAGGCTTGCACTACAGTGGAAGACCCTAACTAGGAAAATATACTCTCTATTTGATCTGTCCAAAGAGATTTGGGAAAGAAAAGTGGTGCAAAAACACCACGAAAAAATAAGCCACAACTGGGTCGAGCGCCATCGGCACACACCCAGTAGGGGATGCTCTTCTCTTAGTACAAATCCACAACTTCCGTTAACCAGTGCGCAAGGCAGTCACCAATGAATCATTCTTTTTTCGTCCATCCTTGTTAGTAGGACGGCCATTTGCAAATTCAAAAACAGTGATAGTTCAACTCGTTGACAACAGTTTTCTGTGATTGGAAATATGGATCTGAGGATTGTGTAATAACAGGACTGTGTTTTATATATTCTCGTTATTATTTTCAACCACGTTTTCATTGTACTTTATATATTTTACGTGTCACGCGCGACTTTCGCGTACCGTGCAGTTCGTACATAAAATTTTTCGGTTGATAAATTTTATTATTATTGGAGTTAGGTATCAATGGGGGACTGTATAGACAGGATTTCTCCACTCTGTTGAGAGCAGAATTTCTGTTTTTTTGGTGAGAGTTATACCCACTCCATGGGGGATGTGCAGTTTTTTAACTGTGGTGGATACTGCGGGAACTGTTGAGTTGTCTGGTGAATAGATGCCTGGTTCCGGGCCTATGGTCCCTCTCCAGTCGACATATGAGGCTGTCACTAGGGTTGTGACTCCTCCTTTGCAGGCCGAGCTCGATTGCTCTCTCCACTTTTCCGCCAGTTCAAACAGCTCCCGTCGTATCTGCTGCTACTGCTGTTCCATCTGCAACGACATCGGTCACCGTTTCAGCCGGCCTCGGTTTATCCCTGCAGGGGTCTGCAGCGATGTCTGTATTGTCGATGTAGGGTATCGGACTCAGCCTTCCCTGACTTCAACTCGGCGAAGTCGGAAGTGGCTGCCGACCGAACCCCCTGCTATGGCCTCTCCTCTGTTGAGCACAGCAGTTTTATCCCTGCAGGGGTCTGCAGAGGTGTCTGGTAGTGTAGACATGGGGTTTTGGCCTCAGCCTTCCCTGACTTCAGCTCAGCGAAGTCGGAAGTGGCTGCCAACTGAACCCCCTGCTGTGTCCTCTCGGCCGTTGAGCACAGCAGTTTTATCCCTGCAGGGGTCTGCAGAGATGTCTGATAGTGTAGACATGGGGTATCGACCTCAGTCTTCCCTGACTTCAACTTGGCGAAGTCGGAAGGGGCTGCCGGCCGAACCCTCTACTGTGGTCTCGGGGCCGTCGGGTACCACAGTTGTTCTCATTGGATTTGTATGTTCATGGTGGAATCACCATGAGCTCCGTGTCGTTTCCGTCCACGCACTCTGGTCCCATGGCCAGTTTTGCGGGACCAACGTTTTTTGTGCAGCCTGGACCTTCTGTCCCGCAGAGGTCTGCGGCAACTCTCCTGAGTTTCCTCTCTGTAGATCATTGGGGTATGCCATACCCCAATACACATCTGCCTTCAGATGTTTCGGCTGCAGCCTGTCGCCCCGCGTTGGGTGTATTTGTGGATCATGACCCTTCGCCTGTTAAATGGGTCAGGAGTGAAGCCACTTTGTCGGTTCGTTCCCATGTCGAGCTGGCCGACACAGTCAGTGAGCTTAGGGAGGCCCTCTCCTTGCTCACTTCGGTTCTGTCCAAGAGCCTTTTCCGTTGTTTCCAGCGAGGCTACAAGTGGTTTCCGGGCGCCCCCTGTGGCACCGCCTCCCGGGATTGGAAACAGGCCGCTTTCTGATCCCCCTGGTGTGCCTACACCATGGGAGGCATCGGCTGGTTTGCCCATGATGGGCTATGTGTCTTCCGACTTAGGGGATGAGACCGACATACCTGACGTCGATAGCCAACAGTCTTCTGACTTAGGGGCAGCTCTTGACTTTGTGTTTGGGTTCCTTCCAGATCTCAAACCGTCAAACCAGCCGACAGTGTCAGTCCGGCCGCAATCATTGGTCACGCGTCTGCAGCCTGTGGAGCAACCTGGGGGGCAGCGCACTGCTTTTCGATCTGCCTCTATCACCGGGTCCGCAACTATTCCATGGTACCGTGGCGACGGTCCGGGATGACTCCCCATGTCATTTCATAGATCAGCTGCTGCTTCGTCAGCTTGATCAGCCTTCTGTTGGAGGCAGGGGCCGTCCAAAGCCTAACAGGTGCCCTTCTGCTTCCTCTGCGAAGCCAAGGGCTGATCCTCCTGCCACCACTTCTACTTACTCACAGGGTAAGAGTAGGCGTCGGCAGTAGTCACCACGATTCGTCCCAGGTTGAGGCATTCCACTCAGTCGAGAGTGCCTCTTCCAACACAAGTCCCTTTCAACGTTACACGTTTGGAACTTTTTATCACGGAGATAGTCAATCTCCTGTCAAAGGGGCGATCGAGGTCTTCAAGAACATTCTTTCAGTGGGATTTTATTCCCGCCTGTTCTTGGTGCCGAAGAAGAATGGCCGACTCCAACAGGTTATCAATCTGAGTATCCTGACCCAGTCTATCATTGCTCCTAAGTTCAGCATGGAGGCTTTCAGGTCGGTTCGCCGCTCCATTCATCATTCCCTTCGGCCTCGACCTAGATCCTTGGGCCTTCACCCGTCGGATGCCGCATGTGTTAGTCTTACATCGCACACAGTCCAGGGTGTCTTCTTCGGCATATCTAGTCAATATCCTCCAGAGGCATTCCAATGCTGCCTTTCTGGAGTCGGATGTCGACACACTGTTGAGCCTGTTCACATTACTAGGGTTCAGAGTCAATGAGGAGAAGTCGGACCTGGTCCCTTCTGGCACTCGACCCAGTTTTGGCTTATTTTTTCGTGGTGTTTTTGCACCACATTTCTTTCCCAAATCTCTTGGGAAAGATCAAATAGAAAGTATATTTTCCGAGTTAGGGTCTTCCACTGTAGTGCAGTCCTGTAGCAAACAATTGCAGTAGGTATAATAAGAAAGCAAATTTACTATAAAATTTAACTTTCTAAGGTAAACGACAAAATATTTCAGTTGTCTCCCTTCCCTGCTGCTGGGTAATAATAATACCAATACACTGTTCAGGAAAAATGACAATTTCTGCCGACCATCTTACATCGACACGTGCGATTGGTGCTATGAAGGCCTGCAATTCTTATCCATCCTAATATGTGTGATTTCTATCATAGCCTTATTACATTTAACCCCCTTCCAACTCAAGTTTTCAGAGAAAAACTTTCAATCAAATTGCAGGGTGAATTTCAATGCAACCAATTTTTCAGTGGAACAGAGCGCAACCGTAAGCAGTTTTCGGCATTTTTATGGATGAACTGTCTCCTACACACTTTTTTTTGTTTTGAAACGGTGGTTAACTTTAATAAATTCTAATTAACTCGATGCATGTCTTGTGTGATTCGTTGTTTTTGCTGGCACTTTCTTTTTGAATAGCCATTTTCTGCTGGTTGCTATCAGTTGGGGCATATTGTTCAAATGACTATGCCATCACAACTCTTTTCAAAAATATAAAGTTGGGCTAGTTTAGGCTATTTTAACAGCAGCCATGTTTACTTTGTTGTGAATGTAGAAGTGTTTTTTTTTTCTATATTAAACACAAGAAAATACATTAAACTGCCATGTCTCCCAAGGAAGTTTTGGAGTGCAACTTGAATTTCACCCCCAATGTAAGCCAAGGCGACTTGAGGAATGACAAGGCGACTTCTTCGCCCTAGTCGCCCACTCAGCTGACCCCTGGATCAAATCACAATGAGATGGACGTCAGGTTTCAGAATTTTCTCGCTATAACTTTCCATTTTTGTGACTCAGCTCCATGTTTTTTGTTTGCTGTTTTGCATGGTGGATTGTTTATGTAATTCCCTACAGCATGGAATGCATGTTGAGGCAAACTTGACACATCGTTAATTGCAGCATTATAAGTTTTTGAAGGAAATGACTTGTGGCCAGTACCACTGAAATAGTCCGATAGGCGTACGTGCGTTCTTTTCCCGTCATATCATGTGACTTTTATCGCTACTGCAGTAGCGATGCAAGATCTTTTATCGCCGAATTTTTATCGCCACCTCGATTGCTGTTTGCAATTGCATTCTTCGGTAAATGGTAGATAAACAGATTTATCAGTACAGTGAAGTTTTCTTGAGTGATGTATAGCAGTTGAGGACCTTCGACCATTTGTGATAACACTTGTCGATATAGCTGACAAGTGCCATACAACTTGATGAAGGGCCGTAAAGACTTCTGTCCTTTTTATATTGCTGTTTGCGATTGCATTTTTTGGTAAATGGTAGATAAAAAGATTTATCAGTCCAGTGAAGTTTTCTTCAGTGATGTATAGCAGTTGAGGACCTTCGACCATTTGTGATACAGTGGAGCCCACTTAATTGGATATCTTAATTGTAAAGCTAGCAGATATTCCTGCCCAGCTCAGGGTTTCTCTTGCAAAGAATCAATATAATTTGGCCACATTTTTTTTAATTTTAAGAGGGTGCGGTGGCTTTACAGTAACCGGTTCTCATCAGATCACCGAAGTTAAGCAACATCGAGCCCAGTTAGTCCTTGGATGGGTTACCGTCTGAGCGATTGATTCGAAATCCCACGTTGAGTCCTTGGGCAAGGCACTTAACCCCGATTGTCCACATGGGAGCACGGTGACGCCGTGTGGTCTCTCTGGGTACACCAGCTTCCTCTACCCGTAAAACTTTCACTGACACGATATGACCTTGGCTGTTAAAGTGCCGTTAAACCTTAATAAAATAAAATAAATAAATTGAATTTGCCCCTGTGAAGCTAGCGGATATTCCTGCCCATCACAGGGTTTCTCTTGTCATTGAAATCAATTTAATTTTGGCACATTTTATTGAATTTCCCCCGTAAACCTAGTGGAGATTCCTGCCCAGCACAGGATTTCTCTTGCCATTGAAATCAATAAAATTTGGGCACATTTTTGTTTAATTTCCCCCCATAAATTGAATGGATTTTTTTATCAGTTATTTTGTGTATTATATTTTGATTAATTTTTGTAGAAATTTTTTCTATTTTATTTTATTTTTCTATTTAATTTTTAGCTCACCTTGACAAAGTCTTCTCCTCCAAAACAACTCGGCCAATTCAAGTGAAAGTTTGCATGAGTGATTCTCCTCAAGAGGCATTGCATTTTTGTTCTACTCAGCATGCCCAGCCCCATAGGGAGGAGGTGGGAATGTGTGAAACAAACATAACTCCTTTTGTTGGATTTAGACTTATCGGACGATTCATATTAACACTCTCCAAAATAATGATGGTTTTTAGCTCACCAAAGGGAGCTTAACTTATCACTTGCCATCCGTCGTCATCATCGTCGTCTGTCGAAAACTTTACATTATCGACTTCTCCTCACAAACTAATGGTCCAAATTGAACCAAATTTGGTGTGCATGTTCCTTATCATATGTCAGTTCAAGTTTGTTCAAATAATTTTGCACCACAAGGGGCATACCTCTGATAGTACCCATAAATTTTTTCAAAAATTCAAAAAATCTTCTTCAGATCCACCAGTCAGAATCTTTTCATATTCGTTATACAACATCTCTAGGGGAGGTCAGATTCAAGTTTGTTCAAATCGAGTCCCTGGGTTAATATTTGGGCTCTCTATTGGAGCCCGAATTTTAACTTAGTGCAATATGTGGAATATTCTTTAAAAATCTTCTTCGTCAGATCCACCAGTTGAAATCTCCTGATATTTGGTATACAACATCTCCAGGGGGGTCAGATTCTGGTTTGTTCAAATCGGGTCCTTGAGTTAGTATTTAGGCTCTCTATTGGAGCCCAAAGTTTAACTTGGTGCAGTTTGAGGAAATTTCTTTAAAAATCTTTTTCTTCAGATCCACTGGGGAGCTCAGTGGCTCAGTAGGTAGAGGTGCAGGCTGCACGCCGAGTTTTCCTCGGTTCGAATCCCACCTGCGGCAACCGCTTTGTGTCCTTGGGCAAGACACTTCATCTCCATTGCCCACGTGGGGGCACGATGACGCCGTGTACTAAGGTGTACTTCACGTCGATCGTACGCATGTCTTCAACCAATCTAACCCTGCCTGTGCTGCAGTGCGGAGTTACGATGTTGGGGAGCTGGCAGCTGCTCGTCGTTGCTCGGTGGTTCTTTCCGGGTACTCCGGCTTCCTCCACCCGTAAAACTTTCACGGTCATGATTAGCTGTTGTGCATAAATATGTGACCTTAAACTTCAATAAATAAATAAATACTTCAGATCCACTAGTCAGAATGCTTTCATATTTGGTATTCGACATCTTTAGGGGGGGGGGGGGGGTTGATTCAAGGTTGTTCAAATCGGGTCCCTGAGTTAATATTTGGGCTCCCTGTGGGAGCCCGAATTTCAACTTAGTGCAATATGAGGAAATTTCTTTAAAAATCTTCTTCTTCAGATCCACCAGTCAGAATCCTTTAACATTTCGTATACCTCATCTCTAGGGGGGGGGGGGGGGGGCAGATTCAAGATTCAGATTTTATGTGTTTTGAGACAAAAAAAAAATTTTAGCCTGAAAATTTTGGACCAAAATTTGGAAATTTGTTTTCTCATTTTTTATGCATTTTCAATTTTTAGACAAAAAAAAAATGGCCTGAAAAATTTGTGTCCGAAATTTTGGAACAAAATTCGGAATTTTTTGGGTGGATTTTTTATGCATTTTGTTAAATTTTGAGACGGAAAAAAAAAAAAAAAAATTTACAGCCTGAAAATTTTAGGTCTGGTTCCGACATGTTTTTAAAATCTTCTTTAGACCCTGTAGTCAGAATGCTTTCATATTTGGTATAAATCATCTCTAGGAGGGTTAGATTCAAGTTTGTTCAGTCCTAGTCCCTGGGTTTATATTTGGGCTCCCTGTGGGAGCCGAATTTTTAACTTAGTGCAATATAAGGAAATTTCTTTAAAAATCTTCTTCAGATCCACCAGTCGGAATCCTTTCATATTTGGTATACAACATCTCTTGGAGGGCAAGACTCAAGTTTGTTCAAATCTGATCCCTGGGTTATTAATTTGGGCTGCCTAAGGGAGCCTGAATTTTAACCAACTGTAATATGAGGGAATTTCTTTTAAAATCTCCTTCAGATCAGCCAGTCAGAATCCTCTCTTATATGGTATTACAACATCTGTAGGTGGGTCAGATTCAAGTTTGTTCAAATCGGTTCTCTCGGTTAATATTTCGGCTCCCTATTTGAGCCCAAAGTCTAACTTAGTGCAATCTGAGGCGATTTCTTTAAAAACCTTCTTCAGATCCACCAGTCAGAATTCTTTCATGTTTGGTATATGACATCGCAAGGGGGATCAGGTTCAAGTTTGTTCAATTTGAGTCCCTGGCTTAATATTTAACTCACACAAGACACACATCATGTTAATTAGAATTTATTAAAGTTAACCACCATTTCAAAACACAAAAAAAGGTGTAGGAGACAGTTCATCCATAAAAACGTCGAAAAGCAGCTTATGATTACACTCTTTTCCATTGAAAAATTGGTTTCATTGAAATTCATTCTGCAATTTACATTGAAAGTTTTTTTTTGAAAACTTGTGTTGGAACTTGGAAAGGGGTTAAATGTAATAAGGCTATGATAGAAATCACACATATTACGATGGATAAGAATGGCAGGCCTTGATAGCACCAATCGCATGTGTCAATGTAAGATGGTCGGCAGAAATTGTCATTTTTCTGAACAGAAAATTGGTATTATTACCGAGCGCAGACGGGAAGGGAGACAACTGAAATATTTTGTCATTTACCTTAGAAATAAATTAACTCAAATTGTCAATAAAGCTTAATTTGCGAAGAATATCGAAACAAATTTTAACTACGCTTTTCAATTCAATTAGGGCATTCAAAAACCATGAATTACCCAGCTTCTTATATGAACTTGACATTTATTTTAAATACTTTTAGTATTTCTTTTTAAAGAATATACCTTCTATTATAGAAAAGAGACCCTCACAATGGGCAATGCTAAATTTCAAATCCACTGCATTGAGACAAATACAAAATCAGCTGCATTGTAACCATAGTTATCACTAGTTGGAAAAGAATTTGGGCATCCAGAAATCATGAAAGACAGTTTTTTTGTAGGGAGGTGGGGGATTTTAACCTACATTCTTGTTATATACCATCTGACTCAGTTTTGTGCGTGTATGTATGTTTGTATAACTTTTATTAGCTCACCTGACTTTCAGTCAGGAGAGCGAAAGTGCGTGAACATGGTGTTTGCGTCTTCTCCTCCCAAACCGCTGAACCAATTTAATTGATATTTGAGATAGTAGTTTGTTATGACATCGCAATTTGATTTTGTTCAAATCAAGTTGCCTCGCCCGTGGGTAGGGCCACACCCAAAAGTGTGCTGAAATCTTAAAAAATCTTCTTCTCATGAACCAGCAGTAGCAGAGACTTGATATTTGGTGTGCAGCTTCCTTTTGAGGTGTAGACTCAGATTTGTTCAAGAGAAGTTTGTGGGACTATACTTGGCGTCGTAATGGGAGGGGAAAGAATATTTGCCTCTCCCAAAATTTATATTTTCCAAACCGAGAGGCAAATTTTGACCAAATTTGATATGAGGGCTTATTGGGTCATAGGTACTTAATTTATGCCAAAAAATTTTTTCCCGTCGCCCCATGGGGACCGCAGGAGCTAAAAATCGAAAACAATTAAAACGCCCATATCTCCAAAACTACACAGCACTGAGAATTCTTATTTGTTGTGAAGCTTCCTTAGGACCAACAGAATGGAATGGTAAAAAAAAATTGCCATCGGTTTTATCATGGGGTACTTTTTAGGGACTTTGAAAAAGTGCTGAGTCAGCATTTTTTAACACTGTGGGTAATGGGAAAAACATTTCCCTCAAATCCCGCTACGTCTCTAACGCGACATTCACAGACAATAAACAAATAGTACAAAATAATGGTTTATTTTGGTGTGAGCACCTGGGACAGTGAACAAAGGTACGTAGAGAATGTTACTAGAAATTTCAAAAACCTGTACAAAAAACCTCGTAAACGTTTTTTATTTTTTTAGCTCACCTGAGCGAAGCTCAAGGGGAGCTTTACTAATCACTTTCTGTCCGTTGTCCGTCGTCCGGCGTCCGTCGTCCGGCGTCCGTCGTCCGTCGTCCATCCGTCCGGCGTTAACTTTACATTATCGACTTCTCCTCCTAAACCACTAGCCCAATTTTATTCAAATGTTGGCTAAATGTTTATTACCTAATGCCAATTCAGATTTGTTCAAATGAAGTTGCCCCTCCTCCTGGGTGGTGCCACGCCCCCAAGGGGCACCAAAATCTTTGTAAATCTTCCTCTCATGAACCAGCAGTAGCAGAGACTTGATATTTGGTGTGCAGCTTCCTTTTGAGGTGTAGACTCAGATTTGTTCAAGAGAAGTTTGTGGGGCTATACTTGGCGTCTTTATGGGAGGGGCAAAATTTTTTGCCCCGCCCAAAATTTCTATTTTCCAAACCGAGAGGCTGATTTGAACCAAATTTTATGTGAGGGCTTATTGGGTCATGAGTACCTGATTTATGCAAAAAAACAATTTTCCCGCAGCCCCGTGGGAACCGCAGGAGCTAAAAATAGAAAAAATTTAAAACGCCCATATCTCCAAAACTGCACGGCACTGAGAATTTTTATTTGGTGTGCAGCTTCCTTAGGACCAACAGAAAGGATTGGTAAAAAAAAATTGCCATCGGTTTTATCATAGGGTACAGTTTCGGGACTTTGAAAAAGTGCTGAGTCAGCACTTTTTAACACTGTAGGCAATGGGAAAAACATGAAAAAATCTTCTTCTCCAGATCCAGCAGGTAGAATCTTTTGATATTTGGTATGCAACATTGTAGGGTGGATCTGATTCAAGTTTGTTCAAATCGGCCCCCTGGGTTCATATTTGGGCTCAGTATAGGAGCCCGATTTCGAACTTAGTGCATTTCAGGCAAATTTCTTAAAAAATCTTCTTCTCCAGATCCAGCAGGCAGAATCTTTTGATATTTGGTATGCTACATTGTGGGGTGGATCTGATTCAAGTTTGTTCAAATCGGCCCCATGGGTTTATATTTGGGCTCAGTATAGGAGCCCAAATTTGAACTTACTGCATTTCAGGCAAATTTCTTTGAAAATCTTCTTCTCCAGATCCAGCAGGCAGAATCTTTTGATATTTGCTATGCAACATTATAGGGTGGATCTGATTCAAGTTTGTTCAAATCGGCTCCCTAGATTCATATTTGGGCTCACTATAGGAGCTCGAATTCGAATTTAGTGCATTTCAGGCAAATTTCTTCAAAAATCTTCTTCTCCAGATCCAGCAGGCAGAATCTTTTGATATTTGGTATGCAACATTGCGGGGTAGATCTGATTCAAGTTTGTTCAAATCGGCCCCCTGGATTCATATTTGGGCTTACTATAGAAGCCCGAATTCGAACTTAGTGCATTTCAGGCAAATTTCTTAAAAAATCTTCTTCTCCAGATCCAGCAGGCAGAATCTTTTCATATTTGGTAAGCAACATTGTGGGGTGGATCTGATTCAAGATTGTTCAAATCGGCCCCCTGGGTTAATATTTGGGCTCAGTACAGGAGCCCGATTTCGAACTTAGTGCATTTCAGGCAAATTTCTTAAAAAATCTTCTTCTCCAGATCCAGCAGGCAGAATCTTTTGATATTTGGTATGCAACATTGTAGGGTGGATCTGATTCAAGTTTGTTCAAATCGGCCCCCTGGGTTCATATTTGGGCTCAGTATAGGAGCCCGATTTCGAACTTAGTGCATTTAGGCATATTTCTTTAAAAATCTTCTTCTCCAGATCCAGCAGGCAGAATCTTTTGATATTTGGTATGCAACATTGTGGGGTGGATCTGATTCAAGTTTGTTCAAATCGGCTTCCTAGATTCATATTTGGGCTCACTATAGAAGCTCGAATTTGAACTTAGTGCATTTCATGCAAATTTCTTAAAAAATCTTCTTCTCCAGATCCAGCAGGCAGAATCTTTTCATATTTGGTAAGCAACATTGTGGGGTGGATCTGATTCAAGTTTGTTCAAATCGGCCCCCTGGGTTTATATTTGGGCTCAGTATAGGAGCCCAAATTTGAACTTAGTGCATTTCAAGCAAATTTATTAAAAAATCTTCTTCTCCAGATCCAGCAGGCAGAATCTTCTGATATTTGGTATGCAACATTGTGGGGTGGATCTGATTCAAGTTTGTTCAAATCGGCTTCCTAGATTCATATTTGGGCTCACTATAGAAGCTTGAATTCGAACTTAGTGCATTTCAGGCAAATTTCTTAAAAAATTTTCTTCTCCAGATCCAGCAGGCAGAATCTTTTGATATTTGGTATGTAACATTGTGGGATGGATCTGATGCAAATTTGTTTAAATCGGCTCCCTAGATTCATATTTGAGCTTACTATAGAAGCTCGAATTCGAACTTAGTGCATTTCAGGCAAATTTCTTAAAAAATCATCTTCTCCAGATCCAGCAGGCAGAATCTTTTGATATTTGGTATGCAACATTGCGGGGTGGATCTGATTCAAGTTTGTTCAAATCGGCCCCCTGGATTCATATTTGGGCTCACTATAGAAGCTCGAATTCAAACTTAGTGCATTTCGGGCAAATTTCTTCAAAAATCTTCTTCTCCAGATCCAGCAGGCAGAATCTTTTGATATTTGGTATGCAACATTGTGGGGTGGATCTGATTCAAGTTTGTTCAAATCGGCCCCCTGGATTCATATTTGGGCTTAATATAGAAGCCCGAATTCGGACTTAGTGCATTTCGGGCAAATTTATTAAAAAATCTTCTTCTTCAGATCCAGCAGGCAGAATCTTTTGATATTTGGTATGCAACATTGTGAGGTGTATCTGATTCAAGTTTGTTCAAATCGGCTTCCTAGATTCATATTTGGGCTCACTATAGAAGCTCGAATTCGAACTTAGTGCATTTCAGGCAAATTTCTTAAAAAATCATCTTCTCCAGATCCAGCAGGCAGAATCTTTTGATATTTGGTATGCAACATTGCAGGGTGGATCTGATTCAAGTTGGTTCAAATCGGCCCCCTGGATTCATATTTGGGCTCACTATAGAAGCTCGAATTCAAACTTAGTGCATTTCGGGCAAATTTCTTCAAAAATCTTCTTCTCCAGATCCAGCAGGCAGAATCTTTTGATATTTGGTATGCAACATTGCGGGGTGGATCTGATTCAAGTTTGTTCAAATTGGCCCCCTGGATTCATATTTGGGCTTAATATAGAAGCCCGAAGTCGCACTTAGTGCATTTCGGGCAAATTTATTAAAAAATCTTCTTCTCCAGATCCAGCAGGCAGAATCTTTTGATATTTGGTATGCAACATTGTGGGGTGGATCTGATTCAAGTTTGTTCAAATCGGCTTCCTAGTTTCATATTTGGGCTCACTATAGAAGCTCGAATTCGAACTTAGTGCATTTCAGGCAAATTTCTTTAAAAATCTTCTTCTCCAGATCCAGCTTCAGAATCTTTTCATATTTGGTAAGCAACATTGTGGGGTGGATCTGATTCAAGTTTGTTCAAATCGGCCCCCTGGGTTTATATTTGGGCTCCGTGTAGGAGCCCAAATTTTAACTTAGTGCATTTCAGGCATATTTCTTAAAAAATCTTCTCCAGATCCAGCAGGCAGAATCTTTTGATATTTGGTATGCAACATTGTGGGGTGGATCTGATTGTGATTCATGAACGTATTTATTTGTAAAGTTGATAGAATCTTAGACAAAATTTGCAGAAAAGATCTACTATAGAAGGGGTGGTATCCAGGGTGAACCGTTTACCCAAATCTAGCAGTACTAATGCATTATTCACACAAATCTCCGTTCAAATTTTATGACTCCTCATTGGAACACACGCATTCAGCTCATTCCAACAACGGTCATATGCCATGTTTTCGAGACAAAAGAATAACAATTTTAGTTATTCATGAAATTTTTAGGCAACTGTTGTCTGTTATTCACATTGCTTCATGAAATTTCAGTACTTTTAGAAGTTACCTCAGTAATCAAGGGTTAATTCCCCTTAATTAAATGTCGCCTCTAAAAAACAACCACTTTGCATATCTTACCTTTTTACCAGCATAACTGCCAAAACTTGTCAGTATTCTTCGCAAAAATCGCTATTCAAATTTTAATTTTTGTCTCTTAAACATACATGTACTTATCGCTTGTAAATACCCCATTGGAATGAGCTTTTTGAGCTCATTCCAATGAGAGGTCGCACACCATGCTTTTTGAGTCAAAAAAGCAATTTCTTTAGTTATTCCAGAATTTCGTACGTAAAACACAGCTTTATGACTTCACATTAAAATGAGCTCTCTAAGCTTGTTCCAATCAACATTCACGCACTATGTCTTTCACACAAAAAATAAAATTTTCCTTTTATTCAGGAATTTTGTTTGCAAGAACACTCTTACCCCCCCCCCCCCCCACACACACACAACACACACACACACACACACACACACACACACACACACACACACACACACACACACACACAAACACAGACACACACATCTAAAAGTTCGTCAGCAAAAAAACAGTTACTTCAATTTTTAAATGCAATTTAGGAACAACTTGCCTAATCAAATTTAAATACTTTTGCATCATTCTGTATCTAGAACAAACCATTTACCATATCTTTACGCAAAATTCTCCAGCATCATTCACAAAAAAACACCATTATTTATATATTCACATTTCTGTCTCAAAAATATACCTGATCTTCCCATACCCCTATTGGAATAAGCTGTTTGAGCTTGTTCCAATGATGATAAAAAAAACTAATATTTTGGAAAATGTGTGAAAATTTTTGTTTTCTTGCATGCAAATATATACATGTAGCACATGGAAGATATCCACAGTTGGGGAGAGATATCCAAGGCTATCTCTTCACATTCCTTGTTTGTGCTTCATGCTAAACCAGTTTGTCTGCAGAGATAAATTTGCTTTATTAAAAATCATTGGAGATTGGCCACACACCAATGATTTTAAATAAAACTAATTTTAGGTAACAAATGTTGAACTTCAAACAAAATCTATCACTCAACCAGGTAATTTTGATGAGGCATGACATGGTGAAGGTGACCTAAAATACTTCTTAGAGTCACTTTGTCAGGTGAGCGATTTAGGCCATGTGGGGCCTCTTGTTTGAATGGAGCGTCTGGAAACCTAAGAAGGACATTGAAAATTTAGCGTGGTCGACGGTCACTGGCCCAGAGCTGAATGACTTTTGTCACAACTCACTGAACACTAATTAACTCCGTGCACGACTTTCACCAACTGGTTAAGGAGACACCGCTCTATTCGATGGAAATTAATTTTCTTCTAATTCATTCTTCAAGCGAAGAAAATTACATATAAGACTACTTTTCTCCCAAACCACTGCTCCAAAAGCTTTCAAATTTCACATATAACATCTTTGGAAGATTGTTTCACATGTT
This sequence comes from Pictodentalium vernedei, assembly GCA_031216915.1. Taxonomy (NCBI): domain Eukaryota; kingdom Metazoa; phylum Mollusca; class Scaphopoda; order Dentaliida; family Dentaliidae; genus Pictodentalium; species Pictodentalium vernedei. The sequence goes on along the minus strand of CM062296.1, from coordinate 135,070,931 downwards.
TATTGAAATCAATTGCCTGGGTCGATATTTGGGCTCTCTATGGGAGCCCAAATTTTTAAGTTAGTGCAGTATGAGGAGTATTTTTGAAAAATCTTCTTCTTCAGATCTAGCAATAAGAATCTTTTGATATTTGGTTTGCAGCATCCTTAGGGGGGTGAGATTGAAGTTTGTTGAAGCCAAGTCCCTAGGTTCATATTTAGGCTGAAAATTTGGGGTCCCGTTGCGGAGTTGGAAATTTTGGACCAAAATCCGAAAAAAAATTTTTTTGTTTTTTATGCGTTTCTGTCAATTTTAAGTTAAAAAAAAAAAAAATTTTCCCCTGAAAATTTGGGGTCCGGGTGGGACTTAGAAAATTTTGGACCAAAATGCGAAAAAAAGTTTTTTTTTGTTTTTTATGCATTTCTGTCAATTTTAAGACAAAAAAAAACCAACATTTTTTTTTACCCTGAAAATTTGGGGTCCGGGTCGGACTTTGAAAATTTTGGACCAAAATGCGGAAATTTTTTTTTTTTTTTTTTTCTGCGTTTTGGTCAATTTTAAGACAAAAAAAAAATTTTTTTGTTACCCTGAAAATTTGGGGTCCGGGTGGGACTTAGAAAATTTTGGACCAAAATCCAAAAAAATTTCTTTTTTGTTTTTTATGCATTTCTGTCAATTTTAAGACAAAAAAACCCTTTTTTTTTTCCCCTGAAAATTTGGGGTCCGGGTGGGACTTAGAAAATTTTGGACCAAAATCCGGAATTTTTTTTTTTTGTTTTTTTATGCGTTTCTGTCAATTTTAAGACAAAAAAAATTTTTTTTTTTTTACCCTGAAAATTTGGGGTCCAGGTGGGACTTAGAAAATTTTGGACCAAAATCCGGAAATTTTTTTTTTTTTGTTTTTTATGCGTTTCTGTCAATTTTAAGACAAAAAAAATTTTTTTTTTTTTACCCTGAAAATTTGGGGTCCAGGTGGGACTTAGAAAATTTTGGACCAAAATCCGGAAATTTTTTTTTGTTTGTTTGTTTTTTATGCATTTCTGTCAATTTTAAGACAAAAAAAAAAAAAAATTTTTTACCCTGAAAATTTGGGGTCCGGGTGGGACTTAGAAAATTTTTGACCAAAATCCAGAATTGTTTTTTGTTTGTTTTTTTTATGCGTTTCTGTCAATTTTAAGAAAAAAATTTTTTTTTTTTTTTACCCTGAAAATTTGGGGTCCGATTGGGTCTTAGAAAATTTGGGACCAAAATCTGGAATTTTTGTTTTTTTGTTTTTTATGCGTTTCTGTCAATTTTAAGACAAAAAAAATTTTTTTTTTTTTTTTACCCTGAAAATTTGGGGTCCGGTGGGACTTAGAAAATTTTGGACCAAAATCCATAAATTTTTTTTTTGTGTTTTTTATGCGTTTCTGTCAATTCTAAGACAAAAAGAAATATTTTTTTTTACACCAAAAATTTGGGGTCCGGATGGGACTTCCAAAATTTTGGACCAAAATCCGGAAATTTTTGTTTTTGTTTTTTATGCATTTCGGTCAGTTTTAAGACAAAAAAAATATTTTTTTTTTACCCTGAATATTTGGGGTCCGGGTGGGACTTCGAAAATTTTGGACCAAAATCCATAATTTTTTTGTTTTTTGTTTTTTATGCGTTTCTGTCAATTTTAAGACAAAAACAAACATTTTTTTTTTACACCGAGAATTTGGGGTCCGGGTGGGACTTAGAAAATTTTGGCCCAAAATCCGGAAATTAGTTTTATCGTTTTTTATGCGTTTTAAGAAGAAGAAAAAAAATTTAGGCTGAAAGTATTTTGTTTGGGAAACAAATCTGTTTTTTATGTGTTTATCTCAATTTTGGGACGTAAAAGTGCAGGAACTGAAAATAGAAGGAAAATCCTGTGAATTGTGTGGGCACAATCGCTTCATCTACTTGGTATATGCTTTTCTTAGGAGGGGCGTATGCAGCTTATTCAAGTCAAGTCCCTGGTTTGATATTTAGACTACCATGTCAGGTGAGCGCCCTCAGGCCTCCTGGGGCCTCTTGTTTATTTTTTTCTCTCCACAATTGTGTCCTCTATGTACATTTATTTTGTCACAATGTCAAATATGTTTTATGTTTTTTTCTGTCTCCTCCCTCGTGTCCACTGACTTCTCCCTCCTGGCCCCTGACTTCACCCTAAAGTCTCTGGAGGGAGAAGTCACTTCTCCCTAAAATCAGCTGCCAGGCTGACCTCTGATCTGGAAAAGCCATGATTCTCCAGAATCATTAAGTCCAGTTGGAATATTGATTTTGCTATGCACACGACTGACATAACATTAGTAAAATCTGTTCAGACTAGCATGGTTCATATTGGCCAAGAACGGCATTATATTATCCGAGTTTGAAGTCATATCGGTTTGGTAATGGGCAAGTGTAGGAGAGAGTATATCAAGTAAATAAATACATGTTGCCTGTGACATTGATTGTTGGTTGTTTTATCCAACAAGCAGGCTTAATTATTTAGCCCACTATTCAAGGCTCTTGGGTTAATTAGTTATTGCGACGAGTGAGACAAGAAATTTATTTTAATACACTACTATATGTTTACTTCGTTCATCTCATAACTTTTCTTCCTAAATGCCTTGGCAAACAATAATTACGGTAGAAGATTAAGACTTATCTTTCACCATAATCTTGGTATTGCAACATAATATTTGATGGAAATGCAATGACGTTAGTGACGTCATACACTCAAATGGTATAAATTTATCCAGTGTTAAACCTGCAGGGGGTGGGGGCAGGGGATGAGGAGAATAAGGCCTTGTGGTAACACAACCCTTGTGTTTATTGGGATGGGGCTCCATATTACGCTGGAGTATTCCACTCATCTGTGGCCTGACCAGTGTCTTGTAACAGAGCTCGATTGTTGTCCACAAGAGACTGTTACAGATTCCTCACAGAGAGACATTGGATAGAGTGGCATTTTTCTCCAGCTTGTTTATTTGGTTGTTCCATATTTGACATTGATGGGTGTTAACTAACCAGGTACTTGGCAGTGTTAGCTTCCTCCAACACATGCCAAGTATGCTGTGTTATATATTCTCTTCTGGCACTTGGTTTAAGTTGATTCAGATTTCTATATGGAAATCTTGTGTGCAGAGCTGCAATACATGGCCATGCATGCTGTTTGGTAGGTTCTGTCCTGGTATGTGGGCATATTACACATTCCTTACTGACTCCTTCCATATTATGAATTGATTGCGCGTAAACGTCTTACACGTGCAGATTAGCAAGTGGATTTTCAGGCTGTGACAATTTTGACGGAAGTTATCTCCCTTGTAACTTACACTCAATATTTCTGCATTCATTTCTTTTGTGTTTAACTCCTTCTACAGACCTGGGCTTATTTAAATGAAACATTACCATGAGAAAGGGAACGTACACATGTCCTAACATTGCCCAAGACCCACCTTTAACACTTACGCTGCCAAAAGTGACTATTATCAACTACTTTATGATAATTATCTGTATGTTCTGGTTTGCGCAGATCAAACTTACCATCTGATTAATTGTTGGAAAGGGCTCAGAGAGTCCTTTCCAACAATTAATCAGATTTATTTATTTATTATTGTTTAATGACACTTTTACAGCCAAGATCATATCATGTCAGTGACAGTTTTATGGGTGGAGGAACCGGAGTACCTGGAGAGAACCACCGAGCAACGACAAGCAGCTGCCAGCTCCCCAACATCATAACTTTGCACTGCAGCACAGGCAGGGTTAGATTGGTTGAAGACATGCGCACTATCGACGTGCAGTATGCCTTAGTGCACGGCATCATCGTGCCCCCATGTGGTCAAAGGGTTAAGTGCCTTGCCCAAGGACATAACGCTGGAGTCCAAATCAAGATCTCAGACAGTCACCCATCCAATGACTAACCTGGATCAACATTGCTTAACTGTGATGATCTGATGCGAACCGGTTACCACCCCCCCCCCCCCCCCCCTCTCCAGTAACCGTAATTAACCAGATGATAGAGTTTCAAGTATATCCTAAATCTTATTACACTTCCTCGCATACAGGCGTACATAGAAGTCCTCCATCTATGGCTAAAGTTGGTGTGGCAGTAACAAGATTTAAACGTGTATTCTTGATAGTTAGAGGTTATTACTTGGTTTGTTTCATATCGGCTGAGATATCAATTTATATTAGCCTGAGACTGAGATTTGAAGTTGCCGAGGGCCCATAGTCCCATACCTCGGCCGATAGAAAATTAAGTAATAACCTCTTCGTGTATTAAATCTAAACAAAATAATTTAAAAATGTTCTCAGATCTGTTACACTTTTCTAACAATGTTATGGTTTCTCATTCTTTTCACCATGCCCGACATTTCTTCCTTTAGTTCAGCCATCCAAACACCTCGGTTTTCCCTCTGGAGAAGCGGCGACATTAGGATAGCTTAACTACCTCTTCTCACCCTTCGACGAATCTCCGCTTAGTACTCTGAATCTTAGCTTGGGGTGAATTTTCTACACATCTGCCTTGTTTCTTCTGTTCATTCACCCAACCATTACTTACTGATCTCATTATTTCTTCTATTCATTCACCCAATCATTACTTACTGAACTCATTATTCCTCATTGTTTCTTCTATTCATTCCCCCAATCATTACCTACTAATCTCATTATTCCTCATTGTTTCTTCTTTTCATTCACCCAGTCATTACTTACTGATCTCATTATACCCCTCCTTTCAAAGAAAATGGGGGTATACTAGATTACATGCATCCGTATGTCCATCCATCCGTCCGTCTGTCCATCCATTCGTCCATCCGTCCATCTGTGCGTCCGTGTGTGAGTCCGTTCGAGAATATTCATAACTTTCATAACGTAATTATTTTCTATAATTTTTGTTGGTCATAGGTATGCCCATACTAGTTATTTTTATTATTATTACTTGTTCACTCAGAAATTGTTGTCTGTTCAGCCCGTATCTCGGGTATCAAATGTTCTATTGCAATGAAATTTGCCGTGAACACTGCTTATGGTATAGGCTTTAAAAAAGGGATTCAACAATATTTCTCACATTCTCCTTTTTAGAGTTATCCCCTTTTTTTGACTTAGAAATTGTAGGAAATAGACATTATTTGTCTGTTCAGCCTGTATCTCAGGTATGGGTTATCGGTTTCAGTGAAATATGGCATGCAGTTTGCCTATGACAAAGGCTTCTGCCTCATTGCATAAAGCTTCCAAACACCAAACAATTTACCATACCTTTTGACATAAAAATCGTTGAAAACTTTTGAAGAAAATGGGGCGGGGGGGGGGGGGGTATACTGGATTGGGGTTATCGGATTTCAGTGAAATATGGCATGCAGTTTGCCGATGACAAAGGCTTCTGCCTCATTGCATAAAATTTCCAAACACCAAACAATTTACCATACCTTTTGACTTAGAAATTGTTGGAAATTGTTGAAAACTTTCGAAGAAAATGGGAGGGGGGCGGGTATACTGGATTGCGTCCATCCATCTGTGCATCCATCCATCAGTCCATACGAGAATATTCATAAATAATATTTGTTGGTCACAGGTATGCCAACACTAGGCGGTACACCACGTGGGGGTATTCACCGGATGAAAGTCAAGCTCTTGTTACTTACTGATCTCATTATTTCTTCTATTCTTTCCCCCAATCATTACTTACTGATCACATTATTCCTCGATGTTTCTTCTATTCATTCCCCAAATCATTCCTTACTAATCTCATTATTCCTCAGTGTTTCTTCTATTCATTCTCCAATCATTACTTACTAATCTTATTGTTTCTTCTGTTCATTCCCCCATTCATTATTTACTGATCTCGTTGTTCCTCATTGTTTCTTCTATTCATTCACCCAGTCAATACTTACTGATCTCATTATTCCACATTGTTTTTTCTATTCATTCCCCCAATCATTACTTACTGGCCTCATTATTTCTCATTGTTTCTTTTCATTCCCCCAATCAATACTTACTGATCCCATTATTCCTCATTGTTTCTTCTGTTCATTCCCCCAATCAATACTTACTGATCTCATTATTCCTCATTGTTTCTTCTGTTCATTTACCCAATCATTACTTACTGATCCCATTATTCCTCATTGTTTCTTCTGTTCATTTACCCAATCATTACTTACTGATCTCATTATTCCACATTGTTTTTTTCTATTCATTCCCCCATTCATTACTTACTGATCTCGTTATTCCTCAATGTTTCTTCTCTTCATTCACCCAGTCAATACTCACTGATCTCATTATTCCACATTGTTTTTTTCTATTCATTCCCCCATTCATTACTTACTGATCTCATTATTTCTTATTGTTTCTTCTATTCATTCACCCAATCATTACTTACTGATCCCATTATTCCTCATTGTTTCTTCTGTTCATTTACCCAATCATTACTTACTGATGTCATTATTTATCATTGTTTCTTCTATTCATTTACCCAATCATTACTTACTGATCCCATTATTCCTCATTGTTTCTTCTGTTCATTTACCCAATCATTACTTACTGATCTCATTATTTATCATTGTTTCTTCTATTCATTCACCCAATCATTACTTACTGGTCCCATTATTCCTAATTGTTTCTTCTGTTCATTTACCCAATCATTACTTACTGATCCCATTATTCCTCATTGTTTCTTCTGTTCATTTACCCAATCATTACTTACTGATCTCATTATTCCTCATTGTTTCTTCTGTTCATTTACCCAATCATTACTTACTGTTCTCATTATTCCTCATTGTTTCTTCTGTTCACTCCCCCAATCATTACTTACTGATCTCATTATTCCTCATTGCTTCTTCTATTCATTCCCCAAATAATTACCTACTAATCTCATTATTCCTCATTGTTTCTTCTATTCATTCCCCCAATCATTACTTACTGATCCCATTGTTCTTCATTGTTTCTTCTATTCATTCACCAAATCATTACTTACTGATCTCATTATTCCCCATTGCTTCTTCTATTCATTCCCCAAATAATTACCTACTAATCTCATTATTCCTCATTGTTTCTTCTATTCATTCCCCCAATCATTACTTACTGATCTCATTATTTCACATTGTTTCTTCTATTAATTCCCCCAATCATTACTTACTAATCTCATTATTTTTCATTGTTTCTTCTATTCATTCCCCCAATCATTACTTACTGATCTCATTATTTCACATTGTTTCTTCTATTCATTCACCCAATCATTACTTACTGATCTCATTGTTTCTTCTATTCATTCCCCCAATCATTACTTACTGATCTCATTATTTTTCATCGTTTCTTCTATTCATTCCCCTAATCATTTACTTACTGATCTCATTGTTTTTCATTGTTTCTTCTATTCATTTCCCCAGTCATTACTTACCTACCTCATTATTTCTCATTGTTTCTTCTATTCATTCCCCCAATCATTACTTACTAATCTCATTATTTTTCATTGTTTCTTCTATTCATTCCCCCAATCATTACTTACTGATCTCGTTATTCTTCTATTCATTCCCCCAATCATTACTTACTGATCTCATTATTTCACATTGTTTCTTCTATTCATTCACCCAATCATTACTTACTGATCTCATTATTCCTCACTGTTTCTTCTATTCATTCCCCCAATCATTACTTACTGATCTCATTATTTTTCATTGTTTCTTCTATTCATTCCCCCAGTCATTACTTACCTACCTCATTATTTCTTATTGTTTCTTCTGTTTGTTCCTCCAATCATTACTTACCGACCTCGCTATTCCTCATTGTTTCTTCTATTCATTCACCCAATCATTACATTGGTTGCACCTATCAAGGTGGCAAGTTTAGTTTAGTTCATATCAGCCAAGATTGACATCATATCAGCGAAATTTGAAGCCACATGAACCAAATTTGATAAAGGACAGTTCTGGGAAAGAAAATCGTATCTAATGAACAGTTCCAGTTATTACAAGTGAAGAAATGGTTTTTATTTTATTTTCATTCTCATTCTTTTTTCTTCCCTCAAACTGATCGCATTTCCACTCACACTCACCAAAAATGCTATTCCACTCTAGTGCTGTGCGTCGGATCCGACAATCCCAATCCGATCCAAATCTGATTGGTTTCGGATTTGGGTTGGATTCACGCTTTTTTTTCGATTTGGATTTGGGTCGAATTCGCGTAAGGACTTTGGATTTGGACTCAGATCGGATCGTCAAAGATATCGGATCCGAACTCGATCCGACCTCAAACCATTGGTCACAACTTATGCAAAACCAATATTAAATATTAATGTATTTGTCGCATTTACCACAGTAATTAAAACATTTGCAACATTCGGCAGTTAGATAATATTGAACACCGATTGGAAAATATGCTCTCGTATCGAGTGGCAAGTTTTTGTCCAACTTTATGTTTAGGACCTTTAAACCTTTACCCAACGTAACGGCCAAAACCGGCCAGCGCTATTCTCAAAAATCGGCAATTAATTTTCAAAATATTTTCATTTTTTGTCTCAAAAACATAGGTTATGACCCCTCATTGGAACGAGCTCATCGAGCTCATTCCAACGAGGGGTCATAACCTATGTTTTTGAGACAAAAAATGAAAAAAATTAGTTATTCAAGAATCTTTTTTTGCAAGTGTCGTCTGCTTTTCATGTTAGGTAAAGGGTTAACCCTTTTACTGCCATGCCAACTTATCCCTCTATGTACACCTGTATGCGACGAATTTTTAGCCTTTGTATGCTTGAGGAGAGCTAATCGCTCCACTAGGCCCTGTGAGGGGAGCGATTTGTAGCCATCCTGCATTTTTAAGAATGCTAGGCCTGATTAGGTTTCGTTTGATGTTTGATATTTGATGATGTGAGTGATCTTACGCCATGAATGCAGTCATCGATAGGAGGAGTTAGAGCATTGACTGACTTTGCCCCATCTTGGGGTGGTTTGAAGGGAGGGGCATCTTGCTGCATTCCGACGCTTTCACTGATGTTGCAGCATTCTAGTATAGAAATCGCTGAATAAACTAAATAAGACGTTGTGAGCGTAGGTTTTAATTTGTCTGATCTGTGTCTTTAAAAGTTGAACACAACCCCTGAAATGTAAACAGAAAAGAAAGTATGGGTGTTTGTCTGGAGTGTCCGGCGCTAAGGCATCTGAGTTTTTATTTGCCGTTTGTAAAATTTTAAAACTGTCGTTTCGAAAATCTCTGAATGTCAGTGTCGGCACGAGAGACACGTCTGAGACAGACATGATACAGGGAGGGGGTCTGGAAAAAAATCCAGACACTGATTCTGGGGTGGGAAAATTTAATATGAAAATCAGTAGCACCATTAAAGAACCAATAAAAAAGATACTCAAGGTATCAGGGGTGCTTACCATAGGTTATACAACTTTGAATCATTCTCCTGGCTCATCTGATACTGAATATAATGTATAATGATATACTGAATCATCCAAACTAAAACACTTGAATAATTTTAAATCAGTAATTTTAAAGATCGGCTATCTTTAGGGTGTTCTGTTTGATTCAGTGTTTGGTTATTGAAATTACTAATCATTGGGTTTAGTAGGTTCAGAATCAGCCAAAGCAAAGATAATTATGTGCACAGTTTCAGATGTGGATATAATAACAAAATACTGACTTTTTCTGTTGCACAGAGATATGTACTGTACTAATCAGCAGCAAGAGAATTTCTATCCAGTGACCTACAGTAAAACCTGTCTTGAGAGACCACTGTGACCTGGTACCAACTTGTATTTTTATGCCATAATGGACCTGTCTTGAGAGACCGCCCCTTTGAAGACTGAAACCATGACAAAAGCTTTTTACCTGTTCTGGAATTGGAAAATCCATTGTGTTATACTAACACAATTAAAAGTATTAAAACCTCTTAATTGGGTTTCAATTGTTAAGTCATTAAAGATTGAGATGTTTTTATAAGACCCCTGTGAAAAGATTAGGATTATTGCTGAATAAACAATTTCATACAAATCTGAAATGTGACAGATAGGAATAAAAATAAATTTGTGTTGAAAATCTATTTGTAACAAATTGAAATGGACTGTTATAAAAATTATAAAAATAAATTAGTGTTGAAAATCTTCAATGAAGTTGGTTGGTGAAGCAATTACGAAATGTGCGATGTCATTTCAAATATTTCACGTTGTGACGTCAGACGGTAGCATTTGCCACTTGAGCCGTAAACATAGAATATACTAAGCGAGCTCTCATCCAATCAGAGGAGGAGAATTTTAGTCTTATTGGAACATATGACTATGTAGAAGGCAATAAGCTGAATTATGACATCCAATACCCCTACCAGGGCTCTACATGCTTGAAATGGAAAATAATTTGGAGATCTCAGAAAAAATGACTCAGTTTATTGCCTTCAACATATGACTATCTAAAGATTTGACAGTCTTGGGTCTCTTCAAAGTCTCTTTACCAAAATGTTAATTGTAACATAGTTACCTTTACAGGACACATGGATTGGGTGGGTACAGGCTGATCACATTCTTTGCAGAACAGATTTAAAAAAACTAAGATCCATTCATTTAACAGGTAAATATTTTTACACTAAACCAATGGCCCAAACTAGCTGGTGCTTAAATCAAAGTTATTAAGGGCCAAACACAAATTTTGACCCCCCACCCCCCAATCCCCAAAATTTGCTTGCAAAACCGAAAGTCCTATCTGACCCTCCATACATTTACTCTCCACGCATGTGCAGATGTCAGGAAGTGACCGAAATTGGCACCAACATCATTCTTTGTTTGACCCTAAAGTCATCAACAATGAAATGACATCTGTGCTTTAAAATCTCTTTTTTGAGGATGCCAGACACAAATCAATGCAAGAATCGATGGATACAAGGCTGTTATTGGATGAAGGAAGTGTTCATCGGTGGTTTTGGGTGTTCAGGGCTGTAACTTTATAATATTTATAAAATTATTTTATGTTTCCTAATTTCGGGACTTATGCCTGACATCATCATTTTTGAAAATGATTATTCCACTGTTTGTTAAGTATTCCTTCCCTATCCTTCTATCAACCCTTCCTGTTAAACTCTTAAGCGTTTTGGCTAATTTTATTGAAATTTTTTATTAAATTTCTTGGGAGTTTAACATTTGTTGCAGAATATTATTCTGTTTCTTCCCCAGGGTTACGTCCTCACCCTAGGGGTGTTAGGCAGTTTGGTCTTGCATCTTCTGTCCGATGTATCGTTTTTTCTTCATATAGAAGATCTAGCTTTGCATCTGATAGCATTTCTACTGATTCTGACTTTGGGCTTTTTTGTGTGCCTGATGTCTTGTTTACATTGACGTTATTTACAGTGTCAACATCCTCATATTTAAGGTAGTTTTTTATATTCTTTTACGGTAGTATACTGTAGGATACATGGATTATTATTCTGGTAGTGTAGCTAAAAAAATTTGGATTTTGTCCACACTTAGGCTCTATCGGGATGCTCTTGGGCTGTTAATCTTCCCTTTGGGAACTTGGGCGTTTTTTCAAAATTTTTTGTACACAAAAAATATTTTGAATTTTATTGTGACTGCTATTATTTCGTGTATCTCAGTTATATATATATATTGTTGTGGAGTTTGGAGGACTGATATCGACTTTAGCTGATACACTCCTGCGGACTCCTGTCATTATTGTGTTGCACTGGGAAGACTGATGTTGGTGTCTGACGTCGTGGTACGTTGTTGGCGGTAAGGTTGCGAGGATCAGGGCCTCTCACCGCGTTTTAATTCATTCTGTCAGTTTCTATTTCAGAGGAACATGAACATGGTGATGATATTCTGACACCCATCCAAGTGTGCTAACGTCGTCGCGCTCCATGGAGCATATAGAGCTAGCTGCAGTGCTCATTATTGCAAGAGTTAAGGCCTTTGGTTAAAGGTTTTAATTTCTTGCAAGCAGCTAGCTTAACCGGTGAAGCAGTATTCCATACGTGGGTGCCATGATGCCGGGTAAGTCTGTTGCGATCTAGGAAGTGGATTGGGTAGAGCGAGCACTATAATATAAATAGCTCACCCAGCGATGACTGAAATAGGGAGAAAATAGGGAAGAAGTCAGCAAGTTCTTGTACTCGGTGAGGTCTGACAGACTGCAAGTGGGAGGTGTCCCCCTCTCTAATCTAGCAACATCTGGGGTCAGATGGTGTTTTGAGAAACTTGCACAAGCCGGAGCATATATGTCCGCCCACCACTCGGGACACTCTGTTAGTCTGCATCCGGGGTTGGCTTCAGTTAAGGCTTCCTCCACTATGTTTCACAAGGCCGAACTGAAGTTTTCTGGTTGGAAACTTGCATGAGACAGAGCATACGTCCACCCGCTGCTCAGAACACTCCGTCTAGTCTGCAGCCGGGGTTGGCTTCAGTCACGGCTTCCTCCGCTACATTATTTAAGCACACACAACAGCATTCTAGCTACCCAACTTCGGATATCCAGCCTGTTTCACGAAGAAGGAACCACTCTTCGCCTGTGACGTCAGACCATCCAGTAGCTATGGAGACGAGGCCTTAATCATCAGGACATTGGAGAAAAGATCCGTTTCCAACACACCGTCCCAGGAGCAGCATGCGGCTAAGGAATGGAAGACCGCTGCTTCTCAGGCCTTGATGACGGACTTGCTGTCGCAGATTGTGCAGCTGATCGCAGCATCCCAGCAAGTGCAGATGCAGCCTCCATCAGAGTCAGAATCTGAGCTATTGGACGGTGCTGGGTCGGTCCAGTTGTCTGTTCATGCATATGCAATGGACCGAGATTCGCAACTGATTCTCTCGGATGGTGAAAGGGATAAGGAAGAGGATTACCCTTCCATTTTGGAACAGTACATGGTTGCAATGGCTTTCATCCATCAATACTACCCTGATTTTGTTCCGCTGAATCAGAATGCTACGATGACAAGAGAGACACCACTGGTGTCAATAGGTGCAGACTTTATCCGGACAAAGGAGGAAGTCCTTTCTTTTCCGGTTCAGTTTATGCAGGTGTTGCAGGCTTTTGACCATATATATACAACGCCGTATTTCTCCTCTTGAGTGCAAAGAAGAAGGCGGTTTCTTATCTTCATCTTCTGAAAACATACCGTTTTTTGGACCACGTTCATTTAAAAGCGGTTGGGGAAGATGTTCAGAGAGTTCTTCTGCATTTGGATGAGCAGGCCGGGGATCTAGAGATATCCTTACCTGTATCATTCACTATTCACTCAGACACAATTGAGATGGCAATTTCTTCAAATAGAACGAATTTGGACGTTATGTCTTACACAGATCACCTTACAAGAGCTATGGCACAACGTCTCAAGGGAAAGGAATTTGAGGATGTTCGTCGTCTCTTAGAGTTCTTTCCAGGGCAATTATGTATACCACGTATAACTCCGCCCTAACAGTTGCTAACCTGGAGTTAATCAGACGTGATGCTGCCCCTGTGTCGTCATCACTGATAAGATGACAAGGTGAAAAGCTCTCTCTGAGTCTCTCCAGTTTCCGGATATTTTATTTTCGCCGACTAGCTTTCGTTAGTCTATGAACAGGCTACTAAGAAAGCATCTAGTGCTCTGCTTTTGACGTCGGCGTATCAATAACCCACTTCAGCAGAAGGGCGTTCCAGACAAAAAATCGGCAAAAGGAAACTCCTCACAAGGGTACAAGAAACCCTCTTATAATTACTCTGGAGGTCGTCAGTATAGGGACTCGGGAAAGGGGCATAGATCTGATCGGGACTATAGGTGCCCCTAGGCCGACTAGACGAGGTTTTTCATGGGGAGGACGTGGTTCCTCCCCCCGTTAGCCTTGCAGGTCATACAGGTGATGCTTTAGACCTCTATTGCTGGCCAGTTGGCAGAAGGTTGTCAGTGGGTGAGAAGTGTAGTCTCGGGTGGCTTACAGTTATCATTCCGAGCAAAAACCCCACTTACAAGTTGTCCGCATTGGACAAATCTTCCATCAAATTCTTGCATAAGAAGGTTTCTCCTACTGGAGGTATAAGCTCTCTTATCAAAGGAAGCAATACAGGTCATCGAGAATCAGGATTCTCAAGATTTTTACAGTCACCTGTTCCTAGTACCGAAGCCAGGCAGCTCGTTCTGACCGGTAATAGACTTGAGCTGGATAACAAGCTTATCATGGCTCCAAAAAATTATTTATGGAGACCATTCGGTCGGTAAAAGCAAGCGTTCAAGTGATCGACCATGCGGCAAGCATTGATCTAAGGATGCATACTTTCATGTCCTGGTACATCCGGCATTATAAAAGTACCTGCAGTTCACCGTACAAGGGAAGGTGCGTCAGTTCAGAGCAATATGCTTTGGTCTAAATCTGGCCTTCTGGGCATTCAGTCGAATAATAATGAACTCGGTAAGGTCATACTTACGAGCTCATTCATCTGCGGTAACGTTGGCTTACTTGGACGACCTTCTACAGGGATACGGCAACAGAATTATTCTTCAGAACGATGTTCAGAGTCTGCTTCTATTACTCCGACATCTCGGTTTCATCGTAAACGAGAAAAAAGTCGGATCTAGCTCCGTACAAGTCACCTATTCACTTGGGGATGAGCTTTGAGACTCATAACAATCTGGTTCATCTGCCGTTTACCAGAGCAAAATTAGTCAGTTGTTATGCTCACTTTTGTCTACACGCATTAATAGTGAGGGAATTCATGCGACTGTTGGAGCTGTGCGGAGCAGATGAGGATCTCATTCCGATGTGTTGCCTGAACGCACGTCCCCTCCAGATATTCCTTACTCAGAACTGCAGTGTGAAGACGCTTTCACTTGAACCAGTATTGTTTAACAGAACTTGTAAAACAAGGGTTCAGATTTGGGCAGATATTCAGTGGTTAACCCAGGAGTTCCGGTGCAACTGCCGTATTCGGCTTTCTCGATTATGATGGATGTGAGCCAGACTGGTTGGGGCACAATCATAAGTCGTGCAGTCGTCAAGTGTCAGGGTCTTTTGGACCCTTGGGTCCAGGAGAATCACATAAACATCAAGAGATGATGTCAATATAGCTAGCGCTACAACATTGGATTCACATAATATCGGACGTCTATGTTCGATTTGGTCGGACAACTCGACAGTAGTAGAGTACATCGGGAACCAGGGCGGCACCCATTCATTTCCGTTATGCCAACTAACGGAGAAGATTTTCCTTTACGTCATGAATCATCATGTTCATCTTTCAATCCATCATATACCGGATCGTCTGAACGTACTAGCAGACTCGCTCTCTCGGAAAAGTTGCCTGTTGCAATTGGAGTGGATGCTTGATTTGCTACCAGAAGGATTGCCCCATGATAGATCTTTTTGCGACACCGGAACAATCAGTTACCGTCGTTTGTGTCACCATGCCCAGACCATTGAGCGTATGCAGTAGACGCACTGCCGATCTTATGGGAATGAATGATATCGTCCAATTTAGTTGATTCAGTAGATTATTCAGTAGATTATGTTTAAGATCGCCTGTGGGTTACCTCGGAAGTGTGTTTACTCTCCAGAGATCATTCATCGTGGTTTGATTCGACATGTGTATGTTATATATTATATCACCGGTTTTTGATCTATCTGCGCATGCTGTCTCCAATGTACATTATATAGTGGGCAATATTAATTACCGTGATCGTTGATATAGCCTTAACTTCTGAAGTGGCATTAAGCACCATTTATTAATAATAAATTGATACCTGAGTGCCAGTTTGACGAATATTTATAGTGTTTTTTGGTACCACTTTTACTGATTTCAGAGCGCTCCCCCCTTTCTTTTTGAAGATTCCTTCAAAAGAAAAGGGGAGGGGGTGATTTTTTACCTCTCCTCCGGCTTAATGAGTATGCAACTATGAGTGAAGCTGTTTTGTCTGTAATTATATCCTGCATACAGCCGGAGTTTTATTGTATATGGCATATGTTTGTGGGGGATATTCTCTCATTCTCAAATATGCCATCCTAATTTCTGGGGCTTAGTCTGGGCTAGACTTAAAAATTGGGAACTCGTTACATCCATTTAGCATAGTCTTCATGCTAAGTATACAGAATTACTTGAACTGGGCTCCTTTTGTATGATATGTCTTCCCTATTACTGTATAGAGAGACATACATGTAATTCCTAATTCCTTTCACCTTGGATTACAGGATTGGAACTATGTTGATCTACTAATTCTAGTCCTAGGCCCCCCACCTTTTTACGATTCAGCTAGACTGGGCCATTGGTTTACAGTGTAAAAATATTATAAATTTAAGGGAATTTGTATATTTTTATACTTACCAATGGCCCAGACGGAGATGGCCCTCCCATGAGTGGGCACTCATACCTCCCCGCTGAATTTTTATGTAGTACTCTCTTCTACAAAGCATGATGTTGGCGCCAATTCCGGTCACTTCCTGACGCCTGCGCATGCACAGAGAGTAAATGTATGGAGGGCCAGATAGGACTTTTAATTTTCGGTTTTGCAAGCAAATTTGGGGGATTGGGGGGTTCAAAATTTGTGTTTGGCCCTTAATAACTTTGAGTTAAGCATCAGCTAGTCTGGGCCATTGGTAAGTATAAAAATATACAAATTACCTTAAATTTATAATTTTCAGCACACTGATCACTGGGCAGATCACCTGATGGTTTATGTGCTGCAGATAGGCTTGTATCATCCTGTGTCATTCGGTAGCTTCTAGTGATAAGGCAAAGGCATATTGCATAATTCTTCTCGTCTTTAGGGTGGCAGAGTACCAATGAACCTGTCTGTACTATAAAAAAATATTATACGGAAAATCTGTGGAAAATTGTCTATGGTGGGAATGGGAAGGCAGAATCATGTATTTAGGGTGGGGTGGGGGTGGGGGGGGTGGGGGTTCTGGATAACACCGGAACAAAATAGTAAAACAGAAAAGAAATGCACAGTTGGGGTGGGTAGGTCCTCAGATGGTTTGAAAACAAACAAAATAGCCATCACTGTCTGCAGTTTGTTTCCAGACCCCCTCCCTCCCTCCCCGCTTGATACAGATTTGTAAAGGTCGAAACTTTCATTTTATGCGAGTCAGAACTGATAGGCAAACTACTGCAGCGTTGAATGGATATGCGTGGTAATCATACAACAAACTTTTCTTTCAGATGATTGTGACGAAACAGCTACTACTCATCTGATAAGCATAAGTTCAATTCCGAGAATAGCAACAACACCACAAATGACATCCGTTGCAAAGTCTGAGGGTAATGTATGATTATACTGTACTTCATTAAACTCGGTATAATATTCTCATAGAGTGCCATCGGTCAGTAAGTTAGAAACCCTAACTCACCATAAAGCCGCGTTCCTTCCAAAATTAATTTTGACTGTCCATGAACTTGAAGGTAGAGGATTTTTTCTGTTAAAACAGATTGTTCTGTGAGCAAAGTTTTCCGGCTGCCATATATAGAAATGTGTACAGCCTCACAAAAGTGTGTAATGTTCTATAAATAGTAACATCGATAAATTATAACTCAGTCTGCGGTTGTATACTGTAGTTGCCAGATACATACGTTGTATGAGAGGCCTACACACTGTATTAAGGTAAGTGTGGACTCGCACAAGTTCATATTTGGGTCGTGTTCGGTTGTTTTCTTAGGAGTTATTGCCCTTTTCATACTTAGAAATCAGTCAATTGTGCTTTCTGTGCTCTACAGTCTGTGAACTTAATCAGATTCTTTTGAAATTTAATATGCAGCTTCATGAGCATGGTATCTCACACAAGTGCAAATTCGGGTCACGTTTGTTGATTTCCGTAGGAGTTATTGCCCTTTAATACTTAGAAATCAGGCAAATTATGCTTTCTGTGCTCTACAGACAGTGACCTTAATCAGATTCTTTTCAAATTTAATACGCAGCTTCATGGGCATACTATCTTATGTAAATCTAATAATTTGATCTGGAGATATTAACCCTTTATCCATCTAATTAGGCACTCCTCCAGTCCATTTCTATATGTACCCATACTATGTATGGTGTACATAATGTCGGCATCCAGGGTAGCCCTCCGTCATACAGCTTTCTACTAGTTGTGCGTATGGGTACACATCTGACGATTTCATCAGCCTATTTTTTTTATTTTGTGAAGACCTCAGATCGCTTAATATGAAGGGCAGGGGATTGGGCAATGATTGGATGGGGGACAGACATAGTCGAGTCAACAAAAATTTCAAACTTTACCCAAAAGAAACTTGTGCATGGTCCAATTTTGACGGGCATATGTTGCCCCACTAGGCGGTGCTCTGTTGAAACATAAAACTATAATTAATTACCATTGAGTCCATCCGACTAGGTTTTCCATTTGCTTCCATTTGATCGATTCACACAGCAAACATTGATTGAATGTCTTCTAGATTTATGTTTCTCCACGTATGCTCTACTTTTAACGATGGCTATTGGACACGCTTTGGAAAAGACATTCCCATTTGGCAACTTCACATCACCGATTTCATAGGCCTTGGCACGTTTTATCCCTCTTTTATACACAGGAAATGTTCAAATCTCAGACCATGTTACCATCAACTCATCACAATAATTTATATTGTTAAAAAATGTAGGTCACGATAGTCAAAATTTTGCCAAAACATGATGCCCAACTTAAAATCTGTAACATTTTATAAACAATTTCTGTTTCTCAGTTTTCTAAACTGCTGATACATGTAGAATTTTATGGATTCTGCACATTTACATATATAATATAATAAATAGGAAAATGTGTTTGGTTGCATATATTACTTACTGTCCATGGGCTTTACTCCCCAAATTCAAAGGTACCTTCATGGCTGACCTCACCATGGCATTGGACATAGGAGAAATAGAAAGTCATAGAGTTCTCTTTCTTGTACACTCAGCTCCACCCAAGACCCTCGACCCTTAAATGTAATGAGAATTTCTTTCATCTGACACCAAGCAAGGAACATTATTTTGTTTACATAGGTCTACAAAATTGTTGTTAACTAGACTTTATGATTCTGGAGAATCATGGCTTTTCCCGATGAGATTGCATGATTTTTCATGACCCCACAGTGTCTGATGAATTGTTTTTAACTGTCTCACTGAAGTTCCTTCATTGATGTTATGAGAAAGGTGAAGATAGTAGTCTCAAATGACACAGTTTGATAAAAAATTGTTTAGGTAAAAACCATCATTAACGGTGGAGTGAGTTAATGTCAATATCGTCGTCCAACAAGTCAATGACCGACAAAAGGAGTTATGTTTGTTTGACACATACTCACTGAGTGCTGTGTCAATTTAAAAATGGTCCATTGTATCTCAAATGTATCCAAAATATTGATGTCTGGCAGCTTGTAGAGGGTTAACAAGTGCCAACAGGAATATTTATTCATGCAACTTGTAATGTCACACCAAGAACTGTGAATGGCCATTTTTTCTTTAAAATCTACAAGATGTTTTCAGAGAAATCCAGGGAGAACAGGAATTTTAAGCTTTTGATGGGTATCATTGTTTTTCCAGCCTAAAACGGGTTAAGTGTTGTTTTTGGAATACTCTTATTACTTCCAAAAATAATTCTCTGTGAATTCTACTTCCACTTATTTTGATCTCTCCTCCCAACTTCAGGTGCTGTGGGTATGCAAACACAGCCTATTTTATCAACATTTTAATGTTTGAGAACCTGCATAGGGTTAACAAATGTTTACAGGAATATTTTGTACATGCAACTTGTAATGTCACACTAAGATATGAGAATGGCCATTTTTTCCTGAAAATCTACGGGATGTTTTTAAAGAAATCCTCAGATAACATGAACTTTTAACCTTTTGAGGGGTATCTCTCTTTAACCAGCTCTAAAGGGTTAATGCTTGGTTTTGTGAATATCTTCATTACTTACAAAAAATGATCGACGGTGTATTCCAATTCCAATGAAGGAGGTTATGTTTATCTCGTAGGTACACATTTGGTGTTATGGTTGCCCAAGAACAGCCCATTTTCTCCAAATGTCAATGCTTGGCAGCCTCTGGGGGGTTAACAAATGGTTACCGAAACATTTTGTTCATGCAACTTGTAATGTCACTCGAAGACCTGCGAATGGTTAATTGCTCTTGAATTTTTTTTTTTTTGAGAAATCCACAGAAAACTGGAATTTTAAGCTTTTAAGGGGTATATCTCCTTAACCAGTTAAAAATGGGTTAAGACCTCGATTTTTGAATACATTTACTACTTACAAAAATGTTTCCCTGTCAGTTTTGCACCCGGTAAAAGAAGTTACGTTTCTCTGTTGTATTCCCATTTGATGTTGTTGTTGTTCAAAAACAGACTATTTTTTCAAAATTTTGACATTTAGCAGCCTATGGAGGGTCAACAAATGCTTACCGGAATAATTTATCCAATCAACTGGTAATGTGACACCATGACCTATCAATGGCCATTTTCTCTCGAAAACCCTACCAGATGTTGTTTGTAAAGAAATCCAGGGAAACCATAAATTTTTAAGCCTTTGATGGGTATCACTATTAGCAACCACAAAATGGGTTAACGCTTGGTTTTTTGAATACCCTTATTACTTACAAAAATGGTCTTTGGTGAATTCCACTTCCAACAAAGGAGATTATGTTTATTTCTCAGGTACACGTTGGGTGATGTGCGTGCCTGAAAACAGCCCATTTCAACAAAATTACGATGCTTGGCAGCCTCTAGAGGGTTAATAAACGCTCACCGGAATATTTTGTCCATGCAACTTGTAATATCACACAAAGTCCTGCGAGTAGTCAATTTTTCTTGAAAACCTACAGGATGTTTTTAGAGAAATCCACAGAAAATGGGAATTTTAAGATTTTAAGGGGTCTCTCTCTTTAGCCTGTCCAAAATGGGTTAAGACTTCGACTTTTGAATACCCTTACTACTTACAAAAATGTTTACGTATAGATTGTGCGCTCGATAAAAGAAGGCACTTTTCTTTGAGGCGTACCCATTGGGTGCCTTTGGCGCCCAAAAACAGCCCATTTTATCACAATTTTGACTTTTAGCAGCCCGTGGAGGGTTAACAAATGCTCACCGCAGTATTTTGTCCATGCAACTTCTATTGTCACACCAAGGCCTGGGAGTGACAAATTTTTCTTGAAAATCTACAAGACTCGTTTAGAGAAATCCACGGAAAATACAAATTTTTGAGCTTTATGGGGGTATTGCTGTTTAACCAGCCCAAAACGGGTTAACGCTTGGTTTTTTGAACATCCTTATTACTGACAAAAATGATCTTTGGTGAATTCCACTCCCACTAAAGAAAGTTATATTTTTCTCTCGTGTATTGTTTGGGTGCGGTGGGAGCCTGAAACTGGCCTATTTCATCAAAATTTCGATGTTTGGCAGCCTGTGGAGGGTTACCATATGCATCGCCTGATATGTCGTGTGTATCAAATGGCGTGTCACAGACAGGTCTAGCAATGACGAATGTATCAAAAAAATCTACAAGACGTGTTTCGAGAAAGTGCCGATAAACCCCAATTTTGGCAGTTTTTTGCCAATTCTGAGGAAATAAGGGTTAAATCGAAAATTCCGCTTGGGTACATTTTTAGATTTTGTGCCCCTCTATGCATGTGCAAAATTTCGTGAAAATCGGTTCGAAAATGGCTTCTGAATCGTACGGACAAAATGTGTGGAAAAAAAAAAAAAAAACCCAACCCCCCCCCCCCCCAAAAAAAAAAAAAAAAAAAAAAAAATAATAATCCGTAGAAAAACAATAGTCTTTTCCAGAGGGAAAAGCCTAATTACAAACAGTTCATGTACAATCTTAACCAACCATTGAATCTTTGCTCCTTTTGGTTTAATTTAAATGTCAGCGTCTGAATCAGTGTTCACATTCTGCAGAGACATCAAGACCTGGAATCTTTGCCAAAGTTTGTCACCTATTTATATAGGGTACAGTTACGAAACTTCCCACACATATTTATGATTATCTGCAATTGTGCACCTTTATTTTTTTCTTATTAAATTGAGACACCCGATCTCAGCAATTTCACTTTTACAATATTTACTATACTCTTTTATTTTCCTCCTCATTTTGAGCCTTAGCTGTTCGAAAGTGTGGGAAGATAATCCCCCCAAACTTATCTAAAAATGTTGTGCTGTCCAAGGACATTCTCAGCTGTTTTGGTTTAATGTATAGTAGAGCTATACAAAACAATGACAAAAAATACAATATATCAAAGAAACAAATAACATTCACCACCATACACGAAAAAATCCCATTGATATATTTCCATAATATTGTCACAGCAATCTATAATATACTAGGTGGTGAAATGTGCCAAAAAGGAAATGAGGAAAGTAAGGCACACCAGTATCTGCAGGTGCCCAAACCGTCTTCTCACATTTTACAATGGATATCTGTTATCATCTTCTAAACAAATTGCCTAGTCTTCACTGTGCGTAATTCAGATGATGAATCTATAAGTGCCGCAATCAGCAATGGAAATCTACAATATCATGGTCCTGGCAGTAGTAGTCTAATGTGGATTATACTGCAATGTTGCCGTGGCTAATACCAAGATCTGGTCCAACTAATATATTGCAAACACATCAGCTCATGTGATAGTTTTATGCATTTGTGGAAGTATTTATAATGGGATATTGAACAGTTCAGCATTTGTGACTTTGTTTTATTTTCAATCTCATTTGAGACTCTAGTTTTTGAATTTCGGGGAATTGAATACTCTCAAAGAGGAGAATGATAATAATACTACATATTTAAGAATAGTTCGCTATCCTGGGATAGTCCATCCATTATTGCCGTCATCTCTTAGGGCAATGACATCTAAATAATAATGTTTTAGCAAATTTCTTGGAAATTTTACTTTGTCGTAGAGCTACAAAATACAAGACAGGTATTTTGACTTTAGGCCATTTGATGTGTTACTAAATTTAATCTCTTTGTACAATTTTTGGGGCCAGTGAACAGCATGTAAGGCATTATCGATCCCCCTGTGATGTTAGAAGGTGATTGACACATCCCCCTCATTGCTGGAGATTTTGGTGTTACCCGACTTTTTTTAAAATTTACTTTGTTGTAGAGCTACAAAATAGGAGACAGGTGTTTAGACTTGAAGCCCTTTGTGTTGAACTGTCTCTTCCAAATTTATTCTCTTTGTACAGTCTTTCGGGCCAGGAAAATGTCACATGAGGCATTGTCGATCCCTCAAGGAATGTTAAAAGGTGATCGACATATCCCCCTCGTTGTTGGGCATTTTGGTGATGGCCGCGTGGTACGTTGAATGACTGCTGGATGTTCGCTTGGTGACTTCAAATCCATCTTGTTATTTCTGTTACTCTTTTTCTTTTGCAGGCTTGGCAATTTCAGGAGAGCAATTTTTTAGCTCTCCTTACTGCCCTCCTGAAAGAATTAAGGAGAGCGAAAAATTGCCCTCCTAAATATTTTGGTCTGGGATGATTGAGATTACATGTATTATGCTCAAATTAAATTTTTGTTGTAAAGCAAATATGTAATTTAACTTCGAAGTCACATAACATCACGTAATTTCATTTTGAAAGTGGTTTAGTGGTAAAAGGTAATGGCTGCAACCATACCCAAGCACAGTTGCAATCATTTGAAGCAAAATGGGTCACAGCAATATTTTTTTTTCTGTCAGTTCCAAGTTCAACAACTGACATCACAGTTTGAGGGGTAATTATTCAAGGAATATTGACACTATAATATACTACTACTATCCTGTCACTTGAAGCACTTGCACCAGGATGTGACTGTAGATTCAAGCAGACCTGTTGTCCAAGAAAGTCATATGCCTACCACTGACGCCTTCAACCCCCTTGGGGGGTTGAAGGTGGTAGTGGTAGGCGTATGACTTTCTTGGACAACAGGTCTGGGTACACACACAGGTCTTGTCAAGTGTGTGTTCGGTTGTTGAGTGAGACATCTAGATGTCTAAGAGATTTCGCTTTACCTTAGTAAAGTTAATAAAATCACTGATGTAGTCTGTTGGTTTCAGTTTCAATGAGTTTGTTCAATTGGATACTTAAAATGCTGTGTAAAGCTAATTGCTCTCCTAAGCTGATTGAGGAGAGCGATTGTTTGCCCTCCTGCATTTTTCAGAATGCCAGACCTGCTTTTGCATATATACTGTAGATGAATACATGTGATAGATTTATGCATTTGCTGACATCTTTGAAATGAGATATATTGAACTAGTCAGCGTTTATTTCTTTGTTTATTTTCAGGATCATTTGAGCCTGAGGTTTTTTGAAATTTGGGGAACTGAATACTCACAAAAAGAATATAATAATATTACATATCTAAAAATAGTTTGCTGCCCTTGGATATTCCATCCGCTACTGCCGGCAATTTTGGTCATCTCTTTGGGGACTGACATCCAAAGATTAATGTTAACCCAATATTTTTTAAAGTTTACATTGCCGTAGAGCTCAAAAATAGAGACTGGAATTTTGACTTGAAGCCATTTGACGTGTTTCCATCACTTTGAAATTTAATCTACTTTATACATTTTTAGGGGCAGGGAACAGCACAGGAGGCGTTATGGAACCTCCTGGTATGTTCAAAGGTGATGACACATCCCATTTCTTGCTGGGCAATTTAGTGTCCGTCGCATGCTACGTTAAATGCCTGCTGGATATTTGCTTGGTTACTTCAAATCCATCTTGTTGTTTCTGTTACTGTTTGCATTTTGCAAATAAACTGTAGATGGGAACTGAGAGTGATATGGATATAGGGTGTAGTAACTATGGAAGTAGGTACCCTGGCAAGAGATTCTAATATATGTGCATTTTCACTTATTCATTTTAGATATTGATGAGTGTTCTTCAGACCCCTGTAAGAATGGTGGAACATGTTATGATGGTATCAATGTTTATACATGTACGTGTGTCAGAGGATGGGAAGGAGTTCACTGTGATATTGGTATGTTTGTCCTGAGAACTGAAGGAATACTGTGTCTTGTTTATAATGCATGTGAACTCATGTTTATTCTATTGCAGTTCTAATGACTTGGTATTCATATTAAATGAGTGCTGCTCAATTTGCAAATGAAACCTTTAAAACAGACAACATGCTTTGTGATTTGTCTCATATTGTTAAGTTTTTGCATCAATGATTGAGTTCCATACCCCTGTCCAAACGTAGGAAATTTGTAGTTTTAAAAAAGGGGCTTATGGTCATTTAGCTCCACTTCTTTTCCTGAGATATTTTTATCATTACTCGCCTGGTAGCCGTTGTATTAAGGATCATGTAGTGTTGACACAGTGTCATATTAGTCGTACAAGGCTTAAACATTTCTTTTTGATCGATGATGTTATGCGACAAGAATGAGTTCCCTGTTAATGTCCTCTGATTGTCGAGCAAATTCTATTAGATTGTACTTATTCTGCTGACATCAGACCATGACATTATAAAGTTCCACCTTTGAGAGAACTGTTACAACATCAATTCTCCCCGTGAACGAATGCTATAAAACTTTTTACAATTATATTTTCTAAAACTGTATATTCTACCTATTCATATAAGTGACTAAAATGAATCATAGGCATTTTAAAAGATATGGCAATTTCTTTACTGGTAAACTACCACATGTTTAAAAATGCTAATAGTTCATTTCAACCTATGTAAAGACATAGCTAGAAAATACAATTGTAGAAAATACGATTGTAAAAGTTTTATAGTATCAGTCCCAGGTCTGTTTTTCCCAAAGAAATCAACCTTTTTTAAAGCAATATAAGGTGTAAATGAAGTAAATATTATTAGTTGTTGAATATATTCCTATTTTTAATCAATTGAATGATTTTAAAGTACACTGATATTTGATGCACCTGAGAAATTAGGGCAGGGGGAAATCTAAAGTCTCAATGCTCCCTTATTTCAAACCAGAAACTAAGCTAATGTCACTCACATTAAAGGTACCAAGGTCCTTTTTCATATCATTTCATGCAAAGAAACCCAAGTTAAAAAATGTAGTTCACCAGAGTCATAACATCATCAAAATTATGCTCTGCATTTTCTTAACAATTTTCTTTTTCTCAGTTTTCCATGTATGCTGAATGTTATATTTTCTGCACATTTACGCATCTAATAAATAGGAAATTAGGAAAACAATATTTTGGTTGCATATATTACTGTCCGTGGGCTTTTACTCCACACATTCAAAGGTACCTTCAATTCAGACCTCACTGTTGCATTGGACATAGGAGAAATACAAAGTCACAGAGCTCTCTCACTTGTACAGACAGCTTTACCCACGACTGCCCCCACCCCTCCCACACATACACCTTAAAGGTAATGAGATCCTCTTTCAGCTGACACCAAGCAAGGATCTTTATTACAAACAGTTCATGCACATCCTTAACCAAACTTTAAGTCTTCGCTCCTTTTTAATTTAATTGTCAGTGTCTGAATCAATGTCCACATTCTATAGAGACATGAATACCTGGAATATTTGCCAACATTTGTCACCAATTTACTGCTGAGGAAACAGTTCTGAAATTTCCTACACATATTTATGATTATTTACCATTCAGGGCACCTTTATTTTTATCTTTTTAAATTGAGACACCTGATGCCAGTGAAGTCCCTTTTATGATATTTACTACGCCTTTTATTTTCAACCTAATTTTTAGCCTTTGCTGTTCGAAAGTGTGGGAAGATAATCCCTCAAAAAACTTATCTAAAAATGTCATGCTGTCCAATAAAATTCTCAACTGTTATAGTTGAAATGTTGGGTGACGTGACAGGAACTAAATTTAAATTTCTGTTTTTTTTCTAAAATTAATGTATGGTAGAGCTATAAAAAACAAGGACAAAATATCCAATATACCAAAGAAACAAATAACATTCACCACCAAATACGTAAAAATGTTCTGTTAAAATATTTCCATTATATTGTCGTAGGAATCGATAATATAGTAGGTTGTAAAATGTACCAACAGGAATTGAGGGAAGTATTGGCACACCAGTATCTGCAGGTCCCCAAACCATCTTATATTTTACAATTAATATCTGTTATCGTCTTATAAACAAACTGCCTAGTCTCCACGGTGCACAATTCAGATGAGTAGTCTATAAACGCCGCAATCAGCAATGGTAATCGGCAATACCATGGTCCTGGGAGTAGCAGTCTAATGTGGATTATACCATGATGTTGCTGTGGCAAATACCCATAGATGGTCCAACTAATATATTGCAAACACATCAGCACATGCGATAGTTTTATGCATTTGCGGAAGTCTTTACAATGGGATATTGAACTAAACAGCATTTGTGTCTTTGTTTTATTTTCATTCTCATTTGAGACTCTAGTTTTTGAATTTTGGGGAATTGAATACTCTTAAAGAGGAGAATAATAATAATAATAATACATATTTAAGAACAGTTCACTGTCCTGGGATATTTCATCCATTATTGCCGTCATCTCTTAGGGGACTGACATCTAAAGATTAATGTTTACCCGATTTTTTTTTAAATTACACTTTGTCGTAGAGGTACAAAATGGGAGACAGGTGTTTCGATTTAAAGGCATTTAACATGTTACTGTCTCTTTTAAATTTAATCGCTTTGTACTTTCTTTGGGGCCAGGAAATGGCACATAAGATGTTGTCAATCTCCCTGGGATCTTAAAAGGTGGTTGACACATCCCCCTCGTTGCTGGGCATTTTGGTGTTGGTCACATGCTACAATGAATGACTGCTGGATATTCGCTTTGCGACTTCAAATCCATCTTGTTGTTTCTGTTGCTGTTTTTCCTTTGCAGATATACTGTAGATTCTTTCTGTGAGAAATATAGATATATAGTGTTATAACCCTGGAAGTAGATGCCCTGACAAGAGATTCTAATATATGTGCATTTTCACTTATTTGTATTCGTTTTAGATATCGATGAATGTTCCTCAGACCCATGCAAGAATGGTGGAACATGTTATGATGGTATCAATGGTTATACATGTATGTGTGTCGGAGGATGGGAAGGTGTTCACTGTGGTATTGGTAAGTCTGCACTGAGAACTGAAGGAATATTGTTTATGTTTATAATGCATGTGAGCTCTTGCTTACTTGTTACGGTATGGAAATATTATTGATATTGGTAACAGAAAGAAATCTGAGAACCAGCAACAATAACTATGAATTTAACTATTATTCTGAAATTTAATTTAAAAAAAAATTAATATAAAAGAAAAAAAATGATACAAAGATCTTTTACACTAATTGGTTTACAGAAAATAAAAACAGTGGTACTTATCAATTATTGAATTAGTCCAAAGTACAGTTTGACAGAATCCAGTAATCCAGTGGTGAGGAATCTTGTGAAGAAAGTTACCAGCTGGTAGTATTAAATCCAAGAATGTCTCTTCAGAAACAGTATCCCATAGATGTGTAATAAAATTTTCACTTAGAAATTTCAGCAGTCTCCAATAAAATATAAAATGCTCCACAAAATTCAAATGGAGTAAAAATCCGAGAAGTATTGGCGACACAGGTAATTTACAAATAATGCAGTAGAATCCTGGCTTTTCACAAAATAATATTATTCTGTTTTACAGAAAGTATAAATTCTCTTTTCCAAGACGAACAAATTCTATTCAAAATTCTCTTTTGGAATCAATCTTCCAAATTCACAAAGAAGCACTGCTTCTATAATAAATGCACTGTCCTAGAACAATAATAATCTCCAATGGAAACAACTGCTGTATTTTAACTGAACTGAGTCTTTCTGAAATGGCTTTCTACAGGGTGGCCCCAACTTTTTCAAAACCAAATTCCAGGACTTTTCCAGGACTTCCCAGGACCTTTCATGACCAAATTCCAGGACCTTATCAAAATGACTCGGCGTGAAATGACTCAGTTCGAAACAGTAATTATTAAACTATACTCACATGTTATGTACAGGAAAAAATTCTAAACTGTGCGACTGATATATGTACAAATGAACTTCAATAATTGATGCTTTTAATTTACATTATTTACATTACTGTGGTCGAAGTACTGCTGTAAACAACAACTGGCAAATTTGAGTTGTTTTTCTAAATGCTCAATGTCTTCTTCACACTGTGACACAACTTCCCTCTTTGATTTAGCTGATTTCCTAAGTGCATTTGATTGAGTTATTAAATTCATTGGTGAATGACTTTGCAATGGAACTTGTTGGTCCCAGTGGTTTATTACCAGAACTGTTCAAGAAACACCGCTCAATCCGTCCTTCCTTCACAGAAATCTCACCTTTTAGGGAAGCATTTGAAGTTACAAAACTCATCATTGTGACTCCTGGTCTAGTTTTCTTCAAACAATTATGATCTTGATGAGTTTTGCTTGTAATATGCGATTTAAGTGCCGATTCTCCCATCGTTATAATGTTAATGTTTTTTTTACAAATCCGACACCGCACTGCATTTGGGTCATTCGACACGCGGCAAATCCATGTTTGATATTCATCATGAGCCAACCTACTTTCTTGAAATTTGCTTTTCCCAGGCATATTTTATAACTCACTTTAGCAAAAGAATCTTTTAAAATACTGACAAAAGAATCACTGAAGCCATTCAACTTGTAAACGCACACACTTCAATTCACAAGATAAAGCCGGTTCCGCTTTGAGAAAGCTGTTTTGATTGGATAATGAAACACCTCCAATACTTGCACTACTGTGTTGAACAACCAATCAGAGCACTCGTAACAGAAAACTTACATTCAAGTTTATGGGAGATACAAAATGTGGAAGCGGAACATTATTGCTTGGCGGAACTGGTAACGGAACGTTTTCCAGGATTTTCCAGGTCTGATTTAAAAAACATCGATTTTCAAGGACTTTCAAGCCTTGAATTTTAATTTTCAAATTCCAGGACATTCCAGGATTTCCAGGACCCGCGGCCACCCTATTCATTCTAAAAATGAGTTTTTGAATTCTGTTGGCAAACCTTTATATAGTAACCAGATTGAATGTTCCAGAAGATGAAAATTCTACAATGTTCTATCAGTTTCTAGGTGATTCTGTCATAGTTCAAATAAACAAGGTCCTTGACCTACTTAAACAATCAACAGCTCTGTGTACAATATATCAGTGTAACAAAGATGTAAACAAAGGTCACTCAGTGCAAATGAGTCAGACCAGTCAGAAAAATATCAAACTCAAAATAATTATCCACTAAGGATATATCAATCTCAATATAATATGGGACTATATAACACACCCCGCCTTAAAAGAAAAGTTTGAAGGTACTGAAAACTTTTTTATAACTTTAGCAGACTCTGACTGGTTTACAATACACACACGATAATCTTAAACAATTTTTTTTTTAATAAACATATATATATATACACTTGAAGTGAATGGGGACCGATCAGATCATTTTAAATTAGGATATTCTGGAAAGAGCATCAGCTACAACATTATCTCTTCCCGAAATATGCCTGATCTCTAAATTATATTCTTGAAGGGCTAAACTCCACTGCAATAATCTTTGATTCTTGTTTTTAGCTCAACTTTGACGAAGTCAAATTTGAGCTATTGTCATGGCCCGTCGTCCGTCGTCCGTCTATCCATCTGTCCGTCTGTCCGTACGTCAACAATTGGCTATGGCTCGGGCTAGAGGTCGTATTTATGAACCGATCTTTACGAAACTTCTTGTGTACCTTTGTTATGACCCTGGGACGGGAACGAGTGTTTTTAGGTGTGGTCCAAAATTCAAGATGGCTGCCAGTGGCCATTTTGTACCGATGATGCAAAAATCAGTTTTTTGTACAGAACTTCTGTATGAAAGTTCTGATTTGAATAAAGTTTTGTATAAATGTTTAGTACCATGGGATACATCACATATAATACGGGTTTTTTTCTCGTGCGTAAATTATGCAAATTAGACTGACTTTGATTTATTTAGTGTTACTTTCAGAGCTGTAAGTGCCAAGCTGCTATGGCTCGGGCTAGAGGCCATATTTATGAACCGATCTTTACGAAACTTCTTGGGTACCTTTGTTATGACCGTGGGACGAGAACGAGTGTTTTTGGGTGTGGTCCGAAATTCAAGATGGCTGCCAGCTGCCATTTTGTACCGACGATGCAGAAATCTGTTTTTTGTACAGAACTTCCATACGAAAGCTCTGATTTGAATAATTTTTTGTATGAATGTTTAGTACCATGGGATACATCACATATAATACGGGTTTTTTTCTCGTACGTAAATTGTGCAAATTAGACTAATTTTGATGTTTTTTGGGGTTACTTTCAGCACTGTAAGTGCAAATGCCAATACGGCTCGGGCTAGAGGCCGTATTTATGAACCGATCTTTACGAAACTTCTTGGGTACCTTTGGTATCACCGTGGGACGAGAACGAGTGTTTTTGGGTCCGGTCCAAAATTCAAGATGGCCGATGGCAGCCATTTTGTACAAAATTAGGTGCAATCAGATTTTTGCACAGAACTTCCATATGAAAGCCCTGATTTGAATAATTATTTTGTGTGAATGTTTAGTACCATGGGATGCATCACATATAATACGGGTTTTTTTCTCGTGCAGAAATTATGCAAATTAGATGAACTTTGATTTTTTCAGTGCGACTTACACACAGTAAGTACACATGTCAATATGGCTCAGACTAGAGTCTGTATTTATGAACTGATCTTCACGAAATGTCTTGGGTACCTTTGTTATCACCTTGGGACGAGAACGAGTGTTTCTGGGTGCGTCTAAAATTCAAGATGGCTGCCAGTGGCCATTTTGTACCGAAATTAGGTCTAATCAGTTTTTTGTACACATCTTCTATACAGCTCAGACTAGAGGCCATATTTATGAACCAATCTTTACGAAACTTCTTGGGTACCTTTGTTATCACCGTGGGATGAGAGCAAGTGTTTTGGGGTGTGGTCCGAAATTCAAGATGGCCACCAGCAGCTATTTTGTACCAGAATTAGTGCAATCAGTCTTTTGTATAGAACTTCTGTATGAAAGTTCTGATTTGAATAAATTTTTGTATGAATGTTTAGTAACACGGAATACATCACATATTGTAAGGGGTTTTTTTTCGTGCCGAAATTATGCAAATTAGATGAACTTTGATTTATTCAGTGCTACTTACACAATGTAAGCACACATGTCAATACGGCTCAGGGCAGAGGCTGTATTTATGAACCGATCTTCACAAAACTTCTTGGGTACCTTTGTTATCTCCTTGGGATGAGAATGCGTGTTTCTGGGTACGGTCCAAAATTCAAGATGGCTGCCAGTGGCCATTTTGTACTGAAATTAGGTCCAATCAGTTTTTTGTCACAAGTTCTATACAGCTCGTATTTATGAACTGATCTTCACAAAACTTCTTGAGTACTTTTGTTTTCACCTTGGGACAGGAACGAGTGTGTTTTGGGGTGCCTTTGTTATCACTGTGCTATGAGAACAAATATTTTGGGGTTCAGTCAGACCCACTCTGGGACTCAAAGATTTTTTCGAGTTCAGCATCTGACTGTCACCCACCTTTACAATTCTTTACCTATACATTTGTTATAGGCAACGGTCAGTATTCATGTACAGACTGTTACAATACTTTATATGTACCTTTGTTATCAGGTCATTACCTAGATGTTTGTCATTGCTGTGTCACATACTATACATGTACATGTCTTTGTCTTGACAAGTTGAGCTACAGTGTCATTGACACTTTCATTCATTTTATTGATAAAAGTTAAGGGGTTATGATCGGTGTAAACTGTAATTGGGCATTGAGTGGTTCCTAGATACACACCAAAATGGGTTAATGCCAAAATTAGAGCCAAAGTTTCTTTTTCTACTGTAGAGTAATTCTTTTGATGTTTGAGAAATTTTCTGGAGAAATAACATACAGGGTGATCAATACCTTGGGAATCTTCCTGGGCAATATACCCACCTGCTCCATTGTCACTTGCATCTATAAATAATTTGAAGGGCTTTTCATAATTGGGACTGGCCAGGATAGGGGAATTATTTAATAAAGTTTTTGTTCTGTTAAAGGATTTCTGGCATTCCTCAGTCCAAACAAACTTAACCCTTTTGCTCAATAAACTGGTCAAAGGGGAGACAACATCTGAGAAATTTAAACAAAATTTTCTATAATATCCAGCCATGCCTAAGAATCTCATCAGCTCTTTTTTAGAGGTTGGTACTGGAAAATTTACAATGGCATCAACTTTTGCTGCAATTGGCCTCACCTGCCCCTGACCCACAACATGACCTAAATAATTTAAAGTTGCTTTGCCAAATTCTGATTTTACCAAGGTAATAGTTAGGTTGGCTTGGGTCACTTAGTCAAAAAATTCTTGAATATGCTTTAGATGATCAGACCAATTTGTATCTGTGTATATAATAACATCATCAAGATAAGCTTCACTGTGATCTAGGTCTGCAATTTAGTGGTTAACCATGCGTTGGAACGTTGCCTGAGAGTTTTTTTATGCCAAAAGGGGTAACTTTACATTGATACAACCCAAATGGGGTAACAAAAGAAGATATTTCTTTTGCATTTCTGTTAAAGGAACTTGCCAATAACCCTTTAACAAGTCAAATTTTGTCACAAATTTAGCATGGCCAAGTTTGTCAATGCAGTCATCAATTCTTGGAATTGGATAATTGTCTGTTTTGGTGAGGCTGTTCACTTTACGGTAATCCATACAAAATCGGTAACTCCTATCAGGTTTTGGGACAAGTATACAGGGTGAACTCCAGTTGCTATGGCTAGGTTCTATGATATCATTGTCCAGCATATACTGTATTTCCTTTCTCATGATCTGAACTTTGAAAGGGTTCAATCTATATGGATGCTGTTTGATGGGATTTGCCTGTCCTACATCAACATCATGAAAAATAACTGATGTCCTACTAGGCACATCGGGAAATAAGTGTTGATATTTGAAAATTAAATCAACTAAATCTTTTCTTTGGTCAGGCAGTAAATAATCTGTTTTATTTTGTAGATCTCTCAGGACATCTGAGTTCCGTAACTTCAGAGGTACATTTTCGCTGCCTTCATGAATATCCTCCACAGGAATTTTCACCTCATCCATATGGGTGACTGTTGAGACTGGTAGAGAGCTTGGTTCTCTCTCGTAATATGTTTTCAACATATTTATATGCCACAGCTGAGTATTTTTGAGTCTATCAGGAGTCTCAACAACATAATCAATATCACTGATCTTGTGCTTAACAACATAAGGGCCTGCATATCTTGCTTGTAAAACATTGCCCTTTAAAGGGAATAATACTAGCACCTTGTCCCCAGGTTTAAAGGTGCGAATTTTGCCTTTTTATCATACCAGGTCTTCATATGACTCTGGGCTTTCTGTAAATGTTTATTTGCCATTTCTCTGGCCTGGTGCAGTTTTTCCTTAAAAGTGGACACATAGTCCAGAAGAGAAATTTCAGGTGGCTCTTCCTTGAGCCATTTCTCCTTCAAAGCAGTGAGTGGACCCCTCACTGAGTGTCCAAACACTAATTCAAAAGGGCTGAACCCCAGAGATTCCTGTACAGTCTCACGGACTGCAAATAAGAGGAGATGTACTCCTTCATCCCAATCCTTCTCATTATCCTCCCCATAGGCCTTTATCATGGTCTTCAGTGTTTGATGGAAGCGTTCAAGAGCTCCTTGACTTTCGGGATGGTAGGACTTGATGTGTTCTGCTTAATTTTTAGCTCATACATCACCTGCTGAAAAATGTTTGACATAAAATTTGAGCCTTGGTCCGATTGCACTGACCTGGGTAGACCGAAAGTCGTCAAAATTTTTTTATCAAGGCCTTAACTATAGTCTTAATATTTCTTAGAGGAATGGCCTCAGGAAATCGTGTAGAAGCACACATGATGGTAAGAAGATATTCATTTCCAGATTTTGTTCTAGGCAATGGGCCAACACAATCAATAATAATTCTACTAAATGGCTCCTCAAAAGCAGGGATTGGTTGAAGGGGAGGAGGAGGAATCTTCTGGTTGGATTTTCCTACAATTTGACAGGTGTGGCAGGTTTTACAAAATTCGACAACATCCTGTCGAAGCTTGAGCCAGTAAAAACACTGTTGAATATGAGAGTAGGTTTTCCTAACTCCCAAATGTCCAGCCATTGGATTTTCATGAGCCAGGCTTATTATTTCATTCCGGTATTTAGTGGGGTCAACTATTTGGTAAATAACCTCCCAATCACTATTGGAGGGTACTTCTGGTGGTCGCCATTTCATCATGAGTACATCAGATTTTTTTAAATCACAGACAGGGTAATTTTGGGCTTCTGCCTCTGTTAGAGACCTTTCACGTGGCTCGGGAAGGTCAGGATCACTTCCTGTTCCTGAATTAAAGAAGTCCGGGAAATGACATTCAAGGAGGTTCCCCTCAGGTGTAGTGGCCTCGTTACAATTTCTGGAGGAGTCATCACACTGACTCAAAAATGTCTGAGACAAATCAATATCTTCAGAATCCGTTATTCTGTGACTGTTCTTATCCTCAGCTTTGCTGTTCAAATCATCACAATTGAGGTTGTTATCAACCTCAGCTTTCTTTGCCATGGACCGAGTCACAGCACATGCTGGAAAGGCAAAAGGAAAACATTCCTTCAAATTAATAATACTTTCATCTGTGCTCGGCTTATCCAACATTTAAGGTTCTACAGTGACTTTGCCACCCGCTAAGTCATTTCCCAACAATAAAGAAATACCTTTTACAGGAAGAGTAGGTCTGATTCCTACTGTCACAGTCCCATTTACTAAACTACTTTTTAAATTTATTTTATGAAGTGGGACATTTAAAGAATTTGACTCAATACCTGATACTAAACTTGTGCCCCTGTAGCACTTTTTTCAGAGAATGGCAAAATGCCTTCTAATATTAAAAACTGAGTAGCACTTGTGTCTCTCAGTATTTTTATTGGTAAGGAACAGTGCTTATCCCCCTCAAGGGCAACAAAGCCTTCAGAAATAAATGGCTTATAATTTTCTAAAGCATCTTGCTTTATTACATAATTTTCAGGGCATGAGCACATGCTAGTGCATTCTGTGAAGTAGTGGACTCATTTTTCCTTTTTAAAAGTCAGCAATCCGATAATAAATGCCCTGGTTTCTTACAGTAATTACAAGTTTTAGTTGAACTGTTGGGTCGTGAAGGTGTAGGGCTGGCATTAGAGGTTTTGTTTTCACCAAATATCTTATTAAATTTGGGCAGTGAAAAGTTTGGAGGATTGGAAGGGGATGAGTTTTATCTGAAGTTGGTGTAGGTCCATTTTGGAAAGAATTCTTGTGAAGCCAAAAATGTGTAGACTTACGACTCATTTTATGAGTTAAGGCATAGTCATCTGCTGGTTATGAGTTAAGGCATAGTCATCTGCTAGTACTGCAACTCTGTTTAATGTGTCAACTTTTTGTTCATCCAGGTGGGCCTTTATATCTGAATGCATCTTTCCTTTAAACTCTTCAATCAGCATCATTTCTTTTAATTTAGAGAAATCTTTCCCTATTTCTTTTGAATGGCACCACCTGTCAAATAAATTTTGTTTTTCTCTGGCAAATTCCACATGAGTTTTATTTTCGTTTTTATAATAATTTCTGAATTTCTGCCTATAGGCCTCTGGAACAAGTTCATATGCCTTAAGTATAGACTCTTTAACAGCGTCATAATTATTGCTTTGCTCAGAAGATAGAGCGGAATAGATTTCTTGGGCCTTCCAGATGTCCCTTGGCCACTCTAGACTTGTTGCCACTTTTTCAAAATGTAAAAAATATTTATCCACTTCTTTCTCTTGGAAGGGGGGAACTAGCCTAACATGTTTAGTTGCATCAAATTTACTTGGCGAAATTACATTTGAGCCTTGACGTTGAGATTCCAATTCTTTTATTTTTATATCCTTTTGAACCTGAATTTCAATTTCCCTAAATTTTAATTCCCTTTCATCTTTTTCTTTTTGAGCCTGAATTTGTTCCCTTTCTTTTTGAGCTTCAATTTCTTTTAATTTAATTTAATTTTCTCTTTTTTCTTTTTGGGCCTGAATTTGTTCCCTTTCTTTTTGAGCCTGAATTTGTTCCCTTTCTTTTTGAGCTTCTAATTCTTTTAATTTCATTTCATTTTCCTGCCTTTTCATTTCTTGTTGCATTTCTAATCTCTTTAGTTCCAATTCTAACTTTTTGAGTTCAAGGGCATCAGTAGGTTGTGGTTCAGAGACAGGTGACCCAGACTGAGGCAAAAGACCCTCCTCAATATAATGATTAACAATGAGCTGTTTAAGTTTGTGCTTGTTCAGACCAGGGGTGGCAGGTAATTTTAGATACTGAACAAGTTGAAATAAATTCTCCTTCTTAAGAGATTCGAAAAGGGCCAAACTGCGAGAGCTTTCAAATTCAGAAATAAATTCTGTCACAATAAATACCATGATGAAAAGGTTTACTGGTTCTCAGATTATATAAATAATAATACTGAAATTTTCTAAGAAAGTTTAAATGTTTTGAAAGTGAGCCAAAATAATAATTGCAATTTGCAAATAAAGCTTTCTCGTTATCTAATATTCGATCTTGGCAACGAGCCCCCAATTTCTGTTATGGTATGGAAATATTATTGAAATTGGTAACAGAAAGAAATCTGAGAATCAATCAGCAACAATAACTATGAATTTAATTATTATTCTGAAATTTAATTTTAAAAAAATTAATGTATAAAAAAAAAACCATACAAAGATCTTTAACACTAATTGGTTTACATAAAATAAATACAGTGGTACTTATCAATTATTGAATTAGTCCAAAGTACAGTTTGACAGAATCCAGTAATCCAGTGGTGAGGAATCCTATGAAGAAAGTTACCAGCTGGTAGTATTAAATCCAAGAATGTCTCTTCAGAAACCGTATCCCGTAGATTTGTAATAAAATTTTCACTTAGAAATTTCAGCAGTCTCCAATAAAATATAATAAAATGCTCTGCAAAATTCAAATGGAGTAAAAATCCAAGAAGTATTGGCCCCACAGGTAATTTCCAAATAATGCAGTAAAATCTTGGCTTTTCACAAAATAATATTATTCTGTTTCACAGAAAGTATAAATTCTCTTTTCCAAGACGAACAAATTCTCTTCAAAATTCTCTTTTGGAATCAATCTTTCAAATTCACAAAGAAGCACTGCTTCGATAATAAATGCACTGTCCTAGAACAATAATAATCTCCAATGGAAACAACTGCTGTGTTTTAACTGAACTGAGTCTTTCTGAAATGGCTTTCTAAAAATGAGTTTTTGTTTCTGTTGACAAACCTTTATATAGTAACCAGATTGAATGTTCCAGAAGATGAAAATTCTACAATGTTCTATCAGTTTCTAGATGATTCTGTCATAGTTCAAATAAACAAGGTCCTTGACCTACTTAAACAATCAACAGCTATATGTACAATATATTAGTGTAACAAAGATGTAAACAAAGGTCACTCAGTGCAAATGAGTCAGACCAGTCAGAAAATGCAGAAAAATATCCAACTCAAAATAATTATCCACTAAGGATATATCAATCTCAATATAATATGGGACTACATAACATTACTCTGTTGCGGTGCTACTGACTTATATTCATATCAAACGAGTCCTCAGAAATTTACAAATGAAACCTTTAAAACAGGCAACATGCTTCGAGATTTGTCTCATGTGGTTCAGTTTTTCCATCAATGATTGAGTTTCATACCCTAGTCAAAAATATATCTAAAAATGTCGTGCTGTCCAAGGAAATTCTTAATGTTATGGTTGGAAAATAGGCTGACATCATAGGAACAAAAGGGAGTGTGGTGGCTCAGTGCTAGAGGTCCCGAGTTTAATCCCTGTCTGGAATGACCTGCATTGTGTCCTTGGGCAAAGCACTTTATCCTGGTTGCCTACATGGGGGCACAATGATGCCATGTGCTAAGGCGTACTGCACATCGATGATTCACATTTCTTGAACCGCTGTAACCCTGCTTGAACGGAGCTTGAACAGAGAATGTTGACGAGCTGACAGTTGCTCATATAATAAATAGGAAAACTAGGAAAACAATATTTTGGTTGCATATATTACTGTCCATGGGCTTTACTCCACACATTCAAAGGAACCTTCAAGTCTGACCTCACTGTGGCATTGGACATAGGAGATATACAAAGTCACAGAGCTCTCTCAGTTGTACAAACAGCTTTACCCATGACCGCCCCCACCCCTCCCACACATACATCTTGAAGGTAATGAGATCCTCTTCCAGCTGACACCAAGCAAGGATCTTTATTACAAACAGTTCATGCACATCCTTAACCAAACTTTAAGTCTTCGCTCCGTTTGGGTTAATTTAAATGTCAGTGTCTGAATCAATGTCCACATTCTGTAGAGACATGAAGACCTGGAATCTTTGCCAACATTTGTCGCCAATTTTCTGAGGAAACAATTCTGAAACTTCCTACACATATTTATGATTATTTGCCATTCAGGGCACCTTTATTTTTATCTTATTAATTTGAGACATTCGATGCCAGTGATGTCCCTTTTATGATATTTACTCCGCCTTTTATTTTCAACCAAACTTATAAAAAATGTCACGCTGTCCAATAAAATTCTCAACTGTTATGGTTGAAATGTTGGGTGACATGACAGGAACTAAATTTAAATTTCTTTTTTTTTTTTAAATTTAATGTATGGTAGAGCTATAAAAAAACAAGGACAAAAAATCCAATATACCAAAGAAACAAATAACATTCTCCACCAAATACGAAAAAATGTCCTGTTAAAATATTTCCATTATATTGTCAGAGCAATCGATAATATAGTAGTAGGTTGTGAAATGTGCCAACAGGAATTGAGGGAAGTATTGGCACACCAGCATCTGCAGGTCCCCAAACCATCTTATATTTTACAATTGATATCTGTTATCTAGTTTGCCTTGTCTCCACTGTGCGCAATTCAGATGAGTAGTCTATAAACCCTGCAATCAGCAATGTAAATCGGCAGTTTTATGGTCCTGGCAGTAGTAGTCTAATGTGGATTATACCATGATATTTCAGTGGCTAATACCCAGAGATGGTCCAACTAATATATTGCAAACACATCAGCACATGCGATAGTTTTATGCATTTGCAGATGTTTTTACAATGGGATATTGAACTCGTTAGCATTTGTGACTTTGTTTTATTTTCAGTCTCATTTGAGACTCAGTTTTTTGAATTTTGGAGAATTGAATACTCTCAAAGAGGAGAATACTAATAATAATACATATTTAAAAATAGTTTGCTGTCCTCGAATTAAAGGCATTTGACGTGTTACTGTCTCTTTTAAATTTAACCTATTTGTACATTCTTTAGGCCCAGGGAATGGCACATAAGGTGTTGTCGATCTCCCTGGGATCTTAAAAGGTGATTGACACATCCCCCTCGTTGCTGGAGATTTTGGTGTTGATCATGTGCTACATTGAATGACTGCTGGATATTCGCTTTGTGACTTCAAATCCATCTTGTTGTTTCTGTTACTGTTTTTCTTTTGCAAATATACTGTAGATGGGTTCTGTGAGAAATATAGATATAGAGTATAATAACCCTGGAAGTAGATGCCCTGACAAGAGATTTTAATATATGTGCATTTTCATTTATTCGTTTTAGATATCGATGAGTGTTCCTCAGACCCATGCAAGAATGGTGGAACATGTTATGATGGTATCAATGGTTATACATGTACGTGTGTCAGAGAATGGGAAGGCATTCACTGTGATATTGGTAAGTTTGCAGTGAGAACTGAAGGAATATTGTTTATGTTTAAATGCATGTCAGCTCATGCTTACTCTATTGCGGTGCTACTGACTTATATTCATATCAAACGAGTGCTCCGAAATTTACAAATGAAACCTTTAAAACAGGCAAAATGCTTCGAGCTTTGTCTCATATGGTTCAGTTTTTCCATCAATAATTGAGTTTCATACCCTAGTCAAAACGGAGAAATTTTGTAGTTTTAGAAAAGGGGCTTATAATCGTTTAGCACCATCTCTTCTCATCAGATATTTTTATGCTTACTCACCTGGTAACCTATGTATTAAAGATCATGTAATATTGACAGGAGGTAATATTAGTCATACAAGACTTAAACTTTCCTTTTCGTTCGATGATGTTATGCAACCAGAATGAATTCCCTGTGAATGTCCTCTGATAGTTGAGCATTCTTTTAGATTGTGCTCATTCTGTTGACATCAGAACATGACATTATAATGTACCATCTTTGAGAGAACCGTTTTTTTCAACCTATTTAAAGACATAGATAGAAAATACAATTCTAGTAAATACAATTGTAAAAATTTTATTTATAGTTTCGTCCCCAGTTCTTTTTTTACAAAGAAATCAACCCTTTTTAATATTATATAATGTGTAAATGAAATAAATATTATTCGTTGCTGAATATATTTGTATTTTTGTTAAATTTATTTATTTATTGGTGTTAAGGTCACATACTTTATGCACAATGGCTAATCGTGACCGTGACAGTTTTACGGGTGGAGGAAGCTGGAGTACCCGGAGAGAACCACCGCGCAACGACGGGCAGCTGTTAGCTCTCCAACATCGTAACTCTGAACTCTGCACCGCAGCACAGGAAGGGTTAGATTGGTTGAAGACATGCGCACCATCGACGTTCAGTACGCCTCAGTACACAGTGTCATCGTGCCCCCATGTAGGCAATCGGGGTGAAGTGTCTTGCCCAAGGACACAACGCGGTTGCCGCAGGTGGGATTCGAACCGAGGGCCTCTCGGCTTGCAGCCTGCACATTTTTGTTAAATTGAATGATTTTTAAGTACACTGATATTTGATGTACCTGAGAAATTAGGGCGGGGAAAATCTAAAGTCTCAATGCTCCCTTATTTCAAACCAGAAACTAAGCTAATGTCACTCACATTAAATGTACCAAGGTCCTCTTTCTTTCATATGATTGCATGCAAAGAAACCTATGTTTAAAAATATAGGTTATGCCCTACTAAAAAAATATGTACCATTTTATATACAATTTTCTTTTTCTCAGTTTTCCAAACTGTTGATGTATGCTGAATGTTATGGTTACTGCACGTTAACACATATACTAAATTGGAAAACTAGGAAAACAGTATTTTGATAGCATGTATTACTCTTCATGAACTTTACTCCTGACATTCAAAGGTACCCCCAAGTCTGACCTCACTGTGGCATTGGACACAGGAGAAATACAAAGTCATAGAGCTGTCTTACTTGTACACACGGCTCCACCTAAGACCTTCCTCTCTTATATGTAACGAGCGTTTCTTTCAGCTGATACCAAGCAACGATCTTTATTTTGTTTACATTGGTCTACAAAATTGTTGTAAAGGCATTAATTACAAACAGCTCATGCACATCCTTAACCAAACTTTAAGTGTTCACTCCTTTTGGGTTAATTTAA
The DNA here is from genome assembly GCA_031216915.1 of Pictodentalium vernedei. Lineage (NCBI taxonomy): Eukaryota > Metazoa > Mollusca > Scaphopoda > Dentaliida > Dentaliidae > Pictodentalium > Pictodentalium vernedei. Next base: position 135,028,610 of record CM062296.1, on the reverse strand, counting down.
ATGTCAGTGTCTGAATCAGTGGCCACATTCTGTAGAGACATGAAGACCTGGAATGTTTGCCAACATTTGTCACCTATTTATATAGGAAATAAATCCCAAACTTGCCAACCATATTAATGATTATTTACAATTGTGCACCTTTAATTTTTTCTTATTAAAGTGAGACAAATGATGCCAGAAATGTTACTTTTACAATATTTATTACACCTTTATTTTCAACCACATTTTGTCGTTAAGCCATTCGAAAGTGTTGGAAGATAATCCCACAAAAACATATCTAAAAATGTTGTGCTGTCCAAGGAAATTCTCAGTGTTATGGTTGGAAAATAGGCTGACATCATAGGAACAAAAGGGAGTGTGGTGGCTCTGTGGTAGACTGTTGGACTTCTATGCTAGAGGTCCCGAGTTTGATCCCTGTCCGGAATGACCTGTGTTGTGTCCTTGGGCAAAGCACTTTATCCTGGTTGCCTACATGGGGGCACGATGATGCCATGTGCTAAGGCGTAATGCACATCGATGATTCACATTTCTTCAACCGCTGTAACCCTACTTGAACGGAGCTTGAACAGAGAATGTTGACAAGCTGACAGTTGCACTTCATTTCTTGATAGTTCTCTCCAGATACTCCGGCTTCCTCCACCCATAAAACTGTCATGGTCACGATTAGCCATTGTGCATAAGTAAGTGGCCTTAAACACCAATAATTAAATAAATATTCATAGGAACAAAATTTAAATTGATACACAATTAACATCTGTTAACGTCTTATAAACAAATTGTCTAGTCTTTACTCCACATGATCCAGATGATGAGTCTATAAGTGCTGCAATCAGCAATTAAAATCGGCTATATCATGGTCCTAGCAGTAGTAGTCTTATATGGATTATACCACGATGTTGCCACAGCTAATACCCAGAGATGATCCAACTAATATATCTCAAACACATCAGTACATGTTATAGATTTATGCATTTGCTGACATCTTTGAAATGGGATATACTGAACTAGTCAGCATTTGTTTCTTTGTTTATTTTCAGGATCATTTGAGCCTGAGATTTTTTAAATTTGGGGAACTGAATACTCACAAAAAGAATATAATAATATTACATATCTAAAAATAGTTTGCTGCCCTTGGATATTCCATCCGCGACTGCCGGCAATTTTGGTCATCTCTTTGGGGACTGACATCCAAAGATTAATGTTTACATGATATGTTTTAAAGTTTACATTGTATTAGAGCTAAAAAATAGACCGGAGTTTCGACTAAAAGCCATTTGAGGTGTTTTCGTTACTTTGTAATTTAATCTACTTTATACATTTTTAGGGGCAGGGAACAGCACAGGAGGCATTATGGCCTTTGTTGCTGGGCAATTTAGTGTTTGTCACATGCTACGTTGCATTCATGCTGGTTATTTGCTTGGTTACTTCAAATCCATCTTGTTGTTTCTGTTACTGTTTGCATTTTGCAAATAAACTGTAGATGGGTACTGAGAGTGATATGGATATAGGTTGTAGTAACCATGGAAGTAGATGCCCTGACAAGAAATACTAATATATGTGCATTTTCACTTTTTCATTTTAGATATCGATGAGTGTTCTTCAGACCCCTGTGAGAATGGTGCAACATGTTATGATGGTATCAATGGTTATACATGTACGTGTGTCAGAGGATGGGAAGGAGTTCACTGTGATATTGGTATGTTTGTCCTGAGAACTGAAGGAATATTGTGTCTTGTTTATAATGCATGTGAACTCATGTTTATTCTGTTGCAGTTCTAATGACTTGTATTCATATCAAATGAGTGCTGCACAATTTGCAAATAAAACCTTTAAACAGGCAACAAGCTTTGTGGTTTGTCTCATATTGTTAAGGTTTTCCATCAATGATTGAGTTCCATACCCCTGTCCAAACGTAAGAAATTTGTAGTTTTAAAAAAGGGGCTTATGGTCGTTTAGCTCTACCTCTTTTCATGAGATATGTTTATCATTACTCGTCTCGTAGCCATTGTATTAAGGATCATGTAGTGTTGACACAGTGTCATATTAGTCGTACAAGGCTTAAACATTTCTTTTTGATTGATGATGTTATGCAACAAGAATGAGTTCCCTGTTAATGTCCTCTGATAGTTGAGCAAATTCTATAAGATTGTACTCATTCTGCTGACATCAGACAATGACATTATAATATTCCACCTTTGAGAGAACTGTTACAGCATCAATTCTCCCCGTGAATGAATGCTATAAAACGTTTTACAATTATATTTTCTAAAACTGTATGCTCTACCTATTCATATAAGTGACTAAAATGAATCATAGGCATTTTAAAAGATATGGCAATTTCTTTACTGGTAAACTACCACATGTTAGAAAATGCTAATAGTTCATTTCAACATATGTAAAGACATAGCTAGAAAATATAATTGTAGAAAATACGATTGTAAAAGTTTTATAGTATCAGTCCCAGGTCTGTTTTTCCCAAAGAAATCAACCCTTTTTAAAGCAATATAATTTGTAAATGAAGTGAATATTATTAGTTGTTGAATCTATTCCTATTTTTAATCAATTGAATGATTTTAAAGTACACTGATATTTGATGCACCTGAGAAATTAGGGTGGGGAAAATCTAGCGTCTCAATTCTCCCTTATTTCAAACCAGAAACTAAGCTAATGTCACTCACATTAAAAGTACCAAGGTCCTTTTTCATATCATTGCATGCAAAGAAACCTAAGTTAAAAAATGTAGTTCACCAGAGTCATAACATCGTCAAAACTATGCTCTACATTTTCTTAACAATTTTCTTTTTCGCAGTTTTCCATGTATGCTGAATGTTATAGTTTCTACACATTTACGCATATAATAAATAGGAAAACTAGGAAAAAAATATTTTGGTTGCATATATTACTGTCCATGGGCTTTTCTCCACACATTCAAAGGTACCTTCAAGTCTGACCTCACTGTGGCATTGGACATAGGAGAAATACAAAGTCACAGAGCTCTCTCACTTGTACAAACAGCTTTACCCATGACCGTCCCCACCCCTCCCACATATACACCTTAAAGGTAATGAGATCCTCTTTCAGCTGAAATCAAGCAGGGATCTTTATTACAAACAGTTCATGCATATCCTTATCCAAACTTTAAGTCTTCACTCCTTTTGGGTTAATTTAAATGTCAGTGTCTGAATCAATGTCCACATTCTGTAGAGACATGAAGACTTGGAATATTTGCCAACATTTGTGACCAATTTACTGAGGAAACAGTTCTGAAACTTCCTACACATATTTATGATTATTTGCCATTGGGCACCTTTATTTTTTTCTTATTAAATTGATACACCCGATGCAAGTGATGTCCCTTTTATGATATTTACTACGCCTTTTATTTTCAACCTCATTTTGAGCCTTAACTGTTCGAAAGTGTGGGAAGATAATCCCTCAAAAATCTTATCTAAAAATGTCATGCTGTCCAAGAAAATTCTCAACTGCTATGGTTGAAATATAGGGTAACATCACAGGAACAAAATTTAAATTTTTGTTTTTTTTTCCTAAAATTAATGTATAGTAGAGCTATACAAAACAAGAACAAGAAATCCAATATACTAAAGAAACAAATAACGTTCATCACCAAATACGAAAAAAGTCCTGTTAAAATATTTCCATTATATTGTCATAGCAATCGATAATATAGTGGGTTGTGAAATGTGCCAACAGGAATTGAGGTAAGTATTGGCACACCAGTATCTGCAGGTCCACAAACCATCTTATATTTTATAATTAATATCTGTTATCGTCTTATAAACAAATTACCTAGTCTCCACTGTGCGCAATTCAGATGAGTAGTCTATAAACTCCGCAATCAGCAATGGAAATCGGCAATACCATGGTCCTGGCAGTAGTAGTCTAATGTGGATTATACCACGATGTTGCCATGGCTAATACCCAGAGATGGTCCAACTAATATATCGCAAACACATCAGCACATGCGATAGTTTTATGCATTTACAGATGTCTTTACAATGGGATATTGAACTCAACAGCATTTGTGTCTTTGTTTTATTAGCTCACCTGACTGAAAGTCAGGGTGAGCTTTTCTTATCACTCTTCATCCGTCGTCCGTCCGTCCATCCGTCGTCCTGCATGAAGGTGGTGTTTCAGCCCCTTTCTCCTAAACCACTGGCCACATTTTAATTAAATTTCATGTAAGTAGTGGTTATATAGGGGCATTTTGATTTTTATGCAAATTAGGTTTCGGCTCATATTGAGCAGAGGGGTGTGGCAAAAATGGCCAAATTTCTTGAAAATCTTCTTCTAATGAACCACCAGTAGCAGAGAGTTGATATGCGGTATACAGAGTCATTTTCAGGTTTAGAATCAAAGGTTGTTCAAGAGAAGTTTGTCAGGCATTATTTATGGGAGTGGCAAAAATTTTGGCGATGCCTAAAATTTCTATTTTCAGAACCGTGAGGTCGATTTGAACCAAATTTGATATGAGATGATATTGGGTCATAAGTAGTTGATTGATGCAAAAAATTTTTTTCTCATTGCCCTGTGGGAACCTCGGGAGCTAAAAATAGGAAAAACCTTAAAACTGCCATCTCTCTAAAACTACACAGCACAGAGAATTCTTATTTTGTATAAAGCTTACTTTTATCCAGTAGAATAGAATGGTTAAAAAAAAATTCCTATCGGTTTGATCACAAGGTATTTTTTTCAGGACTTTGAAAAAGTGCTGAGTCAGCACTTTTTAACACTGTAGGCAATGGGAAAAACATTAAAAAATCTTCTCCAGATCCAGCAGGAAGAATCTTTTGATATTGGGTATGCAACATTGTAGAGTGGATCTTATTCAAGTTGTTCAAATCGGCCTCCTGGTTTCATATTTGGGCTCAGTATAGGAGCCCGATTTCGAACTCAGTGCATTTCAGGCAAATTTCTTCAAAAATCTTCTTCTCCAGATCCAGCAGGCAGAATCTTTTGATTTTTGGTATGCAACATTGTGGGGGTGGATCTGATTAAAGTTTGTTCAAACCGGCCCCCTGGATTCATATTTGGGCTCACTATAGAAGCCCAAATTCGAACTTAGTGCATTTCAGGCAAATTTCTTAAAAAATCTTCTTCTCCAGATCCAGCAGGCAGAATCTTTGGAAATTTGGTATACAACATTGTGGGGTGGATCTGATTCAAGTTTGCTTAAATTGACCTCCTAGGTTTATATTTGGGCTCGGTATAGGAGCCCAAATTTGAACTTAGTGCATTTCGGGCAAATTTCTTTGAAAATCTTCTTTTCAAGATCAAGCAGACAGAATCTTTTGATATTGGGTATGCACCATGCTTAGGGGCGGTGAGATTCAAGTTTGTTCAAGCTAAGTCCCTGGGTTCATATTTGGGCTTACTGTGGTAGCCCGAATTGTAACTTAGTTCAAAATGAGGAATTTTCTTTAAAATACTTCTTCAGATCCAGCAGTCGAAATGTTTTGATATTTGGTATGCAGCATCCTCAGGGGGGTGAGATTCAAGTTTGTTCAAGTCCTGTCCCTAGGTCCATATTTGGGCCCACTGTGGGAGTCCGAATGATAACTTTGTTCAAAATGAGGAATTTTCTTTAAAAATCTTCTTGTTCAGATGCAGCAGTCGGAATGTTTTGATATTTGGTACACGGCATCCTTAGGGGGGTGCGATTCAAATTTGTTCAAGCCAAGTCTCTACGTCCATATTTGGGCTCACTGTGGGAGCCCGAATGATAACTTAGTTCAAAATGAGGAATTTTCTTTAAAAATCTTCTTTTTTCAGATCCAGCAGTCGGAATGTTTTATTTGGTATGCAGCATCCTTAGGGGGGTGAGATTCAAGTTTGTTCAAGCCATGTCCTTAGGTCCATATTTGGACTCACTGTGGGAGCCCGAATTATAACTTAGTTCAATATGAGGAATATTCTTTAAAAATCCTTTTTTTTTAGATCCACTGGTCAGAATCTTTGGATATTTGGTTTTAGCTTTTCTTAGGAGGAGCAGATGCAACTTGTTGAAATCAATTATCTGGGTTTATATTTAGGCTACCATGTCAGGTGAGCGCCCACAGGCTCTCTGGGGCCTCTTGTTTTCATTCTCATTTGAGACTCTAGTTTTTTAATTTTGGGGAATTGAATACCCTCAAAGAGGAGAATAATAATAATAATACATATTTAAGAATAGTTCGCTGTCCTGGGATATTCCGTCCATTATTGCCGTCATCTCTTAGGGGACTGACATCTAAAGATTAATGTTCAAGCAAATTTTTTGAAAATTTTACTTTGTCGTTGAGGTACAAAATACGAGACGGGTGTTTTGACTTGAGGCCATTTGGCGTGTTACTGACTCTTTAAAATTTAATCTCTTTGTACAATCTTTTGGTCCAGGGAACAGCATGTAAGGCATTGTCGATCCCCCTGTGATGTTAGAAGGTGATTGACACATCACCCTCGTTGCTGGAGATTTTGGTGTTGGTCATGTTCTACAATGACTGCTGGATATTTGCTTTGTGACTTCAAATCCATCTTGTTGTTTCTGTTACTGTTTTTCTTTTGCAAATATACTGTAGATTTGTTATGTGAGTAATATAGATACAAGGTGTAGTAACTCTGGAAGTAGATGCCCTGGCAAGAGATTCTAATATATCTGTATTTTCACTTATTCATTTTAGATATTGTTGAATGTTCCTCAGACCCATGCAAGAATGGTGGAACATGTTATGATGGTATCAATGGTTATACATGTACATGTGTTGGAGGATGGGATGGCGTTCACTGTGATATTGGTAAGTCTGCACTGAGAACTGAAGGAATATTGCTTATGTTTATAATGCATGTCAGCTGATGTTTACTATATTGCAGTGCTACTGACTTATATTCATATCAAGGGAGTGCTCCGATATTTACAAATGAAACCTTTAAAACAGGCAATGTGCATCAAGATTTGTCTCATATTGTTCAGTTTTTCCATCAATGGAAATGATTGAGTTTCATACTCTAGCCAAAATGGAGGGATGTTTTAGTTTTAGAAAATGGGTTTATCTCCATCTCTTCTCATCAGTTATTTTAATGCTTACTCACCTGGTAACCTTTGTATTAAAGATCATGTAATATTGACATGATGTCATATTAGTCATACAAGACTTAAACTTTCCTTTTCGTTCGATTATGTTATTCGACCAGAATGAGTTCCCTGTCAATGTCCTCTGATAGTCAAGCAAATTCTTTTAGATTGTACTCATTCTTTTGCCATCAGACCATGACATTATAATGTACTGTCTTTGATAGAACTGTTACAACATCAATTCTCCCCACAAACCAATACTACAAAACTTTTTACAATTGTATTTTCTAAAATTGTATGTTCTGTCATCAGCATTTTAAAAGATAAGACAATTTGCCTAATGGGAAATTGTCATATCTTTGAAAATGGTAATGGTTCATTTCAACCTATTTAAAGACATAGCTAGAAAATACAATTGTAAAAGTTTTATAATATCAGTCCCAGATCTGTTTTCCCCAAAGAAATCAACCTTTTTTAAAGCAATATAAGGTGTAAATGAAGTAAATATTATTAGTTGCTGAATATATTCCTATTTTTAATCAATTGAATGATTTTAAAGTACACTGATATTTGATGTACCTGAGAAATTAGGGCTGGGAATATCTAAAGTCTCAGTGCTCCCTTATTTCAAACCAGAAACTAAATTATGTCACTCACATTAAAGGTACCGATGTCCTTTTTCATATCATTGCATGCAAAGAGACCTAAGTTAAAAAATGTGGTTCACCAGAGTCATAACATCATCAAAATTATGCTCTGCATTTTCTTAACAATTTTCTTTTTTTCTCAGTTTTCCATGTATGCTGAATGTTATAGTTTCTGCACATTTTCACATATAATAGATAAAAAAAACTAGGAAAACAATATTTTGGTTTACTCTATTACTGTCCATGGGCTTTACTCCACACATTCAAAGGTACCTTGAAGTCTGACCTAACTGTGGCATTGGACATAGGAGAAATACAAAGTCACAGAGCTCTCTCACTTGTACAGACATCTTTACCATGACCACCCCACCCGGCACACATGTACTTTAAATGTAATGAGAGCCTCTTTCAGCTGACACCATACAATGATCTTTATTACAAACAGTTCATGCACATCCTTAACCAAACTTTAAGTCTTTGCTCCTTTGGGTTAATTTAAATGTCAGTGTCTGAATCATTGTCCACTTTCTGTAGAGACCTGAAGACCTGGAATCTTGGCCAACATTTTTCACCAATTTACTGAGGAAACAGTTCTGAAACTTCCTACACATATTTATGATTATTTGCCATTGGGCACCTTCATTTTTTTCTTATCAAACTGCGACACCCGATGCCAGTGATGTCCCTTTATATTTACCACGCCTTTTATTTTAAACCTCATTTTGAGCCTTAGCTGTTTGAAAGTGTGGGAAGATAATCCCTCAAAAATCTTATCTAAAAATGTCATGCTGTCCAAGAAAATTCTCAACTGTTATGGTTGAAATGTAGGGTGACGTCACAGGAACAAAATTTAAATTTTTGTTAGCTCAGCTTCGGTGAAGCCAAATTTGAGCTTATGCCTTGGCCAGTTGTCCATCGTTCATCTGTCTGTCTGGCCATCTGTCCGTCTGTCCGTCTGTCCGTCAACAATTCAATACGGCTTGGGCTAGAGGCCGTATTTATGAACCGATCTTCATGAAACTTCTTGGGTACCTTTGTTATCACCTTGGGATGAGAATGAGTGTTTTTCTGAGTGTGGACCAAAATTCAAGATGGCTGCCAGTGGCCATTTTGTACCGAAATTAGGTCCAGTCAAATTTTTGTCACAACTTCTATACAGCTCGTATTTATGAACTGATCTTCACGAAACTTCTTGGGTACCTTTGTTTTCACCTTGGGACAGGAATGAGTGTGTTTTGGGGTGCCTCTGTTATCACTGTGCTATGAGAACAAATATTTTGGGGTTCAGTCAGACCCACTCTGGGACTCAAAGATTTCTTTTCTATTTAGCATCTGACTGTCACCCACCTTTGCAATACTTTACCTATACATTTGTTACAAGCTACGGTCAGTATTTATGTACAGACTGTTACTATACTTTATATGTACATTTGTTATCAGGTCATTACCTAGATGTTTGTCATTGCTGTGTCACATACTATACATGTACATGTCTTGACAAGTTGAGCTACAGTGTCATTGACACTTTCATTTTTTTTTCTTAAATTAATGTATAGTAGAGCTATACAAAACAAGGACCAAAATTCCAATATACTAAAGAAAGAAATAATGTTCACCACCAAACACGAAAAAAGTCCTGTTAAAATATTTCCATTATGTTGTTATAGCAATCGATAATATAGTGGTTTGTGAAATGTGCCAACAGGAATTGAGGTAAGTATTGGCACACCAGTATCTGCAGGTCCCCAAACCATCTTATATTTTATAATTAATATCTGTTATCGTCTTATAAACAAATTGCCTAGTCTCCATTGTGCGCAATTCAGATGAGTAGTCTATAAACTCCGCAATCAGCAATGGAAATCAGCAATACTATGGTCCTGGCAGTAGTAGTCTAATGTGGATTATACCACGATGTTGCCGTGGCTAATACTCAGAGATGGTCCAACTAATATATCGCAAACACATCAGCACATGTGATATTTTTGTGCATTTGCGTAAATCTTTACAATGGGATATTGAACTCAAGAGCATTTGTATATGTTCTATTTTCATTCTCATTTGAGACTCTAGTTTTTGAATTTCGGGGAATTGAATACTCTCAAAGAGGAGAATAATAATAATAATACATATCTGAGAACAGTTTGCTGTCCTGGGATGTTCCGTCCATTATTGCTGTCATCTCTTAGGGGACTGACATCTAAAGATTAATGTTTAAGCAAATTTCTTGGAAATTTTACTTTATCGTAGAGCTACAAAATACGAGACGGGTATTTCGACTTGAGGCCATTTGATGTGTTACTGTCTCTCGAAAATTTAATCTCTTTGTACAATCTTTTGGGCCAGGGAACAGCATGTAAGGCATTGTTGATCCCCCTGTGATGTTAGAAGGTGATTGACACATCCCCCTCGTTGTTGGAGATTTTGGTGTTGGTCACATGCTGCAGTGAATGACTGCTGGATATTTGCTTTGTGATTCAAATCCATCTTGTTGTTTCTGTTACTGTTTTTCTTTTGCAAATATACTGTAGATTTGTTCTGTGAGAAATATAGATATAGGGTGTAGTAACCCTGGAAGTAGATACCCTGGCAAGAGATTCTAATATATGTGCATTTTCACTTATTCGTTTTAGATATTGATGAGTGTTCCTCAGACCCATGCAAGAATGGTGGAACATGTTATAATGGTATCAATGGTTATACATGTACGTGTGTCGGAGGATGGGGTGGTGTTCACTGTGATATTGGTAAGTCTGCACTGAGAACTGAAGGAATAATGCTTATGTTTATACTGCATGTCAGCTGATGTTTACTATATTGCAGTGCTACTGACTTATATTCATATCAAACAAGTGCTCCGATATTTACAAATGAAACCTTTAAAACAGGCAATGTTCATCGAGATTTGTCTCATATGGTTCAGTTTTTCCATCAATGATTGAGTTTCATACTCTAGCCAAAATGGAGGAATTTTATAGTTTTAGAAAAGGGGGTTATAGACGTTTATCTCCATCTCTTCTTATCAGTTATTTTCATGGTTACTCACCTGGTAACCTTTGTATTAAAGATCATGTAATATTGACATGATGTCATATTAGTCATACAAGACTTAAACTTTCCTTTTCGTTCGTTTATGTTATTCAAGCAAATTCTTTTAGATTGTACTCATTCTGTTGACATCAGACCGTGACATTATAATGTACTGTCCTTGATAGAACTGTTACAACATCAATTCTCCCCATGAACCAATACTACAAAACTTTTTACAATTGTATTTTCTAAAATTGTATGTTCTATCATCGGAATTTTAAAAGATAAGACAATTTGCCTAATGGGAAATTGTCATATCTTTGAAAATGGTAATGGTTCATTTCAACCTATTTAAAGACATAGCTAGAAAATACAATTGTAAAAGTTTTATAATATCAGTCCCAGGTCTGTTTTCTCCAAATAAATCAACCTTTTTTAAAGCAATATAAGGTGTAAATGAAGTAAATATTATTACTTACTGAATATATTGTTATTTTTAATAAATTGAATGATTTTAAAGTACACTGATATTTGATGTACCTGAGAAATTAGGGCAGGGGGAAATCTAAAGTCTCAATGCTCCCTTATTTCAAACCAGAAACTAAGGTAATGTCACTCACATTAAAGGTACCAAGGTCCTTTTTCATATCATTTCATGCAAAGAAACCTAAGTTAAAAAATGTAATTCACCAGAGTCATATCATCATCAAAATTATGCTCTGCATTTTCTTAACAATTTTCTTTTTCTCAGTTTTCCATGTATGCTGAATGTTATAGTTTCTGCACATTTACACATATAATAGATAAGAAAACTAGGAAAACAATATTTTGGTTTACTCTATTACTGTCCATGGGCTTTACTCCACACATTCAAAGGTACCTTGAAGTCTGACCTAACTGTGGCATTGGACATAGGAGAAATACAAAGTCACAGAGCTCTCTCACTTGTACAGACAGGTTTACCACAGCCACCCCACCGCGCACACATGCACTTTAAATGTAATGAGAGCCTCTTTCAGCTGACACCAAGCAACGATCTTTATTACAAACAGTTCATTCACATCCTTATCCAAACTTGAAGTCTTTGCTCCTTTTGTGTTAATTTAAATGTCAGTGTCTGAATCATTGTCCACTTTCTGTAGAGACGTGAAGACCTGGAATCTTGGCCAACATTTGTCACCAATTTACTGAGGAAACAGTTCTGAAACTTCCTACACATATTTATGATTATTTGCCATTGGGCACCTTTATTTTTTTCTTATTTAATTGAGACACCCGATGCCAGAGATGTCCCTTTTATGATATTTACTACGCCTTTTATTTTCAACCTCATTTTGAGCCTTAGTTGTTCAAAAGTTTGGGAAGATAATCCCTCAAAAATCTAATCTAAAAATGTCATGCTGTCCAAGAAAATTCTCGACTGTTATGGTTGAAATGTAGGGTGACGTCACAGGAACACAATTTAAATTTTGGGTTTTTTTTTCTTAAATTAATGTATAGTAGAGCTATACAAAACAAGGACCAAAATTCCAATATACCAAAGAAAGAAATAATGTTCACCACCATATACGAAAAAAGTCCTGTTAAAATATTTCCATTATATTGTCATAGCAATCGATAATATAGTGGGTTGTGAAAAGTGCCAACAGGAATTGAGGTAAGTATTGGCACACCAGTATCTGCAGGTCTCCAAACCATCTTATATTTTTTAATTAATATCTGTTATCGTCTTATAAACAAATTACCTAGTCTCCACTGTGCGCAATTCAGATGAGTAGTCTATAAACTCTGCAATCAGCAATGGAAATCGGCAATACCATGGTCCTGGCAGTAGTAGTCTGATGTGGATTATACCACGATGTTACCGTGGCTAATACCCAGAGATGGTCCAACTAATATATCGCAAACACATCAGCACATGCGATATTTTTGTGCATTTGCGGAAATCTTTACAATTGGATATTGAACTCAACAGCATTTGAATCTGTTTTATTTTCATTCTCATTTGAGACTCTAGTTTTTGAATTTCGGGGAATTGAATACTCTCAAAGAGGAGAATAATAATAATAATACATATTTGAGAATAGTTTGCTGTCCTGGGATATTCCGTCCATTATTGCCGTCATCTCTTAGGGGACTGACATCTAAAGATTAATGTTTAAGCAAATTTCTTGGAAATTTTACTTTGTCGTAGAGCCACAAAATACAAGACGGGCATTTCTACTTGAGGCCATTTGATGTGTTACTGTCTCTCAAAAATTTAATCTCTTTGTACAATCTTTTGGGCCAGGGAACAGCATGTAAGGCATTTTTGATCCCCCCTGTGATGTTAGAAGGTGATTGACACATCCCCCTCGTTGTTGGAGGTTTTGGTGTTGGTCACATGCTGCAGTGAATGACTGCTGGATATTTGCTTTGTGATTCAAATCCATCTTGTTGTTTCTGTTACTGTTTTTCTTTTGCAAATATACTGTAGATTTGTTCCGTGAGAAATATAGATATAGGGTGTAGTAACCCTGGAAGTAGATACCCTGGCAAGAGATTCTAATATATGTGCATTTTCACATATTCGTTTTAGATATTGATGAGTGTTCCTCAGACCCATGCAAGAATGGTGGAACATGTTATGATGGTATCAATGGTTATACATGTACGTGTGTCGGAGGATGGGGTGGTGTTCACTGTGATATTGGTAAGTCTGCACTGAGAACTGAAGGAATATTGCTTATATTTATACTGCATGTCATCTGATGTTTACTATATTGCAGTGCTACTGACTTATATTCATATCAAACGAGTGTTCCGATATTTACAAATGAAACCTTTAAAAGAGGCAATGTGCATCAAGATTTGTCTCATATGGTTCAGTTTTTCCATCAATGATTGAGTTTCATACTCTAGACAAAATGGAGGAATTTTATAGTTTTAGAAAAGGGGGTTATAGACGTTTATCTCCATCTCTTCTCATCAGGTATTTTCATGATTACTCACCTGGTAACCTTTGTATTAAAGATCATGTAATATTGACATGATGTCATATTAGTCATACAAGACTTAAACTTTCCTTTTCGTTCGTTTATATTATTCGACCAGAATGAGTTCCCTGCCAATGTCCTCTGACAGTCAAGCAAATTCTTTTAGATTGTACTCATTCTGTTGACATCAGACCGTGACATTATAATGTACTGTCCTTGATAGAACTGTTACAACATCAATTCTCCCCATGAACCAATACTACAAAACTTTTTACAATTGTATTTTCTAAAATTGTATGTTCTATCATAGGAATTTTAAAAGATAAGACAATTTGCCTAATGGGAAATTGTCATATCTTTGAAAATGGTAATGGTCCATTTCAACCTATTTAAAGACATAGCTAGAAAATACAATTGTAAAAGTTTTATAATATCAGTCCCAGGTCTGTTTTCCCCAAATAAATCAACCTTTTTTAAAGCAATATAAGGTGTAAATGAAGTAAATATTATTAGTTGCTGAATATATTCCTATTTTTAATAAATTGAATGATTTTAAAGTACACTGATATTTGATATACCTGAGAAATTAGGGCGGGGAAAATCTAAAGTCTCAATGCTCCCTTATTTCAAACCAGAAAGTAAGCTAATGTCTCTCACATTAAAGGTACCAAGGTCCTTTTTCATATCATTGCATGCAAAGAAACCTAAGTTAAAAAATGTAGTTCACCAGAGTCATAACATCATCAAAATTATGCTCTGCATTTTCTTAACAATTTTCTTTTTCTCAGTTTTCCATGTATGCTGAATGTTATAGTTTCAGCACATTTACACATATAATAGATAAGAAAACTAGGAAAACAATATTTTGGTTTACTCTATTACTGTCCATGGGCTTTACTCCACACATTCAAAGGTACATTGAAGTCTGACCTAACTGTGGCATTGGACATAGGAGAAATACAAAGTCACAGAGCTCTCTCACTTGTACAGACAGGTTTACCACAGCCACCCCACCCTGCACACATGCACTTTAAATGTAATGAGAGCCTCTTTCAGCTGACACCAAGCAACGATCTTTATTACAAACAGTTCATTCACATCCTTATCCAAACTTGAAGTCTTTGCTCCTTTTGTGTTAATTTAAATGTCAGTGTCTGAATCATTGTCCACTTTCTGTAGAGACCTGAAGACCTGGAATCTTGGCCAACATTTGTCACCAATTTACTGAGGAAACAGTTCTGAAACTTCCTACGCATATTTATGATTATTTGCCATTGGGCACCTTTATTTTTTTCTTATTTAATTGAGACACCCGATGCCAGAGATGTCCCTTTTATGATATTTACTACGCCTTTTATTTTCAACCTCATTTTGAGCCTTAGTTGTTCAAAAGTTTGGGAAGATAATCCCTCAAAAATCTAATCTAAAAATGTCATGCTGTCCAAGAAAATTCTCGACTGTTTTGGTTGAAATGTAGGGTGACGTCACAGGAACACAATTTAAATTTTGGGTTTTTTTTTCTTAAATTAATGTATAGTAGAGCTATACAAAACAAGGACCAAAATTCCAATATACCAAAGAAAGAAATAATGTTCACCACCATATACGAAAAAAATCCTGTTAAAATATTTCCATTATATTGTCATAGCAATCGATAATATAGTGGGTTGTGAAAAGTGCCAACAGGAATTGAGGTAAGTATTGGCACACCAGTATCTGCAGGTCCCCAAACCATCTTATATTTTATAATTAACATCTGTTATCGTCTTATAAACAAATTACCTAGTCTCCACTGTGAGCAATTCAGATGAGTAGTCTATAAACTCTGCAATCAGCAATGGAAATCGGCAATACCATGGTCCTCGCAGTAGTAGTCTAATGTGGATTATACCACGATGTTACCGTGGCTAATACCCAGAGATGGTCCAACTAATATATCGCAAACACATCAGCACATGCGATATTTTTGTGCATTTGCGGAAATCTTTACAATTGGATATTGAACTCAACAGCATTTGAATCTGTTTTATTTTCATTCTCATTTGAGACTCTAGTTTTTGAATTTCGGGGAATTGAATACTCTCAAAGAGGAGAATAATAATAATAATACATATTTGAGAATAGTTTGCTGTCCTGGGATATTCCGTCCATTATTGCCGTCATCTCTTAGGGGACTGACATCTAAAGATTAATGTTTAAGCAAATTTTTTGGAAATTTTACTTTGTGGTAGAGCCACAAAATACAAGACGGGCATTTCTACTTGAGGCCATTTGATGTGTTACTGTCTCTCAAAAATTTAATCTCTTTGTACAATCTTTTGGGCCAGGGAACAGCATGTAAGGCATTGTTGATCCCCCCTGTGATGTTAGAAGGTGATTGACACATCCCCCTCGTTGTTGGAGGTTTTGGTGTTGGTCACATGCTGCAGTGAATGACTGCTGGATATTTGCTTTGTGATTCAAATCCATCTTGTTGTTTCTGTTACTGTTTCTCTTTTGCAAATATACTGTAGATTTGTTCCGTGAGAAATATAGATATAGGGTGTAGTAACCCTGGAAGTAGATACCCTGGCAAGAGATTCTAATATATGTGCATTTTCACTTATTCGTTTTAGATATTGATGAGTGTTCCTCAGACCCATGCAAGAATGGTGGAACATGTTATGATGGTATCAATGGTTATACATGTACGTGTGTCGGAGGATGGGGTGGTGTTCACTGTGATATTGGTAAGTCTGCACTGAGAACTGAAGGAATATTGCTTATATTTATACTGCATGTCAGCTGATGTTTACTATATTGCAGTGCTACTGACTTATATTCATATCAAACGAGTGTTCCGATATTTACAAATGAAACCTTTAAAAGAGGCAATGTGCATCAAGATTTGTCTCATATGGTTCAGTTTTTCCATCAATGATTGAGTTTCATACTCTAGACAAAATGGAGGAATTTTATAGTTTTAGAAAAGGGGGTTATAGACGTTTATCTCCATCTCTTCTCATCAGGTATTTTCATGATTACTCACCTGGTAACCTTTGTATTAAAGATCATGTAATATTGACATGATGTCATATTAGTCATACAAGACTTAAACTTTCCTTTTCGTTCGTTTATGTTATTCGACCAGAATGAGTTCCCTGCCAATGTCCTCTGACAGTCAAGCAAATTCTTTTAGATTGTACTCATTCTGTTGACATCAGACCATGACATTATAATGTACTGTCCTTGATAGAACTGTTACAACATCAATTCTCCCCATGAACCAATACTACAAAACTTTTTACAATTGTATTTTCTAAAATTGTATGTTCTATCATAGGAATTTTAAAAGATAAGACAATTTGCCTAATGGGAAATTGTCATATCTTTGAAAATGGTAATGGTCCATTTCAACCTATTTAAAGACATAGCTAGAAAATACAATTGTAAAAGTTTTATAATATCAGTCCCAGGTCTGTTTTCCCCAAATAAATCAACCTTTTTTAAAGCAATATAAGGTGTAAATGAAGTAAATATTATTACTTACTGAATATATTGTTATTTTTAATAAATTGAATGATTTTAAAGTACACTGATATTTGATGTACCTGAGAAATTAGGGCAGGGGGAAATCTAAAGTCTCAATGCTCCCTTATTTCAAACCAGAAACTAAGCTAATGTCACTCACATTAAAGGTACCAAGGTCCTTTTTCATATCATTGCATGCAAAGAAACCTAAGTTAAAAAATTTAGTTCACCACAGAGTCATAACATCATCAAAATTATGCTCTGCATTTTCTTAACAATTTTCTTTTTCTCAGTTTTCCATGTATGCTGAATGTTATAGTTTCTGCACATTTACACATATAATAGATAAGAAAACTAGGAAAACAATATTTTGGTTTACTCTATTACTGCCCATGGGCTTTACTCCACACATTCAAAGGTACCTTGAAGTCTGACCTAACTGTGGCATTGGACATAGGAGAAAGACAAAGTCACAGAGCTCTCTCACTTGTACAGACAGGTTTACCACAGCCACCCACCCCGCACACATGCACTTTAAATGTAATGAGAGCCTCTTTCAGCTGACACCAAGCAACGATCTTTATTACAAACAGTTCATTCACATCCTTATCCAAACTTGAAGTCTTTGCTCCTTTTGTGTTAATTTAAATGTCATTGTCTGAATCATTGTCCACTTTCTGTAGAGACGTGAAGACCTGGAATCTTGGCCAACATTTGTCACCAATTTACTGAGGAAACAGTTCTGAAACTTCCTACACATATTTATGATTATTTGCCATTGGGCACCTTTATTTTTTTCTTATTTAATTGAGACACCCGATGCCAGAGATGTCCCTTTTATGATATTTACTACGCCTTTTATTTTCAACCTCATTTTGATCCTTAGTTGTTCAAAAGTTTGGGAAGATAATCCCTCAAAAATCTAATCTAAAAATGTCATGCTGTCCAAGAAAATTCTCGACTGTTATGGTTGAAATGTAGGGTGACGTCACAGGAACACAATTTAAATTTTGGGTTTTTTTTCTTAAATTAATGTATAGTAGAGCTATACAAAACAAGGACCAAAATTCCAATATACCAAAGAAAGAAATAATGTTCACCAACAAATACGAAAAAAGTCCTGTTAAAATATTTCCATTATATTGTCATAGCAATCGATAATATAGTGGGTTGTGAAATGTGCCAACAGGAATTGAGGTAAGTATTGGCACACCAGTATCTGCAGGTCTCCAAACCATCTTATATTTTTTAATTAATATCTGTTATCGTCTTATAAACAAATTACCTAGTCTCCACTGTGTGCAATTCAGATGAGTAGTCTATAAACTCCGCAATCAGCAATGGAAATCGGCAATACCATGGTCCTGGCAGTAGTAGTCTAATGTGGATTATACCACGATGTTGCCGTGGCTAATACCCAGAGATGGTCCAACTAATATATCGCAAACACATCAGCACATGCGATAGTTTTATGCATTTACGTAAATCTTTACAGTGGGATATTGAACTCAACAGCATTTGTATCTGTTTTATTTTCATTCTCATTTGAGACTCTAGTTTTTTAATTTTGGGGAATTGAATACTCTCAAAGAGGAGAATAATAATAATAATACATATTTAAGAATAGTTCGCTGTCCTGGGATATTCCGGCCATTATTGCCGTCATCTCTTAGGGGACTGACATCTAAAGATTAATGTTTAAGCAAATTTCTTTAAAATTTTACTTTGTCGTAGAGCTACAAAATACGAGACGGGTATTTCGACTTGAGGCCATTTGATGTGTTACTGTCTCTCGAAAATTTAATCTCTTTGTACAATCTTTTGGGCCAGGGAACAGCATGTAAGGCATTGTTGATCCCCTGTGTGATGTTAGAAGGTGATTGACACATCCCCCTCGTTGTTGGAGATTTTGGTGTTGGTCATGTGCTACATTGAATGACTGCTGGATATTTGCTTTGTGACTTCAAATCCTTCTTGTTATACCCCACACAACGAAGTTGCAGGGGTATAATGTTTTTGACTGGTCCGTCCGTCAGTCTATCAGTCCGTCATTCCGTCAGTCAGTCCTACTTGTTTTCCGGACTTTTTTTCTACACGCTTCCAGATATTGAGCTGATTTTTGGTATGTGAGTCTCACATGATGGCCTACAGATCAAGTTTGCATTTTTTTCCGCTCCACTGATTTTTACCAAAATTGCGGCCCTTGGACTCTGAAAAATTCATCAAAATTACAGTTTTCCGGACTTTTTTTCTACACACTTCCAGATATTGTGCTGATTTTTGGTATGGTCGTCTGACATGTTGGCCTACAGATCAAGTTTGCATTTTGTTCCGCTCCACTGATTTTTACCGAAATTACGTCCCTTGAACTTTGAAAAGTTCATCAAAATTACAGTTTTGCGGACTTTTTTCCTACACGCTTCCAGATTTTGAGCTGATTTTTAGTATGTTAGTCTAACATGGTGGCCTACAGAACAAGTTTGCGTTTTGTTCTGCTCCACTGATTTTTACCGAAATTACGGCCCTTGGACTCTGAAAAATGCATCAAAATTACAGTTTTCCGTTCTTTTTTTCTACACGCTTCCAGATATTGAGCTGATTTTTGGTATGTTAGTCTGACATGGTGGCCTACAGGTCAAGTTTGCTTTTTGTTCTGCTCCACTGATTTTTACCGAAATTACGGCCCTTGAGCTTTGAAAAGTTCATCAAAATTACAGTTTTGCAGACTTTTTTCCTACACGCTTCCAGATATTGAGCTGATTTTTGATATGTTAGTCTAACATGGTGGCCTACAGAACACGTTTGGGTTTTGTTCCGCTCCACTGATTTTTACCAAAATTACGGCCCCATAGACTTTGAAAAGTTCATCAAAATTACAGTTTTCCGGGCTTTTTCTCTGCTTTAATTCTTTCAATACTGTTGAAACTACAGAACACTGTTTTCTGCAGTTTTCCTGGAATCTGTTTATTTTTAAAAAATGATTAGAGCTTGAAATATCGGGGCATGTGGGGTATGTGAGCATGCTCACTAAGGTTCTATATTTGTTTCTGTTACTGTTTTTCTTTTGCAAATATACTGTAGATTTGTTCTGTGAGAAATATAGATATAGGGTGTAGTAACCCTGGAAGTAGATACCCTGGCAAGAGATTCTAATATATGTGCATTTTCACTTATTCGTTTTAGATATTGATGAGTGTTCCTCAGACCCATGCAAGAATGGTGGAACATGTTATGATGGTATCAATGGTTACACATGTACGTGTGTCGGAGGATGGGATGGCGTTCACTGTGATATTGGTAAGTCTGCACTGAGAACTGAAGGAATATTGCTTATGTTTATAATGCATGTCAGCTGATGTTTACTATATTGCAGTGCTACTGACTTATATTCATATCAAACGAGTGCTCCGATATTTACAAATGAAACCTTTAAAACAGGCAATGTGCATCGAGATTTGTCTCATATGGTTCAGTTTTTCCATCAATGATTGAGTTTCATACTCTAGCCAAAATGGATGAATTTTATAGTTTTAGAAAAGGGGGTTATAGACGTTTATCTCCATCTCTTCTCATCAGTTATTTTCATGATTACTCACCTGGTAACCTTTGTATTAAAGATCATGTAATATTGACATGATGTCATATTAGTCATACAAGACTTAAACTTTCCTTTTCGTTCGATTATGTTATTCGACCAGAATGAGTTCCCTGCCAATGTCCTCTGACAGTCAAGCAAATTCTTTTAGATTGTACTCATTCTGTTGACATCAGACCGTGACATTATAATGTACTGTCCTTGATAGAACTGTTACAACATCAATTCTCCCCATGAACCAATACTACAAAACTTTTTACAATTGTATTTTCTAAAATTGTATGTTCTATCATCGGCATTTTAAAAGATAAGACAATTTGCCTAATGGGAAATTGTCATATCTTTGAAAATGGTAATGGTTCATTTCAACCTATTTAAAGACATAGCTAGAAAATACAATTGTTAAAGTTTTATAATATCAGTCCCAGGTCTGTTTTCCCAAATGAAATCAACCTTTTTTAAAGGAATATAAGGTGTAAATGAAGTAAATATTATTAGTTGCTGAATATATTCCTGTTTTTAATCAATTGAATGATTTTAACGTACACTGATATTTGATATACCTGAGAAATTAGGGCGGGGAAAATCTAAAGTCTCAATGCTCCCTTATTTCAAACCAGAAACTAAGCTAATGTCACTCACATTAAAAGTACCAAGGTCCTTTTTCATATCATTGCATGCAAAGAAACCTAAGTTAAAAAATGTAGTTCACCAGAGTCATAACATCATCAAAATTATGCTCTGCATTTTCTTAACAATTTTCTTTTTCTCAGTTTTCCATGTATGCTGAATGTTATAGTTTCTGCACATTTACACATATAATAGATAAGAAAACTAGGAAAACAATATTTTGGTTTATTGTATCACTGTCCATGGGCTTTACTCCACGCATTCAAAGGTACCTTGAAGTCTGACCTAACTGTGGCATTGGACATAGTAGAAAGACAAAGTCACAGAGCTCTCTCACTTGTACACACAGCTTTACCACGGCCACCCCACCCTGCACACATGCACTTTAAATGTAATGAGAGCCTCTTTCAGCTGACACCAAGCAACGATCTTTATTACAAACAGTTCATTCACATCCTTATCCAAACTTTAAGTCTTTGCTCTTTTGGGTTAATTTAAATGTCAGTGTCTGAATCATTGTCCACTTTCTGTATAGACCTGAAGACCTGGAATCTTGGCCAACATTTGTCACCAATTTACTGAGGAAACAGTTCTGAAACTTCCTACACATATTTATGATTATTTGCTGTTGGGAACCTTTATTTTTTTTCTTATTTAATTGAGACACCCGATGCCAGTGATGTCCCTTTTATGATATTTACTACGCCTTTTATTTTCAACCTCATTTTGATCCTTAGTTGTTCGAAAGTTTGGGAAGATAATCCCTCAAAAATCTTATCTAAAAATGTCATGCTGTCCAAGAAAATTCTCAACTGTTATGGTTGAAATGTAGGGTGACGTCACAGGAACAAAATTTAAATTTTGGTTTTTTTTTTCTTAAATTAATGTATAGTAGAGCTATACAAAACAAGGACCAAAATTCCAATATACCAAAGAAAGAAATAATGTTCACCACCAGATAAGAAAAAAGTCCTGTTAAAATATTTCCATTATATTGTCATAGCAATCGATAATATAGTGGGTTGTGAAATGTGCCAACAGGAATTGAGGTAAGTATTGGCACACCCGTATCTTGAGGTCTCCAAACCATCTTATATTTTTTAATTAATATCTGTTATCGTCTTATAAACAAATTGCCTAGTCTCCACTGTGCGCAATTCAGATGAGTAGTCTATAAACTCCGCAATCAGCAATGGAAATCGGCAATACCATGGTCCTGGCAGTAGTAGTCTAATGTGGATTATACCACGATGTTACCATGGCTAATACCCAGAGATGGTCCAACTAATATATCGCAAGCACATCAGCACATGCGATATTTTTGTGCATTTGGGTGAATCTTTACAATGGGATATTGAACTCAACAGCATTTGTATCTGTTTTATTTTCATTCTCATTTGAGACTCTAGTTTTTGAATTTCGGGGAATTGAATACTCTCAAAGAGGAGAATAATAATAATAATACATATTTGAGAATAGTTCGCTGTCCTGGGATATTCCGTCCATTATTGCCGTCATCTCTTAGGGGACTGACATCTAAAGATTAATGTTTAAGCAAATTTCTTGGAAATTTTACTTTGTCGTAGAGCCACAAAATACAAGACGGGTATTTCGACTTGAGGCCATTTGATGTGTTACTGTCTGTCGAAAATTTAATCTCTTTGTACAATCTTTTGGGCCAGGGAACAGCATGTAAGGCATTGTTGATCCCCCCCCCCCCCCCCCCCCCTGTGATGTTAGAATGTGATTGGCACATCCCCCTCGTTGTTGGAGATTTTGGTGTTGGTCATGTGGTACATTGAATGACTGCTGGATATTTGCTTTGTGACTTCAAATCCTTCTTGTTATACCCCACGCAACGAAGTTGCAGGGGTATAATGTTTTTGACTGGTCCGTCCGTCAGTCTATCAGTCTTTCAGTCCGTCATTCCATCAGTCAGTCCTACTTGTTTTCCAGACTTTTTTTCTACACGCTTCCAGATATTGAGCTGATTTTTGGTATGTGAGTCTAACATGGTGGCCTACAGATCAAGTTTGCATTTTTTCCGCTCCACTGATTTTTACCAAAATTGCGGCCCTTGGACTCTGAAAAATTCATCAAAATTACAGTTTTCCGGACTTTTTTTCTACACACTTCCAGATATTGTGCTGATTTTTAGTATGTTAGTCTAACATGGTGGCCTACAGAACAAGTTTGCGTTTTGTTCTGCTCCACTGATTTTTACCGAAATTACGGCCCTTGGACTCTGAAAAATGCATCAAAATTACAGTTTTCCGTTCTTTTTTTCTACACGCTTCCAGATATTGAGCTGATTTTTGGTATGTTAGTCTGACATGGTGGCCTACAGGTCAAGTTTGCTTTTTGTTCTGCTCCACTGATTTTTACTGAAATTACAGCCCTTGAACTTTGAAAAGTTCATCAAAATTACAGTTTTGCAGACTTTTTTCCTACACGCTTCCAGATATTGAGCTGATTTTCGATATGTTAGTCTAACATGGTGGCCTACAGAACACGTTTGGGTTTTGTTCCGCTCCACTGATTTTTACCAAAATTACGGCCCCATAGACTGAAAAGTTCATCAAAATTACAGTTTTCCGGGCTTTTTCTCTGCTTGAATTCTTTCAATACCGTTGAAACTACAGAACACTGTTTTCTGCAGTTTTTCTGGAGTCTGTTTATTTTTAAAAAAATGATTAGAGCTTGAAATATCGGGGCATGTGGGGTATGTGAGCATGCTCACTAAGGTTCTATATTTGTTTCTGTTACTTTTTTTCTTTTGCAAATATACTGTAGATTTGTTCTGTGAGAAATATAGATATAGGGTGTAGTAACCCTGGAAGTAGATACCCTGGCAAGAGATTCTAATATATATGCATTTTCACTTATTTGTTTTAGATATTGATGAGTGTTCCTCAGACCCATGCAAGAATGGTGGAACATGTTATGATGGTATCAATGGTTACACATGTACGTGTGTCAGAGGATGGGATGGCGTTCACTGTGATATTGGTAAGTCTGCACTGAGAACTGAAGGAATATTGCTTATGTTTATAATGCATGTCAGCTGATGTTTACTATATTGCAGTGCTACTTACTTATATTCATATCAAATGAGTGTTCCGATATTTACAAATGAAACCTTTAAAACAGGCAATGTGCATCGAGATTTGTCTCATATGGTTCAGTTTTTCCATCAATGATTGAGTTTCATACTCTAGCCAAAATGGAGGAATTTTATAGTTTTAGAAAAGGGGGTTATAAGAGTTTATCTCCATCTCTTCTCATCAGTTATTTTCATGATTACTCACCTTGTAACCTTTGTATTAAAGATCATGTAATATTGACATGATGTCATATTAGTCACACAAGACTTAAACTTTCCTTTTCGTTCGATTATGTTATTTGACCAGAATGAGTTCCCTGCCAATGTCCTGTGACAGTCAAGCAAATTCTTTTAGATTGTACTCATTCTGTTGACATCAGACCGTGACATTATAATGTACTGTCCTTGATAGAACTGTTACAACATCAATTCTCCCCATGAACCAATACTACAAAACTTTTACAATTGTATTTTCTAAAATTGTATGTTCTATCATCGGCATTTTAAAAGATAAGACAATTTGCCTAATGGGAAATTGTCATATCTTTGAAAATGGTAATGGTTCATTTCAACCTATTTAAAGACATAGCTAGAAAATACAATTGTTAAAGTTTTATAATATCAGTCCCAGGTCTGTTTTCCCAAATGAAATCAACCTTTTTTAAAGGAATATAAGGTGTAAATGAAGTGAATAGTATTAGTTGCTGAATATATTCCTATTTTTAATCAATTGAATGATTTTAAAGTACACTGATATTGGATGTACCTGAGAAATTAGGGCGGGGAAAATCTAAAGTCTCAATGCTCCCTTATTTCAAACCAGAAACTAAGCTAATGTCAATCACATTAAAGGTACCAAGGTCCTTTTTCATATCATTTCATGCAAAGAAACCTAAGTTAAAAAATGTAGTTCACCAGAGTCATAACATCATCAAAATTATGCTCTGCATTTTCTTAACAATTTCCTTTTTCTCAGTTTTCCATGTATGCTGAATGTTATAGTTTCTGCACATTTACACATATAATAGATAAGGAAACTAGGAAAACAATATTTTGGTTTACTCTGTTACTGTCCATGGGCTTTACTCCACACATTCAAAGGTACATTGAAGTCTGACCTAACTGTGGCATTGGACATAGGAGAAATACAAAGTCACAGAGCTCTCTCACTTGTACAAACAGCTTTACCACGGCCACCCCACCCCGCACACATGCACTTTAAATGTAATGAGAGCCTCTTTCAGCTGACACCAAGCAACGATCTTTATTACAAACAGTTCATTCACATCCTCATCCAAACTTGAAGTCTTTGCTCCTTTTGTGTTAATTTAAATGTCAGTGTCTGAATCGTTGTCCACTTTCTGTAGAGATGTGAAGACCTGGAATCTTGGCGAACATTTGTCACCAATTTACTGAGGAAACAGTTCTGAAACTTCCTACACATATTTATGATTATTTGCCATTGGGCACCTTTATTTTTTTCTTATTTAATTGAGACACCCGATGCCAGAGATGTCCCTTTTATGATATTTACTATACCTTTTATTTTCAACCTCATTTTGATCCTTAGTTGTTCGAAAGTTTGGGAAGATAATCCCTCAAAAATCTTATCTAAAAATGTCATGCTGTCCAAGAAAATTCTCGACTGTTATGGTTGAAATGTAGGGTGACGTCACAGGAACAAAATTTAAATTTTGGGTTTTTTTTCTTAAATTAATGTATAGTAGAGCTATACAAAACAAGGACCAAAATTCCAATATACCAAAGAAAGAAATAATGTTCAGCACCAAACACGAAAAAATCCTGTTAAAATACTTCCATTATGTTGTCATAGCAATCGATAATATAGTGGTTTGTGAAATGTGCCAACAGGAATTGAGGTAAGTATTGGCACACCAGTATCTGCAGGTCCCCAAACCATCTTATATTTTATAATTAATATCTGTTATCATCTTATAAACAAATTACCTAGTCTCCACTGTGTGCAATTCAGATGAGTAGTCTATAAACTCCGCAATCAGCAATGGAAATCGGCAATACCATGGTCCTGGCAGTAGTAGTCTAATGTGGATTATACCACGATGTTGCCGTGTCTAATACCCAGAGATGGTCCAACTAATATATCGCAAACACATCAGCACATGTGATATTTTTCTGCATTTGCGTAAATCTTTACAATGGGATATTGAACTCAACAGCATTTGTATCTGTTTTATTTTCATTCTCATTTGAGACTCTAGTTTTTGAATTTCGGGGAATTGAATACTCTCAAAGAGGAGAATAATAATAATAATACATATCTGAGAACAATTCGCTGTCCTGGGATGTTCCGTCCATTATTGCTGTCATCTCTTAGGGGACTGACATCTAAAGATTAATGTTTAAGCAAATTTCTTGGAAATTTTACTTTGTCATAGAGCTACAAAATACGAGACGGGTATTTCGACTTGAGGCCATTTGATGTGTTACTGTCTCTCGAAAATTTAATCTCTTTGTACAATCTTTTGGGCCAGGGAACAGCATGTAAGGCATTGTTGATCCCCCTGTGATGTTAGAAGGTGATTGACACATCCCCCTCGTTGTTGGAGATTTTGGTGTTGGTCACATGCTGCAGTGAATGACTGCTGGATATTTGCTTTGTTATTCAAATCCATCTTGTTGTTTCTGTTACTGTTTTTCTTTTGCAAATATACTGTAGATTTGTTCTGTGAGAAATATAGATATAGGGTGTAGTAACCCTGGAAGTAGATACCCTGGCAAGAGATTCTAATATATGTGCATTTTCACTTATTCGTTTTAGATATTGATGAGTGTTACTCAGACCCATGCAAGAATGGTGGAACATGTTATGATGGTATCAATGGTTATACATGTACGTGTGTCGGAGGATGGGATGGCGTTCACTGTGATATTGGTAAGTCTGCACTGAGAACTGAACGAATATTGCTTATGTTTATACTGCATGTCAGCCGATGTTTACTATATTGCAGTGCTACTGACTTATATTCATATCAAACGAGTGTTCCGATATTTACAAACGAAACCTTTAAAACAGGCAATGTGCATCGAGATTTGTCTCATATGGTTCAGTTTTTCCATCAATGATTGAGTTTCATACTCTAGCGAAAATGGAGGAATTTTATAGTTTTAGACAAGGGGGTTATAGACGTTTATCTCCATCTCTTCTCATCAGTTATTTTCATGATTACTCACCGGGTAACCTTTGTATTAAAGATCATGTAATATTGACATGATGTCATATTAGTCACACAAGACTTAAACTTTCCTTTTCGTTCGATTATGTTATTCGACCAGAATGAGTTCCCTGCCAATGTCCTCTGACAGTCAAGCAAATTCTTTTAGATTGTACTCATTCTGTTGACATCAGACCGTGACATTATAATGTACTGTCCTTGATAGAACTGTTACAACATCAATTCTCCCCATGAACCAATACTACAAAACTTTTTACAATTGTATTTTCTAAAATTGTATGTTCTATCATCGGCATTTTAAAAGATAAGATAATTTGCCTAATGGGAAATTGTCATATCTTTGAAAATGGTAATGGTTCATTTCAACCTATTTAAAGACATAGCTAGAAAATACAATTGTTAAAGTTTTATAATATCAGTCCCAGGTCTGTTTTCCCAAATGAAATCAACCTTTTTTAAAGGAATATAAGGTGTAAATGAAGTAAATATTATTAGTTGCTGAATATATTCCTATTTTTAATCAATTGAATGATTTTAACGTACACTGATATTTGATGTACCTGAGAAATTAGGGCGGGGAAAATCTAAAGTCTCAATGCTCCCTTATTTCAAACCAGAAACTAAGCTAATGTCTCTCACATTAAAGGTACCAAGGTCCTTTTTCATATCATTGCATGCAAAGAAACCTAAGTTAAAAAATGTAGTTCACCAGAGTCATAACATCATCAAAATTATGCTCTGCATTTTCTTAACAATTTTCTTTTTCTCAGTTTTCCATGTATGCTGAATGTTATAGTTTCTGCACATTTACACATATAATAGATAAGAAAACTAGGAAAACAATATTTTGGTTTACTCTATTACTGTCCATGGGCTTTACTCCACACATTCGAAGGTACATTGAAGTCTGACCTAACTGTGGCATTGGCCATAGGAGAAATACAAAGTCACAGAGCTCTCTCACTTGTACAGACAGCTTTACCACGGCCACCCCACCCCGCACACATGCACTTTAAATGTAATGAGAGCCTCTTTCAGCTGACACCAAGCAACGATCTTTATTACAAACAGTTCATTCACATCCTTATCCAAACTTTAAGTCTTTGCTCCTTTTGTGTTAATTTAAATGTCAGTGTCTGAATCATTGTCCACTTTCTGTAGAGACGTGAAGACCTGGAATCTTGGCCAACATTTGTCACCAATTTACTGAGGAAACAGTTCTGAAACTTCCTACACATATTTATGATTATTTGCCATTGGGCACCTTTATTTTTTCCTTATTTAATTGAGACACCTGATGCCAGAGATGTCCCTTTTATGATATTTACTACGCCTTTTATTTTCAACCTCATTTTGATCCTTAGTTGTTCGAAAGTTTGGGAAGATAATCTCTCAAAAATCTTATCTAAAAATGTCATGCTGTCCAAGAAAATTCTCGACTGTTATGGTTGAAATGTAGGGTGACGTCACAGGAACAAAATTTAAATTTTGGGGTTTTTTTTCTTAAATTAATGTATAGTTGAGATATACAAAACAAGGACCAAAATTCCAATATACCAAAGAAAGAAATAATGTTCACCACCAAATACGAAAAAAGACCTGTTAAAATATTTCTATTATATTGTCATAGCAATCGATAATATAGTGGGTTGTGAAATGTGCCAACAGGAATTGAGGTAAGTATTGGCACACCAGTATCTGCAGGTCCCCAAACCATCTTATATTTTATAATTAATATCTGTTATTGTCTTATAAACAAATTGCCTAATCACCACTGTGCACAATTCAGATGAGTAGTCTATAAACTCCGCAATCAGCAATGGAAATCGGCAATACCAGAGTCCTGTCAGTAGTAGTCTAATGTGGATTATACCACGATGTTGTCATGGCTAATACCCAGAGATGGTCCAACTAATATATCGCAAACACATCAGCACATGCAATAGTTTTATGCATTTGCGTAAATCTTTACAGTGGGATATTGAACTCAACAGCATTTATATCTGTTTTATTTTTCATTCTCATTTGAGACTCTAGTTTTTGAATTTTGGGGAATTGAATACTCTCAAGGAGGAGAATAATAATAATAATACATACTTAAGAATAGTTCGCTGTCCTGGTGGGATATTCCGGCCATTATTGCCGTCATCTCTTAGGGGACTGACATCTAAAGATTAATGTTTAAGCAAATTTCTTGGAAATTTTACTTTGTCGTAGAGCTACAAAATACGAGACGGGTATTTCGACTTGCGGCCATTTGATGTGTCACTGTCTCTCGAAAATTTAATCTCTTTGTACAATCTTTTGGGCCAGGGAACAGCATGTAAGGCATTGTTGATCCCCCGTGTGATGTTAGAAGGTGATTGACACATCCCCCTCGATGTTGGAGATTTTGGTGTTGGTCATGTGCTACATAGAATGACTGCTGGATATTTGCTTTGTGACTTCAAATCCTTCTTGTTATACCCCACGCAACGAAGTTGCAGGGGTATAATGTTTTTGACTGGTCCATCCGTCAGTCCATCAGTCTGTCAGTCCGTCATTCCGTCAGTCAGTCCTACTTGTTTTCCGGCCTTTTTTTCTACACGCTTCCAGATATTGAGCTGATTTTTGGTATGTGAGTCTAACATGGTGGCCTACTGAACAAGTTTGCATTTTTTTCCGCTCCACTGATTTTTACCAAAATTGCGGCCCTTGGACTCTGAAAAATTCATCAAAACTACAGTTTTCCGGACTTTTTTTCTACACACTTCCAGATATTGTGCTGATTTTTGGTATGTTAGTCTGACATGTTGGCCTACAGATCAAGTTTGCATTTTGTTCAGCTCCACTGATTTTTACCGAAATTACGTCCCTTGAACTTTGAAAAGTTCATCAAAATTACAGTTTTGCGGACTCTTTTCCTACACGCTTCCAGATATTGGGCTGATTTTTAGTATGTTAGTCCAACATGGTGGCCTACAGAACAAGTTTGCGTTTTGTTCTGCTCCACTGATTTTTACCAAAATTACGGCCCCTGGACTCTGAAAAATGCATCAAAATTACAGTTTTCCGGACTTTTTAGTCGAGTTGTGACGAAGTCAAACTCGACTTATAGTTTGGTGAATGGCGGGCGGGCGGGCGGGCGGGCATAAACAATTGATTTCCGGATGATAACTTGATAGTGGTTCAACTCACATTCATTAAACTTCATACGTAGGTTGGTCTTGGTGGGAGGAAGAACCCTATTGATTTTGGACATGCTACGTCGAAGGTCAAGGTCACAGTGACCTTGAACATAGTAAATCTTAAACAATTGGTTTCCGGCTGATAACTCGATAATGGTTCAACTCACATTCATGAAACTTCACAGGTAGATTGGCCTTGGTGAGGGGAAGAACCCTATTGATTTTGGACTCGCTACGTCAAAGGTCAAGGTCACAGTGACCTTTAACATAGTATATCGCAACAATTGGTTTCCGGATGATAACTTGATAGTGGTTCAACCTAGAGTCACGAAACTTCATAGGTGTGTTGGCCTTGGTGCGAGAAAGAACCCTATTGATCTTGGACTCACCAGGTCAAAGGTCAAGGTCACAGCTACCTTGAACATAGTATATCGCAACAATTGGTTTCCAGATGATAACTTGATAGCGGTTCAACCTAGAGTCATGAAACTTTATAGGTGTGTTGGCCTTGGTGCGAGGAAGAACCCTATTGATCTTGGACTCACCAGGTCAAAGGTCAAGGTCACAGTGACCTTGAACATAGTATATCGCAACAATTGGTTTAAGCAAATTTCTTGGAAATTTTACTTTGTCATAGAGCTACAAAATACGAGACGGGTATTTCGACTTGAGGCCATTTGATGTGTTACTGTCTCTCGAAAATTTAATCTCTTTGTACAATCTTTTGGGCCAGGGAACAGCATGTAAGGCATTGTTGATCCCCCTGTGATGTTAGAAGGTGATTGACACATCCCCCTCGTTGTTGGAGATTTTGGTGTTGGTCACATGCTGCAGTGAATGACTGCTGGATATTTGCTTTGTTATTCAAATCCATCTTGTTGTTTCTGTTACTGTTTTTCTTTTGCAAATATACTGTAGATTTGTTCTGTGAGAAATATAGATATAGGGTGTAGTAACCCTGGAAGTAGATACCCTGGCAAGAGATTCTAATATATGTGCATTTTCACTTATTCGTTTTAGATATTGATGAGTGTTACTCAGACCCATGCAAGAATGGTGGAACATGTTATGATGGTATCAATGGTTATACATGTACGTGTGTCGGAGGATGGGATGGCGTTCACTGTGATATTGGTAAGTCTGCACTGAGAACTGAACGAATATTGCTTATGTTTATACTGCATGTCAGCCGATGTTTACTATATTGCAGTGCTACTGACTTATATTCATATCAAACGAGTGTTCCGATATTTACAAACGAAACCTTTAAAACAGGCAATGTGCATCGAGATTTGTCTCATATGGTTCAGTTTTTCCATCAATGATTGAGTTTCATACTCTAGCGAAAATGGAGGAATTTTATAGTTTTAGACAAGGGGGTTATAGACGTTTATCTCCATCTCTTCTCATCAGTTATTTTCATGATTACTCACCGGGTAACCTTTGTATTAAAGATCATGTAATATTGACATGATGTCATATTAGTCACACAAGACTTAAACTTTCCTTTTCGTTCGATTATGTTATTCGACCAGAATGAGTTCCCTGCCAATGTCCTCTGACAGTCAAGCAAATTCTTTTAGATTGTACTCATTCTGTTGACATCAGACCGTGACATTATAATGTACTGTCCTTGATAGAACTGTTACAACATCAATTCTCCCCATGAACCAATACTACAAAACTTTTTACAATTGTATTTTCTAAAATTGTATGTTCTATCATCGGCATTTTAAAAGATAAGATAATTTGCCTAATGGGAAATTGTCATATCTTTGAAAATGGTAATGGTTCATTTCAACCTATTTAAAGACATAGCTAGAAAATACAATTGTTAAAGTTTTATAATATCAGTCCCAGGTCTGTTTTCCCAAATGAAATCAACCTTTTTTAAAGGAATATAAGGTGTAAATGAAGTAAATATTATTAGTTGCTGAATATATTCCTATTTTTAATCAATTGAATGATTTTAACGTACACTGATATTTGATGTACCTGAGAAATTAGGGCGGGGAAAATCTAAAGTCTCAATGCTCCCTTATTTCAAACCAGAAACTAAGCTAATGTCTCTCACATTAAAGGTACCAAGGTCCTTTTTCATATCATTGCATGCAAAGAAACCTAAGTTAAAAAATGTAGTTCACCAGAGTCATAACATCATCAAAATTATGCTCTGCATTTTCTTAACAATTTTCTTTTTCTCAGTTTTCCATGTATGCTGAATGTTATAGTTTCTGCACATTTACACATATAATAGATAAGAAAACTAGGAAAACAATATTTTGGTTTACTCTATTACTGTCCATGGGCTTTACTCCACACATTCGAAGGTACATTGAAGTCTGACCTAACTGTGGCATTGGCCATAGGAGAAATACAAAGTCACAGAGCTCTCTCACTTGTACAGACAGCTTTACCACGGCCACCCCACCCTGCACACATGCACTTTAAATGTAATGAGAGCCTCTTTCAGCTGACACCAAGCAACGATCTTTATTACAAACAGTTCATTCACATCCTTATCCAAACTTTAAGTCTTTGCTCTTTTGGGTTAATTTAAATGTCAGTGTCTGAATCATTGTCCACTTTCTGTATAGACCTGAAGACCTGGAATCTTGGCCAACATTTGTCACCAATTTACTGAGGAAACAGTTCTGAAACTTCCTACACATATTTATGATTATTTGCTGTTGGGAACCTTTATTTTTTTTCTTATTTAATTGAGACACCCGATGCCAGTGATGTCCCTTTTATGATATTTACTACGCCTTTTATTTTCAACCTCATTTTGATCCTTAGTTGTTCGAAAGTTTGGGAAGATAATCCCTCAAAAATCTTATCTAAAAATGTCATGCTGTCCAAGAAAATTCTCAACTGTTATGGTTGAAATGTAGGGTGACGTCACAGGAACAAAATTTAAATTTTGGTTTTTTTTTTCTTAAATTAATGTATAGTAGAGCTATACAAAACAAGGACCAAAATTCCAATATACCAAAGAAAGAAATAATGTTCACCACCAGATAAGAAAAAAGTCCTGTTAAAATATTTCCATTATATTGTCATAGCAATCGATAATATAGTGGGTTGTGAAATGTGCCAACAGGAATTGAGGTAAGTATTGGCACACCCGTATCTTGAGGTCTCCAAACCATCTTATATTTTTTAATTAATATCTGTTATCGTCTTATAAACAAATTGCCTAGTCTCCACTGTGCGCAATTCAGATGAGTAGTCTATAAACTCCGCAATCAGCAATGGAAATCGGCAATACCATGGTCCTGGCAGTAGTAGTCTAATGTGGATTATACCACGATGTTACCATGGCTAATACCCAGAGATGGTCCAACTAATATATCGCAAGCACATCAGCACATGCGATATTTTTGTGCATTTGGGTGAATCTTTACAATGGGATATTGAACTCAACAGCATTTGTATCTGTTTTATTTTCATTCTCATTTGAGACTCTAGTTTTTGAATTTCGGGGAATTGAATACTCTCAAAGAGGAGAATAATAATAATAATACATATTTGAGAATAGTTCGCTGTCCTGGGATATTCCGTCCATTATTGCCGTCATCTCTTAGGGGACTGACATCTAAAGATTAATGTTTAAGCAAATTTCTTGGAAATTTTACTTTGTCGTAGAGCCACAAAATACAAGACGGGTATTTCGACTTGAGGCCATTTGATGTGTTACTGTCTGTCGAAAATTTAATCTCTTTGTACAATCTTTTGGGCCAGGGAACAGCATGTAAGGCATTGTTGATCCCCCCCCCCCCCCCTGTGATGTTAGAATGTGATTGGCACATCCCCCTCGTTGTTGGAGATTTTGGTGTTGGTCATGTGGTACATTGAATGACTGCTGGATATTTGCTTTGTGACTTCAAATCCTTCTTGTTATACCCCACGCAACGAAGTTGCAGGGGTATAATGTTTTTGACTGGTCCGTCCGTCAGTCTATCAGTCTTTCAGTCCGTCATTCCATCAGTCAGTCCTACTTGTTTTCCAGACTTTTTTTCTACACGCTTCCAGATATTGAGCTGATTTTTGGTATGTGAGTCTAACATGGTGGCCTACAGATCAAGTTTGCATTTTTTCCGCTCCACTGATTTTTACCAAAATTGCGGCCCTTGGACTCTGAAAAATTCATCAAAATTACAGTTTTCCGGACTTTTTTTCTACACACTTCCAGATATTGTGCTGATTTTTAGTATGTTAGTCTAACATGGTGGCCTACAGAACAAGTTTGCGTTTTGTTCTGCTCCACTGATTTTTACCGAAATTACGGCCCTTGGACTCTGAAAAATGCATCAAAATTACAGTTTTCCGTTCTTTTTTTCTACACGCTTCCAGATATTGAGCTGATTTTTGGTATGTTAGTCTGACATGGTGGCCTACAGGTCAAGTTTGCTTTTTGTTCTGCTCCACTGATTTTTACTGAAATTACAGCCCTTGAACTTTGAAAAGTTCATCAAAATTACAGTTTTGCAGACTTTTTTCCTACACGCTTCCAGATATTGAGCTGATTTTCGATATGTTAGTCTAACATGGTGGCCTACAGAACACGTTTGGGTTTTGTTCCGCTCCACTGATTTTTACCAAAATTACGGCCCCATAGACTGAAAAGTTCATCAAAATTACAGTTTTCCGGGCTTTTTCTCTGCTTGAATTCTTTCAATACCGTTGAAACTACAGAACACTGTTTTCTGCAGTTTTTCTGGAGTCTGTTTATTTTTAAAAAAATGATTAGAGCTTGAAATATCGGGGCATGTGGGGTATGTGAGCATGCTCACTAAGGTTCTATATTTGTTTCTGTTACTTTTTTTCTTTTGCAAATATACTGTAGATTTGTTCTGTGAGAAATATAGATATAGGGTGTAGTAACCCTGGAAGTAGATACCCTGGCAAGAGATTCTAATATATATGCATTTTCACTTATTTGTTTTAGATATTGATGAGTGTTCCTCAGACCCATGCAAGAATGGTGGAACATGTTATGATGGTATCAATGGTTACACATGTACGTGTGTCAGAGGATGGGATGGCGTTCACTGTGATATTGGTAAGTCTGCACTGAGAACTGAAGGAATATTGCTTATGTTTATAATGCATGTCAGCTGATGTTTACTATATTGCAGTGCTACTTACTTATATTCATATCAAATGAGTGTTCCGATATTTACAAATGAAACCTTTAAAACAGGCAATGTGCATCGAGATTTGTCTCATATGGTTCAGTTTTTCCATCAATGATTGAGTTTCATACTCTAGCCAAAATGGAGGAATTTTATAGTTTTAGAAAAGGGGGTTATAAGAGTTTATCTCCATCTCTTCTCATCAGTTATTTTCATGATTACTCACCTTGTAACCTTTGTATTAAAGATCATGTAATATTGACATGATGTCATATTAGTCACACAAGACTTAAACTTTCCTTTTCGTTCGATTATGTTATTTGACCAGAATGAGTTCCCTGCCAATGTCCTGTGACAGTCAAGCAAATTCTTTTAGATTGTACTCATTCTGTTGACATCAGACCGTGACATTATAATGTACTGTCCTTGATAGAACTGTTACAACATCAATTCTCCCCATGAACCAATACTACAAAACTTTTACAATTGTATTTTCTAAAATTGTATGTTCTATCATCGGCATTTTAAAAGATAAGACAATTTGCCTAATGGGAAATTGTCATATCTTTGAAAATGGTAATGGTTCATTTCAACCTATTTAAAGACATAGCTAGAAAATACAATTGTTAAAGTTTTATAATATCAGTCCCAGGTCTGTTTTCCCAAATGAAATCAACCTTTTTTAAAGGAATATAAGGTGTAAATGAAGTGAATAGTATTAGTTGCTGAATATATTCCTATTTTTAATCAATTGAATGATTTTAAAGTACACTGATATTGGATGTACCTGAGAAATTAGGGCGGGGAAAATCTAAAGTCTCAATGCTCCCTTATTTCAAACCAGAAACTAAGCTAATGTCAATCACATTAAAGGTACCAAGGTCCTTTTTCATATCATTTCATGCAAAGAAACCTAAGTTAAAAAATGTAGTTCACCAGAGTCATAACATCATCAAAATTATGCTCTGCATTTTCTTAACAATTTCCTTTTTCTCAGTTTTCCATGTATGCTGAATGTTATAGTTTCTGCACATTTACACATATAATAGATAAGGAAACTAGGAAAACAATATTTTGGTTTACTCTGTTACTGTCCATGGGCTTTACTCCACACATTCAAAGGTACATTGAAGTCTGACCTAACTGTGGCATTGGACATAGGAGAAATACAAAGTCACAGAGCTCTCTCACTTGTACAAACAGCTTTACCACGGCCACCCCACCCCGCACACATGCACTTTAAATGTAATGAGAGCCTCTTTCAGCTGACACCAAGCAACGATCTTTATTACAAACAGTTCATTCACATCCTCATCCAAACTTGAAGTCTTTGCTCCTTTTGTGTTAATTTAAATGTCAGTGTCTGAATCGTTGTCCACTTTCTGTAGAGATGTGAAGACCTGGAATCTTGGCGAACATTTGTCACCAATTTACTGAGGAAACAGTTCTGAAACTTCCTACACATATTTATGATTATTTGCCATTGGGCACCTTTATTTTTTTCTTATTTAATTGAGACACCCGATGCCAGAGATGTCCCTTTTATGATATTTACTATACCTTTTATTTTCAACCTCATTTTGATCCTTAGTTGTTCGAAAGTTTGGGAAGATAATCCCTCAAAAATCTTATCTAAAAATGTCATGCTGTCCAAGAAAATTCTCGACTGTTATGGTTGAAATGTAGGGTGACGTCACAGGAACAAAATTTAAATTTTGGGTTTTTTTTCTTAAATTAATGTATAGTAGAGCTATACAAAACAAGGACCAAAATTCCAATATACCAAAGAAAGAAATAATGTTCAGCACCAAACACGAAAAAATCCTGTTAAAATACTTCCATTATGTTGTCATAGCAATCGATAATATAGTGGTTTGTGAAATGTGCCAACAGGAATTGAGGTAAGTATTGGCACACCAGTATCTGCAGGTCCCCAAACCATCTTATATTTTATAATTAATATCTGTTATCATCTTATAAACAAATTACCTAGTCTCCACTGTGTGCAATTCAGATGAGTAGTCTATAAACTCCGCAATCAGCAATGGAAATCGGCAATACCATGGTCCTGGCAGTAGTAGTCTAATGTGGATTATACCACGATGTTGCCGTGTCTAATACCCAGAGATGGTCCAACTAATATATCGCAAACACATCAGCACATGTGATATTTTTGTGCATTTGCGTAAATCTTTACAATGGGATATTGAACTCAACAGCATTTGTATCTGTTTTATTTTCATTCTCATTTGAGACTCTAGTTTTTGAATTTCGGGGAATTGAATACTCTCAAAGAGGAGAATAATAATAATAATACATATCTGAGAACAATTCGCTGTCCTGGGATGTTCCGTCCATTATTGCTGTCATCTCTTAGGGGACTGACATCTAAAGATTAATGTTTAAGCAAATTTCTTGGAAATTTTACTTTGTCATAGAGCTACAAAATACGAGACGGGTATTTCGACTTGAGGCCATTTGATGTGTTACTGTCTCTCGAAAATTTAATCTCTTTGTACAATCTTTTGGGCCAGGGAACAGCATGTAAGGCATTGTTGATCCCCCTGTGATGTTAGAAGGTGATTGACACATCCCCCTCGTTGTTGGAGATTTTGGTGTTGGTCACATGCTGCAGTGAATGACTGCTGGATATTTGCTTTGTTATTCAAATCCATCTTGTTGTTTCTGTTACTGTTTTTCTTTTGCAAATATACTGTAGATTTGTTCTGTGAGAAATATAGATATAGGGTGTAGTAACCCTGGAAGTAGATACCCTGGCAAGAGATTCTAATATATGTGCATTTTCACTTATTCGTTTTAGATATTGATGAGTGTTACTCAGACCCATGCAAGAATGGTGGAACATGTTATGATGGTATCAATGGTTATACATGTACGTGTGTCGGAGGATGGGATGGCGTTCACTGTGATATTGGTAAGTCTGCACTGAGAACTGAACGAATATTGCTTATGTTTATACTGCATGTCAGCCGATGTTTACTATATTGCAGTGCTACTGACTTATATTCATATCAAACGAGTGTTCCGATATTTACAAACGAAACCTTTAAAACAGGCAATGTGCATCGAGATTTGTCTCATATGGTTCAGTTTTTCCATCAATGATTGAGTTTCATACTCTAGCGAAAATGGAGGAATTTTATAGTTTTAGACAAGGGGGTTATAGACGTTTATCTCCATCTCTTCTCATCAGTTATTTTCATGATTACTCACCGGGTAACCTTTGTATTAAAGATCATGTAATATTGACATGATGTCATATTAGTCACACAAGACTTAAACTTTCCTTTTCGTTCGATTATGTTATTCGACCAGAATGAGTTCCCTGCCAATGTCCTCTGACAGTCAAGCAAATTCTTTTAGATTGTACTCATTCTGTTGACATCAGACCGTGACATTATAATGTACTGTCCTTGATAGAACTGTTACAACATCAATTCTCCCCATGAACCAATACTACAAAACTTTTTACAATTGTATTTTCTAAAATTGTATGTTCTATCATCGGCATTTTAAAAGATAAGATAATTTGCCTAATGGGAAATTGTCATATCTTTGAAAATGGTAATGGTTCATTTCAACCTATTTAAAGACATAGCTAGAAAATACAATTGTTAAAGTTTTATAATATCAGTCCCAGGTCTGTTTTCCCAAATGAAATCAACCTTTTTTAAAGGAATATAAGGTGTAAATGAAGTAAATATTATTAGTTGCTGAATATATTCCTATTTTTAATCAATTGAATGATTTTAACGTACACTGATATTTGATGTACCTGAGAAATTAGGGCGGGGAAAATCTAAAGTCTCAATGCTCCCTTATTTCAAACCAGAAACTAAGCTAATGTCTCTCACATTAAAGGTACCAAGGTCCTTTTTCATATCATTGCATGCAAAGAAACCTAAGTTAAAAAATGTAGTTCACCAGAGTCATAACATCATCAAAATTATGCTCTGCATTTTCTTAACAATTTTCTTTTTCTCAGTTTTCCATGTATGCTGAATGTTATAGTTTCTGCACATTTACACATATAATAGATAAGAAAACTAGGAAAACAATATTTTGGTTTACTCTATTACTGTCCATGGGCTTTACTCCACACATTCGAAGGTACATTGAAGTCTGACCTAACTGTGGCATTGGCCATAGGAGAAATACAAAGTCACAGAGCTCTCTCACTTGTACAGACAGCTTTACCACGGCCACCCCACCCCGCACACATGCACTTTAAATGTAATGAGAGCCTCTTTCAGCTGACACCAAGCAACGATCTTTATTACAAACAGTTCATTCACATCCTTATCCAAACTTTAAGTCTTTGCTCCTTTTGTGTTAATTTAAATGTCAGTGTCTGAATCATTGTCCACTTTCTGTAGAGACGTGAAGACCTGGAATCTTGGCCAACATTTGTCACCAATTTACTGAGGAAACAGTTCTGAAACTTCCTACACATATTTATGATTATTTGCCATTGGGCACCTTTATTTTTTCCTTATTTAATTGAGACACCTGATGCCAGAGATGTCCCTTTTATGATATTTACTACGCCTTTTATTTTCAACCTCATTTTGATCCTTAGTTGTTCGAAAGTTTGGGAAGATAATCCCTCAAAAATCTTATCTAAAAA
Source organism: Pictodentalium vernedei (assembly GCA_031216915.1). NCBI lineage: Eukaryota > Metazoa > Mollusca > Scaphopoda > Dentaliida > Dentaliidae > Pictodentalium > Pictodentalium vernedei. The sequence goes on along the minus strand of CM062296.1, from coordinate 134,987,883 downwards.
TGTCATGCTGTCCAAGAAAATTCTCGACTGTTATGGTTGAAATGTAGGGTGACGTCACAGGAACAAAATTTAAATTTTGGGGTTTTTTTTCTTAAATTAATGTATAGTAGAGCTATACAAAACAAGGACCAAAATTCCAATATACCAAAGAAAGAAATAATGTTCACCACCAAATACGAAAAAAGACCTGTTAAAATATTTCTATTATATTGTCATAGCAATCGATAATATAGTGGGTTGTGAAATGTGCCAACAGGAATTGAGGTAAGTATTGGCACACCAGTATCTGCAGGTCCCCAAACCATCTTATATTTTATAATTAATATCTGTTATTGTCTTATAAACAAATTGCCTAATCACCACTGTGCACAATTCAGATGAGTAGTCTATAAACTCCGCAATCAGCAATGGAAATCGGCAATACCAGAGTCCTGTCAGTAGTAGTCTAATGTGGATTATACCACGATGTTGTCATGGCTAATACCCAGAGATGGTCCAACTAATATATCGCAAACACATCAGCACATGCAATAGTTTTATGCATTTGCGTAAATCTTTACAGTGGGATATTGAACTCAACAGCATTTATATCTGTTTTATTTTTCATTCTCATTTGAGACTCTAGTTTTTGAATTTTGGGGAATTGAATACTCTCAAGGAGGAGAATAATAATAATAATACATACTTAAGAATAGTTCGCTGTCCTGGTGGGATATTCCGGCCATTATTGCCGTCATCTCTTAGGGGACTGACATCTAAAGATTAATGTTTAAGCAAATTTCTTGGAAATTTTACTTTGTCGTAGAGCTACAAAATACGAGACGGGTATTTCGACTTGCGGCCATTTGATGTGTCACTGTCTCTCGAAAATTTAATCTCTTTGTACAATCTTTTGGGCCAGGGAACAGCATGTAAGGCATTGTTGATCCCCCGTGTGATGTTAGAAGGTGATTGACACATCCCCCTCGATGTTGGAGATTTTGGTGTTGGTCATGTGCTACATAGAATGACTGCTGGATATTTGCTTTGTGACTTCAAATCCTTCTTGTTATACCCCACGCAACGAAGTTGCAGGGGTATAATGTTTTTGACTGGTCCATCCGTCAGTCCATCAGTCTGTCAGTCCGTCATTCCGTCAGTCAGTCCTACTTGTTTTCCGGCCTTTTTTTCTACACGCTTCCAGATATTGAGCTGATTTTTGGTATGTGAGTCTAACATGGTGGCCTACTGAACAAGTTTGCATTTTTTTCCGCTCCACTGATTTTTACCAAAATTGCGGCCCTTGGACTCTGAAAAATTCATCAAAACTACAGTTTTCCGGACTTTTTTTCTACACACTTCCAGATATTGTGCTGATTTTTGGTATGTTAGTCTGACATGTTGGCCTACAGATCAAGTTTGCATTTTGTTCAGCTCCACTGATTTTTACCGAAATTACGTCCCTTGAACTTTGAAAAGTTCATCAAAATTACAGTTTTGCGGACTCTTTTCCTACACGCTTCCAGATATTGGGCTGATTTTTAGTATGTTAGTCCAACATGGTGGCCTACAGAACAAGTTTGCGTTTTGTTCTGCTCCACTGATTTTTACCAAAATTACGGCCCCTGGACTCTGAAAAATGCATCAAAATTACAGTTTTCCGGACTTTTTAGTCGAGTTGTGACGAAGTCAAACTCGACTTATAGTTTGGTGAATGGCGGGCGGGCGGGCGGGCATAAACAATTGATTTCCGGATGATAACTTGATAGTGGTTCAACTCACATTCATTAAACTTCATACGTAGGTTGGTCTTGGTGGGAGGAAGAACCCTATTGATTTTGGACATGCTACGTCGAAGGTCAAGGTCACAGTGACCTTGAACATAGTAAATCTTAAACAATTGGTTTCCGGCTGATAACTCGATAATGGTTCAACTCACATTCATGAAACTTCACAGGTAGATTGGCCTTGGTGAGGGGAAGAACCCTATTGATTTTGGACTCGCTACGTCAAAGGTCAAGGTCACAGTGACCTTTAACATAGTATATCGCAACAATTGGTTTCCGGATGATAACTTGATAGTGGTTCAACCTAGAGTCACGAAACTTCATAGGTGTGTTGGCCTTGGTGCGAGAAAGAACCCTATTGATCTTGGACTCACCAGGTCAAAGGTCAAGGTCACAGCTACCTTGAACATAGTATATCGCAACAATTGGTTTCCAGATGATAACTTGATAGTGGTTCAACCTAGAGTCATGAAACTTTATAGGTGTGTTGGCCTTGGTGCGAGGAAGAACCCTATTGATCTTGGACTCACCAGGTCAAAGGTCAAGGTCACAGTGACCTTGAACATAGTATATCGCAACAATTGGTTTAAGCAAATTTCTTGGAAATTTTACTTTGTCATAGAGCTACAAAATACGAGACGGGTATTTCGACTTGAGGCCATTTGATGTGTTACTGTCTCTCGAAAATTTAATCTCTTTGTACAATCTTTTGGGCCAGGGAACAGCATGTAAGGCATTGTTGATCCCCCTGTGATGTTAGAAGGTGATTGACACATCCCCCTCGTTGTTGGAGATTTTGGTGTTGGTCACATGCTGCAGTGAATGACTGCTGGATATTTGCTTTGTTATTCAAATCCATCTTGTTGTTTCTGTTACTGTTTTTCTTTTGCAAATATACTGTAGATTTGTTCTGTGAGAAATATAGATATAGGGTGTAGTAACCCTGGAAGTAGATACCCTGGCAAGAGATTCTAATATATGTGCATTTTCACTTATTCGTTTTAGATATTGATGAGTGTTACTCAGACCCATGCAAGAATGGTGGAACATGTTATGATGGTATCAATGGTTATACATGTACGTGTGTCGGAGGATGGGATGGCGTTCACTGTGATATTGGTAAGTCTGCACTGAGAACTGAACGAATATTGCTTATGTTTATACTGCATGTCAGCCGATGTTTACTATATTGCAGTGCTACTGACTTATATTCATATCAAACGAGTGTTCCGATATTTACAAACGAAACCTTTAAAACAGGCAATGTGCATCGAGATTTGTCTCATATGGTTCAGTTTTTCCATCAATGATTGAGTTTCATACTCTAGCGAAAATGGAGGAATTTTATAGTTTTAGACAAGGGGGTTATAGACGTTTATCTCCATCTCTTCTCATCAGTTATTTTCATGATTACTCACCGGGTAACCTTTGTATTAAAGATCATGTAATATTGACATGATGTCATATTAGTCACACAAGACTTAAACTTTCCTTTTCGTTCGATTATGTTATTCGACCAGAATGAGTTCCCTGCCAATGTCCTCTGACAGTCAAGCAAATTCTTTTAGATTGTACTCATTCTGTTGACATCAGACCGTGACATTATAATGTACTGTCCTTGATAGAACTGTTACAACATCAATTCTCCCCATGAACCAATACTACAAAACTTTTTACAATTGTATTTTCTAAAATTGTATGTTCTATCATCGGCATTTTAAAAGATAAGATAATTTGCCTAATGGGAAATTGTCATATCTTTGAAAATGGTAATGGTTCATTTCAACCTATTTAAAGACATAGCTAGAAAATACAATTGTTAAAGTTTTATAATATCAGTCCCAGGTCTGTTTTCCCAAATGAAATCAACCTTTTTTAAAGGAATATAAGGTGTAAATGAAGTAAATATTATTAGTTGCTGAATATATTCCTATTTTTAATCAATTGAATGATTTTAACGTACACTGATATTTGATGTACCTGAGAAATTAGGGCGGGGAAAATCTAAAGTCTCAATGCTCCCTTATTTCAAACCAGAAACTAAGCTAATGTCTCTCACATTAAAGGTACCAAGGTCCTTTTTCATATCATTGCATGCAAAGAAACCTAAGTTAAAAAATGTAGTTCACCAGAGTCATAACATCATCAAAATTATGCTCTGCATTTTCTTAACAATTTTCTTTTTCTCAGTTTTCCATGTATGCTGAATGTTATAGTTTCTGCACATTTACACATATAATAGATAAGAAAACTAGGAAAACAATATTTTGGTTTACTCTATTACTGTCCATGGGCTTTACTCCACACATTCGAAGGTACATTGAAGTCTGACCTAACTGTGGCATTGGCCATAGGAGAAATACAAAGTCACAGAGCTCTCTCACTTGTACAGACAGCTTTACCACGGCCACCCCACCCCGCACACATGCACTTTAAATGTAATGAGAGCCTCTTTCAGCTGACACCAAGCAACGATCTTTATTACAAACAGTTCATTCACATCCTTATCCAAACTTTAAGTCTTTGCTCCTTTTGTGTTAATTTAAATGTCAGTGTCTGAATCATTGTCCACTTTCTGTAGAGACGTGAAGACCTGGAATCTTGGCCAACATTTGTCACCAATTTACTGAGGAAACAGTTCTGAAACTTCCTACACATATTTATGATTATTTGCCATTGGGCACCTTTATTTTTTCCTTATTTAATTGAGACACCTGATGCCAGAGATGTCCCTTTTATGATATTTACTACGCCTTTTATTTTCAACCTCATTTTGATCCTTAGTTGTTCGAAAGTTTGGGAAGATAATCCCTCAAAAATCTTATCTAAAAATGTCATGCTGTCCAAGAAAATTCTCGACTGTTATGGTTGAAATGTAGGGTGACGTCACAGGAACAAAATTTAAATTTTGGGGTTTTTTTTCTTAAATTAATGTATAGTTGAGATATACAAAACAAGGACCAAAATTCCAATATACCAAAGAAAGAAATAATGTTCACCACCAAATACGAAAAAAGACCTGTTAAAATATTTCTATTATATTGTCATAGCAATCGATAATATAGTGGGTTGTGAAATGTGCCAACAGGAATTGAGGTAAGTATTGGCACACCAGTATCTGCAGGTCCCCAAACCATCTTATATTTTATAATTAATATCTGTTATTGTCTTATAAACAAATTGCCTAATCACCACTGTGCACAATTCAGATGAGTAGTCTATAAACTCTGCAATCAGCAATGGAAATCGGCAATACCAGAGTCCTGTCAGTAGTAGTCTAATGTGGATTATACCACGATGTTGTCATGGCTAATACCCAGAGATGGTCCAACTAATATATCGCAAACACATCAGCACATGCAATAGTTTTATGCATTTGCGTAAATCTTTACAGTGGGATATTGAACTCAACAGCATTTATATCTGTTTTATTTTTCATTCTCATTTGAGACTCTAGTTTTTGAATTTTGGGGAATTGAATACTCTCAAGGAGGAGAATAATAATAATAATACATACTTAAGAATAGTTCGCTGTCCTGGTGGGATATTCCGGCCATTATTGCCGTCATCTCTTAGGGGACTGACATCTAAAGATTAATGTTTAAGCAAATTTCTTGGAAATTTTACTTTGTCGTAGAGCTACAAAATACGAGACGGGTATTTCGACTTGCGGCCATTTGATGTGTCACTGTCTCTCGAAAATTTAATCTCTTTGTACAATCTTTTGGGCCAGGGAACAGCATGTAAGGCATTGTTGATCCCCCGTGTGATGTTAGAAGGTGATTGACACATCCCCCTCGATGTTGGAGATTTTGGTGTTGGTCATGTGCTACATAGAATGACTGCTGGATATTTGCTTTGTGACTTCAAATCCTTCTTGTTATACCCCACGCAACGAAGTTGCAGGGGTATAATGTTTTTGACTGGTCCATCCGTCAGTCCATCAGTCTGTCAGTCCGTCATTCCGTCAGTCAGTCCTACTTGTTTTCCGGCCTTTTTTTCTACACGCTTCCAGATATTGAGCTGATTTTTGGTATGTGAGTCTAACATGGTGGCCTACTGAACAAGTTTGCATTTTTTTCCGCTCCACTGATTTTTACCAAAATTGCGGCCCTTGGACTCTGAAAAATTCATCAAAACTACAGTTTTCCGGACTTTTTTTCTACACACTTCCAGATATTGTGCTGATTTTTGGTATGTTAGTCTGACATGTTGGCCTACAGATCAAGTTTGCATTTTGTTCAGCTCCACTGATTTTTACCGAAATTACGTCCCTTGAACTTTGAAAAGTTCATCAAAATTACAGTTTTGCGGACTCTTTTCCTACACGCTTCCAGATATTGGGCTGATTTTTAGTATGTTAGTCCAACATGGTGGCCTACAGAACAAGTTTGCGTTTTGTTCTGCTCCACTGATTTTTACCAAAATTACGGCCCCTGGACTCTGAAAAATGCATCAAAATTACAGTTTTCCGGACTTTTTAGTCGAGTTGTGACGAAGTCAAACTCGACTTATAGTTTGGTGAATGGCGGGCGGGCGGGCGGGCATAAACAATTGATTTCCGGATGATAACTTGATAGTGGTTCAACTCACATTCATTAAACTTCATACGTAGGTTGGTCTTGGTGGGAGGAAGAACCCTATTGATTTTGGACATGCTACGTCGAAGGTCAAGGTCACAGTGACCTTGAACATAGTAAATCTTAAACAATTGGTTTCCGGCTGATAACTCGATAATGGTTCAACTCACATTCATGAAACTTCACAGGTAGATTGGCCTTGGTGAGGGGAAGAACCCTATTGATTTTGGACTCGCTACGTCAAAGGTCAAGGTCACAGTGACCTTTAACATAGTATATCGCAACAATTGGTTTCCGGATGATAACTTGATAGTGGTTCAACCTAGAGTCACGAAACTTCATAGGTGTGTTGGCCTTGGTGCAAGAAAGAACCCTATTGATCTTGGACTCACCAGGTCAAAGGTCAAGGTCACAGCTACCTTGAACATAGTATATCGCAACAATTGGTTTCCAGATGATAACTTGATAGTGGTTCAACCTAGAGTCATGAAACTTTATAGGTGTGTTGGCCTTGGTGCGAGGAAGAACCCTATTGATCTTGGACTCACCAGGTCAAAGGTCAAGGTCACAGTGACCTTGAACATAGTATATCGCAACAATTGGTTTCCGGATGATAACTTGATAGTGGTTCAACCTAGAGTCATGAAACTTCATAGGTATGTTGGCCTTGGTGCGAGGAAGAACCCTATTGATCTTGGACTCACCAGGTCAAAGGTCAAGGTCACAGTGACCTTGAACATAGTATATCGCAACAATTGGTTTCCGGATGATAACTTGATAGTGGTTCAACCTAGAGCCATGAAACTTTACAGGCGTGTTGGCCTTGGTGCGAGGAAGAACTCTATTGATGTTGGACTCACCAGGTCAAAGGTCAAGGTCACAGTGACCTTGAACATAGTATATCGCAACAATTGGTTTCCGGATGAGAACTTGATAGTGGTTCAACCTAGAGTCATGAAACTGCATAGGTGTGTTGGCCTTGGTGTGAGGAAGAACTCTATTGACCTTGGACTCGCCAGGTCAAAGGTCAAGGTCACAACTCGACATTGGATCTGTGATCCTGAGCGGCATTTTTTTCTACACGCTTCCAGATATTGAGCTGATTTTTGGTATGTTAGTCTGACATGGTGGCCTACAGGTCAAGTTTGCTTTTTGTTCTGCTCCACTGATTTTTACCGAAATTACGGCCCCATAGACTTTGAAAAGTTCATCAAAATTACAGTTTTCTGGGCTTTTTCTCTGCTTGAATTCTTTCAATACCGTTGAAACTACAGAACACTGTTTTCTGCAGTTTTCCTGGAATCTGTTTATTTTTAAAAAATGATTAGAGCTTGAATATCGGGGCGTGTGGGGTATGTGAGCATGCTCACTAAGGTTCTATATTTGTTTCTGTTACTGTTTTTCTTTTGCAAATATACTGTAGATTTGGTCTGTGAAAAATATAGATATAGGGTGTAGTAACCCTGGAAGTAGATACCCTGGCAAGAGATTCTAATACATGTGCATTTTCACTTATTCGTTTTAGATATTGATGAGTGTTCCTCAGACCCATGCAAGAATGGTGGAACATGTTATGATGGTATCAATGGTTATACATGTACGTGTGTCGGAGGATGGGATGGCAGTCACTGTGATATTGGTAAGTCTGCACTGAGAACTGAAGGAATATTGCTTATGTTTATACTGCATGTCAGCTGATGTTTACTATATTGCAGTGCTACTGACTTATATTCATATCAAACGAATGCTCCGATATTTACAAATGAAACCTTTAAAACAGGCAATGTGCATCGAGATTTGTCTCATATGGTTCAGTTTTTCCATCAATGATTGAGTTTCATACTCTAGCCAAAATGGATGAATTTTATAGTTTTAGAAATGGGGGTTATAGTCGTTTATCTCCATCTCTTCTCATCAGTTATTTTAATGATTACTCACCGGGTAACCTTTGTATTAAAGATCATGTAATATTGACAAGATGTCATATTAGTCATACAAGACTTAAACTTTCCTTTTCGTTTGATTATGTTATTCGACCAGAATGAGTTCCCTGCCAATGTCCTCTGACAGTCAAGCAAATTCTTTTAGATTGTACTCATTCTGTTGACATCAGACCGTGACATTATAATGTACTGTACTTGATAGAACTGTTAGAACATCAATTCTCCCCATGAACCAATACTACAAAACTTTTTACAATTGTATTTTCTAAAATTGTATGTTCTATCATCGGCATTTTAAAAGATAAGACAATTTGCCTAATGGCAAATTGTCATATCTTTGAAAATGGTAATGGTTCATTTCAACCTATTTCATCGGCATTTTAAAAGATAAGACAATTTGCCCAATGCCAAATGGCATGGCTAGAAAATACAATTGTAAAAGTTTTATAATATCAGTCCCAGGTCTGTTTTCCCCAAAGAAATCAACCTTTTTTAAAGCAATATAATGTGTAAATGAAGTAAATATTATTATTTGCTGAATATATTCCTATTTTTAATCAATTGAATGATTTTAAAGTACACTGATATTTGATGTACCTGAGAAATTAGGGCGGGGGAAATCTAAAGTCTCAGTGCTCCCTTATTTCAAACCAGAAACTAAGCTAATGTCACTCACATTAAAGGTACCAAGGTCCTTTTTCATATCATTGCATGCAAAGAAACCTAAGTTAAAAAATGTAGTTCACCAGAGTCATAACATCATCAAAATTATGCTCTGCATTTTCTTAACAATTTTCTTTTTCTCAGTTTTCCATGTATGCTGAATGTGGCATTGGACATAGGAGAAATACAAAGTCACAGAGCTTTCTCACTTGTACAGACAGCTTTACCCCGACCACCAAACCCCGCACACATGCACTTTAAATGTAATGAGAGCCTCTTTCAGCTGACACCAAGCAACGATCTTTATTACAAACAGTTCATGCACATCCTTATCCAAACTTTAAGTCTGTGCTCCTTTTGGGTTAATTTAAATGTCAGTGTCTGAGTCATTGTCCACTTTCTGTAGAGACCTGAAGACCTGGAATCTTGGCCAACATTTGTCACCAATTTACTGAGGAAACAGTTCTGAAACTACCTACACATATTTATGATTATTTGCCATTGGGCACCTTTATATTTTTCTTATTAAATTGAGATACCCGATGCCAGTGATGTCCCTGTTATGATATTTACTACGCCTTTTATTTTCAACCTCATTTTGAGCCTTAGCTGTTCGAAAGTGTGGGAAGATAATCCCTCAAAACTCGTATCTAAAAATGTCATGCTGTCCAAGAAAATTCTCAACTGTTATGGTTGAAATGTAGGGTGATGTCACAGGAACAAAATTTAAATTTTTGGGTTTTTTTTCTTAAATTAATGTATGGTAATCAAAATTATGCTCTGCATTTTCTTAACAATTTTCTTTTTCTCAGTTTTCCATGTATGCTGAATGTTATAGTTTCTGCACACTTACACATATAATAGATAAGAAATCTAGGAAAACAATATTTTGGTTTACTGTATTACTGTCCATGAGCTTTACTCCACACATTCAAAGGTTCATTCAAGTCTGACCTAACTGTGGCATTGGTCATAGGAGAAATACAAAGTCACAGAGCTCTCTCACTTGTACAGACAGCTTTACCACGACCACCCCACCCCACACACATGCACTTTAAATGTAATGAGAGCCTCTTTCATCTGACACCAAGCAACGATCTTTATTACAAACAGTTCATGCACAACCTTAACCAAACTTTAAGTCTTTGCTCCTTTTGGGTTAATTTAAATGTCAGTGTATGAATCATTGCCCACTTTCTGTATAGACCTGAAGACCTGGAATCTTGGCCAACATTTGTCACCAATTTACTGAGGAAACAGTTCTGAAACTTCCTACACATATTTATGATTATTTGCCATTGGACACCTTTATTTTTTTCTTATTAAATTGAGACACCCGATGCCAGTGATTTCCCTTTTATGATATTTACTACGCCTTTTATTTTCAACCTCATTTTGAGCCTTAGCTGTTCGAAAGTGTGGGAAGATAATCCCTCAGAAATCTTATCTGAAAATGTCATGCTGTCCAAGAAAATTCTCAACTGTTATGGTTGAAATGTAGGGTGACGTCACAGGAACAAAAATTTAAATTTTTTTTTTTTTTTTCTTAAATTAATGTATAGTAGAGCTGTACAAAACAAGGACAAAAATTCCAATATACCAAAGAAAGAAATAATGCTCACCAACAAATACGGAAAAATTCCGTTCAAATATTTCCATTATATTGTCATAGCAATCGATAATATATTGGGTTGTGAAATGTGCCAACAGGAATTGAGGGAGGTATTGGCACACCAGTATCTGCAGGTCCCCAAAACATCTTATATTTTATAATTAATATCTGTTATCGTCTTATAAACAAATTGCCTTGTCTCCACTGTGAGCAGTTCAGGTGAGTACTGTATAAACTCCGCAATCAGCAATGGAAATCGGCAATACCATGGTCCTGGCAGTAGTAGTCTAATGTGGATTATACCACGATGTTGCCGTGGCTAATACCCAGAGATTGTCCAACTGATATATCGCAAACACATCAGCACATGCGATAGTTTTTTGCATTTGCAGAAATCTTTACAATGGGATATTGAACTCAACAGCATTTGTATCTGTTTTATTTTCATTCTCATCTGAGACTCTAATTTTTGAATTTCAGGGAATTGAATACTCTCAAAGAGGAGAATAATAATAATAATAGATATTTAAGAATAGTTTGCTGTCCTAGGATATTCCGTCCATTATTGCCGTCATCTCTTAGGGGACTGACATCTAAAGATTAATGTTTAAGTAAATTTCTTGCAAATTTTACTTTGTTGTAGAGCTACAAAATACGAGACGGGTATTTCGACTTGAGGCCATTTGATGTGTTACTGTCTCTCGAAAATTTAATCTCTTTGTACAATCTTCTAGTTCAGGGAACAGCATGTAAGGCATTGTCGATCCCCCTATGATGTTAGAAGGTGATTGACACATCCCCCCTCGTTGTTGGAGATTTTGGTGTTGGTCATGTGCTACATTGAATGACTGCTGGATATTTGCTTTGTGACTTCAAATCCATCTTGTTGTTTCTGTTACTGTTTTTCTTTTGCAAATATACTGTAGATTTGTTCTGTGAGAAATATAGATATAAGGTGTAGTAACCCTGGAAGTTGATACCCTGGCAAGAGATTCTAATATATGTGCATTTTCACTTATTCGTTTTAGATATTGATGAGTGTTCCTCAGACCCATGCAAGAATGGTGGAACATGTTATGATGGTATCAATGGTTATACATGTACGTGTGTCGGAGGATGGGATGGCATTCACTGTGATATTGGTTAGTCTGCACTGAGAACTGAAGGAATATTGCTTATGTTTATAATGCATGTCAGCTGATGTTTACTATATTGCAGTGCTACTGACTTATATTCATATCAAACGAGTGCGCCGATATTTACAAATGAAACCTTTAAAACAGTCAATATGCATCGAGATTTGTCTCATATGGTTCAGTGTTTCCATCAATGATTGAGTTTCATACTCTAGCCAAAATGGAGGAATTTTATAGTTTTAGAAAAGGGGGTTATAGACGTTTATCTCCATCTCTTCTCATCAGTTATTTTAATGATTACTCACCTGGTAACCTTTGTATTAAAGATTATGTAATATTGACATGATGTCATATTTGTAATACAAGACTCAAACTTTCCTTTTCGTTCCATTATGTTATTCAACCAGAATGAGTTCCCTGCCAATGTCCACTGACAGTCAAGCAAATTCTTTTAGATTGTACTCATTCTGTTGACACCAGACTGTGACATTATAATGTACTGTCCTTGATAGAACTGTTACAACATCAATTCTCTCCATCAACCAATACTAGAAAACTTTTTACAATTGTATTTTATAAAATTGTATGTTCTATCATCGGCATTTTAAAAGATAAGACAATTTGCCTAATGCCAAATGGCATGGCTAGAAAATACAATTGTAAAAGTTTTATAATATCAGTCCCAGGTCTGTTTTTCCCAAAGAAATCAACCTTTTTTAAAGCAATATAATGTGTAAATGAAGTAAATATTATTATTTGCTGAATATATTCCTATTTTTAATCAATTGAATGATTTTAAAGTACACTGATATTTGATGTACCTGAGAAATTAGGGCGGGGGAAATCTAAAGTCTCAATGCTCCCTTATTTCAAACCAGAAACTAAGCTAATGTCACTCACATTAAAGGTACCAAGGTCCTTTTTCATATCATTGCATGCAAAGAAACCTAAGTTAAAAAATGTAGTTCACCAGAGTCATAACATCATCAAAATTATGCTCTGCATTTTCTTAACAATTTTCTTTTTCTCAGTTTTCCATGTATGCTGAATGTGGCATTGGACATAGGAGAAATACAAAGTCACAGAGCTTTCTCACTTGTACAGACAGCTTTACCACGACCACCAAACCCCGCACACATGCACTTTAAATGTAATGAGAGCCTCTTTCAGCTGACACCAAGCAACGATCTTTATTACAAACAGTTCATGCACATCCTTATCCAAACTTTAAGTCTGTGCTCCTTTTGGGTTAATTTAAATGTCAGTGTCTGAATCATTGTCCACTTTCTGTAGAGACCTGAAGACCTGGAATCTTGGCCAACATTTGTCACCAATTTACTGAGGAAACAGTTCTGAAACTACCTACACATATTTATGATTATTTGCCATTGGGCACCTTTATATTTTTCTTATTAAATTGAGACACCCGATGCCAGTGATGTCCCTTTTATGATATTTACTACGCCTTTTATTTTCAACCTCATTTTGAGCCTTAGCTGTTCGAAAGTGTGGGAAGATAATCCCTCAAAACTCGTATCTAAAAATGTCATGCTGTCCAAGAAAATTCTCAACTGTTATGGTTGAAATGTAGGGTGATGTCACAGGAACAAAATTTAAATTTTTGGGTTTTTTTTCTTAAATTAATGTATGGTAGAGCTATATAAAACAAGAACAAAAATTCCAATATACCTAAGAAACAAATAATGTTCACCACCAAATAAGAAAAATGTCCTGTTAAAATATTTCCATTATATTGTCATAGCAATCGATAATATAGTGGGTTGTGAAATGTGCCAAGAGGAATTGAGGGAAGTATTGGCACACCAGTATCTGCAGTTCACCAAACCATCTTATATTTTATAATTAATATCTGTTATGGTTTTATAAACAAATTGCCTAGTCTCCACTGTGCGCATTTCAGATGAGTAGTCTATAAACTCCGCAATCAGCAATGGAAATCGGCAATACCATGGTCCTGGGCAGTAGTAGTCTAATGTGGATTATACCACGATGTTGCCGTGGCTAATACCCAGAGATGGTCCAACTAATATTTCGCAAACACATGAGCACATGCGATAGTTTTATGCATTTGCAGAAATCTTTACAATGGGATATTGAACTCAACAGCATTTGTATCTGTTTTATTTTCATTCTCATCTGAGACTCTAATTTTTGAGTTTCAGGGAATTGAATACTCTCAAAGAGGAGAATAATACTAATAATAGATATTTAAGAATAGTTTGCTGTCCTGGGATATTCCGTCCATTATTCCCGTCATCTCTTAGGGGACTGACATCTAAAGATTAATGTTTAAGTAAATTTCTTGCAAATTTTACTTTGTCGTAGAGCTACAAAATACGAGACGGGTATTTCGACTTGAGGCCATTTGATGTGTTACTGTCTCTCGAAAATTTAATCTCTTTGTACAATCTTTTAGTTCAGGGAACAGCATGTAAGGCATTGTCGATCCCCCCATGATGTTAGAAGGTGATTGACACATCCCCCCTCGTTGTTGGAGATTTTGGTGTTGGTCATGTGCTACATTGAATGACTGCTGGATATTTGCTTTGTGACTTCAAATCCATCTTGTTGTTTCTGTTTCTGTTTTTCTTTTGCAAATATACTGTAGATTTGTTCTGTGAGAAATATAGATATAAGGTGTAGTAACCCTGGAAGTAGATACCCTGGCAAGAGATTCTAATATATGTGCATTTTCACTTATTCGTTTTAGATATTGATGAGTGTTCCTCAGACCCATGCAAGAATGGTGGAACATGTTATGATGGTATCAATGGTTATACATGTACGTGTGTCAGAGGATGGGATGGCATTCACTGTGATATTGGTAAGTCTGCACTGAGAACTGAAGGAATATTGTTTATGTTTATAATGCATGTCAGCTGATGTTTACTATATTGCAGTGCTACTGACTTATATTCATATCAAACGAGTGCGCCAATATTTACAAATGAAACCTTTAAAACAGTCAATATGCATCGAGATTTGTCTCATATGGTTCAGTGTTTCCATCAATGATTGAGTTTCATACTCTAGCCAAAATGGAGGAATTTTATAGTTTTAGAAAAGGGGGTTATAGACGTTTATCTCCATCTCTTCTCATCAGTTATTTTAATGATTACTCACCTGGTAACCTTTGTATTAAAGATCATGTAATATTGACATGATGTCATATTAGTAATACAAGACTCAAACTTTCCTTTTCGTTCCATTATGTTATTCGACCAGAATGAGTTCCCTGCCAATGTCCACTGACAGTCAAGCAAATTCTTTTAGATTGTACTCATTCTGTTGACACCAGACTGTGACATTATAATGTACTGTCCTTGATAGAACTGTTACAACATCAATTCTCCCCATCAACCAATACTAGAAAACTTTTTACAATTGTATTTTATAAAATTGTATGTTCTATCATCGACATTTTAAAAGATAAGACAATTTGCCTAATGCCAAATGGCATGGCTAGAAAATACAATTGTAAAAGTTTTATAATATCAGTCCCAGGTCTGTTTTCCCCAAAGAAATCAACCTTTTTTAAAGCAATATAATGTGTAAATGAAGTAAATATTATTATTTGCTGAATATATTCCTATTTTTAATCAATTGAATGATTTTAAAGTACACTGATATTTGATGTACCTGAGAAATTAGGGCGGGGGAAATCTAAAGTCTCAATGCTCCCTTATTTCAAACCAGAAACTAAGCTAATATCACTCACATTAAAGGTACCAAGGTCCTTTTTCATATCATTGCATGCAAAGAAACCTAAGTTAAAAAATGTAGTTCACCAGAGTCATAACATCATCAAAATTATGCTCTGCATTTTCTTAACAATTTTCTTTTTCACAGTTTTCCATGTATGCTGAATGTGGCATTGGACATAGGAGAAATACAAAGTCACAGAGCTTTCTCACTTGTACAGACAGCTTTACCACGACCACCAAACCCCGCACACATGCACTTTAAATGTAATGAGAGCCTCTTTCAGCTGACACCAAGCAACGATCTTTATTACAAACAGTTCATGCACATCCTTATCCAAACTTTAAGTCTTTACTCCTTTTGGGTTAATTTAAATGTCAGTGTCTCAATCATTGTCCACTTTCTGTAGAGACCTGAAGACCTGGAATCTTGGCCAACATTTGTCACCAATTTACTGAGGAAACAGTTCTGAAACTACCTACACATATTTATGATTATTTGCCATTGGGCACCTTTATATTTTTCTTATTAAATTGAGACACCCGATGCCAGTGATGTCCCTTTTATGATATTTTCTACGCCTTTTATTTTCAACCTCATTTTGAGCCTTAGCTGTTCGAAAGTGTGGGAAGATAATCCCTCAAAACTCGTATCTAAAAATGTCATGCTGTCCAAGAAAATTCTCAACTGTTATGGTTGAAATGTAGGGTGACGTCACAGGAACAAAATTTAAATTTTTGGGTTTTTTTTCTTAAATTAATGTATGGTAGAGCTATATAAAACAAGAACAAAAATTCCAATATACCTAAGAAACAAATAATGTTCACCACCAAATAAGAAAAAAGTCCTGTTAAAATATTTCCATTATATTGTCATAGCAATCGATAATATAGTGGGTTGTGAAATGTGCCATGAGGAATTGAGGGAAGTATTGGCACACCAGTATCTGCAGTTCACCAAACCATCTTATATTTTATAATTAATATCTGTTATGGTTTTATAAACAAATTGCCTAGTCTCCACTGTGCGCATTTCAGATGAGTAGTCTATAAACTCCGCAATCAGCAATGGAAATCGGCAATACCATGGTCCTGGGCAGTAGTAGTCTAATGTGGATTATACGATGATGTTGCCGTGGCTAATACCCAGAGATGGTCCAACTAATATATCACAAACACATGAGCACATGCGATAGTTTTATGCATTTGCGGAAATCTTTACAGTGGGATATTGAACTCAACAGCATTTGTATCTGTTTTATTTTCATTCTCATTTGAGACTCTAGTTTTTGAATTTCGGGGAATTGAATACTCTCAAAGAGGAGAATAATAATAATACATATTTAAGAATAGTTCGCTATCCTGGGATATTCCGTCCATTATTGCCGTCATCTCTTAGGGGACTGACATCTAAAGATTAATGTTTAAGCAAATTTCTTGGAAATTTTACTTTGTCGTAGAGCTACAATATACGAGATGGGTATTTCGACTTGATGCCATTTGATGTGTTACTGTCTCTCGAAAATTTAATCTCTATGTACAATCTTTTGGGCCAGGGAACAGCATGTAAGGCATTGTTGATCCCCCCATGTGATGTTAGAAAGTGATTGACACATCCACCTCATTGTTGGAGATTTTGGTGTTGGTCATGTGCTACATTGAATGACTGCTGGATATTTGCTTTGTGACTTCAAATCAATCTTGTTGTTTCTGTTACTGTTTTTCTTTTGCAAATATACTGTAGATTTGTTCTGTGAAAAATATAGATATAGGGTGTAGTAACCCTGGAAGTAGATACCCTGGCAAGAGATTCTAATATATGTGCATTTTCACTTATTCGTTTTAGATATTGATGAGTGTTCCTCAGACCCATGCAAGAATGGTGGAACATGTTATGATGGTATCAATGGTTATACATGTACGTGTGTCGATGGATGGGAAGGCATTCACTGTGATATTGGTAAGTCTGCACTGAGAACTGAAGGAATATTGCTTATGTTTATAATGCATGTCAGCTGATGTTTACTATATTGCAGTGCTACTGACTTATATTCATATCAAACGAGTGCTCCAATATTTACAAATGAAGCCTTTACAACAGGCAATGTGCGTCAAGATTTGTCTCATATGGTTCAGTTTTTTCATCAATGATTTAATTTCATACCCTAGTCAAAACGGAGGAATTTTATAGTTTTAGAAAAGGGAGTTATAGACGTTTATCTCCATCTCTTCTCATCAGTTATTTTAATGATTAATCACCTGGTAACCTTTGTATTAAAGATCACGTAATATTGACACGATGTCATATTAGTCATACAAGACTTAAACTTTCCTTTTCGTTTGATTATGTTATTCGACCAGAATGAGTTCCCTGCCAATGTCCTCTGACAGTCAAGCAAATTCTTTTAGATTGTACTCATTCTGTTGACATCGTACCGTGACATTATAATGTACTGTCCTTGATAGAATGGTTACAACATCAATTCTCCCCATGAACCAATACTACAAAACTTTTTACAATTGTATTTTCTAAAATTGTATGTTCTATCATCGGCATTTTAAAAGATAAGACAATTTGCCTAATGGCAAATTGTCATATCTTTGAAAATGGTAATGGTTCATTTCAACCTATTTAAAGACAGCTAGAAAATACAATTGTAAAAGTTTTATAATATCAGTCCCAGGTCTGTTTTCCCCAAAGAAATCAACCTTTTTTAAAGCAATATAAGGTGTAAATGAAGTAAATATTATTAGTTGCTAAATATATTCCTATTTTCAAACAACTGAATGATTTTAAAGTACACTGATATTTGATGTACCTGAGAAATTAGGGTGGGGCAAATCTAAAGTCTCAATGCTCCCTTATTTCAAACCAGAAACTAAGCTAATGTCACTCACATTAAAGGTACCAAGGTCCTTTTTCATCTCATTGCATGCAAAGAAACCTATGTTAAAAAATGTAGTTCACCAGAGTCATAACATCATCAAAATTATGCTCTGCATTTTCTTAACAATTTTCTTTTTCTCAGTTTTCCATGTATGCTGAATGTTATAGTTTCTGCGCATTTAAAAATATAATAGATAAGAAAACTAGGAAAACAATATTTTGGTTTACTGTATTACTGTCCATGAGCTTTACTCCACACAATCAAAGGTACATTCAAGTCTGACCAAACTGTGGCATTGGACATAGGAGAAATACAAAGTCACAGAGCTCTCTCACTTGTACAGACAGCTTTACCACGACCACCCCACCCCACACACATGCACTTTAAATGTAATGAGAGCCTCTTTCATCTGACACCAAGCAACGATCTTTATTACAAACAGTTCATGCACAACCTTAACCAAACTTTAAGTCTTTGCTCCTTTTGGGTTAATTTAAATGTCAGTGTCTGAATCATTGCCCACTTTCTGTATAGACCTGAAGACCTGGAATCTTGGCCAACATTTGTCACCAATTTACTGAGGAAACAGTTCTGAAACTTCCTACACATATTTATGATTATTTGCCATTGGACACCTTTATTTTTTTCTTATTAAATTGAGACACCCGATGCCAGTGATGTCCCTTTTATGATATTTACTACACCTTTTATTTTCAACCTCATTTTGAGCCTCAGCTGTTCGAAAGTGTGGGAAGATAATCCCTCAGAAATCTTATCCGAAAATGTCATGCTGTCCAAGAAAATTCTCAACTGTTATGGTTGAAATGTAGGGTGACGTCACAGGAACAAAATTTAAATTTTTTTTTTTTTTTTCTTAAATTAATGTATAGTAGAGCTGTACAAAACAAGGACAAAAATTCCAATATACCAAAGAAAGAAATAATGCTCACCAACAAATACGGAAAAAATCCCGTTAAAATATTTCAATTATATGATCATAGCAATCGATAATATATTGGGTTGTGAAATGTGCCAACAGGAATTGAGGGAGGTATTGGCACACCAGTATCTGCAGGTCCCCAAAACATCTTATATTTTATAATTAATATCTGTTATCGTCTTATAAACAAATTGCCTTGTCTCCACTGTGAGCAATTCAGGTGAGTACTATATAAACTCCGCAATCAGCAATGGAAATTGGCAATACCATGGAACTGGCAGTAGTAGTCTAATGTGGATTATACCATGATGTTGCCGTGGCTAATACCCAGAGATTGTCCAACTGATATATCGCAAACACATCAGCACATGCGATAGTTTTATGCATTTGCGGAAATCTTTACAATGGGATATTGAACTCAACAGCATTTGTATCTGTTTTATTTTCATTCTCATCTGAGACTCTAATTTTTGAATTTCAGGGAATTGAATACTCTCAAAGAGGAGAATAATAATAATAATAGATATTTAAGAATAGTTCGCTGTCCTGGGATATTCTGTCCATAATTCCCGTCATCTCTTAGGGGACTGACATCTAAAGATTAATGTTTAAGTAAATTTCTTGCAAATTTTACTTTGTCGTAGAGCTACAAAATACGAGACGGGTATTTCGACTTGAGGCCATTTGATGTGTTACTGTCTCTCGAAAATTTAATCTCTTTGTACAATCTTTTAGTCCAGGGAACAGCATGTAAGGCATTGTCGATCCCCCTATGATGTTAGAAGGTGATTGACACATCCCCCTCGTTGTTGGAGATTTTGGTGTTGGTCATGTGCTACATTGAATGACTGCTGGATATTTGCTTTGTGACTTCAAATCCATCTTGTTGTTTCTGTTACTGTTTTTCTTTTGCAAATATTCTGTAGATTTGTTCTGTGAGAAATATAGATATAGGGTGTAGTAACCCTGGAAGTAGATACCCTGCCAAGAGATTCTAATATATGTGCATTTTCACTTATTCGTTTTAGATATTGATGAGTGTTCCTCAGACCCATGCAAGAATGGTGGAACATGTTATGATGGTATCAATGGTTATACATGTACGTGTGTCGGAGGATGGGATGGCGTTCACTGTGATATTGGTAAGTCTGCACTGAGAACTGAAGGAATATTACTTATGTTTATAATGCATGTCAGCTGATGTTTACTATATTGCAGTGCTACTGACTTATATTCATATCAAACGAGTCCTCCGATATTTACAAATGAAACCTTTAAAACAGGCAATGTGCATCGAGATTTGTCTCATATGGTTCAGTTTTTCCATCAATGATTGAGTTTCATACTCTAGCCAAAATGGAGGAATTTTATAGTTTTAGAAAAGGGGGTTATAGACGTTTATCTCCATCTCTTCTCATCAGTTATTTTAATGATTACTCACCTGGTAACCTTTGTATTAAAGATCATGTAATATTGACATGGTGTCTTATTAGTCATTCAAGACTTAAACTTTCCTTTTCGTTCAATTATGTTATTCGACCAGAATGAGTTCCCTGCCAATGTCCTCTGACAGTCAAGCAAATTCTTTTAGATTGTACTCATTTGGTTGACATCAGACAGTGACATTATAATGTACTATCCTTGATAGAACTGTTACAACATCAATTCTCCCCATGAACCAATACTACAAAACTTTTTACAATTGTATTTTCTAAAATTGTATGTTCTATCATCGGCATTTTAAAAGATAAGACAATTTGCCTAATGGCAAACTGTCATATCTTTGAAAATGATAATGATTCATTTCAACCTATTTAAAGACATAGCTGGAAAATACAATTGTAAAAGTTTTATAAATTCGGTCCCAGGTCTGTTTTTCCCAAAGAAATCAACCCTTTTTAAGCAATACAAGGTGTAAATGAAGTAAATATTATTACTTACTGAATATATTGTTATTTTTAATCAATTGAATGATTTTAAAGTACACTGATATTTGATGTACCTGAGAAATTAGGGCAAGGGGAAATCTAAAGTCTCAATGCTCCCTTATTTCAAACCAGAAACTAAGCTAATGTCACTCACATTAAAGGTACCAAGGTCCTTTTTCATATCATTGCATGCAAAGAAACCTAAGTTAAAAAATGTAGTTCACCAGAGTCATAACATCATCAAAATTATGCTCTGCATTTTCTTAACAATTTTCTTTTTCTCAGTTTTCCATGTATGCTGAATGTTATAGTTTCTGCACACTTACACATATAATAGATAAGAAATCTAAGAAAACAATATTTTGGTTTACTGTATTACTGTCCATGGGCTTTACTCCACACATTCAAAGGTACCTTGAAGTTTGACCTAGCTGTGGCATTGGACATAGGAGAAATACAATGTCACATAGCTCTCTCACTTGTACAGACTGCTTTACCATGGCCACCCCACCCCACACACATGCACTTTAAATGTAATGAGAGCCTCTTTCAGCTGACACCAAGCAACGATCTTTATTACAAACAGTTCATTCACATCCTTATCCAAACTTTAAGTCTTTGCTCCTTTTGGGTTAATTTAAATGTCAGTGTCTGAATCATTGTCCACTTTCTTTGGAGACCTGAAGACCTGGAATCTTGACCAACATTTGTCACCAATTTACTGAGGAAACAGTTCTTAAACTTCCTACACATATTTATGATTATTTTTCATTGGGCACCTTTATTTTTTTCTTATTTAATTGAGACAGGCGATGCCAGTGATGTCCCTTTTATGATATTTACTACGCCTTTTATTTTCAATCTCATTTTGAGCCTTAGCTGTTCGAAAGTGTGGGAAGATAATCCCTCAAAAATCTTATCTAAAAATGTCATGCTGTCCAAGAAAATTCTCAACTGCTCTGGTTGAAATGTAGGGTGACGTCACAGGAACAAAATTGAAATTTTGGGGTTTTCTTTCTTAAATTAAAGTATAGTAGAGCTATACAAAACAAGACCAAAATTCCAATATACCAAAGAAAGAAATAATCTTCACCACCAAATACGAAAAAAGTCCTGTTACAATATTTCCATTATATTGTCATAGCAATCGATAATATAGTGGCTTGTGAAATGTGACAACAGGAATTGAGGGAAGTATTGGCACACCAGTATCTGCAGGTCCACAAACCATCTTATATTTTATAATTAATATCTTTTATCATCTGATAAACAAATAACCTAGTCTCCACTGTGCGCAATTCAGATGAGTAGTCTATAAACTCTGCAGTCAGCAATGGAAATCGGCAATACCATGGTCCTGGGCAGTAGTAGTCTAATGTGGATTATACCACGATGTTGCCGTGGCTAATACCCAGAGATGGTCCAACTAAAATATCGCAAACACATCAGCACATGCGATAGTTTTATGCATTTGAGGAAATCTTTACAATGGGATATTGAACTCAACAGCATTTGTATCTGTTTTATTTTCATTCTCATTTGAGACTCTGGTTTTTTAATTTCGGGGAATTGAATACTCTCAAAAAGAGGAGAATAATAATAATAATACATATTTAAGAATAGTTCGCTGTCCTGGGATATTCCATCCATTATTGCCTTCATCTCTTAGGGGACTGTGATCTAAAGATTAATGTTTAAGCAAATTTCTTGGGAATTTTACTTTGTCGTAGACCTATAAATTACGAGACGGGTGTTTCGACTTGAGGCCATTTGATGTGTTACTGTCTCTCGAAAATTTGATCTCTTCGTACAATCTTTTGGGCCAGGGAATAGCATGTAAGGCATTGCTGATCCCCCTGTGATGTCAGAAGGTGATTGACACATCCCACTCGTTGTTGGAGATTTTGGTGTTGATTATGTGCTACATTCAGTGAATGCTGGATATTTGCTTTGTGACTTCAAATCCATCTTGTTGTTTCTGTTACTGTTTTTCTTTTGCAAATATACTGTAGATTTGTTCTGTGAGAAATATAGATATAAGGTGTAGTAACCCTGGAAGTAGATGCCCTGGCAAGAGATTC
The DNA here is from genome assembly GCA_031216915.1 of Pictodentalium vernedei. Lineage (NCBI taxonomy): Eukaryota > Metazoa > Mollusca > Scaphopoda > Dentaliida > Dentaliidae > Pictodentalium > Pictodentalium vernedei. Next base: position 134,964,624 of record CM062296.1, on the reverse strand, counting down.
TAATATATGTGCATTTTCACTTATTCGTTTTAGATATTGATGAGTGTTCCTCAGACCCATGCAAGAATGGTGGAACATGTTATGATGGTATCAATGGTTATACATGTACGTGTGTCGGAGGATGGGATGGCATTCACTGTGATATTGGTAAGTCTGCACTGAGAACTGAAGGAATATTGTTTATGTTTATAATGCATGTCAGCTGATGTTTACTATATTGCAGTGCTACTGACTTATATTCATATCAAACGAGTGCTCCAATATTTACAAATGAAGCCTTTAAAACAGGCAGTGTGCTTCGAGATTTGTCTCATATGGTTCAGTTTTTCCATCAATGATTGAGTTTCATACCCTGGCCAAAACGGAGGAAGTTTATAGTTTCAGAAAAGGGGGTTATAGACGTTTATCTCCATCTCTTCTCATCAGTTATTTTAATGATTACTCACCTGGTAACCTTTGTATTAAAGATCATGTAATATTGACATGATGTCATATTAGTCATACAAGACTTAAACTTTCCTTTTCGTTCGATTATGTTATTCGACCACAATGAGTTCCCTGGCAATATCCTCTGACAGTGAAGCAAATTCTTTTAGATTGTACTCATTCTCTTGACATCAGACTGTGCCATTATAATGTACTGTCCTTGATAGAACTGTTACAACATCAATTCTCCCCATGAACCAATACTACAAAACTTTTTACAATTGTATTTTCTAAAATTGTATGTTCTATCATCGGCATTTTAAAAGATAAGACAATTTGCCTAATGGCAAACTGTCATATCTTTGAAAATGATAATGATTCATTTCAACCTATTTAAAGATATAGCTAGAAAATACAATTGTAAAAGTTTTATAATATCAGTCCGTAGTCTCTTTTCTCCAAAGAAATCAAACTTTTTTAAATCAATATAAGATGTAAATGAAGTAAATATTATTAGTTGCTGAATATATTCCTATTTTTACACTGATATTTGATGTACCTGCGAAATTAGGGCGGCAAAAATCTAAAGTCTCAAGTCTCCCTTATTTCAAACCAGAAACTAAGCTAATGTCACTCACATTAAAGGTACCAAGGTCCTTTTTCATATCATTGCATGCAAAGAAACCTAAGTTAAAAAATGTAGTTCACCAGAGTCATAACATCATCAAAATTATGCTCTGCATTTTCTTAACAATTTTCTTTTTCTCAGTTTTCCATGTATGCTGAATGTTATAGTTTCTGCACATATACACATATAATAGATAAGAAAACTAGGAAAACAACATTTTGGTTTACTGTATTACTGTCCATGGGCTTTACTCCACACATTCAAAGGTACCTTGAAGTCTGACCTAACTGTGGCATTGGACATAGGAGAAATACAAAGTCACAGAGCTCTCTCACTTGTACAGACAGCTTTACCATGGCCACCCCACCCCACACACATGCACTTTAAATGTTATGAGAGCCTCTTTCAGCTGACACCAAGCAACGATCTTTATTCCAAACAGTTCATTCACATCCTTATCCAAACTTTAAGTCTTTGCTCCTTTTGGGTTAATTTAAATGTCTGTGTCTGAATCATTGTCCACTTTCTGTAGAGACCTGAAGACCTGGAATCTTGGCGAACATTTGTCACCAGTTTACTGAGGAAACAGTTCTGAAACTTCCTACACATATTTATGATTATTTGCCATTGGGCACCTTTATTTTTTTCTTATTTAATTGAGACACGCGATGCCAGTGATGTCTCTTTTATGATATTTACTACACCTTTTATTTTCAACCTCATTTTGAGACTTAGCTGTTCGAAAGTGTTGGAAGATAATCCCTCAAAAATCTTATCTAAAAATGTCATGCTGTCCAAGAAAATTCTCAACTGTTATGGTTGAAATGTAGGGTGACGTCACAGGAACAAAATTGAAATTTTGGGGTTTTTTTTCTTAAATTAATGTATAGTAGAGCTATACAAAACAAGGACCAAAATTCCAATATACCAAAGAAAGAAATAATGTTCACCTTTCAAAACATGCTATATGACCTACAAACAGGAAAGAACTTCTTCGACATAATAGGACTTACCGAAATTTTCCAAATTCCTCCAGAGATGTCGTTCAGTCTGGATGGCTATGCCCCGATTATTAAACGTATGAGACACGAGAATGATGATGGTCGAGGAGGGGTTGGTCTATATATTAAAGAAGGAATACCCTACAGAGTTCGTAATGATACTTCGTTCTTTATTCCCCATGTCTTCGAATCTCTGTTTATTGAAACTAAAGATAAATACCAACCCAGAATTATTGGCGTTATTTATAGACCCAACACTCCTCCTAAAGCCGACATCAACCTTTTCTTATCAAAATTAAATGAAATAACGAATGTTTTAAATGCCGAAAATAAAAAAGTTTATATTATGGGGGATCTTAACCTCGACCTTTTAAAAGCAACTACACACTCAAAAACGGAAGAATTTGTTAATCTCATGTTCAGTCAAGGCTTTCTGCCGTATATCACCAAGCCAACGAGAGTAACCTGTCGTTCTGCTACTCTGATAGATCATATCTTCTCTAATAATGTTCCACAAGCAGCATTACCTGGAATAGTCATATCTGACGTGTCAGATCATTTTGGTGTTTTCTATATTGAGGAAAACCCCAAACCAAAAGATACACCACACTTTACACTAAAAAGAATAATAAATGCAGAAAGAATAGTTGAATTTAAAACACTTATCTCGCAAAGTGATTTTAATCCTGTAATGCAGTCGAATTGTCCCAATGAGTCATATGAAACCTTCCTAAACATCTATATGGAAGCCTATGAAAGAGCATTCCCTCTCAAACGTGTTAGCCAGAACAAAAAATTTATTAAAAAACAGCCATGGATGACAAGGGGGCTTGTAATATCCTCCAACAACAAAGAAAAATTCTACAAGAAAAAACTCCATGCTCCCACCGAAAGGAACTCAGAAAACTATAAAAACTACTGTAGAATCTTCAACAAGGTAAAAAAACAATGTAAAGCTACCTATTATAGAGATATCCTAAACGAAAACAAAAACAATATGCGAAGAACGTGGCAGATTTTAAACGAAGCCATCAATAAAGGAAAACCTGAAGCCAGATTACCATCGTTCTTCATCCAGGACAACATCGAGTTAAACGAGCCCCATGCCATCGCAGAAGAATTCAACAATTTCTTCATCAACATTGGAAAAAACACATCCGAACAGATTCAGAAAACTAATAAGTCCTACACAGATTACATGGACAACAATGTCTCCAATAATCTCTATTTAATACCCACAAATCCCACAGAAGTCAACCGAGTAGTAAATAAAATGAAGCCAAAATTATCTAAAGACTGCGATGACATCACAACCTGTCTTCTTAAGCATACGATAACCGAAGTATTGGATCCTCTAACACATGTAATTAACAACTCTTTCCTAAACGGCAAAGTACCAGACAGGATGAAGATCGCGAAGGTGATACCCATATTTAAAGCGGGTGACGAGCACAGCTTTACAAATTACAGACCTATCAGTATACTTCCGGTATTCTCAAAAGTAATGGAAAAACTCATGGAAGTTAGGCTAGAGAGTTTCCTCAATAGGTTTAATATTTTATACCCTCACCAATATGGGTTCCGAAAGCGACATAGTACTATTCATCCAGTTCTTCAGCTCCTTAAAAGCATTGCAATAGAAAATAATAAAGAAGAAAAAAACAGCACCTTAGCACTGTTCCTGGATTTGTCAAAGGCTTTTGACACCATAAATCACGAAATACTATTAGGTAAACTGGAAACATATGGCATCCGAGGTGTCACCAACAATTGGTTTAGAAGTTACTTGTCCAACAGGTCTCAATATGTCACGTACGGAGAGCACAAATCGAACTTAGCCAAACAGAGTTGTGGTGTACCACAGGGCTCGATTTTAGGCCCTATTCTTTTTCTTTTATATATAAATGATATAAGTAACTCAACATCACTCAATCTTTTATCATTTGCCGATGACACCACTGCACACTGCCCAGGCTCCGATAATAATCCCATTACATCGTATTTCAATGACGAGCTCCAGAAACTATTCGAATGGTGCTCTGTGAACCAGTTAATGCTGAATGCTAAGAAGACCTCGTACATCATACTTAATCCAAATAAAGGTAGGAACAAAAATCTTTGTCAAGAGGTAAAAATAAATAACCAAAACATTAACAAAGTTGGGGCCACCGAAACAGAAAAATCTGTTAAATTCTTGGGAATTAGCATTGATGAACATTTATCCTACAAGGCTCACATATCCCGATTATGCTCGAAAATAGCACGCGCAAACTATAGTCTAAACAAAGTTAAAAATATCCTCCCCCACGGAGCTATGAAAACTTTGTATTACGCCCTCATACATAGCCATTTGGTATACGGAATCCAGGCATGGGGCAACTCAAGAGCTATCAAAAAACTAGCTGTCCTGCAAAAACGTTCAATACGAATAATTAATAACAAAAAGTACAATTCTCATACAGATCCCCTGTTTAAAGAAAACCAAATACTCAAGGTTGATGATTTGTTTAGGCTACATGCACTACTGTTCGTGTTTGACTGGCAGAACGGCAGATTACCGGTGTCTTTCAATGATATATTTAAAATTACTGACAATCCATCTGGTAGGAGAACTAGACAGTCAGGCCTCCTATACATAGAAAAAACACGGACCCAAACTCTGGATAAATTTCCTTTATACTCCTTCCCGAAACTATGGAATGCTTTGGACGACACAACTCGTAATATTAGCGACAGAAGCATGCTTAAGAACAAGCTAACTTCCACATTCATTTCCTCATATTCCAGTTATGTCAGCTGCAACAATCCCTACTGTCCTGATTGCACTTCGTAAACTTCGTAAATTGTCAAAGTCGTGGTCCGCGTCTAAATCTGGAATCCTCGTCTTGTGCAACCTGTCGCGCTTCCTCCTTACAGTGGTGCTATGTAAAATACTATATGGATATAAGTATGAACTTGCAAATAAAAGTCTACACAAATAAATCAATAACATTCGTCATCCTACGATGATGATGCAGCTAACGTAGACACCACACCCAAACATCATGACCAACCTCCTTGTCGCAGTCTAAACGATACGAACTTCACGATGGGACTTGTTGCCGCCCTCATGTGTTATGATAAGTAGTGGAGGGAGTCCTATAGGCAGGTTGCTTCTTGCCTACCTTGAATCACCGTCTTTCCGCTGGCGAAAATGAAACACTAATACTCTAATATCAGAAAAGTAATGATTCGATCGTCATTCTCCATCATGTGTCACATAATTGGCTCTCTGTTCATTCTTTCAGTCACAGTCTGTTTGCAATCACCCCATCTTCTTCCAGGGGGTGGCAGGTAGACAGCCAATCTGGCTATGCCACTTCCTACGGTATACTTCACATCACATTTGTGCAATATGTTTATTTGTAACCATTTTACATGTATGTGTACCGTGAATAAAGAATCTGAATCTGAATCTACGAAAAAAGTCCTGTTAAAATATTTCCATTATATTGTCATAGCAATCGATAATATAGTGTGTTGTGAAATGTGACAACAGGAATTGAGGGAAGTATTGGCACACCAGTATCTGCAGGTCCCCAAACCATCTTATATTTTATAATTAATATCTGTTATCATCTTATAAACAAATTACCTAGTGTCCACTGTGCGCAATTCAGATGAGTAGTCTATAAACTCCGCAATCAGCAATGAAAATCAGCAATACCATAGTCCTGGGCAGTAGTAGTCTAATGTGGATTATACCACGATGTTGCCGCGGCTAATACCCAGTGATGGTCCAACTAGTATGTCGCAAACACATCAGCACATGCGATAGTTTTATGCATTTGCAGAAATCTTTACAATGGGATATTGAACTCAAGTATTTGTATCTGTTTTATTTTCATTCTCATTTGAGACTCTAGTTTTTGAATTTCGGGGAATTGAATACTCTCCAAAAGAGGAGAATAATAATAATAATACATATTTAAGAATACTTCGCTGTCCTGGGATATTCCATCCATTATTGCCTTCATCTCTTAGGGGACTGTGATCTAAGGATTAATGTTTAAGCAAATTTCTTGGGAATTTTACTTTGTCGTAGACCTATAAATTACGAGACGGGTGTTTCAACTTGAGGCCATTCGATGTGTTACTGTCTCTCGAAAATTTGATCTTTTTGTACAATCTTTTGGGCCAGGGAACAGCATGTAAAGTATTGTTGATCCCCCTGTGATGTCAGAAGGTGATTGAGACATCCCACTCGTTGTTGGAGATTTTGGTGTTGATCATGTTCTACATTTAGTGACTGCTGGATATTTGCTTTGTGACTTCAAATCCATCTTGTTGTTTCTGTTGCTGTTTTTCTTTTGCAAATATACTGTAGATTTGTTCTGTGAGAAATATAGATATAAGGTGTAGTAACCCTGGAAGTAGATACCCTGGCAAGAGATTCTAATATATGTGCATTTTCACTCATTCGTTTTAGATATTGATGAGTGTTCCTCAGACCCATGCAAGAATGGTGGAACATGTTATGATGGTATCAATGGTTATACATGTACGTGTGTCGGAGGATGGGATGGCATTCACTGTGATATTGGTAAGTCTGCACTGAGAACTGAAGGAATATTGTTTATGTTTATAATGCATGTTAGCTGATGTTTACTATATTGCAGTGCTACTGACTTATATTCCTATCAAACGAGTGCTCTGATATTTACAAAGGAAACCTTTAAAACAGGCAGTGTGCTTCGAGATTTGTCTCATATGGTTCAGTTTTTCCATCAATGATTGAGTTTCATACCCTAGTCAAAACGGAGGAAATTTATAGTTTCAGAAAAGGGGGTTATAGACGTTTATCTCCATCTCTTCTCATCAGTTATTTTAATGATTACTCACCTGGTAACCTTTGTATTAAAGATCATGTAATATTGACATGATGTCATATTAGTCATACAAGACTTAAAATTTCCTTTTCGTTCAATTATTTTATTCGACCAGAATGAGTTCCCTGCCAATGTCCTCTGACAGTCAAACAAATTCTTTTAGATTGTACTCATTCTGTTGACATCATACCGTGACCTTATAATGTACTATCCTTGATAGAACTGTTACAACATCAATTCTCTCCATGAACCAATACTACAAAAACTTTTTACAATTGTATTTTATAAAATTGTATGTTCTATCATCGGCATTTCAAAAGATCTATGAAAATGGTAATGGTTCATTTCAACCTATTTAAAGACATAGCTAGAAAATACAATTGTAAAAGTTTTTTAATATCTGTCCCAGGTCTGTTTTCCCCAAAGAAATCAACCTTTTTTAAAGCAATATAAGGTGTAAATGAAGTAAATATTATTAGTTGTTGAATATATTCCTATTTTTAATCAATTGAATGATTTTAAAGTACACTGATATTTGATGTACCTGAGAAATTAGGGCGGGGAAAATCTAAAGTCTCAATGCTCCCTTATTTCAAACCAGAAACTAAGCTAATGTCACTCACATTAAAGGTACCAAGGTCCTTTTTCATATCATTGCATGCAAAGAAACCTAAGATAAAAAATGTAGTTCACCAGAGTCATAACATCATCAAAATTATGCTCTGCATTTTCTTAACAATTTTCTTTTTCTCAATTTTTCATGTTTTCTGAATGTTATATTTTCTGCACATTTAAACATATAATAGATAAGAAAACTAGGATAACAATATTTTGGTTTACTGTATTACTGTCCATGGGCTTTACTCCACACACTGTAAGGTACATTCAAGTCTGACCTAACTGTGGCATTGGACATAGGAGAAATACATCTGACACTAAGCAACAATCTTTTATTACAAACAGTTCATGCACATCCTTAACCAAACTTTAAGTCTTTGCTCCTTTTGGGTTAATTTAAATGTCAGTGTCTGAATCATTGCCCACTTTCTGTATAGAACTGAAGACCTGGAATCTTGGCCAACATTTGTCACCAATTTACTGAGGAAACAGTTCTGAAACTTCCTACACATATTTACGATTATTTGCCATTGGGCTCCTTTATTTTTTTTTTATTTAATTGGGACATGCGATGCCAGTGATGTCCCTTTTATGATATTTACTACGCCTTTTATTTTCAACCTCATTTTGAGCCTTAGCTGTTCGAAAGTGTGGGATGATAATCCCTCAAAAATCTTATCTAAAAATGTCATGCTGTCCAAGAAAATTCTCAACTGTTATGGTTGAAATGTAGGGTGACGTCACAGGAACAAAATTTAAATTTTGGGTTTTTTTTTCTTAAATTAATGTATACTAGAGCTATACAAAACAAGGACCAAAATTCCAATATACCAAAGAAAGAAATAATCTTCACCACCAAATACGAAAAAAGTCCTGGTAAAATATTTCCATTATATTGTCATAGCAATCGATAATATAGTGGGTTGTGAAATGTGACAACAGGAATTGAGGGAAGTATTGGCACACCAGTATCTGCAGGTCCCCAAACCATCTTATATTTTATAATTAATATCTATTATCATCTTATAAACAAATTACCTAGTCTCCACTGTGCGCAATTCAGATGAGTAGTCTATAAACTCCGCAACCAGCAATGGAAATCGGCAATACCATGGTCCTGGGCAGTAGTAGTCTAATGTGGATTATACCACGATGTTGCCGTGGCTAATACCCAGAGATGGTCCAACTAATATATTGCAAACACATCAGCACATGCGATAGTTTTATGCATTTGTGGAAATCTTTACAATGGGATATTGAACTCAACAGCATTTGTATCTGTTTTATTTTCATTCTCATTTGAGACTCTAGTTTTTGAATTTCGGGGAATTGAATACTCTCAAAGAGGAGAATAATAATAATAATACATATTTAAGAATAGTTCGCTGTACTGGGATATTCCATCCATTATTGCCGTCATCTCTTAGGGGACTGACATCTAAAGATTAATGTTTAAGCAAATTTCTTGGAAATTTTACTTTGTCGTAGAGCTACAAAATACGAGACGGGTATTTCGACTAGAGGCCATTTGATGTGTTACTGTCTCTCGAAAATTTAATCTCTTTGTACAATCTTTTGGACCAGGGAACAGCATGTAAGGAATTGTCCATCCCCCTGTGATGTTGGAAGGTGATTGACACATCCCCCTCATTGCTGGAGATTTTAGTGTTGGTCACATGCTGCAATGAATGACTGCTGGATATTTGCTTTGTGACTTCAAATCCATCTTGTTGTTTCTGTTATTTTTCTTTAGCAAATATACTGTAGATTTGTTCTGTGAGAAATATAGATATAAGGTGTAGTAACCCAGAAAGTAGATGCCCTGGCAAGAGATTCTAATATATATGCATTTTCACTTATTCATTTTAGATATCGATGAATGTTCCTCAGACCCATGTAAGAATGGTGGAACATGTTATGATGGTGTCAATGGTTATACATGTACGTGTGTCGATGGATGGGAAGGCGTTCACTGTGATATTGGTAAGTCTGCACTGAGAACTGAAGGAATATTGTTTTTGTTTATAATGCATGTCAGCTGATGTTTACTATATTGCAGTGCTACTGACTTATATTCATATCAAACAAGTGCTCCGATATCTACAAATGAAACCTTTAAAACAGGCAATGTGCTTCGACATTTGTCTCGTATGGTTCAGTGTTTCCATCAATGATTGAGTTTCATACCCTAGTCAAAACAGATGAATTTTATAGTTTTAGAAAAGGGGCTTATAGTCGTTTATCTCCATCTCTTCTCATCAGTTATTTTAATGATTACTCACCTGGTATCCTTTGTATTAAAGATCATGTAATATTGACACAATGTCATATTAGTCATACAAGACTTAAACTTTCCTTTTCGTTCCATTATGTTATTCAACCAGAATGAGTTCCCTGTCAATGTCCTCTGACTGTTGATGAAATTCTTTTAGATTGTGCTCATTCTGTTGACATCAGACTGTGACATTATAATGTACCATCTTCGATAAAACTGTTACAACATCAATTCTACCCATGAACCAATACTATAAAACCTTTTACAATTGTATTTTCTAAAATTGCATGTTCTGTCATCAGCATTTTAAAAGATAAGACTATTTGCCTAATGGCAAATTGTCATCTGTTTAAAAATGCTGATGGTTCATTTCAACCTATTTAAAGACATAGCTGGAAAATACAATTGTAAAAGTTTTATAATGTCGGGCCCAGATCTGTTTTTCCCAAAGAAATCAACCCTTTTTAAAGCAATACAAGGTGTAAATGAAGTAAATATTATTACTTACTGAATATATTGTTATTTTTAATAAATTGAATGATTTTAAAGGACACTGATATTTGATGTACCTTAGAAATTAGGGCAGGGGGAAATCTAAAGTCTCAATGCTCCCTTATTTCAAACCAGAAACTAAGTTAATGTCACTCACATTAAAGGTACCAAGGTCCTCTTTCATATCATTGCATGCAAAGAAACCTAAGTTAAAAAATGTATTTCACCAGAGTCATAACATCATCAAAACTATGCTCTGCATTTTCTTAACAATTTTCTTTTTCTCAGTTGTCCATGTATGCTGAATGTTATAGTTTCTGCACATTTACACATACAATAAATAGGAAAACTAGAAAAACAATATTTTGGTTTATTGTATTACTGTCCATGGGCTTTACTCTACCCATTCAATGGTACCCTCATGTCTGACCTAACTGTGGCATTGGACATAGGAGAAATACAAAGTCACAGAGCTCTCTCACTTGTACAGAAAGCTTTACCATGACCACCCCTACCCCACACAAATGCAACTTAAATGTAACGAAAGCCTCTATCAGCTGACACCAAGCAACAATCTATTACAAACAGCTCATGCACATCCTTAACCATACTTTATGTCTTTGCACCTTTTGCGTTAATTTAAATGTCAGTGTCTGAATCATTGTCCACTTTCTGTAGAAACCTGAAGACCTGGAATCTTGGCCAACATTTGTCACCAGTTTACTGAGGAAACAATTCTGAAACTTCCTACATATATTTATGATTATTTACCATTGGGCTCCTTTATTATTTCTTATTAAATTGAGACACCTAATGCCAGTGATGTCCCTTTTATGATATTTACTACGCCTTTTATTTTCAACCTCATTTTGACCCTTAGTTGTTTGAAAGTGTGGGAAGATAATCCCTCAAAAATCTTATCTAAAAATGTGATGCTGTCCAAGAAAATTCTCAACTGTTATGGTTGAAATGTAGGGTGACGTTACAGGATCAAAATTTAAATTTTTGTTTTTATCTAAAATTAGTGTATAGTAGAGTTATACAAAACAAGGGCAAAAAATTCAATATACCAAAGAAACAATGTTCATCAAATACGAAAAAAGTCCTGTTAAAATATTTCCATTATATTGTCATAGCAATCGATAATATAGTAGGTTGTGAAATGTGCCAACAGGAATTGAGCGTATTGGCACACCAGTATCTGCAGGTCACCAAACCATCTTGTATTTTACAATTAACATCTGATATCATCTTATAAACAAATTGCCTAGTCTCCACTGTGTGCATTTCAGATGAGTAGTCTATAAATGCTGCAATCAGCATTGGAAATCGGCAATACCATGGTCCTGGCAGTAGTAGTCTAATGTGGATTATACCACGATGTTGCTGTGGCTAATACACAGAGATGGTACAACTAATATATTGCAAACATATCAGCACATGCGATAGTTTTATGCATTTGCAGAAATCTTTACAATGGGATATTGAACTCAACAGCATTTGTGTCTTTGTTTTATTTTCATTCTCATTTGAGACTCTAGTTTTTGAATTTTGGGGAATTGAATATTCCTAAAGAGCAGAATAATAATAATAATACATATTTAAGAATAGTTCGCTGTCCTGGGATAGTCCTTCCATTATTGCCGTCATCTCATAGGGGACTGACATATAATGATTAATGTTTAAGCAAATTTCTTGGAAATTTTACTTTGTTGTAGAGCTACAAAATAGGAGACGGGTGTTTCGACTTGAGGCCATTTGACGTGTTACTGTCTATTTAAAATTTAATCTCTTTGTACAATCTTTTGGACCAGGGAACAGCATGTAAGGCATTGTCGATCCCCCTGTGATGTTGGAAGGTGATTGACACATCCCCCTCATAGCTGAAGGTTTTGGTGTTGGTCACATGCTGCAACGAATGACTGCTGGATATTTGCTTTGTGACTTCAAATCAATCTTGTTGTTTCTGTTACTGTTTTTCTTTTGCAAATATACTGTAGATTTGTTCTGTGAGTAATATAGATATAAGGTGTAGTAACCCTGGAAGTAGATGCCTTGGCAAGAGATTCTATTATATATGCATTTTCACTTATTCCTTTTAGATATCGATGAATGTTCCTCAGACCCATGCAAGAATGGTGGAACATGTTATGATGGTGTCAATGGTTATACATGTATGTGTGTCGATGGATGGGAAGGCGTTCACTGTGATATTGGTAAGTCTGCACTGAGAACTGAAGGAATATTGTTTAAGTTTATAATGAATGTCAGCTGATGTTTACTATATTGCAGTGCTACTGACTTATATTCATATCAAACAAGTGCTCCGATATCTACAAATGAAACCTTTAAAACAGGCAATATGCTTCGAGATTTGTCTTATATGGTTCAGTGTTTCCATCAATGATTGAGTTTCATACCCTAGTCAAAAGAGATGAATTTTATAGTTTTAGAAAAGGGGCTTATAGTCGTTTATCTCCATCTCTTCTCATCAGTTATTTTAATGATTACTCACCTGGTAGCCTTTGTATTAAAGATCATGTAATATTGACACGATGTCATATTAGTCATACAAGACTTGAACTTTCCTTTTCGTTCCATTATGTTATTCGACCAGAATGAGTTCCCTGGCAATGTCCTCTGACAGTTGAGCAAATTCTTTTAGATTGTACTCATTCTGTTAACATCAGACTGCAACGTTATAATGTACCATCTTTGATAAAACTGTTACAACATCAATTCTCCCCATGAATCAATACTATAAAACCTTTTACAATTATATTTTCTAAAATTGTATGTTCTGTCATCAGCATTTTAAAAGATAAGACTATTTGCCTAATGGCAAATTGTCATATCTTTAAAAATGCTAATGGTTCATTTCATCCTATTTAAAGACATAGCTGGAAAACACAATTGTAAAAGTTTTATAATATCGGTCCCAGGTCTGTTTTTCCCTAAGAAATCAACCTTTTTTAAAGCAATACAAGGTTTTAAATGAAGTAAATATTATTACTTACTGAATATATTGTTATCTTTAATATATTGAATGATTTTAAAGTACACTGATATTTGATGTACCTGAGAAAGTAGGGCAGGAGGAAATCTAAAGTCTCAATGCTCCCTTATTTCAAACCAGAAACTAAGTTAATGTCACTCACATTAAAGGTACCAAGGTCCTCTTTCATATCGTTGCATGCAAAGAAACCTAAGTTAAAATATGTCGTTCTTCAGAGTCATAACATCATCAAAACTATGCTCTGCATTTTCTTAACAATTTTCTTTTTCTCAGTTTTCAATGTATGCTGAATATTATAGTTTCTGCACATTTACACATATAATAAATAGGAAAACTAGAAAAACAATATTTTGGTTTATTGTATTACTGTCCATGGGCTTTACTCCACACATTCAAAGGTACCCTCAAGTCTGACCTAACTGTGGGATTGGACATAGGAGAAATACAAAGTCACAGAGCTCTCTCACTTGTACAGAAAGCTTTACCATGACCACCCCCCCCCCCCACCCCGCACACATGCAACTTAAATGTAATGAAAGCCTCTTTCAGCTGACACCAAGCAACGATCTTTATTACAAACAGTTTATGCACATCCTTAACAAAACTTTAAGTCTTCGCTCCTTTTGGGTTAATTTAAATGTCATTGTCTGAATCATTGTCGACATTCCGTAGAGACATGAAGACCTGGAATCTTGGCCAACATTTGTCACCAATTTACTGAGGAAACAGTTCTGAAATTTCCTGCACATATTTATGATTATTTGCCATTGGGTACCTTTATTTTTTTCTTATTAAATTGAGACACCCGATGCCAGTGATGTCCCTTTTTTGATATTTACTACCCCTTTTATTTTCAACCTCATTTTGAGCCTTAGCTGTTCGAAAGTGTGGGAAAATTATCTTATCTAAAAATGTCATGCTGTGCAAGAAAATTCTCAACTGTTATGGTTGAAATGTAGGGTGACGTCACAGGAACAAAATCTAAATTTTTGTTCTTTTTCTAAAATTAATTTATAGTAGACCTATACAAAACAAGGACAAAAAATTCAATATACCAAAGAAACAAATAACGTTCATCATCAAATACGAAAAAAGTCCCGTTAAAATATTTCCATTATATTGTTATAGCAATCTATAATGTAGTAGGTTGTGAAGTGTGCCAACAGGAATTGAGGGTATTGGCACACCAGTATCTGCAGGTCCCCAAACCATGTTGTATTTTACAATTAATATCTGATATCATCTTATAAACAAATTGCCTATCCTCCACTGTGTGCATTTCAGATGAGTAGTCTATAAATGCCGCAATCAGCAATGGAAATCTGCAATACCATGGTACTGGTAGTAGTAATCTAATGTGGATTATACCATGATGCCGCTGTGGCTAATACACAGAGATGGTCCAACTAATATATTGCGAACATATCAGCACATGCGATAGTTTTATGCATTTGCAGAAGTCTTTACAATGGGATATTGAACTCAACAGCATTTATGTCTTTGTTTTATTTTCCTTCTCATTTGAGACTCTAGTTTTTGAATTTTGGGGAATTGAATACTCTTAAAGAGGAGAATAATAATAATAATACATATTTAAGAATAGTTCGCTGTCCTGGAATATTCCATCCATTATTGTCGTCATCTCTTAGGGGACTGACATCTAAAGATTAATGTTTAAGCAAATTTCTTGGAAATTTTACTTTGACGTAGATCTACAAAATATGAGACGGCTGTTTTGACTTGAGGCCATTAGACGTGTTACTGTCTCTTTCAAATTTAATCTCTTTGTACAATCTTTTGGACCAGGAAACAGCATGTAAGGCATTGTCGGCCCCCCTGTGATGTTGGAAGGTGACTGACACATCTCCCTCGTTGCTGGAGATTTGGGTGTTGGTCACATGCTGCAATGAATGACTGATGGATATTCACTTTGTGACTTCAAATCCATCTTGTTGTTTCTGTTACTGTTTTTCTTTTTCAAATATACTGTAGATTTGTTCGCTGTACTGGGATATTCCGTCCATTATTGCCGTCATCTCTTAGGGCACTGACATCTAAAGATTAATGTTTAAGCAAATTTCTTGCAAATTTTACTCTGTCGTAGAGCTACAAAATACGAGACGGGTATTTCGACTTGAGGCCATTTGATGTGTTACTGTCTCTCGAAAATTTAATCTCTTTGTACAATCTTTTGGGCCAGGGAACAGCACGTAAGGCATTGTTGATCCCCTGTGATGTTGGAAGGTGTTTGACACATCCCCCTCGTTGTTGGAGATTTTGGTGTTGGTCATGTGCTATATTGAATGACTGCTGGATATTTGCTTTGTGACTTCAAATCCATCTTGTTGTTTCTGTTACTGTATTTCTTTTGCAAATATACTGTAGATTTGTTCTGTGAAAAATATAGATATAGGGTGTAGTAACCCTGGAAGTAGATACCCTGGCAAGAGATTCTAATATATGTGCATTTTCACTTATTCGTTTTAGATATTGATGAGTGTTCCTCAGACCCATGCAAGAATGGTGGAACATGTTATGATGGTATCAATGGTTATACATGTACGTGTGTCGGAGGATGGGATGGCATTCACTGTGATATTGGTAAGTCTGCACTGAGAACTGAAGGAATATTGCTTATGTTTATAATGCATGTCAGCTGATGTTTACTATATTGCAGTGTTACTGACTTATATTCATATCAAACAACTTCTCCAATATTTACAAATGAAACCTTTAAAACAGGCAATGTGCATCGAGATTTGTCTCGTATGGTTCAGTTTTTCCATCAATGATTGAGTTTAGCCAAAATGGAGGAATTTTATAGTTTTAGAAAAGGGGGTTATAGACGTTTATCTCCATCTCTTCTCATCAGTTATTTTAATGATTACTCACCTGGTAACCTTTGTATTAAAGATCATGTAATATTGACATGATGTCATATTAGTCATACAAGACTTAAACTTTCCTTTTTGTTCGATTATGTTATTCGACCAGAATGAGTTCCCTGCCAATGTCCTCTGACAGTCAAGCAAATTCTTTTAGATTGTACTCATTCTGTTGACATTAGACCGTGACATTATAATGTCCTGTCCTTGATAGAACTGTTACAACATCAATTTTCCCCATGAACCAATACTACAAAACCTTTTACAATTGTATTTTCTAAAATTGTATGTTCTATCATCGGCATTTTAAAAGAAAAGACAATTTGCCTAATGGGAAATTGTCATATCTTTGAAAATGATAATGGTTCATTTCAACCTATTTAATGACATAGCTAGAAAATACAATTGTAAAAGTTTTATAATATCAGTCCCAGGTCTGTTTTCCCCAAATAAATCAACCTTTTTTAAAGCAATATAAGGTGTAAATGAAGTAAATATTATTAGTTGCTGAATATATTCCTATTTTTAATCAATTGAATGATTTTAAAGTGCACTGATATTGGATGTACCTGAGAAATTAGGGTAGGGGGAAATCTAAGGTCTCAATGCTCCCTTATTTCAAACCAGAAACTAAGGTAATGTCACTCACAATAAAGGTACCAAGGTCCTTTTTCATATCACTGCATGCAATGAAACCTAAGTTAAAAAATGTAGTTCACCAGTGTCATAACATCATCAAAATTATGCTCTGCATTTTCTTAACAATTTTCTTTTTCTCAGTTTTCCATGTATGCTGAATGTTATAGTTTCTGCACATTTACACACATAATAGATAAGAAAGCTTTGCAAACAATATTTTGGTTTACTCTATTACTGTCCATGGGCTTTACTCCACACATTCAAAGGTACCTTGAAGTCGGACCTAACTGTGGCATTGGACATAGGAGAAATACAAAGTCACAGAGCTCTCTCACTTGTACAGACAGGTTTACCATAGCCACCCCACCCCACACACATGCACTTTAAATGTAATGAGAGCCTCTTTCAGCTGACACAAAGCAACGATCTTTATTACAAACAGTTCATTCACATCCTTATCCAAACTTTAAGTCTTTGCTCCTTTTGGGTTAATTTAAATGTCAGTGTCTGAATCATTGTCCACTTTCACTTTCTGCAGAGACATGAAAACCTGGAATCTTGGCCAACATTTGTCACCAATTTACTGAGGAAACAGTTCTGAAACTTCCTACACATATTTATGATTATTTGCCATTGGGTACCTTTATTTTTTTCTTATTAAATTGAGACACCTGATGCCAGTGATGTCCCTTTTCTGATATTTACTACCCCTTTTATTTTCAACCTCATTTTGAGCCTTAGCTGTTCGAAAGTGTGGGAAAATAATCTTATCTAATAATGTCATGCTGTGCAAGAAAATTCTCAAATGTTATGGTTGAAATGTAGGGTGACGTCACAGGAACAAAATCTAAATTTTTGTTCTTTTTCTAAAATTAATGTATAGTAGACCTATACAAAAGAAGGACAAAAAATTCAAAAAACCAAAGAAACAAATAACGTTCACCATCAAATATGAAAAAAGTCCCGTTAAAATATTTCCATTATATTGTCATAGCAATCAATAATGTAGTAGGTTGTGAAGTGTGCCAACAGGAATTGAGGGTATTGCACACCAGTATCTGCAGGTCCCCAAACCATCTTGTATTTTATAATTAATATCTGATATCATCTTATAAACAAATTGCCTAGACTCCACTGTGTGCATTTCAGATGAGTAGTCTATAAACGCTGCAATGAGCAATGGAAATCGGCAATACCATTGTTTGCAATCAGTAATGGAAATCGGCAATACCATGGTCCTGGCAGTAGTAGTCTAATGTGGATTATACCACGATGTTGCTGTGGCTAATACACAGAGATGGTCCAACTAATATATTGCAAACATATCAGCACATGCGATAGTTTTATGCATTTGCAGAAGTCTTTACAATGGGATATTGAACTCAACAGCATTTTTGTCTTTGTTTTATTTTCATTCTCATTTGAGACTCTAGTTTTTGAATTTTGGGGAATTGAATACTCTTAAAGATGAGAATAATAATAATAATAATACATATTTAAGAATAGTTCGCTGTCCTGGGATAGTCCATCCATTATTGCCGTCATCTCTTCGGGGACTGACATATAAAGATTAATGTTTAAGCAAATTTCTTGGAAATTTTACTTTGATGTAGATCTACAAAATATGAGACGGCTGTTTTGACTTGAGGCCATTTGACGTGTTACTGTCTGTTTAAAATTTAATCTCTTTGTACAATCTTTTTGACCAGGGAACAGCATGTAAGGCATTGTCGATCCCCCTGTGATGTTGGAAGGTGATTGACACATCCCCCTCGTTGCTGGAGATTTTGGTGTTGGTCACATGCTGCAATGAATGACTGCTGGATATTTGCTTTGTGACTTCAAATCCATCTCGTTGTTTCTGTTACTGTTTTTCTTTTGCAAATATACTGTAGATTTGTTCTGTGAGTAACATAGATATAAGGTGTAGTAACCCTGGAAGTAGATGCCTTTACAAGAGATTCTAATATATATGCATTTTCACTTATTCATTTTAGATATCGATGAATGTTCCTCAGACCCATGCAAGAATGGTGGAACATGTTATGATGGTGTCAATGGTTATACATGTACGTGTGTCGATGGATGGGAAGGCGTTCACTGTGATATTGGTAAGTCTGCACTGAGAACTGAAGGAATATTGTTTATGTTTATAATGCATGTCAGCTGATGTTTACTATATTGCAGTGCTACTGACTTATATTCATATCAAACAAGTGCTCCGATATCTACAAACGAAACCTTTAAAACAGGCAACGTGCTTCGAGATTTGTCTCATATGGTTCAGTGTTTCCATCAATGATTGAGTTTCATACCCTAGTCAAAATGGAGGAATTTTATAGTATTAGAAAATGCGTTTATCTCCATCTCTTCTCATCAGTTATTTTAATGATTACTCACTTGGTAACCTTTGTATTAAAGATCATGTAATATTGACACGATGTCATATTAGTCATACAAGACTTAAACTTTCCTTTTAGTTCCATTATGTTATTCGACCAGAATGAGTTCCCTGTCAATGTCCTCTGACAGTTGAGGAAATTCTTTTAGATTGTACTCATTCTGTTGACATCAGACTGCGACATTATAATGTACCGTCTTTGATAGAACTGTTACAACATCAATTCTCCCCATGAACCAATACTATAAAACCTTTTACAATTGTATTTTCTAAAATTGTATGTTCTGTCATCAGCATTTTTAAAGATAAGACTATTTGCCTAATGGCAAATTGTCATATCTTTGAAAATGCTAATGGTTCATTTCAACCCATTTAAAGACGTAGCTGGAAAATACAATTGTAGAAAATACAATTGTAAAAGTTTTATACGATCGCTCCCAGGTCTGTTTTTCCCAAAGAAATCGACCTTTTTTAATGTAATACAAGGTGTAAATGAAGTAAATATTATTACTTACTGAATATATTGTTATTTTTAATAAATTCAATGATTTTAAAGATATTTGATGTACCTGAGAAATTAGGGCAGGGGGAAATCTAAAGTCTCATTGCTCCCTTATTTCAAACCAGAAACTAAGCTAATGCCACTCACATTAAAAGTACCAAGGTCCTCTTTCATATCGTTGCATGCAAAGATACCTAAGTTAAAAAATGTAGTTCACCAGAGTCATAACATCATCAAAACTATGCTCCGCATTTTCTTAACAATTTTTCTTTCCTCAGTTTTCCATGTATGCTGAATCTTAAAGTTTATGCACATTTAAACATATAATAAATAGGAAAACTAGAAAAACAATATTTTGGTTTATTGTATTACTGTCCATGGGCTTTACTCCACACATTCAAAGGTACCCTCAAGTCTGACCTAACTGCAGCATTGGACATAGGAGAAATACAAAGCCACAGAGCTCTCTCACTTGTACAGACAGCTTTACCATGACCAGCCCCACCCCACACACTTGCAACTTAAATGTAACGAAAGCCTCTTTCAGATGACACCAAGCAATGATCTTTATTACAAACAATTCATGCACATCCTTAACCAAACTGTAAGTCTTTGCTCCTTTTGGCTTAATTTAAATGTCATTGAATCATTGTCCACTTTCTGTAGAGACCTGAAGTCTGGGAATTTTGTCCAACATTTGTCACCAATTTACTGAGGAAACAGTTCTGAAACTTCCTGCACATATTTATGATTATTTGCCATTGGGCACCTTTATTGTTTTCTCATTAAATTGAGACACCTGATGCCAGTGATGTCCCTTTTATGATATTTACTACACCTTTTATTTTCAACCTCCTTTTGAGCCTTAGTTGTTCCAAAGTGTGCGAAGATAATCCCGCAAAAATCTTATCTAAAAATGCCATGCTGTCCAGGGAAATTCTCAACTGTTATGGTTGAAATGTAGGATTATGTTACTGGAACAAAATTTAAATTTTTGTTTTTTTTCTAAAATTAATGTATCGTAGAGTTATACAAAACAAGGACAAAAAAATCTAATATACCAAAGAAACAAATAACGTTCACCACCAAATACGAAAAAAGTCCCGTTAAAATATTTCCATTATATTGTCATAGCAATCGATAATATAGTAGGTTGTGAAATGTGCCAACAAGTATCTGAAGGTCCCCAAACCATCTTGAATTTTGCAATTAATAAATGATATCATCTTATAAACAAATTACCTAGTCTCCACTGTGTGCATTTCAGATGAGTAGTCTATAAACGCCACAATCAGCAATGAAAATCGGCAATACCATGGTCCTGGCAGTAGTAGTCTAATGTGGATTATACCACGATGTTACTGTGGCTAATACACAGAGATGGTCCAACTAATATATTGCAAACATATCAGCACATGCGATAGTTTTATGCATTTGCAGAAGTCTTTACAATGGGATATTGAACTCAACAGCATTAGTGTCTTTGTTTTATTTTCATTCTAATTTGAGACTCTAGTTTTTTAATTTTGGGGAATTGAATACTCTTAAAGAGGAGAATAATAATAATAATACATATTTAAGAATAGTTCGCTGTCCTGGGATAGTCCATCCATTATTGCCGTCATCTCTTAGGGGACTGACATATAAAGATTAATGTTTAAGCAAATTTCTTAGAAATTTTACTTTGTCGTAGAGCTACAAAATACGAGACGGGTGTTTCGACTTGAGGCCATTTGACGTGTTACTGTCTCTTTAAAATTTAAGATCTTTGTACAATCTTTTGGGCCAGGGAACAGCATGTAAGGCATTGCCGGTCCCCCTGTGATGTTGGAAGGTGATTGACACATCCCCCTCGTTGTTGGAGATTTTGGTGTTGGTCACATGCTGCAATGAATGACTGCTGGATACTTGCTTTGTGACTTCAAATCCATCTTGTTCTTTCTGTTGCTGTTTTTCTTTTGCAAATATACTTTAGATTTGTTCTGTGAGAAATATAGATATAGGGTGTAGTAACCCTGGAAGTAGATACCCTGGCAAGAGATTCTAATATATGTGCATTTTCACTTATTCATTTTAGATATCGATGAATGTTCCTCTGACCCGTGCAAGAATGGTGGAACATGTTATGATGGTATCAATGGTTATACATGTATGTGTGTCGATGGATGGGAAGGGGTTCACTGTGATATTGGTAAGTCTGCACTGAGAACTGAAGGAATATTGTTTATGTATATAATGCATGTCAGCTGATGTTTACTATATTGCAGTGCTACTGACTTATATTCATATCAAACAAGTGCTCCGATATCTACAAATGAAACCTTTAAAACAGTCAACGTGCTTCGAGATTTTTCTCATATGGTTCAGTTTTTCCATCAATGATTGAGTTTCATACCCTTGTCAAAACGGATGAATTGTATAGTTTTAGAAAAGGGGCTTATAGTCATTTATCTCCATCTCTTCTCATCAGTTATTTTAATGATTACTCACTTGGTAACCTTTGTATTAAGGATCATGTAATATTGACACGATGTCATATTAGTCATACAAGACTTAAACTTTCCTTTTCGTTCCATTATGTTATTCGACCAGAATGAGTTCCCTGTCTATGTCCTCTGACATTTGAGCAAATTCTTTTAGATTGTACTCATTCTGTTGACATCAGACTGCGACATTATATTTTACCATCGTTGATAGAACTGTTACAACATCAATTCTCCCCATAAACCAATACTATAAAACTTTTTACAATTGTATTTTCTAAAATTGTATGTTCTGTCATCAGCATTTTAAAAGATAAGACTATTTGCCTAATGGCAAATTGTCATATCATTGAAAATGCAAATGATTCATTTCAACCTATTTAAAGACATAGCTAGAAAATACAATTGTAGGAAATACAATTGTAAAAGTTTTATAATATCGGTCCCAGGTCTGTTTGTCCCAAAGAAGTCAACCATTTTTAAAGCAATACAAGGTGTAAATGAAGTAAATATTATTACTTACTGAATATATTGTTATTTTTAATAAATTGAATGATTTTAAAGTGCACTGATATTTGATGTACCTGAGAAATTAGGGCAGGGGGAAATCTAAAGTCTCAATGCTCCCTTATTTCAAACCAGAAACTAAGCTAATGTCACTCACATTAAAGGTACCAAGGTCCTCGTTAATATCGTTGCATGCAAAGAAACCTAAGTTAAAAATTGTAGTTCACCAGAGTCATAACATCATCAAAACTATGCTCTGCATTTTCTTAACAATTTTCTTTTTCTCTGTTTTCCATGTATGCTGAATCTTAAAGTTTATGCACATTTAAACATATAATAAATAGGAAAACTAGAAAAACAATATTTTGGTTTATTGTATTACTGTCCATGGGCTTTACTCCACACATTCAAAGGTACCCTCAAGTCTGACCAAACTGCAGCATTGGACATAGGAGAAATACAAAGTCACAGAGCTCTCTCACTTGTACAGACAGCTTTACCATGACCACCCCCACCCCACACACTTGCAACTTAAATGTAACGAAATCCTCTTTCAGATGACACCAAGCAATGATCTTTATTCCAAACAGTTCATGCACATCCTTAACCAAACTGTAAGTCTTTGCTCCTTTTGGCTTAATTTAAATGTCATTGAATCATTGTCCACTTTCTGTAGAGACCTGAAGTCTGGGAATTTTGTCCAACATTTGTCACCAATTTATTGAGGAAACAGTTCTGAAACTTCCTACACATATTTATGATTATTTGCCATTGGGCACCTTTATTGTTTTCTCATTAAATTGAGACACCTGATGCCAGTGATGTCCCTTTTATGATATTTACTACGCCTTTTATTTTCAACCTCATTTTGAGCCTTAGTTGTTCGAAAGTGTGCGAAGATAATCCCTCAAAAATCTTATCTAAAAATGTCATGCTGTCCAGGAAAATTCTCAACTGTTATGGTTGAAATGTAGGATGATGTTACTGGAACAAAATTTAAATTTTTGTTTTTTTTCTAAAATTAATGTATCGTAGAGTTATACAAAACAAGGACAAAAAAATCTAATATACCAAAGAAACAAACAACGTTCACCACCAAGTACGAAAAAAGTCCCGTTGAAATATTTCCATTATATTGTCATTGCAATCGATAATATAGTAGGTTGTGAAATGTGCCAACAGGTATCTGCAGGTCCCCAAACCATCTTGTATTTTACAATTAATAAATGATATCATCTTATAAACAAATTACCTAGGTTCCACTGTGTGCATTTCAGATGAGTAGTCTATAAACGCCACAATCAGCAATGAAAATCGGCAATACCATGGTCTTGGCAGTAGTAGTTAAATGTGGATTATACCACGATGTTACTGTGGCTAATACACAGAGGTGGTCCAACTAATATATTGCAAACATATCAGCACATGTGATAGTTTTATGCATTTGCAGAAGTCTTTACAATGGGATATTGAACTCAACAGCATTAGTGTCTTTGTTTTATTTTCATTCTAATTTGAGACTCTAGTTTTTTAATTTTGGGGAATTGAATATTCCTAAAGAGGAGAATAATAATAATAATACATATTTAAGAATAGTTCGCTGTCCTGGGATAGTCCTTCCATTATTGCCGTCATCTCTTAGGGGACTGACATATAAAGATTAATGTTTAAGCAAATTTCTTGGAAATTTTACTTTGTCGTAGAGCTACAAAATATGAGACGGTTGTTTCGACTTGAGGCCATTTGATGTATTACTGTCTCTTTAAAATTTAAGATCCTTGTACAATCTTTTGGACCAGGGAACAGCATGTAAGGCATTGCCGGTCCCCCTGTGATGTTGGAAGGTGATTGACACATCCCCCTCGTTGTTGGAGATTTTGGTGTTGGTCACATGCTGCAATGAATGACTGCTGGATACTTGCTTTGTGACTTCAAATCCATCTTGTTGTTTCTGTTACTGTTTTTCTTTTGCAAATATACTGTAGATTTGTTCTGTGAGAAATATAGATATAGGGTGTAGTAACCCTGGAAGTAGATACCCTGGCAAGAGATTCTAATATATGTGCATTTTCACATATTCATTTTAGATATCGATGAATGTTCCTCAGACCCGTGCAAGAATGGTGGAACATGTTATGATGGTATCAATGGTTATACGTGTATGTGTGTCGATGGATGGGAAGGCGTTCACTGTGATATTGGTAAGTCTGCACTGAGAAATGAAGGAATATTGTTTATGTTTATAATGCATGTCAGCTGATGTTTACTATATTGCAGTGCTACTGACTTATATTCATATCAAACAAGTGCTCCGATATCTACAAATGAAACCTTTAAAACAGGCAACAGGCTTCGAGATTTGTCTCATATGGTTCAGTGTTTCCACCAATGATTGAGTTTCATACCCTAGTCAAAACAGATGAATTTTATAGTTTTAAAAAAGGGGCTTATAGTCGTTTATCTCCATCTCTTCTCATCAGTTATTTTAATGATTACTCACCTGGTATCCTTTGTATTAAAGATCATGTAATATTGACACGATGTCATATTAGTCATACAAGACTTAACCTTTCCTTTTTGTTCCATTATGTTATTCGACCAGAATGAGTTCCCTATCTATGTCCTCTGACATTTGGGCAAATTCTTTCAGATGATACTCATACTGTTGACATCAGAATGCGACATTATAATGTACCGCCGTTGATAGAACTGTTACAACATCAATTCTCCCCATGAACCAATACTATAAAACTTTTTACAATTGTATTTTCTAAAATTGTATGTTCTGTCATCAGCATTTTAAAAGATAAGACTATTTGCCTAATGGCAAATTGTCGTATCTTTGAAAATGCTAATGGTTCATTTCAACCTATTAAAAGACATAGCTAGAAAATATAATTGTAGAAAATACAATTGTAAAAATTTTATAATATTGGTCCCAGGTCTGTTTTTCCCAAAGAAATCAACCATTATTAAAGCAATACAAGGTTTAAATGAAGTAAATATTATTACTTACTGAATATATTGTTATTTTTAATAAATTGAATGATTTTAAAGTACACTGATATTTGATGTACCTGAGAAATTAGGGCAGGGGGAAATCTAAAGTCTCAATGCTCCCTTATTTCAAACCAGAAACAAAGCTAATGTCACTCACATTAAAGGTACCAAGGTCCTCGTTAATATCGTTGCATGCAATGAAACCTAAGTTAAAAAATGTAGTTCACCAGAGTCATAACATCATCAAAACTATTCTCTGCATTTTCTTATCAATTTTCTTTTTCTCAGTTTTCCATGTATGCAGAATGTAAAAGTTTCTGCACATTTACACATATAATAAACAGGAAAACTAGAAAAACAATATTTTGGTTTATTGTTTTACTGTCCATGGGCTTTACTCCACACATTCAAAGGTACCCTCAAGTCTGAACTAACTGCGGCATTGGACATAGGAGAAATACAAAGTCACAGAGCTCTCTCACTTGTACAGACAGCTTTACCATGACCACCCCCACCCCGCACACATGCAATTTAAATGTAATGAAAGCCTCTTTCAGTTGACAGCAAGCAACAGTCTTTATTACAAACAGTTCATGCATATCCTTAACCAAACTTTAAGTCTTTGCTCCTTTTGGGTTAAATTAAATGTCAGTGTCTGAATCATTGTCCACTTTCTGTAGAGACCTGAAGACCTGGAATCTTGGCCAACATTTGTCACCAGTATACTGAGGAAACAGTTCTTAAACTTCCTACACATATTTATGATTATTTGCCATTGGGCACCTTTATTTTTTTCTTATTTAATTGAGACACCCGATGCCAGTGATGTCCCTTTTATGATTTTTACTACGCCTTTTATTTTCAACCTCATTTAGAGCCTTAGCTGTTCGAAAGTGTAGGAAGATAATCCCTCAAAAATCTTATCTAAAAATGTCATGCTGTCCAAGAAAATTCTCAACTGTTATGGTTGAAATGTAGGGTGACGTCACAGGAACAAAATTTAAATTTTGGTTTTTTTTTTCTTAAATTAATGTATAGTAGAGCTATACAAAACAAGGACCAAAATTTCAATATACCAAAGAAACAAATAACGTTCATCACCAAATACAAAAAAGTCCCATTAAAATATTTCCATTATATTGTCATAGCAATCGATAATATAGTAGGTTGTGAAATGTGCCAACAGGAATTGAGGTAAGTATTGGCACACCAGTATCTGCAGGTCCCCAAACCATCTTATATTTTATAATTAATATCTGTTATCATCTTATAAACAAATTACCTAGTGTCCACTGTGCGCAATTCAGATGAGTAGTCTATAAACTCCACAATCAGCAATGGTAATCGACAATACCATGATCCTGGCAGTAGGAGTCTAATGTGGATTATACGACGATGTTGCCGTGGCTAATACCCAGAGATGATCCAACTAATATATCGCAAACACATCAGCACTTGCGATAGTTTTATGCATTTGCGGAAATCTTTACAATGGGATATTGAACTCAACAGCATTTGTATCTGTTTTATTTTCATTATCATTTGAGACTCTAGTTTTTGAATTTCGGGGAATTGAATACTCTCAAAGAGGAGAATAATAATAATAATACATATTTAAGAATAGTTCGCTGTTCTGGGATATTCCGTCCATTATTGCCATCATCTCTTAGGGGACTGACATCTAAAGATTAATGTTTAAGCAAATTTCTTGGAAATTTTACTTTGTCGTAGAGCTACAAAATACGAGACAGGTATTTCGACTAGAGGCCATTTGATGTGTTACTGTCTCTCGAAAATTTAATCTCTTTTTACAATCTTTTGGACCAGGGAACAGCATGTAAGGAATTGTCCATCCCCCTGTGATGTTGGAAGGTGATTGACACATCCCCCTCATTGCTGGAGATTTTGGTGTTGGTCACATACTGCAATGAATGACTGCTGGATATTTGCTTTGTGATTTCAAATCCATCTTGTTGTTTCTGTTATTTTTCTTTAGCAAATATACTGTAGATTTGTTCTGTGAGAAATATAGATATAAGGTGTAGTAACCCTGGAAGTAGATGCCCTGGCAAGAGATTCTAATATATGTGCATTTTCACTTATTCATTTTAGATATCGATGAAAGTTCCTCAGACCCATGTAAGAATGGTGGAACATGTTATGATGGTGTCAATGTTTATACATGTACGTGTGTCGATGGATGGGAAGGCGTTCACTGTGATATTGGTAAGTCTGCACTGAGAACTGAAGGAATATTGTTTATGTTTGTAATGCATGGCAGCTGATGTTTACTATATTGCCGTGCTACTGACTTATATTCATATCAAACAAGTGCTCCGATATCTACAAACGAAACCTTTAAAACAGGCAACGTGCTTCGAGATTTGTCTCATATGGTTCAGTGTTTCCATCAGTGATTGAGTTTCATACCCTGGTCAAAACGGATGAATTTTATAGTTTTAGAAAAGGGGCTTATAGTCGTTTATCTCCATCTCTTCTCATCAGTTATTTTAATGATTACTCACTTGGTAACCTTTGTATTAAAGATCATGTAATATTGACACGATGTCATATTAGTCATACAAGACTTAAACTTTCCTTTTTGTTCCATTATGTTATTCGACCAGAATGAGTTCCCTGTCAATGTCCTCTGACAGTTGAGGAAATTCTTTTAGATTGTACTCATTCTGTTGACATCAGACTGCGACATTATAATGTACCGTCTTTGATAGAACTGTTACAACATCAATTCTCCCCATGAACCAATACTATAAAACCTTTTACAATTGTATTTTCTAAAATTGTATGTTCTGTCATCAGCATTTTAAAAGATAAGACTATTTACCTAATGGCAAATTGTCATATCTTTGAAAATGCTAATGGTTCATTTCAACCTATTTAAAGACATAGCTGGAAAATACAATTGTAGAAAATACAATTGTAAAAGTTTTATAATATCGGTCCCAGGTCTGTTTTTCCCAAAGAAATCAACCTTTTTTAAAGTAATACAAGGTGTAAATGAAGTAAATATTATTACTTACTGAATATATTGTTATTTTTAATAAATTCAATGATTTTAAAGATATTTGATGTCCCTGAGAAATTAGGGCAGGGGGAAATCTAAAGTCTCATTGCTCCCTTATTTCAAACCAGAAACTAAGCTAATGTCACTCACATTAAAAGTACCAAGGTCCTCTTTCATATCGTTGCATGCAAAGATACCTAAGTTAAAAAATGTAGTTCACCAGAGTCATAACATCATCAAAACTATGCTCCGCATTTTCTTAACAATTTTCTTTTCCTCAGTTTTCCATGTATGCTGAATCTTAAAGTTTATGCACATTTAAACATATAATAAATAGGAAAACTAGAAAAACAATATTTTGGTTTATTGTATTACTGTCCATGGGCTTTACTCCACACATTCAAAGGTACCCTCAAGTCTGACCTAACTGCAGCATTGGACATAGGAGAAATACAAAGCCACAGAGCTCTCTCACTTGTACAGACAGCTTTACCATGACCACCCCCACCCCACACACTTGCAACTTAAATGTAACGAAAGCCTCTTTCAGATGACACCAAGCAATGATCTTTATTACAAACAATTCATGCACATCCTTAACCAAACTGTAAGTCTTTGCTCCTTTTGGCTTAATTTAAATGTCATTGAATCATTGTCCACTTTCTGTAGAGACCTGAAGTCTGGGAATTTTGTCCAACATTTGTCACCAATTTACTGAGGAAACATTTCTGAAACTTCCTACACATATTTATGATTATTTGCCATTGGCCACCTTTATTGTTTTCTCATTAAATTGAGACACCTGATGCCAGTGATGTCCCTTTTATGATATTTACTACACCTTTTATTTTCAACCTCATTTTGAGCCTTAGTTGTTCGAAAGTGTGCGAAGATAATCCCGCAAAAATCTTATCTAAAAATGTCATGCTGTCCAGGAAAATTCTCAACTGTTATGGTTGAAATGTAGGATTATGTTACTGGAACAAAATTTAAATTTTTGTTTTTTTTCTAAAATTAATGTATCGTAGAGTTATACAAAACAAGGACAAAAAAATCTAATATACCAAAGAAACAAATAACGTTCATCACCAAATACGAAAAAAGTCCCGTTGAAATATTTCCGTTATATTGTCATAGCAATCGATAATATAGTAGGTTGTGAAATGTGCCAACAGGTATCTGCAGGTCCCCAAACCATCTTGTATTTTACAATTAATAAATGATATCATCTTGTAAACAAATTACCTAGTCTCCACTGTGTGCATTTCAGATGAGTAGTCTATAAATGCCACAATCAGCAATGAAAATCGGCAATACCATGGTCCTGGCAGTAGTAGTCTAATGTGGATTATACCACGATGTTACTGTGGCTAATACACAGAGATGGGCCAACTAATATATTGCAAACATATCAGCACATGCGATAGTTTTATGCATTTGCAGAAGTCTTTACAATGGGATATTGAACTCAACAGCATTAGTGTCTTTGTTTTATTTTCATTCTAATTTGAGACTCTAGTTTTTTAATTTTGGGGAATTGAATACTCTTAAAGAGGAGAATAATAATAATAATACATATTTAAGAATGGTTCGCTGTCCTGGGATAGTCCATCCATTATTGCCGTCATCTCTTAGGGGACTGACATATAAAGATTAATGTTTAAGCAAATTTCTTGGAAATTTTACTTTGTCGTAGAGCTACAAAATACGAGACGGGTGTTTCGACTTGAGGCCATTTGACGTGTTACTGTCTCTTTAAAATTTAAGATCCTTGTACAATCTTTTGGACCAGGGAACAGCATGTAAGGCATTGCCGGTCCCCCTGTGATGTTGGAAGGTGATTGACACATCCCCCTCTTTGTTGGAGATTTTGGTGTTGGTCACATGCTGCAATGAATGACTGCTGGATACTTGCTTTGTGACTTCAAATCCATCTTGTTGTTTCTGTTACTGTTTTTCTTTTGCAAATATAGTGTAGATTTGTTCTGTGAGAAATATAGATATAGGGTGTAGTAACCCTGGAAGTAGATACCCTGGCAAGAGATTCTAATATATGTGCATTTTCACTTATTCATTTTAGATATCGATGAATGTTCCTCAGACCCGTGCAAGAATGGTGGAACATGTCATGATGGTATCAATGGTTATACATGTATGTGTGTCGATGGATGGGAAGGGGTTCACTGTGATATTGGTAAGTCTGCACTGAGAACTGAAGGAATATTGTTTATGTTTATAATGCATGTCAGCTGATGTTTACTATATTGCAGTGCTACTGACTTATATTCATATCAAACAAGTGCTCCGATATCTACAAATGAAACCTTTAAAACAGTCAACGTGCTTCGAGATTTTTCTCATATGGTTCAGTTTTTCCATCAATGATTGAGTTTCATACCCTTGTCAAAACGGATGAATTTTATAGTTTTAGAAAAGGGGCTTATAGTCGTTTATCTCCATCTCTTCTCATCAGTTATTTTAGTGATTACTCACCGGGTAACCTTTGTATTAAAGATCATGTAATATTGACACGATGTCATATTAGTCATACAAGACTTAAACTTTCCTTTTCGTTCCATTATGTTATTCGACCAGAATGAGTTCCCTGTCTATGTCCTCTGACATTTGAGCAAATTCTTTTAGATTGTACTCATTCTGTTGACATCAGACTGCGACATTATAATGTACCATCGTTGATAGAACTGTTACAACATCAATTCTCCCCATGAACCAATACTATAAAACTTTTTACAGTTGTATTTTCTAAAATTGTATGTTCTGTCATCAGCATTTTAAAAGATAAGACTATTTGCCTAATGGCAAATTGTCATATCATTGAAAATGCAAATGATTCATTTCAACCTATTTAAAGACATAGCTCAAAAATACAATTGTAGGAAATACAATTGTAAAAGTTTTATAATATCGGTCCCAGGTCTGTTTGTCCCAAAGAAATCAACCATTTTTAAAGCAATACAAGGTGTAAATGAAGTAAATATTGTTACTTACTGAATATATTGTTATTTTTAATAAATTGAATGATTTTAAAGTGCACTGATATTTGATGTACCTGAGAAATTAGGGCAGGGGGAAATCTAAAGTCTCAATGCTCCCTTATTTCAAACCAGAAACTAAGCTAATGTCACTCACATTAAAGGTACCAAGGTCCTCGTTAATATCGTTGCATGCAAAGAAACCTAAGTTAAAAAATGTTGTTCATCAGAGTCATAACATCATCAAAACTATGCTCCGCATTTTCTTAACAATTTTCTTTTTCTCAGTTTTCCATGTATGCTGAATGTAAAAGTTTCTGCACATTTACACATATAATAAACAGGAAAACTAGAAAACAATATTTTGGTTTATTGTATTACTGTCCATGGGCTTTACTCCACATATTCAAAGGTACCCTCAAGTCTGACCTAACTGCGGCATTGGACATAGGAGAAATACAAAGTCACAGAACTCTCTCACGTGAACAGACAGCTTTACCATGACCACCCCTACCCCGCACACATGCAACTTTAATGTAACGAGAACCTCTTTCAGCTGCCACCAAGCAACGATCTTTGTTACAAACAGTTCATGCACATCCTTAACAAAACTTTAAGTCTTCGCTTCTTTTGGGTTAATTTAAATGTCAGTGTCTGAATCATTGTCCACTTTCTGTAGAGACATGAAGACCTGGAATCTTGGCCAACATTTGTCACCAGTATACTGAGGAAACAGTTCTTAAACTTCCTACATATATTTAAGATTATTTGCCATTGGGCACCTTTATTATTTTCTTATTAAATTGAAACACCTGATGCCAGTGATGTCCCTTTTATGATATTTACAACGCCTTTTATTTTCAACCTCATTTTGAGCCTTAGTTGTTTGAATGTGTGGGAAGATTGTCCCTCAGAAATCTTGTCTAAAAATGTCTTGCTGTCCAAGAAAATTCTCAACTGTTATGGTTGAAGTGTAGGGTGACGTTACAGGATCAAAATTTTAATTTTTGTTTTTTTCTAAAATTAATGTACAGTAGGGTTATACAAAACAAGGACAAAAAAATCTAATATACCAAAGAAACAAATAACGTTCACCACCAAATACGAAAAAAGTCCCATCAAAATATTTCCATTATATTGTCATAGCAATCGATAATATAGTAGGTTGTGAAATGTGCCAACAGGCATTGAGGGTATTGGCACACCAGTATCGGAAGGTCCCCAAACCATCTTGTATTTTACAATTAATATCTGATATCATCTTATAAACAAATTGCCTAGTCTCCACTGTGTGCATTTGAGATGAGTAGTCTATAAACGCCACAATCAGCATTGGAAATAGGAACTACCATGGTCCTGGCTATAGTAGTCTAATGTGGATTATACCACGATTTTGCTGTGGCTAATACACAGAGATGGTCCGACTAATATATTGGAAACATTTCAGCACATGCGATAGTTTTATGCATTTGCAGACGTCTTTACAATGGGATATTGAACTCAACAGCATTTGTGTCTTTGTTTTATTTTCATTCTCATTTGAGACTCTAGTTTTTGAATTTTGGGGAATTGAATATTCTTAAAGAGGAGAATAATAATAATAATACATATTTAAGAATAGTTCGCTCTCCTGGGATTGTCCATCCATTATTGCCGTCGTCTCTTAGGGTACTGACATATAATGATTAATGTTTAAGCAAATTTCTTGGAAATTTTACTTTGTCGTAGAGATACAAAATACGAGACGGGTGTTTCGACGTGAGACCATTTGACGTGTTATTGTCTCTTTAAAATTTAATCTCTTTGTACAATCTTTTGGACCAGGGAACAGCATGTAAGTCATTATCGATCCCCCTGTGTTGTTGGAAGGTGATTGACAAATCCCCCTCATTGCTAAAGATTTTGGTGTTGGTCACATGCTGCAATGAATGACTGCTGGATATTTGCTTTGTGACTTCAAATCAATCTTGTTGTTTCTGTTACTGTTTTTCTTTTGCAAATATACTGTAGATTTGTTCTGTGAGTAACATAGATATAAGGTGCAGTAACCCTGGAAGTAGATGCCTTGGCAAGAGATTCTAATACATATGCATTTTCACTTATTCATTTTAGATATCGATGAATGTTCTTCAGATCCATGCAAGAATGGTGGAACATGTTATGATGGTGTCAATGGTTATACATGTACGTGTGTCGATGGATGGGAAGGCGTTCACTGTGATATTGGTAAGTCTGCACTGAGAACTGAAGGAATATTGTTTTTGTTTATAATGCATGTCAGCTGATGTTTACTATATTGCAGTGCTACTGACTTATATTCATATCAAACAAGTGCTCCGATATCTACAAATGAAACCTTTAAAACAGGCAACGTGCTTCGACATTTGTCTCGTATGGCTCAGTGTATCCATCACTGATTGAGTTTCATAACCTAGTCAAAACAGATGAATTTTATAGTTTTAGAAAAGGGGCTTATAGTCGTTTATCTCCATCTCTTCTCATCAGTTATTTTAATGATTACTCACCTGGTATCCTTTGTATTAAAGATCATGTAATATTGACATGATGTCATATTAGTCATACAAGACTTAAACTTTTCTTTTCGTTCCATTATGTTATTCGACCAGAATGAGTTCCCTGTCAATGTCCTTTGACTGTTGATGAAATTCTTTTGCTCATTTTGTTGACATCAGACTGCGACATTATAATGTACCATGTTTGATAAAACTGTTACAACATCAATTCTACCCATGAACCAATACTATAAAACATTTTACAATTGTATTTTCTAAAATTGCATGTTCTGTCATCAGCATTTTAAAAGATAAGACTATTTGCCAAATGGCAAATTGTCATATCTTTGAAAATGCTAATGGTTCATTTCAACCTATTTATAGATGTAGCTGGAAAATACAATTGTAAAAGTTTTATAATATCGGTCTCATGTCTGTTTTTCCCAAAGAAATCAACCATTTTTAAAGCAATACAAGGTGTAAATGAAGTAAAAATTATTCCTTAATGAATATATTGTTATTTTTAATAAATTGAATGATTTTAAAGTACAATGATATTTGATGTACCTGAGAAATTAGGGCAGGGGGAAATCTAAAGTCTCAATGCTCCCTTATTTCAAACCAGAAACTAAGCTAATGTCACTCACATTAAAGGTACCAAGGTCCTCTTTCATAACGCTGCATGCAAAGAAACCTAAGTTAAAAAATGTAGTTCACCAGAGTCATAACATCATCAAAACTATGCTCTGCATTTTCTTAACAATTTTCTTTTTCTCAGTTTTCCATGTATGCTGAATGTTATTGTTTCTGCACATTTACACATATAATAAATAGTAAAATTAGAAAAACAATATTTTGGTTTATTGTATTACTGTCCATAGGCTTTACTCCACACATTCAAAGGTACCCTCAAGTCTGACCTAACTGTGGCATTGGACATAGGAGAAATACAAAGTCACAGAGCTCTCTCACTTGTACAGACCGCTTTACCATCACCACCCCTACCCCGCACACATGCAACTTAAATGTAGCGAAAGCCTCTTTCAGCTGACACCAAGCAACAATCTTTATTACAAACAGTTCATGCACATCCTTAACCAAACTTTAAGTCTTTGCTCCTTTTGGGTTAATTTGAATGTCAGTGTCTGAATCATTGTCCACTTTCTGTAGAGACCTGAAGACCTGGAATCTTGGCCACCATTTGTCACCAGTTTACTGAGGAAACAGTTCTGAAACTTTCTACATATACTTATGATTATTTGCCATTGGGCACCTTTATTATTTTCTTATTAAATTGAGACACCTGATGCCAGTGATGTCCCTTTTATGATATTTACTACGTCTTTTATTTTCAACCTCATTTTGAGCCTTAGTTGTTTGAATGTGTGGGAAGATTATCCCTCAGAAATCTTATCTAAAAATGTCACGCTGTCCAAGAAAATTCTCAACTGTTATGGTTGAAATGTAGGGTGACATTACAGGATCAAAATTTAAATTTTTGTTTTTTTCTAAAATTAATGTAAGTAGGGTTATACAAAACCAGGACAAAAAAATCTAATATACCAAAGAAACAAATAGTGTTCACCACCAAATACGAAAAAAGTCCCGTCAAAATATTTCCATTATATTGTCATAGCAATCGATAATATAGTAGGTTGTGAAATGTGCCAACAGGCATTGAGGGTATTGGCACACCAGTATCGGAAGGTCCCCAAACCATCTTGTATTTTACAATTATTATCTGATATCATCTTATAAACGAATTGCCTAGTCTCCAGTGTGTGCATTTCAGATGAGTAGTCTATAAATGCTGCAATAAGCAATGGAAATCGGCAATACCATGGTCCTGGCTGTAGTAGTCTAATGTGGATTATACCACGATTTTGCTGTGGCTAATACACAGAGATGGTCCAACTAATATATTGCAAACATATCGGCACATGCAAAAGTTTTATGCATTTGCAGAAGTCTTTACAATGGGATATTGAACTCAACAGCATTTGTGTCTTTGTTTTATTTTCATTCTCATTTGAGACTCTAGTTTTTGAATTTTGGGGAATTGAATATTCTTAAAGAGGAGAATAATAATAATAATACATATTTAAGAATAGTTCGCTGTCCTGGGATATTCCATCCATTATTGCCATCATCTCTTAGGGGACTGACATATAATGATTAATGTTTAAGCAAATTTCTTGGAAATTTTACTTTGTCGTAGAGCTACAAAATATGAGACGGGTGTTTCGACGTGAGGCCATTAGACGTGTTACTGTCTCTTTAAAATTTAATCTCTTTGTACAATCTTTTGGACCAGGGAACAGCATGTAAGGCATTGTCGGTCCCCCTGTGATGTTGGAAGGTGACTGACACATCTCCCTCATTGCTGAAGATTTTGGTGTTGGTCACATGCTGCAATGAATGACTGCTGGATATTTGCTTTGTGACTTCAAATCCATCTTGTTGTTTCTGTTACTGTTTTTTGTTTTTCAAATATACTGTAGATTTGTTCTGTGAGTAATATAGATATAAGGTGTAGTAACTCTGGAAGTAGATGCCCTGGCAAGAGATTCTAATATATGTGCATTTTCACGTATTCATTTTAGATATCGATGAATGTTCCTCAGACCCATGCAAGAATGGTGGAACATGTTATGATGGTATCAATGGTTATACATGTACGTGTAACGATGGATGGGAAGGCGTTCACTGTGATTTTGGTAAGTCTGCACTGAGAACTGAAGGAATATTGTTTATGTTTATAATGCATGTCAGCTGATGCTTACTATATTGCAGTGCTACTGACTTATATTCATATCAAACAAGGGCTCGGATATCTACAAATGAAACCTTTAAAACAGGCAACGTGCTTCGAGATTTGTCTCATATGGTCCAGTGTTTCCATCAATGATTGAGTTTCATACCCTAGTCAAAATGGATTAATTTTATAGTTTTAGAAAAGGGGCTGATAGTCATTTATCACCATCTCTTCTCATCAGATATTTTAATGATTACTCTCCTGGTAACCTTTGTATTAAAGATCATGTAATATTGACACGATGTCATATTCATCATTCAAGACTTAAACTTTCCTTTTTGTTCGATTGTGGTATTCGACCAGAATGATTTCCCTGTGAATGTCCTCTGACAGTTGAGCAAATTCTTTTAGATTGTTCTCATTCTGTTGACATCAGACTGCGACATTATAGTGTACTGTCTTTGATAGATCTGTTACAACATCAATTCTCCCCATGAACAAATACTATAAAACCTTTTACAATTGTATTTTCTAAAATTGTATGTTCTGTCATCAGCATTTTAAAAGATAAGACTATTTGCCTAATGGCAAATTGTCATATCTTTGAAAATGCTAATGGTTCATTTCAACCTATTTAAAGATATAGCTGGAAAATACAATTGTAAAAGTTTTATAATATCGGCCCCAGGTCTGTTTTTCCCAAAGAAATCAACCATTTTTAAAGCAATACAAGGTGTAAATGAAGTAAATATTATTACTTACTGAATATATTGTTATTTTTAATGAATTGAATGATTTTAAAGTACACTGATATTTGATGTACCTGAGAAATTAGGGCAGGGGGAAATCTAAAGTCTCAATGCTCCCTTATTTCAAACCAGAAACTAAGCTAATGTCACTCACATTAAAGGTACCAAGGTCCTCTTTCATATCTTTGTATGCAAAGAAATCTAAGTTAAAAAATGTAGTTCACCAGAGTCATAACATCATCAAAACTATGCACTGCATTTTCTGAACAATTTTCTTTTCCTCAGTTTTCCATGTATGCTGAATGTTATAGGTTCTGCACATTTACACATATAATAAATAGGAAAACTAGAAAAACAATATTTTGGTTTATTATATTACTGTCCATGAGCTTTACTCCACACTTTCAAAGGTACCCTCAAGTCTGACCTAACTGTGGCATTGGGCATAGCAGAAATACAATGTCACAGAGCTCTCTCATTTGCACAGACAGCTTTACCATGACCACCCCCACCCCACACACATGCAACTTAAATGTAACGAGAGCCTCTTTCAGCTGACACCAAGCAACGATCTTTATTACAAACAGTTCATGCACATTCTTAACCAAACTTTAAGTCTTCGCTCTATTTGGGTTAATTTAAATGTCATTGTCTGAATCATTGTCCACTTTCTGTGGAGACCTGAAGATCTGGAATCTTGGCCAACATTTGTCACCAATTTACTGAGGAAACAGTTCTGAAATTTCCTGCACATATTTATGATTATTTGCCATTGGGTACCTTTATTTTTTTCTTATTAAATTGAGACACCTGATGCCTGTGATGTCCCTTTTCTGATATTTACTATCCCTTTTATTTTCAACCTCATTTTGAGCCTTAGCTGTTCGAAAGTGTGGGAAAATAATCTTATCTAAAAATGTCATGCTGTGCAAGAAAATTCTCAACTGTTATGGTTGAAATGTAGGGTGACGTCACAGGAACAAAATCTAAATTTTTGTTCTTTTTCTAAAATTAATTTATAGTAGACCTATACAAAACAAGGACAAAAAATTCAAAAAACCAAAGAAACAAATAACGTTCACCATCAAATATGAAAAACGTCCCGTTAAAATATTTCCATTATATTTTCATAGCAATCAATAATGTAGTAGGTTGTGAAGTGTGCCAACAGGAATTGAGGGTATTGGCACACCAGTATCTGCAGGTCCCCAAACCATCTTGTATTTTATAATTAATATCTGATATCATCTTATAAACAAATTGGCTAGACTCCACTGTGTGCATTTCAGATGAGTAGTCTATAAACGCTGCAATGAGCAATGGAAATTGGCAATACCATGGTCTGCAATCAGTAATGGAAATCAGTAATACCATGGTCCTGGCAGTAGTAGTCTAATGTGGATTATACCACGATGTTGCTGTGGCTAATACACAGAGATGGTCCAACTAATATATTGCAAACATATCAGCACATGCGATAGTTTTATGCATTTGCAGAAGTCTTTACAATGGGATATTGAACTCAACAGCATTTGTGTCTTTGTTTTATTTTCATTCTCATTTGAGTCTCTAGTTTTTGAATTTTGGGGAATTGAATACTCTTAAAGATGAGAATAATAATACATATTTAAGAATAGTTCGCTGTCCTGGGATAGTCGATCCATTATTGCTGTCATCTCTTCGGGGACTGACATATAAAGATTAATGTTTAAGCAAATTTATTGGAAATTTTACTTTGTCATAGAGCTACAACATATGAGACGGGTGTTTTGACTTGAGGCCATTTGACGTGTTACTGTCTCTTTAAAATTTAATCTCTTTGTACAATCTTTTGGACCAGGGAACAGCATGTAAGGCATTGTCGATCCCCCTGTGATGTTGGAAGGTGATTGACACATCCCCTTCGTTGCTGGAGATTTTGGTGTTGGTCACATGCTGCAATGAATGACTGCTGGATATTTGCTTTGTGACTTCAAATCCATCTTGTTGTTTTTGATACTGTTTTTCTTTTGCAAATATACTGTAGATTTGTTCTGTGAGTAACATAGATATAAGGTGTAGTAACCCTGGAAGTAGATGCCTTGGCAAGAGATTCTAATATATATGCATTTTCACTTATTCATTTTAGATATCGATGAATGTTCCTCAGACCCATGCAAGAATGGTGGAACATGTTATGATGGTGTCAATGGTTATACATGTACGTGTGTCGATGGATGCGAAGGCGTTCACTGTGATATTGGTAAGTCTGCACTGAGAACTGAAGGAATATTGTTTATGTTTATAATGCATGTCAGCTGATGTTTACTATATTGCAGTGCTACTGACTTATATTCATATCAAACAAGTGCTCCGATATCTACAAATGAAACCTTTAAAACGGGCAACGTGCTTCGAGATTTGTCTCATATGGTTCAGTGTTTCCATCAATGATTGAGTTTCATACCCTAGTCAAAATGGAGGAATTTTATAGTATTAGAAAATGGGTTTATCTCCATCTCTTCTCATCAGTTATTTTAATGATTACTCACCTGGTAACCTTTCTATTAAAGATCATGTAATATTGACACGATGTCATATTAGTCATACAAGACTTAAACTTTCCTTTTCGTTCCATTATGTTATTCGACCAGAATGAGTTCCCTGTGAATGTCCTCTGACAGTTGAGCAAATTGTTTTAGATTGTACTCATTCTGTTGACATCAGACTGCAACATTATAATGTACTGTCTTTGATAGAACTGTTACAACATCAATTCTCCCCATGAACGAATACTATAAAACGTTTTACAATTGTATTTTCTAAAATTGTATGTTCTGTCATCAGCATTTTAAAAGATAAGACTATTTGCCTAATGGCAAATTGTCATATCTTTGAAAATGCTAATGGTTCATTTCAACCTATTTAAAGATATAGCTGGAAAATACAATTGTAAAAGTTTTATAATATCGGCCCCAGGTCTGTTTTTCCCAAAGAAATCAACCCTTTTTAAAGCAATACAAGGTGTAAATGAAGTAAATATTATTACTTACTGAATATATTGTTATTTTTAATAAATTGAATGATTTTAAAGTACAATGATATTTGATGTACCTGAGAAATTAGGGCAGGGGGAAATCTAAAGTCTCAATGCTCCCTTATTTCAAACCAGAAACTAAGCTAATGTCACTCACATTAAAGGTACCAAGGTCCTCTTTCATATCTTTGTATGCAAAGAAACCTAAGTTAAAAAATGTAGTTCACCGGAGTCATAACATCATCAAACCTATGCTCTGCATTTTCTTAACAATTTTCTTTTTCTCAGTTTTCCATGTATGCTGAATGTTATAGTTTCTGCGCATTTACACATGTAATAAATAGGAAAACTAGAAAAAACAATATTTTGGTTTATTGTATTACTGTCCATGGGCTTTACTCCACACATTCAAAGGTACCCTCAAGTCTGACCTAACTGTGGCATTGGACATAGGAGAAATACAAAGTCACAGAGCTCTTTCACTTGTACAGACAGCTTTACCATGACCACCCCCACCCCGCACACATGCAACTTAAATGTAACGAGAGCCTCTTTCAGATGACACCAAGCAACGATCTTTATTACAAACAGTTCATGCACATCCTTAACAAAACTTTAAGTCTTCGCTCCTTTTGGGTTAATTTAAATGTCAGTGTCTGAATCATTGTCCACTTTCTGTAGAGACCTGAAGACCGGGAATTTTGGCCAACATTTGTCACTAATTTACTGAGGAAACAGTTCTGAAACTTCCGACACATATTTATGATTATTTGCCATTGGGCACCTTTATTGTTTACTCATTAAATTGAGACACCTGATGCCAGTGATGTTCCATTGATGATATTTACTACGCCTTTTATTTTCAACCTCATTTTGAGCCTTAGTTGTTCGAAAGTGTGGGAAGATAATCCCTCAAAAATCTTATCTAGAAATGTCATGCTGTCCAAGAAAATTCTCAACAGTTATGGTTGAAATGTAGGGTGATGTTACTGGAACAAAATTTTAATTTTTGTTTTTTTTCTAAAATTAATGTATAGTGGAGTTATACAAAACAAGGACAAAAAAATCTAATATACCAACGAAACAAATAACGTTCACCACCAAATACGAAAAAAGTCCTGTCAAAATATTTCCACTATATTGTCATAGCAATGGATAATATAGTAGGTTGTGAAATGTGCCAACAGGAATTGAGGTTATTGGCACACCAGTATCTGCAGGTCCCCAAACCATGTTGTATTTTACAATTAATATCTGATATCATCTTATAAACAAATTGCCTAGTCTTCACTGTGTGCATTTCAGATGAGTAGTCTATAAACGATGCAATGAGCAATGGAAATCGTCAATACCATGGTCGTGGCAGTAGTAGTCTAATGTGGATTATAACACGATCTTGCTGTGGCTAATACACAGAGATGGTCCAACTGATATATTGCAAACATATCATCAAATGCGATAGTTTTATGCATTTGCAGAAGTCTTTACAATGGGATATTGAACTCAACAGCATTTGTGTCTTTGTTTTATTTTCATTCTCATTTGAGACTCTAGTTTTTGAATTTTGGGTAATTGAATTCTCTTAAAGAGGAGAATAATAATAATACATATTTAAGAATAGTTTGCTGTCCTGGGATAGTCCATCCATTATTGCCGTCATCTCTTAGGGGACTGACATATAAAGATTAATGTTTAAGCAAATTTCTTGGAAATTTTACTTTGTCGTAGAGCTACAAAATACGAGACGGGTGTTTCGACTTGAGGCCATTTGACGTGTTATTGTCTCTTTAAAATTTAATCTCTTTGTACAATCTTTTAGACCAGGGAACAGCATGTAAGGCATTGTCGATCACCCTGCGATGTTGGAAGGTGATTGACACATCCCCTCATTGCTGGAGATTTTGGTGTTTGTCACATGCTGGAATGAATGACTGCTGGGTATTCGCTTTGTAACTTCAAATCCATCTTGGTGTTTCTGTTACTGTTTTTCTTTTTCAAATATACTGTAGATTTGTTCTGTGAGAAATATAGATATAAGGTGTAGTAACCCTGGAAGTAGATGCCCTGGCAAGAGATTCTAATATATGTGCATTTTCACTTATTCGTTTTAGATATTGATGAGTGTTCCTCAGACCCATGCAAGAATGGTGGAACATGTTATGATGGTGTCAATGGTTATACATGTACGTGTGTCGATGGATGGGAAGGGGTTCACTGTGATATTGGTAAGTCTGCACTGAGAACTGAAGGAATGTTGTTTATGTTTATAATGCATGTCAGCTGATGTTTACTATATTGCAGTGCTACTGACTTATATTCATATCAAACAAGTGCTCTGATATCTACAAATGAAACCTTTAAAACAGGCAACGTGCTTCAAGATTTGTCTTATATGGTTCAGTGTTTCCATCAATGATTGAGTTTCATACCCTAGTCAAAATTGAGGAATTTTATAGTTTTCGAAAAGAGGCTTATAGTCGTTTATCTCAATCTCTTCTCATCAGTTATTTTAATGATTACTCACCTGGTACCCTTTGTATTAAACATCATGTAATATTGACACGATGTCATATTACAAGACTTAAACTTTCCTTTTTGTTCGATTATCTTATTTGACCAGAATGAGTTTCCTGTCAATGTCCTCTGACAGTTGAGCAAATTCTTTTAGATTGTACTCATTCTGTTGACATCAGACTGCGACATTATAATGTACCATCTTTGATAGAACTGTTACAACATCAATTCTCCCCATGAACCAATACTATAAAACCTTTTACAATTGTATTTTCTAAAATTGTATGTTCTGTCATCAGCATTTTAAAAGATAAGACTATTTGCCTAATGGCAAATTGTCATATCTTTGAGAATGCTAATGGTTCATTTCAACCTACTTAAAGATACAGCTGGAAAATACAATTGTAAAAGTTTTATAATATCGGCCCCAGGTCTGTTTTTCCCAAAAAAATCAACCATTTTTAAAGCAATACAAGGTGTAAATGAAGTAAATATTATTACTTACTGAATATACTGTTATTTTTAATAAATTGAATGATTTTAAAGTACACTGATATTTGATGTACCTGAGAAATTAGGGCAGGGGGAAATCTAAAGTCTCAATGCTCCCTTATTTCAAACCAGAAACTAAGCTAATGTCACTCACATTAAAGGTACCAAGGTCCTCCTTCATATCGTTGTATGCAAAGAAACCTAAGTTAAAAAATGTAGTTCACCAGAGTCATAACATCATCAAAACTATGCTCTGCATTTTCTGAA
This sequence comes from Pictodentalium vernedei, assembly GCA_031216915.1. Taxonomy (NCBI): domain Eukaryota; kingdom Metazoa; phylum Mollusca; class Scaphopoda; order Dentaliida; family Dentaliidae; genus Pictodentalium; species Pictodentalium vernedei. Next base: position 134,920,559 of record CM062296.1, on the reverse strand, counting down.
CAATTTTCTTTTTGTCAGTTTTCCATGTATGCTGAATGTTATAGGTTCTGCACATTTACACATATAATAAATAGGAAAACTAGAAAAACAATATTTTGGTTTATTATACTACTGTCCATGGGCTTTACTCCACACTTTCAAAGGTACCCTCAAGTCTGACCTAACTGTGGCATTGGACATAGGAGAAATACAAAGTCACAGAGCTCTTTCACTTGTACAGACAGCTTTACCATGACCACCCCCACCCCGCACGCATGCAACTTAATTGTAATGAAAGCTTCTTTCATCTGACACCAAGCAACGATCTTTATTACAAACAGTTGATGCACATCCTTAACAAAACTTTAAGTCTTCGCTCCTTTTGGGTTAATTTAAATGTCAGTGTCTGAATCATTGTCCACTTTCTGTAGAGACCTGAAGACCGGGAATTTTGGCCAACATTTGTCACCAATTTACTGAGGAAACAGTTCTGAAATTTCCTACACACATTTATGATTATTTGTCATTGGGCACCTTTATTTTTTTCTTATTAAATTGAGACACTCGATGCCAGTGATGTCCCTTTTCTGATATTTACTACCCCTTTTATTTTCAACCTCATTTTGAGCCTTAGCTGTTCGAAAGTGTGGGAAAATAATCTTATCTAAAAATGTCATGCTGTGCAAGAAAATTCTCAACTATTATGGTTGAAATGTAGGGTGACGTCACCGGAACAAAATCTAAATTTTTGTTCTTTTTCTAAAATTAATGTATAGTAGACCTATACAAAACAAGGACAAAAAATTGAAAAAACCAAAGAAACAAATAACGTTCACCATCAAATATGAAAAACGTCCCGTTAAAATATTTCCATTATATTGTCATAGCAATCAATAATGTAGTAGGTTGTGAAGTGTGCCAACAGGAATTGAGGGTATTGCACACCAGTATCTGCAGGTCCCCAAACCATCTTGTATTTTATAATTAATATCTGATATCATCTTATAAACAAATTGCCTAGACTCCACTGTGTGCATTTCAGATGAGTAGTCTATAAACGCTGCAATGAGCAATGGAAATCGGCAATACCATGGTCTGCAATCAGTAATGGAAATCAGTAATACCATGGTCCTGGCAGTAGTAGTCTAATGTGGATTATACCACGATGTTGCTGTGGCTAATACACAGAGATGGTCCAACTAATATATTGCAAACATATCAGCACATGCGATAGTTTTATGCATTTGCAGAAGTCTTTACAATGTGATATTGAACTCAACAGCATTTGTGTCTTTGTTTTATTTTCTTTCTCATTTGAGACTCGGGTTTTTTAATTTTGGGGAATTGAATACTCTTAAAGACGAGAATAATAATAATAATACATATTTAAGAATAGTTCGCTGTACTGGGATAGTCCATCCATTATTGCCGTCATCTCTTCGGGGACTGACATATAAAGATTAATGTTTAAGCAAATTTCTTGGAAATTTTACTTTGTCATAGAGCTACAACATATGAGACGGGTGTTTTGACTTGAGGCCATTTGACGTGTTACTGTCTCTTTAAAATTTAATCTCTTTGTACAATCTTTTGGACCAGGGAACAGCATGTAAGGCATTGTCGATCCCCCTGTGATGTTGGAAGGTGATTGACACATCCCCCTCGTTGCTGAAGATTTTGGTGTTGGTCACATGCTGCAATGAATGACTGCTGGATATTTGCTTTGTGGCTTCAAATCCATCTTGTTGTTTCTGTTACTGTTTTTCTTTTGCAAATATACTGTAGATTTGTTCTGTGAGTAACATAGATATAAGGTGTAGTAACCCTGGAAGTAGATGCCTTGGCAAGAGATTCTAATATATATGCATTTTCACTTATTCATTTTAGATATCGATGAATGTTCCTCAGACCCATGCAAGAATGGTGGAACATGTTATGATGGTGTCAATGGTTATACATGTACGTGTGTCGATGGATGGGAAGGCGTTCACTGTGATATTGGTAAGTCTGCACTGAGAACTGAAGGAATATTGTTTATGTTTATAATGCATGTCAGCTGATGTTTACTATATTGCAGTGCTACTGACTTATATTCATATCAAACAAGTGCTCCGATATCTACAAATGAAACCTTTAAAACAGGCAACATGCTTCGAGATTTTTCTCATATGATTCAGTGTTTCCATCAATGATTGAGTTTCATACAATAGTCAAAATGGAGGAATTTTATAGTATTAGAAAATGGGTTTATCTCCATCTCTTCTCATCAGTTATTTTAATGATTACTCACCTGGTAACCTTTGTATTAAAGATCATGTAATATTGACACGATGTCATATTAGTCATACAAGACTTAAACTTTCCTTTTCGTTCCATTATGTTATTTGACCAGAATGAGTTCCCTGTGAATGTCCTCTGACAGTTGAGCAAATTCTTTTAGATTGTACTCATTCTTTTGACATCAGACTGCGACATTATAATGTACTGTCTTTGATAGAACTGTTACAACATCGATTCTCCCCATGAACGAATACTATAAAACGTTTTACAATTGTATTTTCTAAAATTGTATGTTCTGTCATCAGCATTTTAAAAGATAAGACTATTTGCCTAATGGCAAATTGTCATATCTTTGAAAATGCTAATGGTTCATTTCAACCGATTTAAGGACATAGCTGGAAAATACAATTGTAAAAGTGTTATAATATCGGTCCCAGGTCTGTTTTTCCAAAGAAATCAACCCTTTTTAAAGCAATACAAGGTGTAAATGAAGTAAATATTATTACTTACTGAATATATTGTTATTTTTAATAAATTGAATGATTTTAAAGTACACTGATATTTGATGTACCTGAGAAAGTAGGGCAGGGGGAAATCTAAAGTCTCAATGCTCCCTTATTTCAAACCAGAAACTAAGCTAATGTCACTCACATTAAAGGTACCAAGGTCCTCTTTCATATCGTTGTATGCAAAGAAATCCAAGTTAAAAAATGTAGTTCACCAGAGTCATAACATCATCAAAACTATGCATTGCATTTTCTGAACAATTTTCTTTTCCTCAGTTTTCCATGTATGCTGAATGTTATAGGTTCTGCACATTTACACATATAATAAATAGTAAAATTAGAAAAACAATATTTTGGTTTATTGTATAACTGTCCATGGGCTTTACTCCACACATTCAAAGGTGCCCTCAAGTCTGACCTAACTGTGGCATTGGACATAGGAGAAATACAAGGTCACAGAGCTCTCTCACTTGTACAGACAGCTTTACCATCACCACCCCTACCCCGCACACATGCAACTTAAATGTAACGAAAGCCTCTTTCAGCTGACACCAAGCAACAATCTTTATTACAAACAGTTCATGCACATCCTTAACCAAACTTTAAGTCTTTGCTCCTTTTGGGTTAATTTGAATGTCAGTATCTGAATCATTGTCCACTTTCTGTAGAGACCTGAAGACCTGGAATCTTGGCCAACATTTGTCACCAGTTTACTGAGGAAACAGTTCTGAAACTTTCTACATATATTTATGATTATTTGCCATTGGGCACCTTTATTATTTTCTTATTAAATTGAGACACCTGATGCCAGTGATGTCCCTTTTATGATATTTACTACGTCTTTTATTTTCAACCTCATTTTGAGCCTTAGTTGTTTGAATGTGTGGGAAGATTATCCCTCAGAAATCTTATCTAAAAATGTCACGCTGTCCAAGAAAATTCTCAACTGTTATGGTTGAAATGTAGGGTGACATTACAGGATCAAAATTTAAATTTTTGTTTTTTTCTAAAATTAATGTAAGTAGGGTTATACAAAACCGGGACAAAAAAATCTAATATACCAAAGAAACAAATAGCGTTCACCACCAAATACGAAAAAAGTCCCGTCAAAATATTTCCATTATATTGTCATAGCAATCGATAATATAGTAGGTTTTGAAATGTGCCAACAGGCATTGAGGGTATTGGCACACCAGTATCGGAAGGTGCCCAAACCATCTTGTATTTTACAATTATTATTTGATATCATCTTATAAACGAATTGCCTAGTCTGCAGTGTGTGCATTTCAGATGAGTAGTCTATAAATGCTGCAATCAGCCATGGAAATCGGCAATACCATGGTCCTGGCTGTAGTAGTCTAATGTGGATTATACCACGATTTTGCTGTGGCTAATACACAGAGATGGTCCAACTAATATATTGCAAACATATCGGCACATGCGAAAGTTTTATGCATTTGCAGAAGTCTTTACAATGGGATATTGAACTCAACAGCATTTGTGTCTTTGTTTTATTTTCATTCTCATTTGAGACTCTAGTTTTTTAATTTTGGGGAATTGAATATTCTTAAAGAGGAGAATAATAATAATAATACATATTTAAGAATAGTTCGCTGTCCTGGGAAAGTCCATCCATTATTGCCATCATCTCTTAGGGGACTGACATATAATGATTAATGTTTAAACAAATTTCTTGGAAATTTTACTTTGTCGTAGAGCTACAAAATACGAGACGGGTGTTTCGACGTGAGGCCATTTGATGTGTTACTGTCTCTTTAAAATTGAATCTCTTTGTACAATCTTTTGTACCAGGGAACAGCATGTAAGGCATTGTCGATCACCCTGTGATGTTGGAAGGTGATTGACACATCCTCCTCATTGCTGAAGATTTTGGTGTTGGTCACATGCTGCAATGAATGACTGCTGGATATTTGCTTTGTGACTTCAAATCAATCTTGTTGTTTCTGTTACTGTTTTTCTTTTGCAAATATACTGTAGATTTGTTCTGTGAGTAACATATATATAAGGTGCAGTAACCCTGGAAGTAGATGCCTTGGCAAGAGATTCTAATACATATGCATTTTCACTTATTCATTTTAGATATCGATGAATGTTCCTCAGATCCGTGCAAGAATGGTGGAACATGTTATGATGGTGTCAATGGTTATACATGTACGTGTGTCGATGGATGGGAAGGCGTTCACTGTGATATTGGTAAGTCTGCACTGAGAACTGAAGGAATATTGTTTAAGTTTATAATGCATGTCAGCTGATGTTTACTATATTGCAGTGCTACTGACTTATATTCATATCAAACAAGTGCTCCGATATCTACAAATGAAACCTTTAAAACAGGCAATGTGCTTCGAGATTTGTCTTATATGGTTCAGTGTTTCCATCAATGATTGAGTTTCATACCCTAGTCAAAAGAGATGAATTTTATAGTTTTAGAAAAGGGGCTTATAGTCGTTTATCTCCATCTCTTCTCATCAGTTATTTTAATATAATTACTCACCTGGTATCCTTTGTATTAAAGATCATGTAATATTGACACGATGTCATATTAGTCATACAAGACTTAAACTTTCCTTTTCGTTCGATTATGTTATTTGACCAGAATGAGTTCCCTGTCAATGTCCTCTGACAGTTGAGGAAATTCTTTTAGATTGTGCTCATTCTGTTGACATCAGACTGTGACATTATAATGTGCCATCTTTGATAAAACTGTGACAACATCAATTCTCCCCATAAACCAATACTATAAAACCTTTTACAATTGTATTTTCTAAAATTGTATGTTCTGTCATCAGCATTTTAAAAGATAAGATTATTTGCCTAATGGCAAATTGTCATCTGATTAAAAATGCTGATGGTTCATTTCAACCTATTTAAAGACATAGCTGGAAAATACAGTTGCAAAAGTTTTATAATGTCGGTCCCAGGTCTGTTTTTCCCAAAGAAATCAACCCTTTTTAAAGCAATACAAGGTGTAAATGAAGTAAATATTATTACTTACTGAATATATTGTTATTTTTAATAAATTGAATGATTTTAAAGTACACTGATATTTGATGTACCTGAGAAATTAGGGCAGGGGGAAATCTAAAGTCTCAATGCACCCTTATTTCAAACCAGAAACTAAGCTAATGTCACTCACATTAAAAGTACCAAGGTCCTCTTTCATATCGTTGTATGCAAAGAAACCTAAGTTAAAAAATGTATTTCACCAGAGTCATAACATCATCAAAACTATGCTCTGGATTTTCTTAACAATTTTCTTTTTCTCAGTTTTCCATGTATGCTGAATGATATAGTTTCTGCACATTTACACATATAATAAATAGGAAAACCAGAAAAACAATATTTTGGTTTATTGTATTACTGTCCATGGGCTTTACTCCACCCATTCAAAGGTACCCTCAAGTCTGACCTAACTGTGGCATTGGACATAGGAGAAATACAAAGTCACAGAGCTCTCTCACTTGTACAGACAGCTTTACCATCACCACCCCTACCCCGCACACATGCAACTTAAATGTAACGAAAGCCTCTTTCAGCTGACACCAAGCAACAATCTTTATTACAAACACTTCATGCACATCCTTAACCAAACTTTAAGTCTTTGCTCCTTTTGGGTTAATTTGAATGTCAGTGTCTGAATCATTGTCCACTTTCTGTAGAGACCTGAAGACCTGGAATCTTGGCCAACATTTGTCACCAGTTTACTGAGGAAACAGTTCTGAAACTTTCTACATATATTTATGATTATTTGCCATTGGGCACCTTTATTATTTTCTTATTAAATTGAGACACCTGATGCGAGTGATGTCCCTTTTATGATATTTACTACGTCTTTTATTTTCAACCACATTTTGAGCCTTAGTTGTTTGAATGTGTGGGAAGATTATCCCTCAGAAATCTTGTCTAAAAATGTCACGCTGTCCAAGAAAATTCTCAACTGTTATGGTTGAAATGTAGGGTGACATTACAGGATCAAAATTTAAATTTTTGTTTTTTTCTAAAATTAATGTAAGTAGAGTTATACAAAACCAGGACAAAAAAAATCTAATATACCAAAGAAACAAATAGCGTTCACCACCAAATACGAAAAAAGTCCCGTCAAAATATTTCCATTATATTGTCATAGCAATCGATAATATAGTAGGTTGTGAAATGTGCCAACAGGCATTGAGGGTATTGGCACACCAGTATCGGAAGGTCCCCAAACCATCTTGTATTTTACAATTATTATCTGATATCATCTTATAAACGAATTCCTAGTCTCCAATGTGTGCATTTCAGATGAGTAGTCTATAAACGCCGCAATCAGCAATGGAAATCGGCAATACCATGGTCCTGGCTGTAGTAGTCTAGTAGTCTAATGTGGATTATACCACGATTTTGCTGTGGCTAGTACACAGAGATGGTCCAACTAATATATTGCAAACATATCAGCACATGCGAAAGTTTTATGCATTTGCAGAAGTCTTTACAATGGGATATTGAACTCAACAGCATTTGTGTCTTTGTTTTATTTTCATTCTCATTTGAGACTCTAGTTTTTGAATTTTGGGGATTTGAATATTCTTAAAGAGGAGAATAATAATAATAATACATATTTAAGAATAGTTCGCTGTCCTGGGAAAGTCCATCCATTATTGCCATCATCTGTTAGGGGACTGACATATAATGATTAATGTTTAAGCAAATTTCTTGGAAATTTTACTTTGTCGTAGAGCTACAAAATACGAGACGGGTGTTTCGACGTGAGGCCATTTGATGTGTTACTGTCTCTTTAAAATTGAATCTCTTTGTACAATCTTTTGGACCAGGGAACAGCATGTAAGGCATTGTCAATCCCCCTGTGATGTTGGAAGGTGATTGACACATCCCCCTCATTGCTGAAGATTTTGGTGTTGGTCACATGCTGCAATGAATGACTGCTGGATATTTGCTTTGTGACTTCAAATCAATCTTGTTGTTTCTGTTACTGTTTTTCTTTTGCAAATATACTGTAGATTTATTCTGTGAGTAACATAGATATAAGGTGCAGTAACCCTGGAAGTAGATGTCTTGGCAAGAGATTCTAATATATATGCATTTTCACTTATTCATTTTAGATATCGATGAATGTTCCTCAGACCCATGCAAGAATGGTGGAACATGTTATGATGGTATCAATGGTTATACATGTATGTGTGTCGATGGATGGGAAGGCGTTCACTGTGATATTGGTAAGTTTGCACTGAGATCTGAAGGAATATTGTTTATGTTTATAATGCATGTCAGCCGATGTTTACTATATTGCAGTGCTACTGACTTATATTCATATCAAACAAGTGCTCCGATATCTACAAATGAAACCTTTAAAACAGGCAACGTGGTTCGAGATTTGTCTCCTATGGTTCAGTGTTTCCATCAATGATTGAGTTTCATTCCCTAGTCAAAACAGATGAATTTTATAGTTTTAGAAAAGGGGCTTATAGTCGTTTATCTCCATCTCTTCTCATCAGTTATTTTAATATAATTACTCACCTGGTATCCTTTGTATTAAAGATCATGTAATATTGACACGATGTCATATTAGTCATACAAGACTTAAACTTTCCTTTTCGTTCGATTATGTTATTTGACCAGAATGAGTTCCCTGTCAATGTCCTCTGACAGTTGAGGAAATTCTTTTAGATTGTGCTCATTCTGTTGACATCAGACTGTGACATTATAATGTGCCATCTTTGATAAAACTGTGACAACATCAATTCTCCCCATAAACCAATACTATAAAACCTTTTACAATTGTATTTTCTAAAATTGTATGTTCTGTCATCAGCATTTTAAAAGATAAGATTATTTGCCTAATGGCAAATTGTCATCTGATTAAAAATGCTGATGGTTCATTTCAACCTATTTAAAGACATAGCTGGAAAATACAGTTGCAAAAGTTTTATAATGTCGGTCCCAGGTCTGTTTTTCCCAAAGAAATCAACCCTTTTTAAAGCAATACAAGGTGTAAATGAAGTAAATATTATTACTTACTGAATATATTGTTATTTTTAATAAATTGAATGATTTTAAAGTACACTGATATTTGATGTACCTGAGAAATTAGGGCAGGGGGAAATCTAAAGTCTCAATGCTCCCTTATTTCAAACCAGAAACTAAGCTAATGTCACTCACATTAAAAGTACCAAGGTCCTCTTTCATATCGTTGTATGCAAAGAAACCTAAGTTAAAAAATGTATTTCACCAGAGTCATAACATCATCAAAACTATGCTCTGGATTTTCTTAACAATTTTCTTTTTCTCAGTTTTCCATGTATGCTGAATGATATAGTTTCTGCACATTTACACATATAATAAATAGGAAAACCAGAAAAACAATATTTTGGTTTATTGTATTACTGTCCATGGGCTTTACTCCACCCATTCAAAGGTACCCTCAAGTCTGACCTAACTGTTGCATTGGACATAGGAGAAATACAAAGTCACAGAGCTCTCTCACTTGTACAGACAGCTTTACCATGACCACCCCCCACCCCGCACACATGCAACTTAAATGTAATGAAAGCCTCTTTCAGCTGACACCAAGCAATGATCTTTATTACAAACAGTTCATGCACATCCTTAAGCAAACTTTAAGTCTTCGCTCCTTTTGGGTTAACATAAATGTCATTGTGTGAATCATTGTCCACTATCTGTAGAGACATGAACACCTGGAATCTTGGCCAACATTTGTCACCAATTTACTGAGGAAACAATTCTGAAATTTCCTGCACATATTTATGATTATTTACCATTGGCACCTTTATTTTTTTCTTATTAAATTGAGACACCTGATGCCTGTGATGTCCCTTTTCTGATATTTACTACCCCTTTTATTTTCAACCTGATTTTGAGCCTTAGCTGTTCAAAAGTGTGGGAAAATAATCTTTTCTAAAAATGTTCTGCTGTGCAAGAAAATTCTCAACTGTTATGTTTGAAATGTAGGGTGACGTCACAGGAACAAAATCTAAATTTTTGTTCTTTTTCTAAAATTAATGTATAGTAGACCTATACAAAACAAGGACAAAAAATTCAATATACCAAAGAAACAAATAACGTTCATCATCAAATACGAAAAAAGTCCCGTTAAAATATTTCCATTATATTGTCATAGCAATCTATAATGTAGTAGGTTGTGACGTGTGCCAACAGGAATTAAGGGTATTGGCACACCAGTATCTGCAGGTCCCCAAACCATGTTGTATTTTACAATTAATATCTGATATCATCTTATAAACAAATTGCCTATTCTCCATTGTGTGCATTTCAGATGAGTAGTCTATAAACGCCGCAGTCTGCAATGGAAATCTGCAATACCATGGTACTGGTAGTAGTAATCTAATGTGGATTATCCCATGATGTTGCTGTGGCTAATACACAGAGATGGTCCAACTAATATATTGCAAACATATCAGCACATACGATAGTTTTATGCATTTGCAGAAGTTTTTACAATGGGATATTGAATTCAACAGCATTTGTGTCTTTGTTTTATTTTCATTCTCATTTGAGACTCTAGTTTTTGAATTTTGGGGAATTGAATACTCTTAAAGAGGAGAATAATAATAATAATACATATTTAAGAATAGTTCGCTGTCCTGGGATATTCCATCCATTATTGTCGTCATCTCTTAGGGGACTGACATATAAATATTAATGTTTAAGCAAATTTCTTGGAAATTTTACTTTGACGTAGAGCTACAAAATATGAGACGGCTGTTTTGACTTGAGGCCATTAGACGTGTTACTGTCTCTTTAAAATTTAATCTCTTTGTACAATCTTTTGGACCAGGGAACAGCATGTAAGGCATTGTCGGTCCCCCCGTGATGTTGGAAGGTGACTGACACATCTCCCTCGTTGCTGGAGATTTTGGTGTTGGTCACATGCTGCAATGAATGACTGCTGGATATTCGCTTTGTGACTTCAAATCCATCTTGTTGTTTCTGTTACTGTTTTTTGTTTTTCAAATATACTGTAGATTTGTTCTGTGAGTAATATAGATATAAGGTGTAGTAACTCTGGAAGTAGATGCCCTGGCAAGAGATTCTAATATATGTGCATTTTCACTTATTCATTTTAGATATCGATGAATGTTCCTCAGACCCATGCAAGAATGGTGGAACATGTTATGATGGTATCAATGGTTATACATGTACGTGTAACGATGGATGGGAAGGCGTTGACTGTGATATTGGTAAGTCTGCACTGAGAACTGAATGAATATTGTTTATGTTTATAATGCATGTCTGCTGATGCTTACTATATTGCAGTGCTACTGACTTATATTCATATCAAACAAGGGCTCCGATATCTACAAACGAAACCTTTAAAACAGGCAACATGCTTCGAGATTTGTCTCATATGGTCCAGTGTTTCCATCAATGATTGAGTTTCATACCCTAATCAAAATGGATTAATTTTATAGTTTTAGAAAAGGGGCTGATAGTCATTTATCACCATCTCTTCTCATCAGATATTTTAATGATTACTCACCTGGTAACCTTTGTATTAAAGATCATGTAATATTGATACGATGTCATATTCATCATTCAAGACTTAAACTTTCCTTTTTGTTCGATTGTGGTATTCGACCAGAATGATTTCCCTGTGAATGTCCTCTGACAGTTGAGCAAATTCTTTTAGATTGTTCTCATTCTGTTGACATCAGACTGCGACATTATAATGTACTGTCTTTGATAGATCTGTTACAACATCAATTCTCCCCATGAACGAATACTATAAAACCTTTTACAATTGTATTTTCTAAAATTGTATGTTCTGTCATCAGCATTTTAAAAGATAAGACTATTTGCCTAATGGCAAATTGTCATATCTTTGAAAATGCTAATGGTTCATTTCAACCTATTTAAAGATATAGCTGGAAAATACAATTGTAAAAGTTTTATAATATCGGCCCCAGGTCTGTTTTTCCCAAAGAAATCAACCATTTTTAAAGCAATACAAGGTATAAATGAAGTAAATATTATTACTTACTGAATATATTGTTATTTTTAATAAATTGAATGATTTTAAAGTACACTGATATTTGATGTACCTGAGAAATTATGGCAGGGGGAAATCTAAAGTCTCAATGCTCCCTTATTTCAAACCAGAAACTAAGCTAATGTCACTCACATTAAAGGTACCAAGGTCCTCTTTCATATCGTTGTATGCAAAGAAATCTAAGTTAAAAAATGTAGTTCACCAGAGTCATAACATCATCAAAACTATGCACTGCATTTTCTGAACAATTTTCTTTTCCTCAGTTTTCCATGTATGCTGAATGTTATAGGTTCTGCACATTTACACATATAATAAATAGGAAAACTAGAAAAACAATATTTTGGTTTATTATATTACTGTCCATGGGCTTTACTCCACACTTTCAAAGGTACCCTCAAGTCTGACCTAACTGTGGCATTGGGCATAGCAGAAATACAATGTCACAGAGCTCTCTCACTTGTACAGACAGCTTTACCATGACCACCCCCACCCCACACACATGCAACTTAAATGTAATGAGAGCCTCTTTCAGCTGACACCAAGCAACGATCTTTATTACAAACAGTTCATGCACATTCTTAACCAAACTTTAAGTCTTCGCTCTATTTGGGTTAATTTAAATGTCATTGTCTGAATCATTGTCCACTTTCTGTGGAGACCTGAAGATCTGGAATCTTGGCCATCATTTGTCACCAATTTACTGAGGAAACAGTTCTGAAATTTCCTGCACATATTTATGATTATTTGCCATTGGGTACCTTTATTTTTTTCTTATTAAATTGAGACACCTGATGCCTGTGATGTCCCTTTTCTGATATTTACTATCCCTTTTATTTTCAACCTCATTTTGAGCCTTAGCTGTTCGAAAGTGTGGGAAAATAATCTTATCTAAAAATATCATGCTGTGCAAGAAAATTCTCAACTGTTATGGTTGAAATGTAGGGTGACGTCACAGGAACAAAATCTAAATTTTTGTTCTTTTTCTAAAATTAATTTATAGTAGACCTATACAAAACAAGGACAAAAAAATTCAAAAAACCAAAGAAACAAATAACGTTCACCATCAAATATGAAAAACGTCCCGTTAAAATATTTCCATTATATTGTCATAGCAATCAATAATGTAGTAGGTTGTGAAGTGTGCCAACAGGAATTGAGGGTATTGGCACACCAGTATCTGCAGGTCCCCAAACCATCTTGTATTTTATAATTAATATCTGATATCATCTTATAAACAAATTGCCTAGACTCCACTGTGTGCATTTCAGATGAGTAGTCTATAAACGCTGCAATGAGCAATGGAAATCGGCAATACCATGGTCTGCAATCAGTAATGGAAATCGGCAATACCATGGTCCTGGCAGTAGTAGTCTAATGTGGATTATACCACGATGTTGCTGTGGCTAATACACAGAGATGGTCCAACTAATATATTGCAAACATATCAGCACATGCGATAGTTTTATGCATTTGCAGAAGTCTTTACAATGGGATATTGAACTCAACAGCATTTGTGTCTTTGTTTTATTTTCATTCTCATTTGAGTCTCTAGTTTTTGAATTTTGGGGAATTGAATACTCTTAAAGATGAGAATAATAATACATATTTAAGAATAGTTCGCTGTCCTGGGATAGTCGATCCATTATTGCTGTCATCTCTTCGGGGACTGACATATGAAGATTAATGTTTAAGCAAATTTCTTGGAAATTTTACTTTGTCATAGAGCTACAACATATGAGACGGGTGTTTTGACTTGAGGCCATTTGACGTGTTACTGTCTCTTTAAAATTTAATCTCTTTGTACAATCTTTTGGACCAGGGAACAGCATGTAAGGCATTGTCGATCCCCCTGTGATGTTGGAAGGTGATTGACACATCCCCCTCATTGCTGGAGATTTTGGTGTTGGTCACATGCTGCAATGAATGACTGCTGGATATTTGCTTTGTGACTTCAAATCCATCTTGTTGTTTCTGATACTGTTTTTCTTTTGCAAATATACTGTAGATTTGTTCTGTGAGTAACATAGATATAAGGTGTAGTAACCCTGGAAGTAGATGCCTTGGCAAGAGATTCTAATATATATGCATTTTCACTTATTCATTTTAGATATCGATGAATGTTCCTCAGACCCATGCAAGAATGGTGGAACATGTTATGATGGTGTCAATGGTTATACATGTACGTGTGTCGATGGATGGGAAGGCGTTCACTGTGATATTGGTAAGTCTGCACTGAGAACTGAAGGAATATTGTTTATGTTTATAATGCATGTCAGCTGATGTTTACTATATTGCAGTGCTACTGACTTATATTCATATCAAACAAGTGCTCCGATATCTACAAATGAAACCTTTAAAACAGGCAACGTGCTTCGAGATTTGTCTCATATGGTTCAGTGTTTCCATCAATGATTGAGTTTCATACCCTAGTCAACATGGAGGAATTTTATAGTATTAGAAAATGGGTATATCTCCATCTCTTCTCATCAGTTATTTTAATGATTACTCACCTGGTAACCTTTGTATTAAAGATCATGTAATATTGACACGATGTCATATTAGTCATACAAGACTTAAACTTTCCTTTTTGTTCGATTATGTTATTTGACCAGAATGAGTTTCCTGTCAATATCCTCTGACAGTTGAGCAAATTCTTTTAGATTGTACTCATTCTGTTGACATCAGACTGCGACATTATAATGTACCGTCTTTGATAGAACTGTTACAACATCAATTCTCCCCATGAACCAATACTATAAAACCTTTTACAATTGTATTTTCTAAAATTGTATGTTCTGTCATCAGCATTTTAAAAGATAAGACTATTTGCCTAATGGCAAATTGTCATATCTTTGAAAATGCTAATGGTTCATTTCAACCTATTTAAAGATATAGCTGGAAAATACAATTGTAAAAGTTTTATAATATCGGCCCCAGGTCTGTTTTTCCCAAAGAAATCAACCATTTTTAAAGCAATACAAGGTGTAAATGAAGTAAATATTATTACTTACTGAATATATTGTTATTTTTAATAAATTGAATGATTTTAAAGTACACTGATATTTGATGTACCTGAGAAATTAGGGCAGGGGGAAATCTAAAGTCTCAATGCTCCCTTATTTCAAACCAGAAACTAAGCTAATGTCACTCACAGTAAAGGTACCAAGGTCCTCTTTCATATCGTTGTATGCAAAGAAACCTAAGTTAAAAAATGTAGTTCACCAGAGTCATAACATCATCAAAACTATGCACTGCATTTTCTGAACAATTTTCTTTTCCTCAGTTTTCCATGTATGCTGAATGTTATAGGTTCTGCACATTTGCACATATAATAAATAGGAAAACTAGAAAAACAATATTTTGGTTTATTATATTACTGTCCATGGGCTTTACTCCACACTTTCAAAGGTACCCTCAAGTCTGACCTAACTGTGGCATTGGGCATAGCAGAAATACAATGTCACAGAGCTCTCTCACTTGTACAGACAGCTTTACCATGACCACCCCCACCCCGCACACATGCAACTTAAATGTAACGAGAGCCTCTTTCAGCTGACACCAAGCAACGATCTTTATTACAAATAGTTCATGCACATTCTTAACAAAACTTTAAGTCTTCGCTCCTTTTGGGTTAATTTAAATGTCAGTGTCTGAATCATTGTCCACTTTCTGTAGAGACCTGAAGACCGGGAATTTTGGCCAACATTTGTCACTAATTTACTGAGGAAATAGTTCTGAAACTTCCGACACATATTTATGATTATTTGCCATTGGGCACCTTTATTGTTTACTCATTGAATTGAGACACCTGATCCCAGTGATGTTCCATTGATGATATTTACTACGCCTTTTATTTTCAACCTCATTTTGAGCCTTAGATGTTCGAAAGTGTGGGAAGATAATCCCTCAAAAATCTTATCTAGAAATGTCATGCTGTCCAAGAAAATTCTCAACAGTTATGGTTGAAATGTAGGGTGATGTTACTGGAACAAAATTTTAATTTTTGTTTTTTTTCTAAAATTAATGTATAGTGGAGTTATACAAAACAAGGACAAAAAAATCTAATATACCAACGAAACAAATAACGTTCACCACCAAATACGAAAAAAGTCCTGTCAAAATATTTCCATTATATTGTCATAGCAATGGATAATATAGTAGGTTGTGAAATGTGCCAACAGGAATTGAATTTATTGGCACACCAGTATCTGCAGGTCCCCAAACCATGTTGTATTTTACAATTAATATCTGATATCATCTTATAAACAAATTGCCTAGTCTCCACTGTGTGCATTTCAGATGAGTAGTCTATAAACGATGCAATGAGCAATGGAAATCGGCAATACCATGGTCCTGGCAGTAGTAGTCTAATGTGGATTATACCACAATTTTGCTGTGGCTAATACACAGAGATGGTCCAACTGATATATTGCAAACATATCATCAAATGCGATAGTTTTATGCATTTGCAGAAGTCTTTACAATGGGATATTGAACTCAACAGCATTTGTGTCTTTGTTTTATTTTCATTCTCATTTGAGACTCTAGTTTTTGAATTTTGGGTAATTGAATTCTCTTAAAGAGGAGAATAATAATAATACATATTTAAGAATAGTTTGCTGTCCTGGGATAGTCCATCCATTATTGCCGTCATCTCTTAGGGGACTGACATATAAAGATTAATGTTTAAGCAAATTTCTTGGAAATTTTACTTTGTCGTAGAGCTACAAAATACGAGACGGGTGTTTCGACTTGAGGCCATTTGACGTGTTATTGTCTCTTTAAAATTTAATCTCTTTGTACAATCTTTTGGACCAGGGAACAGCATGTAAGGCATTGTCGATCACCCTGCGATGTTGGAAGGTGATTGACACATCCCCTCATTGCTGGAGATTTTGGTGTTTGTCACATGCTGGAATGAATGACTGCTGGATATTCGCTTTGTAACTTCAAATCCATCTTGGTGTTTCTGTTACTGTTTTTCTTTTTCAAATATACTGTAGATTTGTTCTGTGAGAAATATAGATATAAGGTGTAGTAACCCTGGAAGTAGATGCCCTGGCAAGAGATTCTAATATATATGCATTTTCACTTATTCATTTTAGATATTGATGAGTGTTCCTCAGACCCATGCAAGAATGGTGGAACATGTTATGATGGTATCAATGGTTATACATGTACGTGTGTCGGAGGATGGGATGGCATTCACTGTGATATTGGTAAGTCTGCACTGAGAACTGAAGGAATGTTGTTTATGTTTATAATGCATGTCAGCTGATGTTTACTATATTGCAGTGCTACTGACTTATATTCATATCAAACAAGTGCTCTGATATCTACAAATGAAACCTTTAAAACAGGCAACGTGCTTCAAGATTTGTCTTATATGGTTCAGTGTTTCCATCAATGATTGAGTTTCATACCCTAGTCAAAATTGAGGAATTTTATAGTTTTCGAAAAGAGGCTTATAGTCGTTTATCTCCATCTCTTCTCATCAGTTATTTTAATGATTACTCACCTGGTACCCTTTGTATTAAAGATCATGTAATATTGACACGATGTCATATTACAAGACTTAAACTTTCCTTTTTGTTCGATTATGTTATTTGACCAGAATGAGTTTCCTGTCAATGTCCTCTGACAGTTGAGCAAATTCTTTTAGATTGTACTCATTCTGTTGACATCAGACTGCGACATTATAATGTACCATCTTTGATAGAACTGTTACAACATCAATTCTCCCCATGAACCAATACTATAAAACCTTTTACAATTGTATTTTCTAAAATTGTATGTTCTGTCATCAGCATTTTAAAAGATAAGACTATTTGCCTAATGGCAAATTGTCATATCTTTGAGAATGCTAATGGTTCATTTCAACCTACTTAAAGATATAGCTGGAAAATACAATTGTAAAAGTTTTATAATATCGGCCCCAGGTCTGTTTTTCCCAAAGAAATCAACCATTTTTAAAGCAATACAAGGTGTAAATGAAGTAAATATTATTACTTACTGAATATATTGTTATTTTTAATAAATTGAATGATTTTAAAGTACACTGATATTTGATGTACCTGAGAAATTAGGGCAGGGGGAAATCTAAAGTCTCAATGCTCCCTTATTTCAAACCAGAAACTAAGCTAATGTCACTCACATTAAAGGTACCAAGGTCCTCCTTCATATCGTTGTATGCAAAGAAACCTAAGTTAAAAAATGTAGTTCACCAGAGTCATAACATCATCAAAACTATGCTCTGCATTTTCTGAACAATTTTCTTTTCCTCAGTTTTCCATGTATGCTGAATGTTATAGGTTCTGCACATTTACACATATAATAAATAGGAAAACTAGAAAAACAATATTTTGGTTTATTATACTACTGTCCATGGGCTTTACTCCACACTTTCAAAGGTACCCTCAAGTCTGACCTAACTGTGGCATTGGACATAGGAGAAATACAAAGTCACAGAGCTCTTTCACTTGTACAGACAGCTTTACCATGACCACCCCCACCCCGCACACATGCAACTTAATTGTAATGAAAGCTTCTTTCATCTGACACCAAGCAACGATCTTTATTACAAACAGTTGATGCACATCCTTAACAAAACTTTAAGTCTTCGCTACTTTTGGGTTAATTTAAATGTCAGTGTCTGAATCATTGTCCACTTTCTGTAGAGACCTGAAGACCGGGAATTTTGGCCAACATTTGTCACCAATTTACTGAGGAAACAGTTCTGAAATTTCCTACACATATTTATGATTATTTACCATTGGGTACCTTTATTTTTTTCTTATTAAATTGAGACACCTGATGCCTGTGATGTCCCTTTTCTGATATTTACTACCCCTTTTATTTTCAACCTCATTTTGAGCCTTAGCTGTTCGAAAGTGTGGGAAAATAATCTTATCTAAAAATGTCATGCTGTGCAAGAAAATTCTCAACTATTATGGTTGAAATGTAGGGTGACGTCACCGGAACAAAATCTAAATTTTTGTTCTTTTTCTAAAATTAATGTATAGTAGACCTATACAAAACAAGGACAAAAAATTGAAAAAACCAAAGAAACAAATAACGTTCACCATCAAATATGAAAAACGTCCCGTTAAAATATTTCCATTATATTGTCATAGCAATCAATAATGTAGTAGGTTGTGAAGTGTGCCAACAGGAATTGAGGGTATTGCACACCAGTATCTGCAGGTCCCCAAACCATCTTGTATTTTATAATTAATATCTGATATCATCTTATAAACAAATTGCCTAGACTCCACTGTGTGCATTTCAGATGAGTAGTCTATAAACGCTGCAATGAGCAATGGAAATCAGCAATACCATGGTCTGCAATCAGTAATGGAAATCAGTAATACCATGGTCCTGGCAGTAGTAGTCTAATGTGGATTATACCACGATGTTGCTGTGGCTAATACACAGAGATGGTCCAACTAATATATTGCAAACATATCAGCACATGCGATAGTTTTATGCATTTGCAGAAGTCTTTACAATGGGATATTGAACTCAACAGCATTTGTGTCTTTGTTTTATTTTCATTTTCATTTGAGACTCGAGTTTTTGAATTTTGGGGGAATTGAATACTCTTAAAGACGAGAATAATAATAATAATACATATTTAAGAATAGTTCGCTGTCCTGGGATAGTCCATCCATTATTGCCGTCATCTCTTCAGGGACTGACATATAAAGATTAATGTTTAAGCAAATTTCTTGGAAATTTACTTTGTCATAGAGCTACAACATATGAGACGGGTGTTTTGACTTGAGGCCATTTGACGTGTTACTGTCTCTTTAAAATTTAATCTCTTTGTACAATCTTTTGGACCAGGGAACAGCATGTAAGGCATTGTCGATCCGCCTGTGATGTTGGAAGGTGATTGACACATCCCCCTCGTTGCTGAAGATTTTGGTGTTGGTCACATGCTGCAATGAATGACTGCTGGATATTTGCTTTGTGGCTTCAAATCCATCTTGTTGTTTCTGTTACTGTTTTTCTTTTGCAAATATACTGTAGATTTGTTCTGTGAGTAACATAGATATAAGGTGTAGTAACCCTGGAAGTAGATGCCTTGGCAAGAGATTCTAATATATATGCATTTTCACTTATTCATTTTAGATATCGATGAATGTTCCTCAGACCCATGCAAGAATGGTGGAACATGTTATGATGGTGTCAATGGTTATACATGTACGTGTGTCGATGGATGGGAAGGCGTTCACTGTGATATTGGTAAGTCTGCACTGAGAACTGAAGGAATATTGTTTATGTTTATAATGCATGTCAGCTGATGTTTACTATATTGCAGTGCTACTGACTTATATTCATATCAAACAAGTGCTCCGATATCTACAAATGAAACCTTTAAAACAGGCAACGTGCTTCGAGATTTGTCTCGTATGGTTCAGTGTTTCCATCAATGATTGAGTTTCATACCCTAGTCAAAATGGAGGAATTTTATAGTTTTCGAAAAGAGGCTTATAGTCGTTTATCTCCATCTCTTCTCATCAGTTATTTTAATGATTACTCACCTGGTAACCTTTGTATTAAAGATCATGTAATATTGACACGATGTCATATTAGTCATACAAGACTTAAACTTTCCTTTTCGTTCCATTATGTTATTTGACCAGAATGAGTTCCCTGTGAATGTCCTCTGACAGTTGAGCAAATTCTTTTAGATTGTACTCATTCTGTTGACATCAGACTGCGACATTATAATGTACTGTCTTTGATAGAACTGTTACAACATCAATTCTCCCCATGAACGAATACTATAAAATGTTTTACAATTGTATTTTCTAAAATTGTATGTTCTGTCATCAGCATTTTAAAAGATAAGACTATTTGCCTAATGGCAAATTGTCATATCTTTGAAAATGCTAATGGTTCATTTCAACCGATTTAAGGACATAGCTGGAAAATTCAATTGTAAAAGTGTTATAATATCGGTCCCAGGTCTGTTTTTCCCAAAGAAATCAACCCTTTTTAAAGCAATACAAGGTGTAAATGAAGTAAATATTATTACTTACTGAATATATTGTTATTTTTAATAAATTGAATGATTTTAAAGTACACTGATATTTGATGTACCTGAGAAATTAGGGCAGGGGGAAATCTAAAGTCTCAATGCTCCCTTATTTCAAACCAGAAACTAAGCTAATGTCACTCACATTAAAGGTACCAAGGTCCTCTTTCATATTGTTACATGCAAAGATACCTAAGTGAAAAAATGTAGTTCTCCAGAGTCATAACATCATCAAACCTATGCTCTGCATTTTCTTAACAATTTTCTTTTTCTCAGTTTTCCATGTATGCTGAATGTTATAGTTTCTGCGCATTTGCACATATAATAAATAGGAAAACTAGAAAAAACAATATTTTGGTTTATTGTATTACTGTCCATGGGCTTTACTCCACACATTCAAAGGTACCCTCAAGTCTGACCTAACTGTGGCATTGGACATAGGAGAAATACAAAGTCACAGAGCTCTTTCACTTGTACAGACAGCTTTACCATGACCACCCCCACCCCGCTCACATGCAACTTAATTGTAATGAAAGCTTCTTTCAGCTGACACCAAGCAACGATCTTTATTACAAACAGTTCATGCTCATCCTTAACAAAACTTTAAGTCTTCGCTTCTTTTGGGTTAATTTAAATGTCAGTGTCTGAATCATTGTCCACTTTCTGTAGAGACCTGAAGACCTGGAATCTTGGCCAACATTTGTCACCGATTTACTGAGGAAACAGTTCTGAAACTTCCTACACATATTTATGATTATTTGCCATTGGGCACCTTTATTGTTTTTTTATTAAATTGAGACACCTGATGCGAGTGATGTCCCTTTTATGATATTTACTACGCCTTTTATTTTCAACCTCATTTTGAGCCTTAGTTGTTCGAAAGTGTGGGAAGATAATCCCTCAAAAATCTTATCTAAAAATGTCATGCTGTCCAGGAAAATTCTCAACTGTTATGGTTGAAATGTAGGATTATGTTACTGGAACAAAATTTAAATTTTTGTTTTTTTTCTGAAATTAATGTATCGTAGAGTTATACAAAATAAGGACAAAAAAATCTAATATACCATCTAAAAATGTCATGCTGTCCAAGAAAATTTTCAACTGTTATGGTTGAAATGTAGGGTGACATTACAGGAACAAAATTTAACTTTTTGTTTTTTTTTTTAAATTAATGTATAGTAGAGTTATACAAAACAAGGACAAAAAAATCTAATATACCAAAGAAACAAATAACGTTCACCACCAAATACGAAAAAAGTCCCGTTAAAATATTTCCATTATATTGTCATAGCAATGGATAATATAGTAGGTTGTGAAATGTGCCAACAGGAATTGAGGGTATTGGCACACCAGTATCTGCAGGTCCCCAAACCATGTTGTATTTTACAATTAATATCTGATATCATCTTATAAACAAATTGCCTAGTCTCCACTGTGTGCATTTTAGATGCGTAGTCTATAAACGCCGTAATCTGCAATGGAAGTCGGCAATACCATCGTACTGGCAGTAGTAGTCTAATGTGGATTATACCACGATGTTGCTGTGGCTAATGCACAGAGATGGTCCAACTAAAATACTGCAAACATATCAGCACATGTGATTGTTTTATGCATTTGCAGAAGTCTTTACAATGGGATATTGAACTCAACAGCATTTGTGTCTTTGTTTTATTTTCATTCTCATTTGAGACTCGAGTTTTTGAATCCTGGGATAGGCCATCCATTATTGCCGTCATCTCTTAGGGGACTGACATATAAAGATTAATGTTTAAGTAAATTTCTTGGAAATTTTACTTTGTCGTAGAGCTACAAAATACGAGACGGGTTTTTTGACTTGAGGCCATTTGACGTGTTACTGTCTCTTTAAAATTTAATCTCTTTGTACAATCTTTTGGACCAGGGAACAGCATGTAAGGCATTGTCGATCCCTCTGTGATGTTGGAAGGTATTGACACATCCCCCTCATTGCTGGAGATTTTGGTGTTGGTCACATGCTGCAATGAATGACTGCTGGATATTTGCTTTGTGACTTCAAATCAATCTTGTTGTTTCTGTTACTGTTTTTCTTTTTCAAATATACTGTAGATTTGTTCTGTGAGTAACATAGATATAAGGTGTAGTAACCCTGGAAGTAGATGCCTTGGCAAGAGATTCTAATATATATGCATTTTCACTTATTCATTTTAGATATCGATGAATGTTCCTCAGACCCATGCAAGAATGGTGGAACATGTTATGATGGTGTCAATGGTTATACATGTACGTGTGTCGATGGATGGGAAGGCGTTCACTGTGATATTGGTAAGTCTGCACTGGGAACTGAAGGAATATTGTTTATGTTTATAGTGCATGTCAGCTGATGTTTACTATATTGCAGTGCTACTGACTTATATTCATATCAAACAAGTGCTCTGATATCTACAAATGAAACCTTTAAAACAGGCAACGTGCTTCAAGATTTGTCTTATATGGTTCAGTGTTTCCATCAATGATTGAGTTTCATACCCTAGTCAAAATGGAGGAATTTTATAGTTTTAGAAAAGGGGCTTATAGTCGTTTATCTCCATCTCTTCTCATCAGTTATTTTAATGATTACTCACCTGGTAACCTTTGTATTAAAGATCATGTAATATTGACACGATGTCATATTAGTCATACAAGACTTAAACTTTCCTTTTTGTTCGATTATGTTATTTGACCAGAATGAGTTTCCTGTCAATGTCCTCTGACAGTTGAGCAAATTCTTTTAGATTGTACTCATTCTGTTGACATCAGACTGCGACATTATAATGTACCGTCTTTGATAGAATTGTTACAACATCAATTCTCCCCATGAACCAATACTATAAAACCTTTTACAATTGTATTTTCTAAAATTGTATGTTCTGTCATCAGCATTTTAAAAGATAAGACTATTTGCCTAATGGCAAATTGTCATATCTTTGAAAATGCTAATGGTTCATTTCAACCTATTTAAAGATATAGCTGGAAAATACAATTGTAAAAGTTTTATAATATTGGCCCCAGGTCTGTTTTTCCCAAAGAAATCAACCATTTTTAAAGCAATACAAGGTGTAAATGAAGTAAATATTATTACTTACTGAATATATTGTTATTTTTAATAAATTGAATGATTTTAAAGTACACTGATATTTGATGTACCTGAGAAATTAGGGCAGGGGGAAATCTAAAGTCTCAATGCTCCCTTATTTCAAACCAGAAACTAAGCTAATGTCACTCACATTAAAGGTACCAAGGTCCTCTTTCATATCGTTGTATGCAAAGAAACCTAAGTTAAAAAATGTAGTTCACCAGAGTCATAACATCATCAAAACTATGCACTGCATTTTCTGAACAATTTTCTTTTCCTCAGTTTTCCATGTATGCTGAATGTTATAGGTTCTGCACATTTACACATATAATAAATAGGAAAACTAGAAAAACAATATTTTGGTTTATTATATTACTGTCCATGGGCTTTACTCCACACTTTCAAAGGTACCCTCAAGTCTGACCTAACTGTGGCATTGGGCATAGCAGAAATACAATGTCACAGAGCTCTCTCACTTGTACAGACAGCTTTACCATGACCACCCCTACCCCACACACATGCAACTTAAATGTAACGAGAGCCTCTTTCAGCTGACACCAAGCAACGATCTTTATTACAAACAGTTCATGCACATTCTTAACCAAACTTTAAGTCTTCGCTCTATTTGGGTTAATTTAAATGTCAGTGTCTGAATCATTGTCCACTTTCTGTAGAGACCTGAAGACCGGGAATCTTGGCCAACATTTGTCACCAATTTACTGAGGAAACAGTTCTGAAATTTCCTACACATATTTATGATTATTTGCCATTGGGTACCTTTATTTTTTTCTTATTAAATTGAGACACCTGATGCCTGTGATGTCCCTTTTCTGATATTTACTATCCCTTTTATTTTCAACCTCATTTTGAGCCTTAGCTGTTCGAAAGTGTGGGAAAATAATCTTATCTGAAAATGTCATGCTGTGCAAGAAAATTCTCAACTGTTATGGTTGAAATGTAGGGTGACGTCACAGGAACAAAATCTAAATTTTTGTTCTTTTTCTAAAATTAATGTATAGTAGACCTATACAAAAGAAGGACAAAAAATTCAAAAAACCAAAGAAACAAATAACGTTCACCATCAAATATGAAAAACGTCCCGTTAAAATATTTCCATTATATTGTCATAGCAATCAATAATGTAGTAGATTGTGAAGTGTGCCAACAGGAATTGAGGGTATTGGCACACCAGTATCTGCAGGTCCCCAAACCATCTTGTATTTTATAATTAATATCTGATATCATCTTATAAACAAATTGCCTAGACTCCACTGTGTGCATTTCAGATGAGTAGTCTATAAACGCTGCAATGAGCAATGGAAATCGGCAATACCATGGTCTGCAATCAGTAATGGAAATCGGCAATACCATGGTCCTGGCAGTAGTAGTCTAATGTGGATTATACCACGATGTTGCTGTGGCTAATACACAGAGATGGTCCAACTAATATATTGCAAACATATCAGCACATGCGATAGTTTTATGCATTTGCAGAAGTCTTTACAATGGGATATTGAACTCAACAGCATTTGTGTCTTTGTTTTATTTTCATTCTCATTTGAGTCTCTAGTTTTTGAATTTTGGGGAATTGAATACTCTTAAAGATGAGAATAATAATACATATTTAAGAATAGTTCGCTGTCCTGGGATAGTCGATCCATTATTGCTGTCATCTCTTCGGGGACTGACATATAAAGATTAATGTGTAAGCAAATTTCTTGGAAATTTTACTTTGTCATAGAGCTACAATATATGAGACGGGTGTTTTGACTTGAGGCCATTTGATGTGTTACTGTCTCTTTAAAATTTAATCTCTTTGTACAATCTTTTGGACCAGGGAACAGCATGTAAGGCATTGTCGATCCCCCTGTGATGTTGGAACGTGATTGACACATCCCCTTCGTTGCTGGAGATTTTGGTGTTGGTCACATGCTGCAATGAATGACTGCTGGATATTTGCTTTGTGACTTCAAATCCATCTTGTTGTTTCTGATACTGTTTTTCTTTTGCAAATATACTGTAGATTTGTTCTGTGAGTAACATAGATATAAGGTGTAGTAACCCTGGAAGTAGATGCCTTGGCAAGAGATTCTAATATATATGCATTTTCACTTATTCATTTTAGATATCGATGAATGTTCCTCAGACCCATGCAAGAATGGTGGAACATGTTATGATGGTGTCAATGGTTATACATGTACGTGTGTCGATGGATGGGAAGGCGTTCACTGTGATATTGGTAAGTCTGCACTGAGAACTGAAGGAATATTGTTTATGTTTATAATGAATGTCAGCTGATGTTTACTATATTGCAGTGCTACTGACTTATATTCATATCAAACAAGTGCTCCGATATCTACAAATGAAACCTTTAAAACAGGCAACGTGCTTCGAGATTTGTCTCATATGGTTCAGTGTTTCCATCAATGATTGAGTTTCATACCCTAGTCAAAATGGAGGAATTTTATAGTATTAGAAAATGGGTTTATCTCCATCTCTTCTCATCAGTTATTTTAATGATTACTCACCTGGTAACCTTTGTATTAAAGATCATGTAATATTGACACGATGTCATTTTAGTCATACAAGACTTAAACTTTCCTTTTCGTTCCATTATGTTATTCGACCAGAATGAGTTCCCTGTGAATGTCCTCTGACAGTTGAGCAAATTGTTTTAGATTGGACTCATTCTGTTGACATCAGACTGCAACATTATAATGTACTGTCTTTGATAGAACTGTTACAACATCAATTCTCCCCATGAACGAATACTATAAAACGTTTTACAAATGTATTTTCTAAAATTGTATGTTCTGTCATCAGCATTTTAAAAGATAAGACTATTTGCCTAATGGCAAATTGTCATATCTTTGAAAATGCTAATGGTTCATTTCAACCTATTTAAAGATATAGCTGGAAAATACAATTGTAAAAGTTTTATAATATCGGCCCCAGGTCTGTTTTTCCCAAAGAAATCAACCCTTTTTAAAGCAATACAAGGTGTAAATGAAGTAAATATTATTACTTACTGAATATATTGTTATTTTTAATAAACTGAATGATTTTAAGGTACACTGATATTTGATGTACCTGAGAAATTAGGGCAGGGGGAAATCTAAAGTCTCAATGCTCCCTTATTTCAAACCAGAAACAAAGCTAATGTCACTCACATTAAAGGTACCAAGGTCCTCTTTCATATCTTTGTATGCAAAGAAACCTAAGTTAAAAAATGTAGTTCACCAGAGTCATAACATCATCAAACCTATGCTCTGCATTTTCTTAACAATTTTCTTTTTCTCAGTTTTCCATGTATGCTGAATGTTATAGTTTCTGCGCATTTACACATATAATAAATAGGAAAACTAGAAAAAACAATATTTTGGTTTATTGTGTTACTGTCCATGGGCTTTACTCCACACATTCAAAGGTACCCTCAAGTCTGACCTAACTGTGGCATTGGACATAGGAGAAATACAAAGTCACAGAGCTCTTTCACTTGTACAGACAGCTTTACCATGACCACCCCCACCCCGCACACATGCAACTTAAATGTAACGAGAGCCTCTTTCAGATGACACCAAGCAACGATCTTTATTACAAACAGTTCATGCACATCCTTAACAAAACTTTAAGTCTTCACTCCTTTTGGGTTAATTTAAATGTCAGTGTCTGAATCATTGTCCACTTTCTGTAGAGACCTGAAGACCGGGAATTTTGGCCAACATTTGTCACTAATTTACTGAGGAAACAGTTCTGAAACTTCCGACACATATTTATGATTATTTGCCATTGGGCACCTTTATTGTTTACTCATTAAATTGAGACACCTGATGCCAGTGATGTTCCATTGATGATATTTACTACGCCTTTTATTTTCAACCTCATTTTGAGCCTTAGTTGTTCGAAAGTGTGGGAAGATAATCCCTCAAAAATCTTATCTAGAAATGTCATGCTGTCCAAGAAAATTCTCAACAGTTATGGTTGAAATGTAGGGTGATGTTACTGGAACAAAATTTTAATTTTTGTTTTTTTTCTAAAATTAATGTATAGTGGAGTTATACAAAACAAGGACAAAAAAATCTAATATACCAACGAAACAAATAACGTTCACCACCAAATACGAAAAAAGTCCTGTCAAAATATTTCCATTATATTGTCATAGCAATGGATAATATAGTAGGTTGTGAAATGTGCCAACAGGAATTGAGGTTATTGGCACACCAGTATCTGCAGGTCCCCAAACCATGTTGTATTTTACAACTAATATCTGATATCATCTTATAAACAAATTGCCTAGTCTCCACTGTGTGCATTTCAGATGAGTAGTCTATAAACGATGCAATGAGCAATGGAAATCGGCAATACCATGGTCGTGGCAGTAGTAGTCTAATGTGGATTATACCACGATTTTGCTGTGGCTAATACACAGAGATGGTCCAACTGATATATTGCAAACATATCATCAAATGCGATAGTTTTATGCATTTGCAGAAGTCTTTACAATGGGATATTGAACTCAACAGCATTTGTGTCTTTGTTTTATTTTCATTCTCATTTGAGACTCTAGTTTTTGAATTTTGGGTAATTGAATTCTCTTAAAGAGGAGAATAATAATAATACATATTTAAGAATAGTTTGCTGTCCTGGAATAGTCCATCCATTATTGCCGTCATCTCTTAGGGGACTGACATATAAAGATTAATGTTTAAGCAAATTTCTTGGAAATTTTACTTTGTCGTAGAGCTACAAAATACGAGATGGGTGTTTCGACTTGAGGCCATTTGACGTGTTATTGTCTCTTTAAAATTTAATCTCTTTGTACAATCTTTTGGACCAGGGAACAGCATGTAAGGCATTGTCGATCACCCTGCGATGTTGGAAGGTGATTGACACATCCCCTCATTGCTGGAGATTTTGGTGTTTGTCACATGCTGGAATGAATGACTGCTGGATATTCGCTTTGTAACTTCAAATCCATCTTGGTGTTTCTGTTACTGTTTTTCTTTTTCAAATATACTGTAGATTTGTTCTGTGAGAAATATAGATATAAGGTGTAGTAACCCTGGAAGTAGATGCCCTGGCAAGAGATTCTAAAATATGTGCATTTTCACTTATTCGTTTTAGATATTGATGAGTGTTCCTCAGACCCATGCAAGAATGGTGGAACATGTTATGATGGTATCAATGGTTATACATGTACGTGTGTCGGAGGATGGGATGGCATTCACTGTGATATTGGTAAGTCTGCACTGAGAACTGAAGGAATGTTGTTTATGTTTATAATGCATGTCAGCTGATGTTTACTATATTGCAGTGCTACTGACTTATATTCATATCAAACAAGTGCTCTGATATCTACAAATGAAACCTTTAAAACAGGCAACGTGCTTCAAGATTTGTCTTATATGGTTTAGTGTTTCCATCAATGATTGAGTTTCATACCCTAGTCAAAATTGAGGAATTTTATAGTTTTCGAAAAGAGGCTTATAGTCGTTTATCTCCATCTCTTCTCATCAGTTATTTTAATGATTACTCACCTGGTACCCTTTGTATTAAAGATCATGTAATATTGACACGATGTCATATTACAAGACTTAAACTTTCCTTTTTGTTCGATTATGTTATTTGACCAGAATGAGTTTCCTGTCAATGTCCTCTGACAGTTGAGCAAATTCTTTTAGATTGTACTCATTCTGTTGACATCAGACTGCGACATTATAATGTACCATCTTTGATAGAACTGTTACAACATCAATTCTCCCCATGAACCAATACTATAAAACCTTTTACAATTGTATTTTCTAAAATTGTATGTTCTGTCATCAGCATTTTAAAAGATAAGACTATTTGCCTAATGGCAAATTGTCATATCTTTGAGAATGCTAATGGTTTATTTCAACCTACTTAAAGATATAGCTGGAAAATACAATTGTAAAAGTTTTATAATATCGGCCCCAGGTCTGTTTTTCCCAAAAAAATCAACCATTTTTAAAGCAATACAAGGTGTAAATGAAGTAAATATTGTTACTTACTGAATATATTGTTATTTTTAATAAATTGAATGATTTTAAAGTACACTGATATTTGATGTACCTGAGAAATTAGGGCAGGGGGAAATCTAAAGTCTCAATGCTCCCTTATTTCAAACCAGGAACTAAGCTAATGTCACTCACATTAAAGGTACCAAGGTCCTCCTTCATATCGTTACATGCAAAGATACCTAAGTTAAAAAATGTAGTTCACCAGAGTCATAACATCATCAAAACTATGCTCTGCATTTTCTGAACAATTTTCTTTTTGTCAGTTTTCCATGTATGCTGAATGTTATAGGTTCTGCACATTTACACATATAATAAATAGGAAAACTAGAAAAACAATATTTTGGTTTATTATACTACTGTCCATGGGCTTTACTCCACACTTTCAAAGGTACCCTCAAGTCTGACCTAACTGTGGCATTGGACATAGGAGAAATACAAAGTCACAGAGCTCTTTCACTTGTACAGACAGCTTGACCATGACCACCCCCATCCCACACACATGCAACTTAATTGTAATGAAAGCTTCTTTCATCTGACACCAAGCAACGATCTTTATTACAAACAGTTGATGCACATCCTTAACAAAACTTTAAGTCTTCGCTCCTTTTGGGTTAATTTAAATGTCAGTGTCTGAATCATTGTCCACTTTCTGTAGAGACATGAAGACCTGGAATCTTGGCCAACATTTGTCACCAATTTACTGAGGAAACAGTTCTGAAATTTCCTACACATATTTATGATTATTTGCCATTGGGTACCTTTATTTTTTTCTTATTAAATTGAGACACCTGATGCGAGTGATGTCCCTTTTCTGATATTTACTACCCCTTTTATTTTCAACCTCATTTTGAGCCTTAGCTGTTCGAAAGTGTGGGAGAATAATCTTATCTAAAAATGTCATTCTGTGCAAGAAAATTCTCAACTGTTATGGTTGAAATGTAGGGTGACGTCACAGGAACAAAATCTAAATTTTTGTTCTTTTTCTAAAATTAATGTATAGTAGACCTATACAAAACAAGGACAAAAAATTGAAAAAACCAAAGAAACAAATAACGTTCACCATCAAATATGAAAAACGGCCCGTTAAAATATTTCCGTTATATTGTCATAGCAATCAATAATGTAGTAGGTTGTGAAGTGTGTCAACAGGAATTGAGGGTATTGCACACCAGTATCTGCAGGTCCCCAAACCATCTTGTATTTTATAATTAATATCTGATATCATCTTATAAACAAATTGCCTAGACTCCACTGTGTGCATTTCAGATGAGTAGTCTATAAACGCTGCAATGAGCAATGGAAATTGGCAATACCATGGTCTGCAATCAGTAATGGAAATCAGTAATACCATGGTCCTGGCAGTAGTAGTCTAATGTGGATTATACCACGATGTTGCTGTGGCTAATACACAGAGATGGTCCAACTAATATATTGCAAACATATCAGCACATGCGATAGTTTTATGCATTTGCAGAAGTCTTTACAATGGGATATTGAACTCAACAGCATTTGTGTCTTTGTTTTATTTTCATTCTCATTTGAGACTCGAGTCTTTGAATTTTGGGGACTTGAATACTCTTAAAGACGAGAATAATAATAATAATACATATTTAAGAATAGTTTGCTGTCCTGGGATAGTCCATCCATTATTGCCGTCATCTCTTCGGGGACTGACATATAAAGATTAATGTTTAAGCAAATTTCTTGGAAATTTTACTTTGTCATAGAGCTACAACATATGAGACGGGTGTTTTGACTTGAGGCCATTTGACATGTTACTGTCTCTTTAAAATTTAATCTCTTTGTACAATCTTTTGGACCAGGGAACAGCATGTAAGGCATTGTCGATCCGCCTGTGATGTTGGAAGGTGATTGACACATCCCCCTCGTTGCTGAAGATTTTGGTGTTGGTCACATGCTGCAATGAATGACTGCTGGATATTTGCTTTGTGGCTTCAAATCCATCTTGTTGTTTCTGTTACTGTTTTTCTTTTGCAAATATACTGTAGATTTGTTCTGTGAGTAACATAGATATAAGGTGTAGTAACCCTGGAAGTAGATGCCTTGGCAAGAGATTCTAATATATATGCATTTTCACTTATTCATTTTAGATATCGATGAATGTTCCTCAGACCCATGCAAGAATGGTGGAACATGTTATGATGGTGTCAATGGTTATACATGTACGTGTGTCGATGGATGGGAAGGCGTTCACTGTGATATTGGTAAGTCTGCACTGAGAACTGAAGGAATATTGTTTATGTTTATAATGAATGTCAGCTGATGTTTACTATATTGCAGTGCTACTGACTTATATTCATATCAAACAAGTGCTCCGATATCTACAAATGAAACCTTTAAAACAGGCAACGTGCTTCGAGATTTGTCTCATATGGTTCAGTGTTTCCATCAATGATTGAGTTTCATACCCTAGTCAAAATGGAGGAATTTTATAGTATTAGAAAATGGGTTTATCTCCATCTCTTCTCATCAGTTATTTTAATGATTACTCACCTGGTAACCTTTGTATTAAAGATCATGTAATATTGACACGATGTCATTTTAGTCATACAAGACTTAAACTTTCCTTTTCGTTCCATTATGTTATTCGACCAGAATGAGTTCCCTGTGAATGTCCTCTGACAGTTGAGCAAATTGTTTTAGATTGGACTCATTCTGTTGACATCAGACTGCAACATTATAATGTACTGTCTTTGATAGAACTGTTACAACATCAATTCTCCCCATGAACGAATACTATAAAACGTTTTACAAATGTATTTTCTAAAATTGTATGTTCTGTCATCAGCATTTTAAAAGATAAGACTATTTGCCTAATGGCAAATTGTCATATCTTTGAAAATGCTAATGGTTCATTTGAACCTATTTAAAGATATAGCTGGAAAATACAATTGTAAAAGTTTTATAATATCGGCCCCAGGTCTGTTTTTCCCAAAGAAATCAACCCTTTTTAAAGCAATACAAGGTGTAAATGAAGTAAATATTATTACTTACTGAATATATTGTTATTTTTAATAAACTGAATGATTTTAAGGTACACTGATATTTGATGTACCTGAGAAATTAGGGCAGGGGGAAATCTAAAGTCTCAATGCTCCCTTATTTCAAACCAGAAACAAAGCTAATGTCACTCACATTAAAGGTACCAAGGTCCTCTTTCATATCTTTGTATGCAAAGAAACCTAAGTTAAAAAATGTAGTTCACCAGAGTCATAACATCATCAAACCTATGCTCTGCATTTTCTTAACAATTTTCTTTTTCTCAGTTTTCCATGTATGCTGAATGTTATAGTTTCTGCGCATTTACACATATAATAAATAGGAAAACTAGAAAAAACAATATTTTGGTTTATTGTGTTACTGTCCATGGGCTTTACTCCACACATTCAAAGGTACCCTCAAGTCTGACCTAACTGTGGCATTGGACATAGGAGAAATACAAAGTCACAGAGCTCTTTCACTTGTACAGACAGCTTTACCATGACCACCCCCACCCCGCACACATGCAACTTAAATGTAACGAGAGCCTCTTTCAGATGACACCAAGCAACGATCTTTATTACAAACAGTTCATGCACATCCTTAACAAAACTTTAAGTCTTCACTCCTTTTGGGTTAATTTAAATGTCAGTGTCTGAATCATTGTCCACTTTCTGTAGAGACCTGAAGACCGGGAATTTTGGCCAACATTTGTCACTAATTTACTGAGGAAACAGTTCTGAAACTTCCGACACATATTTATGATTATTTGCCATTGGGCACCTTTATTGTTTACTCATTAAATTGAGACACCTGATGCCAGTGATGTTCCATTGATGATATTTACTACGCCTTTTATTTTCAACCTCATTTTGAGCCTTAGTTGTTCGAAAGTGTGGGAAGATAATCCCTCAAAAATCTTATCTAGAAATGTCATGCTGTCCAAGAAAATTCTCAACAGTTATGGTTGAAATGTAGGGTGATGTTACTGGAACAAAATTTTAATTTTTGTTTTTTTTCTAAAATTAATGTATAGTGGAGTTATACAAAACAAGGACAAAAAAATCTAATATACCAACGAAACAAATAACGTTCACCACCAAATACGAAAAAAGTCCTGTCAAAATATTTCCATTATATTGTCATAGCAATGGATAATATAGTAGGTTGTGAAATGTGCCAACAGGAATTGAGGTTATTGGCACACCAGTATCTGCAGGTCCCCAAACCATGTTGTATTTTACAACTAATATCTGATATCATCTTATAAACAAATTGCCTAGTCTCCACTGTGTGCATTTCAGATGAGTAGTCTATAAACGATGCAATGAGCAATGGAAATCGGCAATACCATGGTCGTGGCAGTAGTAGTCTAATGTGGATTATACCACGATTTTGCTGTGGCTAATACACAGAGATGGTCCAACTGATATATTGCAAACATATCATCAAATGCGATAGTTTTATGCATTTGCAGAAGTCTTTACAATGGGATATTGAACTCAACAGCATTTGTGTCTTTGTTTTATTTTCATTCTCATTTGAGACTCTAGTTTTTGAATTTTGGGTAATTGAATTCTCTTAAAGAGGAGAATAATAATAATACATATTTAAGAATAGTTTGCTGTCCTGGAATAGTCCATCCATTATTGCCGTCATCTCTTAGGGGACTGACATATAAAGATTAATGTTTAAGCAAATTTCTTGGAAATTTTACTTTGTCGTAGAGCTACAAAATACGAGATGGGTGTTTCGACTTGAGGCCATTTGACGTGTTATTGTCTCTTTAAAATTTAATCTCTTTGTACAATCTTTTGGACCAGGGAACAGCATGTAAGGCATTGTCGATCACCCTGCGATGTTGGAAGGTGATTGACACATCCCCTCATTGCTGGAGATTTTGGTGTTTGTCACATGCTGGAATGAATGACTGCTGGATATTCGCTTTGTAACTTCAAATCCATCTTGGTGTTTCTGTTACTGTTTTTCTTTTTCAAATATACTGTAGATTTGTTCTGTGAGAAATATAGATATAAGGTGTAGTAACCCTGGAAGTAGATGCCCTGGCAAGAGATTCTAAAATATGTGCATTTTCACTTATTCGTTTTAGATATTGATGAGTGTTCCTCAGACCCATGCAAGAATGGTGGAACATGTTATGATGGTATCAATGGTTATACATGTACGTGTGTCGGAGGATGGGATGGCATTCACTGTGATATTGGTAAGTCTGCACTGAGAACTGAAGGAATGTTGTTTATGTTTATAATGCATGTCAGCTGATGTTTACTATATTGCAGTGCTACTGACTTATATTCATATCAAACAAGTGCTCTGATATCTACAAATGAAACCTTTAAAACAGGCAACGTGCTTCAAGATTTGTCTTATATGGTTTAGTGTTTCCATCAATGATTGAGTTTCATACCCTAGTCAAAATTGAGGAATTTTATAGTTTTCGAAAAGAGGCTTATAGTCGTTTATCTCCATCTCTTCTCATCAGTTATTTTAATGATTACTCACCTGGTACCCTTTGTATTAAAGATCATGTAATATTGACACGATGTCATATTACAAGACTTAAACTTTCCTTTTTGTTCGATTATGTTATTTGACCAGAATGAGTTTCCTGTCAATGTCCTCTGACAGTTGAGCAAATTCTTTTAGATTGTACTCATTCTGTTGACATCAGACTGCGACATTATAATGTACCATCTTTGATAGAACTGTTACAACATCAATTCTCCCCATGAACCAATACTATAAAACCTTTTACAATTGTATTTTCTAAAATTGTATGTTCTGTCATCAGCATTTTAAAAGATAAGACTATTTGCCTAATGGCAAATTGTCATATCTTTGAGAATGCTAATGGTTTATTTCAACCTACTTAAAGATATAGCTGGAAAATACAATTGTAAAAGTTTTATAATATCGGCCCCAGGTCTGTTTTTCCCAAAAAAATCAACCATTTTTAAAGCAATACAAGGTGTAAATGAAGTAAATATTGTTACTTACTGAATATATTGTTATTTTTAATAAATTGAATGATTTTAAAGTACACTGATATTTGATGTACCTGAGAAATTAGGGCAGGGGGAAATCTAAAGTCTCAATGCTCCCTTATTTCAAACCAGGAACTAAGCTAATGTCACTCACATTAAAGGTACCAAGGTCCTCCTTCATATCGTTACATGCAAAGATACCTAAGTTAAAAAATGTAGTTCACCAGAGTCATAACATCATCAAAACTATGCTCTGCATTTTCTGAACAATTTTCTTTTTGTCAGTTTTCCATGTATGCTGAATGTTATAGGTTCTGCACATTTACACATATAATAAATAGGAAAACTAGAAAAACAATATTTTGGTTTATTATACTACTGTCCATGGGCTTTACTCCACACTTTCAAAGGTACCCTCAAGTCTGACCTAACTGTGGCATTGGACATAGGAGAAATACAAAGTCACAGAGCTCTTTCACTTGTACAGACAGCTTGACCATGACCACCCCCATCCCACACACATGCAACTTAATTGTAATGAAAGCTTCTTTCATCTGACACCAAGCAACGATCTTTATTACAAACAGTTGATGCACATCCTTAACAAAACTTTAAGTCTTCGCTCCTTTTGGGTTAATTTAAATGTCAGTGTCTGAATCATTGTCCACTTTCTGTAGAGACATGAAGACCTGGAATCTTGGCCAACATTTGTCACCAATTTACTGAGGAAACAGTTCTGAAATTTCCTACACATATTTATGATTATTTGCCATTGGGTACCTTTATTTTTTTCTTATTAAATTGAGACACCTGATGCAAGTGATGTCCCTTTTCTGATATTTACTACCCCTTTTATTTTCAACCTCATTTTGAGCCTTAGCTGTTCGAAAGTGTGGGAGAATAATCTTATCTAAAAATGTCATTCTGTGCAAGAAAATTCTCAACTGTTATGGTTGAAATGTAGGGTGACGTCACAGGAACAAAATCTAAATTTTTGTTCTTTTTCTAAAATTAATGTATAGTAGACCTATACAAAACAAGGACAAAAAATTGAAAAAACCAAAGAAACAAATAACGTTCACCATCAAATATGAAAAACGGCCCGTTAAAATATTTCCGTTATATTGTCATAGCAATCAATAATGTAGTAGGTTGTGAAGTGTGTCAACAGGAATTGAGGGTATTGCACACCAGTATCTGCAGGTCCCCAAACCATCTTGTATTTTATAATTAATATCTGATATCATCTTATAAACAAATTGCCTAGACTCCACTGTGTGCATTTCAGATGAGTAGTCTATAAACGCTGCAATGAGCAATGGAAATTGGCAATACCATGGTCTGCAATCAGTAATGGAAATCAGTAATACCATGGTCCTGGCAGTAGTAGTCTAATGTGGATTATACCACGATGTTGCTGTGGCTAATACACAGAGATGGTCCAACTAATATATTGCAAACATATCAGCACATGCGATAGTTTTATGCATTTGCAGAAGTCTTTACAATGGGATATTGAACTCAACAGCATTTGTGTCTTTGTTTTATTTTCATTCTCATTTGAGACTCGAGTTTTTGAATTTTGGGGACTTGAATACTCTTAAAGACGAGAATAATAATAATAATACATATTTAAGAATAGTTTGCTGTCCTGGGATAGTCCATCCATTATTGCCGTCATCTCTTCGGGGACTGACATATAAAGATTAATGTTTAAGCAAATTTCTTGGAAATTTTACTTTGTCATAGAGCTACAACATATGAGACGGGTGTTTTGACTTGAGGCCATTTGACATGTTACTGTCTCTTTAAAATTTAATCTCTTTGTACAATCTTTTGGACCAGGGAACAGCATGTAAGGCATTGTCGATCCCCCTGTGATGTTGGAAGGTGATTGACACATCCCCCTCGTTGCTGAAGATTTTGGTGTTGGTCACATGCTGCAATGAATGACTGCTGGATATTTGCTTTGTGGCTTCAAATCCATCTTGTTGTTTCTGTTACTGTTTTTCTTTTGCAAATATACTGTAGATTTGTTCTGTGAGTAACATAGATATAAGGTGTAGTAACCCTGGAAGTAGATGCCTTGGCAAGAGATTCTAATATATATGCATTTTCACTTATTCATTTTAGATATCGATGAATGTTCCTCAGACCCATGCAAGAATGGTGGAACATGTTATGATGGTGTCAATGGTTATACATGTACGTGTGTCGATGGATGGGAAGGCGTTCACTGTGATATTGGTAAGTCTGCACTGAGAACTGAAGGAATATTGTTTATGTTTATAATGCATGTCAGCTGATGTTTACTATATTGCAGTGCTACTGACTTATATTCATATCAAACAAGTGCTCCGATATCTACAAATGAAACCTTTAAAACAGGCAACGTGCTTCGAGATTTGTCTCATATGGTTCAGTGTTTCCATCAATGATTGAGTTTCATACCCTAGTCAAAATGGAGGAATTTTATAGTATTAGAAAATGGGTATATCTCCATCTCTTCTCATCAGTTATTTTAATGATTACTCACCTGGTAACCTTTGTATTAAAGATCATGTAATATTGACACGATGTCATATTAGTCATACAAGACTTAAACTTTCCTTTTTGTTCGATTATGTTATTTGACCAGAATGAGTTTCCTGTCAATGTCCTCTGACAGTTGAGCAAATTCTTTTAGATTGTACTCATTCTGTTGACATCAGACTGCGACATTATAATGTACCGTCTTTGATAGAACTGTTACAACATCAATTCTCCCCATGAACCAATACTATAAAACCTTTTACAATTGTATTTTCTAAAATTGTATGTTCTGTCATCAGCATTTTAAAAGATAAGACTATTTGCCTAATGGCAAATTGTCATATCTTTGAAAATACTAATGGTTCATTTCAACCTATTTAAAGATATAGCTGGAAAATACAATTGTAAAAGTTTTATAATATCGGCCCCAGGTCTGTTTTTCCCAAAGAAATCAACCATTTTTAAAGCAATACAAGGTGTAAATGAAGTAAATATTATTACTTACTGAATATATTGTTATTTTTAATAAATTGAATGATTTTAAAGTACACTGATATTTGATGTACCTGAGAAATTAGGGCAGGGGGAAATCTAAAGTCTCAATGCTCCCTTATTTCAAACCAGAAACTAAGCTAATGTCACTCACAGTAAAGGTACCAAGGTCCTCTTTCATATCGTTGTATGCAAAGAAACCTAAGTTAAAAAATGTAGTTCACCAGAGTCATAACATCATCAAAACTCTGCACTGCATTTTCTGAACAGTTTTCTTTTCCTCAGTTTTCCATGTATGCTGAATGTTATAGGTTCTGCACATTTACACATATAATAAATAGGAAAACTAGAAAAACAATATTTTGGTTTATTATATTACTGTCCATGGGCTTTACTCCACACTTTCAAAGGTACCCTCAAGTCTGACCTAACTGTGGCATTGGGCATAGCAGAAATACAATGTCACAGAGCTCTCTCACTTGTACAGACAGCTTTACCATGACCACCCCCACCCCGCACACATGCAACTTAAATGTAACGAGAGCCTCTTTCAGCTGACACCAAGCAACGATCTTTATTACAAACAGTTCATGCACATTCTTAACAAAACTTTAAGTCTTCGCTCCTTTTGGGTTAATTTAAATGTCAGTGTCTGAATCATTGTCCACTTTCTGTAGAGACCTGAAGACCGGGAATTTTGGCCAACATTTGTCACTAATTTACTGAGGAAATAGTTCTGAAACTTCCGACACATATTTATGATTATTTGCCATTGGGCACCTTTATTGTTTACTCATTGAATTGAGACACCTGATGCCAGTGATGTTCCATTGATGATATTTACTACGCCTTTTATTTTCAACCTCATTTTGAGCCTTAGTTGTTCGAAAGTGTGGGAAGATAATCCCTCAAAAATCTTATCTAGAAATGTCATGCTGTCCAAGAAAATTCTCAACAGTTATGGTTGAAATGTAGGGTGATGTTACTGGAACAAAATTTTAATTTTTGTTTTTTTTCTAAAATTAATGTATAGTGGAGTTATACAAAACAAGGACAAAAAAATCTAATATACCAACGAAACAAATAACGTTCACCACCAAATACGAAAAAAGTCCTGTCAAAATATTTCCATTATATTGTCATAGCAATGGATAATATAGTAGGTTGTGAAATGTGCCAACAGGAATTGAGGTTATTGGCACACCAGTATCTGCAGGTCCCCAAACCATGTTGTATTTTACAATTAATATCTGATATCATCTTATAAACAAATTGCCTAGTCTCCACTGTGTGTATTTCAGATGAGTAGTCTATAAACGATGCAATGAGCAATGGAAATCGGCAATACCATGGTCCTGGCAGTAGTAGTCTAATGTGGATTATACCACGATTTTGCTGTGGCTAATACACAGAGATGGTCCAACTGATATATTGCAAACATATCATCAAATGCGATAGTTTTATGCATTTGCAGAAGTCTTTACAATGGGATATTGAACTCAACAGCATTTGTGTCTTTGTTTTATTTTCATTCTCATTTGAGACTCTAGTTTTTGAATTTTGGGTAATTGAATTCTCTTAAAGAGGAGAATAATAATAATACATATTTAAGAATAGTTTGCTGTCCTGGGATAGTCCATCCATTATTGCCGTCATCTCTTAGGGGACTGACATATAAAGATTAATGTTTAAGCAAATTTCTTGGAAATTTTACTTTGTCGTAGAGCTACAAAATACGAGACGGGTGTTTCGACTTGAGGCCATTTGACGTGTTATTGTCTCTTTAAAATTTAATCTCTTTGTACAATCTTTTGGACCAGGGAACAGCATGTAAGGCATTGTCGATCACCCTGCGATGTTGGAAGGTGATTGACACATCCCCTCATTGCTGGAGATTTTGGTGTTTGTCACATGCTGGAATGAATGACTGCTGGATATTCGCTTTGTAACTTCAAATCCATCTTGGTGTTTCTGTTACTGTTTTTCTTTTTCAAATATACTGTAGATTTGTTCTGTGAGAAATATAGATATAAGGTGTAGTAACCCTGGAAGTAGATGCCCTGGCAGGAGATTCTAATATATGTGCATTTTCACTTATTCATTTTAGATATTGATGAGTGTTCCTCAGACCCATGCAAGAATGGTGGAACATGTTATGATGGTATCAATGGTTATACATGTACGTGTGTCGGAGGATGGGATGGCATTCACTGTGATATTGGTAAGTCTGCACTGAGAACTGAAGGAATGTTGTTTATGTTTATAATGCATGTCAGCTGATGTTTACTATATTGCAGTGCTACTGACTTATATTCATATCAAACAAGTGCTCTGATATCTACAAATGAAACCTTTAAAACAGGCAACGTGCTTCAAGATTTGTCTTATATGGTTCAGTGTTTCCATCAATGATTGAGTTTCATACCCTAGTCAAAATTGAGGAATTTTATAGTTTTCGAAAAGAGGCTTATAGTCGTTTATCTCCATCTCTTCTCATCAGTTATTTTAATGATTACTCACCTGGTACCCTTTGTATTAAAGATCATGTAATATTGACACGATGTCATATTACAAGACTTAAACTTTCCTTTTTGTTCGATTATGTTATTTGACCAGAATGAGTTTCCTGTCAATGTCCTCTGACAGTTGAGCAAATTCTTTTAGATTGTACTCATTCTGTTGACATCAGACTGCGACATTATAATGTACCATCTTTGATAGAACTGTTACAACATCAATTCTCCCCATGAACCAATACTATAAAACCTTTTACAATTGTATTTTCTAAAATTGTATGTTCTGTCATCAGCATTTTAAAAGATAAGACTATTTGCCTAATGGCAAATTGTCATATCTTTGAGAATGCTAATGGTTCATTTCAACCTACTTAAAGATATAGCTGGAAAATACAATTGTAAAAGTTTTATAATATCGGCCCCAGGTCTGTTTTTCCCAAAGAAATCAACCATTTTTAAAGCAATACAAGGTGTAAATGAAGTAAATATTATTACTTACTGAATATATTGTTATTTTTAATAAATTGAATGATTTTAAAGTACACTGATATTTGATGTACCTGAGAAATTAGGGCAGGGGGAAATCTAAAGTCTCAATGCTCCC
Organism: Pictodentalium vernedei; assembly: GCA_031216915.1. Taxonomy (NCBI): domain Eukaryota; kingdom Metazoa; phylum Mollusca; class Scaphopoda; order Dentaliida; family Dentaliidae; genus Pictodentalium; species Pictodentalium vernedei. The sequence goes on along the minus strand of CM062296.1, from coordinate 134,878,424 downwards.
TTATTTCAAACCAGAAACTAAGCTAATGTCACTCACATTAAAGGTACCAAGGTCCTCATTCATATCGTTGTATGCAAAGAAACCTAAGTTAAAAAATGTAGTTCACCAGAGTCATAACATCATCAAAACTATGCTCTGCATTTTCTGAACAATTTTCTTTTCCTCAGTTTTCCATGTATGCTGAATGTTATAGGTTCTGCACATTTACACATATAATAAATAGGAAAACTAGAAAAACAATATTTTGGTTTATTATACTACTGTCCATGGGCTTTACTCCACACTTTCAAAGGTACCCTCAAGTCTGACCTAACTGTGGCATTGGACATAGGAGAAATACAAAGTCACAGAGCTCTTTCACTTGTACAGACAGCTTTACCATGACCACCCCCACCCCGCACACATGCAACTTAATTGTAATGAAAGCTTCTTTCATCTGACACCAAGCAACGATCTTTATTACAAACAGTTGATGCACATCCTTAACAAAACTTTAAGTCTTCGCTCCTTTTGGGTTAATTTAAATGTCAGTGTCTGAATCATTGTCCACTTTCTGTAGAGACATGAAGACCTGGAATCTTGGCCTACATTTGTCACCAATTTACTGAGGAAACAGTTCTGAAATTTCCTACACATATTTATGATTATTTGCCATTGGGTACCTTTATTTTTTTCTTATTAAATTGAGACACCTGATGCGAGTGATGTCCCTTTTCTGATATTTACTACCCCTTTTATTTTCAACCTCATTTTGAGCCTTAGCTGTTCGAAAGTGTGGGAGAATAATCTTATCTAAAAATGTCATTCTGTGCAAGAAAATTCTCAACTGTTATGGTTGAAATGTAGGGTGACGTCACAGGAACAAAATCTAAATTTTTGTTCTTTTTCTAAAATTAATGTATAGTAGACCTATACAAAACAAGGACAAAAAATTGAAAAAACCAAAGAAACAAATAACGTTCACCATCAAATATGAAAAACGGCCCGTTAAAATATTTCCGTTATATTGTCATAGCAATCAATAATGTAGTAGGTTGTGAAGTGTGTCAACAGGAATTGAGGGTATTGCACACCAGTATCTGCAGGTCCCCAAACCATCTTGTATTTTATAATTAATATCTGATATCATCTTATAAACAAATTGCCTAGACTCCACTGTGTGCATTTCAGATGAGTAGTCTATAAACGCTGCAATGAGCAATGGAAATTGGCAATACCATGGTCTGCAATCAGTAATGGAAATCAGTAATACCATGGTCCTGGCAGTAGTAGTCTAATGTGGATTATACCACGATGTTGCTGTGGCTAATACACAGAGATGGTCCAACTAATATATTGCAAACATATCAGCACATGCGATAGTTTTATGCATTTGCAGAAGTCTTTACAATGGGATATTGAACTCAACAGCATTTGTGTCTTTGTTTTATTTTCATTCTCATTTGAGACTCGAGTTTTTGAATTTTGGGGACTTGAATACTCTTAAAGACGAGAATAATAATAATAATACATATTTAAGAATAGTTTGCTGTCCTGGGATAGTCCATCCATTATTGCCGTCATCTCTTCGGGGACTGACATATAAAGATTAATGTTTAAGCAAATTTCTTGGAAATTTTACTTTGTCATAGAGCTACAACATATGAGACGGGTGTTTTGACTTGAGGCCATTTGACATGTTACTGTCTCTTTAAAATTTAATCTCTTTGTACAATCTTTTGGACCAGGGAACAGCATGTAAGGCATTGTCGATCCCCCTGTGATGTTGGAAGGTGATTGACACATCCCCCTCGTTGCTGAAGATTTTGGTGTTGGTCACATGCTGCAATGAATGACTGCTGGATATTTGCTTTGTGGCTTCAAATCCATCTTGTTGTTTCTCTTACTGTTTTTCTTTTGCAAATATACTGTAGATTTGTTCTGTGAGTAACATAGATATAAGGTGTAGTAACCCTGGAAGTAGATGCCTTGGCAAGAGATTCTAATATATATGCATTTTCACTTATTCATTTTAGATATCGATGAATGTTCCTCAGACCCATGCAAGAATGGTGGAACATGTTATGATGGTGTCAATGGTTATACATGTACGTGTGTCGATGGATGGGAAGGCATTCACTGTGATATTGGTAAGTCTGCACTGAGAACTGAAGGAATATTGTTTATGTTTATAATGCATGTCAGCTGATGTTTACTATATTGCAGTGCTACTGACTTATATTCATATCAAACAAGTGCTCCGATATCTACAAATGAAACCTTTAAAACAGGCAACGTGCTTCGAGATTTGTCTCATATGGTTCAGTGTTTCCATCAATGATTGAGTTTCATACCGTAGTCAAAATGGAGGAATTTTATAGTATTAGAAAATGGGTATATCTCCATCTCTTCTCATCAGTTATTTTAATGATTACTCACCTGGTAACCTTTGTATTAAAGATCATGTAATATTGACACGATGTCATATTAGTCATACAAGACTTAAACTTTCCTTTTTGTTCGATTATGTTATTTGACCAGAATGAGTTTCCTGTCAATGTCCTCTGACAGTTGAGCAAATTCTTTTAGATTGTACTCATTCTGTTGACATCAGACTGCGACATTATAATGTACCGTCTTTGATAGAACTGTTACAACATCAATTCTCCCCATGAACCAATACTATAAAACCTTTTACAATTGTATTTTCTAAAATTGTATGTTCTGTCATCAGCATTTTAAAAGATAAGACTATTTGCCTAATGGCAAATTGTCATATCTTTGAAAATACTAATGGTTCATTTCAACCTATTTAAAGATATAGCTGGAAAATACAATTGTAAAAGTTTTATAATATCGGCCCCAGGTCTGTTTTTCCCAAAGAAATCAACCATTTTTAAAGCAATACAAGGTGTAAATGAAGTAAATATTATTACTTACTGAATATATTGTTATTTTTAATAAATTGAATGATTTTAAAGTACACTGATATTTGATGTACCTGAGAAATTAGGGCAGGGGGAAATCTAAAGTCTCAATGCTCCCTTATTTCAAACCAGAAACTAAGCTAATGTCACTCACAGTAAAGGTACCAAGGTCCTCTTTCATATCGTTGTATGCAAAGAAACCTAAGTTAAAAAATGTAGTTCACCAGAGTCATAACATCATCAAAACTATGCACTGCATTTTCTGAACAATTTTCTTTTCCTCAGTTTTCCATGTATGCTGAATGTTATAGGTTCTGCACATTTACACATATAATAAATAGGAAAACTAGAAAAACAATATTTTGGTTTATTATATTACTGTCCATGGGCTTTACTCCACACTTTCAAAGGTACCCTCAAGTCTGACCTAACTGTGGCATTGGGCATAGCAGAAATACAATGTCACAGAGCTCTCTCACTTGTACAGACAGCTTTACCATGACCACCCCCACCCCGCACACATGCAACTTAAATGTAACGAGAGCCTCTTTCAGCTGACACCAAGCAACGATCTTTATTACAAACAGTTCATGCACATTCTTAACAAAACTTTAAGTCTTCGCTCCTTTTGGGTTAATTTAAATGTCAGTGTCTGAATCATTGTCCACTTTCTGTAGAGACCTGAAGACCGGGAATTTTGGCCAACATTTGTCACTAATTTACTGAGGAAATAGTTCTGAAACTTCCGACACATATTTATGATTATTTGCCATTGGGCACCTTTATTGTTTACTCATTGAATTGAGACACCTGATGCCAGTGATGTTCCATTGATGATATTTACTACGCCTTTTATTTTCAACCTCATTTTGAGCCTTAGTTGTTCGAAAGTGTGGGAAGATAATCCCTCAAAAATCTTATCTAGAAATGTCATGCTGTCCAAGAAAATTCTCAACAGTTATGGTTGAAATGTAGGGTGATGTTACTGGAACAAAATTTTAATTTTTGTTTTTTTTCTAAAATTAATGTATAGTGGAGTTATACAAAACAAGGACAAAAAAATCTAATATACCAACGAAACAAATAACGTTCACCACCAAATACGAAAAAAGTCCTGTCAAAATATTTCCATTATATTGTCATAGCAATGGATAATATAGTAGGTTGTGAAATGTGCCAACAGGAATTGAGGTTATTGGCACACCAGTATCTGCAGGTCCCCAAACCATGTTGTATTTTACAATTAATATCTGATATCATCTTATAAACAAATTGCCTAGTCTCCACTGTGTGTATTTCAGATGAGTAGTCTATAAACGATGCAATGAGCAATGGAAATCGGCAATACCATGGTCCTGGCAGTAGTAGTCTAATGTGGATTATACCACGATTTTGCTGTGGCTAATACACAGAGATGGTCCAACTGATATATTGCAAACATATCATCAAATGCGATAGTTTTATGCATTTGCAGAAGTCTTTACAATGGGATATTGAACTCAACAGCATTTGTGTCTTTGTTTTATTTTCATTCTCATTTGAGACTCTAGTTTTTGAATTTTGGGTAATTGAATTCTCTTAAAGAGGAGAATAATAATAATACATATTTAAGAATAGTTTGCTGTCCTGGGATAGTCCATCCATTATTGCCGTCATCTCTTAGGGGACTGACATATAAAGATTAATGTTTAAGCAAATTTCTTGGAAATTTTACTTTGTCGTAGAGCTACAAAATACGAGACGGGTGTTTCGACTTGAGGCCATTTGACGTGTTATTGTCTCTTTAAAATTTAATCTCTTTGTACAATCTTTTGGACCAGGGAACAGCATGTAAGGCATTGTCGATCACCCTGCGATGTTGGAAGGTGATTGACACATCCCCTCATTGCTGGAGATTTTGGTGTTTGTCACATGCTGGAATGAATGACTGCTGGATATTCGCTTTGTAACTTCAAATCCATCTTGGTGTTTCTGTTACTGTTTTTCTTTTTCAAATATACTGTAGATTTGTTCTGTGAGAAATATAGATATAAGGTGTAGTAACCCTGGAAGTAGATGCCCTGGCAAGAGATTCTAATATATGTGCATTTTCACTTATTCATTTTAGATATTGATGAGTGTTCCTCAGACCCATGCAAGAATGGTGGAACATGTTATGATGGTATCAATGGTTATACATGTACGTGTGTCGGAGGATGGGATGGCATTCACTGTGATATTGGTAAGTCTGCACTGAGAACTGAAGGAATGTTGTTTATGTTTATAATGCATGTCAGCTGATGTTTACTATATTGCAGTGCTACTGACTTATATTCATATCAAACAAGTGCTCTGATATCTACAAATGAAACCTTTAAAACAGGCAACGTGCTTCAAGATTTGTCTTATATGGTTCAGTGTTTCCATCAATGATTGAGTTTCATACCCTAGTCAAAATTGAGGAATTTTATAGTTTTCGAAAAGAGGCTTATAGTCGTTTATCTCCATCTCTTCTCATCAGTTATTTTAATGATTACTCACCTGGTACCCTTTGTATTAAAGATCATGTAATATTGACACGATGTCATATTACAAGACTTAAACTTTCCTTTTTGTTCGATTATGTTATTTGACCAGAATGAGTTTCCTGTCAATGTCCTCTGACAGTTGAGCAAATTCTTTTAGATTGTACTCATTCTGTTGACATCAGACTGCGACATTATAATGTACCATCTTTGATAGAACTGTTACAACATCAATTCTCCCCATGAACCAATACTATAAAACCTTTTACAATTGTATTTTCTAAAATTGTATGTTCTGTCATCAGCATTTTAAAAGATAAGACTATTTGCCTAATGGCAAATTGTCATATCTTTGAGAATGCTAATGGTTCATTTCAACCTACTTAAAGATATAGCTGGAAAATACAATTGTAAAAGTTTTATAATATCGGCCCCAGGTCTGTTTTTCCCAAAGAAATCAACCATTTTTAAAGCAATACAAGGTGTAAATGAAGTAAATATTATTACTTACTGAATATATTGTTATTTTTAATAAATTGAATGATTTTAAAGTACACTGATATTTGATGTACCTGAGAAATTAGGGCAGGGGGAAATCTAAAGTCTCAATGCTCCCTTATTTCAAACCAGAAACTAAGCTAATGTCACTCACATTAAAGGTACCAAGGTCCTCATTCATATCGTTGTATGCAAAGAAACCTAAGTTAAAAAATGTAGTTCACCAGAGTCATAACATCATCAAAACTATGCTCTGCATTTTCTGAACAATTTTCTTTTCCTCAGTTTTCCATGTATGCTGAATGTTATAGGTTCTGCACATTTACACATATAATAAATAGGAAAACTAGAAAAACAATATTTTGGTTTATTATACTACTGTCCATGGGCTTTACTCCACACTTTCAAAGGTACCCTCAAGTCTGACCTAACTGTGGCATTGGACATAGGAGAAATACAAAGTCACAGAGCTCTTTCACTTGTACAGACAGCTTTACCATGACCACCCCCACCCCGCACACATGCAACTTAATTGTAATGAAAGCTTCTTTCATCTGACACCAAGCAACGATCTTTATTACAAACAGTTGATGCACATCCTTAACAAAACTTTAAGTCTTCGCTACTTTTGGGTTAATTTAAATGTCAGTGTCTGAATCATTGTCCACTTTCTGTAGAGACCTGAAGACCGGGAATTTTGGCCAACATTTGTCACCAATTTACTGAGGAAACAGTTCTGAAATTTCCTACACATATTTATGATTATTTACCATTGGGTACCTTTATTTTTTTCTTATTAAATTGAGACACCTGATGCCTGTGATGTCCCTTTTCTGATATTTACTACCCCTTTTATTTTCAACCTCATTTTGAGCCTTAGCTGTTCGAAAGTGTGGGAAAATAATCTTATCTAAAAATGTCATGCTGTGCAAGAAAATTCTCAACTATTATGGTTGAAATGTAGGGTGACGTCACCGGAACAAAATCTAAATTTTTGTTCTTTTTCTAAAATTAATGTATAGTAGACCTATACAAAACAAGGACAAAAAATTGAAAAAACCAAAGAAACAAATAACGTTCACCATCAAATATGAAAAACGTCCCGTTAAAATATTTCCATTATATTGTCATAGCAATCAATAATGTAGTAGGTTGTGAAGTGTGCCAACAGGAATTGAGGGTATTGCACACCAGTATCTGCAGGTCCCCAAACCATCTTGTATTTTATAATTAATATCTGATATCATCTTATAAACAAATTGCCTAGACTCCACTGTGTGCATTTCAGATGAGTAGTCTATAAACGCTGCAATGAGCAATGGAAATCAGCAATACCATGGTCTGCAATCAGTAATGGAAATCAGTAATACCATGGTCCTGGCAGTAGTAGTCTAATGTGGATTATACCACGATGTTGCTGTGGCTAATACACAGAGATGGTCCAACTAATATATTGCAAACATATCAGCACATGCGATAGTTTTATGCATTTGCAGAAGTCTTTACAATGGGATATTGAACTCAACAGCATTTGTGTCTTTGTTTTATTTTCATTTTCATTTGAGACTCGAGTTTTTGAATTTTGGGGAATTGAATACTCTTAAAGACGAGAATAATAATAATAATACATATTTAAGAATAGTTCGCGGTCCTGGGATAGTCCATCCATTATTGCCGTCATCTCTTCAGGGACTGACATCTAAAGATTAATGTTTAAGCAAATTTCTTGGAAATTTTACTTTGTCATAGAGCTACAACATATGAGACGGGTGTTTTGACTTGAGGCCATTTGACGTGTTACTGTCTCTTTAAAATTTAATCTCTTTGTACAATCTTTTGGACCAGGGAACAGCATGTAAGGCATTGTCGATCCCCCTGTGATGTTGGAAGGTGATTGACACATCCCCCTCGTTGCTGAAGATTTTGGTGTTGGTCACATGCTGCAATGAATGACTGCTGGATATTTGCTTTGTGGCTTCAAATCCATCTTGTTGTTTCTGTTACTGTTTTTCTTTTGCAAATATACTGTAGATTTGTTCTGTGAGTAACATAGATATAAGGTGTAGTAACCCTGGAAGTAGATGCCTTGGCAAGAGATTCTAATATATATGCATTTTCACTTATTCATTTTAGATATCGATGAATGTTCCTCAGACCCATGCAAGAATGGTGGAACATGTTATGATGGTGTCAATGGTTATATATGTACGTGTGTCGATGGATGGGAAGGCGTTCACTGTGATATTGGTAAGTCTGCACTGAGAACTGAAGGAATATTGTTTATGTTTATAATGCATGTCAGCTGATGTTTACTATATTGCAGTGCTCCTGACTTATATTCATATCAAACAAGTGCTCCGATATCTACAAATGAAACCTTTAAAACAGGCAACATGCTTCGAGATTTTTCTCATATGGTTCAGTGTTTCCATCAATGATTGAGTTTCATACACTAGTCAAAATGGAGGAATTTTATAGTATTAGAAAATGGGTTTATCTCCATCTCTTCTCATCAGTTATTTTAATGATTACTCACCTGGTAACCTTTGTATTAAAGATCATGTAATATTGACACGATGTCATATTAGTCATACAAGACTTAAACTTTCCTTTTCGTTCCATTATGTTATTTGACCAGAATGAGTTCCCTGTGAATGTCCTCTGACAGTTGAGCAAATTCTTTTAGATTGTACTCATTCTGTTGACATCAGACTGCGACATTATAATGTACTGTCTTTGATAGAACTGTTACAACATCGATTCTCCCCATGAACGAATAATATAAAATGTTTTACAATTGTATTTTCTAAAATTGTATGTTCTGTCATCAGCATTTTAAAAGATAAGACTATTTGCCTAATGGCAAATTGTCATATCTTTGAAAATGCTAATGGTTCATTTCAACCGATTTAAGGACATAGCTGGAAAATTCAATTGTAAAAGTGTTATAATATCGGTCCCAGGTCTGTTTTTCCCAAAGAAATCAACCCTTTTTAAAGCAATACAAGGTGTAAATGAAGTAAATATTATTACTTACTGAATATATTGTTATTTTTAATAAATTGAATGATTTTAAAGTACACTGATATTTGATGTACCTGAGAAATTAGGGCAGGGGGAAATCTAAAGTCTCAATGCTCCCTTATTTCAAACCAGAAACTAAGCTAATGTCACTCACATTAAAGGTACCAAGGTCCTCTTTCATATTGTTACATGCAAAGATACCTAAGTGAAAAAATGTAGTTCTCCAGAGTCATAACATCATCAAACCTATGCTCTGCATTTTCTTAACAATTTTCTTTTTCTCAGTTTTCCATGTATGCTGAATGTTATAGTTTCTGCGCATTTGCACATATAATAAATAGGAAAACTAGAAAAAACAATATTTTGGTTTATTGTATTACTGTCCATGGGCTTTACTCCACACATTCAAAGGTACCCTCAAGTCTGACCTAACTGTGGCATTGGACATAGGAGAAATACAAAGTCACAGAGCTCTTTCACTTGTACAGACAGCTTTACCATGACCACCCCCACCCCGCTCACATGCAACTTAATTGTAATGAAAGCTTCTTTCAGCTGACACCAAGCAACGATCTTTATTACAAACAGTTCATGCTCATCCTTAACAAAACTTTAAGTCTTCGCTTCTTTTGGGTTAATTTAAATGTCAGTGTCTGAATCATTGTCCACTTTCTGTAGAGACCTGAAGACCTGGAATCTTGGCCAACATTTGTCACCGATTTACTGAGGAAACAGTTCTGAAACTTCCTACACATATTTATGATTATTTGCCATTGGGCACCTTTATTGTTTTTTTATTAAATTGAGACACCTGATGCGAGTGATGTCCCTTTTATGATATTTACTACGCCTTTTATTTTCAACCTCATTTTGAGCCTTAGTTGTTCGAAAGTGTGGGAAGATAATCCCTCAAAAATCTTATCTAAAAATGTCATGCTGTCCAGGAAAATTCTCAACTGTTATGGTTGAAATGTAGGATTATGTTACTGGAACAAAATTTAAATTTTTGTTTTTTTTCTAAAATTAATGTATCGTAGAGTTATACAAAACAAGGACAAAAAAATCTAATATACCATCTAAAAATGTCATGCTGTCCAAGAAAATTTTCAACTGTTATGGTTGAAATGTAGGGTGACATTACAGGAACAAAATTTAACTTTTTGTTTTTTTTTTTAAATTAATGTATAGTAGAGTTATACAAAACAAGGACAAAAAAATCTAATATACCAACGAAACAAATAACGTTCACCACCAAATACGAAAAAAGTCCTGTCAAAATATTTCCATTATATTGTCATAGCAATGGATAATATAGTAGGTTGTGAAATGTGCCAACAGGAATTGAGGTTATTGGCTCACCAGTATCTGCAGGTCCCCAAACCATGTTGTATTTTACAACTAATATCTGATATCATCTTATAAACAAATTGCCTAGTCTCCACTGTGTGCATTTCAGATGAGTAGTCTATAAACGATGCAATGAGCAATGGAAATCGGCAATACCATGGTCGTGGCAGTAGTAGTCTAATGTGGATTATACCACGATTTTGCTGTGGCTAATACACAGAGATGGTCCAACTGATATATTGCAAACATATCATCAAATGCGATAGTTTTATGCATTTGCAGAAGTCTTTACAATGGGATATTGAACTCAACAGCATTTGTGTCTTTGTTTTATTTTCATTCTCATTTGAGACTCTAGTTTTTGAATTTTGGGTAATTGAATTCTCTTAAAGAGGAGAATAATAATAATACATATTTAAGAATAGTTTGCTGTCCTGGAATAGTCCATCCATTATTGCCGTCATCTCTTAGGGGACTGACATATAAAGATTAATGTTTAAGCAAATTTCTTGGAAATTTTACTTTGTCGTAGAGCTCCAAAATACGAGACGGGTGTTTCGACTTGAGGCCATTTGACGTGTTATTGTCTCTTTAAAATTTAATCTCTTTGTACAATCTTTTGGACCAGGGAACAGCATGTAAGGCATTGTCGATCGCCCTGCGATGTTGGAAGGTGATTGACACATCCCCTCATTGCTGGAGATTTTGGTGTTTGTCACATGCTGGAATGAATGACTGCTGGATATTCGCTTTGTAACTTCAAATCCATCTTGGTGTTTCTGTTACTGTTTTTCTTTTTCAAATATACTGTAGATTTGTTCTGTGAGAAATATAGATATAAGGTGTAGTAACCCTGGAAGTAGATGCCCTGGCAAGAGATTCTAATATATGTGCATTTTCACTTATTCGTTTTAGATATTGATGAGTGTTCCTCAGACCCATGCAAGAATGGTGGAACATGTTATGATGGTATCAATGGTTATACATGTACGTGTGTCGGAGGATGGGATGGCATTCACTGTGATATTGGTAAGTCTGCACTGAGAACTGAAGGAATGTTGTTTATGTTTATAATGCATGTCAGCTGATGTTTACTATATTGCAGTGCTACTGACTTATATTCATATCAAACAAGTGCTCTAATATCTACAAATGAAACCTTTAAAACAGGCAACGTGCTTCAAGATTTGTCTTATATGGTTTAGTGTTTCCATCAATGATTGAGTTTCATACCCTAGTCAAAATTGAGGAATTTTATAGTTTTCGAAAAGAGGCTTATAGTCGTTTATCTCCATCTCTTCTCATCAGTTATTTTAATGATTACTCACCTGGTACCCTTTGTATTAAAGATCATGTAATATTGACACGATGTCATATTACAAGACTTAAACTTTCCTTTTTGTTCGATTATGTTATTTGACCAGAATGAGTTTCCTGTCAATGTCCTCTGACAGTTGAGCAAATTCTTTTAGATTGTACTCATTCTGTTGACATCAGACTGCGACATTATAATGTACCATCGTTGATAGAACTGTTACAACATCAATTCTCCCCATGAACCAATACTATAAAACCTTTTACAATTGTATTTTCTAAAATTGTATGTTCTGTCATCAGCATTTTAAAAGATAAGACTATTTGCCTAATGGCAAATTGTCATATCTTTGAGAATGCTAATGGTTTATTTCAACCTACTTAAAGATATAGCTGGAAAATACAATTGTAAAAGTTTTATAATATCGGCCCCAGGTCTGTTTTTCCCAAAGAAATCAACCATTTTTAAAGCAATACAAGGTGTAAATGAAGTAAATATTGTTACTTACTGAATATATTGTTATTTTTAATAAATTGAATGATTTTAAAGTACACTGATATTTGATGTACCTGAGAAATTAGGGCAGGGGGAAATCTAAAGTCTCAATGCACCCTTATTTCAAACCAGAAACTAAGCTAATGTCACTCACATTAAAAGTACCAAGGTCCTCCTTCATATCGTTGTATGCAAAGAAACCTAAGTTAAAAAATGTAGTTCACCAGAGTCATAACATCATCAAAACTATGCTCTGCATTTTCTGAACAATTTTCTTTTTGTCAGTTTTCCATGTATGCTGAATGTTATAGGTTCTGCACATTTACACATATAATAAATAGGAAAACTAGAAAAACAATATTTTGGTTTATTATACTACTGTCCATGGGCTTTACTCCACACTTTCAAAGGTACCCTCAAGTCTGACCTAACTGTGGCATTGGACATAGGAGAAATACAAAGTCACAGAGCTCTTTCACTTGTACAGACGGCTTGACCATGACCACCCCCACCCCACACACATGCAACTTAATTGTAATGAAAGCTTCTTTCATCTGACACCAAGCAACGATCTTTATTACAAACAGTTGATGCACATCCTTAACAAAACTTTAAGTCTTCGCTCCTTTTGGGTTAATTTAAATGTCAGTGTCTGAATCATTGTCCACTTTCTGTAGAGACATGAAGACCTGGAATCTTGGCCAACATTTGTCACCAATTTACTGAGGAAACAGTTCTGAAATTTCCTACACATATTTATGATTATTTGCCATTGGGTACCTTTATTTTTTTCTTATTAAATTGAGACACCTGATGCCTGTGATGTCCCTTTTCTGATATTTACTACCCCTTTTATTTTCAACCTCATTTTGAGCCTTAGCTGTTCGAAAGTGTGGGAGAATAATCTTATCTAAAAATGTCATTCTGTGCAAGAAAATTCTCAACTGTTATGGTTGAAATGTAGGGTGACGTCACAGGAACAAAATCTAAATTTTTGTTCTTTTTCTAAAATTAATGTATAGTAGACCTATACAAAACAAGGACAAAAAATTGAAAAAACCAAAGAAACAAATAACGTTCACCATCAAATATGAAAAACGGCCCGTTAAAATATTTCCGTTATATTGTCATAGCAATCAATAATGTAGTAGGTTGTGAAGTGTGTCAACAGGAATTGAGGGTATTGCACACCAGTATCTGCAGGTCCCCAAACCATCTTGTATTTTATAATTAATATCTGATATCATCTTATAAACAAATTGCCTAGACTCCACTGTGTGCATTTCAGATGAGTAGTCTATAAACGCTGCAATGAGCAATGGAAATTGGCAATACCATGGTCTGCAATCAGTAATGGAAATCAGTAATACCATGGTCCTGGCAGTAGTAGTCTAATGTGGATTATACCACGATGTTGCTGTGGCTAATACACAGAGATGGTCCAACTAATATATTGCAAACATATCAGCACATGCGATAGTTTTATGCATTTGCAGAAGTCTTTACAATGGGATATTGAACTCAACAGCATTTGTGTCTTTGTTTTATTTTCATTCTCATTTGAGACTCGAGTTTTTGAATTTTGGGGACTTGAATACTCTTAAAGACGAGAATAATAATAATAATACATATTTAAGAATAGTTTGCTGTCCTGGGATAGTCCATCCATTATTGCCGTCATCTCTTCGGGGACTGACATATAAAGATTAATGTTTAAGCAAATTTCTTGGAAATTTTACTTTGTCATAGAGCTACAACATATGAGACGGGTGTTTTGACTTGAGGCCATTTGACATGTTACTGTCTCTTTAAAATTTAATCTCTTTGTACAATCTTTTGGACCAGGGAACAGCATGTAAGGCATTGTCGATCCCCCTGTGATGTTGGAAGGTGATTGACACATCCCCCTCGTTGCTGAAGATTTTGGTGTTGGTCACATGCTGCAATGAATGACTGCTGGATATTTGCTTTGTGGCTTCAAATCCATCTTGTTGTTTCTGTTACTGTTTTTCTTTTGCAAATATACTGTAGATTTGTTCTGTGAGTAACATAGATATAAGGTGTAGTAACCCTGGAAGTAGATGCCTTGGCAAGAGATTCTAATATATATGCATTTTCACTTATTCATTTTAGATATCGATGAATGTTCCTCAGACCCATGCAAGAATGGTGGAACATGTTATGATGGTATCAATGGTTATACATGTACGTGTGTCGATGGATGGGAAGGCGTTCACTGTGATATTGGTAAGTCTGCACTGAGAACTGAAGGAATATTGTTTATGTTTATAATGCATGTCAGCTGATGTTTACTATATTGCAGTGCTACTGACTTATATTCATATCAAACAAGTGCTCCAATATCTACAAATGAAACCTTTAAAACAGGCAACGTGCTTCGAGATTTGTCTCATATGGTTCAGTGTTTCCATCAATGATTGAGTTTCATACCCTAGTCAAAATGGAGGAATTTTATAGTATTAGAAAATGGGTATATCTCCATCTCTTCTCATCAGTTATTTTAATGATTACTCACCTGGTAACCTTTGTATTAAAGATCATGTAATATTGACACGATGTCATATTAGTGATACAAGACTTAAACTTTCCTTTTTGTTCGATTATGTTATTTGACCAGAATGAGTTTCCTGTCAATGTCCTCTGACAGTTGAGCAAATTCTTTTAGATTGTACTCATTCTGTTGACATCAGACTGCGACATTATAATGTACCGTCTTTGATAGAACTGTTACAACATCAATTCTCCCCATGAACCAATACTATAAAACCTTTTACAATTGTATTTTCTAAAATTGTATGTTCTGTCATCAGCATTTTAAAAGATAAGACTATTTGCCTAATGGCAAATTGTCATATCTTTGAAAATGCTAATGGTTCATTTCAACCTATTTAAAGATATAGCTGGAAAATACAATTGTAAAAGTTTTATAATATCGGCCCCAGGTCTGTTTTTCCCAAAGAAATCAACCATTTTTAAAGCAATACAAGGTGTAAATGAAGTAAATATTATTACTTACTGAATATATTGTTATTTTTAATAAATTGAATGATTTTAAAGTACACTGATATTTGATGTACCTGAGAAATTAGGGCAGGGGGAAATCTAAAGTCTCAATGCTCCCTTATTTCAAACCAGAAACTAAGCTAATGTCACTCACAGTAAAGGTACCAAGGTCCTCTTTCATATCGTTGTATGCAAAGAAACCTAAGTTAAAAAATGTAGTTCACCAGAGTCATAACATCATCAAAACTATGCACTGCATTTTCTGAACAATTTTCTTTTCCTCAGTTTTCCATGTATGCTGAATGTTATAGGTTCTGCACATTTACACATATAATAAATAGGAAAACTAGAAAAACAATATTTTGGTTTATTATATTACTGTCCATGGGCTTTACTCCACACTTTCAAAGGTACCCTCAAGTCTGACCTAACTGTGGCATTGGGCATAGCAGAAATACAATGTCACAGAGCTCTCTCACTTGTACAGACAGCTTTACCATGACCACCCCCACCCCGCACACATGCAACTTAAATGTAACGAGAGCCTCTTTCAGCTGACACCAAGCAACGATCTTTATTACAAACAGTTCATGCACATTCTTAACAAAACTTTAAGTCTTCGCTCCTTTTGGGTTAATTTAAATGTCAGTGTCTGAATCATTGTCCACTTTCTGTAGAGACCTGAAGACCGGGAATTTTGGCCAACATTTGTCACTAATTTACTGAGGAAATAGTTCTGAAACTTCCGACACATATTTATGATTATTTGCCATTGGGCACCTTTATTGTTTACTCATTGAATTGAGACACCTGATGCCAGTGATGTTCCATTGATGATATTTACTACGCCTTTTATTTTCAACCTCATTTTGAGCCTTAGTTGTTCGAAAGTGTGGGAAGATAATCCCTCAAAAATCTTATCTAGAAATGTCATGCTGTCCAAGAAAATTCTCAACAGTTATGGTTGAAATGTAGGGTGATGTTACTGGAACAAAATTTTAATTTTTGTTTTTTTTCTAAAATTAATGTATAGTGGAGTTATACAAAACAAGGACAAAAAAATCTAATATACCAACGAAACAAATAACGTTCACCACCAAATACGAAAAAAGTCCTGTCAAAATATTTCCATTATATTGTCATAGCAATGGATAATATAGTAGGTTGTGAAATGTGCCAACAGGAATTGAGGTTATTGGCACACCAGTATCTGCAGGTCCCCAAACCATGTTGTATTTTACAATTAATATCTGATATCATCTTATAAACAAATTGCCTAGTCTCCACTGTGTGCATTTCAGATGAGTAGTCTATAAACGATGCAATGAGCAATGGAAATCGGCAATACCATGGTCCTGGCAGTAGTAGTCTAATGTGGATTATACCACGATTTTGCTGTGGCTAATACACAGAGATGGTCCAACTGATATATTGCAAACATATCATCAAATGCGATAGTTTTATGCATTTGCAGAAGTCTTTACAATGGGATATTGAACTCAACAGCATTTGTGTCTTTGTTTTATTTTCATTCTCATTTGAGACTCTAGTTTTTGAATTTTGGGTAATTGAATTCTCTTAAAGAGGAGAATAATAATAATACATATTTAAGAATAGTTTGCTGTCCTGGGATAGTCCATCCATTATTGCCGTCATCTCTTAGGGGACTGACATATAAAGATTAATGTTTAAGCAAATTTCTTGGAAATTTTACTTTGTCGTAGAGCTACAAAATACGAGACGGGTGTTTCGACTTGAGGCCATTTGACGTGTTATTGTCTCTTTAAAATTTAATCTCTTTGTACAATCTTTTGGACCAGGGAACAGCATGTAAGGCATTGTCGATCACCCTGCGATGTTGGAAGGTGATTGACACATCCCCTCATTGCTGGAGATTTTGGTGTTTGTCACATGCTGGAATGAATGACTGCTGGATATTCGCTTTGTAACTTCAAATCCATCTTGGTGTTTCTGTTACTGTTTTTCTTTTTCAAATATACTGTAGATTTGTTCTGTGAGAAATATAGATATAAGGTGTAGTAACCCTGGAAGCAGATGCCCTGGCAAGAGATTCTAATATATGTGCATTTTCACTTATTCATTTTAGATATTGATGAGTGTTCCTCAGACCCATGCAAGAATGGTGGAACATGTTATGATGGTATCAATGGTTATACATGTACGTGTGTCGGAGGATGGGATGGCATTCACTGTGATATTGGTAAGTCTGCACTGAGAACTGAAGGAATGTTGTTTATGTTTATAATGCATGTCAGCTGATGTTTACTATATTGCAGTGCTACTGACTTATATTCATATCAAACAAGTGCTCTGATATCTACAAATGAAACCTTTAAAACAGGCAACGTGCTTCAAGATTTGTCTTATATGGTTCAGTGTTTCCATCAATGATTGAGTTTCATACCCTAGTCAAAATTGAGGAATTTTATAGTTTTCGAAAAGAGGCTTATAGTCGTTTATCTCCATCTCTTCTCATCAGTTATTTTAATGATTACTCACCTGGTACCCTTTGTATTAAAGATCATGTAATATTGACACGATGTCGTATTACAAGACTTAAACTTTCCTTTTTGTTCGATTATGTTATTTGACCAGAATGAGTTTCCTGTCAATGTCCTCTGACAGTTGAGCAAATTCTTTTAGATTGTACTCATTCTGTTGACATCAGACTGCGACATTATAATGTACCATCTTTGATAGAACTGTTACAACATCAATTCTCCCCATGAACCAATACTATAAAACCTTTTACAATTGTATTTTCTAAAATTGTATGTTCTGTCATCAGCATTTTAAAAGATAAGACTATTTGCCTAATGGCAAATTGTCATATCTTTGAGAATGCTAATGGTTCATTTCAACCTACTTAAAGATATAGCTGGAAAATACAATTGTAAAAGTTTTATAATATCGGCCCCAGGTCTGTTTTTCCCAAAGAAATCAACCATTTTTAAAGCAATACAAGGTGTAAATGAAGTAAATATTATTACTTACTGAATATATTGTTATTTTTAATAAATTGAATGATTTTAAAGTACACTGATATTTGATGTACCTGAGAAATTAGGGCAGGGGGAAATCTAAAGTCTCAATGCTCCCTTATTTCAAACCAGAAACTAAGCTAATGTCACTCACATTAAAGGTACCAAGGTCCTCATTCATATCGTTGTATGCAAAGAAACCTAAGTTAAAAAATGTAGTTCACCAGAGTCATAACATCATCAAAACTATGCTCTGCATTTTCTGAACAATTTTCTTTTCCTCAGTTTTCCATGTATGCTGAATGTTATAGGTTCTGCACATTTACACATATAATAAATAGGAAAACTAGAAAAACAATATTTTGGTTTATTATACTACTGTCCATGGGCTTTACTCCACACTTTCAAAGGTACCCTCAAGTCTGACCTAACTGTGGCATTGGACATAGGAGAAATACAAAGTCACAGAGCTCTTTCACTTGTACAGACAGCTTTACCATGACCACCCCCACCCCGCACACATGCAACTTAATTGTAATGAAAGCTTCTTTCATCTGACACCAAGCAACGATCTTTATTACAAACAGTTGATGCACATCCTTAACAAAACTTTAAGTCTTCGCTACTTTTGGGTTAATTTAAATGTCAGTGTCTGAATCATTGTCCACTTTCTGTAGAGACCTGAAGACCGGGAATTTTGGCCAACATTTGTCACCAATTTACTGAGGAAACAGTTCTGAAATTTCCTACACATATTTATGATTATTTACCATTGGGTACCTTTATTTTTTTCTTATGAAATTGAGACACCTGATGCCTGTGATGTCCCTTTTCTGATATTTACTACCCCTTTTATTTTCAACCTCATTTTGAGCCTTAGCTGTTCGAAAGTGTGGGAAAATAATCTTATCTAAAAATGTCATGCTGTGCAAGAAAATTCTCAACTATTATGGTTGAAATGTAGGGTGACGTCACCGGAACAAAATCTAAATTTTTGTTCTTTTTCTAAAATTAATGTATAGTAGACCTATACAAAACAAGGACAAAAAATTGAAAAAACCAAAGAAACAAATAACGTTCACCATCAAATATGAAAAACGTCCCGTTAAAATATTTCCATTATATTGTCATAGCAATCAATAATGTAGTAGGTTGTGAAGTGTGCCAACAGGAATTGAGGGTATTGCACACCAGTATCTGCAGGTCCCCAAACCATCTTGTATTTTATAATTAATATCTGATATCATCTTATAAACAAATTGCCTAGACTCCACTGTGTGCATTTCAGATGAGTAGTCTATAAACGCTGCAATGAGCAATGGAAATCAGCAATACCATGGTCTGCAATCAGTAATGGAAATCAGTAATACCATGGTCCTGGCAGTAGTAGTCTAATGTGGATTATACCACGATGTTGCTGTGGCTAATACACAGAGATGGTCCAACTAATATATTGCAAACATATCAGCACATGCGATAGTTTTATGCATTTGCAGAAGTCTTTACAATGGGATATTGAACTCAACAGCATTTGTGTCTTTGTTTTATTTTCATTTTCATTTGAGACTCGAGTTTTTGAATTTTGGGGAATTGAATACTCTTAAAGACGAGAATAATAATAATAATACATATTTAAGAATAGTTCGCGGTCCTGGGATAGTCCATCCATTATTGCCGTCATCTCTTCAGGGACTGACATCTAAAGATTAATGTTTAAGCAAATTTCTTGGAAATTTTACTTTGTCATAGAGCTACAACATATGAGACGGGTGTTTTGACTTGAGGCCATTTGACGTGTTACTGTCTCTTTAAAATTTAATCTCTTTGTACAATCTTTTGGACCAGGGAACAGCATGTAAGGCATTGTCGATCCCCCTGTGATGTTGGAAGGTGATTGACACATCCCCCTCGTTGCTGAAGATTTTGGTGTTGGTCACATGCTGCAATGAATGACTGCTGGATATTTGCTTTGTGGCTTCAAATCCATCTTGTTGTTTCTGTTACTGTTTTTCTTTTGCAAATATACTGTAGATTTGTTCTGTGAGTAACATAGATATAAGGTGTAGTAACCCTGGAAGTAGATGCCTTGGCAAGAGATTCTAATATATATGCATTTTCACTTATTCATTTTAGATATCGATGAATGTTCCTCAGACCCATGCAAGAATGGTGGAACATGTTATGATGGTGTCAATGGTTATATATGTACGTGTGTCGATGGATGGGAAGGCGTTCACTGTGATATTGGTAAGTCTGCACTGAGAACTGAAGGAATATTGTTTATGTTTATAATGCATGTCAGCTGATGTTTACTATATTGCAGTGCTACTGACTTATATTCATATCAAACAAGTGCTCCGATATCTACAAATGAAACCTTTAAAACAGGCAACATGCTTCGAGATTTTTCTCATATGGTTCAGTGTTTCCATCAATGATTGAGTTTCATACACTAGTCAAAATGGAGGAATTTTATAGTATTAGAAAATGGGTTTATCTCCATCTCTTCTCATCAGTTATTTTAATGATTACTCACCTGGTAACCTTTGTATTAAAGATCATGTAATATTGACACGATGTCATATTAGTCATACAAGACTTAAACTTTCCTTTTCGTTCCATTATGTTATTTGACCAGAATGAGTTCCCTGTGAATGTCCTCTGACAGTTGAGCAAATTCTTTTAGATTGTACTCATTCTGTTGACATCAGACTGCGACATTATAATGTACTGTCTTTGATAGAACTGTTACAACATCGATTCTCCCCATGAACGAATAATATAAAATGTTTTACAATTGTATTTTCTAAAATTGTATGTTCTGTCATCAGCATTTTAAAAGATAAGACTATTTGCCTAATGGCAAATTGTCATATCTTTGAAAATGCTAATGGTTCATTTCAACCGATTTAAGGACATAGCTGGAAAATTCAATTGTAAAAGTGTTATAATATCGGTCCCAGGTCTGTTTTTCCCAAAGAAATCAACCCTTTTTAAAGCAATACAAGGTGTAAATGAAGTAAATATTATTACTTACTGAATATATTGTTATTTTTAATAAATTGAATGATTTTAAAGTACACTGATATTTGATGTACCTGAGAAATTAGGGCAGGGGGAAATCTAAAGTCTCAATGCTCCCTTATTTCAAACCAGAAACTAAGCTAATGTCACTCACATTAAAGGTACCAAGGTCCTCTTTCATATTGTTACATGCAAAGATACCTAAGTGAAAAAATGTAGTTCTCCAGAGTCATAACATCATCAAACCTATGCTCTGCATTTTCTTAACAATTTTCTTTTTCTCAGTTTTCCATGTATGCTGAATGTTATAGTTTCTGCGCATTTGCACATATAATAAATAGGAAAACTAGAAAAAACAATATTTTGGTTTATTGTATTACTGTCCATGGGCTTTACTCCACACATTCAAAGGTACCCTCAAGTCTGACCTAACTGTGGCATTGGACATAGGAGAAATACAAAGTCACAGAGCTCTTTCACTTGTACAGACAGCTTTACCATGACCACCCCCACCCCGCTCACATGCAACTTAATTGTAATGAAAGCTTCTTTCAGCTGACACCAAGCAACGATCTTTATTACAAACAGTTCATGCTCATCCTTAACAAAACTTTAAGTCTTCGCTTCTTTTGGGTTAATTTAAATGTCAGTGTCTGAATCATTGTCCACTTTCTGTAGAGACCTGAAGACCTGGAATCTTGGCCAACATTTGTCACCGATTTACTGAGGAAACAGTTCTGAAACTTCCTACACATATTTATGATTATTTGCCATTGGGCACCTTTATTGTTTTTTTATTAAATTGAGACACCTGATGCGAGTGATGTCCCTTTTATGATATTTACTACGCCTTTTATTTTCAACCTCATTTTGAGCCTTAGTTGTTCGAAAGTGTGGGAAGATAATCCCTCAAAAATCTTATCTAAAAATGTCATGCTGTCCAGGAAAATTCTCAACTGTTATGGTTGAAATGTAGGATTATGTTACTGGAACAAAATTTAAATTTTTGTTTTTTTTCTAAAATTAATGTATCGTAGAGTTATACAAAACAAGGACAAAAAAATCTAATATACCATCTAAAAATGTCATGCTGTCCAAGAAAATTTTCAACTGTTATGGTTGAAATGTAGGGTGACATTACAGGAACAAAATTTAACTTTTTGTTTTTTTTTTTAAATTAATGTATAGTAGAGTTATACAAAACAAGGACAAAAAAATCTAATATACCAACGAAACAAATAACGTTCACCACCAAATACGAAAAAAGTCCTGTCAAAATATTTCCATTATATTGTCATAGCAATGGATAATATAGTAGGTTGTGAAATGTGCCAACAGGAATTGAGGTTATTGGCTCACCAGTATCTGCAGGTCCCCAAACCATGTTGTATTTTACAACTAATATCTGATATCATCTTATAAACAAATTGCCTAGTCTCCACTGTGTGCATTTCAGATGAGTAGTCTATAAACGATGCAATGAGCAATGGAAATCGGCAATACCATGGTCGTGGCAGTAGTAGTCTAATGTGGATTATACCACGATTTTGCTGTGGCTAATACACAGAGATGGTCCAACTGATATATTGCAAACATATCATCAAATGCGATAGTTTTATGCATTTGCAGAAGTCTTTACAATGGGATATTGAACTCAACAGCATTTGTGTCTTTGTTTTATTTTCATTCTCATTTGAGACTCTAGTTTTTGAATTTTGGGTAATTGAATTCTCTTAAAGAGGAGAATAATAATAATACATATTTAAGAATAGTTTGCTGTCCTGGAATAGTCCATCCATTATTGCCGTCATCTCTTAGGGGACTGACATATAAAGATTAATGTTTAAGCAAATTTCTTGGAAATTTTACTTTGTCGTAGAGCTACAAAATACGAGACGGGTGTTTCGACTTGAGGCCATTTGACGTGTTATTGTCTCTTTAAAATTTAATCTCTTTGTACAATCTTTTGGACCAGGGAACAGCATGTAAGGCATTGTCGATCGCCCTGCGATGTTGGAAGGTGATTGACACATCCCCTCATTGCTGGAGATTTTGGTGTTTGTCACATGCTGGAATGAATGACTGCTGGATATTCGCTTTGTAACTTCAAATCCATCTTGGTGTTTCTGTTACTGTTTTTCTTTTTCAAATATACTGTAGATTTGTTCTGTGAGAAATATAGATATAAGGTGTAGTAACCCTGGAAGTAGATGCCCTGGCAAGAGATTCTAATATATGTGCATTTTCACTTATTCGTTTTAGATATTGATGAGTGTTCCTCAGACCCATGCAAGAATGGTGGAACATGTTATGATGGTATCAATGGTTATACATGTACGTGTGTCGGAGGATGGGATGGCATTCACTGTGATATTGGTAAGTCTGCACTGAGAACTGAAGGAATGTTGTTTATGTTTATAATGCATGTCAGCTGATGTTTACTATATTGCAGTGCTACTGACTTATATTCATATCAAACAAGTGCTCTAATATCTACAAATGAAACCTTTAAAACAGGCAACGTGCTTCAAGATTTGTCTTATATGGTTTAGTGTTTCCATCAATGATTGAGTTTCATACCCTAGTCAAAATTGAGGAATTTTATAGTTTTCGAAAAGAGGCTTATAGTCGTTTATCTCCATCTCTTCTCATCAGTTATTTTAATGATTACTCACCTGGTACCCTTTGTATTAAAGATCATGTAATATTGACACGATGTCATATTACAAGACTTAAACTTTCCTTTTTGTTCGATTATGTTATTTGACCAGAATGAGTTTCCTGTCAATGTCCTCTGACAGTTGAGCAAATTCTTTTAGATTGTACTCATTCTGTTGACATCAGACTGCGACATTATAATGTACCATCGTTGATAGAACTGTTACAACATCAATTCTCCCCATGAACCAATACTATAAAACCTTTTACAATTGTATTTTCTAAAATTGTATGTTCTGTCATCAGCATTTTAAAAGATAAGACTATTTGCCTAATGGCAAATTGTCATATCTTTGAGAATGCTAATGGTTTATTTCAACCTACTTAAAGATATAGCTGGAAAATACAATTGTAAAAGTTTTATAATATCGGCCCCAGGTCTGTTTTTCCCAAAGAAATCAACCATTTTTAAAGCAATACAAGGTGTAAATGAAGTAAATATTGTTACTTACTGAATATATTGTTATTTTTAATAAATTGAATGATTTTAAAGTACACTGATATTTGATGTACCTGAGAAATTAGGGCAGGGGGAAATCTAAAGTCTCAATGCACCCTTATTTCAAACCAGAAACTAAGCTAATGTCACTCACATTAAAAGTACCAAGGTCCTCCTTCATATCGTTGTATGCAAAGAAACCTAAGTTAAAAAATGTAGTTCACCAGAGTCATAACATCATCAAAACTATGCTCTGCATTTTCTGAACAATTTTCTTTTTGTCAGTTTTCCATGTATGCTGAATGTTATAGGTTCTGCACATTTACACATATAATAAATAGGAAAACTAGAAAAACAATATTTTGGTTTATTATACTACTGTCCATGGGCTTTACTCCACACTTTCAAAGGTACCCTCAAGTCTGACCTAACTGTGGCATTGGACATAGGAGAAATACAAAGTCACAGAGCTCTTTCACTTGTACAGACGGCTTGACCATGACCACCCCCACCCCACACACATGCAACTTAATTGTAATGAAAGCTTCTTTCATCTGACACCAAGCAACGATCTTTATTACAAACAGTTGATGCACATCCTTAACAAAACTTTAAGTCTTCGCTCCTTTTGGGTTAATTTAAATGTCAGTGTCTGAATCATTGTCCACTTTCTGTAGAGACATGAAGACCTGGAATCTTGGCCAACATTTGTCACCAATTTACTGAGGAAACAGTTCTGAAATTTCCTACACATATTTATGATTATTTGCCATTGGGTACCTTTATTTTTTTCTTATTAAATTGAGACACCTGATGCCTGTGATGTCCCTTTTCTGATATTTACTACCCCTTTTATTTTCAACCTCATTTTGAGCCTTAGCTGTTCGAAAGTGTGGGAGAATAATCTTATCTAAAAATGTCATTCTGTGCAAGAAAATTCTCAACTGTTATGGTTGAAATGTAGGGTGACGTCACAGGAACAAAATCTAAATTTTTGTTCTTTTTCTAAAATTAATGTATAGTAGACCTATACAAAACAAGGACAAAAAATTGAAAAAACCAAAGAAACAAATAACGTTCACCATCAAATATGAAAAACGGCCCGTTAAAATATTTCCGTTATATTGTCATAGCAATCAATAATGTAGTAGGTTGTGAAGTGTGTCAACAGGAATTGAGGGTATTGCACACCAGTATCTGCAGGTCCCCAAACCATCTTGTATTTTATAATTAATATCTGATATCATCTTATAAACAAATTGCCTAGACTCCACTGTGTGCATTTCAGATGAGTAGTCTATAAACGCTGCAATGAGCAATGGAAATTGGCAATACCATGGTCTGCAATCAGTAATGGAAATCAGTAATACCATGGTCCTGGCAGTAGTAGTCTAATGTGGATTATACCACGATGTTGCTGTGGCTAATACACAGAGATGGTCCAACTAATATATTGCAAACATATCAGCACATGCGATAGTTTTATGCATTTGCAGAAGTCTTTACAATGGGATATTGAACTCAACAGCATTTGTGTCTTTGTTTTATTTTCATTCTCATTTGAGACTCGAGTTTTTGAATTTTGGGGACTTGAATACTCTTAAAGACGAGAATAATAATAATAATACATATTTAAGAATAGTTTGCTGTCCTGGGATAGTCCATCCATTATTGCCGTCATCTCTTCGGGGACTGACATATAAAGATTAATGTTTAAGCAAATTTCTTGGAAATTTTACTTTGTCATAGAGCTACAACATATGAGACGGGTGTTTTGACTTGAGGCCATTTGACATGTTACTGTCTCTTTAAAATTTAATCTCTTTGTACAATCTTTTGGACCAGGGAACAGCATGTAAGGCATTGTCGATCCCCCTGTGATGTTGGAAGGTGATTGACACATCCCCCTCGTTGCTGAAGATTTTGGTGTTGGTCACATGCTGCAATGAATGACTGCTGGATATTTGCTTTGTGGCTTCAAATCCATCTTCTTGTTTCTGTTACTGTTTTTCTTTTGCAAATATACTGTAGATTTGTTCTGTGAGTAACATAGATATAAGGTGTAGTAACCCTGGAAGTAGATGCCTTGGCAAGAGATTCTAATACATATGCATTTTCATTTATTCATTTTAGATATCGATGAATGTTCCTCAGACCCATGTAAGAATGGTGGAACATGTTATGATGGTGTCAATGGTTATACATGTACGTGTGTCGATGGATGGGAAGGCGTTCACTGTGATATTGGTAAGTCTGCACTGAGAACTGAAGGAATATTGTTTATGTTTATAATGCATGTCAGCTGATGTTTACTATATTGCAGTGCTACTGACTTATATTCATATCAAACAAGTGCTCCGATATCTACAAATGAAACCTTTAAAACAGGCAACATGCTTCGAGATTTTTCTCATATGGTTCAGTGTTTCCATCAATGATTGAGTTTCATACACTAGTCAAAATGGAGGAATTTTATAGTATTAGAAAATGGGTTTATCTCCATCTCTTCTCATCAGTTATTTTAATGATTACTCACCTGGTAACCTTTGTTTTAAAGATCATGTAATATTGACACGATGTCATATTAGTCATACAAGACTTAAACTTTCCTTTTCGTTCCATTATGTTATTTGATCAGAATGAGTTCCCTGTGAATGTCCTCTGACAGTTGAGCAAATTCTTTTAGATTGTACTCATTCTGTTGACATCAGACTGCGACATTATAATGTACTGTCTTTGATAGAACTGTTACAACATCGATTCTCCCCATGAACGAATACTATAAAACGTTTTACAATTGTATTTTCTAAAATTGTATGTTCTGTCATCAGCATTTTAAAAGATAAGACTATTTGCCTAATGGCAAATTGTCATATCTTTGAAAATGCTAATGGTTCATTTCAACCGATTTAAGGACATAGCTGGAAAATTCAATTGTAAAAGTGTTATAATATCGGTCCCAGGTCTGTTTTTCCCAAAGAAATCAACCCTTTTTAAAGCAATACAAGGTGTAAATGAAGTAAATATTATTACTTACTGAATATATTGTTATTTTTAATAAATTGAATGATTTTAAAGTACACTGATATTTGATGTACCTCAGAAAGTAGGGCAGGGGGAAATCTAAAGTCTCAATGCTCCCTTATTTCAAACCAGAAACTAAGCTAATGTCACTCACATTAAAGGTACCAAGGTCCTCTTTCATATTGTTACATGCAAAGATACCTAAGTGAAAAAATGTAGTTCTCCAGAGTCATAACATCATCAAACCTATGCTCTGCATTTTCTTAACAATTTTCTTTTTCTCAGTTTTCCATGTATGCTGAATGTTATAGTTTCTGCGCATTTGCACATATAATAAATAGGAAAACTAGAAAAAACAATATTTTGGTTTATTGTATTACTGTCCATGGGCTTTACTCCACACATTCAAAGGTACCCTCAAGTCTGACCTAACTGTGGCATTGGACATAGGAGAAATACAAAGTCACAGAGCTCTTTCACTTGTACAGACAGCTTTACCATGACCACCCCCACCCCGCTCACATGCAACTTAATTGTAATGAAAGCTTCTTTCAGCTGACACCAAGCAACGATCTTTATTACAAACAGTTCATGCTCATCCTTAACAAAACTTTAAGTCTTCGCTTCTTTTGGGTTAATTTAAATGTCAGTGTCTGAATCATTGTCCACTTTCTGTAGAGACCTGAAGACCTGGAATCTTGGCCAACATTTGTCACCGATTTACTGAGGAAACAGTTCTGAAACTTCCTACACATATTTATGATTATTTGCCATTGGGCACCTTTATTGTTTTTTTATTAAATTGAGACACCTGATGCGAGTGATGTCCCTTTTATGATATTTACTACGCCTTTTATTTTCAACCTCATTTTGAGCCTTAGTTGTTCGAAAGTGTGGGAAGATAATCCCTCAAAAATCTTATCTAAAAATGTCATGCTGTCCAGGAAAATTCTCAACTGTTATGGTTGAAATGTAGGATTATGTTACTGGAACAAAATTTAAATTTTTGTTTTTTTTCTAAAATTAATGTATCGTAGAGTTATACAAAACAAGGACAAAAAAATCTAATATACCATCTAAAAATGTCATGCTGTCCAAGAAAATTTTCAACTGTTATGGTTGAAATGTAGGGTGACATTACAGGAACAAAATTTAACTTTTTGTTTTTTTTTTTAAATTAATGTATAGTAGAGTTATACAAAACAAGGACAAAAAAATCTAATATACCAACGAAACAAATAACGTTCACCACCAAATACGAAAAAAGTCCTGTCAAAATATTTCCATTATATTGTCATAGCAATGGATAATATAGTAGGTTGTGAAATGTGCCAACAGGAATTGAGGTTATTGGCTCACCAGTATCTGCAGGTCCCCAAACCATGTTGTATTTTACAACTAATATCTGATATCATCTTATAAACAAATTGCCTAGTCTCCACTGTGTGCATTTCAGATGAGTAGTCTATAAACGATGCAATGAGCAATGGAAATCGGCAATACCATGGTCGTGGCAGTAGTAGTCTAATGTGGATTATACCACGATTTTGCTGTGGCTAATACACAGAGATGGTCCAACTGATATATTGCAAACATATCATCAAATGCGATAGTTTTATGCATTTGCAGAAGTCTTTACAATGGGATATTGAACTCAACAGCATTTGTGTCTTTGTTTTATTTTCATTCTCATTTGAGACTCTAGTTTTTGAATTTTGGGTAATTGAATTCTCTTAAAGAGGAGAATAATAATAATAATACATATTTAAGAATAGTTTGCTGTCCTGGGATAGTCCATCCATTATTGCCGTCATCTCTTCGGGGACTGACATATAAAGATTAATGTTTAAGCAAATTTCTTGGAAATTTTACTTTGTCATAGAGCTACAACATATGAGACGGGTGTTTTGACTTGAGGCCATTTGACATGTTACTGTCTCTTTAAAATTTAATCTCTTTGTACAATCTTTTGGACCAGGGAACAGCATGTAAGGCATTGTCGATCCCCCTGTGATGTTGGAAGGTGATTGACACATCCCCCTCGTTGCTGAAGATTTTGGTGTTGGTCACATGCTGCAATGAATGACTGCTGGATATTTGCTTTGTGGCTTCAAATCCATCTTCTTGTTTCTGTTACTGTTTTTCTTTTGCAAATATACTGTAGATTTGTTCTGTGAGTAACATAGATATAAGGTGTAGTAACCCTGGAAGTAGATGCCTTGGCAAGAGATTCTAATATATATGTATTTTCACTTATTCATTTTAGATATCGATGAATGTTCCTCAGACCCATGCAAGAATGGTGGAACATGTTATGATGGTGTCAATGGTTATACATGTACGTGTGTCGATGGATGGGAAGGCGTTCACTGTGATATTGGTAAGTCTGCACTGAGAACTGAAGGAATATTGTTTATAATGCATGTCAACTGATGTTTACTATATTGCAGTGCTACTGACTTATATTCATATCAAACAAGTGCTCCGATATCTACTAATGAAACCTTTTAAACAGGCAACGTGCTTCGAGATTTGCCTCATATGGTTCAGTGTTTCCATCAATGATTGAGTTTCATACCTTAGTCAAAATGGAGGAATTTTATAGTATTAGAAAATGGGTTTATCTCCATCTCTTCTCATCAGTTATTTTAATGATTACTCACCTGGTAACCTTTGTATTAAAGATCATGTAATATTGACACGATGTCATATTAGTCATACAAGACTTAAACTTTCCTTTTCGTTCCATTATGTTATTCGACCAGAATGAGTTCCCTGTGAATGTCCTCTGACAGTTGAGCAAATTGTTTTAGATTGTACTCATTCTGTTGACATCAGACTGCAACATTATAATGTACTGTCTTGATAGAACTGTTACAACATCAATTCTCCCCATGAACGAATACTATAAAACGTTTTACAATTGTATTTTCTAAAATTGTATGTTCTGTCATCAGCATTTTAAAAGATAAGACTATTTGCCTAATGGCAAATTGTCATATCTTTGAAAATGCTAATGGTTCATTTCAACCTATTTAAAGATATAGCTGGAAAATACAATTGTAAAAGTTTTATAATATCGGCCCCAGGTCTGTTTTTCCCAAAGAAATCAACCCTTTTTAAAGCAATACAAGGTGTAAATGAAGTAAATATTATTACTTACTGAATATATTATTATTTTTAATAAATTGAATGATTTTAAAGTACACTGATATTTGATGTACCTGAGAAATTAGGGCAGGGGGAAATCTAAAGTCTCAATGCTCCCTTATTTCAAACCAGAAACTAAGCTAATGTCACTCACATTAAAGGTACCAAGGTCCTCTTTCATATCTTTGTATGCAAAGAAACCTAAGTTAAAAAATGTAGTTCACCAGAGTCATAACATCATCAAACCTATGCTCTGCATTTTCTTAACAATTTTCTTTTTCTCAGTTTTCCATGTATGCTGAATGTTATAGTTTCTGCGCATTTACACATATAATAAATAGGAAAACTAGAAAAAACAATATTTTGGTTTATTGTATTACTGTCCATGGGCTTTACTCCACACATTCAAAGGTACCCTCAAGTCTGACCTAACTGTGGCATTGGACATAGGAGAAATACAAAGTCACAGAGCTCTTTCACTTGTACAGACAGCTTTACCATGACCACCCCCACCCCGCACACATGCAACTTAAATGTAATGAGAGCCTCTTTCAGATGACACCAAGCAACGATCTTTATTACAAACAGTTCATGCACATCCTTAACAAAACTTTAAGTCTTCGCTCCTTTTGGGTTAATTTAAATGTCAGTGTCTGAATCATTGTCCACTTTCTGTAGAGACCTGAAGACCGGGAATTTCGGCCAACATTTGTCACTAATTTACTGAGGAAACAGTTCTGAAACTTCCGACACATATTTATGATTATTTGCCATTGGGCACCTTTATTGTTTACTCATTAAATTGAGACACCTGATGCCAGTGATGTTCCATTGATGATATTTACTACGCCTTTTATTTTCAACCTCATTTTGAGCCTTAGTTGTTCGAAAGTGTGGGAAGATAATCCCTCAAAAATCTTATCTAGAAATGTCATGCTGTCCAAGAAAATTCTCAACAGTTATGGTTGAAATGTAGGGTGATGTTACTGGAACAAAATTTTAATTTTTGTTTTTTTTCTAAAATTAATGTATAGTGGAGTTATACAAAACAAGGACAAAAAAATCTAATATACCAACGAAACAAATAACGTTCACCACCAAATACGAAAAAAGTCCTGTCAAAATATTTCCATTATATTGTCATAGCAATGGATAATATAGTAGGTTGTGAAATGTGCCAACAGGAATTGAGGTTATTGGCACACCAGTATCTGCAGGTCCCCAAACCATGTTGTATTTTACAATTAATATCTGATATCATCTTATAAACAAATTGCCTAGTCTCCACTGTGTGCATTTCAGATGAGTAGTCTATAAACGATGCAATGAGCAATGGAAATCGGCAATACCATGGTCGTGGCAGTAGTAGTCTAATGTGGATTATACCACGATTTTGCTGTGGCTAATACACAGAGATGGTCCAACTGATATATTGCAAACATATCATCAAATGCGATAGTTTTATGCATTTGCAGAAGTCTTTACAATGGGATATTGAACTCAACATCATTTGTGTCTTTGTTTTATTTTCATTCTCATTTGAGACTCTAGTTTTTGAATTTTGGGTAATTGAATTCTCTTAAAGAGGAGAATAATAATAATACATATTTAAGAATAGTTTGCTGTCCTGGGATAGTCCATCCATTATTGCCGTCATCTCTTAGGGGACTGACATATAAAGATTAATGTTTAAGCAAATTTCTTGGAAATTTTACTTTGTCGTAGAGCTACAAAATACGACACGGGTGTTTCGACTTGAGGCCATTTGACGTGTTATTGTCTCTTTAAAATTTAATCTCTTTGTACAATCTTTTGGACCAGGGAACAGCATGTAAGGCATTGTCGATCACCCTGCGATGTTGGAAGGTCATTGACACATCCCCTCATTGCTGGAGATTTTGGTGTTTGTCACATGCTGGAATGAATGACTGCTGGATATTCGCTTTGTAACTTCAAATCCATCTTGGTGTTTCTGTTACTGTTTTTCTTTTTCAAATATACTGTAGATTTGTTCTGTGAGAAATATAGATATAAGGTGTAGTAACCCTGGAAGTAGATGCCCTGGCAAGAGATTCTAATATATGTGCATTTTCACTTATTCGTTTTAGATATTGATGAGTGTTCCTCAGACCCATGCAAGAATGGTGGAACATGTTATGATGGTATCAATGGTTATACATGTACGTGTGTCGGAGGATGGGATGGCATTCACTGTGATATTGGTAAGTCTGCACTGAGAACTGAAGGAATGTTGTTTATGTTTATAATGCATGTCAGCTGATGTTTACTATATTGCAGTGCTACTGACTTATATTCATATCAAACAAGTGCTCTGATATCTACAAATGAAACCTTTAAAACAGGCAACGTGCTTCAAGATTTGTCTTATATGGTTCAGTGTTTCCATCAATGATTGAGTTTCATACCCTAGTCAAAATTGAGGAATTTTATAGTTTTCGAAAAGAGGCTTATAGTCATTTATCTCCATCTCTTCTCATCAGTTACTTTAATGATTACTCACCTGGTACCCTTTGTATTAAAGATCATGTAATATTGACACGATGTCATATTACAAGACTTAAACTTTCCTTTTTGTTCGATTATGTTATTTGACCAGAATGAGTTTCCTGTCAATGTCCTCTGACAGTTGAGCAAATTCTTTTAGATTGTACTCATTCTGTTGACATCAGACTGCGACATTATAATGTACCATCTTTGATAGAACTGTTACAACATCAATTCTCCCCATGAACCAATACTATAAAACCTTTTACAATTGTATTTTCTAAAATTGTATGTTCTGTCATCAGCATTTTAAAAGATAAGACTATTTGCCTAATGGCAAATTGTCATATCTTTGAGAATGCTAATGGTTCATTTCAACCTACTTAAAGATATAGCTGGAAAATACAATTGTAAAAGTTTTATAATATCGGCCCCAGGTCTGTTTTTCCCAAAGAAATCAACCATTTTTAAAGCAATACAAGGTGTAAATGAAGTAAATATTATTACTTACTGAATATTTTGTTATTTTTAATAAATTGAATGATTTTAAAGTACACTGATATTTGATGTACCTGAGAAATTAGGGCAGGGGGAAATCTAAAGTCTCAATGCTCCCTTATTTCAAACCAGAAACTAAGCTAATGTCACTCACATTAAAGGTACCAAGGTCCTGCTTCATATCGTTGTATGCAAAGAAACCTAAGTTAAAAAATGTAGTTCACCAGAGTCATAACATCATCAAAACTATGCTCTGCATTTTCTGAACAATTTTCTTTTTTCAGTTTTCCATGTATGCTAAATGTTATAGGTTCTGCACATTTACACATATAATAAATAGGAAAACTAGAAAAACAATATTTTGGTTTATTATACTACTGTCCATGGGCTTTACTCCACACTTTCAAAGTTACCCTCAAGTCTGACCTAACTGTGGCATTGGACATAGGAGAAATACAAAGTCACAGAGCTCTTTCACTTGTACAGACAGCTTTACCATGACCACCCCCACCCCGCACCCATGCAACTTAATTGTAATGAAAGCTTCTTTCATCTGACACCAAGCAACGATCTTTATTACAAACAGTTGATGCACATCCTTAACAAAACTTTAAGTCTTCGCTCCTTTTGGGTTAATTTAAATGTCAGTGTCTGAATCATTGTCCACTTTCTGTAGAGACCTGAAGACCGGGAATTTTGGCCAACATTTGTCACCAATTTACTGAGGAAACAGTTCTGAAATTTCCTACACATATTTATGATTATTTACGATTGGGTACCTTTATTTTTTTCTTATTAAATTGAGACACCTGATGCCTGTGATGTCCCTTTTCTGATATTTACTAGCTCTTTTATTTTCAACCTCATTTTGTGCCTTAGCTGTTCGAAAGTGTGGGAGAATAATCTTATCTAAAAATGTCATGCTGTGCAAGAAAATTCTCAACTATTATGGTTGAAATGTAGGGTGACGTCACCGGAACAAAATCTAAATTTTTGTTCTTTTTCTAAAATAAATGTATAGTAGACCTATACAAAACAAGGACAAAAAATTGAAAAAACCAAAGAAACAAATAACGTTCACCATCAAATATGAAAAACGTCCCGTTAAAATATTTCCATTATATTGTCATAGCAATCAATAATGTAGTAGGTTGTGAAGTGTGCCAACAGGAATTGAGGGTATTGGCACACCAGTATCTGCAGGTCCCCAAACCATCTTGTATTTTATAATTAATATCTGATATCATCTTATAAACAAATTGCCTAGACTCCACTGTGTGCATTTCAGATGAGTAGTCTATAAACGCTGCAATGAGCAATGGAAATCGGCAATACCATGGTCTGCAATCAGTAATGGAAATCAGTAATACCATGGTCCTGGCAGTAGTAGTCTAATGTGGATTATACCACGATGTTGCTGTGGCTAATACACAGAGATGGTCCAACTAATATATTGCAAACATATCAGCACATGCGATAGTTTTATGCATTTGCAGAAGTCTTTACAATGTGATATTGAACTCAACAGCATTTGTGTCTTTGTTTTATTTTCATTCTCATTTGAGACTCGAGTTTTTGAATTTTGGGGAATTGAATACTCTTAAAGACGAGAATAATAATAATAATACATATTTAAGAATAGTTCGCTGTCCTGGGATAGTCCATCCATTATTGCCGTCATCTCTTCGGGGACTGACATATAAAGATTAATGTTTAAGCAAATTTCTTGGAAATTTTACTTTGTCATAGAGCTACAACATATGAGACGGGTGTTTTGACTTGAGGCCATTTGACGTGTTACTGTCTCTTTAAAATTTAATCTCTTTGTACAATCTTTTGGACCAGGGAACAGCATGTAAGGCATTGTCGATCCCCCTGTGATGTTGGAAGGTGATTGACACATCCCCCTCGTTTCTGAAGATTTTGGTGTTGGTCACATGCTGCAATGAATGACTGCTGGATATTTGCTTTGTGGCTTCAAATCCATCTTGTTGTTTCTGTTACTGTTTTTCTTTTGCAAATATACTGTAGATTTGTTCTGTGAGTAACATAGATATAAGGTGTAGTAACCCTGGAAGTAGATGCCTTGGCAAGAGATTCTAATATATATGCATTTTCACTTATTCATTTTAGATATCGATGAATGTTCCTCAGACCCATGCAAGAATGGTGGAACATGTTATGATGGTGTCAATGGTTATACATGTACGTGTGTCGATGGATGGGAAGGCATTCACTGTGATATTGGTAAGTCTGCACTGAGAACTGAAGGAATATTGTTTATGTTTATAATGCATGTCAGCTGATGTTTACTATATTGCAGTGCTACTGACTTATATTCATATCAAACAAGTGCTCCGATATCTACAAATGAAACCTTTAAAACAGGCAACATGCTTCGAGATTTTTCTCATATGGTTTAGTGTTTCCATCAATGATTGAGTTTCATACACTAGTCAAAATGGAGGAATTTTATAGTATTAGAAAATGGGTTTATCTCCATCTCTTCTCATCAGTTATTTTAATGATTACTCACCTGGTAACCTTTGTATTAAAGATCATGTAATATTGACACGATGTCATATTAGTCATACAAGACTTAAACTTTCCTTTTCGTTCCATTATGTTATTTGACCAGAATGAGTTCCCTGTGAATGTCCTCTGACAGTTGAGCAAATTCTTTTAGATTGTACACATTCTGTTGACATCAGACTGCGACATTATAATGTACTGTCTTTGATAGAACTGTTACAACATCGATTCTCCCCATGAACGAATACTATAAAACGTTTTACAATTGTATTTTCTAAAATTGTATGTTCTGTCATCAGCATTTTAAAAGATAAGACTATTTGCCTAATGGCAAATTGTCATATCTTTGAAAATGCTAATGGTTCATTTCAACCTATTTAAAGATATAGCTGGAAAATACAATTGTAAAAGTTTTATAATATCGGCCCCAGGTCTGTTATTCGACCTAATGCCTAATGGGAAATTGTCATATCTTTGAAAATGCTAATGGTTCATTTCAACCGATTTAAGGACATAGCTGGAAAATTCAATTGTAAAAGTGTTATAATATCGGTCCCAGGTCTGTTTTTCCCAAAGAAATCAACCCTTTTTAAAGCAATACAAGTTGTAAATGAAGTAAATATTATTACTTACTGAATATATTGTTATTTTTAATAAATTGAATGATTTTAAAGTACACTGATATTTGATGTACCTGAGAAAGTAGGGCAGGGGGAAATCTAAAGTCTCAATGCTCCCTTATTTCAAACCAGAAACTAAGCTAATGTCACTCACATTAAAGGTACCAAGGTCCTCTTTCATATCGTTACATGCAAAGATACCTAAGTGAAAAAATGTAGTTCTCCAGAGTCATAACATCATCAAACCTATGCTCTGCATTTTCTTAACAATTTTCTTTTTCTCAGTTTTCCATGTATGCTGAATGTTATAGTTTCTGCGCATTTGCACATATAATAAATAGGAAAACTAGAAAAAACAATATTTTGGTTTATTGTATTACTGTCCATGGGCTTTACTCCACACATTCAAAGGTACCCTCAAGTCTGACCTAACTGTGGCATTGGACATAGGAGAAATACAAAGTCACAGAGCTCTTTCACTTGTACAGACAGCTTTACCATGACCACCCCCACCCCGCTCACATGCAACTTAATTGTAATGAAAGCTTCTTTCAGCTGACACCAAGCAACGATCTTTATTACAAACAGTTCATGCACATCCTTAACAAAACTTTAAGTCTTCGCTTCTTTTGGGTTAATTTAAATGTCAGTGTCTGAATCATTGTCCACTTTCTGTAGAGACCTGAAGACCTGGAATCTTGGCCAACATTTGTCACCAATTTAATGAGGAAACAGTTCTGAAACTTCCTACACATATTTATGATTATTTGCCATTGGGCACCTTTATTGTTTTCTTATTAAATTGAGACACCTGATGCGAGTGATGTCCCTTTTATGATATTTACAACGCCCTTTATTTTCAACCTCATTTTGAGCCTTAGTTGTTCAAAAGTGTGGGAAGATAATCCCTCAAAACTCTTATCTAAAAATGTCATGCTGTCCAAGAAAATTTTCAACTGTTATGGTTGAAATGTAAGGTGACGTTACAGGAACAAATTTTAACTTTTTTTTTCTTTTTTTTAAATTAATGTATAGTAGAGTTATACAAAACAAGGACAAAAAAATCTAATATACCAAAGAAACAAATAACGTTCACCAACAAATACGAAAAAAGTCCTGTTAAAATATTTCCATTATATTGTCATAGCAATCAATAATGTAGTAGGTTGTGAAGTGTGCCAACAGGAATTGAGGGTATTGGCACACCAGTATCTGCAGGTCCCCAAACCATCTTGTATTTTATAATTAATATCTGATATCATCTTATAAACAAATTGCCTAGACTCCACTGTGTGCATTTCAGATGAGTAGTCTATAAACGCTGCAATGAGCAATGGAAATCGGCAATACCATGGTCTGCAATCAGTAATGGAAATCGGCAATACCATGGTCCTGGCAGTAGTAGTCTAATGTGGATTAGACCACGATGTTGCTGTGGCTAATACACAGAGATGGTCCAACTAATATATTGCAAACATATCAGCACATGCGATAGTTTTATGCATTTGCAGAAGTCTTTACAATGGGATATTGAACTCAACAGCATTTGTGTCTTTGTTTTATTTTCATTCTCATTTGAGACTCTAGTTTTTGAATTTTGGGGAATTGAATACTCTTAAAGATGAGAATAATAATACATATTTAAGAATAGTTCGCTGTCCTGGGATAGTCGATCCATTATTGCCGTCATCTCTTCGGGGACTGACATATAAAGATTAATGTTTAAGCAAATTTCTTGGAAATTTTACTTTGTCATAGAGCTACAACATATGAGACGGGTGTTTTGACTTGAGGCCATTTGACGTGTTACAGTCTCTTTAAAATTTAATCTCTTTGTACAATCTTTTGGACCAGGGAACAGCATGTAAGGCATTGTCGATCCCCCTGTGATGTTGGAAGGTGATTGACACATCCCCCTCGTTGCTGGAGATTTTGGTGTTGGTCACATGCTGCAATGAATGACTGCTGGATATTTGCTTTGTGACTTCAAATCCATCTTGTTGTTTCTGATACTGTTTTTCTTTTGCAAATATACTGTAGATTTGTTCTGTGAGTAACATAGATATAAGGTGTAGTAACCCTGGAAGTAGATGCCTTGGCAAGAGATTCTAATATATATGCATTTTCACTTATTCATTTTAGATATCGATGAATGTTCCTCAGACCCATGCAAGAATGGTGGAACATGTTATGATGGTGTCAATGGTTATACATGTACGTGTGTCGATGGATGGGAAGGCGTTCACTGTGATATTGGTAAGTCTGCACTGAGAACTGAAGGAATATTGTTTATGTTTATAATGCATGTCAGCTGATGTTTACTATATTCCAGTGCTACTGACTTATATTCATATCAAACAAGTGCTCCGATATCTACAAATGAAACCTTTAAAACAGGCAACGTGCTTCGAGATTTGTCTTATATGGTTCAGTGTTTCCATCAATGATTGAGTTTCATACCCTAGTCAAAATGGAGGAATTTTATAGTATTAGAAAATGGGTTTATCTCCATCTCTTCTCATCAGTTATTTTAATGATTACTCACCTGGTAACCTTTGTATTAAAGATCATGTAATATTGACACGATGTCATATTAGTCATACAAGAATTAAACTTTCCTTTTCGTTCCATTATGTTATTCGACCAGAATGAGTTCCCTGTGAATGTCCTCTGACAGTTGAGCAAATTGTTTTAGATTGTACTCATTCTGTTGACATCAGACTGCAACATTATAATGTACTGTCTTTGATAGAACTGTTACAACATCAATTCTCCCCATGAACGAATACTATAAAACTTTTTACTATTGTATTTTCTAAAATTGTATGTTCTGTCATCAGCATTTTAAAAGATAAGACTATTTGCCTAATGGCAAATTGTCATATCTTTGAAAATGCTAATGGTTCATTTCAACCTATTTGAAGATATAGCTGGAAAATACAATTGTAAAAGTTTTATAATATCGGCCCCAGGTCTGTTTTTCCCAAAGAAATCAACCCTTTTTAAAGCAATACAAGGTGTAAATGAAGTAAATATTATTACTTACTGGATATATTGTTATTTTTAATAAATTGAATGATTTTAAAGTACACTGATATTTGATGTACCTGAGAAATTAGGGCAGGGGGAAATCTAAAGTCTCAATGCTCCCTTATTTCAAACCAGAAACTAAGCTAATGTCACTCACATTAAAGGTACCAAGGTCCTCTTTCATATCTTTGTATGCAAAGAAACCTAAGTTAAAAAATGTAGTTCACCAGAGTCATAACATCATCAAAACTATGCTCTGCATTTTCTGAACAATTTTCTTTTTGTCAGTTTTCCATGTATGCTGAATGTTATAGGTTCTGCACATTTACACATATAATAAATAGGAAAACTAGAAAAACAATATTTTGGTTTATTGTACTACTGTCCATGGGCTTTACTCCACACTTTCAAAGGTACCCACAAGTCTGACCTAACTGTGGCATTGGACATAGGAGAAATACAAAGTCACAGAGCTCTTTCACTTGTACAGACAGCTTTACCATGACCACCCCCACCCCGCACACATGCAACTTAATTGTAATGAAAGCTTCTTTTATCTGACACCAAGCAACGATCTTTATTACAAACAGTTGATGCACATTCTTAACCAAACTTTAAGTCTTCGCTCCTTTTGGGTTAATTTAAATGTCATTGTCTGAATCATTGTCCACTTTCTGTAGAGACATGAAGACCTGGAATCTTGGCCAACATTTGTCACCAATTTACTGAGGAAACAGTTCTGAAATTTCCTACACATATTTATGATTATTTACCATTGGGTACCTTTATTTTTTTCTTATTAAATTGAGACACCTGATGCCTGTGATGTCCCTTTTCTGATATTTACTACCCCTTTTATTTTCAACCTCATTTTGAGCCTTAGCTGTTCGAAAGTGTGGGAGAATAATCTTATCTAAAAATGTCATGCTGTGCAAGAAAATTCTCAACTATTATGGTTAAAATGTAGGGTGACGTCACCGGAACAAAATCTAAATTTTTGTTCTTTTTCTAAAATTAATGTATAGTAGACCTATACAAAACAAGGACAAAAAATTGAAAAAACCAAAGAAACAAATAACGTTCACCATCAAATATGAAAAACGTCCCGTTAAAATATTTCCATTATATTGTCATAGCAATCAATAATGTAGTAGGTTGTGAAGTGTGCCAACAGGAATTGAGGGTATTGCACACCAGTATCTGCAGGTCCCCAAACCATCTTGTATTTTATAATTAACATCTGATATCATCTTATAAACAAATTGCCTAGACTCCACTTTGTGCATTTCAGATGAGTAGTCTATAAACGCTGCAATGAGCAATGGAAATCGGCAATACCATGGTCTGCAATCAGTAATGGAAATCGGTAATACCATGGTCCTGGCAGTAGTAGTCTAATGTGGATTATACCACGATGTTGCTGTGGCTAATACACAGAGATGGTCCAACTAATATATTGCAAACATATCAGCACATGCGATAGTTTTATGCATTTGCAGAAGTCTTTACAATGGGATATTGAACTCAACAGCATTTGTGTCTTTGTTTTATTTTCATTCTCATTTGAGACTCGAGTTTTTGAATTTTGGGGAATTGAATACTCTTAAAGACGAGAATAATAATAATAATACATATTTAAGAATAGTTCGCTGTCCTGGGATAGTCCATCCATTATTGCCGTCATCTCTTCGGGGACTGACATATAAAGATTAATGTTTAAGCAAATTTCTTGGAAATTTTACTTTGTCATAGAGCTACAACATATGAGACGGTGTTTTGACTTGAGGCCATTTGACGTGTTACTGTCTCGTTAAAATTTAATCTCTTTGTACAATCTTTTGGACCAGGGAACAGCATGTAAGGCATTGTCGATCCCCCCTGTGATGTTGGAAGGTGATTGACACATCCCCCTCGTTGCTGGAGATTTTGGTGTTGGTCACATGCTGCAATGAATGACTGCTGGATATTTGCTTTGTGACTTCAAATCCATCTTGTTGTTTCTGTTACTGTTTTTCTTTTGCAAATATACTGTAGATTTGTTCTGTGAGTAACATAGATATAATGTGTAGTAACCCTGGAAGTAGATGCCTTGGCAAGAGATTCTAATATATATGCATTTTCACTTATTCATTTTAGATATCGATGAATGTTCCTCAGACCCATGCAAGAATGGTGGAACATGTTATGATGGTGTCAATGGTTATACATGTGCATGTGTCGATGGATGGGAAGGCGTTCACTGTGATATTGGTAAGTCTGCACTGAGAACTGAAGGAATATTGTTTATGTTTATAATGCATGTCAGCTGATGTTTACTATATTGCAGTGCTACTGACTTATATTCATATCAAACAAGTGCTCCGATATCTACAAATGAAACCTTTAAAACAGGCAACGTGCTTCGAGATTTGTCTCATATGGTTCAGTGTTTCCATCAATGATTGAGTTTCATACCCTAGTCAAAATGGAGTAATTTTATAGTATTAGAAAATGGGCTTATCTCCATGTCTTCTCCTCAGTTATTTTAATGATTACTCACCTGGTAACCTTTGTATTAAAGATCATGTAATATTGACACGATGTCATATTAGTCATACAAGACTTAAACTTTCCTTTTCGTTCCATTATGTTATTTGACCAGAATGAGTTCCCTGTCAATGTCCTCTGACAGTTGAGCAAATTCTTTTAGATTGTACTCATTCTATTGACATCAGACTGCGACATTATAATGTACTGTCTTCGATAGAACTGTTGCAACATCAATTCTCCCCATGAATGAATACTATAAAACCTTTTACAATTGTATTTTCTAAAATTGTATGTTCTGTCATCAGCATTTTAAAAGATAAGACTATTTGCCTAATGGCAAATTGTCGTATCTTTGAAAATGCTAATGGTTCATTTCAACCTATTAAAAGACATAGCTGGAAAATACAATAGCAAAAGTTTTATAATATCGGGCCCAGGTCTGTTTTTCCCAAAGAAATCAACCATTTTTAAAGCAATACAAGGTGTAAATGAAGTAAATATTATTACTTACTGAATATATTGTTATTTTTAATAAATTGAATGCTTTTAAAGGACACTGATTTTTAATGTACCTGATCAATTAGGGCATGGGGAAATCTAAAGGCTCAATGCTCCCTTATTTCAAACCAGAATCTAAGCTAATGCCACTCACATTAAAGGTATCAATGTCCTCTTTCATATCATTGCATGCAAAGAAACCTAAGTTAAAATATGTCGTTCACCAGAGTCATAACATCATCAAAACTATGCTCTGCATTTTCTTAACAATTTTCTTTTTCTCATTTTTCCATGTATGCTGAATGTTATAGTTTCTGCACATTTACACATATATTAAATAGGGAAACTAGAAAAACAATATTTTGGTTTATTGTATTAGTGTCCATGGTCTTTACTCCACATATTCAAAGGTACCCTCAAGTCTGACCTAACTGTGGCATTGGACGTAGGAGAAATACAAAGTCACAGAGCTCTCTCACTTGTACAGACAGCTTTACCATGACCACCCCCACCCTGCACACATGCAACTTTAATGTAACGAGAGCCTCTTTCAGCTGACACCAAGCAACGATCTTTATTACAAACAGTTCATGCACATCCTTAAGCAAACTTTAAGTCTGCTATTTTGGTTTACTCTATTACTGTCCATGGGCTTTACTCCACACATTCAAAGGTACCTTGAAGTCTGACCTAACTGTGGCATTGGACATAGGAGAAATACAAAGTCACAGAGCTCTCTCACTTGTACAGACAGGTCTACCATAGCCGCCCCACTCCGCACACATGCACTTTAAATGTAATGAGAGCCTCTTTCAGCTGACACAAAGCAACGATCTTTATTACAAACAGTTCATTCACATCCTTATCCAAACTTTAAGTCTTTGCTCCTTTTGGGTTAATTTAAATGTCAGTGTCTGAATCATTGTCCACTTTCTGTAGAGACCTGAAGACCTGGAATCTTGGCCAACATTTGTCACCAATTTACTGAGGAAACAGTTCTGAAACTTCCTACACATATTTATGATTATTTGCCATTGGGCACCTTTATTTTTTTCTTATTTAATTGAGACACCCAATGCCAGTGATGTCCCTTTTATGATATTTACTACGCCTTTTATTTTCAACCTCATTTTGAGCCTGAGCTGTTCGAAAGTGTGGGAAGATAATCCCTCAAAAATCTTATCTAAAAATGTCATGCTGTCCACGAAAATACTCAACTGTTATGGTAGAAATTTATGGTGACTTCACAGGAACAAAATTTAAATTTTGGGTTTTTTTTTCTTAAATTAATGTATAGTAGAGCTATACAAAACATGGACCAAAATTCCAATATACCAAAAAGAAAGAAATAATGTTCACCACCAAATACGAAAAAAGTCCTGTTAAAATATTTCCATTATATTGTCATAGCAATCGATAATATAGTAGGTTGTGAAATGTGCCAACAGGAATTGAGGGAAGTATTGGCACACCAGTATCTGCAGGTCCCCAAACCATCTTATATTTTATAATTAATATCTGTTGTCGTCTTATAAACAAATTGCCTAATCTCCATTGTGCGCAATTCTGATGAGTAGTCTATAAACTCCGCAATCAGCAATGGAAATCGGCAATACCAGGGTCCTGGCAGTAGTAGTCTAATGTGGATTATACCATGATGTTGCCGTGGCTAATACCCAGAGATGGTCCAACTAATATATCGCAAACACATCAGCACACCCGATAGTTTTATGCATTTGCGGAAATCTTTACAATGGGATATTGAACTCAACAGCATTTGTATCTGTTTTATTTTCATTCTCAT
The DNA here is from genome assembly GCA_031216915.1 of Pictodentalium vernedei. Classification (NCBI taxonomy): domain Eukaryota; kingdom Metazoa; phylum Mollusca; class Scaphopoda; order Dentaliida; family Dentaliidae; genus Pictodentalium; species Pictodentalium vernedei. The sequence continues at coordinate 134,833,938 of CM062296.1, read as the reverse complement.
TTGAGACTCTAGTTTTTGAATTTCAGGGAACTGAATACTCTCAAAGAGGAGAATAATAATAATAATACATATTTAAGAATAGTTCGCTGTCCTGGGATATTCCGGCCATTATTGCCGTCATCTCTTAGGGGACTGACATCTAAAGATTAATGTTTAAGCAAATTTCTTGGAAATTTTACTTTGTCGTAGAGCTACAAAATACGAGACGGGTATTTCGACTTGAGGCCATTTGATGTGTTACTGTCTCGAGAAAATTTAATCTCTTTGTACAATCTTTTGGGCCAGGGAACAGCATGTAAGGCATTGTTGATCCCCCCCCCCCCCCCCTGTGATGTTAGAAGGTGATTGACACATCCCCCTCATTGTTGGAGATTTTGGTGTTGGTCACATGCTACATTGAATGACTGCTGTATATTTGTTTTGTGACTTCAAATCCATCTTGTTTTACCCCACGCAACAAAGTTGCAGGGGTATAATGTTTTTGACTGGTCCGTCCGTCAGTCTATCAGTCCATCATTCCGTCTCACTAAGGTTCTATATTTGTTTCTATTACTGTTTTTCTTTTGCAAATATACTGTAGATTTGGTCTGTGAAAAATATAGATATCGGGTGTAGTAACCCTGGAAGTAGATACCCTGGCAAGAGATTCTAATATATGTGCATTTTCACTTATTCGTTTTAGATATTGATGAGTGTTCCTCAGACCCATGCAAGAATGGTGGAACATGTTATGATGGTATCAATGGTTATACATGTACGTGTGTCGGAGGATGGGATGGCGTTCACTGTGATATTGGTAAGTCTGCACTGAGAACTGAAGGAATATTGCTTATGTTTATAATGCATGTCAGCGGATGTTTACTATATTGCAGTGCTACTGACTTATATTCATATCAAACGAGTGCTCCAATATTTACAAATGAAACCTTTAAAACAGGCAATGTGCATCGAGATTTGTCTCATATGGTTCAGTTTTTCCATCAATGATTGAGTTTCATACTCTAGCCAAAATGGAGGAATTTTATAGTTTTAGAAAAGGGGGTTATAGACGTTTATCTCCATCTCTTCTCATCAGTTATTTTAATGATTACTCACCTGGTAACCTCTGTATTGAAGATCATGTAATATTGACACGATGTCATATTGGTCATACAAGACTTAAACTTTCCTTTTTGTTCGATTATGTTATTCGACCTAATGCCTAATGGGAAATTGTCATATCTTTGAAAATGGTAATGGTTCATTTCAACCTATTTAAAGACATAGCTAGAAAATACAATTGTAAAAGTTTTATAATATCAGTCCCAGGTCTGTTTTCCCCAAATAAATCAACCTTTTTTAAAGCAATATAAGGTGTAAATGAAGTAAATATTATTACTTACTGAATATATTCCTATTTTTAATCAATTGAATGATTTTATAGTGCACTGATATTGGATGTACCTGAGAAATTAGGGCAGGGGGAAATCTAAAGTCTCAATGCTCCCTTATTTCAAACCAGAAACTAAGCTAATGTCACTCACATTAAAGGTACCAAGGTCCTTTTTCATATCATTGCATGCAAAGAAACCTAAGTTAAAAAATGTAGTTCACCAGAGTCATAACATCATCAAAATTATGCTCTACATTTTCTTAACAATTTTCTTTTTTTCAGTTTTCCATGTATGCTGAATGTTATAGTTTCTGCACATTTACACATGTAATAGATAAGAAAACTAGGAAAACAATATTTTGGTTTACTGTATTACTGTCTATGGGCTTTACTCCACACATTCAAAGGTACCTAGAAGTCTGACCTAACTGTGGCATTGGACATAGGAGAAATGTAAAGTCGCAGAGCTCTCTCACTTGTACAGACAGCTTTACCACGGCCACCCCACCCCGTACACATGCACTTTAAATGTAATGAGAGCCTCTTTCAGCTGACACCAAGCAACGATCTTTATTACAAACAGTTCATTCACATCCTTAACCAAACTTTAAGTCTTGGCTCCTTTTGGGTTAATTTAAATGTCAGTGTCTGAATCATTGTTCACTTTCTGTAGAGACTTGAAGACCTGGAATCTTGGCCAACATTTGTCACCACTTTACTGAGGAAACAGTTCTGAAACTTCCTACACATATTTATGATTATTTGCCATTGGGCACCTTTATTTTTTTCTTATTTAATTGAGACACCCGATGCCAGTGATGTCCCTTTTATGATATTTACTATGCCTTTTATTTTCAACCTCATTTTGAGCCTTAGCTGTTCGAAAGTGTGGAAGATAATCCCTCAAAAATCTTATCTAAAAATGTCATGCTGTCCAAGAAAATTCTCAACTGTTATGGTTGAAATGTAGGGTGAACTCACAGGAACAAAATTTAAATGTTGTTTTTTTTTTTCTTAAATTAATGTATAGTAGAGCTATACAAAACAACGACCAAAATTTCAATATACCAAAGAAACAAATAACGTTCACCACCAAATACGAAAAAGGTCCCAATAAAATATTTGCATAATATTGTCATAGCAATCGACAATATAGTAGGTTTTGAAATGTGCCAACAGGAATTGAGGGTATTGGCACACCAGTATCTGCAGGTCCCCAAACCATCTTGTATTTTACAATTAATAAATGATATCATCTTATAAACAAATTGCCTATTCTCCACTGTGTGCATTTCAGATGAGTAGTCTATAAACGCCGCAATCAGCAATGGAAATCTGCAATACCATGGTACTGGTAGTAGTAATCTAATGTGGATTATACCACGATGTTGCTGTGGCTAATACACAGAGATGGTCTAACTAATATATCGCAAACACATCAGCACATGCGATAGTTTTATGCATTTGCGGAAATCTTTACAATGGGATATTGAACTCAACAGCATTTGTATCTGTTTTATTTTCATTCTCATTTGAGACTCTAGTTTTTGAATTTCGGGGAATTGAATACTCTTAAAGAGGAGAATAATAATAATAATACATATTTAAGAATAGTTCGCTGACCTGGGATAGTTCATCCATTATTGGCGTCATCTCTTAAGGGAATGACATATAAAGATTAATGTTTAAGCAAATTTCTTGGAAATTTTACTTTGTCGTAGAGCTACAAAATACGAGAAGGGTGTTTCAACTTGAGGCCATTTTACGTCTTACTGTCTCTTTAAAATTTAATCTCTTTGTACAATCTTTTGGACCAGGGAACCACATGTAAGGCATTGTCGGTCACCCTGTGATGTTGGAAGGTGATTGACACATCCCCCTCATTGCTGGAGATTTTGGTGTTGGTCACATGCTGCATTGAATGACTGCTGTATATTCGCTTTGTGACTTCAAATCCATCTTGTTGTTTCTGTTACTGTTTTTCTTTTGCAAATATACTGTAGATTTGTTCTGTGAGAAATATAGATATAAGGTGTAGTAACTCTGGAAGTAGATGCCCTGGCAAGAGATTCTAATATATGTGCATTTTCACTTATTCATTTTAGATATCGATGAATGTTCCTCAGACCCGTGCAAGAATGGTGGAACATGTTATGATGGTATCAATGGTTATACGTGTATGTGTGTCAATGGATGGGAAGGCATTCACTGTGATATTGGTAAGTCTGCACTGAGAAATGAAGGAATATTGTTTATGTTTATAATGCATGTCAGCTGATGTTTACTATATTGCAGTGCTACTGACTTATATTCATATCAAACAAGTGCTCTGATATCTACAAATGAAACCTTTAAAACAGGCAACGTGCTTCGAGATTTGTCTCATATGGTTCAGTGTTTCCACCAATGATTGAGTTTCATACCCTAGTCAAAACAGATGAATTTTATAGCTTTAGAAAAGGGGCTTATAGTCGTTTATCTCCATCTCTTCTCATCAGTTATTTTAATGATTACTCACCTGGTAACCTTTGTATTAAAGATCATGTAATATTGACACGATGTCATTTTAGTCATACAAGACTTAAACTTTCCTTTTTGTTCGATTATGTTATTCGACCAGAATGAGTTCCCTGCCAATGTCCTCTGACAGTCAAGCAAATTCTTTTAGATTGTACTCATTCTGTTGACATCAGACCGTGACATTATAATGCCCTGTCCTTGATGGAACTGTTACAACATCAATTCTCCCCATGAACCAATACTACAAAACCTTTTACAATTGTATTTTCTAAAATTGTATGTTCTATCATCGGCATTTTAAAAGAAAAGACAATTTGCCTAATGGGAAATTGTCATATCTTTGAAAATGCTAATGGTTCATTTCAACCTATTTAAAGACATAGCTAGAAAATACAATTGTAAAAGTTTTATAATATCAGTCCCAGGTCTGTTTTCCCCAAATAAATCAACCTTTTTTAAAGCAATATAAGGTGTAAATGAAGTAAATATTATTAGTTGCTGAATATATTCCTATTTTTAATCAATTGAATGATTTTAAAGTACACTGATATTGGATGTACCTGAGAAATTAGGGTAGGGGGAAATCTAAAGTCTCAATGCTCCCTTATTTCAAACCAGAAACTAAGGTAATGTCACTCACATTAAAGGTACCAAGGTCCTTTTTCATATCACTGCATGCAAAGAAACCTAAGTTAAAAAATGTAGTTCACCAGAGTCATAACATCATCAAAATTATGCTCTGCATTTTCTTAACAATTTTCTTTTTCTCAGTTTTCCATGTATGCTGAATGTTATAACACATATAAGAAATAGGAAAACTAGAAAAACAATATTTTGGTTTGTTGTATTACTGTCCATGGGCTTTACTCCACACATTCAAAGGTACCCTCAAGTCTGACCTAACTGTGGCATTGGACATAGGAGAAATACAAAGTCACAGAGCTCTCACACTTGTACAGATGGGTTTACCAAAGCCACCCCACCCCGCACACATGCACTTTAAATGTAATGAGAGCCTCTTTCAGCTGACACAAAGCAACGATCTTTATTACAAACAGTTCATTCACATCCTTATCCAAACTTTAAGTCTTTGCTCCTTTTGGGTTAATTTATATGTCAGTGTCTGAATCATTGTCCACTTTCTGCAGAGACCTGAAGACCTGGAATCTTGGCCAACATTTGTCACCAATTTACTGAGGAAACAGTTCTGAAACTTCCTACACATATTTATGATTATTTGCCATTGGGCACCTTTATGTTTTTCTTATTAAATTGAGACACCTGATGCCAGTGATGTCCCTTTTATGATATTTACTATGCCTTTTATTTTCAACCTCATTTTGAGCCTTAGCTGTTCGAAAGTGTGGGAAGATAATCCCTCAAAACTCTTATCTAAAAATGTCATGCTGTCCAAGAAAATTTTCAACTGTTATGGTTGAAATGTAGGGTGACATTACAGGAACAAAATTTAACTTTTTTTTTTTTTTTTTAAATTAATGTATAGTAGAGTTATACAAAACAAGGACAAAAAAAATCTAATATACCAAAGAAACAAATAACGTTCACCAACAAATACGAAAAATGTCCCGTTAAAATATTTCCATTATATTGTCATAGCAATCGATAATATAGTAGGTTGTGAAATGTGCCAACAGGAATTGAGGGTATTGGCACACCAGTATCTGCATGTCCCCAAACTGTGTTGTATTTTACAATTAATATCTGATATCATCTTATAAACAAATTGCCTAGACTCCACTGTGTACATTTTAGATGAGTAGTCTATAAACGCCGCAATCTGCAATGGAAGTCGGCAATACCATCGTACTGGCAGAAGTAGTCTAATGTGGATTATACCAAGATGTTGCTGTGGCTAATACACAGAGATGGTCCAACTAATATACTGCAAACATATCAGCACATGCGATAGTTTTATGCATTTGCAGAAGTCTTTACAATGGGATATTGAACTCAACAGCATTTGTGGCTTTGTTTTATTTTCATTCTCATTTGAGACTCTAGTTTTTGAATTTTGGGGAATTGAATACTCTTAAAGAGGAGAATAATAATAATAATACATATTTACGAATAGTTCGCTGTCCTGGGATATTCCATCCATTATTGTCGTCATCTCTTAGGGGACTGACATATAATGATTAATGTTTAAGCAAATTTCTTGGAAATTTTACTTTGTCATAGAGCTACAACATATGAGACGGTGTTTTGACTTGAGGCCATTTGACGTGTTACTGTCTCTTTAAAATTTAATCTCTTTGTACAATCTTTTGGACCAGGGAACAGCATGTAAGGCATTGTCGATCCCCCTGTGATGTTGGAAGGTGAATGACACATCCCCCTCATTGCTGGAGATTTTGGTGTTGGTCACATGCTGCAATGAATGACTGCTGGATATTTGCTTTGTGACCTCAAATCAATCTTGTTGTTTCTGTTACTGTTTTTCTTTTGCAAATATACTGTAGATTTGTTCTGTGAGTAATATAGATATAAGGTGTCGTAACCCTGGAAGTAGATGTCCTGGCAAGAGATTCTAATATATATGCATTTTCACTTATTCATTTTAGATATCAATGAATGTTCCTCAGACCCATGCAGGAATGGTGGAACATGTTATGATGGTGTCGATGGTTATACATGTACGTGTGTCGATGGATGGGAAGGCGTTCACTGTGATATTGGTAAGTCTGCACTGAGAACTGAACCAATATTATTTATGTTTATAATGCATGTCAGCTGATGTTTACTATATTTTCATTCTGATTTGAGACTCAAGTTTTTGAATTTTGGTGGTCCAACTAACATACTGCAAACATATCAGCACATGCGATAGTTTTATGCATTTGCAGAAGTCTTTACAATGGGATATTGAACTCAACAGCATTTGTGTCTTTGTTTTATTTTCATTCTCATTTGAGACTCTAGTTTTTGAATTTCGGGGCATTGAATATTCTTAAAGAGGAGAATAATAATAATAATACATATTTACGAATAGTTCGCTGTCCTGGGATATTCCATCCATTATTCTCGTCATCTCTTAGGGGACTGACATATAATGATTAATGTTTAAGCAAATTTCTTGGAAATTTTACTTTGTCGTAGAGCTATAAAATGCGAGGCGGGTGTTTCGACTTGAGGCCATTTGACGTGTTACTGTCTCTTTAAAATTTAATCTCTTTGTACAATCTTTTGGACCAGGGAACAGCATGTAAGGCATTGTCGATCACCCTGTGATGTTGGAAGGTGATTGACACATCCCCTCATTGCTGGAGATTTTGGTGTTGGTCACATGCTGCAATGAATGACTGCTGGATATTCGCTTTGTAACTTCAAATCCATCTTGTTGTTTCTGTTACTGTTTTTCTTTTTCAAATATACTGTAGATTTGTTCTGTGAGAAATATAGATATAGGGTGTAGTAACCCTGGAAGAAGATGCCCTGGCAAGAGATTCTAATATATATGCATTTTCAATTATTCATTTTAGATATCGATGAATGTTCCTCAGACCCATGCAAGAATGGTGGAACATGTTATGATGGTGTCAATGGTTATACATGTACGTGTGTCGATGGATGGGAAGGCGTTCACTGTGATATTGGTAAGTCTGCACTGAGAAATGAAGGAATATTGTTTATGTTTATAATGCATGTCAGCTGATGTTTACTCTATTGCAGTGCTACTGACTTATATTCATATCAAACAAGTGCTCCGATATCTACAAACGAAACCTTTAAAACAGGCAATGTGCTTCAAGATTTGTCTGATATGGTTCAGTGTTTCCATCAATGATTGAGTTTCATACCCTAGTCAAAATGGAGGAATTTGCTAGTTTTAGAAAAGGGGCTGATAGTCGTTTATCTCCATCTCTTCTCATCAGTTATTTTAATGATTACTCACCTGGTAACCTTTGTATTAAAGATCATGTAATATTGACATGATGTCATATTAGTCATACAAGACTTAAATTTTCCTTTTCGTTCCATTATGTTATTCGACCAGAATGAGTTCCCTGTGAATGTCCTCTGACAGTTGAGCAAATTCTTTCAGACTGTACTCATTCTGTTGACATCAGACTACGACATTATAATGTACCGTCTTTGATAAAACTGTTACACCATCAATTCTCCCCATGAACCAATACTATAAAACCTTTTACAATTGTATTTTCTAAAATTGTATTGTCTGTCATCAGCATTTTAAAAGATAAGACTATTTACCTAATGGCAATTTGTCATATCTTTGAAAATGCTAATGGTTCATTTCAACCTATTTAAAGACATAGCTGGAAAATACAATTGTAAAAGTTTTATAATATCGGTCCCAGGTCTGTTTTTCCCAAAGACATCAACCATTTTTAAAGCAATACAAGGTGTAAATGAAGTAAATATTATTACTTACTGAATATATTGTTATTTTTAATAAATTGAATGATTTTAAAGTACACTGATATTTGATGTACCTGAGAAATTAGGGCAGGGGAAAATCTAAAGTCTCAATGCTCCCTTATTTCAAACTAGAATCTAAGCTAATGTCACTCACATTAAAGGTACCAAGGTCCTCTTTCATATCGTTGCACGCAAAGAAACCTAAGTTAAAAAATGTAGTTCCCCAGAGTCATAACATCATCAAAACTATGCTCTGCATTTTCTTAACAATTTTCTTTTTCTCAGTTTTCCATGTATGCTGAATGTTATAACACATATAAGAAATAGGAAAACTAGAAAAACAATATTTTGGTTTGTTGTATTACTGTCCATGGGCTTTACTCCACACATTCAAAGGTACCCTCAAGTCTGACCTAACTGTGGCATTGGACATAGGAGAAATACAAAGTCACAGAGCTCTTTCACTTGTACAGACAGCTTTACCATGACCACCCCCACCCCGCACACATGCAACTTAAATGTAATGAGAGCCTCTTTCAGATGACACCAAGCAACGATCTTTATTACAAACAGTTCATGCACATCCTTAAGCAAACTTTAAGTCTTCGCTCCTTTTGGGTTAATTTAAATGTCAGTGTCTGAATCATTGTCCACTTTGTGTAGAGACCTGAAGACCTGGAATCTTGGCCAACATTTGTCACCAATTTACTGAGGAATCAGTTCTGAAACTTCCTACACATATTTATGATTATTTGCCATTGGGCAACTTTATTGTTTTCTTATTAAATTGAGACACCAGATGCCAGTGATGTCTCCTTTATGATATTTACTACGCCTTTTATTTTCAACCTCATTTTGAGCCTTAGTTGTTCGAAAGTGTCGGAAGATAATCCCTCAAAACTCTTATCTAAAAATGTCATGCTGTCCAAGAAAATTTTCAACTGTTATGGTTGAAATGTAGGGTGACATTACAGGAACAAAATTTAAATTTTTGTTTTTTTTCTAAAATTAATCTATAGTAGAGTTATACAAAACAAGGACAAAAAAATCTAATATACCAAAGAAACAAATAACGTTCACCACCAAGTACGAAAAAAGTCCTGTTAAAATATTTCCATTATATTGTCATAGCAATCGATAATATAGTAGGTTGTGAAATGTGCCAACAGGAATTGAGGGAATTGGTACACCAGTATCTGCAGGTCCCCAAACCATCTTGTATTTTACAATTAATATCTGATATCATCTTATAAACAAATTGCCTAGTCTCCTCTGTGTGCATTTCAGATGAATAGTCTATAAACGATGCAATCAGCAATGGAAGTCGGCAATACCATGGTCTTGGTAGTAGTAGTCTAATGTGGATTATACCACGATTTTGCTGTGGCTAATACACAGAAATGGTCCAACTAATATATTGCAAACAAATCAGCACATGCAATAGTTTTATGCATTTGCAGAAGTCTCTACAATGGGATATTGAACTCAACAGCATTTGTATCTGGTTTATTTTCATGCTCATTTTAGACTCTAGTTTTTTAAATTTGGGGAATTGAATACTCTTAAAGAGGAGAATAATAATAATAATACATATTTAAGAATAGTTTGCTGTTCTGGGATAGTCCATCCATTATTGCCGTCATCTCTTAGGGGCCTGACATATGAAGATTAATGTTTAAGCAAATTTCTTGGAAATTTTACTTTGTCGTAGAGCTACAAAATACGAGATGGGTGTTTCGACTTGAGACCATTTGACGTGTTACTGTCCCTTTAAAATTTAATCTCTTTGTACATCTTTTGGACCAGGGAACAGCATGTAAGGCATTGTCAGTCCCCCTGTGATGTTGGAAGGTGATTGACACATCCCCCTCGTTGCTGGAGATTTTGGTGTTGGTCACATGCTGCATTGAATGACTGCTGGATATTTGCTTTGTGACTTGAAATCCATCTTGTTGTTTCTGTTACTGTTTTTCTTTTGCAAATATACTGTTGATTTGTTCTGTGAGAAAATATAGATATAGGGTGTGGTAACCCTGGAAGTAGATGCCTTGGCAAGAGATTCTAATATATGTGCATTCTCACTTATTCATTTTAGATACTGATGAATGTTCCTCAGACCTGTGCAAGAATGGTGGAACATGTTATGATGGTATCAATGGTTATACATGTATGTGTGTCGATGGATGGGAAGGTGTTCACTGTGATATTGGTAAGTCTGCACTGAGAACTGAAGGAATATTGATTATGTTTATAATGCATGTCACCTGATGTTTACTATCTTGCAGTGCTACTGACTTATATTCATATCAAACAAGTGCTCCGATATCTACAAATGAAACCTTTAAAACAGGCAACGTGCTTCGAGATTTGTCTCATATGGTTCAGTGTTTCCATCAATGATTTAGTTTCATATCCTAGTCAAAATGGATGAATTTTATAGTTTTAGAAAAGGGGCTTATAGTCGTTTATCTCCACCTCTTCTCATCAGTTATTTTAATGATTACTCACCTGGTATCCTTTGTATTAAAGATCATGTAATATTGACATGATGTCATATTAGTCATACAAGACTTAAACTTTCCTTTTCGTTCCATTATGTTATTCAACCAGAATGAGTTCCCTGTCAGTGTCCTCTGACAGTTGAGCAAATTCTTTTAGATTTTACTCATTCTGTTGACATCAGACTGCGACATTATAATGTACCGTCTTTGATAGAACTGTTACAACATCAATTCTCCCCATGAACAAATACTGTAAAACCTTTTACAATTGTATTTTCTAAAATTGTATGTTCTGTCATGAGCATTTTAAAAGATAAGACTATTTGCCTAATGGCAAATTGTCATATCTTTGAAAATGCTAATGGTTCATTTCAACCTATGTAAAGACATAGCTGGAAAATACAATTGTAGAAAATACAATTGTAATAGTTTTATAATATCGGTCCCAGGTCTGTTTTTCCCAAAGAAATCAACCCTTTTTAAAGCAATACAAGGTGTAAATGAAGTAAATATTATTACTTACTGAATATATTGTTATTTTTAATAAATTGAATGATATTAAAGTACACTGATATTTGATGTACCTGAGAACTTAGAGCAGGGGGAAATCTAAAATCTCAATGCTCCCTTATTTCAAACCAGAAACTAAGCTAATGTCACTCACATTAAAGGTACCAAGGTCCTCTTTCATATCGTTGCATGCAAAGAAACCTAAGTTAAAAAATGTAGTTCACCAGAGTCATAACTTCATCAAAACTATGCTCTGCATTTTCTTAACAATTTTCGTTTTCTCAGTTTTCCATGTATGCTGAATGTTATAGTTTCTGCACATTTACACATATAATAAATAGGAAAACTAGAAAAACAATATTTTGGTTTATTGTATTACTGTCCATGGGCTTTACTCCACACATTGAAATGTACCCTCAAGTCTGACCTATCTGTAGCATTGGACATAGGAGAAATACAAAGTCACAGAGCTCTCTCTCTTGTACAGACAGCTTTATCATGACCACCCCCACCCCGCACACATGCAACTTAAATGTAACGAGAGCCTCTTTCAGCTGACACCAAGCAACGATCTTTATTACAAACAGTTCATGCACATCCTAACAAAACTTTAAGTCTTCGCTCCTTTTGGGTTAATTTAAATGTCATTGTCTGAATTGTTGTCCACTTTCTGTGGAGACCTGAAGATCTGGAATCTTGGCCAACATTTGTCACCAAGTTACTGAGGAAACAGTTCTGAAGTTTCCTGCACATATATTTATGATTATTTGTCATTGGGCATCTTTATTTTTAGCTCAACTTCGGCAAAGCCAAATTTGAGCTTATGCCATGGCTCGTCGTCCGCCGTCCGTCTGTCCGTCTGTCCGTCAACAATTGGATACGGCTCGGGCTAGAGGCCGTATTTATGAACTGATCTTTACAAAACTTTTTGGGTATCTTTGTTATGACTGTGGGACGAGAACGAGTGTTTTTGGGTGAAGTCCGAAATTCAAGATGGCTGCCAGCCACCATTTTGTACCGACGATGCAGAAATCTGTTTTTTTTGCAGAATTTCCATATGAAAGCTCTGATTTGAATAATTTTTTGTATGAATGTTTAGTAGCATGGGATACATCACATATAATACGGGGTTTTTTTCTTGTGCGTAAATTATGCAAATTAGACTAATTTTGATGTTTTTTGGTGTTACTTTCAGCACTGTAAGTGCAAATGCCAATACGGCTCGGGCTAGAGGCCGTATTTATGAACTGATCTTTACGAAACTCCTTGGGTACCTTTGTTATCACTGTGGGACGAGAACGAGTGTTTTTGGGTCCGGTCCGAAATTCAAGATGGCCGATGGCAGCCATTTTGTACCAAAATTAGTGCAATCAGTCTTTTGTACAGAACTTCTGTATGAAAGTTCTGATTTGAATAAAGTTTTGTATGAATGTTTAATAACATGGAATACATCACATATAGTACAGGTTTTTTTCTCGTGCAGAAATTATGCAAATTAGGTGACCTTTGATTTATTTAGTGCTACTTATACACTGTAAGTGCACATGTCAATACGGCTCGGGCTAGAGGCTGTATTTATGAACCGATCTTCACAAAACTTCCTGGGTACCTTTGTTATCACTTTGGGACGAGAACGAATGTTTCTGAGTGTGGTCCAAAATTCAAGATGGCTGCCAGTGGCCATTTTGTACTGAAATTAGATCCAATCAGTTTTTTGTCACAACTTCTACACATCTCATATTTGTGAACTGATCTTCACGAAACTTCTTGGGTACCTTTGTTTTCACCTTGGGACAGGAATGAGTGTGTTTTGGGGTGCCTTTGTTGTCACTGTGCTATGAGAACAAATATTTTAGGGTTCAGTCAGACCCACTCTGGGACTCAAAGATTTTTTTCTAGTTTAGCATCTGACTGTCACCCACCTTTACAATACTTTACCTATACATTTGTTACAGGCAACGGCCAGTATTTATGTACAGACCGTTACAATACTTTATATGTACCTTTGTTATCAGGTCATTACCTAGATGTTTGTCATTGCTGTGTCACATACTATACATGTACATGTCTTTGTCTTGACAAGTTGAGCTACAGTGTCATTGACACTTTCATTTTCTTATTAAATTGAGACACCTGATGCCAGTGATGTCCCTTTTATGATATTTACTACCCCTTTTATTTTCAACCTCATTTTGAGCCTTAGCTGTTCGAAAGAGTGGAAAATAATCCTATCTAAAAATGTCATGCTGTGCAAGAAAATTCTCAACTGTTATGGTTGAAATGTAGGGTGACGTCACAGGAACAAAATCTAAATTTTTGTTCTTTTTCTAAAATTAATCTATAGTAGACATATACAAAACAAGGACAAAAATTCAATATACCAAAGAAACAAATAACGTTCACCACCAAATACGAAAAAAGTCACGTTAAAATATTTCCATTATATTGTCATAGCACTCGATAATGTAGTAGGTTGTGAAGTGTGCCAACAGGAATTGAAGCTATTGGCACACCAATATCTGCAGGTCCCCAAACAATGTTGTATTTTACAATTAATATCTGATATCATCTTATAAACAAATTGCCTAGTCTCCACTGTGTGCATTTCAGATGAGTAGTCTATAAACGATGCAATGAGCAATGGAAATCGGCAATACCATGGTCCGCAATCAGTAATGGAAATCGGCAATACCGTGGTCCTGGCAGTAGTAGTCTAATGTGGATTATACCATGATGTTGCTGTGGCTAATACACAGAGATGGTCCAACTAATATTTTCCAAACATATCAGCACATGCGATAGTTTTATGCATTTGCAGAAGTCTTTACAATGGGATATTGAACTCAACAGCATTTGTGTCTTTGTTTTATTTTCAATCTCATTTGAGACTCTAGTTTCTGAATTTTGGGGAATTGAATACTCTTAAAGAGGAGAATAATAATAATAATACATTTTTAAGAATAGTTTGCTGTCCTGGGATAGTCCATCCATTATTGCCGTCATCTCTTAGGGGACTGACATATAAAGATTAATGTCAAAGCAAATTTCATGGTAATTTTACTTTGTCGTAGAGCTACAAAATATGAGACGGGTATTTTGACTTGAGGCCATTTGATGTGTTACTGTCTCTTTAAAATTTAATCTCTTTGTACAATCATTTGGACCAGGGAACAGCATGTAAGGCATTGTCGATCCCCCTGTGATGTTGGAAGGTGATTGACACATCCCTCCCGTTGCTGGAGATTTTGGTGTTGGTCACATGCTGCAATGAATGACTGCTGGATGTTTGCTTTGTGACTTCAAATCAATCTTCTTGTTTCTGTTACTGTTTTTCTTTTGCAAATATACTGTAGATTTGTTCTGTGAGTAATATAGATATAAAGTTTAGTAACCCTGGAAGTAGATGCCCTGGCAAGAGATTCTAATATATATGCATTTTCACTTGTTCATTTTAGATATCGATGAATGTTCCTCAGACCCGTGCAAGAATGGTGGAACATGTTATGATGGTGTCAATGGTTATACATGTACGTGTGTCGGAGGATGGGAAGGCGTTCACTGTGATATTGGTAAGTCTGCACTGAGAACTGAAGGAATATTGTTTTTGTTTATAATGCATGTCAGCTGATGTTTACTATATTGCAGTGCTACTGACTTGTATTCATATCAAACAAGTGCTCCGATATCTACAAATGAAACCTTTAAAACAGGCAACATGCTTCGAGATTTGTCTGATATGGTTCAGTGTTTCCATCAATGATTGAGTTTCATACCCTAGTCAAAACGGATGAATTTTATAGTTTTAGAAAAGGGGCTTATAGTCATTTATCTCCATCTCTTCTCATCAGTTATTTTAATGATTAATCACCTGGTAATCTCTGTATTAAAGATCATGTAATATTGACACGATGTCATATTAGTCATTCAAGACTTAAACTTTCCTTTTCGTTCGATTGTGGTATTCGACCAGAATGAGTTCCCTGTCTATGTCCTCTGACAGTTGAGCAAATTCTTTTAGACTGTACTCATTCTGTTGACATCAGACTGCAACATTATAATGTACTGTCTTTGATAGAACTGTTACAACATCAATTCTCTCCATGAACCAATACTACAAAACTTTTTACAATTGTATTTTCTCAAATTGTATGTTCTGTCATCAGCATTTTAAAAGATAAGACTATTTGCCTAATATTAGGCAAATTGTCGTATCTTTGAAAATGCTAATGGTTCATTTCAACCTATAAAAAGACAAAGCTGGAAAATACAATTGTAAAAAATACAATTGTAAAAGTTTTATAATATCGGTCCCAGGTCTGTTTTTCCCAAAGAAATCAACCCTTTTTAAAGCAATACAAGGTATAAATGGAGTAAATATTATTACTTACTGAATATATTGTTATTTTTAATAAATTGAATGATTTTAAAGTACACTGATATTTGATGTACCTGAGAAATTAGGGCAGGGGGAAATCTAAAGTCTCAATGCACCCTTAGTTCAAACCAGAAACTAAGCTAATGTCACTCACATTAAAGGTACCAAGGTCCTCTTTCATATCGTTGCATGCAAAGAAATCTAAGTTAAAAAATGTAGTTCACCAGAGTCATAACATCATCAAAACTAGGCTTTGCATTTTCTTGACAATTTTCTTTTTCTCAGTTTTCCATGTATGCTGAATGTTATAGTTTCTGCACATTTACACATATAATAAATAGGAAAACTAGAAAAACAATATTTTGGTTTATTGTATTACTGTCCATGGGCTTTACTCCACACATTCAAAGGTACCCTCAAGTCTGACCTAACTGTGGCATTGGACATAGGAGAAATACAAAGTCACAGAGCTCTCTCACTTGCACCGACAGCTTTCCCATGACCACCACTACCCCGCACACGTGCAACTTAAATGTAACGAGAGCCTCTTTCAGCTGACACCAAGCAACGATCTTTATTACAAACAGTTCATGCACATCCTTAACCAAACTGTAAGTCTTCGCTCCTTTTGGCTTAATTTAAATGTCATTGTCTGAATCATTGTCCACTTTCTGTTGAGACCTGAAGACCGGAAATTTTGGCCAACATTTGTCACCAATTTACTGAGGAAACAGTTCTGAAACATCCTACACATATTTATGATTATTTGCCATTGGGCACCTTTATTGTTTTCGCATTAAATTGAGACACCTGATGCCAGTGATGTCCCTGTTATGATATTTGCTACGCCTTTAATTTTCAACCTCATTTTGAGCATTAGTTGTTCGAAAGTGTGGGAAGATAATCCCTCAAAAATCTTATCTAAAAATGTCATGCTGTCCAAGAAAATTCTCAACTGTTATGGTTGAAATGTAGGGTGACGTTACTGGAACAAACTTTAAATTTTTCTTTTTTTTCTAAAATTAATGTATAGTAGAGTTATACAAAACAAGGACAAAAAAAATCTAATATACCAAAGAAACAAATAACGTTCACCACCAATTACGAAAAAAGTCCCGTTAAAATATTTCCATTATATTGTCATGGCAATCGTTAATATAGTAGGTTGTGAAATGTGCCAACAGGAATTGAGGGTATTGGCACACCAGTATCCAAAGGTCCCCAAACCATCTTATATTTTACAATTAATAAATGATATCATCTTATAAACAAATTACCTAGTCTCCACTGTGTGCATTTTAGATGAGTAGTCTATAAACGCCGCAATCAGCAATGGAAATCGGCAATACCATGGTCCTGGCAGTAGTAGTCTAATGTGGATTATACCACGATGTTGCTGTGGCTAATACACAGAGATGGTCCAACTAATATATTGTAAACATATCATCAAATGCGATAGTTTTATGCATTTGCAGAAGTCTTTACAATGGGATATTGAACTCAACATCATTTTTGTCTTTGTTTTATTTTCATTCTCATTTGAGACTCTAGTTTTTGAATTTTGGGGAATTGAATACTCTTAAAGAGGAGAATAATAATAATAATACATATTTAAGAATAGTTTGTTGTCCTGGGATAGTCCAACCATTATTGCCTTTATCTCTTAGGGGACTGACATATAAAGAATAATGTTTAAGCAAATTTCTTGGAAATTTTACTTCGTCGTAGAGCTACAAAATACGAGACGGGTGTTTCGACTTGAGGCCATTTGACGTGTTACTGTCTCTTTAAAATTTAATCTCTTTGTACAATCTTTTGGACCAGGGAACAGCATGTAAGGCATTGTTGATCCCCCGTGTGATGTTGGAAGGTGATTGACACATCCCCCTCGTTGTTGGAGATTTAGGTGTTGGTCATGTGCTACATTGAATGACTGCTGGATATTCGCTTTGTGACTTCAAATCCATCTTGTTGTTTCTGTTACTGTTTTTGTTTTGTAAATAACTGTAGATTTGTTCTGTGAGAAATATAGATATAGGGTGTAGTAACCCCGGAAGTAGATGCCCTGGCAAGAGATTCTAATATATGTGCATTTTCACTTATTCATTTTAGATATCGATGAATGTTCCACATACCCGTGCAAGAATGGTGGAACATGTTATGATGGTATCAATGGTTATACATGTATGTGTGTCGATGGATGGGAAGGCGTTCACTGTGATATTGGTAAGTCTGCACTGAGAACTGAAGGAATATTGTTTATGTTTATAATGCATGTCAGCTGTTGTTTACAGTATTGCAGTGCTACTGACTTATATTCATATCAAACAAGTGCTCCGATATCTTCAAATGAAACCTTTAAAACAGGCAACGTGCTTCAAGATTTGTCTCATATGGTTCAGTGTTTCCATCAATGATTGAGTTTCATACCCTAGTCAAAATGGATGAATTTTATAGTTTTAGAAAAGGGGCTTATAGTCATTTATCTCCATCTCTTCTCATCAGTTATTTTAATGATTACTCACCTGGTAACCTTTGTATTAAAGATCATGTACTATTGAAACGATGTCATATTAGTCATGCAAGACTTAAACTTTCTTTTTCGTTCCATTATGTTATTCAACCAGAATGAGTTCCCTGTCAATGTCCTCTGACAGTTGAGCAAATTCTTTTAGATTGTACTCATTCTGTTGACATCAGACTGCGACATTATAATGTACCATCTTTGATAGAACTGTTACTTCAATTCTCCCCATGAACCAATACTATAAAACCTTTTACAATTGTATTTTCTAAAATTGTATATTCTGTCATCAGCATTTTAAAAGATAAGACTATTTGCCTAATATTAGGCAAATTGTCATATCTTTGAAAGTGCTAATGGTTCATTTCAACCTATTTAAAGACATAGCTGGAAAATACAATTGTAAAAGTTTTATAAATTCGGTCCCAGGTCTGTTTTTCCCAAAGAAATCAACCCTTTTTAAGCAATACAAGGTGTAAATGAAGTAAATATTATTACTTACTGAATATATTGTTATTTTTAATAAATTGAATGATTTTAAAGTACACTGATATTTGATGTACCTGAGAAAGTAGGGCAGGGGCTAATCTAAAGTCTCAATGCTCCCTTATTTCAAACCAGAAACTAAGCTAATGTCACTCACATAAAAGGTACCAAGGTCCTCTTTCATATCTTTGCATGCAAAGAAACCTAAGTTAAAAAATGTAGTTCACAAGAGTCATAACATCATCAAAACTATGCTCTACATTTTCTTAACAATTTTCTTTTTCTCAGTTTTCCATGTATGCTGAATGTTATAGTTTCTGAACATGTACACATATAATAAATAGGAAAACTAG
Organism: Pictodentalium vernedei; assembly: GCA_031216915.1. NCBI lineage: Eukaryota > Metazoa > Mollusca > Scaphopoda > Dentaliida > Dentaliidae > Pictodentalium > Pictodentalium vernedei. The sequence goes on along the minus strand of CM062296.1, from coordinate 134,814,896 downwards.
AAAAACAATATTTTGGTTTATTGTATTACTGTCCATGGGCTTCACTCCACACATTCAAAGGTACCCTCAAGTCTGACCTAACTGTGGCATTGGACATAGGAGAAATACAAAGTCACAGAGCTCTTTCACTTGTACAGACAGCTTTATCATGACCACCCGCATCCCACACACATGCAACTTAAATGTAATGAAAGCCTCTTTCAGCTGACACCAAGCAACAATCTTTATTACAAACAGTTCATGCACATCCTTAAGCAAACTTTGAAGTCTTCGCTCCTTTTGTGTTAATTTAAATGTCAGTGTCTGAATCATTGTCCACTTTCTGTAGAGACCTGAAGACCTGGAATCTTGGCCAACATTTGTCACCAATTTACTGAGGAAACAGTTCTGAAACTTCCTACACATATTTATGATTATTTGCCATTGGGCACCTTTATTGTTTTCTTATTAAATTGAGACACCTGATGCCAGTGATGTCCCTTTTATGATATTTACTACGTCTTTTATTTTCAACCTCATTTTGAGCCTTAGTTGTTCGAAAGTGTGGGAAGATAATCCCTCAAAAATGTTATCTGAAAATGTCATGCTGTGCAAGAAAATTCTCAACTGTTATGGTTGAAATGTAGGGTGACGTTACACGACCAAAATTTAAATTTTTGTTTTTCTTTCTAAAATTAATGTATAGCAGAGTTATACAAAACAAGGACAAAAAAATCTAATATACCAAAGAAACAAATAACGTTCACCACCAAATATGAAAAAAGTCCCGTTAAAATATTTCCATTATATTGTCATAGCAATCGATAATATAGTCCGTTGTGAAATGTGCCAGCAGGAATTGAGGGTATTGGCACACCAGTTTCTGCAGGTGCCCAAACCATGTTGTATTTTACAATTAATATCTGATATCATCTTATAAATAAATTACCTAGTCTCCTCTGTGTGCATTTCAGTTGAGTAGTCTATAAACAATGCAATCAGCAATGGAAATCGGCAATACCATGGTCCGCAATCAGCAATGGAAATCGGCAATACCATGGTCCTGGCTGTAGTAATCTAATGTGGATTATACCATGATGTTGCTGTGGCTAATACACAGGGATGGTCCAACTTATATATTGCAAACATATCAGCACATGCGATAGTTTTTTGCATTTGCAGAAGTCTTTATAATGGGATATTGAACTCAACAGCATTTGTGTCTTTGTTTTATTTTCGCTCTCATTTGAGACTCTAGTTTTTGAATTTTGGGGAATTGAATACTCTTAAAGAGGAGAATAATAATAATAATGATACATATTTAAGAATAGTTCGCTGTCCTGGGATATTCCATCCATTATTGCCATCATCTCTTAGGGGACTGACATATAAAGATTAATGTTTAAGCAAATTTCTTGGAAATTTTACTTTGTCGTAGGGCTACAAAATACGAGACGGGTGTTTCGACTTGAGGCCATTTGACGTGTTACTGTGTCTTTACAAATTAATCTCTTTGTACAATCTTTTGGATCAGGGTACAGCATGTAAGGCATTGTCGAATATATGTGCATTTTCACTCATTCGTTTTAGATATCGATGAGTGTTCCTCAGTCCCATGCAAGAATGGTGGAACATGTTATGATGGTATCAGTGGTTATACATGTATGTGTACCAGGGGATGGAAAGGCGTTCACTGTGATACTGGTAAGTCTGTAATGCGAATTGCTGGAATATTATGTCATGTTTACAAAGCATGTGAACTCATGTTTACTCTATTGCAGTTCAGATGACTTATATTCCTATCGAGTGCTCCGATATCTACAAATGAAACCTTTAAAACCGGCAACATATTTTGAGATTTGTCTAACATGGTTCAGTTTTTCCATCAATGATTGAGTTTCATATCCTAGTCAAAAGGGTGGAATTTAGTAGCTTTAGTAAAGGGGTTTATTGTCGATATCTAAAATGAATGAGTGAAAATGCACATATATTAGTAACTTTATGTTCAGCTCCATCTCTCTCATCAGGTATTTTTATCATTACTCACCTGGTCTCCTTTGTATTAAAGATCATGTAGTACTGCCCATGGGCTTTACTTCACACATTCAAAAGTACCTTCAAGTCTGACCTCACTGTGGCTTTAGTTTGACATAGGATAATTTCAAAGTCATAAAGCTGTCTTACTAGTAAACACAACTTTACCCAAGACCCCCCCCCCCCCCACCTTCCAAAGCTCCCCCAACCCCCAGCACTTCTGTCAGCTCATTCAAAGCAAGTAACTTTATGTTGATTCCATAGGTCGACACAGTTGTTGTTAATTATATAACCAGTTCATGCACATCCTTGACCAAACATTAAGTGTTCATTCCTTTTGGGTTAATTTAAATGTCAATGTCTGATTCAGTGGCCACATTCTGTAGAGACATGAAGACCTGGAATATTTGCCAACATTTGTCACCTATTTATACAGGATACAGTTCAGACATGAGAATTTTCAGGCATTTGCCTGAATTCAGGCAATCAAAGGACATGGCATGAGAATAAGATTTTATTAAAATGGACACGATATGTACTGATAAGGCTCTTTTTTCCCACAAATTTATTTCAGAAAATATATATTGAACCAATAAGTATACTAAAAAAAAATTATTCTGTTCATCCTTCCATCCATCTGTCTGCCTTTTCGTCCATCCTTCACACTCGTTTCCGGGCAATAACTTTTGTACATTGGTTGCACAGTATTCATACTTCACAGGTAGGCTGCTTGTAATGGGATGATGATTGGGATTGCTCTTGGGATCTGTAGGTCAAAGATCAAGGTCACTGTTACTATAAATAGAATTTTTGGTTTCCGTGCAATAACTTTAGTTTTCTTTTGTGTACGAAGCTATAACTTCATACTGTGGTTGCATTTAAGATGTCAATCGTTGGGATTGCATTTGGGTTCAACAGGTCAAAGTTCAAGGTCACTTTCTATAAATAAATATTTTGGTTACTGTGCAATAACTTTAGTTTTCTTTTGTGTACAAAGCTCTAACTTCATACTGTGGTTGCTAGTTGCATCTGAGATGTCGATCGTTGGGATTGCATTTGGAGTCAATAGGTCAAAGGTCAAGGTCACTTACTATAAATAGATTTTTTGTTTCCATGCATTAACTTTAGTTTTCTTTTGTGTAGGAATCTATAACTTCATTGTATTGTCTCTCAAAAAAAGATTTCAGGAGACTATAGTAATGAGTTATATCTGTCCATCCATCCATCCATCCATCTGTGATGTCCTGTCCATGCGACGAGACATCTGCCTGTCCATCCATCCATCCATCCATCCATCTGTCTGTCCAAAACACAATTTTAACTTGAGTTTGGGTGAATTGATCATAACCAAATTTGGTACACTGCTTACTTGGGAGGTAATGCAGGTTAAGTTTGAAAATGGACATGGTCCATTTATTTTCACCAGAGTTATGGACCTTTTTCAACTTAGGAAACATGTTTTTTGTATTGTCCAAATTTTAACTTGAGTTTGGGTGAATTGATTGCAACCAAATTTGATATACATCTTACTGGGGAGGAAAATACACCACCTTCAGATGGTTGAACGGCAAAGGGGTGGGGGGATTTCTTTGTTTTTATTTTCAATCTCATTTGAGTCTTAGCTGTTCGAAAGTGTGAGAAGATAATCCCACAAAAAACATATTTAAAAATGTTGTGCTGTCCAAGGAAATTCTCAGCTGTTATGGTTGAAATGTAAGATGTCATCATAGGGAGTCCTAGTGGTAAAAATTATAATTTGTCTTTTTGTTTTTAAATTAATGGATAGTAGAGCAATACAAAACAATTACAAAAAACCAATGTACCAAACATTCACCAACAAATATGAAAAAATCTGGTTGAACTGTTTCCTTTATATCATCACAGGATTTTAAGGAAACTAATGGTACACCAGTATCTGCAGGTTGCCTGACCATCTTCTGACAATTTAAAATTAATATCTGTTATCATCTTATAAACAAATTGCCCAGATTTCTTGGTGTGCAGTTCATACGATGAGTCTAGAAGCACTGTAATCAGTGATGATGATCGGCAATATCATGGTCCTAGCTGTAGTAGTCTAATGTGGATTATACCACGATGTTGCCACAGCTAATACCAACTAATATATCGCAAAAACATCAACCACATGTGATAGTTTTATGCATATGCAGAAGTCTTTGGACATGTCAGTCATCAGCATTAATAGTCTGTTTTTCCATTTCCCGACTAGACAAAATATTAAGGTTGACACTGAATTACCCTGTGCCTTTTGGAGTTAACCCTTTACCTGACATGAAAAGCAGACGACACTTGCAAAACAATTCTTGAATAACTAATTTTTTTCATTTTTTTGTCTCAAAAACATAGGTTATGACCCCTCATTGGAACGAGCTCGACGAGCTCGTTCCAGTGAGGAGTCATAACCTATGTTTTTGAGACGAAAAATGAAAAAATAATGAAAATTAATTGACGATTTTTGAGAATAGCGCTGGCCGGTTTTGAGCGTTACATTGGGTATAGGGTTAAGTCACTCACAATCTATTTTGTCAACCATATCCAGTCGCTAATGAATACGTGAACTTTACGGTCATAAGTTATATTTTGGTGTGCCACATAAAGAAGGAACATACTACATCAATGGTTAACTGACAGTCTAACTGGGCAAAGCTATACTAATTGTGCCCTAGCTTACTTCTGTTGTAGTCTTAGTTTATTTGAGGTCGATGTTTTTTTGGTAAATGCCAATAGTGAACAACAGAACAAACACTTTGATTCAAGTAACCTGTGAACAATGCCTTTACCCATTTCAGCAGCATTTGTATTTGCGAATGATACTACATTAGCTGTGGTTAACAAAGTGAGTAGGTATTATGTGTACATGTATGTTAAGTTTTCATTTACACGAAGCATGAATGGTGAAGGCAACAAGCTCGTTGACCTCGTTCCAGGAGAGCAGGGGGTAAAGGCTGTTTTGAGGCAAAATAAATATTTCTATAACTGTTGTCTACTATTGCGTAAAGAGATAGTGTGTTTAAATTTGTCCGATTGTAGTTTTTTTTTCTAGTGTTGTTTCAATGATTGGACTCTTGTCAACTTTTAATATATTTTAACTGTTTGGCGCCATGATATAGTCATAATTGATGTTATAGTGTTAAAACACAATACACAATGGAAAATAATTAAGGGGGCAACTTTGTTCTATCTTTATTGTGAATGTTTCATGTGTTTTGCCCTTATAACAGTGCGTGTGTGGGTTTAGCAGTAGGAGAGTCTGGCAGTTAATCACCTCAGCACAGTTCCCTCTGCGTACTGCCTCTTACTTCACCTGTAAAACCTCTCCACAGGGAGTTCAGTGGCTCAGTGGTAGACTGCTGGACTTCTATGCTTAGGTCCCGAGTTTGATCCCTGTCCGGGACGAGTCGCGTTGTGTCTTTATCCCAGCTGCCTACATGGGGGCACGATGATGCCATGTACTAAGGCGTACTGCACGCCGATTCTGCACATGTCTTCAGTGGCTATAACCCTGCTTTAGCGGAGCTTGGACACAGTTGGAATGTTGAGGAGCTGACAGTTGCTCGTTGATGCTCGATGGTCTCTCTGGGTACTCCAGCTTCCTCCTCCCGTAAAACTGTCATGGTCACGATTAGCCATTGTGCATAAGTATATGACCTTAAACACCAATAAATAATAATAATAATTAAAGCTTCTCCACAAGAAATTATCTTCGCTGTTAGAAGTGTCATTAAACCCCAATTACTGAATAGATAAAATGAGTATGTGTTCTACAGAATGGATAGGGACAAACAGCCAATGTTACTGCTCTGCCACAAAGAAGGTGTTTTGAGGTATCAATAGCATGCTTATATCATGCAGAAGCCTGAGAAGCTGGACAGAAATGCAAGCAAATTTCATGAACAAGAAGATTTATGCTATCTGTACCATCAGGGTGTAAGAAATCCACAACAGTGATGTCAGGTCTCGGTCAAACGTTTTGATCAGTCCTGCCAAGTTCATAGATTATGTCTTGGACGAAGCAAATGGCAGGTGATAAACGTGCTGCTTCAAATTTGTTGAAGTGGCTAACTAGATGGCATTACTATATCGTCCCCATCTTCTCAACAGTAGTACCAGAAAGGGGATAAATGTAGGATTGTACAGAGCAATTCTGCGCTGAAGAATGTTGGTTTTATTGTCTATGATAGCTGGGCATGGGCTGCATTGAAAAGATTTTAACCTGAACTCAGCCTTGTTTGACCAACATTCTTCCGCAGGCAATATAAAAGAAGCTTTCCTGGACAGGGAGTGGGGTAGTGGATGTCATATATAAATGGATATAAATTGTGAATGAGTACTCTGGTGACCATGCATTAGTCCTTACTTGACAGCTGCTCATTGATTTCTCTCCTCTAACTACATATTTGGTCGATAACCTCGCAATGGTTCAAAATTGTTTCTTCCCATATTGTTAGTTTTTTTCTTTCTTTTTTAGGCTGATACTTCAGTTTCTAAAGCATTGTATTTGTTTTTAATTCTAGTGTTCTCTACTATTCCTGACATAGAAAACACCGTAAGTGACCTTAAATCGGAGGTAACAGAACCATTGGAAGATCTGCTAAAGGTATCTTCTGTTTTCATCATCTCTTTCACCATTACGGAAACACATCAAGCGACTCTGGATCAGTTAGCACAAAAACCTCTGAAGCCAGAATGACAATGTCGCACACATGCAAACTGTATGTGTATGACATGTACGTTTTGGTTTTTGTCTTTTTACAATAGATGCCAAATAGTATTCAAAAGGTAGGAAACGTTTCCATTTACGATCAAGGGATTTACGTGAATATTTATAACAAAGCTGTTGATTTAGTTAAGGTTATTTATTTACTGGTGTTTAAGGTCACATATTTTTGCACAGTAGCTAATCATAACCGCAACACAGAGATAATGTCAAGTTTGGTCAACAATTATACCCATGTTGTCCATTTTAGAGGACTACCACCCCAAGCATTGGTGATTGGGTCATATTTGCCCAGTAAACAGAACTTGTATACTGCAGTAAACAAGCACTGCTTCACTTCCTGTGGTTACCACATGGAACATGAACATGTTAACATTAATTAGACATTGCTTGTTTACAACAGTAAACAAACCTTGCTTCGCTTCCCGTGATTCACACCTGGAACATGAACCTGTTAACATTAATTAGACATTAACTGTTTACTACAGTAAACAAGCCCTGCTTCACTTCCTTCGGTCTCCACATGTACGCAAAATAGATGATTTGGTCAAATTAGAGCACATGCGAGCAGTTCAGTAACTGACTTCTCACTTAATCCTGTCATGGCATGTACCATAAACTTTACCCAAAGGTACATCTACTTGCAAAGATTATTCTTTGAAACACAGTGGATAAGCAGATGAATAACCTTTTCAGAAGTGGTGGAGTGTGAAGCGACACATTTCTACATTTTTACACTGTAAACCAATGGCCCAGACTCAGTTGGTGCAAACTCCCAAATGGTGAGGGCCAAACACAAATTTTGCCCCCCCCCCAATCCCCAAAATTTGCATGCAGAACCAAAAATTAGAAGTCTCATCTGGTCCTCCACACATTTACTCTCTGCGCAGGCGCAGACGCCAGGAAGTAACTGGAATTGACACAAACATCATTCTTTGTTTGGCCCTCAGTCAGGTAACAACAAACTGACTTCTGTGCTTTTAAATCTCAGTTTGTAATGATGCCAGACACAAATCAATGGTTAATTTGGTGGATTCTGGAACACGACTGGATGAAGGAAGGAAGAAATGGTGGATTGAAATGTTCAGGGCTGTAACTTTATAACATTTATAAAAATTATTTCACGTTCTCCAATTTTAGGACATGGGCCTGACGTCATCATTATTGATAATGATTTTTCCACTGTTTGTTAAGTATTCTTTCCCTACCCTTCCTTGAAGCCCCCCAGTTAAACTCCCAAGCTTTTTGGCTTGTTTTATTGAAATTTTTTTTATAAAATTTCTTGGGAGTTTAACGTGTTACACAGAATATTTATTCTGTATATCCCCATGGTTACGTCCTCACCCTTGGGGTGTTTTTATTGTTTTGGTTATGCATCATACATCTGATGTATCGTTTTTTCTTCTGATGAAGATCTTGCTTTACATTGGATAGTTCAAAAATCTGTTACTGACTTTGGGCTGTGTTGCCTGGGGTCTTGTTTCCGGTTTTCATTCTGACATTGTTTACATTGACAACGCTCTATTTATATATGCAGTTTCCTATTTATTATATGGTAGGACTGTTGTAAGATACATTAAATATTCCGGTAGTGTAGCAGTGTTGGTTTTTTTTGGATAGAAAAATAATTTTTGTCCACACTTGGGCTCTATCAGGATACATTTGGGCACATCGTTCCCTTTGGGAACTTGGGCTCTTGTCAAAATTTTTCGAAAATTTTTTTTGTGTAAATTATTTTTCGATTTATATTTTGAATGTTATTTGTTATGTATCTTTTTATAATATTTAATGTGGAGTTGGTGAGAGTACGATCGACTTATTTTGCTTCATTATGAAAGCATATTGCTCAATAAGCAAGGCGAGGAAGCCTTTCCTCTGATTTACATGTTGGTTGCCTTGCTTGTAGTCGATGTACTCCCACTAATTCTTGCTCAACATGTGTCGCATGGGATGACAAACATTGGAGATGGGTGTCACAGTACATTGTTAGTGAGAGGCCACTGTCAGTCCTCTTGTGGTGAGAGGCCACTGTCAGTCCTCTCACCAAAAAGTCGCTCTAGTTTTTTAGTTTCTATTTACAGAGGAACAAGAACATGATGATGTTTATGTGACGCCGTCAGAGAGTGTGCTTCTGTCATCGCATTTAGATAGTCAAGCTAGCAGCTGAAGTGCTCATGAATATTAGACAGGGCAATAAACCACAGCGTGGTTTCAGCTCCCTGTCTCTTCTAGCTCGACTGGTGAAGTGGTTACACCGTCCATGGGTACCGTGACACCGTGTGTGTCCGTTGCGGTCAAGAAGAGTAGAAAGGGTAGAGCAAGCACTATTAAATAATAACAGGCTCACCTGCAATGACGGAGAGGAAGAAGCCAGCAAGTTCAGTGGGAAGCTTGGCGGGGTCTGAAGAACCACGAGCGAGAGAGCCCCCTCTCTTTCATAACAACATCTGGGGCCAGATGTTGTGGTTCGGAACTTGCATCAGTCGGAGCATACGTCCATGCCTCCCATTCGGGACTCTCCATTCAGTTCACAACCAGGGTCGGCTATAGTTATGGCTACTACCAAGCACACACCTTGGCTACATGACTTCTGATATCCAGCCTGCATTGCCGAGAAGGTCCACTCTTCGTCAAAGAAGTCACACCATACTGTAGCCAAGGAGATGAGGCCTCATTCATCGGAACGTCAGCAGAAAAGAGCCATCTCGGACACACTGTCCCAGGAGCAGCCGGCGACCAAGCAACAGAAGACCGCTGTTCCTCAGGCCTCCGTAACAGACTTGCTCTCGCAGATGTCGCAGCTCATCACAGCATCCCAGCCAGTGCAGAAGCAGCCGACGGCAGTCTCAGAACCTGAGCTGTCGGATGGTGCTGGGTCAGTCCAGTCATCTGCACGTTCAGATGCAGATGACCGTGAGTATAATCTGATTCAGTCGGATGGTGAAAGGGATTTGGAGGAGAATTACCTTCCCAAAAATCAGAATGCTGCAACCGCTCAAAAGTAGCACTATTCAGTAGCTAAGAGATGAGGCCTCATATATCGGGATGTCCGGAGGAAAGCGCTGTCTCGGACACACTGTCCCAGGAGCACCTGTCGGCCAGAATAGAAAACCGCTGCTCCTCAGGCCTCCGTTACGGATTTGCTGTCGCAGATTGCACAGCTCACCCCAGCATCCCAGCAAGTGCAGAAGCAGCCAACGGCAGTCTCAGAACCTGAGCTGTCAGATGGTTCAGATGCCGCTGACCGTGATTTTCAACTGATTCAGATCAACACATGGTTGGGGAACAACACATGGTTGCGAGGGATTTAATCCATCAACACTACCCTGAATTTGTTCCAGCGAATCAGAATTCTGCAACTACTTGCAAGAAACCACTAGCATTGTTGGACGCTGACTTCATCCGGAAAAAGGTCATGTCTTTTCTGGTTAAGTCTAGACAGGTGTCACAGGCCTTAGGCCTTTTAGATGATGCTATATTCAGCTTTCCAGTGGGAAGAAGTATGCGGTTTCTTGTCATCATCTTCCATAATTTTACCGATTATAACGGTCAGAGAAGATGTATAGAGAGTTCCCCTGCATCAATACTCTGCTCCGTAAGTCGGCGTCTAATCAACCCGCAATAGCAGAAAAGAGGAAAGGAGGACGTCCTAGACAGAAAGTCATCTAAACAGGACTCCTCGCGAGGGTATAGGTAACCCTCCTATAATTACTCTAGGGATCGTCAAGCAGCGACTCACATAGGGGGCTTAGGTCTGATGGAGACTACTTGTCAGATGCCCCTAAGCTGTTGGCTCGAGGCTCTTCATGAAGGAGACGTAGTTTCTCCTTCCCTTGGCCTCACAGGTACTACAAGTGAGGGTTAGGACCTCTATTGCTTAGCAGTTGACAGATGGTTATCAAGATTCACATCAACTGGACAACTATTACGGAAGACTAGTAGTCGAGAAGTGTGGTCTCAGACGGCCTATGGCTATCTTTCCAAGAGAAACAACCACTAACTTAATGTCGTGATGGACAATGCTTCCATCAAATCCTTGCATAAGAATCTCTCCAATCAGAGGTAAAGGTTCTCTTGACAATGAAAGTAATAGAGGTCGTCGAGAATCAAGATTCTCTAGGATTCTATAGTCACCTGAGAGCTTGTTCCGACCGATAATAGACTGAAGCAGGATAACAAGTTTATCTTAGCTCTAAAAGTTTATTTATGGTAATCATTTAGTCGGTAAAAGCGAGTATTCGAGTGATCGACTATGCGGCAAGCATAGATCTAAGGATCGGTTCTTTCATGTCCTGGTATATCTGGCATTCAGAAAGTACCTATGGTTCGTTGTCCAAAGGATAGTATTTCAGTTCTGAGTGATGTGCTTTGGTCTGAATCCAGCGCCCTCGGCTTTCACTCGAGTAATGAACTCGGTAATGTCTCACAACAATCTGGTTCATCTGCAGTATCCAGAGTGAAATTAGTCAGTTGTTATGCTCGCTTTTGTCTACTCTCAGACGCATTATCAGCAAGAAATTTTATGCGACTGATGGGGTTGTGCGGAGCGGTTACACATCTTATTCTGATGGGTCGCTTATGCAGACATCCCCTCCAGTTATTCTTTAACCAGAACTGGAGTGCAAAGACTCATTCGCTCAAGACCAGTATTGTTTTAATGGAATTTAGTAAACAAAAGGTCCATATTGGGGCAGATATTCAGTGGTTAACTCAAAGTATTCCGTTGCAGCAGCCAGAACTGGCTTTCATGATTGAGTGAATAGTTTGGGGCACAACCCTGAGTCCGATAGACTTGAAATGCAAGGTCTTGGGACCCTCGGTTCCTGGTGAAACACATAAACATCAAAGAATGATGTCAATATTGTTTGTGCTACATCAATGGATTCATATTATTTGTGGTCACGCATGTTCAGATATTGTTGGACAACTCGATAGTGGTAGTGTACATCAGGAACCAGGGCAGCACCCTTTCATTTCCGTTATGATAACTGACAGAGAAGATTTTTCTATTTCATCATGTATCATCATGTTCATCTATCTATCCGGCATATACCAGGTCATCTGAACGTACTAGCAGACTCGCTCCTTGGAAAGGTCGCCTGGTTCATTTGCATTGGACGCTCAACAAGTGAGTATTTGGACAGTTTTGCTACCAGTGGGATCGCCCCATGATAGTCTGGTTTGCGACGCACTGGAACAATTAGTTACCGTCATTTGTGTCACCATGCCCAGACCATTAAGCGCATGCAGTAGACGCTCTGCAGAATTCATGGGGATGAATGATAGGATATGCGTATCCTCCAATTTATTTGATTCAATAGATTTCGTTTAAGATTAAAACAGTCTCGTTGTGAATCTTACTAGTAGCACCTCTGTTGTCACAGAAACCTTGGATCAGTATTCTCAATTGTCTGTTATGGGATGCTTCCCAGAAGCTTCCTCCATGAGAGGGTCTTCTTTCAAGGGAAGTTTTATTCTTCACGTATTTCTCCGCACATAGTGGCATAATGGAGTCGGTTAGACGTGAGGGAACCATCGCGGTTCCTATATTATTTGACAACTGGCACAGGAATGATTAAATAATGCGGGTGAGGAGATTTTGATATGACTTCGAATTCCCCTCCCCCCCCCCACACACACACACACACTCACACACAAACACTGCCTATGTGTTTAGAGGCATTTACCGGGCAAGACGTAGTTTTCTTCCTGCAAGCCTCATATAATTTAATACATACTATGCTTTTGGATCGTGTTCTATGACCACCTCATGGGCACATCCGCTTTTTAGTTCGATTAGTTTCCTGTGATTTTTTGTTGATTTGTTATATATGAGCACTTATTTAAAAATCATCACAATTAAATTGCTACTCTCTGAGTACCTCGTAGGCTGAATAACCAGTTAACTGGTATTCAGATGATTACATGCAAAATATAATTGCTCTCACGCATTATATTATTAGATTAAAGCTTTATTGTATTTTGTGGACCTTGAAATTATAATCTAGTTCGGGGGCAGTCAGTTTCGGAATCTTAATCATACCTACTTCATTTTATAGTTCCGGGTTTCTATTATGTTAGTACTCAATTCGCATATTCTCACGTGTTTACGGTCGTAGATATCGGATAGTACACGTTGGAGAGTGTTGTTTCTGGAATCTATTGTACAGAGGTCGCCTGTGGATTACCTGGGAAGTGTGTTTTCTTTTCAGGAATCATTCAGTGTGACTCGATTGGACATGTGTATGTTATATTTTATATCACCGGTTTTTGACTTATCTGTGTATGCCATCTGTGGTGTACGTTATATAGCGGCAATATTAATTACCAGGATTGTCGCTATAGCCTTAACTTCTGAAGTGGCGTTAAGTGCCATTTATTAATCATGAATTAATACCTGAGTGCCTCTTCGATGATTATGTATATTGTTTTTTGGTACCACTCTTATTGATTCCAGAGTTCTCCCCTCTTTCTTTTGAAGATTCCTTCAAACGAAAGGGGGGGGGATTTTTATCTCTTCTCTGGCTTAAAGGGTATGTAACTATGAAGGATGCTGTTTTATCCATAATTATATCCTGCATACAGCTGTGTTATTGTATGGTGAATGTTTGCGAGGGATTTTCACTCATTTTCAGATATGCCATCCTAATTTTGGGGGCTTAGTCCGGTCTAGCCTTAAAAATTAGAAACTTGTTACATCCTAAGTAGCATTGTCTTCATGCTTACAGTAAGAAATTACTTAAATTGGGCTCATTATTTAGAGTATGTCTCCTCTATTACTGTATAGAGAGACATACATGTAATTCCTAATTGGAGCGCGGTGGTTCAGTGGTAGACTGTTGGACTTTTATGCTAGAGGTCCCGAGTTCGATCCCCATCCAGGACGACCCGCATTGTGTCCTTGGGCAAGGCACTTTATCCCAGTTGCCCACATGGGGGCACAATGATGCTGTGTACTAAGGCACAGTGCACATCGATGGTGCACATGTCTTCAACCACTGTAACCCTGCTTGAGCGGAGCTTGAACAGAGTTCGAATGTTGAGCTCACAGTTGCTCGTCATTGCTCGGTGGTTCTCTCCGGGTACTCCGGCTTCCTGCACCCTTAAAACTGTCACAGTCACGATTAGCCATTGTGCATAAGTGTGTGACCTTAAATCCCAATAAATAAATAAATAAATAAATAATTCCTAATTATTCCAATTTCCTTTCATCATGGATTGCAAGATTGGAACTATTTCGGAAGTCCTAGGCCCTCCACCTTTTTACAATTCAGCTAAGTCTGGGCCATTGGTTTACAGTGTAAAAATATTATAAATTTACAATAATTTGTACATTTTTATACTTACCAATGGCCCAGAGGGGGATGGCCCTCCCATGAGTGGGCACTCATACCTCCCCGCTTAATTATTATGTAATACTTTCTTTTACAAAGAATGATGTTGGCGCCAATTCCAGTCACTTCCTGGTGTCTGTGCATGCGCGGAGAGTAAATGTATGGAGGACCAGATAGGACTTCTAATTTTAGGTTTTGCATGCAAATTTTGGGGATTGGGAGGGCAAAATTTGTGTTTGGCCCTCAATATTTTGGAGTTAGCACCAGCTAAGTATGGGCCATTGGTAAGTATAAAAATATACAAATTATTGTATAATTTTTAGATGCCAGTTTTATTGTATGTTGAATTTGTATGAGCTTTTTTGACTTTAAACCTTTACAAAAACACAAAACACACACATCAAAAGTAAATATGCTAAAGATTTCATCTCCAGCCCCAAAAACAGCATTATTTATTTCAGATGCATAAAACATCCCTGTCTGCACTGGAAACCGCTTTTTGTCCAGAAAATTTGTCTTCAAATGTCTTTTATGTACATTTCCAAACAGTTTTAGGTTTGAAACGATATGCATTTTTGAGGATGCATGACTAACTAACAATAATTAGTTTCAACAAATGTTATTAACTCATTCGGAGTGAAATAACACGCACATTCATGAAGACATTGTCTGATCTCTCACCGAGTGGGTCAGTTGTGGCAGCTCATAATCGTCAGTTGCTCGAGCGTTAAGAAACAGTATAGTGTATTACGCCATGATTTTCGAACCCATTTTTCACATGGATAGTATACTCCGAAGCATCTGAATTGTTATATCATCAAGGCCTGTAGGAGGGAGTATCACCGGCCCTAAGTAATTTTAAACAAGATTGCTAGAAGCAACATCTTAATTGCAATATGCCTAGTAATTAGAAAATGCTATTTAATATCTTCTCCCCTTTTCTCAAATATTTTCACTTGTCTGGCGTAATGAGGCTCCTAAAAGCTAAATCTACCATTTGAAAAAAGCCTCTACACAGTAATGAATAAGAAAATATTTGTATCCTCCAGCAATGGATTCCTATAACAGAGATTGCTGCAATGCATACTGCATTCAAAAGCATATTTCTTCGATAGTTTAGGTAACATGCAGAATGCAAATTTCTCACATGATATGACTTTGAAAAGTACATGGCATGTACCAAGTAATATCTCAAAGCATTATTAACTTTTAGTTGTATCACTGCATGTTAGGCTTATACAAAAATCACAACAATTTATATTGAAACGCCAGTTATTTTTGTAGATGTTCTGTGTGATAAATACTAACTAAATAATTAGAAAATTAAATAAAACCCACATCTGCCATGCATGGCTAGTATTAGATTGTTGGAACTACTTTATTGTAAGGCAGTTAAACCATAGTAATAAGGCATGTGGTTTTCGATATCGATTGACCAGAGTTGGAACGGTAGTGGTACCTGGCTCCACCTCCAGTAAATGGAGTCAAAGGAGGTTATGGGGAGGGGTGAAGGAGACAAGGGTGCGGTCATATTTTAAATGAAATTACATTTAATAATTTTTAATAATTTTAATTGCTGTGATGTCATACCCCTCTCCCCTCTAATTTTAATTGCTATGACATCACACTTCTACCCCCTCTTAATGTCAAACAATTGTTACAACAAACAATTGTTACCACACAGTAACCCCTCTCCCATCTTCTAATTTTAATTGTTATGACGTGGTCGCCCTAACAATTGAAATGAGGAAGCAGATAATTTCAATTGCTATGACATCATCCCCCTCCCCCTCTTAATGTCGAACAGTGAAATGATGCCTGTTTTACTGGTAAAATAGGACCCAGTTACCAATGCTTGGGAGGTGCAATCCCTCTATAAAATGGGCAACATGGCTTATTAACTGGTAGAGTGCTGGAAGCCCATATTTGGGCTTTACAAAATGCCACAAGTTGTGACGAACCGACGTACACCCTGTTAGAGAAGATTTCATATTGACCCTGGCAAGAATCTGATTTTGTTGATGCTACATTGCTCAGTTACATTTAATTGGATAGTGCCTACTGGCACTATCTAATCAAATTTAACAGAGCAATATATGATGAAAATAAATCTGTGGCCAATTAAAAATGTTGCACTCTACCAGTTAATGCTCACCCCTGGTCTTGAGTTGATACTGATGTTGTGGTCATGATTAGTCATTGTGCAGAAATATGTGACATTAAACATCAATATTTATTTATTTATTTATTTATTTATTTATTTATTTATTTATTTATTTATTAGGGTTTAACGACACATTAGCAGCCAGGGTCACATCATGTCGGTGACAGTTTTACGGGTGGATGAAGCCAGAGTACCCTGAGAGAACCACCGAGCAACGATGAGCAGCTGTCAGCTCTCCAACATCGTAACTCTGAACTCTGCACTGCAGCACAGGCAGAGTTAGATTGGTTGAAGACATGCGCACCATCGACATGCAGTACGCCTTAGTACACAGCGTCATCGTGCCCCCATGCAGGCAATCAGGGTTAAGTGCCTTGCCCAAGGACACAACGCGGGAGCATGAATCAGTCGCTGAAATGGTCACCCATCCAACTACTAACCGCACTCGACGTTGCTTAACTTCGGTGATCTGATGAGAACCGGTTACCGCGATGCCACCGCACCCCCTAAACATCAATAAATAAATAATAAATAATGATATGCTGCCTTACCGCCATCCCTACCTCCTCTCTTAAATTTTTATTGCTATGATGTAGTCCCCCTAACAATTTTAATGATCATTTAATATAATATATTAATAATTTTCTTTAAAGAATCTATGGAATGGATAATTAATTTTAAATTGAATTTATTTATAAAAGCTTCTCAATATGTCTTGAAAAACAAAGAACACATTGTGAGAAATACAAACCTACTATCCATGTATATGAAACGCTTCGATAAAGCAACATTTAAAAGTGTCAGAGCATGTAATTAGGGTCTGTTGCTTATCAAAGTAGCCCTAAGGTGTTTAACAGTTAATTATGTTCCACTGTGTTTAAAATTCACAAAATCAAGTAAAAATAATGTCCAGCCACCATTTTTCTAGAAGGTGACGACAATAATTAATTGCTTTTAATTGTTAAACTCAAGTAAAAAAGGAAAGATGCTAAAATTAAGGTAATAACCCTGCCACCTGTTTATCACTGAAGTGAATCAACCCGCTGTATCGTCTTTTACTTGCCTGTATCAAATGTTTATTTTTTTATGTTTTCTCAAGAATAAGCCAGCCATCTAACAGGGGAAGTAAGAACTTGAAAGAACTACCATTCTCCAATTTCCCATGTCGGGGCACTGTAGCATTGAGTACTAAGGCATACTGCACGTCAAAGGTACACTTGCATTCATTCAACCATTGCTAACTCTGTGTGGAGTTGGGAAATCTAACATCTGCTTGCCCATGCTCGGTGGTTCTCTTTGGCTTTCTCCAACTATCTGACACAAGGTGACTGACAGTTGTAAGTGTTGTTCAGTCCCTGATAAATAAATAACTACCATTAATTACGTTCAAGCGATTTAAACCATATTACAGCACAAGTTGAAGCAAAATCTGATTTATTGAACTATACTACAGCACATGTCAAAATGAATTCCTGTAAACAATTTTTCAAGCATGTCTCTATGCGCTGCTATCAATAGCTATGACTATAGCATAACTTTGAGGTAAACACTTATTTTGTACAAAACTCGAGCCATTCCCATGGCAAATGCTGATATAAACACAAGATAATACATGAGAACAGCTTGTGTACCTGCTTTTTGTTAATAAAATTTTTCTTTTATTGGACCACATTCCGGAATATTATTAATGTACCCGCTTAATAACAACCGTGTTTTATTGGATCACAGTAGCAGAGGCTAGTGTTTGTTTTGGATAATTGACGAGTAGTCACGAAGTTGCATTCGGTAATTTACGAGGATTTCCAAAAGTGGGCAAGTGCGATTATTGAAGAGAATGGCACTCGGTAGTTTACAAGACACTATAAATAAAACAATGAAAAATTCTGAGATATACTGCATATTTTAACAATTGATACTAACCAGAGATCAAAACTAATCAAACTGATTACTAATAAATTACTAATCGATATGAAACCTGTGATGAAATGATAATTTTCTTTGTCAATAAATTGCTATTCTATATGAAATCCGTGATCAAATGAATATGTTATGTTCAATAAATTACAAATCGATATAAAATCTGTGATGAAATGAACACTTTTTGGGAGTCATAACTGGGAAGGTATATGCTACTGGTGAGAGCAGCCACTTCTCATTAGAGTTTTATGCTTATTGATTGGAACTTAGAGTTGTCATTAATGCTTGTTGGTGGGATTTTCTTCTTGTTAGATAGTGTTTCTTGCTATGGATTGATAGATCGTACACTGAAAAGTGCCCATGGGCTGCGTGATAATGTGTACTGCCTCTCTGGCTTTTATCATGGCTTGAGACAGGTAAAGCGTCTTCATGCTTTAGCGCATTAACAGTCTTTTTATTTTGTTTGTTGCTGGCTTTTGGTCCATCTTTTCTCTCTACACTCTTGCTGCCATTAATTCATTCTGCTTTTTGGTTGCTTTCTTTATAGACATGTCCATCGCAGCTTCCCAAAGGTGCATGCATTCTTTATTTCCGATCGGGCATCCTCTTGCAATATTTTGATCCTTAAGAATGTTTGCCAAAATATCCCAGTCTGTCAGTTGAAAATCTTTTCTTTTTTGCAGCAGATCATTTATTTGACCACTCATATTTGACCCTCTTCATAGATTCTGGTTCACAGGTCAGCAGATCGATACCCAACTCTTTTTCCGCATAAGTAAGTAATAAGAGATTATTTTACCACTTTAGTAAGTAAATAAGTGATCAAATGATCACTTAGTTGGGATCACTTATTTACTTGCTAAAGTTATCATTTGATCACATATTTACTAAAGTGATCATTTGATCACTTATTTACTAACTAAAGTGATCATTTGATCACTTATTTACTTACTAAAGTCATCATTTGATCGCTTATTTACTTACTAAAGTGATCGTTTTATCAGTTTCACTCTCTCACTGCAAAATAAAATAACAAAAAATGAAATCTGTTATATACACTGCCTATTTTCAGTATAAGAGTGTAGTTTGTTAACAAGCTGGAGTGTGAAGTTGAGAAGTGCTGAAGGCTGACTTGTAATTTTTGTGACTTTGATGTTTTTTGAGTAAACTGTGTGAAAACTTATTTTACCCCAGATTTCTATCACAATGCACTGTGGGAGAGTTTGAAGCAATTAATGATCAGCAGATTGGGGTAGCACCCATCCTATTCCTATATATAAATGGAAGAGGATTGCCACCCTCCCCACAAATCCATTAGCTCACATCCCAATAAGACAAATTCATGCTATGTCTGTGAATTGTGCCAAAAATCTTACTCACATAAAACTAATTACTATCGACACAGATGAGCATTACACAAATAAAACAACAGACGTCCTATAAGGAGAGATAATGCAAATACACTTGAATTTACAGTCAGATTTACCTATAACCAACTCTACTACCCTCCAGTGCATATAAAAATCAGACTTTAGTTGGAGCAAGGCATTCATGAATGATAATACTTTTGGGGTCGCCAATAAGCCAGAACCAGTAAAAACCGCGAGTGTTGGGGAATCTCTGAGGGAAAAACCTGTAGATGATTTGCCCATCCTTACTCCAAGCAGAATTCAATATATCGAATCGTGGGGGAGTGAGCAGTTACAGGAAGCACACACGCCCTCAAATGCTGCAGCTATCCCAGCCATAGACTGGGAAATGAGGCCAATTACTGAATCTTCATCACCACGTATTGAAGAGAAAGTGATGCTGTACAAGGAAATCCTTCAGCGCCATTCAAACTTACGCAATCAAAACACCAAACCACACCCCATGAAGACTAGTTTTTCAGTGGAAAAAGAGTCGGGTATCGACCTGCTGACCTGTGTACCAGAATCTATGCAGAGGAGGGCATATTTGTTGCTCCAGATAATAAAGAATATACCCAATCTATCCAGGCATGAGAAAGACCAACTCATGCATAATGGCATCACAACTTCAGGGTCAAATATGAGTGATCTAATAAATGATCTGTTGCGAAAAAGAAAAAGATTTTCAACCGACGGGCTGGGATATTTTGGCAAACATACTTAAAGATCAAAAAGAGGACTGATCAGAAATAAAGAATGCATGAACTTTATGCGAGGAAGCAGCACCTTTGGAAAGCTGCTATGGACAAACCTCTAAAGAAGGCAATCGGAAAAGACTGAGAATGCAGAATTGATTCATGGCAGCAAGAATGTAGAGAGAAAAGATAGACCAAAAACCAGCAACAAACAAAATAAAAAGACCATTAATGTGCTAAAGCATGAAGATGCTTTACCTGTCTCAAGCCAGGATAAAAGTCAGAGAGGTGGTACACGCTATCACATGGCCCATGGGCACTTTTCTGTGTACGATCTATCAATCGATAGTGAGAAACACTATCCAACAAGTAGAAAATCCCACCAACAAGCTGTAATGACAACTCTGAGCTCCAATCAATAAGCATAAAACTGGACCAAAAAGTGGAAGCTCTCCCAGCAGGGTGACATTCCAGACAGCAGTCATGACAAACAACTAAAAAAGCGACCAGCAGCATAAACCCTCCCGGTCATGACTCCCAGAAAGTGTTCATTTCACCACAGATTTTATATCGATTGGTAATTTATTGACCATAACATATTCATTTGATCACGGATTTCATATAGAATAGCAATTTATTGACAAAGAAAATTATCATTTCATCACAGGTTTCATATCGATTAGTAATTTATTAGTAATCAGTTTGATTAGTTTTGATCTCTGGTTAGTATTGACTGTTAAAAAATGCAGTATATCTCAGAATTTTTCATTGTTTTATTTGTAGTCTGTCATAAACTACTGAGTGCTGTTCTCGGCAATTATCTCATTCGCCCACTTTTGGAAATCCTCATAAATTACCGAATGCAACTCCGTGACTACTTGTCAATTATTCAAAACAAACACTATCCTCTGCTATTGTGATCCAATAAAAGATGGTTGTTATTAAGCAGGTACATTAATAATATTTCAGAATGTGGTCCGATAATCAACAAAAAGCCGGTACACAAGCTAGCTGTTCTTATGTATTATCTTGTGTTTATATCAGCATTTGCCATGGGAATGGCTCGAGTTTTGTACAAAATAAGAGTTTACCACATAGTTACGCTATAGTCATAGCTGCTAATAGCGGTGCATAGGGACATGCTTGAAAAATTGTATACAGGGATTAATTTTGACATGCTCTGTAGTATAGTTCAATAAATCAGATTTTGTTTTCACTTACACTGTAATATGGTTTAAATCGCTTGAACGTAATTAATTTTGACTTGCGTTTTACCATCAATATAGACTGAAAGCAGGCAGTGAGTGAGGGGAGTTTATATGGGCAGTCGAATGAAACGATGTATGTGGTAATTGGTTTCAATT
Organism: Pictodentalium vernedei; assembly: GCA_031216915.1. Lineage (NCBI taxonomy): Eukaryota > Metazoa > Mollusca > Scaphopoda > Dentaliida > Dentaliidae > Pictodentalium > Pictodentalium vernedei. The sequence continues at coordinate 134,793,262 of CM062296.1, read as the reverse complement.
TTGTCTTCATAATCTCATAGTGGGCAAAGGGTGGGTTGGTGTGGGGGTAGTCAGTCCCGCTAGTTGAATTAACATGCAAATCGGAGCATCATAAAATCTCTCAGTGGAGTGGACAAGTCAAATGTGCGAAAATTTATGCCTACTATTAAGTATTAAATACCGGTGTCCCACAGTATCTTCCCCCCCCCCCTGTGTATCTTCCCCCGGGGGAAGATACACTAGTGCACCCCCCCCCCTGCAGGGAAAGATACACTAGTGTATCTTCCCCCACCCTGGGTATCTCTCCCCCCACCTCCAATATTTTATTTAACATTGATAACATCAGGCATGACTATTGATGGTGTTTATTATTTTTTCTGACATTCCAGGTTTGACAGGTTTTTTGATGAAAAAAATTCACTCAGACCAAAAATATTTTTCAATTCAGATCTTTATTGGCAGTAGACAAGCAAAAAATATGTACACATTTTGAAATTATAATAACGTTCCATCAGGGGGAAGGTTGGAAAAAATTTGCAAACACTGGTGCTGGGGTGGGTGGGTGGTCAAGGAGGACAAAAAAAAATTTTTTCTGATGCTTGCAAATGTTTTCCTCAGTCATTTTTGGGCAAAATTGTATACCATAATCAGAGAAGTATCATTCAAGATCCAATAAAAAGACACTCAAGTTATCAGGGGGTACCTACCATGGGTTATATACGATTATAAAACTGTTATTGGGGCTGAGCTATGTATGATTCGGCTTATAGTGATACAATGTATGACATATTGAATAATGTAAGTTAAAATGCATCACTAATTGCAATTATCAAGCACTGCACTCTAAGGATAAGTTATCTTGAGGGTGTTCCGTTTGATTAAATTTCTAATATGTTCACCCTGGTGAGATCGTCTGGCTTAGATGAGGAGCAAAGACAATTATGTGAAGTCAGGAACAGTTACAGATTTCAGCTGCAGGAACAATTCTGTACAACGATGTATCCAGACCTATTACGAAAACACCAATGACTCTCATTGCCATTGTAGGAAGTATGTAACACAAAAACTACTAAACATTGAACCTGATTGAACTGCTAATTTATTTCAAACACATCTGAGAACACAGGTGTCAACAAAATCATGTACCAGCCCTTCTAACGCTGGACTTAAAATAAGTAATAAATCCCCTCCCCCAACCCAGCCATGCCCCACCCAAACCTTCGTCAAAAAAATAAACAAATACATAATTGACTAAACTCATTGCTTTTTGCATACACATACCATGGCACCTCTCTTGAGAGACCAACATTTTTGCCAGACAAAAGGGGTCTTTCAGACAGGTGGTCTGTCAAGACCACCTGTCTTGAAAGACCACTTTTGTCTGGCTGAAATGGTATGTTGTCCTGTGTTGTCCACATAAAACACGCTCTAGCACAAAAGAGGTAGTTCCTCAAAAAGGTGGTCTCTCAAGAGAAGTTCCACTGTATACATGAATGGAGAACGCAATGGGTTCTGATGGATTGAGTAATTTATGATATTTAACCCTTTACCTAACATTCTGTTCTAAAATACACAAAAATTAAAATTCTCATATAACCATTACTGTTCAATAAGGTTACTTGAAATAAACACATGTATGGCTAACATTAGAACTGGCTCGAAGAGTCAGTTCTAATGTTATCCATATTTGTGTGGCTTTATTGTGGGATATATTTGGATATATAATCCACTTTGAATGTTGTTGGTTTATTAGCCTTAAGAGACCCCACTTTGGTCTGATAAAATGGATGTTCTTTCAAGACCTGCCCTTCTGTACAAGGTCAATCACTCAATACTGTATGATAAAATTGGTTATGGTGGGAAGGATGATGCAGAAGCATGTATTTAGTGGGGGTGGGTGGTTCAGATAACCCCGGCAAAAAATTGTAAAACTGGAAAAAAATTACATGGGGTGGGTGGGTGGGTCCTCCGACTGGTCAAAAACAAAAAATTGGCATCGGTGTCTGCAAATTTTTTCCTACCCCCCCCTGATTCCATACCTTACAGTGGAAGGTTGATAATTACAGAACAGTTAACTCATCATTGTTATTTAGAAATTATAATAACATTCCACGCCTTTCAGAGAAAGGTTTATATTATCAGAAAAGTGTCTATCAAAATATATGCATATATATGGAAGGCTAAGGAGGGGGTGGAGGAGATATGCAGGCCTGTGTATTCCCCCCCCAGCCACCCACCCACCCACATATTCACTCATCATTGCTATTTATAAATTATAATAACATTGCACGCCTTTCAGTGAAAGGTTTATATTATCAGAAAAGTGTCTATCAAAATTAACATTGTGGGGAGCACTTTATGGAAGGCTAAGGTGTGGGGGGGGGAAGATACACAGGTCTGTGTATCTCCCCCCCCCCCCCCCCCCCCATCCACATATTCACCTATCAATGTTATTATTTTTATTTTGAAATTATAATAACATTCCATGCCTTTCAGGGAAAGGTCCATAATATCTGAACAAGGTCTATCAAAATGAACATCATGGGGAGCACTTTATGGAAGGCTAGGGGGGGGGGGGGGGGATACACAGGCTTGTGTATCTTCCCCCACCCACATATTCACTCATCATTGTTATTTAGAAATTATAATAACATTGCACACCTTTCAGTGAAAGGTTTATATTATCAGAAAAGTGTCTATCAAAATGAACATCATGGGGAGCACTTTATGGAAGGCTAAGGGGGGCGGTGGGGAAGATACACAGGCCTGTGTATCTCCCCCCCCCCCCCCCCAAATATTCACTCATCATTGTTATTTATAAATTATAATAACATTGCATGCCTTTCAGTGAAAAGTTTATATTATCAGAAAAGTGTCTATCAAAATGAATATCGTGGGGAGCACTTTATGGCAGGCTAAGGGGGGGGGGGGGGGAGATACACAGGTTTGTGTATCTTCCCCCGCCCACATATTCACCTATCAATGTTATTATTTTGAAATTATATTATTGTTGTTCTACATTCTGATACTAATGTATAATAAAATAATAATTTTGGGTAGAGAGTAGAGGTTACTTAATATTCATTTTCTATCTTTGGTTCAAAAACTCCCTGCTAATACCTAGCAGTTTCGTATTTGTATTTTCTCTTATGAATACTGCTTTTCAGCTTTCCCTTGAAAAAAATAAAGAAAGTTGGTGCATGTGTGTATGGATTGGGGGGTTGGGGGGGATACACAGGGTGGCAGGGGGGGGGGGAATAACCTATGCATATCCACAATTCCCTATACAATATAGATTGCCAGCTTGAGAGTTGAGAAAAAAATTATGAGTGGAGGGGAAGGTAGACAGGCCTGTGAGTCTTATGAACAGGTAGATACCCAGTCCAATGAATCTTCACAGGCCCCCATAGCACCACTCCACTTGACTTTCCTTTGTATAATAATGCTTTATAACTTTAAACATTTTGTTGTTTCTTTACTCACAGATGGGGGGGAAGATACCAAGGGTGGGGGAAGATACACAGGGGGGGGGGATTAGGGGGGGAGATACCCTGTTACACCGGTTTTTACTCAATTGAACACAAAATTAAAATAAATTTATGCAGGTTTGTACAAGTTAAAAAACTGTAATTCAGCTGCGTCTACATGAATAAATCTCTAATATATGTTGGACTTGGAGTGATAACAAACTACCCAAGTGAATATTGACAAACTTGCAATGTTTTACAATTAAATGTACAGATTAAATTAAATACTCAATTTTTTTTGTCAGTGAGAAGGTGTGATTTACCCGTCACTTATAACTCAGAATCATAGCTTGTTGAAACTGGATTTATTATTGCTCGAGTTCCAGCTTTAAAAAAAACAAATTGGTGGATTTTTTATAACTGTTAGGGATAATATATTGGGGGGAACCAGCGGCTGTTTGGGTTTCTAAAAACAACCATCAAATTGTGATTTCAGTGTTACCATAAATATGCCAATGTTTCTAAATAAAACACAGAATTTTTATAGTTATGCACAACTCCTAGTCCCCTTTCAGCTCGAGGTCCTGAACCTGCCACCCCACTGCACACTCAAACCGAATAGCATTACTGACACTCGCTTCCGACTCTCATAAATTATTCGGGCAATAATCGATTTCAAATCCGACATTAATTGTCCCTACCTTCGGTGCGCTGAAACTTTTCAAGTTGCTCTAGGAGATAATTTTTCCCAAGCTTGCACCTATCATGCATTTTTGGGTGGGTAATACATAGTCGCATATCTTCTTCCCATACGGCATTTTTGCGGTTAATTGAGTAACAGCATTTATACCACTTTTACAGTGGAAGGGGTAGGATACTGAAGAACTGCTGATTTTATCCACAAACCATGTATGATGGAAGGGGTTGGGGGTGGGGGGGGGGGGAGGTCCAGTCCTGTTATGATAAATGTTTGGATAAAGGTCAAAACGTTTACGATAGAATGGTAGTCATTTATTAGGGTTTGAACGACACGACTGTCAGAGTCACCTCATGTCGTATAGTTGGAGGAAGCCAAAGAGAACCACTGAGCAAGGGCAAGCAGATGTTAGACTCCCCAACTCCACACAGGGTTATCGATGGTTGAAGGTAAGTGCATCTTCGACGTGCAGTATGCCTTAGTACTACAGTGCCCTGATGTGGGCAATTGGAGAATGGTACTTCTTTAATGTTTTTACTTCCCTTGTCAGAAGGCTGGCTTATTCTTCAGTAAACATCAAAAAATAAACATTTGATATAGGCTAGTAAGAGATGATACCGCAGGGTGATTTTATATGATTCACTTCATCGATTAACAAGTGGCAGGGTTATTACCTTAATTTCAGCATCTTCCCTTTTTTACTTGAGTTTAACAATTAAAAGCAATTATTGTCGTCACCTGCAAGAAAAATGGTGGCTGGACATTATTTTTCTTAATTTTATGAATTTTGAACGCAGTGGAACATAATTGACTGTTAAACACCTTAGGGCTATTTTGATAAGCGGCAGACCATAATGAATGAGAAAACAAAAAAACATGCATCCGCCATGTAAGATTCACTGATGTTTAAATGTATCAAAGCAAAGGGGGTAGGTGACCCATTGTTCAAAAACACAGTTGGTCCCCCAATTACGCGCTCTGACTCTTTCCAGTGTTGCTTGATCGAAGCTTTTCATATACATTTATAGTTGGTTTGTATTTCTCATAAATTGTTTGTTTTTCAAGACATATTTAGAAGCTTTTATAAATAAATTTCACTGTTCGACATCAAGGGGGGAGGGGGATGATATCATAGCAATTAAAATTAGAAGAGGGGGGGAGGGGTTACTGTGTGGTAACAATTGTTTGACATTAAGAGGGGATAGGGGTATGATGTCATAGCAATTACAATTAGAGGGGAGAGGGGTAGGATGTCATAGCAATAACAGTTATTAAAATTATTCAATTTAATTTTTTTTAAAATAGCACCGCACCCTTGTCTCCTTTACCCGTCTCCATAACCTCCTGTGATGCCCCTTGCTAGAGGTAGAGCCAGGTGCCACTGCTGGCACTACCTCTGGTCAATCGATATCGAAAACCACATGCCTTACTACTAACCATTCCACACCTTCATTGATTGATGAATTTCTTAGAAAATTTCCTATCATATAAGAAAAATAATATGACTTGTCCTCAATTTTCCACTTTGCCTCATTTGAGCTCAGCAATATGGAACATTCCCCGATTAATTTTTCATACCCCCAGTGGGGTATATAGGAATCGCTTTGTCCGTCCGCCCATCCATCCCGAAATTCAATCATGAATAACTTGTAAAATACTTGGTTGAGTGACTTTGACATTTGGTATGCAAGTGTATCCTGTTTCTGTATACCCATAGTGAAATGCAAGATTTTATTGTCAGAGTCATTGCCCTTTATGGACTTGGAATTTGTCCGTCTTGAAATTAATTCATGAATAACTTCTAGAGTACTCAATGGAATGACTTCATATTTGGTGTGCAAGTCTATCCTATGGATGTCTACCCACAGTACAATACAGATGTTATGCAGTGTGGTATTGTAGGAGTTATTGCATTTTATGGACTTTGATTTTGTATGTCCCAAAATTCAATCATGAATAACTTGTTTGTTTAAGGATACCTTCATGGTGTACCTTTTTGTGTCACCTTATGGTGACACTTAATAGTTCTTATGATATATGCCCCAATGGTCTGTAATCTGTCACAGGTCTGTCATCCGTCATCCTTCAGCGCCACCCAGTAAAAATGTTTCATTTCTGTAATGCTATCCATGGTTTTGCAGGCGGGGGGTATATGGCACCCCCGACTTTTCACTAGTTAAATATCATTTGAGATCTTAATTTCTATCGCTATATTTAATGGGCTGTAAATTTAGAGTAGATCACATATTGTAGGAGATGTTAGATCGTGCCCGGTGGAAGGGAGGAAATGGGGGAGGTGGAAGTGACGCCATAGGCATGTGACCGAGTTATGACATGTTTATTGCCTTGGTAACCTGCGTGAGCGGCCTTCTTGTGACACCATCACCTTAATGATACACGGTTTTAGTGCACATGTGCAGTGCATGTTGTTAGGGTGACACATGTTTCCGTCGTTCATTTTATATACTGCAGGCCACCATCTTGGTTTCTATGGTATCTAGAAGCCAGAAGCTGATCAGGTTTTAGGAGCGATAGATATCTTCAGATAGATATCCTGCAAAATGTATCCTCCAAAAGGTATCCCCCAAAAGATATCCTCCAATAGATATCCTCCAATAGATATCTTCAAATAATACATCAATCACCATGTCATAGGTATCCTCAAATACCTGTATAGGCCTATGTGCTATGTGTGTTGTGTGCACATTGTGCACTAGCACACAAACACATATTGGCACTTACAGCATGTGCCTATGTGCTACAGGTGATGTGTACGCACTGTTCACTAGCTCACAAATGCGTCTATTGAAGTCTGAATACTCTATAGGGAGGCCAAGGAAGTCATAACATGGACAGGACAGGTTTAGAAATGTTGGTTTAGAGTAGACAGATGAGTTGGAACCCAAGAATTTAGTGAGAAATTGGAGCCAAAAAGTAGTTGTCAGGTTGTGGTAATTCTACAAAGTATATGAGGATAAAGGATAATTAGACTTATTGACTTATTCTTATACAAAGGAATGCAGCCATTATTGGAAGAAAAAGGAGGATTCTGAGGAATCCAAACAAAGTAAAGTCGTTTTTGTGATTTAGGGTCGTTATCGGGTCAATTTGGGTAATACTACGAAGTAAACTAGGAATCCAAACCAGCTAACTAGTCCTATTCAATCGAACACACCGTCACAACATACCCCTGTCCTGTTGTAAGCCATTGGGTAATATAGCAACCACGTGCTTCCATAGAAACCAAGAAAGCGGACACCAGCATACAAAATCAGCGATGGAAGCATGTGTCACCCCAACAACATGTGCTGCACATGTACACAAATCCCACAAATCGCTATGGGGATGATGTCACAAGAGGGCCACTCACATGGGCTACTATGACAATAAACATGATGCAATTGGGTTACATGACTGTGGCATCACTTCCCCTCCCACATTCCCTCCCTCTAACTTGGCATGATCTCCACATCTACTGGCATAGCTCAAAAATAATATTTATGGCTCTGACGTTATGTACAGAAACAGGTTTCAGTGATGTCAACTCAGCACATCTCAGCATACTGTGTGTTTACAGAGTTTCGCAAACAATCCTTCAAATTTGTTTTTGGGTGCTCTAAATTTATCTGCTTCGTGTGATTAGCTACTACGTATGTAGAGGTTGCAAAACTTTTAACCCACATTGGTGCACGGCGATGGACAGTTGTTCATAAGACTTAGTACGTTATTGTATCAAACGTTGCTCCAAGCCATTCAATCGAACACACCATCACAACATACCCCTGTCCTGTTGGCCAACGTTTTGTCCTCCGCAACCATGATGATGCCAAAATGAAAACAACACCGCAAATCAGAGACATCACGTAAACTAGAGCTTACACGTCAGAGCCGTAAATATTATTTTCGAGCTGTATCCCACATTAAATTTAGCCATCTAATCGCTATTCACTAAAATCTATTTAAACTGAATTATATTTGCAAATTTTCCTGAACAATAGCTTGTGATCATTCTTCGGAAAGATCTCTTCTAGATCCTTTCAATGAAGGGGCTATATTTTGAGGTAAAGTGAAACATGTTTATTTATTCAAGAAACATATTTTCAAGTGACGTCTGTTATTCAGGTTACGTGAAGGATTAAGCTATAGCAATTTTCTTTGTTTCGAACAAACTTATCCAGACTAGCTAAAAATTTGGTTCCAAACAGGTTCTTGCCAGAGTGGTGACTGATGTTGTGTATGCAGCAGCTTATCATTTATCCCTCATTTTTCAGGATGCACAGAGCAAAACGAATACAACTATGGAAATGACTTTGCAGCGGTCAGTAAAATTGCAGACATTGGTAAAAAATGCCAGCAATCCCGTCGAAACTGATTTAACACTTATTTCGAAAATTGTTGATAATATTGCAGAAGTCGAAAATATTACAGCAGAGGTAGGAGTTTCAGTATATTTTATCACTATTATGTTTATGTACAAAATGCTGTATCAAACTCGATTTCTTGTTTATAAGGTCGCATGTGGACAATAGAGTTAGTATAATGTTCCATAAATTGTAATGAAAATAAATCTTGCATTATGCAGTTTGCAGGATAGATATTATCAGGTTAGTTGCAAACTCAATAGATATATGTTGTAAGATGACTATTGTTATCTCCTTGGTGGCATATGGCATAAACGAACAGAAAATATAATCCAAGTGTTCTGTCCAGACTGATCTCCAAGTCGTTTCCATCCAGACAAAGGGTATGATTCACAAAAATTCATCCAGACAGCCATTTAAACGTAAATATCTTTTTTGCATTTTTAACCACATAATCAGATACCTCTTCAAGAAACATAAATGTTTCATGTTACTGAGTAATAGACATTCTAGGGACATGTTGTCCAGGGTGTACGGATACAGGTCTCTAAGGTATAGTACACAAAATAGTTGCATACACGTGGGTATCGGTGATCATGCTGGCAGGAAGGATTAATTTGTGCCAAATCCAATGCCACAAAAATATGGGCATTTATTCAGCTCACAAAAGAGACATAAGATTGTACTGAATATTGTGAATAGTAGAGCATCGAGATATGATTCGAATCGATTCGAAATAGACCCACCTTTCAAGTCAATTCGAGTCGCCATGATTCTGAAATTTTAGAATGTTACACATGATCTCAAAACCCTCCTTTTGAACTGTTCACATATGACCAGGTCCCTGATGCAGGATGCTTGATGAATGAAGAACAGTTTAAGGTGGTTCCGCTTCTGAAACTACTTTGATTTCGTATCTGGAGTATTCGTATTTTAACATGACTTGCAAGTGCATACAGAATATCGCATCTGAATAAAGTACTTAAGAATATTTTGCATGCAATAATCTCCTGTTTGAAGGTTCGCAACAATACAATCTCTAGAATGAGAAGATGTACATATACACTTCTGTAATGGAATTTTATGCTGTCCCTTCAAGCAGAATAGTTACATAAAATTTGGTAGAGAGCTATTTGATTATTATTTATTTATTTATTTATTTATTTATTTATTTATTTATTTATTTGTGTTTAAGGTCACATACTTATGCACAATGGCTAATCGTGGTCATGGCAGTTTTACGGGTGGAGGAAGCTGGAGTACCTGGAGAGAACCACCGAGCAATGACAAACAACTATTAGCTCCTCAACATTATAACTCTGTTCACACTTCGCTCAAGCAGGGTTTGAAGACGTGCACCATCGATGTGCAGTATGCCTTAGTACACGGCGTCATCGAGCCCCCATGTAGGCAACCGGGATAAAGTGCTTTGCCCAAGGACACAATGTGGGTCGTCCCGCACAGGGATCGAACATGGGACCTCTGGCATAGAAGTCCAACAGTCTACCACTGAGCCACTGCACTCCCAGCTATTTGAGTTTAGCAGTACAGCCACTGTGGACTGGTCGCAATGCACGCGTGGGTAGTGATGTTCTTGCATGCGTTTACCATATAATAAAAAACATAATTAACAAAATATTAATTATGAAGCACCAGGTTGTACCCGGTGCTTCATTAATTGAATTTTTTTACACAGTAAGCAATGGCCCAGGCATAGCTGGTGCTAACTCTAAATTATCCAGGGCCAAACACAAATTTTGCCCCCAGTCCCCAAAATTTGCATCAAAAACCGAAAATTTAATGTCGTATGTGGCCCTCCATACATTTGACAACTGCGCATGCGCAGTGTCCAGGAAGTGCCAAAATTGCCGCAAAATATCATTCCTTGTTTGGCCCTCTGTCAGATAACAACAGACTGACTTTTGTGCTTTCAAATCTCTGTTTGATGATGCCAGACACAGATCAAAGATAATTATGGTGGATCAGAGGATAGAATAGAACCATGGAAGGAAGAAACAGTGCTTTTTTATGTTCAGGGCTGTAACTTTATAATTTTTGAACGAAATTATTTCTAGTTACTCAATTTCGTGGTATCGCATGAATTATCATTCTTCCTAATGATTAAGCTGTAACAGATCTGGGCGGCCATCTGCCCAACTGTCGCCCCGGTTCAAAGATTTGGGAGTCCAAAGATGGATGGCACACTTTTGAGTGATAAAACGAATTAACAGATGTAAATATTATTTATTCACAAAAATGAAAGGGGGTGTAAACGAATGGCAATAGCATGATGATTTGTATTTCAACAGTGTTTCCCAGTGTGGAGCAAATTGGGTATGGACTTAAAGTCCAATTTAGAAGTCAGAAATCATTCTCTAGTACAATGTATAGAGATTGATTTCTGACCTTGCAAAGTCGGAAATCGGGAGTATAAGCGGAAGCATGGTAATTGTGGGCATAAAGACCTACCGGTCTGTGCTGATGTCAAGATGAAATCAACCCAGTTTATTCTGATTATTACATGATGGAATAGTCATGAAAAAGGAAGATGATTCGCTGATGGTGTTCTATAACGTTCTGAAACGTATATCTGACGATACAAGGGAGGTAACTCTAAATTTAGAAATTCAAAAATACTACATAAGCTACTGTTTGTTAAGTGTTCCTTCCCTATCCTTCCCTGAAGCCCTCCTGTTAAACTCCCAGGCTTTTTGATGTTTTTATTGAAATTTTTTTATATGAAAATTCCTTGGGAGTTCAACCTTTACAGAATGTTTATTCTGTTTATCCCCATGGTTATGTCCTCACCCTAGGGGTGTTTAGGTGTTTGTAGTCATGCATCATCCATCCGATGTATTGCATTCTCTTCTGATGAAGACCTTGCTTTGCATCAGATAGTGTCAAATCTGTTACTGACTTCGGGCCTTAGTTTTTGGAAGCCTGGAGTCTTGTTTCTGTTTTTTTGTGGCGTTGTTTACATTGACGCTTCCTTTACATGTAATTTTCATATGAATTATTCATGTTAGGATAAGTGTAAGATACATTTAGTGTAGCCTTAATTTTTGGCATTGAAAAAAATTTTGGGTCCACACTTGGGCTCTATCAGGATCCATTTGGGCTCGGGGTTCCCATTAGGAACTTGGGCTCAAATCAAAATTTTTCAAAACTTTTTTTTTTTTTTTAAATTGTTTTCGAATCATTGTTTCATTGATTGTTTCATTGATTGTTTAATGTATCTTTTTCAGTATTTTGGGAGTTAAGTGTGAGTACTGTTGACTTTCATATTGTTATATAATGAAAGCTTATTGTTCAAATTGTAATTCGAGGAAGTCTTCCTCTTCACACAAATTTTGTGTCATGTAGTCATTGTACTCGCATTAATTCCTGTGCTGCTTGTGTCAACTGGAATGACAAACGTTGGCGACGTGTGTCAAGGTATGTTGTTAGCAGTGAGAGGACTATGCCTGTCCTCTCGCTGCACAGTCACTCTAGTCTTTCAGTTTCCATTTCTGAGGAACAAGAACATGGTGATGGTTTCATGACTCCGTCCATTACTGTGCGTCCATCGTCGCAAAATGATAGTCAATCAGACCTAGCGGCTAAAGTGCTCTTAAATATTAGACAGGGCATTAAACCATGCCCCCGTGGTCATAAGTCCCTGTCGCCAGCTAGCTCGTCCAGTGAAGCGGTGGGCACTGCGACTCCGGCTGTGTCTTAAGCAGTCGAGGATAGAAATATGGGTAGAGCAAGCACAATAATCTCTTATCAGGCTCACCCAGCAACGATGGAAAGGAGGAAGCAAGCAAGTTCGTTGGTCAGCTCGGCGAGGTCTAGCAAGACCGTGAGTGAGAGAGCCCCTTCTCTCTACCAACAACATCTGGGGCCAGATGTGGTGGTTAGAAACGTGCTTCAGTTGGAGCTTACGTCCACGCAATCAGTCCGGGACGCTCCGTCATTTAGTCAGCCGGGGACGGCTGAAAGTAGAGCTTCCTCCAAGTCAGTACAGCACACCCGACCGCACCTTGGCTATGTGAGGTCCGATATCCAACCGGAATCGCCGAGCAAGGACCGCTCATCTATTAAAAAGTCACAGCATCTGGTAGCCAAGGAGATGAGGCCTCTTTCGATGGGACGTCCGCAGAAAAGAGCTGTTGCGGACACACAGTCCCAGGAGCAGCCAGTGGCCAAGCAACAGAAGACCGCTGCTCCTCAGGCCTTGGTTACGGACCTGCTGTCGCAGATTGCGCAGCTCATTGCAGCATCCCAGCATAGTCAGGAGCAAGTTCCGGCAGTCTCGGAGCACGAACTGTCCGAAGATGCTGGGTCGGTCCAGTCATCTGCCCACTCAGAGGCAGAGGATCGTGAGGAAATTCTGATTCAATCGGATGCAGAAAGGGATTTGGAGGATACGGACCCATCCCTTTCGGAACAACACATGGTAGCGATGGATTTTATCCATCAATACTTTCCTGAGATTGTTCCAGTGAATCAGACTGCTGCATCTACACATAAAAAGCTGCTAGCGTCGTTAGACACGGACTATATCCGGTCAAGGGAGGATGTACGTTCTTTCCCAGTGCAGTCAAAACTAGTGTCAAACACTTTTGCTCTCCTAAACGACGCTATATTCAGTCTTTCTAGTGGAAAGAGAGAAGGTAGCTTCTCTTTCCTCATCTTCCGTTCGGATACTGTCTGTTGGACCACGTCCATTTAAAACGGTAGGGGAAGGTGTCCAGAGAGTACCTCTGCGTTTAAATGAGCAGGCTGAGGACCTAGATTTGGCCTTACCTCCTTCATTTACTATTCGCTCGGAAACAATTGAGACGGCAATTTCTACAAATAGAGCAAATATAGACGCTATGTCGTACGCAGATCACCTGATGAGAGCTATGGCGCAACGTCTCAATGGAAAGGAGTTTGAGGACGTTCGTTCTTCCTTGAGGGTTCTTTCCAGGGCTATATTGTTTACCACGTATAACTCCGCCCTTACAGCGGCTAATTTGGAGTTAGTTAGACGTGATGGAGCCCTTGCGTCATCTTTAATAGATGACAAGGTGAAAAACTCTCTTAGAGTCGCTCCTGTATCAGGACATGATATGTTTGACGATAAGCTTTCTCCGGACTATGACCAAGCTACAAAGAAAGTGTCAAATACTCTGCTTTTAAAGTCGGCGTCAAATAAACCCGCACATGCAGAGAAGAGTAAAGCAGGAGGCTCTGGACAAAAATCGTTCAGAGGAAACTCCTCGCGAGGATATAAGAAATCCTCTTACAATTACTCGCAAAATCGTCAGTTCAGCGACTCTGGTCGAGGACGTGGGTCTGGCCGAAACAACTGGTCAGACGCCCCCAAGCTGGTGGGCAGAGACTCTTCACAGGGAGGATGTAGTTTCTCTTCCCGCAAGCCTCGCAGGTCCTCCAGGTGAAGGTCAGGACCTCTGTTGTGTTGGTGGGAGGTTATCAAGATTCGTAAGAAACTGGATAACCATAACGGAAGATCGGTGGGTGAGAAATGTAGTCTCAGAAGGACTAAGATTGTCGTTCCGAGCCAAACCACCGCCAACACAATGTCCACAGTGGACTCAACTTCCGTAAAACCCGTCAAAAAGAGAATCTCTCCTTTTGGAGATAAGCTCTCTTCTACAAAAGAACGCAATAGAGGTCATAGAAAACCAGGAATCTTTAGGTTTCTACAGTCACCTGTTCCTCGTACCGAAGCCAGACGACTCGTTCTGACCAGTAATAGACTTGAGCTACGGTTCGCCGTTCAGGGGACAGTATATCAGTTCTGAGCAATGTGCTTCGGTCTGAATCTAGCTCCCTGGGCATTCACTCGAATAATGAACTCTGTAATGTCTTATTTCCAAGTTCATTCATCTGCGGTAACGTCGGCTTACTTGGACGACATTCTTCAGAGATACAGCAACAAAGATATTCTTCAGAACGATGTTCAGAGTCTGCTTCTACTGCTCCGATGTCTGGGTTTCATAGTAAACGAGAAGAAGTCGGATCTAGCTCCGTCCAAGTCGTTCATCCATTTGGGTATGAGCTTCGAGACTCCCAACAATCTGGTTCGTCTGCCATTACCCAGAGCAAAATTAGTCAGTTGTTATGCTCGCTTCTGTCAACACTCAGATGCAGTAACAGTGAGGGAGTTCATGCGACTGATGAGTCTGTGCGGTGCGGCCAGAGAACTCATCCCGATGGGCTGCTTGCGCATACGTTCTCTCCAGATATTCTTTACTCAGAACTGGAGTGTGAAGACGCATTCGCTCAAAAAACGAATATTGTTTTAACGGACCCAGTAAAACAAAAAGTTCAGATTTGGGCAGATATTCAGTGGTTAACTCAGGGAGTTCCGCTGCATTTGCCAGATCTGGCTTTCACGATTATGACGGATGCGAGTCAGATCGGTTGGGGCATGACCCTGATTCCGACAGACTTGAAATGCCAGGGTCTTTGGGACCCAGAGTTCCTAGTCAAGCACATAATCATCAAAGAAATGATGTCAATATGGCTAGCACTACAACAATGGATTCACATGATAGAGAACGCTCATGTTCAGATATTGTCATACAACTCGACAGTGGTAGCGTACATAAGGAACCAGGGTGGCACGCATTCGATTCCATTATGCCAGTTAATGGAAAGAATCCATCTGTTTGTCTTGAATCATCAAGTTCACCTGTCTATCCGTCATATTCCGGGTCGTCTGAACGTGTTGGCAGACTCGCTCTCTCGGAAGGGCTGCATATTGCCGTCAGAATGGACTCTCAACAAGCGAGTGTTCAGACAGATTTGCTACCAGTGGGATCAACCAATGATAGACTTATTTGTGACACATCTCAACAATCAGTTGCAGACTTACGTGTAGCCATGTCCAGATCCTCGAGCGTATGCAGTAGACGCTCTCTCGATTTCATGGGACGGAATGATAGGATACGCATATCCTCCAACTCTGTTAATCCAACAGATCTTGCTAAAGATCAAGCAATCCCATTGCAAGATTCTGTTAGTAGCATCTCTGTTGTCACAGAAACCTTGGATCAATCTTCTCAGGTGTCTGTTATGGGACATTCCCCGGAAGCTTCTTCCACAGGAGGACCTTCTTTATCAGGGGAAGTCATGCACACTGCATCACAACCCGCAAGGTCTCAACCTTTACGTATTTCTGTTGTGCAGTCCTTCTTGCACGGGAAGTGCTTTAGAGGATGAGCAGTGGACGCAATTTCTAACTGTAGGAGGACCTCCTCTTTGCTGAATTATGCAGCAAAGTGGAGGGTTTTCTTCCGTTAGTGTAAGGATCAGTCGATAGACATTTATGATCCTTCCATACCAGACATTGCAAATTTTCTGGTCTACTTGTTTGACGTTCTCGAACTGCAGCCCATCACTATTAAGGGCTTTTGGTCTATGTTATCAGACACTCACGCTCATCACGGTAGTTTGGATATCGGGTCTAATGTTTCTCTATCCAAATTGGTTAGAAATTTCTCGATTAATAGACCTAGAACTCGCAGGTTAATTCCAAAATGGAATTTAGTCTGGGTTCTGTTGAAGCTCAAAGAAGCTCCTTTTGAGCTGTTAGACGTTGTAGAGTTCAGATTTTTTACCTATAAAACTGCATTTCTCTTAGCCTTTGCGTTCGCTAGAAGAGTTAGTGAACTCCATGCGTTATCTGTGGACGAATCTCACTATCGCAGTGTTGGAAATTCCATACTTTAACTACACAAGTTGTTTTTTGGGCTAAGAATCAGGTTCCTAATGTAAAGTCAGAGCCTATTATCATTAGGTCTCTGCCTTCTGTGGACAACCGTAGACCATTGCTTTGTCTAGTCAGGGCTATGCGCATTTATAAACGCCAATCTGATTTTATTAGGAAAGGAAGGAAACGCTTCTTTCTATCATTAGTTCCTGTAATGGATTTGGTAACAGCAGTTGAAATATAATATACAATAGTAGTTCTAAATTACTGTGTTATAATTCGTCTGCTCATAACAGAGGTTTAATTCTATTTTTGTTGGCTTCAGTGAATCTATGTACCTTATTGGTTCACGCCGTAGTGCATTGTGCTGTTGTTTCATTTGTCAAGGTGAAAGCGAGGGATCAATCAGATTCCAGTATTTGAAATCTTTTCCTGCAAAATTATCCTATATAAGAGCGGTCTCGCTCATAATTTGTCGTCCACTTTATGTTTGGGTAAAGCTTTGATCTAGCTGTCCAAACATAAACCTATACACTAGCTCAGTTATGGGAACTCTTTGTTACCTGTAAAAAGGTTAACCATAATGGGTGCCGTAATTTTTGCAACAGTTCAACTCGGCCCTGGTGAGAATCAACGTTTCTGACAGTGATTCTCTCCAGGTCCGAGTTCTGGGGGAAGCATCCACATTTACTGAACATATTTTGTGTGTAATTTAACCTCCTTTTTGGTAAAAGTGTAGTCGACCCGTGGTTTTTGACCCATCATTCACAATGATGTCCATTTCATATCATACTATTTTTTGGCTTCTTAATAAACCACATATAAACTGTTATTCCTATTTTATTGTGTATTCATCCAGACCACAACACATAATTTAATGATTATTCTACCTCTAGAGTTGAGATATATTTTATCCATGGTTTGCTAGTTGACCCAGATCCTCACGAATCTGAAGAACAACAAGAAGATTTCGGCCAGGGTTCTAGCCCCTGGGGAGTCGTTCACCCCACCACTGTTACAGTTCCTAACAGAAAGGATATTTCTGTTCAGTCTATAGCTAAATGGATCCAGTTAGCAATACGTATTGCTTATGATGATCTTTCTTCAGCTCAGTATTCTGTCAATAAGATTTCAGCGTACGAAGTCAGGGCGCTGTCAACTTCTTGGACTTACTCTCACTGTATAGCCATAACTGATCTCATGAAAGCTGCATACTGGACACAGCCTTCTACATTCACTAGGTTTTACCTTAGAGATATAGAGTCCATCTCTGGTGACCTTAGAAGTTTAGGTCCTCTTTCTGTTGCTCATAATGTCGTCCATTAAAATGTTTACAGCTATAGTTATTTAGGTTTTCCGTTCCAGCATTGATGCTGTTCCACTGCCCTCTTTGTTCTGTGGTTGTGTGACCCAGAACAAGGGGAGGGGGGGAGGGGACGGTTTCCCCTTATCAACACCTGTCTTTATAGTGAAAAGCAAGGGAAGGCCTCCGATGTCAGTAGCTCCGAGTCGGTACTGGGATGGTTTTAATGTGTAGCTCAGTGAAAGCAATTATGATGTCAATTATGTAATATTTTTAAAGTGTAGCTCGGTGTGAAGCATTTGTATATGTCACGTGTCTATATATACGTGTTTATATACAATCCTCGGACACTTTTAATTTAATATAAAGAGTCTCATTCTCTGGACTTTCTTTATATTTTGGCTTCCCTTCACCGAATTAGCATAATGGGTTATGCTGGATGTTAATAGAGTATTATATATGGAGTTATACTCAGTTACTTTGTTGGTGTTATGTCCTTCTTATTTTATTAAATATGAAGGACATATGTAATTCCGTTCTCTCCTATTCTCCTGTAGGAGATAATCTATTTGTAGTAGTTGAGTTATTGGATTTTCCTTTATGTCCTAGGCCCTCCAGCCTATTTACCATTCAGCTATGTCTGGGCCATTTGTTACTGTGTAAAAATATGATAAATTCATAGTAATTTGTATATTTTTATACTTACCAATGGCCCAGACGGGGACGGCCCTCCCATGAGTGGGCACTCATACCTCCCCGCTGACTATAACATTTACCAGGCAATCTAGAAGGAATGATATTTGGTGGCAATTTTGGCACTTCCTGGACACTGCACATGCTCTGTTGTCAAATGTATGGAGGGCCACATAGGACATTAAATTTTCGTTTTTTGATGCAAATTTTGGGGATTGGGAGGCAAAATTTGTGTTTGGCCCTGGATAATTTAGAGTTAGCACCAGCTATGTCTGGGCCATTGGTAAGTATAAAAGTATACAAATTACTATGAATTTATCATTTTTGATGTTCATTCCTATAATTAGTGTTTGGAATCAAATATTATTTGCGTCCGTGGAAATATCGCCTCCCCCATGGGAACTCCGGGAAATGAAGCAGTGCTTGTTTACTGTGGTAAACAAGCTCTGTTTCACTGGTAAAATAGGACCCAGTCACTAATGCTTGGGGTGCAAGTCCTCTAAAATAGGCAACATGGGGTATAAACGATTGACTGACCTTGACTTTATCTCCATGTTGTGGTCATGATTAGCCATTGTGCAGAAGTGTGTGACCTTAAACAACAATAAATAAATAAATAAATATCGCCTACCCGTGGAAAGTGACCTCTTCACGGTGGCTGTACTGGACAGACATGCTTTTCCTGTCATCTTTTTGTTTCAAGGTCTGCAGGGTAGGTTTAGCTTCTAAAATTTGTCTGCCTTATCATTACTATCCCAAAAGTATTCCACTTAGGACATTTTCGTCTCATCGGCGTCTTAGATATTGATATTCGCTTATTCTAATAATCATGTACCTTCTTTTGAGATGCGATGTTATACCCAAACTTATGCTACACACATGGTCAGTCATACACAGGTCAGTTTGTAGTACCATATTGTGGCTGTCAGGGGCAGCATGACCAATTTGGAGTACAGTACATGCTAATTAAATATGAAATTGGGGAGGCCACGCACCACAACTGTTGTGTGCATTTATTCACACGTAACATTCCCATAACTCTAAACTTTTGAGCTTTTATAAACTGACAGATATTTTGACTACACCGTCCAGGCAAGACGTTGATGGCAAGCCTTGATGTTGGTGTAATTAGAATATTCTATTCATTGGGACATAAACGATCTCGTAGTAGAGACAAAACAAGATTTACTCATCCATTGCACCTTCGCAAATCAGTCACCTTCAAAATGCTCATGGATATTAGGAAGATTTATTACTTCACTGCTTTCATTTTGATGATAACAATTTATTGTCGGGCATCTTTTTTGGAAGGATTATATTGTAATCTCTTGATAAATTCACCCCACCACATACAGACACACACACCCTTTTGCTCTAGGCAAGAAAAAACAGGAACACAAACATCTGGCACACCTAGCTTGACCTTAGAACTTGTCATAAATTTTGAGCTAATCCTATGCAGATAGTGTGATAAAAATATGAGTGTATTGATAATATGACTATTAGTAGCACAGCAGAAGAAATAAGGAACATTATGACGGGACAGTGTAAATATTAATTGTGCTATTCAACATGGAGCTAGATGTATAATCGTTCATTTGCTTCTATATTACCACCAGTAGCATGATGGAAGGGATAAGATAGCTTTACCATTGACAGTGGGAGTGTGAAAATACTTTTTCTGCCGGACGGTGACCTGTGATAGTTCATTTATAGGTATCCGAAAGTCTCATATCGACCATAAGCAGTGCCGTGATGTTGGTTACCAAATCAAGTTTAAAGGAAGCCAAAGAAGAGGAGTTGGGAATTGCAAACTCAAGGTGGGTGCAGCTGTCAAGCACACTACAGCTAAGAATTATTTTATTATTTTTCTGCTTTTCTTTTTCTTACAGAGGGCACAATTTGTGAATGCTGTTGGTCTCCATTGCTTTGTTTGGAGGGATCCCTATGAAACTCTTTGTGATCTGATGAGGAGATATTTCCAGTATGACTAGCAAGATAAAGATAAAACAAACCTTTTTAATCGTCTGTAATGTATCTGGTATCTTACCACACCTCCTTTTACCATATATGGAGGACTATATGTACAGTAAGTGGAGAGTGGATTGTAACTAAATCACCCACGGAGTGGAGTTATCACCCAAACTATAACTTTCAAATTTTATACATATGGACAAAAAAACACAAGCAGTGTTTCAGCCAATGGACCTCCGGGTTTAACCCGGAGGTCCATTGGTTGAAACCTTGCCTGTGCTTGTTATGCTTTGCAACAAATTTGCAATTATTGCATGGGTGGAATCTCCACTCTGTGGGTGATATAGTGATAATACACTCTCCACGTACTGTACTAGAGTGTGAGGAAGTTTCATACAGTCATCACCAATTATTGTTGAAAGCATTTTTCTTAGTTCTTTCCAACAATGAAGCAGATGGTGGTGTAAATTCAGTTATGCTAAAACGTACAGCACATTATAATAAAATGTGTGGCAATATTTGTGAGTAGCACACATGAACAGCAGTTTGCATGCCAACTCGATGAAATGCAAGTGAACAAATAGCCCATGACAGCTTCCAATTCTGTACAGAATTAGACTGCTGTCCTGAGGATATGGCTCTGTGTGTTATCCAGGGGTCGGGGCTAGGGGTTCTAGCATATTTTTTTTTTATGAATTAAAACCAGTTTCCTCTCAAATTAACAACATACAACCACACAAACACCTTCATATGTTATTTTGAACTCATAGATCATTATGCTTATTTCAGGAATAAATAGTTGTTACACGCTTTTGATTGTTCTCAGTCATTTGGAAATGCTTCTGCATGACATATTAACCTATCAAATGTACCGCATTAAAACATCAATTCACCCCCAAAAAGCTGCACATGGGCAGAAAATGAAAACTAATATTTTTATACTGTATACCAATGGCCCAGACTAGTTGGTGCTAACTCAAAAATATTTAGGGCCAAACACAAATTTTGCCCCCCAATCCACAAAATATGCACGCAAAACCGGAAATTAGAAGTCCTATAGGGCCCTCCATACATTTATCCTCTGCGTATGCGTAGACGCCAGAAAGTCACCGAATCTGGTGCCAACATCATTCTTTGTTTGGCCCTTGTCAGATAACAACAAACTGACATTTGTGCTTTTTACCATCTCAATTAATAATGATGCCAGACACAAATCAGTGGTTAAATTGGTGGATCCAAGGACACAACTGGATGAAGGAAGGAAGAAACGGTGGTTTGTAATGTTCAGGGCTGTAATTTTATAATATTTATAAAAATTAGATCATGTTCCCCAATTTTCGGGACATGGGCCTGACGTCATCATTGATTGATAATGATCTGTCCACTCTTTGTTAAGTATTCCTTCCCTTCCTTCCCTTCATCCCCCCCAGTTAAGCTTCCAAGCTTTTTGGCTTGTTTTATTGAAATTTTTTTTATAAAATTTCTTGGGAGTTTAACGTATTATACAGAAGATATTCTGTACATCCCCAGGGTTACGTCCTCACCCTTAGGGTGTTTAGGCATTTTGGTCATGCATCATATATCCGATGTATCATTTTTTCTTCCGATGAAGTTCTTGCTTTACATCGGATAGTCTTGTTTCTGTTACTGACTTCGGGCCGTGTTGCCTGGTGTCTTGTTTCCGTTTTTTTGAAGTTGTTTATATTGAAATTGCTGTAGGTAGTTTCCTATTATTTTTAAGGAACGACAGCTGTAGTAAGTAACATTAACTATTCTGATAGTGTGGTAGTTAATTTTATGACATATTATTACAATTTTGTCCACACTTAGGCTTTTTTGGGCTCATCATTTCCTTTGGGAACTTGGGCTCTTATATAAGAAAAAATTTTTCCAAAATTTTTATATTTTTTAAAGGAATTTTTCTTTTGGATGTATTTATTTCATCGATTGTATTTTAATGTTATCTTATATTTATGTAGATTTGGTAGTAGTACAATTGACCTATGTTAGATTTTAGATATAATATTTATCTAATAGTAGGGCAAATAGAGGAAGCCTTTCCTCTATTTACATGGTCGTTGTCTTGCGTATAGTCGATGTACTACCACTAATTCTTGCTCCATGTGTCAGGTTTTGACAGTGCTGATGATGGGTGTCATGGTTTGTGTTAGGCAAGTGGACACTATCGTCTTATCGCGGCGAGGGGACACTGCTGGTCCTCTCGCCAAAATGTCACTATAGTTTTTAGCTCACTTTACTTTCAGTCAGGAGAGCTTTAGTGATCACTAACCGTCCATCGTCCGGCATCTGAACATGGTGTTTGCATCTTCTCCTCCCAAACCGCTGAACCAATTTAATTGATATTTGAGATAATAGTTTGTTATGACATTGCAATTTGATTTTGTTCAAATCAATTTGCCTCGCCCCTTGGTAGGGCCACACCCAAAAAGTGTGTTGAAATCTTAAACTAGAGGGTTGTCATTTGTGTGCAAAGCGCACTATAGTATATCCCTGCATTTGCATTTGTGATTATTGTCGGGGGCCGAATCAAAAATCCAAAACCCTTATGCACATCTACAGACCCTATGAATGAACATGAACACACTTTCAATGTTTCGAATTGAAACCCCTAGGAGTTTTTCTCCGGAAACCATTCTTCTAACGACAAAAATGGTGCCCCTTGCACCCCTCATAGAAGAATCAAAAATCCAAAACCTTTATGCACATCTTAAGACCCAATTGATTAACATGAACACACTTCCAGTGTTTCGAATTGAAACCCTGGGAATTTTTTTTCCGGAAACCATTCCTCTAACAACAAAAATGGCGCCCCTTGCGCCCTCCGAAGCTGAATCAAAAATACAAAACCTTTATGCACATCTACAGGCCCTATTGATTAACATGAACACACTTTCAGTGTTTTGAATTGAAACCCCTAGGAGTTTTTTCTCTGGAAACCATTCCTCTAACGACAAAAATGGTGCCCTTTGCGCCCCTTGGGGCGAATAAAAAATCCAAAATCTTTATGCACATCTACAGACCCTATTAATGAAGATGAACACACTTTCAATGTTTCGAATTGAAACCCCTAGGAGTTTTTCGCCAGAAACCATTCCTCTAACAACAAAAATGGTGCCCCCTGTGCCCCACGAAGCCGAATAAAAAATTCAAAACCTTTATGCACATCTACAGACCCTATTGATTAACATGAACACACTTTCAGTGTTTTGAATTGAAACTCCTAGCAGTTTTTCGCCAGAAGCCATTCCTCTAACGACAAAAATGGTGCCCCTTGCGCCCCTCGGGGCCGAATCAAAAATCCAAAACCTTTATGCACATCTACAGACCCCATTAATGAACATGAACACACTTTCAATGTTTTGAATTGAAACCCCTAGGAGTTTTTCGCGGGAAACCATTCCTCTAACGACAAAAATGGTGCCCCCTATGCCCCTCGGGGCCGAATCAAAAATCCAAAACCTTTATGCACATCTACAGACCCTATTGATTAACATGAACACACTTTTAGTGTTTCGAATTGAAACCCCTAGGAGTTTTTCTCCGGAAACCATTCCTCTAACGATAAAAATGGTGCCCCTTGCACCCCTCGGGGCTGAATCAAAAATCCAAAACCTTTATGCACATCTGCAGACCCTATTGATTAACATGAACACACTTTTAGTGTTTCGAAATGAAACCCCTAGGAGTGTTTTTTCTGGGAACCATTCCTCTAACGACAAAAATGGTGCCCCTTGCGCCCCTCGGGGCCGAATCAAAAATCCAAAACCTTTATGCACATCTGCAGACCCTATGAATGAACATGAACACACTTTCAATGTTTCGAATTGAAACCCCTAGGAGTTTTTCGCGGGAAACCATTCCTCTAACGACAAAAGAAGTGGTGCCCCTTATGCCCCCGAGGGCCGAATCAAAAATCCAAAACATTTATGCACATCTACAGACCCTATTGATTAACATGAACACACTTTTAGTGTTTCAAATTGAAACCCCTAGGAGTTTTTCTCCGGAAACCATTCCTCTAACGACAAAAATGGTGCCCCTTGCACCCCTTGGGGCCGAATCAAAAATCCAAAACCTTTATGCACATCTACAGACCCTACTAATGAACATGAGCACACTTTCAGTGTTTTGAATTGAAACTCCTAGCATTTTTACGCCAGAAACCATTCCTCTAATGACAAAAATTGTGCCCCTTGCGCCCCTCGGGGCCAAATCAAAAATCCAAACCCTTTATGACCTTCTACAGACCCCATTGGTTAACATGAACACACTTTTAGTGTTTCGAATTGAAACCCCTAGGAGTTTTTCTCCGGAAACCATTCCTCTAATGACAAAAATGGTGCCCCTTGTGCCCCTCAGGGCCGAATCAAAAATCCAAAACCTTTATGCACATCTACAGACCCTACTAATGAACATGAACACACTTTCAGTGTTTTGAATTGAAACTCCTAGCAGTTTTTCGCTGGAAACCATTCCTCTAACGACAAAAGTGGTGCCCCTTGCACCCCCGAGGGCCGAATCAAAAATCCAAAACCTTTATGCACATCTACAGACCCTATTGGTTAACATGAACACACTTTTAGTGTTTCGAATTGAAACCCCTAGGAGTTTTTCTCTGGGAACCATTCCTCTAACGACAAAAATGGTGCCCCTTGCGCCCCTCGGGGCCGAATCAAAAATCCAAAACCTTTATGCACATCTACAGACCCTATGAATGAACATGAACACACTTTCAATGTTTCGAATTGAAACCCCTAGGAGTTTTTCGCGGGAAACCATTCCTCTAATGACAAAAGTGGTGCCCCTTACGCCCCCGAGGGCCGAATCAAAAATCCAAAACATTTATGCACATCTACAGACCCTATTGATTAACATGAACACACTTTTAGTGTTTCAAATTGAAACCCCTAGGAGTTTTTCTCCGGAAACCATTCCTCTAATGACAAAAATGGTGCCCCTTGCGCCCCTCGGGCCGAATCAAAAATCCAAAACCTTTATGCACATCTACAGACCCTATGAATGAACATGAACACACTTTCAATGTTTCGAATTGAAACCCCTAGGAGTTTTTCGCGGGAAACCATTCCTCTAATGACAAAAGTGGTGCCCCTTACGCCCCCCCGAGGGCCGAATCAAAAATCCAAAACCTTTATGCACATCTACAAACCCTATGAATGAACATGAAGACACTTTCAATGTTTTGAATTGAAACCCCTAGAAGTTTTTCGCCGGAAACCATTCCCGGACGTACGTACGGACGGATGGAGACAACCAATAGATCCCCGCAATTTTTCAAATGCGGGGATAAAAATCTTCTCATGAACCAGCAGCAGCAGAGACTTGATATGTGGTGTGCTGCTTCCTTTTGAGGTGTAGACTCAGATTTGTTCAAGAGAAGTTTGTGGGGCTATATTTACCGTCGTTATGGGAGGGGCAAGAATATTTGACCCTCCCAAAATTTCTATTTTCCAAACCGAGAGGCAGATTTGGACTAAATTTGATATGAGGGCTTATTGGGTCATAAGTACTTAATTTATGCCAAAAAAATTTTTCCTGTCACTCCATGGGAACCGCAGGAGCTAAAAATAGAAAAAAATTAAAACGCCCATATCTCCGAAACTACACAGCAGTGAGAATTGTTATTTGGTATGAAGCTTCCTTAGGACCAACAGAATGGAATGGTAAAAAAAAATTGCTATCGGTTTTATCATGGGGTACTTTTCTGGGACTTTGAAAAAGTGCTGAGTCAGCATTATTGAACACTGTGTGTAATGGGAAAAACATATAAGACTACTTTTCCCCCAAACCACTGCTCCAAAAGCTTTCAAATTTCACATATAACATCTTTGGAGGATTGTTTCACATGTTTATTGAAATCAATTGCCTGGGTCCATATTTGGGCTGTCTATGGGAGCCCAAATGTTTAAATTAGTGCAGTATGAGGAATATTTTTTAAAAATCTTCTTCTTCAGATCTACCATTAAGAATCTTTTGATATTTGGTATGCAGCATGCTTAGGGGGGGTGAAATTCAAGTTTGTTCAAGCCAAGTCCCTGGGTTCATATTTTGGGTGAAAATTTGGGGTCCCGTTCTGGACAATGAAATTTTGGACCAAAATCCAGAAATTTTTTTTTTTTGTTTTTTATGCGTTTCGGTCAATTTTAAGACAAAAAAAAAATTTTTTTTTTACACTGAAAATTTGGGGTTCGGGTGGGACTTTTTGGACCAAAATCCAGAATTTTTTTTTTGGTTTTTTATGTGTTTCGATCAATTTCAGGACAACATTTTTTTTTTTTTTTTACTCTGTAAATTTGGGGTCCGGGTGGGACTTAGAAAATTTTGGTCCAAAATCCGGAAAAAGTTTCGTTTTGTTTTTTATGCATTTCGATCAGTTTTGAGACAAAATTTTTTTTTTTTTTTTACATTGAAAATTTGGGGGCCAGGTGGGACTTCGAAAATTTTGGACTAAAATCCTGAAATTTTTTTGTTTTGTTTTTTATGCGTTTCAGTCAATTTTAGGACAAAAAAAAAAAAATTTTTTTTACACTGAAAATTTGGGGGCCGGGTGGGACCTCGGAAAATTTTGGACCAAAATCCTGAAAATTTTGTTTGTTTTTTACGCGTTTGGGTCAATTTTAAGACAAAAAAAATTTTTTTTTACTCTGAAAATTTGGGGGCTGGGTGGGACTTAAAGCCAGATGATATTAAGGAAAAAAACATCCACTCCCCTTCCCCTTGTTCGCAAAATTTTAGACCAAAATGTGGAAATTTTTTTTTTTATGCGTTTCGGTCAATTTTAAGACAAAAACAATTTTTTTCTTTTACACTGAAAATTTGGGGTCCGGTTGGGACCTCGAAAATTTTGGACCAAAATTGGGAAATTTTTTTTTGTTTTTTATGTGTTTCGGGCAATTTTAAGACAAAAAAAAAAATTTTACACTGAAAATTTGGGGGCCTTGGACGAAAATCCGGAATTCTTTTTTTGTTTTTTATGTGTTTCGGTCAACTTTAAGACAAAACAAATTTTTTTTTTACACTGAAAATTTGGGGGCCGGATGGCATGTGTCGCATGTGCATTGTATTCAGAGCAAGTTCCTAGACCTTAGAATATAGGGTTTACGACCTTGTCTCCAGCTAGCTCAACCGGCGGATCGTTACTCAGAATAAGGGTAGTGTGGTGCCGGGTATGTCTGTAGCAGTCAAGAGAGAAACAAGGGTGTAGCGAGCACTATAAATTCCAATCATGCTCACCCTGCGTCAATGGAAGGAAGAAGTCAGCAAGTTCTGAGGTACGTTCGGCTAGGTCTCCCAGGACCACGAGCAAAAGGGAGACCCCTCTCTCTCTTTTAACAACATCTGGGGCCGGGTGTTGTTGGTAAGAACTTGCATCAGTCGGAGCTTACGTACATACCTATTGTCCGGTACGCTCAGTTCAATTCTTAGCCGGGGACAGCTACTGTTTGGCTTCAGTGTCTATCAAACACTCCCGACCGCACCTTGGCTTAGTGACTTAGGATATCTAGTCTGCATCATCAAGAGGTCCACCTTTTGTGAAGTAAGTCACACCATCTAGTAGCCAAGGAGATGAGGCTTCATTCATTGGGATGTCCGTGGTAAGAGCCATCTTTGACACACTGTCCCAGGAGTAGCTGGTGGACAAGCAATTCATGACTGCTGCTCCTCAGGCCTCCGTAATGGACTTGCAGTTGCAAATTGCGCAGCTTATCGCAGTATTCCTGCTAAGGCAGAAGCACTCAAGGTCAGTCTCAAAACTTGAGCTGTTGAATGGTGCTTGATCGGTCCAATCATCTGCCTGTTCAGATGCCGGTGACCATGATTCTAAACTGATTTAGACGAATGATGAAAGGGATACGGAGGAGGATAACCTTCCCTTTCGGAACTCATGGATGATATGTATATGATCCATTATCATTTCCTTGAACTTGTTCCAGTGAATCACAATGCTGTGAGTAATTGTGAGAAACCGCTAGCGTTGTTAGACGCTAACTTCATCCGAACAAAGAGCAGGATAATAAGATCTCTTTCCTGTTAAGTCTACATGGGTGTCACAGGTCTTCAATTATGTAGACGACGCCATATTTATCTTTTGGTGGGAAGAAGTAATACAGTTTCTTATCATCATCTTCTTATTTTAATCGTTTTTTGATCACATACATTTAAAAAACGACCGGGGAAGATGTGTTGAGAGTTTCTCTGCGTTGAATGAGCAGGCTAAGATCTTAGTTGTAGCCTTACCTTCATCATTTCGCTGTTCGCTCGGATTCTGTTGAGAAGATAATTTCTTATTCAGAGCGAATTTAGACTCACGGTCTTATGTACTTCAATTTTAAGTACTGTGACGCAACGTCTATATAGAAAGGAATTTTGTGGTCATTTGTACCTTTAAAGAATTCTGTCAAGGCCTATTTATCATAGATATCTCTGTCTTAACAGATGTTAAGTGTGAGTTATTCTGATGTGACGAAGCCTTGCCTCATCATCTTTAACTATTGACTAGATGGAAAACTTGCATCAGGTCGCTTCAGTTTTCCAGACACTAGGTCTTTGATGGTAAGCTTTCATTAATGTAGGATTAATCTACAAGAAAGCATCAATACTCAACTCTTTAAGTTGGGGTCTAATCGACCAACACCAGCAGAAAGAGTAAGAAATGTTGTCCTAGACTAATATCGTCTATAAGGACTCATAGCGAAGGTATAGGTATCCCTCCTATATATTACTTTAAGGATTGACTATACAGCCACTTGGATAGGGGGTTTAGGTCTGTTTGAGTTTACTGATCAGACACCCCTGAGCCAGTGGCTCAAGGCTCTTATAGAGCTCGGTCCGACCGATTTCGACTGAACTGGATAATTAAGTTATTTATGATATTCTTTTAGTCGAAAGGCGAGCGCTTGTATGATCGGCGATGCGCCGAGTATAGTTCTTTAGATCACTTGAATAATGATCCAGATAATGTCTCATGGGGTGTATGATAATATACACATATCCTACAATTCATTTTCAACAAGCGGGTTTGTCTGTTGTTTCACAGAGCAAATTAGCCAGTTGTTTGGCTTGCTTTTATCTTTTATCAGACGCATTAGCAGCAGAAGATTTTATGCGTTGGATGGGGTTGTGCGGAGCGGCTATGAATGTTATTTCAATGGGTCGCTTACGGACACGTCCCCTACAGTTTTTCTTAACAGGAGTGGTAGATGTTTTTCGATGTAGACCTGTTTTGTTTTAGCAAATCTTTTTACATAAGGTCAAGTTTCGGCATATATTTAACGTTTTTTTTCAATTATGATGGATGTGAGTTCATATATTGAGTTACAATCCTGAGTCCGATGGTCTCTCTATACAGGGTTCTTAGGACCCTCGATCTTCGAGTCCACATATTCAGTAATGATGTCTTATTGTTTACGCTACATCACTGAATTTATATATAGCGATCATGTATTTATAGACGCAGATCAGAGTTTATCAGAAGAGAAGAACGCTTCTTTTGTCATTAATTTCCAATAGAAGAGACATTCCGGTTCATTTTATTGCTAGATGGATTCAATTAGCTATTCGTACTGCTCAGGAAAATGTAAATCCAGTCAGCAGTCAATGCTTTCAGTGCATGAAGTAAAAGTGCTGGCAGCATCTTGGGCTTATTCTAACTGTATGACTATTACATGATCTTATGTAGGATCACTTCAGGATAGTTAAGTTTGCGGTGCACATGAATAATAGTTTCCATCATTTGTGTCGCCAGTATTAGGCATTTGAGTGCATACATTTGATGCTCAGCCGTACTCATGGGAATGAATGATAGAATATATGTTTCCTTTAATTCATTTGTTTCTATTGATTACATTGAGGTTAAGTGTCTGTTATTGAACATTCGCCAGAAGGTTCCCCCACGACAGGGCCTTCTTCTTCTGGGGAAATTCTGTTCTTCACGTCATTCTCCACTCTCAGTAGCATCCCTGCATTTAAAATTTCCATGGACTGGCATGGAACATTTTAGAATTCCTTGGAAATCCAAGGAAATGGCATGGAATTTATGTGATTGGTAAAAAATTCCTTGCTACCATGGAACTTGTTCCATGGAATTACCATGGACAGCTGATGTTCACCATGGACATACCTTGGACAGAGCCCGGAAATGGCACGGAAAACTGGACTTAGAAAATTTATCAGTTGAAATATTTTTCATTTTTGGACTTAGAATATTTTCAGCATGGAAATTTGAATGGGAGCACGGAAAAAGACTTAGAAAAAATACCCTATGAATATGATTGGACTTACAACTTAAATATATTTCTTGTGTTTATGTGAACATGTTTATCGCTGAATCTTAAATCAAGAGTTGCTTACGCGCCTTGTATTTTTCGTTTTTTTTTTTTTACATGCGCGACGCAACAGTAATCGTGCCTCGTGCCGTCGTCGCGGTTTTCAACGTCTATCTTGAAAAACTCGAATCAGGTCTTCACATCTCAGAATAAAGAGAAAGAGCCAAAGTTAACCTTGTTTTCAAATTTCAGAGTCGCGATATCCTTTTTTTCAGAACAGCTGCTCTAATTAGGCCTAGTATTAATTTAGGGTTACAATGACCAATATGATGAGCGACTTTACTTGATTCAAGTTTTTATGGTCGGCATAATTTTTAGAGTCGGTCGGGTTACCCTAGACAGAGTTAATTGGGCTCTAGGACTATATATTCAGTCCTCGCCCTCTCAATCAGGCTTCGGTCTTTGTTAGCCAATATGTCGGCGACATCAAGCCCCCCCCCCACACCTCCCATCACGTCGCGTCAAAGACAGCTACCTAGTCTAGGCCTATGCATCGTGAATTATTCAGTAAATTCAACAAGAATAAATTGAGTGTACAGTCTACTTACATTCTTTACAATTAAAAAATCCACTGCAAGAATTTATAAGTCCTTCAAAGATGACCAAACGCAGAAAGACAGAGTTGGTTTGGGCAACCGTTATTCTAAATTGGGTTAGGCTATCGTACCATTTTGCACGTGTAGACCTATAGCCTATTAAAGTTGACTTCCTCTCAGCCTACTTATCAATTTCTGTTTAAAATCAGTTTGACGAAGAACAATCCACATTGAAACGTATTTTCGCATGAAACCATTTCATAAACCACATGCCCAATAGGCCTATATTATCCAGTATAGTGCATGGGCGAACACGTGCAAACTTTCCACAGATCTATGGGCGCTGCCATTATGAATAAATTAATAAGCCTAATGGCTGACATCGTCAGGGGATGTCCAGTTCACCGTTGACCCGAAGCGTGCACCACAGAGAAGTTAGTCTAGTACAGACCCAAATTTTCCTTCTAAAGTTCTGAAACAAGCAGACATTTGGGGTGATCAAAATGTCTTTGCTGAAAGAAATTACCCATGTGAATATATCGAGGTACATAGGGAAGTGCACCAGCGGCGCGTGCCCTCTTATTTTTGCAACTTAAAACTATTTTTCACAAAAATCATTTGACGCAGGGTACATATACGGTGCATGGTCCGTGCAAATTATCTTCAGTTCACAATTAGATCTTTTTATTGTTCTTAACTTATTTATCTACTTTGTGCCGGTATACGTTGGGTAATAAGCAACCTTCCCCTATAGACAACCAATTAGCCTACAAAATACAGGCCCAAATGGTTGCCTTGTAAATTGCGGGGAGAGAAACAAATAATGGGTACATAATGTTGTGAGAGAGAACAGCCCGTGTTTCAGTGTGGATGGCAGCTTTAAATTGGGGCTAGTTGGGCATTAGAGATGACGAGACCACAACAGCGTCGACATAGGCCTATAGTTGAGTTCTAAAGACGAGGGTTCCATGATGACCTATATTTTTTGTCTATAGACCTATGCTCTAAACACCCTGGGGTAGAGGCCAACTTCCTCCTTTCTCAGACTTGAAAAACGTAGCCCTACCCCCCCCCTCCCATAGGCCTACCCGAAGAAACCATAGTCTAATCTCAGCGTTTCCCCTATATGTTCAGATATCAAACACGCCAACATAGGGCTCCTATTATAACAAAGGAGTGCCTTATCAGTAAGAATCTTGAGTCTTTAAATTTTACCGCAACGGTAGGCCTATATAGCCTAGCCCTCCACGCCCCATGGACCTGTACACCTATACATATGCCTTCACGCCTTCGCACGAGGAGCTTCTTCGATGTTGAATTCTGTAATAGCAAATCAATGAGCATATTTTGCAATCGAAACTGACCAGGTCATTCTTCCCGAAAATCGATTTTCCTATCTTTAGGTCTAGCCTACACTTAGCCTAAATGAAAATCCTGCGCCAGGCTAGCCAACTATATAGATTAGGCTATATGCATAACAGCCATCGTTTGATTCGTTTCACAACGAGAATAGGCCTATGTTGTAAACTAGCGTGCCACACCTTAATGATTCTATAGGTAGGGATCTGCGAATCACAAATTTCTTTTCGAATCGAATCTCGAATCGAATCGTGTCTGATATCGACTTCGAATCGAATCCCGAATCGAATCTTAAAAGACAAGTTATTTCATATTGCATCAAATGGAAGTTACGGAACACTGTGATGACCCTTACGCGACGGAGTGAACACCTTAAACATCAATAACTAAATATTCTCTGTAGCACCGTCGCTGAAACAGCTAGGCCTATTGTCCATAGTTTTAGTTTTTCAAGGCCTAACTTGTTACTATTCACGTTCTTGTTCATCTGTTGCTAGGCTTACCACCCCCCCCCCCCACCCCGCTTCTCCGATGAAAATTTTGTTACCAGCAGAAGTATAATTCCAGAGGCTCTGAAAAGCCCTCTGAATGCATTTCTTTTGTGGTCCTCCAACTTGCCCCCCCCCCCCCCCCCCCCCACCCTTTAGTAGGCTACGTTCCATCCAGTAAAACAACAATTTGTAAATCTGAAAACTCTTGTGAACTGAATGCTTCTTGTTGAGGATAAAAGACTCCAACATACAAGGATATCGCCCACTTCCCAGGACGTGTGTGTGGGGGGGGGGGAGGGGTCAAGGTGACAATATTAGTACTATTTCATTCAATTCTGCTTTAGCAGATTAATACCATCTTCCACCCTCACCCCACCCCAACAGAAACACAAAGACCGTGACGTGGGTGATTCAGGCTTCGGATATTGAGAATTTGAGTGACAATTTAACTTTAAACAGTGCAGTCCTTATACTGAGGGGGGGGGGGGGGGGCAAAATGCTCCAATTTAAAAAAAAAATATGCACATCAAACGAAGGCAGTTGGGCTACAGATCAGATGCAAAATAGAACTTGGGCATAATGGGGCCTAAGTCAAAGCCCGCTGTGCCCGTAATCTTATAAAATTAGTGGATACTGCCTTTCAATCTTATCAAAGAGGTACTATGATTATGAATGCTTCCGTAGCGGCTGTACATTCACACTTGTGACGACCCATATAATCTCAAACACAACAAACAAATCTGGTTTCAAAACACGCGCGTGCACTCCTGTGACGTTTGATGACGTTAAATTTACCGCATTTCTTTTGACTCTTTGACCTTGAATGGTGATTTCGCGTCGGTTCAAAATATTCATTTTATGTCTTACTCGAAGAAATTTTTGGTTCAACATGAAGACTGTTAAGTTGTTTCTTAACAACCACGTCGGGACGATGACAAACATATTTATATTCTGGTTATGATGACAAACAACACACCACGCATCGAGCTGAAGAAGAACTAACGTCTGCAAAGTTGGAGTTTCAAAAAATACCAGCGTCCAGTTGACTTTGGAACTTGGAAGTTCACATATTTGTTCAACGTGGAATAACTACAAATGTCTGGTGAGTAGTTTTTTGGGGAATTATCGAAGCCCTATATTTCTGTTTTAGTTTGATCAAACACTGAATTTGAATTTAGTGTAATTAGGCTGTCGAATTCAACTCTTGCGAACCACTATCCTGTATCCATCGACATTGTGCGTGTGTCTGTGGTTTCCTGAATTTCAAAAGTGAATGTTTATTTCCTCAAGTGCAGTGTGCAAGTTCACGAAGGTCAGTTGGCTTTCAATACAAGATGTCGCGATCCCCAATTTACGTAAATGTACACATGATACCTATGTTTCTTCTATTGTTGCGGGGCCCCAAGCATAGAAATTAGACAGAATGTTTTGATTTTAGAATTTAGTTGCAGCTTGCACGTGAAACGAAAGTCAAAGCACTGTATTAAATTGTTATAAATGAAACCAATCTTTACACAGCATCTTCACACACAATTCAAATACAATATTATACATTTAATTTCAAAATCTGGGAGAGTGCCAAAGCTTACTGTTCTCACAAGTGAAGTGAAGTGTCACTGTCATGCCACAGGAAATCAACAACAGAATGACATGAAGTAGACTTTGAAATGGACAACTGATATTGATAATGCATTGAAATGCAAATGTCGACAAATGACGCCTCAGTTTTCACTGCAACTTGAAAGCAACACCATGTCAATTGTACAAGAAAGCTTTTTATGTGTACCCATACTATGTATGGTACACATAATGCCGGCATCCGGGGTGACCATCCGTCGTTCGTCCATCCTTTGTCTGTCCGTCCATCCGTCCGTCCGTCCGTCTGTCTGTCTGTATCCATTTCTTTGGCACTCGATAACTTGAAAAATATTGCTTGGATTGTCAAGTTACTTTATATTTGTGTTCAGGTTACTGATGTGCCGAGCTATATAGTTTTTGGTGTAAATCTAATGATTTGATTCCGAGATATTAACCCTTTATCCTTCAAATTGATATTTCTCACATTCTTATTTTTAGAGTTATCCCCCTCTTTTGACTTAGAAATTGCAGGAAATAGACATTATTTGTCTGTTCAGCCTGTATCTCAGGTATGAGTTATCGGATTTCAGTGAAATATGGCATGCAGTTTGCCAAACACCAAACAATTTACCATACATTTTGACTTAGAAATTGTTGAAAACTTTTGAAGAAAATGGGGGGGGGGGGGGATTCTGGATTGGGGTTATTGGATTTCAGTGAAATATGGCATGCAGTTTGCCTATGACAAAGGCTTCTGCCTCATTGCATAAAACTTCCAAACACCAAACAATTTACCATACCTTTTGACTTAGAAATTGTTGAAAATTTTCAAAGAAAATGGGGGGGGGGGGGGAGGGGTATACTGGATTGGGGTTATCAGATATCAGTGAAATATGGCATGCAGTTTGCCTATGACAAAGGCTTCTGCCTCATTGCCTAAAACTTCCAAACACCAGACAATTTACCATACCTTTTGACTTAGAAATTGTTGAAAAGTTTCAAAGAAAATGGGGGGGGGGGGTATACTGGATTGGGGTTATTGGATTTCAGTGAAATATGGCATGCAGTTTGCCTATGACAAAGGCTTCTGCCTCAATGCATAAAACTTCCAAACACCAAACAATTTACCATACCTTTTGAATTAGAAATTGTTGAAAATTTTTGAAGAAGACAGGGGAGGGGGGAGGGGTATACTGGATTGGAGTTATCAGATTTCAGTAAAATATGGCATGCAGTTTGCCTATGACAAAGGCGTATACTGGATTGCATCCGTCTGTCTGTGCATCCTTCCACCCGTTCGTTCGTACATACGAGAATATTCATAACTTAAATCATTATGGAATTAAATGAAACTTAGTTTGCTATTAAATTGTAACATTGCCCAAGACTAGAATGAATTTTGGTGTTGTCAGATAATTTTTTTTATTTTATTAGATAATTATACCCCCACTTTCGAAGAAAATGGGGGTATACTTGATTGCATGCTTCTGCCTCATTGCATAAAACTTCCAAACACCAAACAATTTATCATACCTTTTGACTTAGAAATTGTTGAAAACTTTTGAAGAAAATGGGGGGGGGGGTATACTCGAGTGCATCCGTCCGTCTGTCTCTGCATCCATCTGTCCGTCCCTATGAGAATATTCATAACTTAAGTAAATCATTATGGAATTAAATGAAACTTCGTATGCAATTAAATTGTAACATTGCCCAAGACTAGAATGAATTTCGGTGTTGTCAGATAATTTTTTTTTATTTTATTAGATAATTATACCCCCACTTTCGAAGAAAAAGGTGGTATACTGGATTGCATGCGTCCATCCAAGAATATTCATAACTTTTATAACTTAAAGTAAATTATGATTTTCTATAATATTTGTTGGTCATAGGTATGCCCACACTTGGCGGTACACCACATGGGGGTATGCACCAAATGACAGTCCAGCTCTTGTTATCCCAAACCACTGGTCCAATTTTAATGAAATTTCACATGAATAGTGGTTATATAGGAGCATCTGTGTTTTTCTTAAAATTGGGTTTCTGCTCATATTGAGGAGGGGGTGGGGGGCCAAAATGCTCCAATTTTTTAAAAAATATTCTTCTCACAAACCAGCAGTAGCAGAGACTTGATATTTGGTATACAGCTTCCTTTTGAGGTGTGGACTCAATTTTGTTCAAGAGAGGTTTGATGGGCAATATTTGTCGTCGTTGGAGGAGGGAGCAAGAATTTTTGCCCTACCCAAAATTTCTATTTTCCAAACCGAGAGGCCGATTTGAACCAAACTGGATATGAATTATTAGTGGGTCATAAGTACCTGATTTATGTGGAAAAAAAAAAAAAAAATTCCAAATGCCCCGTGGGAACCCCACTTCCCAGGAGCTAAAAATAGAAATATTTTCAAACGCCCATATTTCTCAAACCACACCGAACAGAGAGCTGTTATTTGGTGTGAAGATTCCTTAGGACCAGTAGAATGGAATGATAAAAAAAGATTGCCATTGGTTTTTTTGGGGTGTTCTGTAGTGGGCATCGAAAAAATGCTGAGTCAGCATATTTGCAAAAATTATTAAAAATCTTTTCTCCATTTATTTATTTATTGGTGTTTAAGGTCACATACTTTTGCATAACGGCTAATCATGACCACAACATGGAGATAAAGTCAATGGTCAGTCAATCGTTTATACTCCATGTTGCCTATTTTAGAGGACTCGCACCCCAAGCATTAGTGACTGGGTCCTATTTTACCAGTGAAAAAGAGCTTGTTTACCACAGTAAACAAGCACTGCTTCACTTCCCGGGGTTCCCATGGGGAAATCTTTTCTCCAAAACCAATTATTTATTTATATTTATTTATTGGTGTTTAAGGTCAAATGCTTATGCACAATCGCTAATCGTAACCGTGACACTTTTACGGGTGGAGGAAGCTGGAATACCCGGAGAGAACCACTGAGCAAGGACGAGCAACTGTCAGCTATTCCACATTCTAACTCTGTTCAAGCTCTGCTCAAGCAGGGTTACAGTGATTGAAGACATGTGCACCATCGATGTGCAGTACGCCTTAGTACACAACAGCGTCATCGTGCCCCCATGTAGGCAACCGGGATAAAGTGCCTTACCCAAGGACACAACACAGTGTTGTCCTGGGCAGGCATTGAACTCGGGACCTCTGGTCCAAAACCAATGGTCAGAATCTTTTGATATTTGGTTTACAGCATCCATATGGGGGTCAGATACAAGTGTGTTAAAATGAAGCCCATTGGTTCATACGTAGGCTCAATTATACTGGAGCCCATATTTTTAACTTACTAGTAGAGCAATATGGGAAATATTCTTTAAAAATCTTCTTCCGAACCACCAGTCAGAATCTTTTAATGTTTGGTATACATCATTGTTATGAGGGTCAGATTCCAGATTTTTCAAACCAAGTCCCTAGGTTAATATTTGGGCTTCCTATGTGCAATATGGGGGATAATTTTTTAAAATCTTCTGATGATCCACCAGTCAAAATGCTTTCATATTTAGTATACATCTCTAGGGGGTTCTGAGTTCAAATATTCAAGTGTGTTCAAATCGGGTCTGTAGATTAATATTTGGACTCGCTATGGTAGCCCAAATTTTAACTTAGTGCAATATTCTTCAGGTCCACCACTCAGAATGCTTTCATATTTGGTATACAACATCTCTGGGGAGATCATATTCAATCAGTTTTGTTCAAATCAAGTGTCTGGGTTAATATTTGGGCTCCCTATGGTAAGTAGCCGGAATTGGCCATGTAGTTGAAAAATTAGAATTTTGTATTCAGTACCCTCTAGAGGTGTGTATCTACGATTAATCCACATAGATTGTATCAAGGGGCTTCATAGAAGAGCACCACATTTTACATTATGATCAGCTGAAGAAAAGGCATTATGCTTGGGACTATTTTTGTCACTCCTGCGGGACTCAAGGATTGACAATGTATCCTATAGAGATGGATTGCTTAAATGTTGATTCATTCTTGAACTCTGTTTATATCGTGTTCTGTTCAACATCAAGGTGAGTATTTCAGGCCCCGTCTTGTTCTTCTCTTCTCTGCTTTAAACAATTTTGAAGGATTTCAAGTGATTTTGTGCAGCCAAAAAATTGTTACCACATAAGTGGTTGGGGGTGGGGGTTGCCATTGGGTGTTTTTTTTACCACTTCAAAATGAGTTTATTAACCCTTTATCTAACGAATCGCCCACATCCGCCCGCGTAATATGCAAATTGAGCAGTTAAAAAAATTAATTTTTCAAAATATACTAGTATCAACAAAACCATATCATGTGATCCCCTCATTGTAACGAGCTCATTCAGCTCGATCTAATGAGGGGTATAGTGTTGTTGAAATTTTTTGAAAATTAAAAAAATGTTATTTAAAATAATAAATTTTGATATCGTCTGCATTGGGTAAAGGGTTATAAACTGCATTACAATTTATGGTAATGGGTGGTTCAGATGTACCATTTTTCGAACAATGAAGAAACACAAGCTATAATAAGATATAATTGTCACTGGGGGGAAACCCTTCCTTCCAAAAAAGTGCTATTTTTAGGGGCTTTAATATGACTACCAAATAGGTACCAGAATCAGTCTTAGTGCATTGATTGAATTAACAAAATTGTCTTGGAGTACCCACCGACCTTCCACCCCACCAATTGATGGGAGAGGGACACTTCCTCCCATACCCACCCCACCTTAGGCCTCTGGCCTTTGTGGAAATAAAATGTACCTGTCTCCTGGGACAGGTAGAAATTTGAGAACATTTCGATCCTTGGGTACCACAGTCCACAAGGGACATAACTCTGTTTGCACCCATACTGTTTTTTAGCTCACCTGAGTGAAGCTCAAGGGGAGCTTTTATAATAATGATCACTTTTCTTCCGTCGTCTGTCCAGCATAAACTTTACATCATCGACTTCTCTTAAACTAATGAACTGAACCAAGTTTTAAATGCAGGTACCTCATCATATGTCAGTTCATACAAGTTTGTTCAAATAAAGTTACCACGACCATGCACCCCCGCAAGGGGCATAATAACTCTGTTAGACCCCCCCCCCCCCCCCCCCCCCCCCCAACAAAAAGGAAAAATTGAAAAAAAAAAATTTCAGACCCACCAATCGGTATCTTTTGATATTTGGTATACAGCATCCTTAGGAGGGGCAGACCGAAGTTTGTTCAAATCAAGACCCTGGGTGTATATTTGGGCTGCCTATATGCAATGTCGCAAAATGTCCTTGAAAATCTTTTTCAGATCCACCAGTCATAATCTTTTGATATTTGTTGTACAGCATCCTTGCAGAGGTCAGATTCAAGTTTGTCAAAAAAGACCCAGGATTAATATCTGAGCCCAAATTTGAACTTTGGACAATAAGA
The DNA here is from genome assembly GCA_031216915.1 of Pictodentalium vernedei. Classification (NCBI taxonomy): domain Eukaryota; kingdom Metazoa; phylum Mollusca; class Scaphopoda; order Dentaliida; family Dentaliidae; genus Pictodentalium; species Pictodentalium vernedei. The sequence continues at coordinate 134,753,361 of CM062296.1, read as the reverse complement.
GGAATATTCTTTAAAATCTTCTTCAGATTCCCCTGTCAGAATCATCTGATATTTGGTATGTAGCAACCTTATGGGACAGGCCTAAGCTTTTTTCAAATCAAGTCCCCGGGTTCCTATTTGGGCGGTCCTGGAAATGAGATGGGTGCAAGTGCAATTGCACCCGTCAGCACCCGTGTTTTCTATTTTATGAGAGCTAAAAAATGCACCCGTTAAAAAAATATTGTGAAGCACTAAAATACTGTGAGGGCAATATAAATGTGTGTCATTTTGAGAAAGTAGCACTCTGGCCAGTGGCAAGTTACTGTCATAATTCAGCAATTCCTTGTACATTTGACCCTTTGAACACTAGTGATTATGATATCTGCCATTCCAGTTCAGTGGCATTGGCAGCAATTAGAAGAGTCCAAATTCATTATTTGGGGTAGACCAATAAATATTTTCAACATGCAGCCTAGGGGCTACACATTGAAAATACTGATTGGTCTACCCCACACATTTACTGAACAGCCATCCTATTTAATGAAGTTATGACATATCATGTTCCTGGCTTGGAAAGCGGCTGCTCGCAAGCCTGAAAATAAGCAATCTGTCATTTGCAAAATGAGGTCTCCAGAGTGTAAATTTGCTGATGCTATCAAATACAGTTGACCAGTTTATCCTCTGGGTTCCTCTTTTTGTTTAGGTTTAAGAACCTCCAGAGGGTGAATTTGGTTATGCTACCCTTCTGGGCAGGGTAGCATAAACAAATTCACCCTCTGGAGGCCTCATTTTGCAGATGATAGTCTGCTTATTTTCTGGCTTGGCCGCTGGGGTTCAAAGGGTTTAGGTTTCTGGGGTCTGGGCACCGCATTCCCTCGAAAATTCATATACTAACATTTTACGGGAGCAATTTACTCTCGTCTCTGATTTCGCGGGAGCTTAAAACTGCACCAATCAATCTTAATCATTTCCAGCACTGATTTGGGCTTCTTACGCGAGCCCAAATTTTACTTTAGTGCAATACTCTTTCAGAATCTTCCTCAAATCCACCAGTCAGAATCTTTTCATATTTGGTTTTCAGCATCAATATTGGGGGTGCATCAAATTCAAGTTTATTCAAATCAAGTTTCTTGTGCGAGTGCAACTTTTAACTTAGTGCAGTATGAGATTTGTTTAAAATTCTTATTCTGCACCACCAGTCAGAAACTTTTGATATTTGGTGTGGGGGTGGGGAGCTCAGACTGAAAGTCCCTGAGTTCATATTTGGTTTAAAATGGGGGTCTCATTATGAGAGTCCAAATTTTAACTCACTGCAGTGTGAGAATTATAAAGGTCTTATTCTGAACTAGCAGTCCAGGCCTGTCGATTTGAGGTGAACGGCCATTTGGCTTGCGTGGAAGTTACCTAAAATGAAAAGCACACAAATGAAAAGTGTGTCGCGCTAAATTGTCGTTGAACCACGCAAAATTTTCACCAAGTTGAATGATCCAGTATGAATGAATGGTGGAATGATGTTATTTGCCAACAGAGCAACTATACTAATGGCATATGGAAACACCATTGCTGATGATTGGTTGATGCTCCACGCCCTTTTAAACTTGTTCTTCTCGGGATGTAGCATAGGTACAAAATCAGGAAATGTTAATAATTCTATTATTCATGTCTCTGCTACAAATAATGATTGTGGGTGCCATACTCTTCTGCAGCATGTTGGCCCATACCAAGATTAGGCTAAAACTTCAACTAATTTCAGCCTCATTATTGTTCCAAAGGATTAATTTTTATTCATCAGTATATTGCCCATAGGAGCAAGAACTTGGCTACCAGTATGATACAACAGTTCATATATCAGAATAATTGCAACACATATATATGTAGGTTACCTAATTGGTGACCTCAATCAAGTACAGGGGAACGAACGATGAGTTACAAAAGCTCAGACCAGGTGAACGATAAATGGGTTACACAAAATTTTGAAAACAGCACGCCTGCAGTCAGAATCTTTTGATATTTGGTTGAAAGTGTCCATAGAGGGTTCACATTGAAATTTGTTGGAATTAAAATCAAGTCCCTGTGTTTATTTGGATTTCCTTTAGTAGCCGAAATTTTAACTTCGTGCAAGATAAGGAAAATTCTTTTAAATTGAATTTCAGTTCTTGCAAGGCATGGCATGGGATAATTGGGATTCTCAAAAGAAATCTCATGAATCCATAGGTATACTGAGACTTGATAGTACATTTCATCTTTGAAACAAAGATGTTTGTCAGTTTGTGATTTGGGTTCTTTAACTTCTTTATAAATTTTGCAAGCTCCCTGAACCTTATTTCTCAATGCACGCATTTTTCATTCATTATTTCTTGCTATAGGCATATTTCATACATTCATCATGATTAACCCTTTACCTAATGAATCGGCTACATCCGCCAGCGTAATATGCAAACTGAGCAGTTGAAAAAATTAAATTTCTCAAAATATTTCAACAAAACCATATCATGTGACCCCTCATTGGAACGAGCTCATTGAGCTCGTTCCAATGAGGGGTCTCATGATATGGTTTTGTTGAAATTTTTTGAAAAATTAAAAAAAATTGTATTTAAAATAATAAAGTTTGATATTGTCTGCGTTGGGTAAAGGGTTAATGTGTTTTTCTTCTAAAGTATTATTCAGCACTCAGACATATTACTTTTCTTTTCTTTTCAGAAATGGTCAACAAAAAGTACCCTGCTATAACAGCAATGATGATAAATATCTAGCTTGGGGAACTGCTGAAGCCAGTAAGACACAATGCAGGTTTAGCGCCCTACTTTTTGAAACTGTGAAATACTGGAAAATTAACAAAATGGTTTCCAATTTCCAGGCCTTGAAAATTCCTTGGGCAATGGTGATTTTCTACAGACTGAACTGAAAAGTCTTGAAAAATATTATTTTTGTTGCTCCGTGTGCATGCTGTGCACTCTTTTGAGTGTCACTGTTTCCATTCTTTCTCGATGAGTCAGATGAACACAAGCTGAAAGTGTCACAAACTTCTCTTTTTAAATCATGGAACAAACAAACAACCTCTCCCACCAATCATCAAATTTACAATAGTTGGATATTCAAAGCTCTGACTTTGAAAAAGTTGGAAATTTCATAAGTTGCTAGTGGAAATTTTCCAAACATGATGTCTAAAATTTGGTTAAAATGTAGAGTTTTTGGACTGAAAAGTAGTGAATGTTCTCCAAATATTGATTTAAAATTAAAAAGAAGTAAAAAATCCTCCCCCCCCCCCACCTCCAATTGATTACCAAGAACCCCCAGTTAGATAATTTAGTCAAGGGGTGTATAAAGGGAAATTTTTATGTGGGTGGGGTGGGGGGGGGGGGGCAGTGCTAATTGTTGCATTTCTCTCTCAGAAATTATGTGGTGGTAATGCAAATTTAGAGGTGGGAACAGCCCCCCCCCCCCCCCCACACACCCCCACTCCCCCCCCCCCCCCCCCCTGCAATTAAAGTCCTCTTTAGGGCTGTCACGATTTTTTAAATTTAGGAAGCGATTAATCGTCACAAATAATTGATTATTCATACCTAGATGACCTCCCAGCCCCCACCCCTCTTTGAAATCGTTAAAAATGAAATTCAGGTCAGTTGACCTACCTTAAGTAAATAACGAACACGATCCTCTTTTAGATACATTCAAAGCTTTGTTGTTCTGAACTTTTGAACTGTCAGTGTAATAATCAAGACCCGACGTCAGTTGTGAACTGCGACCAGTCTTAATTATTACACTGACAGTTCAAAAGTTCAGAATATCAAAGCTTTGAATGTACCTAAAAGACAAATGCTTCTGATGGCTTCTTGAGGTTTAATATCAACGTTCTTGATCTTTTTACCTTAAAAGTTAGAAACAATAGATTTTTCATGACATTTTTTTTTTAATAATTAAATGTCTAAAACTGGGTAAAATGTACCGATTCTTCGACAAAGAAAAATACTAATCAATTTCGGCATGACCAATCGACAATCGATTAATCGTGCGTGACAGCCCTAGTCCTGTTTGCAGCATCCATGTCCAGAAGCTGATATTCTCCATTCAAACTAAACTGGATGGCAAAAGGCCATAAAATAATATTTTGCTGTGGTGTATGTTTTTAAGGATGTACCACACCAAAAAATTATTTTATGGGCTCACCAACAAAGTTTGGACAAATCACTACTGAATATGGTGTACATTTTGCCATTTTAAGATTTGGTATTCCACCTGTTCAATAAACATTCACATGTAACTGAAAAGTACTAGAAAATGTTTGTCATTCAGTCCTGGAAAAGTACTTGAAATTTTTATGTTTAGTGCTGTATAAGTTTGGAAGTTTAATTTACTCTGGCAAATTGTGTGCAAACCATGGAATATTCAATAAAAATGTAGTCATCAATTAATGTTTTACTTTGATGTGTAGAGTTGTGCATCCTGCAGGTGTCAGATGACATCATTTGTATATTAGGTAGTCGATTTAGTACCAGAGGCAATTTTTAAACTGGTTTGAAAATGTTATGTAAAAAAAAAGTAACCTTACCTAACCTGCAGTTGCCCTAAAAGTATCAGGCGTTTGCCTTAAAAACTGCAAAAAATTTTTAAACGCCCATACTTACCTTGGATTTGCCCTGCAGATACCATTCCCTTACCTTGAAAATTGCCAAGTGCCATGGAAAAACTCATAATTCTTTATTACTTCTTCAAAAGTAGAACATATGTTTAATCCTCAGAGGAATAACACTGTTCACTTAATTTCATTGCAAAAGATAAGAACAGGTGCTTCAGGCAACCAACCTTTGGGGTAAGTCATATCCTAGGTGCCTTGTTAGTTGTTTCTAGATATTGCTTAGCTGCTGTTATAGGCAACCAAGACTTGAGTAGAAGCAACTGCAAAGCCACAGATGTTTACTATAAAAAGTTTAGGAAATAAAAGTTAAGCATTATTTCATTTCTGTGTAATCCATGGGTATACCAAGTTCATTAGGGGCTTGTCAATAAAGGGAGGGCATTTGGGGGTTTATTAGCTCCCAAGCCTGAAAAAAAAACAAGAAGAATGTTACTAAGGTAACACATGCCGCCCCCCCCCCCCCCCGGCATATACGACGGAAACTATTATATGCGACACACCTTCTCACTGTCCTTAACATTTGTAAAAAGTTTAACAATTGTACTATGATTCGTTTCTGAAGGTACAAACCCATGCAGCTATGGTGTGTGACACATCCTCCCATGGTCCTTTATAATTGTGTGAAGTTTGATGACTGTGGCACTAACAGTTTTCGAGTTATTGGCTTGGACACACTGACACACACACGGACAGACACATGCACACTTCAATCACTATATGCCACCCGACTTAAGTTGGGGGGGCATAAAAACAACAAATATTTGGAAACACACAGGTAGCAGTTGGAAAATACTCCCTTGAGGTGATGGAGGGGAAAATGATTTTATTTGGTAAAAGAGTGTGATGTTTGGTGGAGGGGGTTGAACAGTTCTTTTTTCAGAGGCAATCGGCGCTCCCCTCCCTCACCAGAAAAACCAAGCAAGACCCTCAATCCATGCCCCTGAGTTCCTTGGATTTCCATTGTCAATGGCCATGGAAAACCATGGAAAGCCAGTCTTCTTGCATGGTATGTATTTCCAGGGTCACCTTTTTAAATTTTCCATGGAATCCATGGACCCAAACCATGGAATTTGTCCGAATACTCCATGGTAAAAATCCATGGACGAGCAGGGAATTTTATGATCAGCTTTTTCCATGGATGTAGTCAGAACTACCATGGACAAGCATGGAATTTTAGGTTCAGCATTTTCCATGGATGTTGTCTGAAGTTCCATGGACAGAAACCATGGAATTTGTCCGAATACTCCGTGGAGAAAATCCATGGAAAAGCCTGGAATCTTATATTCAGTCTTTTCCATGGAACTGACTGGACTTCCATGGACAGAAACCATGGAATTTGTCCGAATACTCCGTGGAGAAAATCCATGGAAAACCATGGAATCTTATATTCAGTCTTTTCCATGGAAGTGACTAGACTTCCATGGACAGAAACCATGGAATTTGTCCGAATACTCCGTGGTAAAAGTCCTTGGAAAACCATGGAATATAAGGCACAAACTTTTTCATGGAAACTATCTGAACTTTCCATGGTTTTCATTTTTCCGTGGTCAAAGAGGACCACGGAAAGTTGTCCGAATACTCCGTGGAGTTAATTTCCAAGGAATTCCATGCAATTTTCCGTGCAATCCATGGACATTTTAAATGCAGGGATAACGGAGTATGTCAGGCGTGAGGGAGCTTGCAGTTACTATATTTTTGCTGTCTGGACCAGCAATGATTAAATAATGTGGGTGAGGAGGTTTTGACATATATTTGAATTCCCCCCCCCCCCCCCCCCCCCCCCCACTCACACACTGTTGCGTATATATATCTTAATACATACATACTTTGCGTTTGGGTCATGTTGGATGGCACCCTCATAGGCATATACACAGTTTTGTTGCATTAGTTTCCGGTGTTTATTTTCTGATTTCTAATATACAAGTGCTGTTTAAATCATCATAATTGCTGCTATTTGAGTTCATAGGTGACTGCATAACCACTTAGTGGTTTTTTATATGATTACAAGCTGGATTTTAATGCACTCACGCAATATTTTATTACGCTATCGCTTTGGTGGACCTTGAAATGATTATATATTTCAGGGCCGGTCTGTGTTGGAGCGGTTAATCATACCTTCCTCCATTTCTAGATCCTGCTCTCAATTTTGTCGGTTCTCAAATCGCATATTCTCATGTGTTTATAGTTGTTGATACCAAATTGTACACGTTGGAGAGTGTTTTTACCAGATTTAATTGTACAGAGGCCACCTGTGAATGATCTTTGAAGCGTGTTTTCTCTGCAGAGATTGTTCTTCGTATCTCAATTTAATATGTGTATGTTATATTATTATTTCACTGATTTCGTCGTACCTGTATATGCCGTCTACAGTGTATACGCCGTCTGCAGTGTATATTTTGTAATGGATAATGTTGTTTACCAAAATCATTGCTATAGCCTTGGCTTGTGAAGTGGCATTAAGCACCATTTATTATTCATGAATTAATTCCCGAGTGCCTGATCGATATTTATTTATATTGTTTCCTGGTACCGCTTATTGATTCCAGAGCTCTCCCCTCTTTCTTTTGAAGATATGTTCAAAAAAAGGGGAGGGGGTCATTTTCTCCACTTCCCTGGCTTATTGGGTATGTAACTATGAAGGAAGCTGTTTTGTCAGTACTATATTCTGCATTCAGCTGTAGTATTATTGTATAGCATAGGTTTATGGGCAATTTTCTCTCATTCTCAAATATTGCATCCTAATTTTTAGGGCTTAGTCCAGACTAGCCTTAAAAATTTGTGAACTCGTTACATTCTATTTAGCATGATTTCATGCTCAGATTTAGGATTTACAAAATTGGGATCCATATTAGGATATGTCTCTTCTATTATGATATAAAGAGACATAATGTAAATTATAATTATTCTAATTTTCTTCATCATGGATTGAAGGATTTGATCTATGGTGATCTACTAGTTCGGAAGTTCTCCACCTTTTTACGATTCAGCTGGTCTGGGCCATTGGCATACAGTATAAAAATATGAAAAAATTTAAAGTAATTTATATATTTTTTATACTTACCAATGTCCCAGACGGGAATGGCCCTCCCATGAGTGGGCAGTACTGGGCACTCATACATCCCCGCTGAATTATTATATTATAATCTTTTTACAAAGAATGATGTTGACGCCAGATTCGGTGACTTCCTGGTGTCTGCGCATGCGTGGAGGGTAAATGTATGGAGGGCCAGATAGGACTTCTAATTTTCGGCTTTGCATGCAAATTTTGGGGATTGGGGGGCAAAATTTGTGTTTGGCACTTTAAATATTTTCATTTTCTCATCATGATAACTTGAATATTGGATCAGATCCTTCTTGATCCAAAATAGTTAGAAATTTCTCTATCAATAGACGTAGAACCCTCAGATTAATTCCTAAGTGGTTCTCCTGAAGCTTCAAGAAGCTCCTTTTGAGCCATTAGATGATGTAGAATTTAAATTCCTGACTTTTAAAATGGCATTTCTCTTAGCCTTCGCTTCTGCCAGAAGAGTTAGTGAACTCCATGCATTATCTGTTGAAGATTCCCATTACCGTAGTGTGGGTAATACTATTACTCTTACTACAGAAGTGGGCTTCTTGGCCAAGAATCAGATTCCGGATAAACGGCGGGAGCCTATTGTCATTAAAGCCTTACCATCCTCGGACAACCATAGACCATTGTGTCCAGTGAGAGCGATGTGCATTTATAAACGTCAATCTAGCTTTATTAGAAAAGGAAGAAAAAGGTTTTTCCTTTTGCTTATACCTAACGGAAAGGATATTTCTGTTCATTCAGTCACTAGATGGATTCAATTTGCTGTAAGAATTGCTTACGAGAATTTATCAGCAGATCAACATTCTGTCAATAAGATTTCAGTGCATGAGGTTAGGGCACTGTCTTCTTGGGCTTATTCTAATAGTATTGCTATTACTGATTTAATGAAGGCAGCCTGCTGGACGCAACCGTCTTCATTTATTAAGTTCTATCTTAGAAATTTAGAGTCTATCTTCAGCGACTTTAGATCCCTGGGTCCTCTTTCTGTCACACAGAATGTCGTCCTTTAATAATACACCTCAGTGACATCTTAGGCAGTCTGCTCGAGCACTGATGCCATTCCACTGTCCTCTTCATTCTGAGGATTCTTCCTTCAGAACAAGGGGAAGAGGAGTGGATGGTTTTTCCCTTAATATCATCTGGCTTTATAGTGAAATGCAAGGGAATACCTCCTCCAGTGTCAGTAGTAGTTCATCATCGATGTGGGGTGGTTTTATTGTGTAGCTCGGTGTGAAGCAACAATTATTTCTCATTCATGTATTGCTTTTAAAGTGTAGCTCAGTTTTGAAGCATTTGTATATGTCATGTGTCAAACGGGCATTAATATACAATCCTTGGACACTTTTAAATGTTTATAAGGTGTCTCATTCTCAGGACTTACCTTATAATTGGTTTTCTTCACCAAATTAGCATAAAAGGTTATGCTGGCATTAAATGGAGAAATTGTGTTTTACTCCAGTATATGATTGGTGTTATGTCATTCTCTTTTTTTATTAAGAAAAAGACATGTAATTCCTCTGTCTTTTCCTATTCTCCTGAAGGCACTATTCTTTATTGTGGAGTAATAGAGATATTATTCATCTAAGTCCTAGGCCGTCTAGCTTTTTTATGATTCATCTAAGTCTGGGCCATTGATTTTAGTATAAAAATATGATAGATTTAAAGTAATTTGTATATTTTTTATTCCTACCAGGGATGGCCCTCCCATGTGTGGGCACTCATACCTCACCCGCTGATTTATTTATAACATTTAGCGGGCACAACTAGGAAGAATGATGTTGGTGCCAATTTCGGTCACTTCCTGGTTACTGCACATGCGCAGTAATAAAAAGTATGGAGGACCAGATAGGACTTGGAACTTTTGGTTTTGTATGCAAATTTTGGGGATTGGGGGGTGGAGGGGGGGGGGTCAGAATTTGTGTTTTGCCCTGGAAATTAATGAGTAATGAGCACCAGCTAAGTCTTGGCCATTGGTAAGTATAAAAAATATACAAATTACTTTAAATTTATCATTTTCCAACCAACGGGAACAAAAAGAGGATTGTTTGTAGAAGGCCTCCTATAGACCATTCTTGTGAAGTTTGGTTCACGTTGGCTCAGTAGTTCAAGGGAAAATGAAAATGCGATTTCCCATTGGGTTTCTATAGTAACTATAAGCCACAATTGTGGCCATGTTTGCAACATGATCAACAGTAAATGAAGATGTTTGCAACATGATCAACAGTAAATGAAGCTTGTTGGTAGAGGTTGTCCCAGACATCAACCATGCAAAGATTCAAAACATTTGGCCCTGTGGTTTCAGAGGAGAAGATTTTTCAAAATCCACCAATCAGGATCAAAAAATACTTCTGGCAGCCATGTTTTTCGCTGCATGGTAACAAAAATGAGGAGCAGTTGTAAAGGGCCACCCGTAGAATATCCCCGTCAGGTTTGGTTCACGTCAACTCAGTTGTTCCTGAGAAGATGGAAATGTGATTTCCAATAGGGTTTCTTCAGTAACTAGAGTCTGCTTGTGCAGCTATGTTTGCAACCCGATCAACATTAAATGAGAATCTTTGGTAGAGGGTGTCCCAGTATCAACCGTGCAAAGTTTCAAAACATTTGAACCTGTGGTTTCAGAGGAGAAGATTTTTCAAAATCCACCAGTCAGGATAAAAAAATACTTCTGGTAGCCATGTTTTTCGTTGCACGGTAACAAAAATGAGGCGCATTTGTAGAGGGCCTCCCATAGAATATCCCTGTCAGGTTTGGTTCACATCAGCTCAGTTGTTCCAGAGAAGAAGAAATGTGATTTCCAATAGGATTTCTTTAGTAACTGTAGTCTGCAATTGCAGCTATGTTTGCAACCCGATCAACATTAAATGAGGATCATTGGTAGAGGGTGTCCCAGTCATCAACCATGCAAAGTTTCAAAACATTTGGCCCTGTGGTTTCAGAGAAGATTTTCAAAATCCACCAGTCAGGATCGAAAAATACTTCTGCTAGCCATGTTTTTTGATGCACGGCAACAAAAATGAGGAACATTTGTAGAGGACCCCCATAGAATATCCCTGCCAGGTTTGGTTCACGACAGGTCAGTAGCTCCAGAGAAGAAGATGAAAATGTCATTTCCCGTAGGGTTTTTATGGTAACTATAAGCAGCAAGCCATGTTTACAACCCGATCAACATTAAATGAGGATCGTTGATAGATGGAGTCCCAGTCATCATTTATGTGAAGTATCAATATCAGTATTTGGCTGGGCAGTTTCAGAGGAGAAGATTTTTTTTTTTTAAATCCACCAACCAGCATCAAAGAATGCCTCTGGCAGCCATGTTTTTCATCCGACAGGAGCAAAATGACGAAAATTTGTAGAAGACCTCCCATAGACCACTCTTGCCATGTTTGGTTCACACCGGCTTGGCGGTTACAGAGAAGAAGATGAAAATGTGAAAAGTTTATTTACGACAGATGACAGACGCCAAGTGATGAGAAAAGCTCACATGGCCTTTCCATAATTCTTATTTGATTGCTGGGCATAGTCTCTACAGTTGTCATGCAGGGTCCTGAACAACCCAAATTGGGCATCACAGGCCTCAATTAAATATGACTGTGTATATGACTTGAGTCAAAACATCAAACCTGCTTTAGTAAGAATGTACATGGTTACTTGCAAGCACCAGCCAGTCCATGTCTAAGACTAAGATCCATAAGAGTGTGTCGCAGTTGGAAATGTTACTCGATGAGGGTTACACTCCCTATACCTACCCCATTATTCATACCCATAATTCATAGTAAATGTCTGTATTCATTACAATTTAACTTTTCCTAAATGGTACGATGCCAGTGACTGTTTCTCAGACATCTTTCTTTATTTTCGTATTTTGAGTTCCGTAATTCCAAATTAATTTAATAACGATACACCTATATAACATGCGGTGGTGTTTCTGTCCCTATTTTCGTTTGGAAATACCCTGTACCTAATCCCTCTACCTAATCTCATGTTAAGTGAGGGATTTTCACTTAACAAACGTTTTAAAAAATGTATGCCTGAAAAGATGGAGTTTTCAAGTGGCTTTGGAAATTATCTCGTTCGCTGACAATTTTAGGAATGTTTAGACATTTATATAAAAAAAACTTTCGAAAAGCTCTTGAATGTTTCGACAAAGTGATTGGTGGAGGAAACCGGCCTTTCCGCCCTGTATCAGCTCCCAAGATTACAATTGATGTCCTTACCATCTGCCATTCAGAAGAAGCATATACAACACATTCTGTTAACCCTTTACCTAACGTAACGGCCAAAACCGGCCAGCACTATTCTAAAAAATCGCCAATTAATTTTTATTATTTTTTTCATTTTTTGTCTCAAAAACATAGGTTATGACCCCTCGTTGGAACGAGCTCGACGAGCTCGTTCCAACGAGGGGTCATAACCTATGTTTTTGAGACAAAAAATGAAAAAAATTAGTTATTCAAGAATTATTTTTGCAAGTGTCGTCTGCTTTTCAGGTTAGGTAAAGGGTTAACAAGCCAAAAGATTTGGATTTGGGAAAAACTATGGTACAGCCTATAACAAAGTGTACCATTAGGTGATATTCTTTTGTTAATAACACCATCTTTGGGCCTTATTATGGCGATGTTCGATAGCATTGACGTGATATTTTTTTAAGTTATGGTGTATATTGCAACACAAACTCGCCCGTGAAGCTATATTTTCTCAATCATCGGACGTAAATTAACCAGTTCAACTTTCAACACTGGCTTTTAAGTTGTACAACTATCGTATCACAACTTCAAACCGAAACGTCCTGGACAGCAATAAATTTACTGAACTATATCACAGACAAGCTACTTAGTCCCAGGTTGTACCCAGTGATTCATTAACTGGTTGAGTGCTAGAAGCCACTATCAGGGCTTTCAAAAAAATGAGGGAACCAGACCAAATGCCAACATTTTCCTTGCTCGTGTTTCATGTTTAGTCAAATGCAGATAATATTTTGTTTATATAAATTTGTTTTATTACAAATTATTGGAGAGTGCCTGTGGGCACTCTCCAATAATTTATAATAAAAACAAATTCTGAATTAACAAATTCAGACCAAAAATAATCTCACCCTCAACCAGTTAATTAAATTTTTGATGATCATTCCTATAATTAGTGTTTGAAATCTAATATTATTGCATTCTGAAAATATTGCCCACCTGTGGAAAGTGGCCAGTATGTGATGGCCTTATTGTAAGAATATCACTATATTTAAATCAAAATGTGGCAAATATACCATGTGAATAAGGCAGTAATAAAGCGTGTGTAGGTAACCGACTTTTATTTGTTACAAAAGATTTTATTTCCAAGAATTGCCCAATATCAGGCTCTGCAGATAAGACTTCAAACTCGATTGATAGGATGCTGATCTCGGTCGATATGAATCAAGCTTGAATTGACCCCTATTTGTATTGTCGGGAGCAAGGCGGGCCTTATTTTGGTGAGAGAACGAGTGAGATGGAAGTGACATCATGTCAAGTGACCTAACGGTCCCATGTTTGGTTGACATGGTAACCTGCATAAGCAGCCATGTTCTGAGGCCATTACCTTAGAGATATGTGATGTTAGTGCGCATGTGTAGCACATGTCAGGATAATATGTGTTTCTGTGGTCCATTTTGTATGTTGGAGGCTGCTATCTTGGTTTCTATAGTAGCATGTGGTTGCTATGTTTCCAAAAGGCCTACAGTAGGGCAGGAGTATGTTCAGAGGGTGTTTTCGATTGAATAGGAGTTAATCTAATTACCATCAACACCTGACAATCGCTCCAAACCATACAAAACTGTCTAAAATCACTGAAACGGACTAGGCAAAGCCCACGTTTTTGACCTATAATGGAGAAAGTAGTGTTATAGGGTGTGTTCAATTTTATAAGAGTCAATGTGATTACCCAAATAGTCCCGACAATTGTTTTACTAGTTTAAATTCCTTTGGAATCCTCAGTTTCTACCTGTTATTTGGACTCTTTCAGAATTCCCTGCTTCTATCTGTGCTACAGTTTCTGGCTCTTCAACTTTGTTTGTTCTGGAGTATACACCAGTATATTTAGAAGAGCCTATCAGTTGGAACAGTTTTGTTACTAATTTTAGCTTTTCTGGCCTGTTCAGGTTAGTTCTAACCCTATTGCAAGTACTCTTCTTGTATCTTTTATCCAGATCATCCAGTCAGTTCACTTTACTGCATCTAACTAACTAATCACCTGTGCCTGATTCCTCCCTGTAACATGTACCTAACCATACAGAGTTATCTCCCTTGTGTGGAGCAAAGGACTCTGTGATTCTCAAACCCAACAATCAATTGAACCATAACTGGAACATGTATTGCTCAAACGACTCGGCTATAGGTGTTCAGATGGCTGAGCTCTGACAAAAGATAACTTCAGACTTTGTGAAAAGAATGAGAAACAATAAGACTGTCAGAAAACTTTAACAGATCTGAGAATATTTTGTGATCATTTGTTTTGGTTTAATAAAGATGTTGTTACTTGGTTAGTTTCATATTGACAGAGATATCAGCCCAGGGTAACTTCAGAGATTCATCAAAGTAGGCGAAAGGATAGTTAAGCCATTTGAAAGTCACGGTTTCCCCAAAGCGAAAGCCGAGACATTCCCACTGATGAAATAGACCAAGACAAAACTTTGGTCTTTGTGAAAAGATTGAGAAACAATAACTGTAACAGATGTGAGAACATTTTGCTATTATTTGTGTTGGGTTAACTCTTTACCTAACATGAAAAGCAGACGACACTTGCAAAAATAATTCTTGAATAACTAATTTTTTTCATTTTTTGTCTCAAAAACATAGGTTATGACCCCTCGTTGGAACGAGCTCAACGAGCTCATTCCAATGAGGGGTCATAACCTATGTTTTTGAGACAAAAAATTAAAAAAATAATGAAAATTAATTGGCGATTTTTGAGAATAGCGCTGGCCGGTTTTGGCCGTTATGTTAGGTAAAGGGTTAATGAAGAGATATCAGCCCAAAGTAACTCCATATCAGCCTGAGACAGAAGGTCAAAGGCTGATGTGATGTTACCTCAGGCTTGAAACAAATAACCGCAAAATGTTCTGTGTTTTTACTTGTAGGATAATCAAGTCCATAGATGCTATCCTTATGAACATCCATTTGAATGATACAACCAATTGGATGTTAACAACAGAAAATATGATGATCGGATTAGAGGAAATGAATGAACCAGGCAGCTACCTCTTGGGATGGAAGTGGAAACAGCATGCCACCTACAACGATACCTTACCATCTGTCAACAATGTGGAGATTGTACCTATTCGTGGTAATGCCAGTCAGCAATTGAAACCATCAGAAGGCATTATTTTACCTTTCGCGGTCATTGATCAGCTCATTAGAAGTTAGTACAATATATTATTACACACCCGTAACTGTATTACATAAGCTTCGGCTTGCTGCTGAATCCACTTTCTAATACTGTATCTCAGCATGCTGTTCTATACCTTGTATATTTATATGCAATATTGAAATAAAATAATGTTTAAACTAAAAAACTAACTGTATTTGTCACGATCACATGGATTTTAGGGGCATGCGGTAATTTTAACCAGAAAGCTCTAGTGCGATCCGATAAAAAGTACCCTTCGTGTGCACAAGTTCTCTCGTTAGACTGGTTTTTATAGTTTGCAGCGTTCAGTAGAATATAACCAATGAGAACCATCGGCTAAATTTATCTGTCGGAATTACCGATTCTCATTACAAAATGTTTAATGCACAACTGTGCTGAAAACTGTTGAAAGTCATGAAAGACACATGATCTCTGCCAAGAAATTGAACAGTGAAACTCAGCCTTTGCTTTCGATATTGAAAATCAAGGAAAACTTAATTATTTTTAGGCAAAAAGTCCAGTTTGGTTCGATATTGCAGCCAACCACTAGTACAGTTCAACTTTGTTACAATGTTGCCCTCACCGCTGCATGCTGCCAACGAGTCGACACGAGGCCTACTGTGTAACTGTGATCCTATTCGATTCACACTTCGGCAATGAAGCAGCACGTTTGCCAATGCAAACATACTTTGAAGAGCATGTTCTCAGGAAGCAAGACTAAATCAATCTTGAAAACTGGTTACCATGGCATCAAGCGAAAAAAGGACGGCGACACACCGACAGCGTCTGGAGATGTTTGACTGCTAGTACATGCTGTTACTAATTAACTATCACCAATTCCACCTTTAATAGATGACCACTCCCTCCATACCCCCCCCCCCCCCCCTCCCCCCACACACACTAGCTGAATAAAGAAAATAAATTCGGGAGAAGTTTTATACGAAAAACTCGGTAGTTTACATTTGTGGAACCCATGTTTTTTTACGTGCTAGTGGGTGTTGGGGCAACAGGTTTATTTTATTTTATTTTTTTGTGGGGGCAGGGGGAAGGGCTTTTTTAGGGGGATATAGTATTGCTAAAATATGACTTTCTGGAGTTTGTACTAAGGAAATTAAAAAATGTTACCAGCTACCTACTATTGAAATTCTGAAAAGTCTTGAGTAGGGTGGGAATGAGACCACGAAGAGGCGAGGGGTGGTAAATACATGTGTTCTGATGAATGCAATATAGGCCTTATGTCAATTATATGAGATGACTTCCATGAAATTCAAAAATAATTATTAGAATATTTAAAACATAGACAATATGACAATATTTTCCACACACAGATTGATGTGTATTTTTAAATGACTAATTTAGGATTTTTGCTAGTATTTCTGTTTTATACAAGGATATTATTTTGTTTTAATTGTCAGTAACAAAAGTTAAATCGAATGTCACCTATGTGACTTAGCTACATGGGTGTATGAGGAGGGGAGGGGGTTGTAGCATTGTCACCCCTTCACCAATAAGCAGCTAATTTTGCAGTTTTCATTGAAAGGGACTGGTATTTTCAGAACAGATTGTTCAGAGGGAGGGGGTATTTTTTATAATTTTGGCAAATAGCAGGGCAGGGGGCAGAGCATTTTCATAGGCAAATTCGAGGCAAGGGCCTGCATTTTGATTTTGAAACAAAAGTTCAGGGCAGTTTGATTGGTCAGCCTCCATCCCCAAGAAAATGTTCTCCAAAAGCCTATCATTTTACTTTGCCACATTCCATCAGTCCTCTTTAAAACTACTTACTGAATCAGAATGCAAATTCAGAACACCAAATTCTAAATTTAAGACTGACAAGATATTGGAGCAGACACATAAAAAAAAAAAAATTTAACCAGATACCAAAAAAAAATATTGACAGAACCGTTCAGATAACAAACTGGTGAAGTATAGTACTAGGGCAAAATACTACAAAATAATGTAAACGGTAATCAATCTTTGAAAATATTATCAACCAAAATAAGTTGGAGCTTACTGGTGAGAACAACCCCCCCCCCCCCCTTTCAGCCTCAGATTAAGGCTGTTGGATACTGATTTCGAGAGCTTTCGAGTTTCAGAAAATGCTGTCAGGTTATAGATGGGTTGGGGGGGGGGGGGGTGTTGTAAAAAAGGTGTACGTAGACCAAGACATGACATTTTCTTGCAGTTATCATGCAATATATTTTTCCCTTTGTATATCTGTAGTAAATGTGGACAACCTAAAGCTTTTATTTGTAAGTGCAGCCCATTTCAAACAAAGGTTATCAAGACTTGAGGTAAAATAAAAAGAAGGCTAAATTTCAAGTCAGAAACTTTATAATGTTGAAAAATAAAGTGCTAACTTACCAAGACTGCAGAGTTCACTCAGTCAGAATGGAATCTCAAACTGCCTCAGGCTCAGTTACTCTAAATGATCGAATGAATCCCCCGGAAGGTTAATTATTGCGGCAAAATGTTTTTTCTCGTCCAATGTTTACTTTGTTGCAGTGCAGAACAGAATGACCAATGTCCACATGTGATAACCTTGTGGCAGTAGTGCATGTATTGTCAAGTCGAGTTCAAACTTCTGTTTTAGTTTCAGTTTAAAAAGCACGAAATTTAAACAGAGCAACCAGTTCGCATCGTATTCAAATTAAAATCCTTGTACATTTCCCATCCTCCAGATATAATGATGCCTGCACACACACTTTTGAAAACACATTTCAGACCTCCAAATTTATGACGTCTGATATGCTGAACGCAATCTTTTGAGTTTTGAGTGTTCGGATCGACATTTTTTGCGAATAAAATGAATCAACAGCGATTCTACAGGTGGCAAGGTCAAAGACTTAAGACTGGTTCTCTGACAAAATTGCCCGTTTCTCTCTAAAATTCTTTCAACCATTCAGATTGTGGACTATTTAATTAAATTAGTGATTAATTACAGTGAATTCTTTTTCAGGGTTGGGTGTGTTATAAATACAGAACCACACTTATGTTTGAATGGGTTAACGATTACCGGACTCGAGCTTGTGGCGCTGGGATAACCCTATGCCAAACACTCTCGTCCAGTAATCGTTAACCCATTCAAACATAAGTGTGGTTCTGTATATATCTTATTAATGATTTAGTACAAAAAATCTTACTGATGATTTAGTACAATATAATCTTACTGGTGAATTAGAGAGTGATATAGAGACATTGTTCCAAGAGACAAAACGATTTTGTGTAACACAGTACTAGGAGCGTTGATTACCTATAAAACAATCACTGCAGAATGGAAGTTCACCTCCAGCATTAACACCACGTTCTAATCAACATTTATTTTTCACTAATGTTTAACTGTTTGCTTAACACGGATAGCAGACGAGTCGGGAAATACAAAAAAAATTCTGGAATTGCTAAACATTTTCTTTCTTTACCCCAATTGTTCTAAATAAAGCTGAATGGATCTGTCTGTTACGTGAGGTGAAGTGGGAAAAAAATACCCTTTCTTATATATATTCATTTATTTATTTTTTTTTTAGGTGACTTATTTCTGCCTTAAAGACAATCGTGGCCTTAACATGGATATATAATGTCAAGTATAGCAATTGTTTATACCGAATTTGGTCATATTAGAAAACTTCCACTCCAGGCATTGGCGAGCTGGTCCTATTTTACCAGTAAATCATAGCTTGTACCACAATAAACAGTCACAGCTTCCATTCCCGAGGTTCTGAGGGGAATATCTATGATAATATAAAAATTCACAAGGTTGACTTGAATGTCAGTAATGTGTTATTTTTTAACATGTATTTTAAAATATTGCTGAACACTGAAATGAACTATAAAATTAATGTTAACATTTTGAGGTGATCTCGTTAGATTAGACATGTACCAACCAACACACCTCCACAAGCACAGTTTATTTTTATTTTACGTGATTCGATGAACTGTTGTTCGTCCCTCCTTTGCTTTTTCAAAGAACATTGGTTTTTGGTTGGTTGAGATTGAAAGTCCCCCAAATGTGTTATTTGGTGGTAGTCTGCTCTTCACGCCATAAAGACTTTGAAAAAAGAAAATGCTACGGTGAAACCGGTAGTTTCAGAGGGTAGATTTTTATTTGTTGTGTTTTTGTTTGTTCTCTGTCTGTCTGTCTATCTGTCTGTCTGTCTGTCTGTCTGTCTGTCTGTCTGTCTGTCTGTCTGTCTGTCTGTCTGTCTGTCTGTCTGTCTGTCTCTCTCTCTTCTCTCTCTCTCTCTCTCTCTCTCTGCACATATGGCCATATACTTTCTCGGGCCATATTTATTTGGCTTGAGGAGGTGCAAACAAAGTCCCCATTTCTTCACATAGTTAAGCATTATTATTATAATTATTATTATTTATTGGTGTTTAAGGTCACATATTTTTGCATAATGGCTAATCATGACCACAACATGAGTATGAACTCAAGACCAGGGGTGAGCATTAATAAGCCATGTTGCCATTTTAGAAAGGGTTTGCACCTCCCAAGCATTGGTGACTGGGTCCTATTTTACCAGTAAAACAGAGCCTGTTTACCGCAGTGAACAGGCATTGCTCCACATCCCGGGGTTCCTGCGGGAAAGCGAAGCATTGAAGGCCAATGGTTCAACACTAATGATAATAGAAGGGGCATTTAAAATAACCTTCTGTCAAATCTCTGGTGTCAACACTTTCTGTATTAACAACTGACACCTTGATGATTTGAACTGTTTGTACAGCATGACACGATTTCAAACTGTTTCATCTTGGCAAGGCACAACTGATATTTAAAAGCATATGACACATAAGTCGGTCACTACTAGGCTGTTTGGCTGTTTCTCTAACTCATTCATAGCACTATAGCCCTACTAGTGTGTCAAAGATTCATTGTAAGAGTGGCATTATTTCAGTTCTGGCTTAACCCTTTACCCAACGAATCGGCCGCATCCGCCCGCGTAATATACAAATTCAGCAGTTGAAAAAATATTATTTTTCAAGAAATTTCAACAAAACCATATCATTTGACCCCTTGTTGGAACGAGCTTGTCAAGCTCGTTCCAACGAGGGTTCACATGATATGGTTTTGTTGAAATTTTTTGAAAAGTTTTAAAAAATGATATTTAAAATAATAAATTTTGATATCATCTGCGTTGGCTAAAGGGTTAAAACCATTTATATCAGTGAATGAGTGTCAGCACAAATATTTGCCTTGTACCTAACGTAACTGCCACTTTTGTCAACAGTATATATGTGCCTAAAAATGTAATTTGAAATTGATTATTTTTTATTTAGAAATCAGTTCTGTCAGCTCGGCCATCCATCGAGCCGTACATGAGTGTGTATGTCAGTGTGCTGTCCACGACATCTTGAACAAAAGGAAAACTTGTGAGTACACGTGAGGAGACGATTTTGGTCTGGTTTGATACTTAACAAATTTCCCAGCTTTTGTGGGAGTTATGCTCCTTTAGAATTTGATGTTTGTGTGATAATGATTTTGAGAATGCGATAATGTAAGGGGAATGTAAACAAAGTAATATCGTGTTCATCACCAAATAGCACACTGGGGAAATGAATTCCAACTTGTGTATTCTTAGTTCATTTGCATTCTAGACAGACAAGGGGAGAGAGGATGGAGCAGATTCCCCACCCAACGTACATGTCAACGTATATGTTGTTTATTGTGTTGAACTGAAATACAGCGTGCGTGATTCCATTGTCTTAAAGTTAGAAGACATAATGTGATTGGCCGCATATACCATTGTTTTGGGAGTGACTAAGCTAAATTTGTTCTTCAATTTGCAGATAAGAATAGGTCTGAGCCAGTCCGAGTGAGCGTGAATGTTATCACAAATACAAATCTCTTCAGACAGAAAGGATCCATGAACCTCACTTCTCTGGTGTCATATAAATTAAACAGCATAGTTGTAGCAGCAACGATATCTGTGGGCAAACAACAAGTAACGGCTTTGGATGAAAATGTTACAGTGGTATTTCACCCCAAACAGGTAAGTTTAGAGGTTTATTAAAAATTATTATGGTGAACGTTTGAATTCTGATGGACGGTGTTCTTTCATTTATTGGGAACATCACCTTTTATACTACTGAGCTCTATTGATTTCCATGTTTCAATGACAATCGCCAGCGTAGTATTTTAAGACAGGCATCAAAACTAACAGGATTAACATCTCTCTGTAGCAAATTATAACTCCCGACTAACTATGAATGACAACATGTATAACAGGTCTTATTTCCAAATTAAACAGAATACTGCATTTTGATTGGCTGAGAGGTTTGGTGTAACTTTAAATCCACTGTAGCTTTTTTTTTACACCGTGGTTAACCACGGTGTAAAAACAAGAATGCACATTAGCAGGCTATATTGCTAAAAAAGTACCCATTTTAATAATTAACTCATACCTTCTGCTCAGTTATGTTAAAACAAAAATAAAAATGCAGGAAATTTGATTGGCAATAAAATATTACAGATATGGATGTCATTGGAACTGGCTCATTGAGCCAGTTCAATGAGCCAGTTCCAATGACATCCATATTTGTCTGGTTTTATTAAGAAACTTACAAAGTACAAATTTTCTGTCAGTTTTTCCCCCAATGTAGGTCAAAGTATTAAGTACACCAAAATTATTGGAAATAAATTCATTATCCTTGTGTTTTCCAGGGTATATGGAAGTTTACATCAGTCTGGGAACTCATACACCCTTCAGCTTTGCCTCAGGGTGTATGAGTTCCCAAACCGGTGTAAATTCCCATACACCCTGGAAAACACAAGGATAACCAATATTACGCAACGATCCTTGAAAAATGTGCCAAACAAGTATGCTTTCCATTTCTTATTACATCATTCGACGACACTGAATTGACTTAAAGATACTGTTAGCCTGTTTTTTTCTGTTTTCGAGTGACATGTACTATTTTCGTCATACATGAAGCTGCATTCATAATATTTATTTATTGGGGTTTAACAACACTTTCGACAGCTAGGGTCACCTCATGTCGGACAGTTTTATGGGTGGAGGAAGCCAGAGTACCCAAAGAGCTACATTCATAAGAATTGGCCATGAACACGCAAGAATGTGAGACCTACTTTTTTGATTTTCAAACTTGATCAAAACAATACCAAATTAACAATTTTTCTTGATTCTTTAATATCAATGCCTGTATCAAGCCACCCTATTTCAACTTTTGTAAATCTCATCTCAGACAAAAAACATCTCTAAAAATATGGTAATGGCCTTTGAAATTCTCTATTAAAAGACATATCTAAACGTGGTACCATCATGGAAAATTATCCACGGTTATGGATGAATTTCCAGTGACGTTATTGACATCAATGTAACAAAAAATTAAATATCTACAGATTTTGATGAAATTTTAATATGCTGTAGAGCTAAAAAACAAAAATAGGAGGTAGCTGTTTTCTTTTTGTTTTTGATTTATCGCCATTTTTTGACGTTTTTATGTCACTTCAAAGTTTAGCCTACTTTCATTAAAACTTTTGTGATTCACATAGCTCCCTATTTATAAACGACATAGCTACGAAACTTCACAAACTGTTTCCTGGTTGTTTGAAATTCTGCGATTTTATATTTTTATTTGACATTTACACACCCAGTGCCAACGATACCGATTTAACGTTTTTTTCCTGTACCTTCTATTTTTTGTCTCCTGCTTTTTGAAAAAAATGGGAGATATTAAATTTGGGGTGTCCTTCCATCCTTCCGTGTTTTTCGTTTCCAGACTCTAACTTTCCTTACAGTCAGTCAATTTCAATGAAATTTGGGTAGTAGATCACTTTCATCAATTGTGGGTCCAAGTTCGAACATGGGCATTTTCCTCGTATATTTAATTATGTTGCTTAAATTTGATTGGCTGATGGTTTCCAGACTCTAACTTTCCTTAGAGTCAACCGATTTCAGTGAAATTTCATATATGGATTACTTTTATCAATACCTAGGTCAAGTTTAAATGTGGGAAATTTTGTACTAAAAATCTGTCCATCTGCCCGTCCGTCTGCCCGTCCGTCTGCCCATGCGTCAATGCACCTCGGACTAAAAGCCATAATTATGAACCGATCTTCTTGTGTATCTTTGTTATCATTGTGAGACCAGAATATGTCTTCATCATTACTTCTTTTGCAACTCTACAAAGTCAGACTCTCCCAGTACCATATACAGACCACCATATTATCTGGACATCACTTCCAAGGTATCATTAACTTCCAATCACAAGCTTTACAGGTTGGTTAACACTTTTCACATCAGTTTAATGTAATATGTCTTATCATACAGAGTTATACTCCACATCATGTTACTTGCTTTGACAGTGACCGCCATGAAAATAAATCTGATAACCAATGTCTGAAGCACTGTCTGTTCTGTCTCTTCTAAATAACTTCCACTTGCAACTCAACTATATTCCACTGGATGCATTAATTCCCCTTGAAACTGCTGCCCAGCAGGAGACATGAATTCACTGAATTTGCTTGTTAGCCTTATTTTTAGCCTGACTCTTTTAAAATTTTGGGAATATAATCTATGCGAAGACACATCTAAAAATAGTGAGTTGTTCCAAGAAATTCCAACCGTTTTGGTAGAACACTGAGGTGACGTCATAGGGGTCATGAGGTCAAAAATTAAAGTCAGATTTATTGAAACAGTATTATGTTTCAAAGCTCAAAAAATTAAGAGCTAGATGTATTTTTTATTTTTTTTTCTTTCATTTGGTGCCATTCTCACATTTTTTTTACGTCACTGAATAATTTAGCCTATTGATGTATTTCATAAAAAAAGCTATCTTCGAATTGACATATCTCCCTGTTTATACAAGATACAGCTTGACAACTCCACATTCTGTTTGCTGGTTATGTAAAACTGTGTGATTTTATATTTTTATTTCAAATTTGCACACTTGCTGCCAGCGATGCCGATTTAATGTTTTTTTTTAGCTCACCTGACTTTCAGTCATGAGAGCTATAGTGATCACTCACCGTCTGTCATCTGTGAACATGGTGTTTGCATCTTCTCCTCCCAAACCGCCAAACCAATTTAATTGATATTTGAGATAATAGTTTGTTATGACATCGCAATTTAATTTTGTTCAAATCAAGTTGCCTTGCCCCTCGGTATGGCCACGCTCAAAAAGTGTGCTTAAATCTTAAAAAATCTTCTACTCATGAACCAGCAGTAGCAGAAACTTGATATTTAGTGTGCAGCTTTCTTTTGAGGTGTAGACTCAGATTTGTTCAAGACAAGTTCGAGGAGCTATATTTGCCTTCGTTATTGGAGGGGCAAGAATTTTCGCCCTGCCCAAAATTTCTATTTTCCAAACTGAGAGGCAGAGTTGAACCAAATTTGATATGAGGGCTTATTGGGTCATAAGTACTTAATTTATGCAAAAAAAAATGTTCCCGTCTCCCCGTGGGAACCACAGGAGCTAAAAATAGAAAGTAATTAAAACGCCCATATCTCCAAAACTGCACAGCACTGAGAATTCTTATGTGGTGTGAAGCTT
The DNA here is from genome assembly GCA_031216915.1 of Pictodentalium vernedei. Taxonomy (NCBI): domain Eukaryota; kingdom Metazoa; phylum Mollusca; class Scaphopoda; order Dentaliida; family Dentaliidae; genus Pictodentalium; species Pictodentalium vernedei. Next base: position 134,728,792 of record CM062296.1, on the reverse strand, counting down.
CCTTAGGACCAACAGAATGGAATGGTAAAAAAAAATTGCTATCGGTTTTATCATGGGGTACTTTTTTGGGACTTCGAAAAAGTGCTGAGTCAGCATTTTTAGCTCACCTGACTTTCAGTCAGGAGAGCTATAGTGATCACTCACCGTCCGTCGTCCGTCGTCCGTGAACATGGTGTTTGCGTCTTCTCCCAAACCGCTGAACCAATTTAATTGATATTTGAGATAATAGTTTGTTATGACATCGCAATTTGATTTTGTTCAAATCAAGTTGCCTCGCCCGTGGGTAGGGCCACACCCAAAAAGTGTGCTGAAATTATAAAAAATCTTCTTCTCATGAACCAGCAGTAGCAGAGACTTGATATTTGAAGTGCAGCTTCCTTTTGAGGTGTAGACTAAGATTTGTTCAAGAGAAGTTTGTGGAGCTATACTTAGCGTCGTTATGGGAGGGGCAAAATTTTTTGCCCCGCCCAAAATTTCTATTTTCCAAACCGAGAGGCTGATTTGAACCAAATTTTATGTGAGGGCTTATTGGGTCATAAGTACCTAATTAATGCTGATTTTTTTTTTCCTGTAGCCCCATGGGAACCGCAGGAGCTAAAAATAGAAAAAAATTAAAACGCCCATATCTCCAAAACTGCACAGCACCGAGAATTTTTATTTGGTGTGAAGCTTCCTTAGGACCAACAGAAAGAACTGGTAAAAAAAAATTGCCATAGGCTTTGAAAAGTGCTGAGTCAGCACTTTTTAACACTGTAGGCAATGGGAAAAACATTAAAAAATCTTCTTCTCCAGATCCAGCAGGCAGAATCTTTTGATATTTGGTATGCAACATTGTAGGGTGGATCTGATTCAAGTTTGTTCAAATCGGCCCCCTGGGTTCATATTTGGGCTCAGTATAGGAGCCTGATTTCGAACTTAGTGCATTTCAGACAAATTTCTTAAAAAATCTTCTTCTCCCGATCCAGCAGGCAGAATCTTTTGATATTTGGCATGCAACATTGTGGGGTGGATCTGATTCAAGTTTGTTCGAATCGGCCCCCTGGGTTTATATTTGGGCTCAGTATAGGAGCCCAAATTTGAACTTACTGCATTTCAGGCAAATTTCTTTGAAAATCTTCTTCTCAAGATCCAGCAGGCCGAATCTTTTGATATTTGGTATACAACATTGTGGGGTGGATCTGAATCAATTTTGTTCAAATTGGCCCCTTGGGTTTATATTTGGGCTCAGTATAGGAGCTCAAATTTGAACTTAGTGCATTTCAGGCAAATTTCTTTGAAAATCTTCTTCTCAAGATCCAGCAGGCCGAATCTTTTGATATTGGGTATGCAACATTGTGGGGTGGATCTGATTCAAGTTTGTTCAAATCGGCTCCCTGGGTTTATATTTGGGCTCAGTATAGGAGCCCAAATTTGAACTTAGTGCTTTTCAGGCAAATTTCTTAAAAAATCTTCTTCTCCAGATCCAGCAGGCAGAATTTTTTGATATTTGGTATGCAACATTGTGGGGTGGATCTGATTCAAGTTTGTTCAAATCGGCTTCCTAGATTCATATTTGGGCTCACTATAGAAGCTCGAATTCGAACTTAGTGCATTTCAGGCAAATTTCTTCAAAAATCTTCTTCTCCAGATCCTGCAGGCAGAATCTTTTGATATTTGGTATGCAACATTGTGGGGTGGATCTGATTCAAGTTTGTTCAAATCGGCCCCCTGGGTTTATATTTGGGCTCAGTATAGGAGCCCAAATTTGAACTTAGTGCATTTCAGGCAAATCTTCTTCTCAAGATCTGGCAGGCAGAATCTTGTGATATTTGGTATGCAGCATCCTTAGGGGGGTGAGATGCAAGTTTGTTCAAGCCATGTCCCTAGGTCCATATTTGGGCTCACTGTGTGGAGCTTGAATTGTAACTTTGTTCAAAATGAGAAATTTTCTTAAAAAATCTTCTTCTTCAGATCCAGCAGTCGGAATGGTTTGATATGTGGTGAGTAGCATCCTTGGGGGGTGGGGGGGGGGGGGGGGGGATTCAAGTGTGTTAAAGCCAAGTCCATGGGACTATATTTGGGCTCCCTGTGGGAGCCCAAATTATAACGTAGTCAATATGAGGAATTTTTCTTTAAAAATCTTCTTCTTCAGATTCAGCAGTTGGAATGTTTTGATATTTGGCATGGAGCAACCTTAGGGGGCTGAGATTCAAGTTTGTTCAAGCCAAGTCCCTTGGTTCATATTTGGGCTCACTATGGGAGCCTGAATGACAACTTAGTTCAAAATGAGGAATTTTCTTTAAAAATCTTCAGATCCAGCAGATGAATGCTTTTGATATTTTTTATGCAGCATCCTTAGGGGGGTAAGATTCAAGTTTGTTCAAGCCATGTCCCTAGGTCCATATTTGGGCTGATTGTGGGAGCTTGAATTGTAACTTGGTTCAAAATGAGGAATTTTCTTTAAAAATCTTCTTCTTCAGATCGAGCAGTCGGAATGTTTTGATAATTGGTGTGCAGAATCCTTAGGGGTGTGAGTTTCAGGTTTGTTAAAGCCAAGTCCCTGGGTTCATATATGGGCTCCCTGTGGGAGCCCGAATTATGACTTAGTTCAATATGAGGAATATTCTTTAAAAATCTTTTTTTAGATCCACTGGTCAGAATATTTTGATATTTGGTTTCAGCTTTTATTAGGAGGAGCAGATGCAGCTTGTGGAAATCAATTCTCTGGGTTGATATTTAGGCGACCATATCAGGTGAGCGCCCTCAGGCCCCCTGGGGCCTCTTGTTTAACACTGTGGGTAATGGGAAAAACATTTGACACTACTTTTCTCCCAAACCACTGCTCCAAAAGCTTTCCAATTTCACATATAACATCTTTGGAAGATTGATGCACAGGTTTATTGAAATCAGTTCCCTGGGTCCATATTTGGGCTCTCTATGGGAGCCCAAATGTTTAAATTAGTGCAGTATGAGGAATATTCTTTAAAAATCTTCTTCAGATCTACCAATAAGAATCTTTTGATATTTGGTATTTGGTATGCAGCATGCTTAGGGAGTGTGTGGGGGGGTGGGAGGGTGGGGGGTTGAGATGAAAGTTTGTTCAAGCCATGTCCCTAGGTCCATATTTGGGCTCACTGTGGGAGCTCGAATTGTAACTTAGTTCAAAATGAGGAATTTTCTTTAAAAATCTTCAGATCCAGCAGTCGGAATGTTTTGATATTTGGTGTGCAGCTTCCTTAGGGGGGTGTGATTCAAGTTTGTTAAATCCAAGTCCCTGGATTCATATTTGGGCTCCCTGTGGGAGCCCGAATTATAACTTGGTTCAATATGAGGAATTTTTCTTTAAAAATCTTCTTCAGATTCAGCGGTCAGAATGTTTTGATATTTGGCATCCTTAGAGATTCAAGTTTGTTCAAGCCAAGTCCCTGGGTTGATATTTGGACTCCCTGTGGGAGCCTGAATTATAACTTAGTTCAATATGAGGAATATTCTTCAAAAATCTTCTTCACATCCACCAGTCAGAATCTTTTGATATTTGGAAAACGGCATCCCACTGGAGGTGAGATTCAAGTTTGTTCAAGCCAAGTCCCTGTGTTCATATTTGGGCTTCCTATGGGATCCCAAATTATAACTTAGTTCAATATGAGGAATATTCTTTAAAAATATTTTTTTTTAGATCCACTGGTCTGAATCTTTGGATATTTGGTATAAGCTTTTCTAGAGGGGGCAGATGCAACTTGTTGAAATCCATGCCCTGGATTTTATATTCAGACTACCATGTCAGGTGAGTGCCCTCCGCCCCCTGGGGCCTCTTGTTTCCAGATGTTTCTAGGTCTCTATTGGCAATTAAAAGCCATATGTTGTTGGGTTGAATTGTGACCTATTACCCTGGTAATACAGGATACACATATGAAACTTATCACACCTATTTGCAACCATATTGAGTTTGTTTTTTCTATACCTTTCATTTACAACCTCATTTTGTGCCGTAGTCTTTCAAATTTTCGGTAATATAATCTATGCAAGAAAACATTATCAACAAAAGTGGTGCCATCCAAGTAAATTCTCAACCATTATACCCGAACGCTGGGATGACATCATAGGGGATCATATGGTCAAAACTTAAAATGCGTATGATTTTTCTAAAATTTTAGTATGTTGTAGATAATTAAGAGGTACCTCTTTTTGTTTTTTAATTTAACGCCATTTTGACCTCTTCATGTCACTTTGAAGTTTAGCCTACTTTCTCTATTCTTTATTAACCCTTTGCCCAACGTAACGGCCCAAACCGGCCAACACTATTCCCAAATATCGGCAATTAATTTTCAAAATATTTTCATTTTTTGTCTCAAAAACATAGGTTATGACCCCTCGTTGGAACGAGCTCGTTGAGCTCGTTCCAATGAGGGGTCATAACCTATGTTTTTGAGACAAAAAATGAAAAAAATTAGTTATTCAAGAATTTTTTTTGCAAGTGTCGTCTGCTTTTCATGTTAGGTAAAGGATTAAAAGCCCTAGATTTTTGAGTCCAGTTGAGCCCCACTAATACAGGATACACTTATGAAACCCACCAATCCTATTTTGGATCATATTATGTTGTTAACCATATTTTTTTTATTTCAATTTGACACACCCTGATGCCAGTGATGCCAATTTGACGTTTTCTTCTAGACCTTTTATTTTGAACCTTATTTTGAGCCTTGCCTTTCCAATTTTCAGAAATATACTCTACACAAAAACTATATCTAAAACTATGGTGTTGTCCTGAGAAATTCTTAACCATTATAGTGGAATGCTGAGGTGATGGTATACAGGATCATATGGTCAAAAATTAAAATGCTTTATTTATACAGTGGAGCCCACTTAATTGGATATCTCTTAACTGAATAACCCTTTTAATTGAATATAATTTCTCAACACAAAACCATTTACCATACCTCCAGTACAAAGTTGACCTGTTAATTGAATATAAGCTCATAGAGTAAACTCCTGTTAACTGAATAAAAAATCTTGTAACCTGTCGAGAAATTCTCCTCTTTCGCCCAGTTTTCCTTTGTTTATAGACCTATTTGACCTCCATCTATCCAATACAGGCATTTAATCTATTATATCTTGTTTGACAGAGCTCGTGGAGCTTTGTCAAACAAGATGTAATAGAATAAATGCTAAGTTTACTTCTGGAATACAGGAAAGTGACACAATCCCTGTTAATTGAATACTCCTGGTAATTGAATAATTTTTATTGGCAAAGTGGCTATTCAATTAACAGGGTTCCACTGTATTCATCTTTTTCGATTTGCTGCCATTTTTACATTTTTATGTCACTTAAAAGTTTATCCTATTTCTTGACAAAACAAGTGGTGTGGTATGCCTTATTGAGTGGCTCAGTATGTAAAAGGGCGACAGACACCTTCCCATCATTTTATTGGCCATTTTGCGCATTGGCAGTGCTTCATTGGATGACTTCTGGAAATTCGCTATGTGATTTCAAAACTATCTAGTTTATGTTTGAAGTGCCATTGTCTTAACCCTTTACTCAACGCAGACGATATCAAAATTTATTATTTTAAATATAATTTTTTTAAATTTTTCAAAAAATTTCAACAAAACTATATCATGTAATCCCTCGTTGGAACGAGCTCAGCGAGCTCGTTCCAACGAGGGGTCACATGATATGGTTTTGTTGAAACTTTTTGAAAAATAATATTTTTTCAACTGCTGAATTTGCATATTACGCGGGCGGATGCGGGCGATTCGTTGGGTAAAGGGTTAATGTGCAGTTGGGTTAGTCAAATCTTCTGGTTTTGTCAAAATTTAGTTGCTATGTCTTTGACTTATAACTAAATGCATACTATATGATAAAAAAGGATAGAAGGTAGATTGAGCCAGTGAATGGAAGTGGTGGGACTTAAAATCTAGTGTCATAGGTTGCATATACGGGTGGTTATGAAGAGTAACTCTCTTTCACATTTGATTGTGTTGATAGTGAAAATGTAATGAATGCCACCACTCTTCGAAAAGCTGTAAACTTTGCCGAGAAGGCTTTCAGTGTAAGAAAGATCTGTCAACGTGATTTGTGTTGTGTGACATTTGAAAACTGGAGCTTGTAGAACAATTGATGTCACTTTAAAATTGATAAAAAAAAGTAAAGCTGTTTTATAGTTTTATTAGAAACTTGCGATATGGGATAACAGTGTGGATAAATATTCCGTTGAGGCGAACCGACCAGCCCTAATCTTTTATAATTGCCGCGACCACCCAAACTACTTTTCAAAGTAACTTTACAAGACATTTGACTGGAAGAAACAGGCTTGACGTTACTTTTTGTCAGTTTATATTTCCACATGTCATGAGAGTCATTTTTGACGGTTTATGTCAAACATCTATATAGAGGATCTCTAACGAATCACGATTTGATGTGGAATGTCTGATCTATGTTAACTATCTATGTTAACTTAAACTGATTAACCAAAGCTCAAATGGATTTTAGTGAAGGAGGTTCAGAAATCTCTTATCAAATTGTGATGCATTTGGGATTATTTTTTATCAAATAATGCATAATTTACACTTTATCTAATGTAACGGAAAGCTTGCGTACTAAATTGTATAATTTGTTCAGTATTTTGGGGAAATACTTTTGCAGATGTCTGCAAGTCGTGTCAGATAAAAAGTTAATTAAGTAAATGCCTTCAGTTGTATATAGTACGGCCACCGTAGTCTGGTCAGTTTCCATGGGTGGGCAGTATTTCCACGGATGCAAAATACTAGTTTCAGGAATAATCACCAAACATTTAATTAATGAAGCACTGGTACAACCCGCACAGTACAGACGTTGTGTAAAAGTCCATGTGCGTGGACTTCACTGCTCACACATGGACTTTTACACAACGTCTGTACTGTAGTAGAGAAGAATACATCTGTTCTACATCTGACAGCAATCCACACCCATGCGGTTACAACCTCGTGTTGAATTCTGATGTCATGTGTTTATTAGACGTGTTAGGGACAATATTTCTTTAATGGATTATTTGATCGTGATTATGTGATAAATTATCTTTTGAGTCTGATAATGCATTAAATGTTTATTTTCACACAATTTGTTGATCAAATAGATAAAGGGACTGCGTCATAGATAGCTTTCGTCTTTGGTGGACGGGGCGCGAACATGAATTCCTTATCAAATTTAGCAATGGAAAACAATGCTAAGAACCATCCATGACACACAACCATCCATGGCATGTAGTTTATGTCTAATGGAAAATTTCAAGGTGTTAATTGCTTCTCAGTTGCGGAAGAAACAACATCGAATCCTGTTAGAACCTTGTCATTTTGTCTTTGACTTATAGAGGTGTTCTTAAAAAGATGATAGAATGTAGGTTCAGTCAGTGAATCATAGTGACTGGACCAAATTTAATGACAGGCGTTGATAGAACAGAGTACTTCACTGTGTGTGGGTATTTGTGAAGATGGTCATTCACAGGTGATGTTCAGTTTTCAAATTATGCAGATAAACATTGCAAAATGGAACGACTCATGTCATGACCTATTCCATCATTTTCTGCTCTTCCAGAGTGCAAATAAAGAACCAATCTGCGTATATTGGGACACAACAAGAGAGAATGGTGAATGGGCGACGGATGGCTGTTATTACAACCATAGTGAAGATGGTTATCATACATGTCTGTGTAATCATTTAACAAATCTCGCCATTTTGATGGTAAGCATTATTGTCATATGACAAAGAAAATTGTATTGTGATTGGTCATCTTGCCAAGGTACCCACAGCCATGTTGGGATTTTTGCTGGGGAACACCAAAACGCCCTACGTGATCAAGAGAAATAAATTCTGCTGAAACAAAATTGTACTGAGAAGAAAATTATGTCCATTCCTGACTTATATCGCTTTGAATATCAACTCTTGTTAAAACTATCTTTTTTGAAATTGTCAGATGAGTGATTAAGTTCGAATTAAAAGGCATGTAAGTATCCAGCAAACACCTGTGACATCAACCGAAAATGAAGCTATGTCTTATTTTGTTACTTTTTAAAAATGAAAACACCCTTAACCCTTTACCCAACGCAGACGATTTCAAAATTTATTATTTTAAATATCATTTTTTAAATTTTTTCAAAAAATTTCAACAAAACCATATCATGTGATCCCTCTTTGGAGCGAGCTCGACGAGCTCGTTCCAAAGAGGGGTCACATGATATGGTTTTGTTGAAATTGTTCGAAAAATAATATTTTTTCAACTGCTGAATTTGCATATTATGTGGGCGGATGCGGGCGATTCGTTGGGTAAAGGGTTAAAAGAAAAAATGGAAACTTGATACCAACAAAAGATGTCCACTTTGGCTTTTGTTCAGTGAATGCGTTCTTGCGGTATTTTGCAAGTTTTTAATTATTTCCAGGAAGAAAATAGGAAATCTCACCTCCTAGACTTTTATATCAGTTATCTTATTTTTAAATGGGTTTTCAGCAGAGAATAATAGTGAAACATGGAAACAGTTTGGGGAAAAATTGTATGAAAAGCCATCTTCTGTATTTTTGTACTTTTCCTGAAATGTATAATATGATGCGCAGGTCGATGATCCAAATTCGATAACATTTTGAAATTTCAATTTTTGTATGAAAAGCCCACACTCTTGGTGTTAAATTAACTAGCAGCTTTAGGAAATTAAGGGGAACTAACTTACATGTAACTCACTTCCAGTGATGAAAATTGTCCCCTACCCTGAAAATATAGTTACCTCCATCAACAGGACCACCTTGTGCTTGTATGTTAGAACTATGATGGATTGTGGGGTCTTTCACATCCATAACATCAGCTTTATTTCGGCTTTCCAGTAATTGAGTTATGTCAATTCTATCTTATTCATTCGTCCCACACATCGATGGGAAGCGTAGCAAAAACAGTTAGGAATAAAATAAATGCCACTGTCTCAGGGTAATAAATTATGCATTTAAAAAAAGTGTTCCTTAGGCCATACAAAGTTGATTGTCTGTTTCTCAGGCCATTTTTTCCAAAAAGGCATACGGGCGGGCAGGTTTTTTTTTTCTTTTTATTTCTCCCCGAGAGGTTGTTTGTGGTAATTTGACCCCCACCCAAACGCCTGGTGGACCACGCAAAATTTTGCAAATATGTTGGTTATTCATCGTAGGGGTGTTGGGTCATAAATGAAGTGGGGTTTGAATGTTTGTGTTTTCAGTGAAACGTGAAAATTATGACACAGGACGAAAAGTGATCCCTAGGCCATACAAAGTTGATTGTCTGTTTCTCAGGCCATTTTTTTCAAAAAAAGCATACGGGCGGGCGTTTTTTTTTTTTTTATTTCTCCCTGAGAGGTTGTTTGTGGTAATTCGACCCCCACCCAAACGCCCGGTGGACCACGCAAAATTTCGCAAATATGTTGGTTATTCATCGTAGGGGTGTTGGGTCATAAATGAAGTGGGGTTTGAATGTTTGTTTTTTCAGTGAAACGTGAAAATTATGACACAGGACGAAATGCATCGTGGGTGAAACGTCTTGGGATGAAATGTCTCTGGGACAAATCAAGTGTCGAAGTGCCAACTTTCACAGATTTATTTTACAAAAAAAAAAATCCCTTCACAACATGCCTAATAAAATCGTGAATCGCAATTTTTCCCCATTATATTCAAAATTATCACAACCCATTTGAATGAGCAGTTCATCCATAAATCATATTTTTCCGAAATCTGAACTACAAAACGAATGTTTGCGTGTTTTTATTAACCAATTCGGCCGCACATACCTGCCGATATGCAATTTATTTTCAACTATGACTGTTACTTTTATATCAAGCAACGGTTACTATTAGTCCAATTATCCTGCATCTCAAATGAATTTATTTAAATTAACTGGGAAACTCGTAACGTTTTCAAACAACAGTACACAAATTCCCAATGACGGCCATTTACAATACAAATGTTACTAAAAATAAATGCCAGGAGACTGTGTTCCATTCAACACAGCACCTGACTTTGCACACTTTCTGAGGGTTGGTGCGAATCAAACGTGGCATGAATCGACCATTCGCCTTTGTGACTGTTTGTTGTCAGACTGAAAGACACCTTCCTTCTTGCTGTCATTATGACTTACGTTTTACAGAATAAAATACTTTCTGTCGTGAACATTGCTAAAACCCACCAACTTTATTAAAGTATGATGTAGAAAAAGTGTGTTAATTTAAAATTCACCAAAGCATCGATATCGATTTACTGAAATGAGCACAATATCTCAATTTTTTTTTAAAGAATTTTTGGTGTCATAAAAAGGTTGCATGCACAGCAAAAATGGCCATGCACGCTGGCCCGAGAAACAGAGGTTCTTTTTTTTATGGCCTTATATGTTGCTTCTGAGCTCAGAGTTTATGCGACATGATTTTTAACTCCTTGCGTGCAGCTGTTGGATCTTCCTGCTCAGCACAAGATTTTTCGTTCTACTGAAATAAATATAATCTGGACTCATGTGATCAAATCCCTCCCCCCCCCCCTGTAAATGGAATGGATGTTTTCACCAATGATTTCTTATCAATCTACCTTACAATTCTTTACAACAGGCTTGCACTACAGTGGAAGTCCCTAACTTGGAAAAATACTCGATTTGAGAAAGAAAAGTGGTGCAAAAGCACCAAGAAAAAATAAGCCAAAACTGGGTCGAGTGTGACCAGCGCACACCCAGTAGGGGACATTCTTCTCCTTGTACTAATCCACAGCTTCCAGAACCAGTGTGCAGACGTATAACCAACGTGGCATTCTATTTTTTTCCGTCATCTTACAGGATGCGGATCATTTCGCTCTTCAACAGTGACACTTTTGACTGTTAACGATGTTTTCTGTTCTGAATTGTGGATTCATAGCTGTTTCTTTACTATCCAGACATACAGGGCTGTGTTTTCTTATATAGGTAGGTAGGTGATTTTTTTAAATATTTTGTTACTACTTTCCAGCATAAATATTTGTATTCACGGAAGGCTGTAAGCTTAGCCCCATCCACAGAAAAACTAAAAATACTTAATTTGAATTGGACACAAAATATAAACAAAATATGAGAATTGTTTCTCACAAGGAAAACAGTGAGAACCAATTTTGATTCTCGCAAATGTTCATTTGATATTCGGCCTACATTCTACAACTGTCCTTATGAGATCTGGAGAATTGTTAATATTGTTTCTACGCTCAGAATAAGATAACACTTTGCCTTTGTAGTGCTGCCCAGTGAAGTCTTGGCTCCCTATCCAGGCAGCCAAGACTTCACTAGAAAACACTGTCAAGGTTTTGTAACCTATAACAGCAAGACCACCTGGAGCTTGTATGTTAGCTCCACATGCAAAACACAAAACACCCCAAAGTTGAACTAGCCTAAGGGTTAAATACCACTAAATGTGTAAATAGGAAGTTTGGTTTGTTACGATGTATTATCACCTAGCTAACACTCACAAGTCTGACAATGGTATAATAACACGCTCATATTCTAAATTAAGAAATGGAGGAGAAAATTGAACCTCATAGTAGGTGTTTACTAGAATCAAAAAAAGATTCTCGTGAATGACTAATTTTATTGCCTGTTTAACTTGTAACCCACAGAGTTTTTTCAAGATATTTTTCATCAAATCTAGTCATGGCTGCTGTGAAACAGCCATCCCTAGATTTGATGAAAAATCCATTCTTGTTTCAATCAATATATTTAAATTTTATAGTAAATTTCCTTTCTTATTATACCTACCGCAATTGTTTACAACAGGCTTGCACTACAGTGGAAGTCCCTAACTTGGAAAAATACTCTTTATTTTCTTCTTTCCTAAGAGATTTGGGAAAGAAAAGCAGCAAGAAAAAATAAGCCAAAACTGGGTCGAGTTCGACCGGAACCAGTGTGCAGATGTATAACCAACATGTCATTCTATTTTTTTTTCTGCCTCTTACAGGATGCAGATCATTTCTGTCTTCAACAGTGATACCTTTTGACTCGATGTTAACTATGATGTTTCCTGTTCTGAATTGTGGATTCATAGCCTAATGATTTTTGTGTACCCTGCCTTTTCGGTCTTTTGTTCATTAATGCTAACCCTTTGGGTTCTGCTTTTAACTGAGTTAAGTGTCCTCTGGGTTGGTTGTGGCAGCTTTCTCCCCTCTGTTGAGGATAGAATTTCTGCCAGTTCCCTTTTGGCTGTTGGGGTACTTTTCTGTACCCGTGGGCCCTTTGTTTCCTGCCACCTTGCTCTGGGGGTGTCCTGATTTATTTTTTGGAGGGGGTCACCTTCTCATCTACATTGCTCTCACCAGATATGCCTAGGACAATACCTTGCGGCCCATTTTTGTTGTCTTAGCATTTTGAAGTTTCCCCATTATTCATGCTCCACTTTATTCGAGTGTTCTATTGAAAGACCCTGTGGGATGGGTGGTCTTCCACCTATTTGGGCATCCGTCTATTGTGTTGTTCGGGCACCTGGCGTTTTCTTCCCATGCCTGTGGAAGGGCAACACAGTTGTTCAGGGCTTCTCGATTCGACTGTCTTGAGAGAGTTATACCACCTCTTGGGGGTTTTGCAGTCTTTTTATGGCATGGATACTGCAGTAGCTGCTGACTTTCTGGTGAAGAGATGCCTGGTTCCAAGACTCCTACGGTGACAAATGGGTGCAAAGTGGAGGCGAGTGGAAAATCACTCACCTCAAAGTTTGCAAGAGTGAAAAATGTGAGGAGAGTGATTTTGATTGAGAGTATTGATTTCAATGTTTAACTTCATTTTTTTAATACTGTTGAATTGTACATTCAAAGTGTATTTTCTTTTAAATATACTTAAGTTAATGTCATTGCATGCCTGTGCTTCAGAACAAAATTGTAAACTTGAAATCTAGTGTTTGTTTATTAAATTTATTGCCAGAATTCCTGAAATGAACTTTTAACTTATATAATCTGAAGTGAACTATATATTATGGCATGTACAAAAATTTATTTTGCAGTTTCCATTGACAAGCGTCCTTCGAAACGAATGTATGAATACAACTGAACATGGATGGAAATTTTGACAGTAAAAATATATGTACCCAGTAACCCATTAAAATTAGTTCTGGATTTTAAACGGCAGATTATTAAAATCATGGAAAATGGATGCATAAATTCCAAATTGTGCACATTAATTCATGTTACTGGTGAATTGGCGCGACAGGTGTCCTGTGTATAAAAGAAAATAAGGAATGGGGCAACATTCTGCATGTCTTTGATAAAAAAGGGTTTCTGTGATGTAACCATACAGAAACAAGGTCGTTCTCTCTTCCATCACAATAAAGCCCAAAAGAGATTCTGTGACGTAACCATACAGAAAAAAATATGGAAGTATTAAAACTTCCATATTTAAAATTTTTCAGATCTTTTTTTATCTGAACATGCGTGTTCATTTTGTGGCGGGAGTAAGCTCTGGGCGAGTTGTCAATGTACAAGCCTTTTACTGTTAGCGCGAACTATTGTGTGTCATGTTCATGACGGAAAGGATATTGTCTGAAATTGTACTTTAAACGCTTCAAATTGTGAGTGATTCTTAAAATTTCCCAACATCAAAACTTAATTGAATTTTTCTGTTGACGCAAAAAGGATGAAAACACACCCTAGAATAGAGGCAAGCGATTATTTGCACACCTAGGACAATTTTTGCATGAGCGATTGTGTGCAAGAGCACTTAAACGCCTTTCCCATGCATCACTGCTACTGTCCCCCTTCAGTCACTAGGGTTGTGACTCCTCTTTTGGAGCTGAGCTCGATTGCTCTGTCAGCTTTTCCGCCATTGTCAGCAGCTACTGATGTATCTGCGCCTGCTGCTACTCCGTCTGTGATGTCATCGGTGTCCATTTCAGCCCGCCTCAGCTTATCCCTGCAGGGATTTCTGCTTCTTGGACGTGGGATATTGGCCTCAACCTTCCCTGGCTTCAACTCAGCAGAGGCGGAAGTGGTTGCCAGCCGCTCCCTCTGCTGTGGTCTCTCAGCCGTCGAGCCCAGCAGGTTTTGATCTGGATTCAGATGTCCATGGTGGGGACAGATTCTGTTGTGCTTCCGTCCACGCACTCTGGTCCTTCGGGTAGTATGCGAGACCAGCGCATTTTTGTGCAGCCTGGACCTTCTGTCCCTCAGAGGTTCGCGGCAACTCTCCTGAGTTCCCGCACTTCAGATCCTCGGGGTATTTCCAGCCCCTATAAGCATCTATATTCAGATGTTTTGGCTGACACCCGTCTCCCCACATCAGGAGTTCTAGAGGATCATGACCCTTCGCTGGTTTAGAAGGTTAGATGTGAAGCCACTTTGTCGGCTGTTCCCATATCATACCGGCAGATATGGGTTGTGAGCTTAGGGAGGCCCCTCCTTGCTCACGCAGGTTCTTTCCAAGAGTCTTCCTGTTGCCTCCAGTGAGGCTTTTAGTGGCTTCCAGGACTGGAAGTGGGCCGCTGCTTTCTGAACCCCCTGGTGTTCCTACACCATGGAAGTCTCGGCTGGTATGCCCGACATGGGTTATGTGTCTTCTGGCGATGGGTCAGACACACCTGGCGTTGAGAGCCATCAGTCTTCTGACTTGGGTGCCACTCTTGACATTGTATTTGAGTTCCTTCAAACCATCAGACCAGCCGGAGGTTTCAGCCAGGCCGCAGTCATCGGTCATGTGTCTACAGCCTGTGGAGCAACCTGCTTCTGGGTGCCTTTGACTGTACCAGTCTGCACAAGTGGTCAAAACTTTTGCAACATTGGACCCAAAGCTGAGTTCCAAGGCTATGAAGACTTTGTTCTTCACTAGGCTGATACCTTTTTTGCCCCCTGTGCATTATCGTTCCTACGATTCAGCCAATCCATTGGTCTGCAAGACTTTGATGGTCTTCGATCAGGACTCCAAGCCCAAGTTTGCCGTTATTCCTATGGCGACTTTGGCATCCATGTTGGGCTTATCCAGAGAGATGCTAGGCATGCTTTCTCTCTTGGATCATGTCGTCTCTGCCTTGGCTGCTTATCTGCATCCAGATAAATTTGACGACATACAGACTCCTTTGCGTGTGATCTCAAAGATGCTCATGCTTCTTACAAGCATACCTGTAACACGGCTATTTTTAAATTAGTTCACTGGGACGCTGTGTTGGTCACAAGCCATTCCCTTCCTGAAGGACAGGGTGCTGGTCTCCGATCCACTTCTTTGGTGGGTCCGTGACTATTCCATGATTCCGTGGTGGTGGTCAGGGATGATGTCCTGCATCATTCCAAAGATTTCTAGATGGGTTTGCCTTGCTATTCACTCATCATACGCTCATCTAGCAACTGACGATTGTATTACCAATTGTTTTTCTGCCCACAAGGTGCATGCATTGCCTACCTCCTGGGCTTGTGCTAACTCCATCAGTTGTTGGATGTTATGCAGGCAGCCTACTGGAGAAGGGCTTCTACTTTCTCCATCTATCTGCGTCAGTCGCAGGAGCAGTCTGAGGACCTTTTTTTTCTTTCGGCCCTCTTTTCTTCTACTCTGTCTGTCATCAACCCTAGCCATTAAGGTTCTTGCAAGGTCAGTTCCAGCCCAGTTCTTGGTACTGTCCTTTCTGTCTCATACGCCTCATCTTCCGTTGTCATTTACTAATGGTTGTGATGCTGTGTTTTTATAGGTCCATGGAACTCTTCTTCTGCCCACTGTTCCAGTGCAGTAGGGTTATGTAGGGGTTAGTTATGTGATTCCCCCCTCCTTTTGTCTATTTCAGCCTGTTGTAAACAATTGTAAGGTGGGTTGATAAGAAATTTGAAGTTTATAGTAAATTTCCTTTCTTATTATACCTACCACAATTGTTTACGTGGAGGCCCTCCCGTCTTCTTTTTCAGGTAAGAATCCTTCCTCCCTGGTAATCACATAACTCCAATGTTGGCGGATTCAGTAGAATGACATGTTGGCTATACGTCTGCGCATTGGTTCCAGAAGCCATGGATTAGTACAAGAAGCATGTCCCATACTGGGTGTGTGCTGGTCATACTCAACCAAGTTTTGGCTTATTATACCACCCACTTGAAAAGTGGGTGGTATATAGTGTTCACTATGTCCGTTGGGACTTCCGTCTGTCCATTATGCTTTAGGGGGGTACACCTCTGCTATCTGCAACTCCTCCTAAACCAGTGAACAGATTTCATTGAAACTCTCAGACATTCTTTTACATACATTGAAGATGTGCACCTCCTATTTTGTTTTCAGATATTTTCTTTTTTACAGTTTCCCATATTAAAAAATGAACTTTGTCAAATTCAATTGACATTCTGTACAGATCTGCTATCCGCGACTCCTCTTAAACCATTGAACAGATTTCATTGAAACTTTCAGACATTCCTTTACATACATTGAAGATGTGCACCTCCTATTTTCTTTTCAGATATTTTCATTTCTACAGTTTCCCATATTGAAAAATGAACTTTGTCAAATTCAATTGACATTCTGTACAGATCTGCTATCCACAACTCCTCTTAAACCATTGAATGGATTTCTTTGTGCACCTCCTATTTTGTTTTCACAGATATTTGCATTTTTGGGGTTTTCCATATTTAAAAATGGGCTTTGTCAATTCAGGCTTGCGTGGGGGTGGGGGGGTGGGAGGGGGTTGTTGACATCTGCTATCCACGACCCCTTTGAAACTAGTGAATGGATTTCAATGAAACCTTCAAACATTCTTTTACATACAGTGAAGATGTGTACCTTCTATTTTGTTTTCAGATATTTTAATTTTTACAGTTTCACATATTGAAAAATGGGCTTTGTCAAGTCAAGCTTTGGGGTGGAGGTGGGGGGTGGAGTGGGTGGTGGTGTCAGTGTTTGTGCCATCTACATTAAACACACTTTTGTTGTTGTAAAATGTTTCTTGGTGGGAGTGGGTAGTATCATTTAGTGAGCAGTGCTCACATTTTTTCTAGTTTTTTCTTGGTGCTTTTGCACCACTTTTCTTTCCCAAATCACTTGGGAAAGAAGAAAATAGAGAGTATTTTTCCGAGTCCGGGACTTCCACTGCAGTGCAAGACTGTTGTAAACAATTGTGGTAGGTATAATAAGAAAAGAAATTTACTATAAAATTTAAATATATTGATTGAAACAAGGATGGATTTTTCATCAAATCTGGGAATGGCTGCATCACAGCCATGACTAGATTTGATGAAAAATATCTTGAAAATATTCTGCAGGTTATGAGTTATCCCTTTACCCAACGTAACGGCCAAAACCGGCCATCGCTATTCTCAAAAATCGTCACTTAATTTTCATTATTTTTTCATTTTTTGTCTTAAAAACATAGGTTATGACCCCTCAATGGAACGGGCTCATCGAGCTCATTCCAAAGAGCAGTCATAACCTATGTTTTTGTGACAAAAAATGAAAAAAATGAGTTGTTCAAGAATTTTGTTTGCAAGTGTCGTCTGCTTTTCATGTTAGGTAAAGGGTTAAACAGGCATTAAAATTAGTCATTCACGAGAATCTTTTTTGATTCTCATAAACACCTACTACAAGATTCAATTTTCTCCTTCATTTCTTTATTTAGAATATGAGCTTGTTCTTGTACAATTGTTAGACTTGTGAGTGTTAACTAGGTGATAGTACATCGTAAAAACCAAACTTCCTATTTACATACAGTAAAACCTGTCTTGAGAGACCACTGTCTTGAGAGACCACCTGTCTTGAGAGACCACATCTGCCAGGCACCGATTGGTTTTACTCTATATTGGACCTGCTATGGGAGACCACCTGTCTTGAGAGACCACCTGTCTTGAGAGACCAGTGTGACCTGGTACCAACTTGTATTTTTATGCCATAATTGACCTGTCTTGAGAGACCTCCCATTTGAAGACTGAAACCATGACAAAAACTTCTTACCTTTTCTGGAATTGGAAAATCCATTGTGTTATACTAACACAATTAAAAGTATTAAAATCTCTTAATTGGGTTTCAATTGCTAACTCATTAAAGATTGAGATGTTTTTATAAGACCCCTGTGAAAAGCTGAATAAATTTCATACATACCTGAAATGTGACAGAAATTTGTGTTGAAAATCTTTTTGTAACAAATTGAAATGGACTGTTATAAAAATTATAAAAAAAATTAGTGTTGAAAATCTTCAATGAAGATTTTCAACACTAATTTATTTTTATAATTTTTATAACAGTCCATTTCAGTTTGTTACAAAAACTTCATAAAAAAGAACAACTACAATGTAATTACAATCCATTCTTCTCTATTTCTGAATTTTGTGGTTGGTTATTCACTGACTTGAGAAAACCTGAAACCTGTTATGAGAGACCACCTGTCTTGAGAGACCACTTTTGTGTGGCCCAAAGGGCGGTCTCAAGACAGGTTCTACTGTATTTAGTGGCATTTAACTCTTAGGGCCTAGTTCAATTTTGGGGTGTTTTGTGTTTTGCATGTGGAGCAATGTTCTAACATACAAACTCCAGGTGGTCTTTCTGTTGTGGGTTACAAACCTGGGCAGTGTTTTCTATTGAAGTCTTGTCTGCCTGGATAGGGAGCCAAGAGTTCACTGGGCAGCACTGCGAAGGCAAAATGTTATGTTATTCTGAGTGAGGAAACAATATGTACAATTTTCCAGATCTCATAAGGACAGTTGTAGAATACAGGCTGAATATCAAATGAACATTTACGAGAATCAAAATTGATTCTCACTGTTTTCCTTGCAAGAAACAATTCTCACATTTTGTTTATATTTTGTGTCCAATTCAAATTAAACATTTTTCTGTGGATGGGGCTTACAGCCCTCCTTGAACACAAATATTGCTGAAAAGTAGTAACAAAATAATTTAAAAAATCACCTACCTACCTTCCCACCCAATTTGTTTCTAACAAGACTCGGGAAACAATTTTTTGACCTAACCCACCAATCCATCTACCAACTTGTGAATTTTTTATATACTACTCAAAGTTTGCCAAGCACCAAATATTTGGCACATCATTGTGAAATTTGCTTGTGACATATTTGCAATATTTTTGGTGGATATGATTGAGGAATGTATTGAGATGGTCCCCAGTGTTTTCATTAGCTCTCTTGTCAGGCAGACTTTCTTTTTGTGATAGTCATGGAAAGCATGTACCCCTTGATTTTCATGATGATTTTGTGTACTGTCTACATGTACATGACATGTATAGGGTATTCAATCTTCATTTCAACACAAACCCTTGTGATTTAATGATTGAATATGGCAAATGCAAATGTAAGAAGACATTTGTCTGAAGCAGAAATGTGGCAGGCTGTAGGGATGGTTGAGCAAGGGGCTACCTATCGTCAGGTTGGTGAAGCCCATGATGTGCACCATACAGTGATCACTAGAGCCTGGGCAAGATTTCAGCAGTATGACACACCAGTAAGACAGCATGGTGGTGGCAGAGACAGGGCAACATCTGCAGCTGAAGACCGGTTTTGATCATTCAGGCCCGTAGGAACCACTTTGCCACAGCAACCCAGCTTCTCAGTGACCTTAAGAATGCATCCGGGGTAAATTTTTCGTCGCAGACTATCCGGCCAAGGTTGCACGAATGTGATCTCCAATCGAGAAGACCATGTATTTGCATTACGCTGTCCCAGAACCACCACCAGGCATGATATGAATGGGCCATGGACCACGTTGGATGGACCAGAGAAGATTGGTGACCTGTCCTTTTTACAAATGAGTCAAGGTACTGCCTAGACCACACAGATAGGTGTTCTAGGGTATGGAGAAGACCAGGAGAGTGATTCCATGCTACCAACATTGCTGAGCATGACCGCTATGGTGGACAGTCAATCATGGATGGACGTACAGAGCTCTG
Organism: Pictodentalium vernedei; assembly: GCA_031216915.1. NCBI lineage: Eukaryota > Metazoa > Mollusca > Scaphopoda > Dentaliida > Dentaliidae > Pictodentalium > Pictodentalium vernedei. The sequence goes on along the minus strand of CM062296.1, from coordinate 134,708,986 downwards.
TGCCCTTGAACATGGTACATTGTACAGCGGTATATTGATGAGATCCTGGATGTCCATGTCAGATTGTATGCAGGTGCAGTGGGTGATAGATTCATTCTGATGGACGATAATGCCCGTCCTTATGTTGTCCATGCTGTCAGGGAGTACCGACAGAGGGAGGGGATTGAGCGTATGGAATGACCAGCAAGATCCACTGACCTCAGTCCAATCGAACATGTCTGGAATGAGTTGCAGCTTGCAATTTCAGCCCGTCCAGTCCAGCCAAGAAGTGTCCAGGAGCTTGGTGCCACACTGGTCCAAGAATGGAACAACATCCCACAAAGGACTACCAGGAACCTGACTGGGAGCATGAGAGGGCATTGTCAAGCTGTAATTAACAGTAATGAGTCTCATACTCAATATTGAACCCATACCAGTTTGCTCCGTCAACTTTTTGGCAAATTGAAAAATTTCCTCTTTTACCAATAATATATCCATTTTCCATGGTTATCATATTCAAAAGCTAAAAAATAATGTCAAACACAACTAAAATCTTAATTTCTGAACTTATATCATGAAAGATATAATTAAATAAAAAAATATATACACTTTTCATTACAATATTTGAACTAAAACGTAAAACATGTAGTTGGATATACTTGGTGCTTAGCAAACTTTGAGTATTATATTTATTTCTTTGCCCGGTCTGCCAATCCCCCTTTGCACTTTAACCCTTTACCTAACATGAAAAGCAGATGACACTTGCAAAAAAAATTCTTGAGTAACTATTTTTTTTCATTTTTTGTCTCAAAAACATAGGTTATGACCCTTTGTTGGAACGAGCTCGACGAGCTCGTTCCAACGAGGGGTCATAACCTATGTTTTGAGACAAAAAATGAAAAAATACTGATAATTAATTGGCGATATTTGAGAATAGCGCTGGCCGGTTTTGGCCATTGCGTTGGGTAAAGGGTTAAATTATATAATGGCAGTATTTATTTGGGCCCTTTCAGGGATTCTTACGTAATGACATGATCTCTGCATTATTCTCTTAGAATTTTTTTCTGACATGATATTAATGGACAGCATTATAAAGATATTTAAATGTAAGATCAATTATGATACTCAGCTACAGAACGTATGTGGTGGCTGGTCATAGAACATATAACTTGTTTTGGCTGGTGCTGTATGACAATTTTACCTTGTTACATGTGTAATGTCTTATGTTTTTTGTGTATTTTTCACGAACCATTACAAGTGAATAAAAATCGGGTCATTGAAGCTTGTGGATGTACCTCAACTGAACAGGTACTTGGTGATGTAGGAATCCAGTTGCATACCAATCATTATTTCCATATGCAACAAAATACTGCATTTTGATTGGCTGAAAGGTATGGTGTAACTTGCAATCCACAGAAGCTTTTTTTTTCACCGTGGTTAACCACAATGTAAAAACAAGAATACACAATAGCATGGTATATGGCTAAAAAGTACCCAGTTTTAATTATTAATTCATACTTTCTGCTCGGTTATGTTAGAACAAAAATAAAAATTTAGGAAATTTAATATTTATGTGTAATAAAATATTACAGATATGGATGTCATTGGAACTGGCTCATTGAGCCAGTTCCAATAACATCCATATTTGTCTGGTTTTATTGAGAAACATACAAAGTACAAATTTTCTGTCAGTTTTTCTCACAATTTAGGTTAAAGTATTAAGTACACCAAAATTCTTGGAAATAAATCCGTTATCCCAGGATGTATGGGAATTTACACCGGTCTGGGAACTGATACACCCTTGGGCTTTTGCCTCATGGTGTATGAGTTCCCAAACTGGTGTAAGTTTCCGTACACCCTGGAAAACACAAGGATAACTAATATTGCTCTGGGATTATGATAAAGAGGTGATGAGCTTATGTTACAGATATGTTTTAATTTCTGTTATTTGTCAAAGCTAAAAATTAGATTCATAAACCTGCTTAAGGTGCTATATAAGTAATGTAATTTTTTTATTTTGAAATTCTCACCTCTGATATTCCTTAAATTCCAATTCAATATGCACAAATAATACATCAAAATGAAGTTTTGGGAGGTATAGAATACAAAAAATATATGAAATCAACTCATAGAGTTGACAGCAAGCACCGCTGGTTCCTGAAAATCTGCCACAGTATTCGTACCAGAACTGATAAATGATAATATTTCCTAGGAACAACTTGTGGTCAAATATATTTCACATATCCAAGAACAAAGCTAGGCATTCAAAACACTTTGGGATGCAGCGATAGAACTGCATTTGGGAAAAAGACAACACTGTCTGCATTTTTTTTATTGAAGATGGATTCCATGTTCAACAGACATGTGCAAATCATTTGATACCACAAATTTCCATCAAAACAAAATTGTAAATCTAAGACTTTTTGCCAGGTGTCATGATATCTTGCGTAGAATATGGCAACTGCACAGTCTGTATATAATAACAGTATGTTGTATTAAGGCTATCTTTCTCATTATTTGATTTTAGATGGTATTGCTTTTTGATGCTTTTTACATCCGATGACGTTGACCGGAAATCGAAAGTAAGAATATTTGTAAACAAGTCGTCACCTTTGGAATTTATCCCCCATGCAGCTCTTTTGAAGGATTTGGATGTCCAAGCAATTATTCTTGGATATGTGAAGCACATTTGGCCACAAGGTCTTCTCAGGAACTATTATTGTATTATCAGTTCTGGTAAGAATACGGTAGCAGACTTTCAAGGACCAGTGGTGCCTGCTATCAACTCCATGAGTTGATTTCATATATTTTGCATGTTCTATACCTCCCAACATTCATTTTGATGCATAATTTGTGTGTATTTAATTTGAATTTCAGGAATATCAGAGGTAGGAATTTCAAAATAAACAAAATTCTGTTACTTATCTAGCACCTTAAGAACTTGAATAAACCTTTTAATAACTTGAAGTAAGGAGATTTAATGGCAGTTATTAATGCATATTCAACTCCTGGATTCTTATAAAACTGAATGTTGAAGTTCTGATTCAGAATTTGAAATTAAAGTGTAACGCTAAATTTCAATTTTTGTATAAAGCTAATATAATTGCATTAAGGCCACACAAAATAAATTAATGGATTCTCAGGCTTTTTTTTTTCAAATCAGTGAGGGAGGGAGGGTTTTATTTTTAATTTTAATTTTTCTTTTGCAAAAAGTGAGCAAACATGGAGAGGATTTTGACTGCTTTTTGCACACAGAAATATAGAAAGTGCCTATTTATACAAATAAATTCATTTTTAATTTGAAAAATAAAATATTCCACTAAAAACAAACTGTAGGTACTGCAATTCAAATGTTTCGAATTCTTTCGATGCTCTTCATATTATCTAGGAAGTAAAAGTATTTAATCTATGGAGATATGCCTTGTTACAATTTATAGAAGAGTGCCTATAGGCACTCTTCCATAAATTGTAACAAGGCAAACATATTGGAGACACAACAAAATAAATATGCGTCAGTCAAAAAATGTAAAAAGTTTCAGATCTCCCCAAGATTGTACTAATATTGGAAGACACTGAAATGCAATAAAAATGTCGAATGATGTGGTTTAGATTCAATGATTTCAAATTTAGATGTTTTGTTTAACTTTTAATTTCCAGAAGCCAATCAGGTGTTATGAGTGATAGCTATCTTCAGATAGATATCCTGCAAAATGTATCCCTCCAAAAGATATCCTCCAATAGATATCCTCCAATAAATATCCTCCAATAAATATCCTCCAATAAATATCCTCAAATAATACATCACCATGTCACAGGTATCCTCAAATACCTGTATAGGCCTATGTGTTGTATGTGTTGTGCGCATATTGTGCACTAGCACACAAACACATATCAGCACATTCAGCATTTGCCTATGTGCTACATGTGATGTATACACACATCATGTTCACTAGCTGACAAACGCGTCTATTGAAGTCTGAATACTCTGTAGGGAGGCCAAGGAAGTCATAACATAGACAAGACAGGTTTAGAAATGTTGATCTAGAGTAGCCAGATGAGTTGGAACCCAAGAATTTAGTGAGAAATTGGAGCCAAAAAGTAGTTGTCGGGTTGTGGTAATTCTTTGAAGTATACAATGATAAAGGGCAATTTGATTTATTTTTATACAAAGGAACACAGCCATTAATGGAAGAAAAAGGAGGATTCTGGGGAATCTAAACCAAGTAAAGTCGCTTGTGTGATTTGGGGTCGTTATCGGGTCTATTTGGGTGATACCACGAAGTCGACTAGGAATCCAAACCAGCTAACAAATCCTATTCAGTCGAACTCACCATCACAACATGCCCCTGTCCTGTTGTAAGCCATTGGGCCACATAGCAACCATGTGCTACCATAGAAACCAAGATGGTGGACACTAGCATACACAATCATCGACAGAAACGTGTCAACTTAACAGCATGCACTGCACATACGCACTAAGCCCACATATTACTATGGGGATGATGTCACAAGATGACCACTCTCGCGGGCTACCATGACAATAAACATGATGTAATTGGGTCAATTGACTATGGCGTCGCTTGCCCTCCCACATTCCCTCTCCCCAACCACGCATGATCTCCACATCTTCTACTGCATAGCTTAAAAATAATATTTACGGTTCTGATGTTATGTATAGTGCAGATTTGAGTGACGTCAACTCAGACGACCGGTTGGATATTCAGCACATCTCCGTGTCCCATGTGTTTACAGAATATCGCAAAGAATCCTTCAAATTTGTTTTTGAGCGCTCTAAATTTATCTACCTTGAGTGATTAGTTGCTATGTATGTAGAGGTTGCAACACCCTTTTAACCTCATATTGGCACACTGCGATGGACAGTTGTTCATAAGTACGTTATTGTATCAAATGTTGCTCCAAGCCATTCAATCAAAACTGGAGCTTACACGTCAGAGCCGTAAATATTATTTTCGTGCCATGCCCCACACTAAATTTAGTCATCTAATCGTTATTCACTCAAATCTATTTAAACTGTATTATTTTTGCAAATTTCCCTAAACACTAGCTTGTGATCATTCTTCTGAAAGATCTTTTCTAGAGCCTTTCAGTGGAGGGGTCCATAAGCTATTCAAGAAACATATTTTCAAGTGACATCTGTTATTCAGGTTATTTGAAGGATTAAGCCATAGCAATTTTCCTTTTTTTCGAACAAACTTATCCAGGCTAGCTAAAAATGTGGTTCAAACAGGTTCTTACCAGAGTGGCAATTGATGTCATGTATGCAGCAGCTTATCATTTATTCCTCTTTTTTCAGGATATGCAGAGCAAAACAAATACAACTAAGGAAATGAATTTGCAGCGGTCAGTAAAATTGCAGACACTGGTAAAAAATGCCAGCAACCCTGTAACAACTGATATAACACTTATTTCAAAAATTGTTGATAATATTGCAGAAGTCGAAAATATTACAACAAAGGTATGAGTTAAAATATATTTTATCAGCATTATGTCTATGTACAAAATACAGGATCAGAGTCAAGCTCTTGTTTGTAAGGTCACATCTGGACGATAGAGTTAGCATATAATAGCATATAATGTTCAATAAATAGTAATGAAAATAAATCTTCTTGTATTTTGCAGTTGCAGGATATATATTATTATCAGGTTAGTTACAAACTCAATAGATATATCGTCGCCCGAGTGCTAGAATGTTCTATGTCCCCTGTGGGACATAGAACATTCTTGCACTCAGGCGACGATATGTTGTAAGATAAATATTGTTATCTCCTTGGTAGAATATGGCATTAACGAACAGAAAATATAATCCAAGTGTTCTGTCCAGGCTGACCTCCAAATCATTTGTGGGTATCGGTGATCATTGTGGCAGGAAGGATTAATTTGTGCCAAATCCAATGCCACAAGGATATGGGCATTTATTCAGCTCATGAAAGAGACATAAGATTGTACTGAATATTGTGAATTGTAGAGCATCGAGATATGATTCGATTCCATTCAAAATAGACCCACCTTTCAAGTTGATTCGAGTCACCATGATTCAGAAATTTTAGTCAGTTAGAGATGATATCAAAACCCTCTGTTTGAACTTTTCATCTATGACCAGGTCCCTGGTGCAGGAAGCTTGATGAATGAAAAACAGTTTAAGTTGGCGCCGCTTCTAAAACTACTTTAATTTCGTATCTGGAGTATTTGTATTTTAACATGACTTGCAAACGCATATAGAATTTCGCATCTGAATAAAGTATTTACCTTAACTCAAGAATATTTGCAAACAATATTCTTCTGTTTGAAGGTTCACAACAATACAATCACTAGAATGAGAAAATGTAAATATACACTTCTGTAGTGGAATTTGATGCCGTCCCTTCAAGCAGAATAGCAACATAAAATTTGGTAGAGAGCTATTTGAGTATAGCAGTACAGCTGCCAGGGACTGGTCATAATGCCCGCGCAGGTAGTGATGTTCATGCATGCATTTAACAGGTAATAAAAACCATAATTAACAAAATTCTAATTAATGAAGCACCGGGTTGTACCCAGTGCTTCATTAATTGACTTTTTTATGATCATTTCTATAATTAATGTTTGGAATCCAATATTATTGCGTCCGTGGAAATATCGCCTACCCGTAGAAAGTGATCACTCCATTACGTCCATACTGGACAGACATGCATTTCCTGTTGTCCTTTTGTTTCAAGATCTGGAGGGCAGGTCTGGCTTCTAAAATTTGTCCTCCTTCAAATTACTATCTCAACAATATTCCACTTGGGACATTTTCGTCTCATTGGTGTCATAGATATTGATATTCGTTGATTCTAATAATCATGTACCTTCTTTTGATATGCAATGTTATGTGATGGATCTGGAATTGTCTAATTCACTAAACCCACACATATGGATCAAAGACAACTCAGTTTCACAATTTATGATTTAATGATGAAAATACTGATGAATTGTGGGATGGTAGTTGAATGATTAATGAATGATTATTTGACCAAAGCGGCGAAGCATACCTTTTTGTAAAATATTTTGATTCATCATTAACCTTAACTTTCCTCTAAAACAAAATCAGATTCACCCCAACCTTAAATTTCGACAAGATGTGAATTTACACTGAATTTATGTTTTACCTAAGCCTTAAATTTACAGCGAATTTATCTCTCAGCTGTGACAAAGAAATTACTGAAGGAATTGAACATTAAAGCTGAACAGAAAGCTATGAGACCTAAATTTGACTTGCAACTGAGAGAAAAACAGTCGATCATGCCATTTATAAGAATGACAAATTTATTTTCTAAGTGAAAATAAGATTGGCATGTTACCTTTCTCAGGTGACTTCACTGTGGTCAAATCAAATATGAACAAAACCAAGAGCTGAGCGAAACAGCCATATTCATAACAGCGTTCAAAGCTGAATGCTCCCAACAATTGAAATTAACGAATGAAAATCTGTGTACAATACACCTGGCAGTAAATAAATCGAGAAGACACTGCAGAAACGGTATTCCAGGGCTTGCCTTGACTAAAATGGTCGGGGCCTAAAAAAAGTCCTCCAGATGTTGAGGTCGGGGCCTGCTGGAGGCCTGAAAAAAGTCCCCCAGATATTGAGGTTGGGCCTTTTGGGGTAAATTAATTTTATGTTGTTACATTCTTTCCAATGGCAACCTTAGTTGATTGCTTTTGCTTAGAAAAAAACAATCCCGGGGACGAAACGACTTGGACCCATCATGTGGGTGCTGGACGTTTTGTACATAGACATTTTGGATTTTTTGTTGATAAAATTTTAGGACGTTTCGTACATATTGTGGGGTGTGTATTTTCGATGCAAGGGTTGTCTCAAAGAAAAAAGTTGAAAAATAAACCCATTTCAGTTTACCGTTTAAATAATTTCAATCCATGACAATTCCCCACAGCTTTGGATATTTCAGAAATGGAATGCACCCCACCTCTCCACGTATATAGACACAGGTACACATTTTATTTTATTTCGTACATTTATTTTGATGGCAGTTTCTGTGTCTAGTGTTGCATTTATTCAGATGTTAGGATCGGATGTACCCGCGCATAGTATTGTGGGATTGAAGGGAATTCCCCCGTTAGTTGACAAGCGTGCTTTCGAAGTCTCGTAAATGTGATTGTTTTTTTTTTTGTTTAATCTTGGGATTTTCTCAGTTTTCATGCGGATTTAGGTGGATGTTAATTCGAATCAGACAAAAACAGTTTGTATTATTATTTTATCTGTTATTTGCTGCTTCTATTGTAATCACACTTGCGTGAATGAGACGTGAATGGAAAAATTAATCTCGCAAAATTTTGTTGCCCAAACCTACCAACACTGAGATTTCGGGAGCCAAGACAGAAAAAAAAGGTCGGGGCCGAAAAAAGCCCCTAGAAGGGGCCTCTCAGGGCCGATCTTGGGGGCCGGGCCGATCGGCCCTGACTCAAGGCAAGCCCTGGTATTCTGAGTGATAGGCCACACTAACATAATTAGCTTTTCTGTATACAACAGAACACTAAATAACCTAAATGAATATTAAATTTCTGGCCTAAATTCATCACAGTTTTACTCAAAATTATGCTACACACATGGTCAGTCATACGCAGGTCAGTTTGTGGTACCATATTGTGGCTGTTAGGTTGATTTCATATATTTTGCATGTTCTATACCTCCCAACATTCATTTTGATGCATAATTTGTGTATATTTAATTTGAATTTCAGGAATATCAGACGTAGGAATTTCAAAATAAACAAAATTCTGTTACTTATCTAGCCCCTTAAGAACTTGAATAAACCTTTTAATAACTTGAAGTAAGGAGATTTAATGGCAGTTATTAATGCATATTCAACTCCTGGATTCTTATAAAACTGAATGTTGAAGTTCTGATTCAGAATTTGAAATTATAGTGTAACGCTAAATTTCAATTTTTGTATAAAGCTAATATAATTGCATTAAGGCCACACAAAATAAATTAATTGATTCTCAGGCTTTTTTTTTCAAATCAATGAGGGAGGGAGGGTTTTATTTTTAATTTTAATTTTTCTTTTGCAAAAAGTGAGCAAACATGGAGAGGATTCTGACTGCTTTTTGCACACAGAAATATAGAAAGTGCCTATTTATACAAATAAATTCATTTTTAATTTGAAAAATAAAATATTCCACTAAAAACAAACTGTAGGTACTGCAATTCAAATGTTTCGAATTCTTTCGATGCTCTTCATATTATCTAGGAAGTAAAAGTATTTAATCTATGGAGATATGCCTTGTTACAATTTATAGAAGAGTGCCTATAGGCACTCTTCCATAAATTGTAACAAGGCAAACATATTGGAGACACAACAAAATAAATATGCGTCAGTCAAAAAATGTAAAAAGTTTCAGATCTCCCCAAGATTGTACTAATATTGGAAGACACTGAAATGCAATAAAAATGTCGAATGATGTGGTTTAGATTCAATGATTTCAAATTTAGATGTTTTGTTTAACTTTTAATTTCCAGAAGCCAATCAGGTGTTATGAGTGATAGCTATCTTCAGATAGATATCCTGCAAAATGTATCCCTCCAAAAGATATCCTCCAATAGATATCCTCCAATAAATATCCTCCAATAAATATCCTCAAATAATACATCACCATGTCACAGGTATCCTCAAATACCTGTATAGGCCTATGTGTTGTATGTGTTGTGCACATATTGTGCACCAGCACACAAACACATATCAGCACATTCAGCATTTGCCTATGTGCTACATGTGATGTATACACACATCATGTTCACTAGCTGACAAACGCATCTATTGAAGTCTGAATACTCTGTAGGGAGGCCAAGGAAGTCATAACATAGACAGGACAGGTTTAGAAATGTTGATCTAGAGTAGCCAGATGAGTTGGAACCCAAGAATTTAGTGAGAAATTGGAGCCAAAAAGTAGTTGTCGGGTTGTGGTAATTCTTTGAAGTATACAATGATAAAGGGCAATTAGATTTATTTTTATACAAAGGAACGCAGCCATTAATGGAAGAAAAAGGAGGATTCTGGGGAATCTAAACAAAGTAAAGTAGCTTGTGTGATTTGGGGTCGTTATCGGGTCTATTTGGGTGATACCACGAAGTCGACTAGGAATCCAAACCAGCTAACAAATCCTATTCAGTCGAACTCACAATCACAACATGCCCCTGTCCTGTTGTAAGCCATTGGGCCACATAGCAACCATGTGCTACCATAGAAACCAAGATGGTGGACACTAGCATACACAATCATGGACGGAAACGTGTCAACTTAACAGCATGCACTGCACATACGCATTAAGCCCACATATTACTATGGGGATGATGTCACAAGATGACCACTCTCGCGGGCTACCATGACAATAAACATGATGTAATTGGGTCAATTGACTATGGCGTCGCTTGCCCTCCCACATTCCCTCTCCCCAACCACGCATGATCTCCACATCTTCTACTGCATAGCTTAAAAATAATATTTACGGTTCTGATGTTATGTGTAGTGCAGATTTGAGTGACGTCAACTCAGACGACCGGTTGGATATTCAGCACATCTCCATGTCCCATGTGTTTACAGAATATCGCAAAGAATCCTTCAAATTTGTTTTTGAGCGCTCTAAATTTATCTACCTTGAGTGATTAGTTGCTATGTATGTAGAGGTTGCAACACCCTTTTAACCTCATATTGGCACACTGCGATGGACAGTTGTTCATAAGCACGTTATTGTATCAAATGTTGCTCCAAGCCATTCAATCAAAACTGGAGCTTACACGTCAGAGCCGTAAATATTATTTTCGTGCCATGCCCCACACTAAATTTAGTCATCTAATCGTTATTCACTCAAATCTATTCAAACTGTATTATTTTTGCAAATTTCCCTAAACACTAGCTTGTGATCATTCTTCTGAAAGATCTTTTCTAGAGCCTTTCAGTGGAGGGGTCCATAAGCTATTCAAGAAACATATTTTCAAGTGACATCTGTTATTCAGGTTATTTGAAGGATTAAGCCATAGCAATTTTCCTTTTTTTCGAACAAACTTATCCAGGCTAGCTAAAAATGTGGTTCAAACAGGTTCTTACCAGAGTGGCAATTGATGTCATGTATGCAGCAGCTTATCATTTATTCCTCTTTTTTCAGGATATGCAGAGCAAAACAAATACAACTAAGGAAATGAATTTGCAGCGGTCAGTAAAATTGCAGACACTGGTAAAAAATGCCAGCAACCCTGTAACAACTGATATAACACTTATTTCGAAAATTGTTGATAATATTGCAGAAGTCGAAAATATTACAACAAAGGTATGAGTTAAAATATATTTTATCAGCATTATGTCTATGTACAAAATACAGGATCAGAGTCAAGCTCTTGTTTGTAAGGTCACATCTGGACGATAGAGTTAGCATATAATAGCATATAATGTTCAATAAATAGTAATGAAAATAAATCTTCTTGTATTTTGCAGTTGCAGGATATATATTATTATCAGGTTAGTTACAGACTCAATAGATATATCGTCGCCCGAGTGCTAGAATGTTCTATGTCCCCTGTGGGACATAGAACATTCTTGCACTCAGGCGACGATATGTTGTAAGATAAATATTGTTATCTCCTTGGTAGAATATGGCATTAACGAACAGAAAATATAATCCAAGTGTTCTGTCCAGGCTGACCTCCAAATCATTTGTGGGTATCGGTGATCATTGTGGCAGGAAGGATTAATTTGTGCCAAATCCAATGCCACAAGGATATGGGCATTTATTCAGCTCATGAAAGAGACATAAGATTGTACTGAATATTGTGAATTGTAGAGCATCGAGATATGATTCGATTCCATTCAAAATAGACCCACCTTTCAAGTCGATTCGAGTCACCATGATTCAGAAATTTTAGTCAGTTAGAGATGATATCAAAACCCTCTGTTTGAACTTTTCATCTATGACCAGGTCCCTGGTGCAGGAAGCTTGATGAATGAAAAACAGTTTAAGTTGGCGCCGCTTCTAAAACTACTTTAATTTCGTATCTGGAGTATTTGTATTTTAACATGACTTGCAAACGCATATAGAATATCGCATCTGAATAAAGTATTTACCTCAACTCAAGAATATTTGCAAACAATAATCTTCTGTTTGAAGGTTCACAACAATACAATCACTAGAATGAGAAAATGTAAATATACACTTCTGTAGTGGAATTTGATGCCGTCCCTTCAAGCAGAATAGCAACATAAAATTTGGTAGAGAGCTATTTGAGTATAGCAGTACAGCTGCCAGGGACTGGTCATAATGCTCGCGCAGGTAGTGATGTTCATGCATGCATTTAACAGGTAATAAAAACCATAATTAACAAAATTCTAATTAATGAAGCACCGGGTTGTACCCAGTGCTTCATTAATTGACTTTTTTATGATCATTTCTATAATTAATGTTTGGAATCCAATATTATTGCGTCCGTGGAAATATCGCCTACCCGTAGAAAGTGATCACTCCATTGTGTCCATACTGGACAGACATGCATTTCCTGTTGTCCTTTTGTTTCAAGATCTGGAGGGCAGGTCTGGCTTCTAAAATTTGTCCTCCTTCAAATTACTATCTCAACAATATTCCACTTGGGACATTTTCGTCTCATTGGTGTCATAGATATTGATATTCGTTGATTCTAATAATCATGTACCTTCTTTTGATATGCAATGTTATGTGATGGATCTGGAATTGTCTAATTCACTAAACCCACACATATGGATCAAAGACAACTCAGTTTCACAATTTATGATTTAATGATGAAAATACTGATGAATTGTGGGGTGGTAGTTGAATGATTAATGAATGATTATTTGACCAAAGCGGCGAAGCATACCTTTTTGTAAAATATTTTGATTCATCATTAACCTTAACTTTCCTCTAAAACAAAGTCAGATTCACCCCAACCTTAAATTTCGACAAGATGTGAATTTACACTGAATTTATGTTTTACCTAAGCCTTAAATTTACAGCGAATTTATCTCTCAGCTGTGACAAAAAATTACTGAAGGAATTGAACATTAAAGCTGAACAGAAAGCTATGAGACCTAAATTTGACTTGCAACTGAGAGAAAAACAGTCGATCATGCCATTTATAAGAATGACAAATTTATTTTCTAAGTGAAAATAAGATTGGCATGTTACTTTTCTCAGGTGACTTCACTGTGGTCAAATCAAATATGAACAAAACCAAGAGCTGAGCGAAACAGCCATATTCATAACAGCGTTCAAAGCTGAATGCTCCCAACAATTGAAATTAACGAATGAAAATCTGTGTACAATACACCTGGCAGTAAATAAATCGAGAAGGCACTGCAGAAACGGTATTCCAGGGCTTGCCTTGACTAAAATGGTCGGGGCCTAAAAAAAGTCCTCCAGATGTTGAGGTCGGGCCTTTTGGGGTAAATTAATTTTATGTTGTTACATTCTTTCCAATGGCAACCTTAGTTGATTGCTTTTGCTTAGAAAAAAACAATCCCGGGGACGAAACGACTTGGACCCATCATGTGGGTGCTGGACGTTTTGTACATAGACATTTTGGATTTTTTGTTGATAAAATTTTAGGACGTTTCGTACATATTGTGGGGTGTGTATTTTCGATGCAAGGGTTGTCTCAAAGAAAAAAGTTGAAAAATAAACCCATTTCAGTTTACCGTTTAAATAATTTCAATCCATGACAATTCCCCACAGCTTTGGATATTTCAGAAATGGAATGCACCCCACCTCTCCACGTATATAGACAGAGGTACACATTTTATTTTATTTCGTACATTTATTTTGATGGCAGTTTCTGTGTCTAGTGTTGCATTTATTCAGATGTTAGGATCGGATGTACCCGCGCATAGTATTGTGGGATTGAAGGGAATTCCCCCGTTAGTTGACAAGCGTGCTTTCGAAGTCTCGTAAATGTGATTGTTTTTTTTTTTTGTTTAATCTTGGGATTTTCTCAGTTTTCATGCGGATTTAGGTGGATGTTAATTCGAATCAGACAAAAACAGTTTGTATTATTATTTTATCTGTTATTTGCTGCTTCTATTGTAATCACACTTGCGTGAATGAGACGTGAATGGAAAAATTAATCTCGCAAAATTTTGTTGCCCAAACCTACCAACACTGAGATTTCGGGAGCCAAGACAGAAAAAAAAGGTCGGGGCCGAAAAAAGCCCCGAGAAGGGGCCTCTCAGGGCCGATCTTGGGGGCCGGGCCGATCGGCCCTGACTCAAGGCAAGCCCTGGTATTCTGAGTGATAGGCCACACTAACATAATTAGCTTTTCTGTATACAACAGAACACTAAATAACCTAAATGAATATTAAATTTCTGGCCTAAATTCATCACAGTTTTACTCAAAATTATGCTACACACATGGTCAGTCATACGCAGGTCAGTTTGTGGTACCATATTGTGGCTGTTAGGTTGATTTCATATATTTTGCATGTTCTATACCTCCCAACATTCATTTTGATGCATAATTTGTGTATATTTAATTTGAATTTCAGGAATATCAGACGTAGGAATTTCAAAATAAACAAAATTCTGTTACTTATCTAGCACCTTAAGAACTTGAATAAACCTTTTAATAACTTGAAGTAAGGAGATTTAATGGCAGTTATTAATGCATATTCAACTCCTGGATTCTTATAAAACTGAATGTTGAAGTTCTGATTCAGAATTTGAAATTATAGTGTAACGCTAAATTTCAATTTTTGTATAAAGCTAATATAATTGCATTAAGGCCACACAAAATAAATTAATTGATTCTCAGGCTTTTTTTTTCAAATCAGTGAGGGAGGGAGGGTTTTATTTTTAATTTTTCTTTTGCAAAAAGTGAGCAAACATGGAGAGGATTTTGACTGCTTTTTGCACACAGAAATATAGAAAGTGCCTATTTATACAAATAAATTCATTTTTAATTTGAAAAATAAAATATTCCACTAAAAACAATCTGTAGGTACTGCAATTCAAATGTTTCGAATTCTTTCGATGCTTTTCATATTATCTAGGAAGTAAAAGTATTTAATCTATGGAGATATGCCTTGTTACAATTTATAGAAGAGTGCCTATAGGCACTCTTCCATAAATTGTAACAAGGCAAACATATTGGAGACACAACAAAATAAATATGCGTCAGTCAAAAAATGTAAAAAGTTTCAGATCTCCCCAAGATTGTACTAATATTGGAAGACACTGAAATGCAATAAAAATGTCGAATGATGTGGTTTAGATTCAATGATTTCAAATTTAGATGTTTTGTTTAACTTTTAATTTCCAGAAGCCAATCAGGTGTTATGAGTGATAGCTATCTTCAGATAGATATCCTGCAAAATGTATCCCTCCAAAAGATATCCTCCAATAGATATCCTCCAATAAATATCCTCCAATAAATAAACTCAAATAATACATCACCATGTCACAGGTATCCTCAAATACCTGTATAGGCCTATGTGTTGTATGTGTTGTGCGCATATTGTGCACTAGCACACAAACACATATCAGCACATTCAGCATTTGCCTATGTGCTACATGTGATGTATACACACATCATGTTCACTAGCTGACAAACGCGTCTATTGAAGTCTGAATACTCTGTAGGGAGGTCAAGGAAGTCATAACATAGACAGGACAGGTTTAGAAATGTTGATCTAGAGTAGCCAGATGAGTTGGAACCCAAGAATTTAGTGAGAAATTGGAGCCAAAAAGTAGTTGTCGGGTTGTGGTAATTCTTTGAAGTATACAATGATAAAGGGCAATTAGATTTATTTTTATACAAAGGAACGCAGCCATTAATGGAAGAAAAAGGAGGATTCTGGGGAATCTAAACAAAGTAAAGTCGCTTGTGTGATTTGGGGTCGTTATCGGGTCTATTTGGGTGATACCACGAAGTCGACTAGGAATCCAAACCAGCTAACAAATCCTATTCAGTCGAACTCACCATCACAACATGCCCCTGTCCTGTTGTAAGCCATTGGGCCACATAGCAACCATGTGCTACCATAGAAACCAAGATGGTGGACACTAGCATACACAATCATCGACGGAAACGTGTCAACTTAACAGCATGCGCTGCACATACGCACTAAGCCCACATATTACTATGGGGATGATGTCACAAGATGACCACTCTCGCGGGCCACCATGACAATAAACATGATGTAATTGGGTCAATTGACTATGGCGTCGCTTGCCCTCCCACATTCCCTTTCCCCAACCACGCATGATCTCCACATCTTCTACTGCATAGCTTAAAAATAATATTTACGGTTCTGATGTTATGTATAGTGCAGATTTGAGTGACGTCAACTCAGACGACCGGTTGGATATTCAGCACATCTCCGTGTCCCATGTGTTTACAGAATATCGCAAGGAATCCTTCAAATTTGTTTTTGAGCGCTCTAAATTTATCTACCTTGAGTGATTAGTTGCTATGTATGTAGAGGTTGCAACACCCTTTTAACCTCATATTGGCACACTGCGATGGACAGTTGTTCATAAGTACGTTATTGTATCAAATGTTGCTCCAAGCCATTCAATCAAAACTGGAGCTTACACGTCAGAGCCGTAAATATTATTTTCGTGCCATGCCCCACACTAAATTTAGTCATCTAATCGTTATTCACTCAAATCTATTTAAACTGTATTATTTTTGCAAATTTCCCTAAACACTAGCTTGTGATCATTCTTCTGAAAGATCTTTTCTAGAGCCTTTCAGTGGAGGGGTCCATAAGCTATTCAAGAAACATATTTTCAAGTGACATCTGTTATTCAGGTTATTTGAAGGATTAAGCCATAGCAATTTTCCTTTTTTTCGAACAAACTTATCCAGGCTAGCTAAAAATGTGGTTCAAACAGGTTCTTACCAGAGTGGCAATTGATGTCATGTATGCAGCAGCTTATCATTTATTCCTCTTTTTTCAGGATATGCAGAGCAAAACAAATACAACTAAGGAAATGTATTTGCAGCGGTCAGTAAAATTGCAGACACTGGTAAAAAATGCTAGCAACCCTGTAACAACTGATATAACACTTATTTCAAAAATTGTTGATAATATTGCAGAAGTCGAAAATATTACAACAAAGGTATGAGTTAAAATATATTTTATCAGCATTATGTCTATGTACAAAATACAGGATCAGAGTCAAGCTCTTGTTTGTAAGGTCACATCTGGACGATAGAGTTAGCATATAATAGCATATAATGTTCAATAAATAGTAATGAAAATAAATCTTCTTGTATTTTGCAGTTGCAGGATATATATTATTATCAGGTTAGTTACAGACTCAATAGATATATCGTCGCCCGAGTGCTAGAATGTTCTATGTCCCCTGTGGGACATAGAACATTCTTGCACTCAGGCGACGATATGTTGTAAGATAAATATTGTTATCTCCTTGGTAGAATATGGCATTAACGAACAGAAAATATAATCCAAGTGTTCTGTCCAGGCTGACCTCCAAATCATTTGTGGGTATCGGTGATCATTGTGGCAGGAAGGATTAATTTGTGCCAAATCCAATGCCACAAGGATATGGGCATTTATTCAGCTCATGAAAGAGACATAAGATTGTACTGAATATTGTGAATTGTAGAGCATCGAGATATGATTCGATTCCATTCAAAATAGACCCACCTTTCAAGTCGATTCGAGTCACCATGATTCAGAAATTTTAGTCAGTTAGAGATGATATCAAAACCCTCTGTTTGAACTTTTCATCTATGACCAGGTCCCTGGTGCAGGATGCTTGATGAATGAAAAACAGTTTAAGTTGGCGCCGCTTCTAAAACTACTTTAATTTCATATCTGGAGTATTCGTATTTTAACATGACTTGCAAACGCATATAGAATATCGCATCTGAATAAAGTATTTACCTCAACTCAAGAATATTTGCAAAGAATAATCTGTTTGAAGGTTCACAACAATACAATCACTAGAATGAGAAAATGTAAATATACACTTCTGTAGTGGAATTTGATGCCGTCCCTTCAAGCAGAATAGCAACATAAAATTTGGTAGAGAGCTATTTGAGTATAGCAGTACAGCCGCCAGGGACTGGTCATAATGCTCGCGCAGGTAGTGATGTTCATGCATGCATTTAACAGGTAATAAAAACCATAATTAACAAAATTCTAATTAATGAAGCACCGGGTTGTACCCAGTGCTTCATTAATTGACTTTTTTATAATCATTTCTATAATTAATGTTTGGAATCCAATATTATTGCATCCGTGGAAATATCGCCTACCCGTAGAAAGTGATCACTCCATTGTGTCCATACTGGACAGACATGCATTTCCTGTTGTCCTTTTGTTTCAAGATCTGGAGGGCAGGTCTGGCTTCTAAAATTTGTCCTCTTTCAAATTACTATCTCAACAATATTCCACTTGGGACATTTTCGTCTCATTGGTGTCATAGATATTGATATTCGTTGATTCTAATAATCATGTACCTTCTTTTGATATGCAATGTTACGTGATGGATCTGGAATTGTCTAATTCACTAAACCCACACATATGGATCAAAGACAACTCAGTTTCACAATTTATGATTTAATGATGAAAATACTGATGAATTGTGGGGTGGTAGTTGAATGATTAATGAATGATTATTTGACCAAAGCGGCGAAGCATACCTTTTTGTAAAATATTTTGATTCATCATTAACCTTAACTTTCCTCTAAAACAAAATCAGATTCACCCCAACCTTAAATTTCGACAAGATGTGAATTTACACTGAATTTATGTTTTACCTAAGCCTTAAATTTACAGCGAATTTATCTCTCAGCTGTGACAAAAAATTACTGAAGGAATTGAACATTAAAGCTGAACAGAAAGCTATGAGACCTAAATTTGACTTGCAACTGAGAGAAAAACAGTCGATCATGCCATTTATAAGAATGACAAATTTATTTTCTAAGTGAAAATAAGATTGGCATGTTACCTTTCTCAGGTGACTTCACTGTGGTCAAATCAAATATGAACAAAACCAAGAGCTGAGCGAAACAGCCATATTCATATCAGCGTTCAAAGCTGAATGCTCCCAACAATTGAAATTAACGAATGAAAATCTGTGTACAATACACCTGGCAGTAAATAAATCGAGAAGACACTGCAGAAACGGTATTCCAGGGCTTGCCTTGACTAAAATGGTCGGGGCCTAAAAAAAGTCCTCCAGATGTTGAGGTCGGGGCCTGCTGGAGGCCTGAAAAAAGTCCCCCAGATATTGAGGTTGGGCCTTTTGGGGTAAATTAATTTTATGTTGTTACATTCTTTCCAATGGCAACCTTAGTTGATTGCTTTTGCTTAGAAAAAAACAATCCCGGGGACGAAACGACTTGGACCCATCATGTGGGTGCTGGACGTTTTGTACATAGACATTTTGGATTTTTTGTTGATAAAATTTTAGGACGTTTCGTACATATTGTGGGGTGTGTATTTTCGATGCAAGGGTTGTCTCAATGAAAAAAGTTGAAAAATAAACCCATTTCAGTTTACCGTTTAAATAATTTCAATCCATGACAATTCCCCACAGCTTTGGATATTTCAGAAATGGAATGCACCCCACCTCTCCACGTATATAGACACAGGTACACATTTTATTTTATTTCGTACATTTATTTTGATGGCAGTTTCTGTGTCTAGTGTTGCATTTATTCAGATGTTAGGATCGGATGTACCCGCGCATAGTATTGTGGGATTGAAGGGAATTCCCCCGTTAGTTGACAAGCGTGCTTTCGAAGTCTCGTAAATGTGTTTGTTTTTTTTTTTGTTTAATCTTGGGATTTTCTCAGTTTTCATGCGGATTTAGGTGGATGTTAATTCGAATCAGACAAAAACAGTTTGTATTATTATTTTATCTGTTATTTGCTGCTTCTATTGTAATCACACTTGCGTGAATGAGACGTGAATGGAAAAATTAATCTCGCAAAATTTCGTTGCCCAAACCTACCAACACTGAGATTTCGGGAGCCAAGACAGAAAAAAAAGGTCGGGGCCAAAAAAAGCCCCGAGAAGGGGCCTCTCAGGGCCGATCTTGGGGGCCGGGCCGATCGGCCCCGACTCAAGGCAAGGCCTGGTATTCTGAGTGATAGGCCACACTAACATAATTAGCTTTTCTGTATACAACAGAACACTAAATAACCTAAATGAATATTAAATTTCTGGCCTAAATTCATCACAGTTTTACTCAAAATTATGCTACACACATGGTCAGTCATACGCAGGTCAGTTTGTGGTACCATATTGTGGTTGTTAGGGGCAGCATGACCAATTTGGAGTACAGTACATGCTAATTAAATATGAAATAGGGGAGGCCACACACCACGACTATTGTGTGCATTGATTCACACGTAACATTCCAATAACTCTTAAGTATTGGGCTTTTATAAACTGACAGATATTTCGACTAAGCCATCCAGGCAAGACGACATTGATGGAATGTCTTGATGTTGGTGTAGTTAGAATATTCTATCTGTCAGAACACAAGCAATCTTGTAGTAGAGACAAAACAAGATTTATTCATCCATCACAGCTTCGCAAATCGGTCATCTTCAAGATGCTCATGGATATTAAGGAAGATCTATTATTTTACTGTTTTTATTTTGATGAAAACGATTGTCAGGGATCATTTTTGGGAGGATGACATTGTAATCTCTTGATAAATTCATCCCACCACATACAGACGCACACACCCTTTTGCTCCGGGCTATGAGAAAACAGGAACGGAAACATCTGGCAAACCTTTACCTTAGAACTTGTCATAACTTTTTAGGTAATCCTATGCAGATAGTTTGACAAAAATTATGAGTGTATTGATAATATGACTATTTATATACTACAACCATTGGCCCAGACTAAGCTGGTGCAAACCCGATATTATCAAGGGCCAAACACAAATTTGAACCCCCCAATCCCCCAAATTTGCATACAAAACCGAAAATTAAAAGTTCTATCTGGCCCTCCATACTTTTACTCTCTACACATGCGCAGTGGTCAGGAAGAGACTGGAATTGGCGCAAACTTCATTTCCTTGTTTGGCCCTAAAGTCAGCAACAATGAACTGACGTCTGTGCTTTTAAATACTCCTTTTTTGAGGATGCCAGACACAAATCAATGATAAAATTGGTGGATCCAAGGCTGTAAATGGATGATGGAAGTGAACAATGGAAACATTCAGGGCTGTAACTTTATAATAATTATAAAGTTATTTCCTGTTTCCCAATTTGAGGACATACGCCTGACGTCCGCATTCTTGCTAATGATTTATCCACTGTTTGTTAAGAGTTCCTTCCCTATCTCTCCTTGAAGCCTTCCTGTTAAACTCCTAAGCTTTTTTGGCTATTTTTATTGAAATTTTTTATCAAATTTCTTGAGAGTTTAACATGTATTACAGAATGTTTATTCTTATTATCCTCATGGTTATGCCCTCACCCTAGGGGTATTAGGTCATTTTGGTCTTGCATCTTCTATCTGATGTATCGTTTTTTCTTTGTATGAAGATCTAGCTTTACATCTGGTAGCAATAAAATCTGTTACTGACTTTGGGCCTTTTTGTGTGCCTGATGTCTTGTTTCCATTTTTTTCCTTTGACGTTGTTATACCCTCCGCAAACAAAGTTTGGGGGGGGGGGAGGGTATATAGGAATCACCCTGTCCGTCCGTCCATCCGTCTGTCTGCCTGTCTGTCTGTCTATCCTCATAAGCGCAACTCCTCCTAAACCGTTTGAAGAATTTTCATGAAACTTTACACAATGGAAGAACTCTATATGAAGATGTGCATGAAGCAAAATAATTCCGTTCTGACTGGTGCGGAGGTTATCACTTTGTGAGCTTGCTCACAGTACCTCTAGCTTTCATTGGCAACGTCTTCAATGTATGTAGTATTTGGTATAATATTACTGTAGGATTATTGTAAGATGCATTGATTATGTTTCCGGTAGTGTAGCTCAAAAAATCTGGATTTTGTCCACACTTAGCCGCTATTGGTATGCCCTTGGACTCATCATGTTCCCCTTGGGAACTTAGGCTTTTTCAAAATGTTTTCAAAAAATTTTTAGATTTAATTTTTCAAATTTAGTTTTGATTGCAATTTTTCATGTATCTTTATCATATATTTTATGGTGGAGTTTGTGGGAGTACTATTGACTTTGTTTGTGATTGAATCATAAAGCTTACTGCTCTTAATGCAAGGTGAGAAGGTCTTCCTAGGGAGGAGGTCAGCACGGATTTACATCCTTGTTGCCTTGCTGGTAGTCGATGCACTTGTACAGATTCTTGTCCTACCTGTGTACATTGAGATGACAGACCTTGGAGTTGAATGTCATGGTATGTTGGTGGTGGTGAGGTTCCTATGCTGGAACTCTCACCGCAGGATGATTCGAGTTTTTTAGTTTCTATTTCCTTAGGAACAAGAACTTGGTGATGGTATTGTGACATCCATACAAGTGTGCTACTGTTGTCGCGCTCTGAGGAGCTAAATAAAGCTAGCTGCAGGGTGCTCTTGAATATAAGCAGGAGATAAGGCCTCCAGTTAGTGCTCTTAATCCCTTGCAAGCAGCTAGCTCAACCGGTGAAGCGCTTACTCCGTCGTGGGATCCGTGACACCAGGTATGTCCATTGTGGTCGAAGAAAGTGTAGATTTTGGTTGAGCGAGCACCTCAAAATATAAACCTCAGCCAGCGACAACGGAAATAGGGAAGAAGTCAGCAAGTTTGTTGTTGGGAGGCTTGGCGAGGTCTGTCAAGGCCGCGAGCAGGAGAGGTCCCTCTCTAACCCAACAACTTCTGGGGTCAGAGGTTATTATGAGAAACTTGCACAGGCTAGAGCATACGTCCACACCAGCCGCTCGGGATGCTACGTCTAGACTTCAGCCGTCCTCGGTTACAGTCACGGCTTCCTCCACTACGATTCATAAACACACACGACCGCAGCCTAGCTACCCGACTTTGGATGTCCAGCCAGCTGCGCGAAGACAGGGCCAGTTTTCACAAGTGAAGTTAGACCATCCGGTAGCTAGAGAACTGAGGCTTCGATCAAAGGGACGTTCGGAGAACAGATCCATCTCTGGATCGTCATCCCAGAAACCGCTGCTCCTCAAGCCTCAGTGACGGACTTGCTGTCGCAGATTTTGCAGGTGATTGCAGCATCCCAGCAAGTGCGCAAGCAGCCTCCTGCAGGCTCCGGTGGTGATCTCTCGGATGGTGCTGGGTCGGTCCAGTAATCTGCACACGACAGATGCGATGGATCGAACATCATAGCTGACTCAGTCGTATGAAAGAGCATATGGTAGCAATGAATTTCTATCTATACTATACTGACTTTGTTCCACATGATCAGCAAGCTGCGACTAATAGAGAGAAACCGCTGTATGCAGATTTCAAGTTGAGGAAAGAGGATGTAGGCTCTTTTCTTCTCGAAAGAGTCTTGACAGGTGTTGTAGGCCTTCGGCCATGTTATCGACGCCATATTTACCTCTTTAGTGCTAAGAGGAAGGAGGTTTCTTATCGACACCTTCAGTACTATACCGTTCCTTGGATTTCGTTCCTTAAAACCCTTGGGGAAGATGTCCAGAGAGCTCTTCTGCATTTAGAGGAGCAGGCTGGGGATGAAAATATGTCCCTACCTGCATCATTCAATATACGCTTGGAAGTGATGAAATGTGCTATTTCACCTAGTAGAGCAAATGTGGATGTGATGTCCTGTGCAGATCACCTCACCAGAGCTATGACCCACTGTCTTTATGGGAAGGAATGGAGGACGTTTGTTCCTCGAGTTCTTTCCAGGGCAGTCATGTATGCCACGTTCAACTCCACCCTGACAGTGGCAATTGGGAGTTGATCAGACGTGATGTTGCCTTTGCGCCATCGCTTATAGATGACAAGGTGAAAATCTCTCTCCGAGTCGCTCTGGTCTCAGGATATAATCTATTTGATGACAAGCTTTCGTTAGTCTATGAACAGACTACGAGAATGCTTCAAGTACACTGATACTTAAGTCTGCGCTTCAGCAGACTGGGGTAAGGGAGGTTGTTCCACTTTAATCAGCTAAGGGAACTCCTTGCGAGAGTAAATAAACTGTCTTATACTTACTCGGAGGTCGTCAGTATGGCGACTCGGAAAGGGGTGCAGGTCTGATCCAGACTATAGGTCAGACACCCCCAAGCTGACAGGACGAGGTTCTTTGCGGGGAGGACGTAGTTTCTCCTTCCGTAAGCCTCGTTAGTTGTACAGGTGATGAATAAGACCTTTATTGCTTACCAGTTCACAGAAGGTTATCTTCGCAAGAAACTAGATTTATGTCACGGAAGATCAGTGGGTTAAGTGTTGTTTCAGAAGGTCTATGGTTATGATTCCGAACATAACCTCCATGTACAAGATGTCCGTGTTGGACAAATCTTCCGGCAGATCCTTTCAAAAGGGAGTCGCTCATAGTGGCTCTGTTATTGAAGGAAGCAATAGAGGTCGTCGAGAATAGACTTCTGTTGCTTTCCACATGGCAGAAGGTTATTATCCTCGCAAAAAGTGGATGAAAATTGCGGAAGATCAGTGGATGTGAATGTAGTCTTGGCAGGCCTGCAGCTATCCGAGCAAAGCTCCACTAACCGGTACTACAAGTATGTGTTGGTCAAATCTTCCAGTGAAGTCTTCTAAGAGAGTCTCTCCTTGCAGAGGTATAGACTCTTCTATTGAAGAAAAGCTATAGAGGTCATCAAAATGTTCTCCAGGTTCTTCCAAAATCACCTGTTTTTCATCCTGAAGTTGGAGGAATAGTACATAGATAGGCTGAGACAGCTGTCTTGTTTAGAATAGAGCCATAAGAAGGAATAGGTGCATCTTTCCCTCTCGGTGTTCTATTTCTTGGTGTCAGGACGTTAATGTCATTGTGGGTGCCATAGAAGCCTTATATACTGTTACAGCGGTATTTCTCACAGCTAGTGTTGTAAGTCTCCATTTAGTGAGCTCCACAAGGGACATCAATATGTCTTCAGGTAGACGAAGATACTTAACTGCGTAGCTACCTTGAGATTACTGTCTGGGAATTACAGCTGTTAAAATAGTGGCTTGTCATTCCCTACCTTGCGCGTCGAGGGTTGTAAGTCTCCGTTTAGTGAGCTTACAAGTTGCTAGTTACACCGAGATATCTGTCTTCATGGAGAGGAAGATTCCTAGCTACGTTAGCCAGGCTCTGACCGCTGTCTTTTATGAATAAAACCGATAAGGTACAGTGCTTTTTGGTTTGTTTTCATAGGTGTCATAGACTCAAGTCTTATTGTTTACACCATAGTAGCCTCGCTAGAATCATAAGCAAGATTGTTTCAGTATTATGCAGTGACATAACTGAATTTATTATCTCTTGGGACTACTGTCTCTTTGGGAATTTAGGGCTGTTATATAGTGGCTCTTCTTGTGTGACAATAGTTGTGAGTCTCCGTTCAGTGAGCCTTCAAGGTCGCAACTTACTCCAATATATCTGTCTTCACGGAGATGAAGACTTATAAGCTACGGCTAGCATTGTAAGTCTCCTTAGTGAGCTTCTAAGGCCGCAGTTATCAGCTCTTTAGTGTCTTCACCTATAGGAAGACCTTTAGCTGCTTCAGCTAGGCTCCATGATACCGCATGTTAGAGGAGGTCATTCTCTTCCTACCGGTATGGTTTGGTGTTAGTTATATGAGGCGATAAGCTCTATTAATAACGCCACATTTTCCTAGTGTGATTATGTCAATACGGTGTATTTGTTCATCATGTCCCTCTCCGTCCTTAGGAGCATTATGGAGTTGGTTAGACGTGAGGGAGCCCTGCGGTTCCTATTCTATCTTGATGACTAACACAAGAGTGATTCAAGTAATGCGGGTGAGGTGGGGGGGGGGGGGGGGGTTTCGATATGAAGTTTTCATCGAACCCCCTGCCCCCTCCGCCAATGTGTTAAGATGCTATTACAGGGCAGAACATAGTTTTCTTTGTGTAAGCCTCGTATGCATTAGCATATACATGGCTTCTCGATTGGCAGCTGGGTCGCATTCTAACATCGACCTCATGGGCACATTCACTTTTTTTAGTTGGTTTGTTTCCTGTGGTAGTTTGTTTATAAGTTATTTACCAGCATATGATTCTTTATCAATAAATTGCTAGCCTTCGTGTACCTGTATGGTTGACATGTCGGTTATCTGGGCGACGTTCTCCAATGTGGTAATTAGTCCACTCCGAAAAGTTTCGCTCAGAGCGGTCTGGCCTTTCTTACGACACATGAGTTTATTACTCAGTTAACTGCATATTGAAACGTCGTATAATTCATTCAGTTTTCTGGTTACACTTGTATCACTCAGTCATACGATGGTTACAGGCTGTATTCAGATGACTTCATGCGGAATTCTTTGCTCCCGTGCTTAATATGTGTATTATTATGCAGATGCATTGTTGACAGACTATATAAATTCTTGCTTTGCTTATAGAGCTCAATAGGCCGTCTATGCATATGTCCTCATTTTTTGGCATCATTATTCAGAATAATATATTTTCCGAACACTCATTGGTTGTTACAGACCTTGGAAACAATGTACTATTTTGGGGACGGTCCATGACAGGTCTGTTAATCATAGCTCGTTCCATGTTCTGTGTCCAGGTTTCTATGAAGATACAGTACACATTCTCGTATATTCAAACGGTTCATTCACTACTGCACATATGGCCATTAAATGAGCCATTAAATTGTGCCATTAAAAATACCATTAAATATTCCCATTAATTTGGTCGCTTTAATGGGCATTAAATTAAACTTGAAGACCATTAAAAAATGTGGATATAATGCCCATTACAAAATGTTAATGGGCATCAAAAGTTAATGGATATGAACTACATTTTCATGGGCATTATTACCAGTTTCTTAGTGAATGTAATGGCCATTAAAGCGACCAAATTAATGGGAAATTTGTTTTGTCAAAATCTAATGGCCATTAACTGTTATTGTAAGCAACAATTTGATGGGCATTAATTACAAGCCAGTAGCCAGATTTTGATGGCCATTAAAAGGAACCAAAATTAATGGTTACATTTTGTGCATGCCAAAAAGTAATGGGCATTAAAACTTATACCATTTAACCATTTTAATGGCCATTACAAAATCCAGTCAGTCGTTTCTTTTATGCCCATTAAAGGGGTAGAGGCACTGTTCATCCCTAGGTTTTTAATGCCCATCAAACCTATATATACTATACTCTCCCACAAATTGTAACAAGGCAAAGACATGTACATTATATATATATGTGGCCAAAAAAGATAAATGATCTGTTTCTCAGACAATTTTTTGTTTAGATTCAATGAGGGAGGGAGGACTTTATTTTTATTTTTTTTATTTCTTACAACAAGGGATCTGATTATATAATTCCAGCCTGAGTCCCCCAACTCCACCCCCCCCTTCCCAGAGCCAGATTTGACATGCAAGAGCACTATTTTGTGTTCTTAATTCAGTTTATTATATAATAAACTAGCAGGATACCCGACTTCATTCGGGGTCAATGAAGGAGAGAAAAGTGAAAAAAAAAAAATGAGGGTCGCATACCCAACTCACTCGGCCCCGACCTTCGGGCAGGGCCTTCAACCTCATGACCCCCGCGGTCCTCTAAGTTAGGTCAGAATATAGCATCATGCCAAATTTCAGCCTTCTATGTGCCCCCGTGCGTCCGTGCAGACACACACACACACACAGAATCTCTTCTTTATATATAAAATTTTATTTAAAAATAAAACTTTCCTCTAAAAACAAACTGTAGGTACTTCAAAGGCTATGTATTCTTTTGATGCTCTTCATTATCTTTGAAGTAAAATTATTCAATCTGCGGGGATTTGCCACATTACAATTTATGGGAGAGTGCCTATAGGCACTCTCCCATAAATTGTAATGAGGCAAATCCCCATATACAGAGGCCAACATATTGCAGACACAAATAAATAAATATCCATCAGTCAAAAAACCTAAATAAATTTGAGTCTCCAGCTGGGTTTGTACTAATATTGGAAGACAGTGAAAGGCAATAAAAATGTCTAATGAGCTCGAGGGGGTTCAAATTCAATGAGGGGTTGTCTGAGAAACAAAACTCTATTTTTTTAGCCTATATATCTTGCCTGTATCAAGCAGGAAGCAGCTTGCAAAGAATATTTTTTGTGTCAGGCACCAACAATTTTCTGCTAATCATCCCAAACTTGGTACCTGTCGAGGGGTTGGGGTTTACATACAGATTTTCACTTTCTGTTCATAAATTTCACGGGGTTATTAATTCTTTAGCATTTTATTAGTTCAAAGCATCGTGGAGATGTGTGTTAACTGTATAATTGACTTATTATTTATTGGAAAGCTCTCTTACAGAGAGCTTTCCAATAAATGGTCATATATAAAGAATTTAGTTATGTTGAAGCATACAGAAATTGAACAGGCTTATATCCAGTTCTAATATAAGAAATTGCACTGGTCATTATATGACAGGCACAGCTGAATCAGTGTCTGTCAATCATTCAAGTTGAGTCAGTCAGTGACCATGACAGACTGCCTTATTTGCAGGCTTGCAGGAATACCACAACGAATGGTCATGGGCCATTTTGAGCTCAGTTGATATGATTCTGTGCCAAAGACCTGTGATCGGCCCCCCACCGGGTAGGCTTCAGAAAATTTAGAATTTTCAGGCCTAGTACTGTTCCTTGTGGTGCCCTAACTGTTCTCCACCATGTCAACTGAGCTAACATCAATTTGGGATTGTTGTTAGCCAAGTTTGTGTGGTGGCAAAACATTTAGGGCCAGCTACTAACTATAGGCAGCCACAATTCGATGTTTTAGCCCCGGCTGATCCCTGTCGGGGCCCGGGGGCGACTTCAAAAAACTTCTGAGTTTTCAATTTAGTTTTAAGACCTTATTATTTATTTATTTATTGGTGTTTAAGGTCACATAATTATGTGGCTAATCGTGACCGCAACATGGAGATAAAGTCAAGTTTAGTCTATCATTTATAACCATGTTGTCCGTTTTAGAGGACAAACTCAAATGTTTATTTAATAAACGAAACAAATTGTGTGAATATTTATTAATTTCACATTGCACAAATATTGCACAGAATGTAATTTATTTTCACTTTATATATATTTACTAATCTTTGCGGAGCCAAAAATCATGGTGCACAAACATAACCCTTTGTCTAACATGGTAGAAACAAAATTCCAAAAATTTAACCAATATAAGGCTAACCCAGCCTGAAATATCTGAATGTTCTCAATAAAATCATGCAAATTTAAATATGGATATTATTGGAATTGACTCAACAAGCTGGTTTCAATGATAATTCATATCCATATTTATATCTTCTTTAATTTATCAAAAAACAGTAACACCAATTTGCAAATTAAATTTCTTCTTTTTTTTTTTAAAAAAAGGTACCGTACTGACCCGTGTCAAAGCCCATATTCATGATTAAGCCCACCCCCCGCTTTTTCAGAATTGGGACCCAGAGTGCCCTACTCGAGTCAAAGCCCATCCCCCAAGTTTCAAATTGGACGAAAGTTGTTTGAGACAAGACGTCAAATTTACAGGTATCAAGATTCAAATGGAATTTGAAAAACAGTTGACTTGTTGCAACACTGTACTTACCAAATAGAACTGTAATACTGTATTATGTATATATTTTTTTGGAGTTGAGGTTTTTGTGTTGTTAAATTCATCTTTTATGTTATACATTATGTCTGTGTTCAGTGTAATAAGTCTTTATTAAAAAATTATATATCCCAAGCAAAATTGTCTTGTTTATTTTTTTGTCGACCTCATTTTTTGGAAGCTGTCACTTGTTTCAAATGAGTGTGCAGGTTGCTGTCAATAGTTGTCTGAAACACGCCCACAACATATAGTTTTCACAGTGGTTGAATATCATCAGAAAGATACTGATTGAACACTGCCACTTTCGAGCGGTGCACAACTCACTGTGAAAACGGGTGTTTAGAAATTAATGAGAAAGTGGTAATTAAAAATAAAAAATAATTACAACTCTGGTATTTGAGAATTATATAACAGTATAACCAGGGATATGATTTATGACTTATTGGTTCAATAAAACATGCCCATTTATCATTTCATCATGCTCTGCAACATGTGAAGTTATGACTTTCAGTGTAAAATAATTTTTTTGAATTTTGACAAGGGAGGCAACTATTTTGTTATTCATATTCCGCTGTGTAAATTTTTATCTGGTCTTCATATTATGATTTTTTTTATTGATTTTGTGTGAAGCTATATTTTGTTTTATTCGTAATAAATGTACATATTTAAAAAGAACAGCTATTTTTAAACAGTCTATGTTTGTCTGTTTTCAAGGGGGTGGTTTGCAGTGTTGATTGATATACTTACGTCCATTTCTGGCTTCGAGAGCAACCTGTACAAAAAATGAAAACAATACCGCATGGTTTTCTGTTTGTTTTATTCATTAAATTGAGGATTAAAACCCCAAATCTGAAAATGAAACGTGTGTACAAGATAATTATGAGAATTTTTAAAGCAAATTCTATAAAATTGGTGGGTGGTTTCCAAAGAAACGTAACATACCCAGTGGATACTTGTCTTATATCCCCAATTTCTGACGTATCCCAACGCGACTTGCAAGCACTATTACTCGTCCCGAAGCCACCCCCCCCCCACACACACACTTTGCAATTTATCCACTGCAAGCACCCCCTAGGCTTCGACATGGGTCAGTACGGTATGTTAGGTATATGGTGTCAATAACTGAGGCACCTCATGATCAAAAGATAGGAAAAAACATTTTGAAGATCAAAGGCAGCAATTAATGTTAATTTATTTACACTGGTTGTGTAATAATAGAACCAGGTCCATCATTTCTTGCAAAGCTGTTTTAGAGAACATTGTTTCATTAAACATGGTACCAGGACCTGGATTTATTAACTGGAGTGTACTAAATTATATTTGAGCATCAAAATTTGTTCATGTGCCTTTGCCTTGTAAGAATTCATGGGAGAGTACCCAACTGCTCATAGGCACTCTCCAATATGAATTGTTACAAAGAAAATCTATACAGACTAAGTAATTTCACTTAAAAAAAAGGTAATATGGAGGAAAGAAGAAGCATTTAAAATGTGGGTCATGCACTTAGGCTCAAATATGAACTTCCTGCACTCCACCCATTAACACAGGAAGAACAGAATAGAACGATTTTGTCTTGATCCCTTTACATTTTTTCAGATGGAACACAATACCAGGGACATAAACAAAACAAGAGGCTCCAAGGGGCCTGAGGCACTCACCTGACACAGGACAATGGGTTTTTAAATATTTATTTATTGATTGGTGTTTAAGGTCACATATTTATGCACAATGGCTAATCATGACCGCAACATGGATATAAAGTCAAGTTTAGTCAATCGTTTATACCCATGTTGCCAATTTTAGAGGACTTCCACCCTAAGCATTGGTGACTGGGTTCTATTTTACCAGTAATACAGAACTTGTTGACCATAGTAAACAAGCACTGCCTCACTTCCCGGGGTTCCCACAGGTTTCTTTTTTTCTCACAAATAGATTTGGCCTACTTAAAACTAATTAATGAACATGGTTTCATCAAAATTGTCACATTGAACTGACATGGAAAAAAGATCAGACTCTCAGAGATATAATACAAAGTGAAGAGATTAATATAATTGACCTATTTTTAGTGTGGCAGTGGGAAATTATTTTTCTTTGGTGGTCATTGGTAAACATTAGAATACATGATCTAGATAAGAGATCATTTATTTAATCATTTTAAGGTCAAATGTATCAGTTTAGTATTAGTACATACCAAATGATTACAATTGACCCTTTACTTTTAATGGTGGTGGATTCTCCCAAAGAGAAATGCTCTGCAAATTTCTGAGGTAGAATATCCTAGATTGTGCTTGCAAAATGTTCCCATTATATAAACAGTTCTGATCTCTTGTTGTATGCCAGTTGTATTTAGGTTTTGAAATCAAATCAAATCATGGCTGCCATAAAGCAGCCATGATATATCAACCAATACTTCATAGAGTTTTAGTTCAAATCGGCAGACTTACCAGAGTAAATAAGCATTATTGCTTCCCTTCCCTTGACCCGTTTAATTGCATCTAAATTACTAGTAGCAGTACCCGCCCTTCATCGTCCATACCAATTTTCATTAAGATTGGTCCAATGACAATAGACAAATTACCTAGCAGTGTTTTCTAGTCAAGTCTTGGCAGCGACTTGACTAGAAATCACTGCTACATGTAAGCCACTGGATGTGAGCTTGCTGTGGTCAGGTGTCAATTTAGAGCAACTGTCTTGGCCCTTAAGGGTTAAGAGTGTAAACTGCACCGTAGCTGCAAGTTTTGTTTCTTTGCCGGACATATTTTTCTAAGGCAATTTTAAAGGAAATTTTGCTGTAGAAAACAGCTTCTTCTACATCAGTGATTGGCGTAGACAAATTTTGAGGGGTGTAACGAATATAAAAATTCCTAAGAGGCAAGTTTGTAGTACATGTGCATTTAAATTTAGCATTTGATTCCATTTCTGGGTATACATTGCACTTTCCAAGCAATAATATATAAGGTAGGGTATTATTGTAACAAAATCAAAGGAATATTGTGATTGCTGAACATTTATTTACAACCAAATATGCTAGTACTTGTAGGTTGTGAATAGATGATGTACATGGGGAAATGTATTTATTTCAGTACTGGTACATTTTATGAAAGAGAATTCCAATAAATTGTCAAATCGATATGATAAACCTTTAAACATTGGTTATTCATATGGTCATTGAAAGATTTACAATATTTTAATGCCCATGAATTTTTCTACCTCACTGGAGCTACAATTTAATGGCCATTAAAAACCGTTCTGGGTGATTTCTTTTATTTAAAATGGTTTAATGGCCATTAATTCTTTTGAAATCTATGATTGTCAACATGGGTTTGCTTAATGCCCATTAAAAATGCTTTATGACAGTATGATGGACATTAATTTATCTAATTTTATTTAATGGCCATGAGTTTAAAACCCAGTCATGGCCATTAAACAAAGTCATTACAGATTTTAATGGGTGTTAATGGGCATGAAAATTATGAAGACCATATTTAATGGCAAATTTAATGGCCAAACATGAAAATGACCATTAAATTGAGCAATTTTAATGGTTTCATTACCCTGCCATTACTTTTTTCATTACAAGAATTAATGGGTAAAAATAATGTTTTTTGGTGTTTTAATGGGTTTTTAATGGCTTTTTAACCCTTTACCCAACGTAACGGCCAAAACCGGCCAGCGCTATTCACAAAAATCGCCAACTAATTTTCATTATTTTTTTTATTTTTTGTCTCAGAAATATAGGTTATGACCCTCTTTGGAACAATCTCGTCGAGCTCGTTCCAAAGAGGGGTCACAACCTATGTTTTTGAGACAAAAAATTAAAAAAATTAGTTATTCAAATATTTTGTTTGCAAGTGTCGTCTGCTTTTCATGTTAGGTAAAGGGTTAATGGCTTTTTAATGGGTTGCTTGTCCAGTAGTGATTGGAGTGTTATTATTGGAATCAGTGTACATTCTTGCTAAGAATATGGAATTACTTGGCTTTGGCTCCCTATTTATATGTCATCTCTATGATTGTATAGAGAGAGATACATATAATTCCTTTTAAATTTAATTTCCTTTCACCTTGGAATGCAGGCTTAGGAGCTATATTTGGTCTGCTAATTCTTAAATCTTAGGCCCTTCACCTTTTTATGATTCAGCTAAGGCTGGGTCATTGGTTGTAGTATAAAAATATGAAAAATTTTAAGTAATTTGCATATTTTTTATACTTAACAATGGCCCAGATGGGGATGGCCCTCCCATGATTGGGCACTCATACCTCCCCACTGAGTTATTATTAGTATGCTTATCTACAAAGAATGATGTTGGCGCCAACTTCGGTCTCTTCCAGAGAGTAAAAGTCTGGAGGGCCAGATAGGACTTTCAATTTTCGGTTTTTCGGTTTTGTATGCAAATTTTGGGGATTGTGGGGGTTCAAAATTTGTGTTTGGCCCTTGATAATATCGAGTGTGCACCAGCTAAGTCTGGGCCATTGGTAAGTATAAATGAAAATGTCAGTTACACTATAGCTTAACTTGTCTGTGTGCTGTGTTTGATGAAAAGGATAATGTTCAATGTTTAGGCCTCACAAAGTAGATCTTTGTTTCTCAAGCCATTTTTTGTAAAATTGCATGCAGGCGGACGTTTTTTTCCTTTATTTTTTATTTTTGTTATTATTTCTTTACCATTAAAAAGTTCATTTTCTTGGTTTGTTTTATGTTTTAGGCCTCATAATCTACAGAATAGCATGGGTAGTGGTGTATTACATCCCTTGAGTGCAAGAAGGCTTTGCAATGCTAAAGCATTGCAAGGCCTTCTTGCACTCAACGGACAATTTTATTATTAACTTGGGTAAAATATCAGACATAAACCATTTGATTTTGATTTTTTAAAGTTTGGATTGGTTATAAAAAGCGAGCATGCGGCAGCCAAAAGGACCATGCGGGAGGGCCTGAGAAACAGATTTTTATTTTTCTTTAGGCCTTATGAAAGGATTATGAAATAAGACATGAATTGTGATAATTGGGAATACGTTAATTTTTGTTGCCTGTAAGCTATGTTTTAAATAAAAATAATACGAGGTGTAGACTGTACTAAAGAATTGAGGTTAATGTGGCCCTCACAGTTAATGTATATGGCCCTCACAGTTAATGTATGTCAACGAAAGTTACCTGTCCAAGTGACAGTGAAATTATTCAAAAATGAAATCACTCAGTGAATATGACCTGTAGACTGTGCTAAACATTTTCGGGTTTTGGACTCGGGGAGTCATGACAGTTGACAGATCACAACCAAATAGGGAAGTTTTCATCTAGACATCATACAGAGTCATCATACCAAGTTACAATGAAATCCCTCCGTATAAGATATCACCTGTAGACTGTGCTAAAAGTTTCTGGGTTTCAGGCTTGGGCACCCGTAACTGTTGACATATCACGACCAAATGGGAAAGTTCTCATCTAGACATCATATAGAGTCATCCTACTAAGTTACAATGAAATCCCTCAGTATTAAAAATATGACCTGTAAACTGTGCTAAAAGTTTCTGGGTTTCGCGCTTGTGCACCCATTACGGTTGACAGATCATGACCAACAGGGTATGTTCTCATCTGGATATTATACCGAGGCATCCTACCAAGTTACGATGAAATCCTTTCATAAATACAACCTGTAGACTGTGCTAAAGGTTTTTGGGCTTCGGGTTTGGGCACACATAACGCTTGACAGATCGCGACCAAATGGAAATGTTCTCATATGGACATCATACAGAGTCATCCTACCACGTTACAATGAAATCCCTCAGTATTAAATATGACCAATAGACTGTGCTAACCGTTTTGGGATTTTGGGCCTGGGCAGCCATAACAGTTGATAGATCATGACCAAAAGGGGACGTTCTCATCTAGATATTATACAGAGGCATCCTAACATGTTACAATGAAATCCCTTCATAAATATGACCTGTAGACTATGATGGCGGTTTTTGGATTTTGGGCTCAGGCAGTCATGATGGTTGACCCATCGTGACCAAAAGGGGACGTACTCATCTAGACAGTATACTGAGTCATACTGACAAGTTACAATGAAATCCATTAATAAATACCACCCATAGTCTGGGCTAAAGGTTTTTTGGGTTTTGGGCTCGGGCAGCTGTTATGACTGAATCGCGACCAAAAGGAGACGTTCTCATAAAGACATTATGTAGAGTTATCTTACCAAGCTACAATGAAATCCCTTAATAAATATGACCTGTAGACTGTCCTAAAGGTTTTCGGGCTTCGGGTCACTGTAGCTGTTACAGTTGACCAGTCGTGACCAAAAGGGGAGGTTCTCATCTAGACACCAAGTTACAATGAAATCACTCAACGAATACGTCCTGTAGACTGTGCTAAATGTTTTGGGCTCGGGCAGTCGTCACAGTTGACAGATCACAACCAAATGGGGAAGTTCTCATTTAGACATCATACAGAGCCATCATACCAAGTTACAATGAAATCCCTCCATATTAGATATGACCTGTAGACTGTGCTAAAAGTTTCTGGGTTCCGGGCTTGGGCATACGTAACGGTTGACATGTCGTGACCAAATGGGAAAGTTCTCCTCCAGACATCATACGGAGTCATCCTACCAAGTTACAATGAAATCCTCAGTATTAAATATGATATGTAGACTGTGTGTTTCTGGGTTTCGGGCTTGGGCACCCATTATGGTTGACAGATCATGACCAAAAGGGGACGTTCTCATCTGGATATTATATGAAGTCGACCTACCAAGTTACAATGAAATCCCTCCATAAATATGACCTATAGACCATGCTAAAGCTTTTCGGGTTTTGGGCTCGGGCAGTTGTCACGGTTGAAAGTTACCAAGTTACAGGGAAATTATTCAAAAACGAGTCATCCTGTCAAGTTACATTGAAATCCCTCCATAAATATGACCTGTAGACTGTGCTAAAGCTTTTCGGGTTTAGGGCTCGGACAGTCGTCACGGTTGATAGATCGAGACCAAATGAGGAAGTTCTAATCTAGACATCATACTGAGTCAACCTACCAAGTTACAATGAAATCCTCCATATTAAATATGACCTGCAGACTGTGCTAAAAGTTTTTGGGTTTTGGGCTTGGGCAGCCATCATGGTTGACATATCATGACCAAAAGGGGACGTTCTCATCTAGACATTATGCAGAGGCTTCCTACCAAATTACAATGAAATCCCTTCATAAATATGACCTGTAGACTGTGCTGTTTCGGGTTTCGGGCTCAGGCAGCCATACCGGTTGACCGATCGTGACCAAAAGGGGACATTCTCATCTAGACATGACCCCAAACCTGTATATGAAATTTTGTGACGATCAGACAAGAACTGCGGGGTGTAGCCTGTGCTAAAGGAAATTGTGAACACACTCACTGTCTTACACACTTCTGCACGCGTGATGGCATTAGCTTATCTTGACTTTGTCAAGTTAAGTTAAAAATATACAAATAACTTAAAATTTTTGATATTAGTAACACAGCAGAAGAAATAAGGAACATGATGATGGGAGAGTATAAATATTAATTGTGCTATTGAACATGGTGCTAGATGTATGATCATTCATTTGCAACTATATTACCACCACCAGCATGAGAGAAGGTATAAGATAACTTTACCATTGACAGTGGGAGCGTGAAGATATTTTTTCTGCTAGACAGTGACCTGTGATAGTTCATTTATAGGTATCCAAAAGTCTCATATCGACCATAAGCAGTGCCATGATGTTGGTTACCCAATCAAGTTTAAAGGAAGCCGAAGAAGAGGATGTAGGAATTGCAAACTCAAGGTGGGTGCAGCTGTCAAGCACACTTCAGCTAAGAAATATTTAACTGTATTTCTGCTTTTCTGTTTCTTACAGAGGGCACAGTTTGTGAACACTGTTGGTCTCCATTGCTTTGTTTTCCGAGTTCAAGGAGATCCCTACAAAACTCCTTGTGATCTACTGATGCAGAGATATTTCCAGAATGACTAGCGAGATAAAGACACGGAAACAAATCTCTTTAATCAAGTTTGTAATGTATCTGGTATCTTATCACGCCTACTTTTACCATATATCAAGGCCTGTATATACCAGTGTGAGGAAGTTTCATACAGTCATCACCAATTATTGTTGAAAGCATCTTTCTGAGTTCTTTCCAACAATGAAGCAGGTGATGCTAAAACATGCAGCACATCATAATAAAATATGCACCAATATTTGTGGGTAGCATCATAAGGAAAAGGTTAATCATGTTTTCATTAAAGCTCTCATATCAGTTTTATGGGGGTGAGGGGAATTAGTGTCCACGCGATCACATTCGCAAGCCACCTGTCAAATTATCTAAGAAATTTGATGCTGTTAAGTTCTGAAACCAGTCTAGCCCATAAATTAATAATCCATCACCTACTTTTATTAGATTCACTCATTTTGTATATAACAATTGTTCTGAAAAGCGAACCAATAGTTCGTTTTTCCAACCAACAAGTAATCTGCACGAATGGATTTTAAAATATGATAAACAATTGTTTTCCTTGAATAAGCGGAACAAATGTTACGTAATGAAAACATGATTTGATCAAATCTTTGATGACATTACCATTTTGAATGAAAACTAGACACACTGTAGTTTTAGTTCCACTAGCTACGTTAATGCATTGATATTTTTAATGTGAATTGAGTACCTCTTGAATGGATTATTTGTAACTGGAAAACAAAAGAATATCTTCATATCTTTGTAAATAAAATTACATCGCATTACAGGAATGACAGTTTGCATGCAAACTCGACGAAATGCAAGTAAACAAATAGCCCACAACAGCTTCAAATTCTGTACAGAATTAGACTGCTGTCCTGAGGACATGGCTCTGTGCATTATCCAGGGGTGGGGGCTAGGGGGTCTTGCATATTTTTTTATGAATTAAAACCAACTTCCTCTGAAATTTACAACATACAACCACACAAACACCCTTATATGTTATTTTTAACCATTTATATACCAACTAGGGGGTATGAGTGTGACTTCTGCAGATTTGTTGCCAAAACCAATGAGTATAAGAATTAACACTTCTTATATCAGAAGAGAGTTCATCATGAAATTTGTAATACAACTAGATACAGCATTGAAATAACCAGAAATGGTTTCCGCAACGATAAATTGCTCATACTATAAAACAGAATGTTGTTGCATATGTGAGGCCATGTTTGCATCTTCGCACTATTTCATACCTGATACATACCGAGTATAACTCTTTCAACTAAAAGAGTCATTTAAAAGGAGTCAATTTGTTGGAAACCTGGGCTTTGCCGCTGTTTATTTATTTATTTATTGGTGTTTAAGGTCACATACTTATACACAATGGCTAATCATGACCATGACAGTTTTATGGGTGGAGGAAGCCGGAGTACCCAGAGAGAACCACTGAGAATCAACGAGCAACTGTTAGCTCCTCAACATTCTAACTCTGGTCAAGCTCTGCTCAAGCAGGGTTGCAGCAGTGGAAGACATGTGCACCATCGACGTGCAGTATGCCTTAGTACATGGTGTCATCGTGCCTTCATGTAGGGATAAAGTGCCTTGCCCAAGGACACAATGCAGGTCGTCCCAGATGGGGATCGAACTCAGGACCTCTAGCATAGAAGTCCAACAGTCTACCGCTGAGTCACCATGCACCCCAGGCTTTGTCGCTGCTGGAAGAAATAGATTCACCCCACGTATTCTGCCAGTAGCCTGAATCCATGCTTGAATGTATGTCTCACCATGGCGAAACCGCCCGTTTCACTTTTGATGGGTTGGTTCTTATCCTGAAGGGGTCTGTGACTTTTCGTCAAGAAGCATGAATCAACATAGGTTCACCAAAAACAACCAAATGAATACATATATATATAAAAATGAATATGGTAATTTGTGACTTACATTAAATCCAATGAATCAGAAAACAAAACATCAATCACCCCCATCCACACAGTTTTTGAGTTACTTGCGGGCCTGCATTGTCTGTTGGCTCTAGTTTTTCCTCCTTCTCATTGGTGTTGGTTCTTTGGTCGTCTCTTCACTTCACTTTTTCACTGCCATCGCACGGCCCCTAACATATTGTCACTTCACCGTATGCTTTTTGCTCAAACAAGTGATGGAATGTCACTGTACCATTGTCGTCGCACGGCCACTAATGTATTGTCACTGTGCTATATCACTTTCCCTCTAACAGGCGACAGAATGTCTCTCTGCCGTCACATGGCCACTGACTAATTGTCTTTTTACTGGATGCTTTTCACTCAAGCAGTCACCACCAATAGGGTTAAATGTTCCCCTCTATTTCTTTCAGAATAATATTCATACAGGCAAAGCCTACTCAGCCTACGTATGGCTTGCCTTCAACAACAGGATCTTCCTAAATACTTATAGCTCCCTGGGCTCGTACTTTGTGATTCTGATCCTACTCTCATATATTGCCACTGACTTGGCCTGCGACTGCTCCTATTCTAATTATGAGCTCTGTGGCTCCCCTACATTACAACATTCCTATACTTTCTCACTGATGTGGCACCTCCTCTAACCTATTAGCATGGGACATCCCCATATCCCATCTGGACCCACAGCTTACACATCTTCAAACTGGAATTAATTTTTCGAAAACTCCCCCCGATTTTTATCTATTTTAATTTAATACTCACTTTAAAGTTTCTTTAAAAGACTCGCATTTTGGCAAAAAAACCCCGATTTTCATCTATCTTAATTTAATACTCACTTTAAAGTTTCTTTGAAAGACTCGCATTTTGGCATTCCCTGATATTTCGGTGACAGGCTAGATGAGTAATATGGCTTTGTGTCCAGAACATGTGCGATGTACTGTTTTCACTACCATTACCTATTAACTGGCCATAATTACACAGATAGTGACTACAGGAGAGCACTGGCTTTCACTTCGTTTAATCTCTTACCACATATCTCATTATAGCGTTAAACAGTAATGGACATAAAATTTCATACTTAATTCACAGCATTTGAATTATTGCTGGTCTGTTTAAGTGACAAATTGGATTTCGGGGTCTGTCATATTCCTATCTATACACTTTACATTTAGCCCATGTGAGAAAGATTATCGAAAATATATACCGGTACACTTTTAAACAACAAAATCAAAAATCTAAGCTATCACCTTGACACAATTATTGAATTACAGTTTTAATTGAATTTGTTTTATGTAAACTTGAAAATAACATTATCTATGAAAAACAATCAACCAAACATACATCTTCTTGACTAGATATAATGGTACACCATTCAGTGCACCATTAATCCCTAGTTGATTGGATCATCATTCACAAGTAGTCTCTGAAATATGCTTAGATAAAAAACCTCTACATCTCTACATATCGAAAGGTT
Organism: Pictodentalium vernedei; assembly: GCA_031216915.1. NCBI lineage: Eukaryota > Metazoa > Mollusca > Scaphopoda > Dentaliida > Dentaliidae > Pictodentalium > Pictodentalium vernedei. The sequence continues at coordinate 134,667,968 of CM062296.1, read as the reverse complement.
GTTTGATGAACTATCTGCTTACCTGGAAACCTTGAAGTATCTAGAGTACTCTGGCATAGGTGAGATTAATTGGAAAATATCCAGGCAATGAACTCAACAGAGTGCCAATGGCTGTTTGTTGCAATTTTTTCTGAACACTGTCCATTCTTGTGCTCATGATTAAAATGCCGGATCAAAACAGGGTGAACCTCATTTTGCATTTTGAAAACAATACGTATTCAGTCCACACCCTCTGCACCCATTTGTGTGATTATGTCTCCTTCAGTATATATTTAGGAACATATTTTCAAGTATAATGACAGAAAAATTCAAGTGTAAAAAACTTATAATAATCTAACTTATCACAGACATCATTAATAAGTATTGTAAATTTGTATTCAACATCTGTAACAAATACAAAACATGCATGTCGTGTATGCTGCCCATATGAACACAGAAATTGAGACCCCACTAATTACATTATGAGGTGGGGTCTCAAAACCCCACCACGTGACTTCAATTTGTCTATAATTAACTTGTGTTTTTTGCAAGTGCGGTAATCAGGTTTATTCTTCCACCCAAAATAGTTTCAGTTCATTGTTGTTTAGTGATTGTTAGGTATTGCACTTAACTCTTAACCCGCTGAGTATTTTCAGGATATTTTTCATCAAATCTAGTCATGGCTGCTGTGCAGCAGCCATGACTAGATTTGATGAAAAATTAATCCAAATGTGAAATAAGAAATCCTTGGTGATAAAATCTATTCAATTTACAGGGTGAAAATTTTATTATATGTGCCCAAATTATACTTATTTTGGTGACAAGAGAAACCCTGTGCTGGGCAGGAATACCCGCCAGCAGCATGCAAAGAGTTAAGTATAAATTGAATACGTATGCTCCATACGTGTTTTTGATAATAAAAAAGCATTAATGTGGCAGAAAAAACGATCAAAATATGGAGTTTGAATCGTATATTTAATCTCGCATGAATATGTCAAACGGTGTGATGGGATGTTCGGCTGACGTCAGTTTATCTTTTGATCTCTCAGTCACCGGCTCTTAATTTGATCAAATTTTTTCACAGTCAGTGAAAAATTACTTTTACTTTTACTTGAAATATTAAAAAGATAGTTCAGTATTTGAAAAAGTTATTAAAAGCTATTGCGATTCCGAATGTTGTTCATTAAAATCGATTCAGAACTCGAGGAATTACAAAAAAATAAATATTATACCGTACTGAAATCATGGATGTGAGTTGAAAAAATTATAACTTGACCAACACAATATCTGGACATTTCCCCAATGGTCTTTTACCTAACTGTAGCTATTGGCGGAGAAGAATCATGTTACCGGTACTGAATTTTAAACAAATTGTGGGTTGGGAGAAGGGAATCCGATTTACAATTTTATTTATTTATATAATAATAATAATAATAAATTTTCTATAGCGTAAAACCACCAGAGGTGCTCTAAAACGCTTTACAAACAGATTATGCAAAACTCGACTGGAACAGATACGTTTTCAATTGTTTCTTAAATACATTTAAATTTGTTTGTAGTTGTATTTCAGGAGGAAGCATATTCCATAGGCGTGGGCCAGCAATTGAGAAAGCTCTCTCCCTTGCCAGGCCAGACCTAGTGAATGGTACGTTCAGTAAAAGACTGTTTGAGGAACGTAGACATCGTTTCGGAATGTGGCGGGAGACCAGCTCGCTCAAGTATGCAGGAGCGAGGCCATGGACACATTTGAATACCAACATGAGAATTTTAAAATGTGCTCTGCTCTGTATTGGAAGCCAATGGAGCTCCTTTAAGACAGGAGTGATGTGGTCAGACCGTTTGGCGCCAGTTACAATTCTGGCAGCAATATTCTGAATTCCTTGCAACTGCTGTAACAAGTTAAGTGGCAGGCCAAGGAATAGAGAATTGCAATAATCCAACTGGGATGTTATGAAAGAGTGAACTAGCTGTTTCAATGCTTTCTCACTGAGAAAAGCACGCAGTTTACTCAAATTTCGAAGTTGCCAAAAACATGATTTAGAAATCTTTTTGATATTCGATTCCACTGTGATATTGGAGTCGAATATGACGCCGATGTTTCTCGCTCTGTCGCTTACCTTAGCGACAGAGTCACCAACGCTTATTGATCTAACGGGATGAGAAAATGAGGTTCGCTTTTTAGAAATAACTAAAACCTCTGTCTTAGAATCATTCATTTTCAGTTTATGACTGCACATCCATTGTCTGACAGAGTTGACGCATGTTTCCATTTCGGACACGCTAGCAACCGTGTCAGAGACATCGGCTGGATCGAATACCAAGTATAGCTGTGTGTCATCAGCATAGAGATGATATGGCACACCGAGATCTCTTAGCATTCGGCCCAGCGATGCAGTGTATAGTGTGAAAAGTACAGGGCCAAGCACTGAACCCTGGGGTACACCACATTTTAAATGTTTTCTGTCAGACCTAGTGTTATCAATGGAGATTTGTTGTGAACGATGTGACAAATAGCTGTGAAACCATTTAAGAACAGTCCCAGTGACACCATGTTGTTTCATAATGTCCAGCAAAAAGTTGTGATCGACCATGTCGAATGCGGCGGAGAGGTCCAAAAGTACGAGAAGAACGGCTTTACCATTTGCTAATGCACAGATTATGTCATTGTGTACGCGTAGAAGAGCAGTCTCTGTACTATGTCTTGGTTTGTAAGATTAAACTACCACTTGCACAAGGTGTGAAATAACATTTGAGTGGCGCAAATTTGTTGGTGTTTAAGGTCATATACTTATGCACAATGGCTAATCATGACCGTGACAGTTTTACGGGTGGAGGAAGCCGTAGACCCACCGAGCAACGACGAGCAGCTGCCAGCTCCCCAACATCATAACTCTGCACTACAGCATAGGCAGGGTTAGACTGGTTGAAGACTTGTGTACCATTGACGTGCAGTACGCCTTAGTACACGGTGTCATCGTGCCCCCATGTTGCCAATCGCGGTTAAGTGCCTTACCCAAGGACACAACGTGGGAGTCTGAATTGATCGCTCAGACTGTCACCCATATGATGATTAACCAGGCTCGACGTTGCTTAACTTCGATGATCTGACGAGAATCGGTTGCAGCAATGCCACCGCACCCCCGATTGACGATTTTAAAAGGTAAGTTCAGTGTGGAATGTTAAAATGTACATGCTGAGATTGGAATTAACACAAATAAACTACATTAACGAAAAAGGAATGCTTGTGGTGGCCCTGGGACGTTTCAGCCAAAGATGCTTCGGAATCCGTATATTGAAGCGCCTGCATGCACTAGGAAGGAAAACTGGCCAAGATGGTGTGTGTGGGGGACAGATGGGGCAAGCAATCAAAGGTTCAAGGCCTATTTGTGCGTGTGGGTTTATGGGAGTCTGGGGTCCAATTGCCTCGTTTCAGGGATGGGGACTATTTACTTCACCATTTAGGAGTGGTATGGATGACTGAATCTTACACTGCCAAGACACTGAAATTTTTGATGTGCGGGCTGCGCCCGAAAATCTCCGATAGAGGAACTAAAATCTGTCTGAAAGACTTATTTAATTTTTGGGGTTTCAAGACACGTGTAGGGGGACAAAACCAAAAAATTCTAATACAAAATTTCGGGGCATGTTTGAGCTAGGGTTATGATGTGTGGTGGTCTGGCTTGTTGATCGGCATGTCATTATTGAAAAATAAAAAAAATATTATTTTCTATTGATTTTATTTACATATGGTTATAATTATGATTGCTGAATTAATAAAAAGTAATTGAAAATGTTGATTTGTCTCTTATTTTTTCTCAGCTTGTCATGTGCAGAGGTGTTAAAACAGATGTTGGTTTGAAGGATAGCTCTGTGCTTTGTTGCGCCACTCAAATGTTATTTCACACCTTGTGCAAGTGGTAGTTTAATCTACTATATTTAATTAGTCAACTTCAGTCCCGACTACTTTAATGTAGTAGTAGTAGTAGAATATTTTATTTAAGTGGCACATTTCAATAATCATACATAATATACACAGAGTATTTACAAAATATTTATATGAAATCCAGCCTATGAAGGCTTATGAGACACATTTTCATCAGACGTAGGTCTTTTTTTTTTTTACAGTAGTTCATAACCCCCCCCCCCCCCCCACAAAACCCCCAAAAAACAAAAAAACCGAACCCGAAAAACTAAAACACATGCACGCACACCAACACACACACACACACACACACACCCTTGCAGACACCCCCCCCCCCCCCACACACACACACACGCACAGAGTAATATGCAGACGTACGCCCACATACACTTGTGTATACTTTCGTGTACTAATTTTCTTTCACTTTTTCTTACTTTCTCTCCCCCCCCCCCCCCCCCCCCACCCCATCACGTATATCTGTCTCGCTCTATCTCTTTCCCACTGAAGTGTACTCTCTCTTAGAATGGCACATTCGCAGATATTTTAATTCGGTATCTCCCTTGTATTCACCAACGTATTTTTACATACACACAGGCTTAGCTATTTCAATTGATAATACAAGTAACAACAATCTCGAGGAACGTTGAAAAATCTGCAAATGCAAAGAGTATAAAAGTATGCACAAACCCCTTCAGAATTGGATGAAGGATATTTGTTTCAGTATGCAAATATCTCCCGCTCGTGACTACGGTGGGTCGCAGTGTTTTGTAAACTGTCTTCCACTGATCAAACCCTGTGGTCTACTGGAACTCCACGGTGGAGAACACACCGCGGTGGCGTTTTTGTTTCAATCCATGTTGAACGTACTGTAATGTTAGTTGTAAGAAACCAAATGAAGTTAAAAGATTAAAAAAAGACAACTCATTTATGTAAATATCTACGTGCAAAAAGCAAACCTATTTATGTTAATATCCATGTGCAGTGTATTATGTTTCTATAGTTTATCGCTTGTTAAAAGTTGAAACACTTGAATGAAATAAAATATATCAAAGCCAATGTTCTTGTTATTGTTGCTCTGTTGTCAATGAAGATAAGTAATTAATTGTACACGCCCACTCATAAATAGTTCCTCTATAAATAGTCAGTACTAATCTAAATTTAGCATCAATAACTGGGGTATTAATTGACCAGTCTCATATGGGTACTGTACACGTAATGTGTGATTGAGTGTTGAATGCTGATGGTATGAAATAAAAATAGCACAAGATGAAGTTCAAAAAGTATTCTCATTGACACAACAGATAACTACAGTACAGTACATGTAGAGTGGATTATTATCATAGGAAAATATCATTGCTTTTACACCCATTTAACAAAGAGAAACACCAGAGACAATAGAAAATTTTGAACTCAAAGATCATCAGGCTGTGTATTGACTGTGCCTGGTGATCTATGAGATACTGCTGTTTACTGTGTGTTTGTCGCAAGCACCTTTCAAGTATCATAAAAGATTTGAGTGGAAACCTCTGCCCACTGTAATCTGATAGTAATTTACCCTCCATGTTCTATATTGATTGAAATAAATTACAGTAGAACCTGTCTTGAGAGACCGCCCTTTGGGCCACACAAAAGTGGTCTCTCAAGACAGGTGGTCTCTCATAACAGGTTTCAGGTTTTCTCAAGTCAGTGAATAACCAACCACAAAATTCAGAAATGGAGAAGAATAGATTTTTGTAATTACTTTGTAGTTGTTCCTTTTTTGAAGTTTTTGTAACAAATTGAAATGGACTGTTATAAAAATTATAAAAATAAATTAGTGTCGAAATCTTCATGACAGGTCTATTATGGCATAAAAATACAAGTTGGTACCAAGTCACAGTGGTCTCTCAAGACAGGTGGTCTCTCAAGACAGGTGGTCTTCCATAGCAGGTCCATTATAGAGTAAAACCAATCAGTGCCTGGTAGATGTGGTCTCTCAAAACAGGTGGTCTCTCAAGACAGTGGTCTCTCAGAACAGGTTTTACTGTAATACTGTTTTAAAAAATTCTTCTTTGTCTCCACCCGTCACTATTTGATGTAACTAAAATGTGAAAAATTGAAAAATATAGTCTCTGTTACTGAACAGATTGCTATCAGAGGTAACTAAAATGTGAAAAATTGAAAACAATGGTCTCTTTGATTTGACAGATCACTATCTGAAGTAACTAAAATATTAAAAATTGAAAAACATAGTGTCTTTGACTTGATGGGTAACTATCTGAAGTAATTAGAATATGAAACATTAAAAAAAATACTCCATTTGACCTGATGTTTTTTGTCGGAAGTGTTATTGGGAGGGGTGGGTCATCAAAACTGGGATCAATCAGGAAACCTGGGTCATTTCATTTTTCTCCCTCGGCTTTAAATCAATGTTGATATCAAATACGAGAGAACACACAGACATGCTAAATGTTTTTATCTAGTAGTTTCTGCAATTAGTTGTCATTACAATGCCATATTTTTATACTACAACCAATGGCCCAGACTAGCTGGTGCAATCTCTATTTAATTCAGGGCCAAACACAAATTTTTGCCCCCCAATCCCCCAAATTGCATACAAAACCGAAAAAAATAAGTCTTATCTGGTCCTCCATACTTTTAACTGCGCATGCGCAGTAACCATGAAGACACCAAAATTGGCGCCAACCATCATTCTTTGTTTGACCCCAAAGTCAGCAACAATGATCTGGCATTTGTGTTTTCAAATCTCCTTTTTTTGAGAATGCCAGACACAAATCAATGGTAAAATTGGTGGATCCAAGGCTGTAAATGGTTGATGGAAGTGAACAACAGTGGTTGAAAACGTTCAGGGATGAAACTTAAAAATAGTTATATAAATTATTTCTTGTTTCCCAATTTCGGGACATGTGCCTAATGTCATCATTCTTGCTAATGATTTTTCCACTGTTTGTTAAGGGTTCCTTCCCTATCCCTCCTTGAAGCCCTCCTGTTAAACTCCTAAGCTTTTTGGCTGTTTTTAGCTCACCTGACTTTCAGTCAGGAGAGCTATAGTGATCACTCACCGTCCGTCGTCTGTGAACATGGTGTTTGCGTCTTCTCCTCCCAAACCGCTGAACCAATTTAATTGATATTTGAGATAATAGTTTGTTATGGCATTGCAATTATGTCTCCCCTTCCCAGAAGGGAGACATATTGTTTTTGTGCATATTCTTCTTCTTCTTCTTCTTCTTCTTCTTCTTCTCATACAAACTTTGTCCAGGCCATAACTTTTTTGTCTTTTGACCTACACCTTAGATACTTGGCATGTGGATGTATCACCATGAGCCGGTGTAAAGTGTACCATAGTGACCTTCATGTGACCTTGACCTTTGACCTGAAGGTCAGATTTATGTGTTTTTTTAAGGGAAACATCAAACAAACTTTGTCCGGGCCATAACTTTTTTGTCTTTTGACCTACACCTTAGATACTTGGCATGTGGATGTATCACCATGAACTGGTGTGCAGTGTACCATAGTGACCTTCATGTGACCTTGACCTTTGACCTGAAGGTAGGATTTATGTTCATTTTTAAGGGAAACTGTCTGGACCAGAACTTTTTTGTATTTCGAGTCAGGCTTTAGATATTTGGCATGTGGATGTATCACCATGATCCGGTGTGTAGCGTACCATTGTGACCTTCATGTGACCTTGACCTTTGATCTGAAGGTCAGATTTGTGCTTTTTTCAAGGAAACTTTGTCCGGACCAAAATTTGTTTGTCTTTTGAGCCAGGCCTTAGATATTTGGCATGTGGATGTATCACCATGAGCTGGTGTGTCACATACCATTGTGACCTTCATGTGACCTTGACCTCAAGGTCAAATTTATGTACTTCAAATAGGGAGTAATTGTCCAGACCAGAATTTTTTTGTTTTTTGACCCAGGACTTGGTTGTTTGACATGTGAATGTGTCACCATGAGACCGCATGTCGTCTACCTCGATGACCTTCATGTGACCTTGACCTCTGACCTTAAGGTCAAATTTATGTACTTCAAATAGGGAATAATTATCCAGACCAGAACTTTTTTGTTTTTTGACCTAGGACTTAGATATTTGACATGTGTATGCTTTTACTGACAAATACCATTAAAAGTGTTAAAATAAATTATTAAAATGAAATATAATGCATTTTGGGTTGGGGGAGGGGGCACGGGTGGGACCATGGGAGGCATAACAAGGAAAATATTGATGTATTGGCCGCACGCAAAAATCTCACTGACAAGCATCCAAATCTCACTGAGAGGTCATCAAAATCTCACTGACAGTCACCTTCAGAGGTTAACAGGTGTGGTGATTAACCGTGTTTTTGTTGTGCTGGAAGTGGGGGCAAAAAAGCCTCCTGCGTCACTAAAGTGCTCACGGTGCATGGCTAATGATCAAAAGTGATACCAGTTTACGACATTGAGTCAACTCGACCAGCCGATCCCCTTTCCCGTCTTACTCTTATCGGGCTACGCAATTAAAGATTCTTACAAAAAGGATATAGTAAAAATAAAATTTAGTGTTTTTGAATGGATACCAAAAAGTATCTCACTCGTGACTGAAACTAATGATTATTCCACAGGGGTGGGGGTGGGGGGGGAGGGGGGGGTACTGGAGATATTTGCATACCGAAACAAATATTCTTCATCCAATTCTGTACATACTTTTATACTCTTTGCATTTGCAGATTTTTCAATGTTCCTCTACATTGTTGTTATTTGTATTATCAATTGAAATAGATAAGCCTGTGTGTATGTCAAAATACGTGGGTGAATGTAAGGGATATACCGAATTAAAATATCTGTGAATGTGCCATTCTAAGAGAGAGTACACTTCAATGGGAAAGAGATAGAGAGAGACAGATATACGTGATAGGGGAGGGGGGGGGGGGAGGAAAGAAAGTGAGAGTGAGAAAAAGTGAAAAAAAATTAGTACACATAAGTATGCTCAAGTGCATGTCTAAATATTACTCTGTGTGTGTGTGTGTGTGTGTGTGTGTGTGTGTGTGTGTGTGTGTGTGTGCATTTGTCTTACCAACTTGACGAGGTAACTAGACAAAAGAGTTTGCGTGTTTCGCCTTACCGAGGTACAAAAGACAAAAGAAACCCTTTACCTCGGTTGTTTTCCCAGAACTGTACTGGCAAAACGAGGTTGAAACCGTTAGTTTACACAAAGGACAGACAATGGGGTACCTCGGTATGTAGGGAAAACAAGACTCTGTGTGTGTGTGTGTGTGTGTGTGTGTGTGGGTTTGTCTTACCGATTGGATGAGGTAACTAGACAAAAGAGTTTGCGTGTTTCGCCTTACCGAGGTACAAAAGACAAAAGAAACCCTTTACCTCGGTTGTTTTCCCAGAACTGTACCGGCAAAACGATGTAGAAACCGTTAGTCCACACAAAGGACAAACAATGGCGTACCTCGGTATGTAGGGTAGACAAAGATGAGTGTGTGTGTGTGTTTGAGGTTAAAAAATCGCACTGGCACAGACATTTCCTACTGAAACGTTTTTTTCTTTTAATATGCCGCCGAAAAATTGTTTTCATTTACTGAACCCTGATGGGTTTCAAACATGACAAAAAATTACATAAAATTGATTTAAATTAAGTGATGAGCTTAGGAACTGGTTAAACTGACTGGCAAAAATTGATGTTATTCATTGATGGGCTCTAATTTAGTCCTTACAAGGATGTTACGCAAGCTTTTGTTTTTCTTATAGGCGATGACAGGTCGAAGATTCAAAGGTTCATTTAATTTAGCATTGGTAAAATTGAATTCATCTTTTAACATTTTTGCTATTTCGATATTCATTCTGTTGTACGTTAAAGTGAAAGGAATGATGGACCTCCTTTCGCATTCGCCCTCTGATATGTTCATACCAAATGGCCAGAGGGTTTGAAGCATATTGATCCAAAAAGCTTCACGTTTTTTTCTAAATTCATCCGTTTCTTCTAATGTGTCTTTAATTGGTGGTTGTTCAATAGGATGGATTTCGAAATCGTCCAAAGAATGGCCAGGAAGGTTAAAATGTTGTGCTACTGGGGCATCAGCATTATGTTTTATATCCTGTTTGTGTCTAGTAGCACGTTCTCGAAAAGGATTTTGACTTTGACCAACATACTGTTTCCGACATCGCTTACAAGTGATAAGGTAAATAATGTTTGGTGAATCACAATGGAGGGGGTAACAGATCTGATAATGATTTTTCGTTTGTTCGGAGGAAAATTCCTCTTTCTGATCAGGCATAAAAGTATGCAGTCTACAACGAGGCTTTTTGCAATTAAATACCGCGCCACTACCATTTTGCAACGGTCTGTTGTGTTCAATCTTCAGTGGTTCGAAATCGGTAGTTTCAGCTGGACTTTCGAGCTTTTTCAGGGTTTGGGATTTCAGGCTACGCAAAAGGCGCAGCGAGTACCCTCTCGATCTGAGGGCGCCAAATAGAGTAGAACAAGCCTCATTGAAATTTACCTTATCACTTGAATTGCGGTGGAAACGAATGAGCTGTGATTTGATGATACCTTTAAATGTATGTTGAGGATGAAATGATTTTGTGTGCAACAATTGATGTGAATCAGTTGGTTTAAAATATACTTTATAATCTAAATGACCGGACGCCTGAAATTGCTTACCTTTATACACGGTCACATCGAGAAAATCAACAGAATTTTCACTGATAGTAGCTTTCAATTTAATATTTGGATCGTGATTGTTCAAAATTTCTAAAAATTCATCAAAATCTTCTTTTGAATGTTCCCAAATAATAAAAATGTCATCTAAATACCTGAGATATACGAGAGGATGCTTTGCACATTTGCTTAAGGCATTTTCCTCCCATTCCGCTACATAAATGCTTGCAAAATTAGGACTGAATCTTTTGCCCATAGGACAACCCATTATTTGTAAAAAATATTCTCCATTGAATTGAAAGTCATTACCTTTTAAGCTCAGCTCTAAAAGATCCAAAATTTGTTCATCCGGGCGTTTCGCATCCGGATATTTTTCAAATGCATTTTTAACTGATTTAACACCTTTATCAATATCAATATTCGTATACATACTGTCGATATCCAAAGTAGCCAGAATTGCATTTTTCGATATTTTCAATTTCGAAATTTTTGACAGGAAATCCTGTGTATTTTTTAGATAGCTCGGATGTCTATTTGCTATAGGTTTCAGATGATAATCAATTAATTCCGAGATCGCATAAGATTCCGAATTACAATCTGATACAATTGGCCTCCCGGGCGGAGTTAAGTCATCCGTCCATGAAGAACGGTCCTTGTGGATCTTTGGTAGGATATAAAATTGTCTTGTTTGAGCACTGAGCTTAGCTGTTAAATATTTCAATTGTTTTTTGGTAATGTGACCTTCGTCGAGGAGAAATTTTAAGATCTTATTGAATTTTTCGATATTACTAGGCCAAATAAGTGAATCTATTTTCTTATAATGTTTAGTATTGCTGAGTTGTCTCATGGCTTCCTTTATATAATTATCCCGAGATAGAACAACTACCGACCCACCTTTGTCGGCTGGTTTAATTACTAATTTCTTATTTTTTCGGAGTTTCGTGAGGGCTCTCCGTTCACCAGCTGTTAAATTGTCTTTATCGGAGAGTATGTTCATGCTGAACACCTTTTGGATGATTCGTTTGCTAGCCTCAATAATTTCGGGATCTACTTCACTATCTGGAGGTGACCAACCAGATGATTCTGTAAAAGGAAGTTTCCGACCGCTGGAGTTTCTAAAGCGGTCTGCTAATTTCATTTGCCTAAGAAAATTACAGTTGTATGATGGTAAATTTGTTTGGTTATCAGTTTTGGGTTTTGGTGCTGGTACAAAAGTTAAACCGCGATCTAAAAGAGATTTCTCTTGGGTTGTTAGGTCATTGGTGCCAGACAGGTTAACCACATTAGTTCCTAATCCCACATCTGTTAGGCGGCTGTTACCTTTGCCTTTACTTAGTTTAAATTTAGGTAGTTCAACCAGTGATCGTACATAATATTTTTTACTTAGTTTAAATTTAGGTAGTTCAACCAGTGATCGTACATAATATTACCGAGGTATAAAAGACAAAAGAAACCCTTTACCTCGGTTGTTTTCCCAGAACTGTACCGGCAAAACGAGGTAGAAACCGTTAGTCCACACAAAGGACAAACAATGGGGTACCTCGGTATGTGGGGTAGACAAGAGTGTGTGTGTGTGTGTGTGTGTGTGTGTGTGTGTGTGTGTGTGTGTGTGTGTGTGTGTGTGTGTGTGTGTGTGTGGGTTTGTCTTACCGATTGGATGAGGTAAGTAGACAAAAGAGTTTGCGTGTTTCGCCTTACCGAGGTACAAAAGACAAAAGAAACCCTTTACCTCGGTTGTTTTCCCAGAACTGTACCGGCAAAACGAGGTTGAAACCGTTAGTCCACACAAAGGACAAACAATGGGGTACCTCGGTATGTAGGGTAGACAAGACTGTGTGTGTGTGTGTGTGTGTGTGCAAGGGGGTTTGTCTTACCAACTTGACGAGGTAACTAGACAAAAGAGTTTGCGTGTTTTGCCTTACCGAGGTACAAAAGACAAAAGAAACCCTTTACCTCGGTTGTTTTCCCAGAACTGTACCGGCAAAACGAGGTAGAAACTGTTAGTCCACACAAAGGACAAACAATGGGGTACCTCGATATGTAGGGAAGACAAGACTGTGTGTGTTGGTGTGCGTGCATGTGTTTTGGTTTTTCGGGTTTGTTTTTTTTTTATTTTTTATTTTTTTTTTTTTTATGAACTACTGTAAAAATGACCTACCTCTGATGAAAATGTGTCTCATAAGCCTTCATAGGCTGGATTTCATATAAATATTTTGTAAAAACTCTATGTATATTATATATGTGTATTGAAATGTGACACTTTAATAAAATAGTCTACTACTACTACTATATTAAAGTAGTCGGGATTGAAGCGATTAATTAAATATAGTGGATTAAACTACCACTTGCACAAGGTGTGAAGTAACATTTGAGTGGCGCGACAAAGCAGAGAAGCTGTTCTTCAAACCAACATTTGTTTTAACACCTCTGCACATGACAAGCTTGAGAAAAAATAAGAGACAAATCAACATTTTCAATTACTTTTTATTAATTCAGCAATCATAATTATAACCATATGTAAATAAAATCAACAGAAAATAATATTTTTTTTATTTTTCAATAATGACATGCCGATCGACAAGCCAGACCACCACACATCATAACCCTAGCTCAAACATGCGTATTTTGATTTTATGGTTTTGTCCACCCACGCATGTCTTGAATCCCCAAAAATTAAAATAGGTCTTTCAGGCCACGTTTTCCCCTGATACCCCTCCCCATCCTGGAATACTACGGAAGCAAAACCTCACCAACTTGGCTACAAAAGCAAAACCTCACCAACTTGGCTGTGCATTGCTTAAAACGTTTATGGTTGGAGTCAAATTAGGGGAAAAAACCTACAAGAAAACTTTATGCATGGCATCAAAAATTCACCTTTGCATCCTTTTGTATATTTTATATTCTTTTCTCCTGTCAAGTGAGAACACGTAAGTATTTTCTGAATACAACAGAAGCAGAGGCGGGGTGGGGTGGGGTGGGGAGAGGGACTCGAAACTTTGGGGGGCACATGCTTGCCCCAATAGTCCAGGATTCTTGGGTAAGCCCCCCTAACCCCCCCCCCCCCCCCCCCCCCCACATCGTATTTGAATACTGGCTGCAAGTCATGAGTCCATTTCCAACTTTAATAACATTTGTAACCATCTTAAGAAGGGGGGTCGCAAATGACCAATGGTTGTAATTTTGGAGTCCATGAAGTGATAACTTTATTAAAAGCATCTGACGTAATAAAGTTATCACTTCCAGAATTGTGCAGCCAAACGCTAAAACAGAGGGTCACTGGATACTTATTGATGAACTTGCAAATTTGAAAAATGATTAAAAATACTAAAAAATGACATTTTGATGGCCAAAAAAATGAATTTTTCACCCCATAAGCCGACATAGAAAAAACCTGGGTCCTGAATTGTTTGGTTTCATTCATTCATTCATTCATTCATTCATTCATTCATTCATTCATTCATTCATTCATTCATTCATTCATTCATTCAAAGGATGTGGACAGTTATGGGGTGTGGACATTCATTTAATAGAGTTACACCTCTAGAATGATGGACAAAGAAATCGAGGGGAGAAAAAGGGTGGGGGGGGGGCAGTTTTGATGAAAGAAACGTCACCTGACTTTAGCTGCATGGGATGGATCACGTCGTCTTCGAACACACAAATATGGAATTTTCGAAAATTGTACTTCCTCACCAAACAACCCCACAACAGTATACATTTTCAGCATTGTGTCCGTTGGTTTTGTTCCATATGCATTCACACAATGGGATAATATTCAGTAAAAGTTGCCAGTGATAAAACGGAGAATTAGTGCGTCTAGGCCGGCCGCACATCTTTGAGCGGGAACCCATAGTCGAGTTGTCAGAGTTTTACTTCCTCACAACATGCCAACTATTATTCAGTCAAACTATGTTTGTTTGAAAGGAAAACATGTTTCTCTTGCATTAAAAAAATAACAACGAATATTTCAGGAATTTCTCTTTTTTATGGGGTGAGTTAAATTTTTGTTTCATTTGACCCAGTTGCGAAGTTTGAATGGATAATATTATTAGTCTATTCACCACAAAAGACAAAAAATCTCCATTTTCCACAATAGAATTATGTTTTGTTTGCAGTCTGACCAGCACTAAAAATGAAGGGTTAATTGTCTCAAGTACTGGTCTCGAGGGATTAATGTATTAATATTTCCTGTGTTCTGTAATCTCAATCACTGGTTATTGCTGTGGAGTCACTCGTCACAGCACTTGTGATTGCATACCAATTGCACTGCTAATTAATTCTCATTAATCCCCAACACTTGTAGTTGCAGTAGTCAGTAATTAAGTCAAATGGATCCACCATGTGTTTTAATCCTCTACACTTTATGTCACCTCCACAGTGACGGGTGTTTTTGTTACAACCCACTTTGAACGTACTGTATATAACACGCAGTGATATTTCTTGTTCCTATTTTTGTTTGGAAATACCCTGTACCTAACCACATGTTAATTGACGGATTTTCACCTAACAAGCGTTTTAAAAAATGTATGCCTGAAAAGATGCAATTTTTGTTTCAAGTGGCGTTGAAAGTTATCTCATTCGGTGAAAAATTTTATAAATGCTTACAGATAGATGAAAAAAACGACTTTCAAAAAACTTGTGAATTTTTTCGACAAACTGATTGGTGGAGAAAACTGGCCTTTCCACCCTTTATCAGCTCCCAAGATTACAAATGATGTCCCTTCCGTCAGCCATTCAGACGAAGCATATACAACACATTCTATTAACAAGACAAAAGATTTGGATTTAGGAAAAAGTACAGTGCAGCCTATAACTAAATGTACAAATAGGTGATATACATTTGTTAATTGCACCATCTTTCTTTCGGCCTTATTATGTTCTGATAGCATTAGTGTGAAATTTTTGAATGTTATTTCATATTTTGCAAGATGAACTTGCTCGTGAAGTGATATTTTCACAATCATCGGACGTAAATTAATCAATTCAACTTTCAATACTGGCTTTTAAGATGTACAGCTACTGTCTACAAGTTGTACAAATTCAAACAGATATGCTCACGGCTCGATCCTGGACAGCAATATCTGTGCTATATCCCAGACAAGAAACTTAACACCCTGGAGTCCACGGTGGCCATTCTGTAAGAATATTGCTATGTTCAAATCAAAATGTGGCATGTAAATAAGGCAGTAATAAAGCATGTGCAGGTAACCGACTTTTATTTGTTACAAAAGATTTTATTTCCAAGAATTGCCCAATATTGAAAATGAAAGGTGGTGTCTTAGGATTGTTGACTGGACTGGCCACCAAGGCATTATGCATTCTGAAAAAGACCATGTTGACAGCTTTAGGGACATGTATTATTTGTTACAAATTTTTTTCTTACCAAGAATTGCCCAATATCAAGCTCAGCTGATATGACTTCAAACTCGGTTGATAGGATGCTAATCTCTGTGAATATGAATCAAGCTAGAGTTGACCACAAGTAGTATGTCGGGCTAGACAGGCCTTATTTGTGTGAGAGAATGGGTGAAGCAGAAGTGACGTCATGTCAAGTGACCAAGCGGTGCCATGTTTGGCTGACATGGTAGCCCGCATAAGCATGCATGTTGTGACACCATCACCAAAGAGATACATGGTGTTAGAGCATGTGTTGCTAAGGTGATACATGTTTTTTTTGTCATCCATTTTGCATATTGGAGTCTGTCATCTTGGTTTCTATAGTAGCACGTGGTTGCTATGTTGCGCAAAGGCCTACAATAGGACGGGTATGTTCAGAGGGTGTGTTCGATTGAATAAGAGTTAATTTTATTACCACCAACAACATGTTTTTCTCTCCAAACCACACAATCTGTCTAATATCACCAAAACGGACTAGGTGAAGCCCCATTTTGGGCTTATAATAGGAGAACAGAGTGCTATAGGGTGGGTAAACTAGTTTGAATTCCTTCAGAATCCTCGGTTTCTACCTGTTACTCAGATCCTTCAGAATCCCCTGCTTCTACCTATGCTACAGTTTTGGTCTGTTCAACCTTGTTCGTTTTTTCTGGAGTATACCCCAGTAGAGCAGAAGACCCTATCAGTTGGAACAGTTTTGTTACTATTTTTAGAATCTCTGCCTGTTCAGGCTAGTTCTAACCCTATTCCAAGTACTCTTGTTCTTGTATCTATTTTCCAGATCATCCAATCAGTTCACTTTACTGCAGCTAACTAACCAATTACCAGTGCCTGATTCCCCGTAACCTGTAACTAACCATACAGAATTATCTCCCTTTTGAAGAGCGAAGGGCTCAATGATTCTCAAACCCAACAATCAATTGAGCAGTAACTGGAACATGTATTGTTCGAACAACTCAGCTATAGTAGTTCAGATAGCTGAGTTGGGACAAGAGGTAACTTCAAACTTTATAAAAAGAATTATAAACAATAAGACGGTCAGAAAACTCTTAACAGATCTGAGAACATTTTGTAATCATTTGTTTTGGTTTAATAAAGATGTTGTTACTTGGTTAGGTTCATATCGCCTGAGATATCAGCCCAGGGTAACTTCATATCTCGTAAGTGGAGATTCATCAAAGTGGGAGAAAAGATAGTTAAGCCATCCGAATGTCCCAGTTTCCCCACTAGGGAAGCTGAGACGTTTGTATAGCTGAAATAGACCAAGAGAAAAACTTTGGTCTTTGTGAAAAGAATGAGAAACAATAACTGTAACAGATCTGCAGACAATTTGCTATTATTTGTGTTGGTTTAATGAAGAGATATCAGCCCAAAGTAACTTCATATCAGCCTGAGGCAGAAGGTCGAAGGCTGATGTGATATTACCTCAATCTTTCAAGAAATAATTGCAAAATGTTCTGTGTTTTTACTTGTAGGATAATCAAGTCCACAGATGTTATCCATATGAACACCCGTTTGAATGGAACAACCAGTTGGATGTTAAAAACAGAAAATGTGATGATCAGTTCAGAGGAAATGAACGAAACAGGAAGCTATGTCCAGGGATGGAAGTTGAAACAGCATGATATGGACAACGATACCTTCCCATCTGTCAAAAATGAAGAGATTGTACCTACCGGTATTCGTGGTAATACCAGTCAGCAGTTGGAACCGTCAGAAGCCATTAATTTACCTTCCTCGGTCATTGATCAGCTCATTAAAAGTTAGTACAATTTAATCTTACTAATGCTAGAGTCATATAGATACACTGTTCCAAGAAATAACTCCTGTAACACATTACTAGGAGCATTGATTACCTCTAAAACAACAGCTGCAGAATCGAAGTTCCACTCCGGCATTAACAACATGTTCTCTGCAAAACAGTATACAAGAACAAACAATGTCTCTGCTGATGGACCACCAGTAGTGACAGCGAAAACAGGGTAGGGGCAGCGAGGTATGACTCCTACCTTTTTTAGATTGTATATTTTTGCTCCACACACTATTTGGTGAATAAAATATGACCCACAGATGTTTTCTGATCAGCATTTATTCATTATTAATGTTTAAGCATTTGCTTAACACGAATAGCAGATGAGTCTTGAAATTGAAAACATTTCTGGAATACCTTAACATTTTCATTCTTGACCTCAAAAAACCTTATGACCCCCTTCATTGGAACAACCGCAATGAGGTCAATACAAGCTATGTTTTTGCTGCAAAAATTCAAAAAAAAAATAATTGCTGCATGGTGATTTTTCTGAGAAGAGCTGGACTGGTTTTTCCGTTACGTTAGGTAAAGTAGAAAAACTTATATTTATTTATTTTTATTAGTCGAGTTGTGACGAAGTCAAACTCGACTTATAGTTTGATGAATGGCTGGTGGTCGGGCGGGCGGGTGGGCTGTAAACAATTGGTTTCCGGATGATAACTTGATAAGGGTTTGACCCAAATTCATGAAACTTTATAGATATGTTGGCATCGGTGAGAGGAAGAAACCTATTTGTTTTGGACATGTTAGGCCAAAGGTAAAGGTCACAGTGACCTTGAACATAGTAAATCTTAAACAATTGGTTTCCGGAGGATAACTTGACTATGGTTCAACTCAAATTCATAAAACTTTATATGTAGGTTGGCTTTCATGAGAGGAAGAATCCTATTTATTTTGGACTCACTAGGTCAAAGGTCAAGGTCACAGTGACCCTGAACATAGTAAATCAAAACAATTGGTTTCCGGATGATAACTTGATAATGGTTTGACCCACATTCAGGAAACTTCATAGGTAGGTTGGCATGAGTGAGAGGAAGAACCCTATTTATTGTGGACTCGCTAGGTGGAAGGTCAAGGTCACAATGACCTTCAACATAGTAAATCATAAACAATTGGTTTCCAGGTGGTAACTTGATAATGGTTTGACCCACATTCATAAAACTTCATATGTAGGTTGACCTAGGTGAGTGAAAGACCCCTATTTATTTTGGTCTTGCTAGAACAAAGGTCAAGGTCACAGTGACCTTGAACATAATAAATCTTAAACATTTGGTTTCCAGATGATAATTTGATAATGGTTCCACCCACATTCATGAAACTTCATAAGTAGGTTGGCAGTGGTGCAAGAAAGAGCCCTATTTATTTTGGTATCACTAGGTCAAAGGTCAAGGTCACACTGGCCCTTCACAAAGTAAATTGTAAACAATTGGTGTCCGGACGATAATTTGATAATGATTAAACCCACTTTTGTGCTGTCACAACTCGACTTTGGATTGGCGATCCTATCGGCATTGTTTTTTTAAGGTGACATATTTCTGCACTAAAGATAATCGTGACCATAACATGGATATAAAGTCAAGCACAAACTATTGTTTATACCCATTTTAGAAGACTTCCACTTCAGGCATTGGCAACCAAGTCCTATTTTAACAGTAAAACAAAATTTGTACCACTATAAACAAGCACTGCTTCACTTCCCGGGGTTTTCACAAGAAATATTTATTGTAATATAAAAATTCACAAGGTTGACTTGAATGTCAGTAATGTTTTATTTCGTACCATGTGTTTTAAAATTTTGTTGAACATTGAAATAAAAAATAGGCCTAATATATTATACTCACACAAGATAAGAACTACTCAATTATTGTTAATGTTTCAAGTTGATCTGGTTGCATTAATACATGTACCATCCAAAACACCTCCACAAACACAGTTTAATTTTAGTTCACTCAATTTGCTGAACTGTTGTTCGCCCTGTCTTTGCTTTTTCAAAGAACACTGGTTTTTGGTCGGTTGAAGTAGAAAGTCCCCCACATGTGTGTTTTGGTGGTATTTCGCTCATCACGCTCATAGACTATGAAAAAACTAAAAGGCTATGGTAAAAATATTTGTACTTTTCGAACACCTGTTTCAAAATGTTTATTTGGCGAATTGGCGAGGTCTCCTTTGAAGGGTTCTCTGCAGCATACCAATAGTTTTGACAGGGTGTACTTTTTGTTTGTTGTGTTTTTGGTAGCTCACCTGAGCAAAGCTCAAGGCAACCTTTACTAATCACTTTCCATCCATCCGTCGTCATCCATCATTGTCCATCCGGTGTAAACTTTACATTATCGACTTCTCACAAACTACTCGACCAAATTGAACCAAATCTGGTGTGCATGTTCCTTATCATATGTCAATTGAAGTTTGTTCAAATAAAGTTGTCACGCTCACGAGGCACCACAAGGTGCATAACTTTGATAGCACTCATAAAATACAAAAAAAATCTTCTTCACATCCAGTGGTCAGAATCTTTTCATATGTGGTATACAACATCTCTAAGGGGACAGTTGCTGGGTTAATATTTGGGCTCCCTATGGGAGCAGGAATTTTAACATAGTGCAATATGAGGAAATTTCTTTAAAAATCTTCTTTTTCAGATCCAGTGGTAACAATCTTTTCATATTTTATATACATCATCTCTTGGCGGGCCAGATTCAAGTTTGTTCAAATCAAGTTCCTGGGTTAATATTTGGGCTCCCTGTTGGAGCCCAAGTTTTAACTTTTTGCAATACGTGAAATATTCTTTAAAAATCTCCTTCAGATTCACCAGTCAGAATCCTCTCATATTTGGTATATATCATCTCTAGGGGGGCCAGATTCAAATTGGTGCAAATCGAATTCCTCGGTTAATATTTGGGCTCCCTATGGAAGCCCGAATTATAACTTAGTGCAATATGAGAAATTTTTTTAAAAATTCTTCATCTTCAGATCCACCAGTCAGAATTCTTTAACATTTGGTATACATCATCTCTAGGTGGGTGAGATTCCAGCTTGTTCAAATCGGGTCCCTGGGTTGAAAATTTTGGGTCTGGTTTGGACTTAGAAAATTTGGACCCCAATTTGAAAAGAAATTTTTTTGATTTTTTATGCATTTTGTTCAATGTTGTGCCGAAAAAAAAAATATCAGCCTTATAAAGTGTTGCGATAATGGACCAATATTATGTGTGATGTAGCTATTCTCATGACCCAAGCACTATATAAAGTGTGCTCGGGTGGGGGGGCATTGCACATTGTTATGTGCTATATTAGACTCAAACGGCGTATATGTACATGTATACAGACGATGCTTTGTGACGATATCATTGACCAACTGCTGGAAGAGCAAGGTGGTGCTGTTCCTGTTCCTTTGGAACAGGAACAACAGGGAGGCAAGATGGCCGTGGACCCTGCTGTGCCTGTTCCTTTGGAACTTCCGAAGGAAAAACAGGTTGATGGGGCCAAATGCAAAAGGCTAGCTGCATTAGCTTCTGTTGGGCAGGCTAAGCAGTATATAGGGAAAAACCTCACAATTGACCAGGTTGACCCCATGGACGACGAGGAAATCAATAAAACTCTATGCCCGATATGAGGCAAAGCTTGGTGCAGCAGTGACAAAAACTCTGGGGGCAGCTGCACTACAACTCTATGCAGGGACGTCGGCACGTTTCTTCCCATCCTCCCAGAGAACCAACTAAAGTTGGTTGCTGATCTTGAGGCAGATCCATTTGTTGGGCACATGCGAGGTATATCATCGCTATGGCATGTACTTAGCACTGCTAACCACTTCTAAACACTGTTGATTTGAACATACCTGCCCTTTAACAAACCTGCCAATAGTTTGATAGAGCCAAACCTGCCTATAGTTACTGCTGTTCCAATGGAACAGAAACAGGTGGAGAGGGCGACAGCTGTGCCAGCCACTGAGTCGGTTGTTCCTGTTGTTCGTGTTTCAAAGGAACAGGAACAGCGACGGAAAAACCCTAAAAAAGTGGCCGCCAGACGCGCAGGAGCTGCCGCCAGATGGGCAGGAGCTGCCGCCCGCAATGCAAAACAACAAAAAGCCTTGGACTGGTTGCAAAAAGAGAAGGCCAATCTTCATGGAATGATTGTAAACAATGCCGTAGCAACCCAAGTGGCCGATGGACCCATTGGTCCCAGTTCGAAGGAACAACATGGACAGCAGCAAGGGGTCTTGAATGCAATGCATCATGAACATGACTGGTCTCCATGGATTGCTGGGGTGGTTGGGTTGGCTAGCTGGGCATTATGGTTCCAGTTCTGAAGTTCCCAAAGGAACAGGTCCAACAATAAGTTGGCGGCCAATCTAATGACACCGCCTGTTGATCCAGTCAACCATAGCGTAGCACCTCCGAACAAGCATCTAAAGGTATCCCCAGACTCATTCTGTATGGAGTAGTATATGTATATGTATATACAGTGTCTTCAGCTGATGGAAGGATGCTGGTCAATGCTGCCTATCACAGTGATGTGGTCTCTGCCCTCGCAGTAGGGTATGCCCACTTAGGTAAGATGGCAATGAAGGGAGCCACCCCTAAACTTGACTTCACCGGCTATGATGTCGGGATGGTAGTCCTTGACGTGGGGCTGGCGATGGCAACCAAGGACATCATTCCAGCAGATATTTTGAAATTCCAAGATGGCCTCGATCGCAGTTCTAGTTGGGGGCACCCTTGTTAACGCTGTGGCCTTCTCTGGCAGCAACTACCTCTTCTCCAAGTTTCGGGATAACAATGCTGGTGCGGAATGTGTGCATCATGACAAAGCCGTAGAAAAGCTTCAGGCCACCCTGGCAGCATGGTCCCATAAGCGAACAGAACACCTCGATTGGATCAATGAAGAACTATGTCGTCAAGGCCATGCCTTGGCACATTCCAGGATGTCGATGCTGCGATTCGCAAGTACGCACAGGTAACTGGGAACAGTTTAAACAGTCTTGGCCCAGAACTGCAATTAGAGGAGTTTTACACACCATCAGCTGGGCAAAAGGACCGTGAGATCTCCTTCATCATACTAGGGCTGGGTGTGGTCAGGCTTGTTAACTACAAACTCGGCCAGTGATTCACTACACATGTAAAAAAAAAAACAGAAAAAAACTTTTTTATTTTATTTATTTTTTTTTTTTATATTTTTTTTTTAGGGTGACAGGTTGGTCTGTTCCTTCTGAACAGAAGTCCACCTAGCTATGGTGTAAAGTAATCCTAAAAGCCCATGAGAGTTGCACAGCAACTACAGATCTGCAGGTGCTGTGGGCTCTAGTCTCAGCCTTCCTTCGGAACAACAGGTCCCTATCTCTGCCTGCTGAGTTCTTGGTGTATCAACAGCATCTCGTTTTTTGAGTCCTGTGGGCTCTCTCGGCGAGATGCCTTGCCGATATCTATCCGGAATTGGTTGAATTTCTCATCCTTAGCGAGTATGTGACTGAATTCGGATATCTGGCTATTGGCAACAGCCTTTG
Organism: Pictodentalium vernedei; assembly: GCA_031216915.1. Taxonomy (NCBI): domain Eukaryota; kingdom Metazoa; phylum Mollusca; class Scaphopoda; order Dentaliida; family Dentaliidae; genus Pictodentalium; species Pictodentalium vernedei. Next base: position 134,644,717 of record CM062296.1, on the reverse strand, counting down.
AATACAGATCTGCGATGCTGTGCTCTTTTGCCTTATTTATGAGCCCTCGGATTACAAATTTCCCGAAGACACCAGCCAATCCACAGGCCCCTGCTGCAGCCTCTAGTGCTATAACCACAGGAATTGCGGCTGTGTTGGCCAACACCCCAATTCCACCAACACCGATCCAAATGCCGGTCACGGATAGAAATGTTTTGATGCCATCTGCGATATTGACCCTTCGCTGGTATTTCTTGCCGAGAGAATGCCTGCAATCTTGTTTGGCCATGAGATGGGCTCTTACATCTCCGATCTCCTGGATGCGGAAAGTATTCGCTTCGCTAGTATTGAGTTCTGGATACAAGCCCATTCTTATTGGTATTATACATCATTTTCTAATACCTTTAAATCATTGTCCGTCAGTGTCTGGTAAACCGCAGGCACTTGAGCTTAGCTGGACAAAGAAGATATAGGGTATTGACTTTGTCAGCTGGAAAACTAGCATCTGCGACCTTGTACTTGACACCACTTAACGAGAGCAACACATTTTTACCACAGATAATGGTGGATGCAGAAAGTATTCACATCGCTAGTATTGAGTTCTGGATACAAGCCCATTCTTATTGGTATTATACATCATTTTCTATTTCCTTTAAATCGTTGTCCGTCAGTGTCTGGTAAACCGCAGGCGCTTGAGCTTAGCTGGACCAAGAAGATATAGGGTATTGACTTTGTCAGCTGGAAAACTAGCATCTGCGACCTTGTACTTGACACCACTTAACGAGAGCAACACATTTTTACCACAGATAATGATGACAAGTTCTCTGCCATTATGATGCGGAAGCCATTTCAGGTCATGTCCATGTAGCACTGGCAAGAAGTCGTTGGATTGCATTGCTTTCATGAACATAAATAGCACTTTTTGGGATATAAGAAGCCTACACACAGCCACTGTTCTGGAGTTTATGGAGCCTGTGAACTCTGCCCAGTTGGATGTGAGGTTGGATGACCCTGAAGTCAAGTTCCCACCCACTGCGAACAGGGTGCCTATACAGAGACCATTGACTGGAGGCATTCTGGATAAGTTCATAGCTCCTCCATGAGGCTGAGCCTTCCAGGTTCAAACCACGCAGCTTGGTAAATGTAGCTTGTTATGGTTGTTCCTTCAGAGCGGGAACAGCAACAGGCAGTTTTTTTCTCTTGTATAACCCCTCGGAGAGTTGAAGTGTACTGGGTAGCCCATTGTGAACATTGTCCATGGTGCTGACTTCTGACAGATGAACGTAGAGCTCACTGTGGGCCACAAGTTCAGGTAACTCATCTCCCATCAGCAGCTCCCTTCCCTGAGGGATTTTGTTTGTTGCAAATCCCAAGGTGCGTGTCAACAGTCGCAGATGACCAGAAGGTTTGTGAAGATCCAGTGTAGCCCCAACCTGACTAAACACCTCATCAGTTAGCTCGCATACATTGTAATAGAAATCTGGCATCTTTATCTTCTGCTCTGAGTCACTTTTCTCATCCACGACGCAAATAAAATTGTTTCTTAGCCTCGAACTAATGTTGTACCAAAGAGATTACTTCGGCAAGGGCACACTCAAATTGCTCTCCAGAAGGGAGCACCCTTGGTAGGTCCACAGTTTGAACGTCAGGTAGTGTCATGTACATAATTGTATACATTATCATTATAAGACTTCTCCAATATGGCTTTTAAAAGACCAAAAGATGCTGGAATACCCAAGAATGGACAGCAAGCTTGCAACAAAGTTGGCTTCAATCTACTACAGCCCCAAGGGGTACTGGAAGGGACTATTTATTTATTTATTTATTTATTTATTTATTGGTGTTTTAGGTCACATATTTCTGCACAATGGCTAACCATGACCATGACAGTTTTACGGGTGGAGGAAGCCGGAGTACCTGGAGAGAACCACCGAGCAATGGCGAACAGTTGTCAGCTCGCCAACATACCAAGTCCACACAAGCAGGGTTAGCATTGGTTGAAGATAGGTGCACCATCGACGTGCAGTATGCCTTAGAACACAACGTCACCGTGCCCCCACGTGGGCAATGGAGGTGAAGTGTCTTGCCCAAGGACACAACGCGTTTGCCGCAGGTGGGATTCGAACTAAGGACCTCTCGGCTTGCAGCCTGCACCTCTACCAACTGAGACACCGTGCCCCCCTGGAAGGGACTCACGTCCATCAAAAACTTTGCTTCCACGGCCAAGGCCTCTGAAAATTTGGCTCAATCATGGCTTAAGAAATGGGCCATCTGGCAGATATACCTTCCAGCTGAGTAAAGCACACACATACCACGACCCAAGTTCAATGCGCGGATGCCGAATGAGGCCCACCAGCTCTTTCTACCACACAACCAGAAAACCTACAAGTATGTGCTCACAGTCGTTGATGTAGCCTCCCGCTATAAGAACCAGAGCCTTGGTCACAAAAGAGATCAATCCCGGGCGCAAGTTCATGGGCGCAGTGAATCAGCTGCTGGCAAAATACGGGACCGAAGCCTGGCGTGGATGTCCTCTGGGACCAGGGAATTGTGGAGTGGTTCAACCGTACCCTTGCAGAGTGACTGTTTGGGCACCAATACGGCCAGGAGGTGAGGTTACCATCAGTGAGAGGTTAAGTGAATGGGTCGCTCGGCTATCTGCCGTTGTTGCGGCGCTGGATGATGAGATGATGCGCTTAACTGAAAAGAGGCCATCTGATGCCGTCAAGGCCAAGGTTGTGACACAGAAGTGCTCCACTGTGATTTCTAGTCGCCCTGTTGGCCTCAGGGAGTAGAAGCTCTCCTCCAGTGTGGGTGTTCGCTATCTCTACCAGGCAGGCGAGCTGTAGGGCGGTCATTGTCACACAACTGACCCTGTGTGGTCCCTCCAAGTGTATCGGCTTGGATGCTCGGTCACCAAGCCCAGTGAACCTGTCCTCTACTATTTGTTAGATAGACCTCCCGACACCCAGCTGCCTCCTGATGTTCCTGTTTCGAAGGTATAATGATTAGTCCTTTGGACTAGACACTAGGTCAGCCTGGAGGCGGATGTGCCTCTGGCACTGCTGCAACCCCCCTTTTTCGGTTACACTCTAAACAGGTCAATCGCACATTCCCCCGACCGTGCCCCCTGCTGTTGTCCAGCTGGTCGACACTGAACTGCTGTTATTTTTGATCTAGTTGGCCCACAGCATCTCGATGTTGCATGTCGCACAGTGGTTCTGTTGGTCCTCCTTGAGCCGGAGGATGTAGTCGACCTTCAGATTGAACCCCAGGAGTCCTTTGACCTGGTCCTGGCAATTGTGGGCGACAAGCTTCCTCGCGATGTTTTTGCAGAGCTGGTGCTCTGTGGGCTGCATGACCTCAGTACCCTCATCTGGTGGACACGTCACCCGTTCAAGCTGCTGCATATACTCCACGTGTGAAATGGAGAGGTAGGCAAGGTTGGACCATTGTAGGAAGTCGTCTATGATCCATACCTTCTGTGGGTCATGGATAGTGAGACCCTGGCTTGAGTGGACTGTGAGGGCATACCCAAGGCGTCTTGAAAGCCTTTTCATTGACCTCAATGGCGACTTCAACGATGTCATTGAGGACGAGCTCTTCTTTGTGGTCTGTGCTCGGGATGGGAACCATAATGTTCTGTTTTCGGCTGTCCTTGGGGTGGTAAGCAGTGGAACCGGGGTGTCTGGAAAGTACTCCTTGTGTCTTTGGAGCAACAGCTCTTGTGCCCGGTCACCGAGCCTTCTGCTGGCTAGCAAGGATCAGGTCACTTGGCTTCCATTGCTCCATGAAGCACTCCCATCCAAGACAGCTGGGGAGAGCCTTCGGCATCTCCTAATTACACTGGACCTTATCAGCCTGGAGATGGATGTGCCTTTTCATCTTTTGCCTGGTGGTCTCCCTTGACCTCTTCGTAATAATCTACTGCTTGACGTAACCAGTCATGGGGCATCTCACCTGTGATTGGTGGTGGCTGGCCTTGATCACCACGGCAGACAACCTGGACCCCAAGCTGGTCCAGCCAATCCAAGAACATTTCTAGGATAGGCCGGGTCACAGTGCAGACCTAATCCCAGATGATGACACAGGAGATTAACTTCTGGCCCATGCGGTCTGGTATCCAGTTGTTCTGGCTGCTCCACCGGAAGAAGCTATGGTAGGTCTGGGCCTTGACTCCCCTACCCCGCATCTCTTTGACTAGGCAGTGAGTTGGGGTAAAGACAAGTGGGTCTTGCACCCTGAAGAGCTTGATTGCTCTTGTTGTCATATGCCGCTACCACCTCCACTATTGAGGTCACTCAGCCGATGGTGGGTCAGTGGGTCACTATACCTTGGAGCAGTGCTGGGAGGGAGGTCTTTCGTGGCGCTGCAATACTATGGCTTGGGGAGGTAGTCAGCATGTTCCTGTGGCATGTATAGCTGCTCATCCTTGTCACGCCACTGAGCTGGCAGGACATTACACTTTTCGGGGGGCTGTATGGTGGGTATGTCATGATAGAGGCAGAACCTTGTGCAATAGCCCTCAGAGTGGACTTCTGGTGGTACATAGGCTTGGACACCGTTGAGTTTGTAGAGTATTGTTTTCTTGACATATATGTTGTCTGTCTACACCTGAACCGCCTCTTCTTTGTCGAAACGCTGTAACATACTGAGAAGGTTAATATGGGAATATACTAACATAGACGCCCTTAGGTGGGCATACTGGGGCTGGCTGCCATCATAGTAAGTTAACACATGACCTAGGGGCACCATACTGGTGCTCGATGAGAGTGCCACTTTGGCGAGTATCTCTCACAAGACAATCTAGTTCACCGTGATCTGTGACCAGGCATTGAGTCAATCATTTACCATCAGCTGAGTGAACTTCCCGATGCTACAGCCCTGATCTCTATCTTTGGGGAGCTAAACTACATTCTTCTTTCCAAAAGCGATGATGGTTTCTCCTACCTCTAGTTCGGTTAGGATGCCAGAATCCAAGAGATGTGAGAGGAGGATTGTCAGAGCCCAGCCCTGCTTCTCGAAGTGTCTCCAGGACCATGCAGGGATGACAGGGTGGACACTTGGGTCAAAAGCCCACTTGCGTATTTGGGCAAAACTGGTACCTATGTCTTTGGGCAAAGAACCATTGATTGCTACATGGATCATGTGGGCCTTTGGATGACCGAAACGTTCGAAGTAGGGCTGAGCCTCACCCAGACCTTGGAAGCTTGAGAGATAGCATGCCTTCATGTCAGTGCTTATGATGTCATTGACGTGATACGTTCTGCGTTCCAGAGGCCATGTTCGACACAAGCCTTTTGGATGTCATCCAGGAAAGATGCCTGGGGCGGCTTCCAGTCATTTCTTTCCTTTGCGACAATGCTGGCTGTGTGGTTCACTCCAAAGACCCTGTCAGCAAGAGACTCATCTCCCAGATGGGCGCAGGCTGCTTGGAGGGTTTGATGAGCCTCCTGTGTCTTGTAGGTGCGGCTGTCTTGTAGAATGAACTGGTCGACGTTCAGCTGTCTATCTGGCCACCTCCGAGTAGCCAGACAGCGATTGGCTCATTTTGGGTGGACTGTTTGATTGCTTCCCAGACGTCACCCTCATAAATGTGAACCGGTCTGGAATGGGGGAAGTGCAGGTCTTTGGACCTTGTTGGCCGTTATGGCAGATGAGCTCTACTTTCCCTCTCACACCATTTCCTCTAAACTGATACTTGCCACTGTTGTGGATATCTTCACCTGCTATGTCTTTCATGATGATCGCTCGTTTAAGGATTTTCTCAAGCTTGGCCACATTGTCAACCATTGCACCAGCACCATGGATTTTCTCTTCCCACTTCTGTATTTTCTGGTGCCTGGCCAGTGTTGGTCCCTGTCCTCTGAGAGTGCCATCAAAGTGCTCAACCACTCTATGGGCGATGCAATTGAGATCACCGTCACGCATTGGAGCCAAGTTGGCAGGGTCTGGGTCTCTGAGAGGGTAGAGACCGTGAACGACCTCAATGACAGGGTGATCATTCTGGTAGAACACCTGGTCGATCCCTGTCAGGGTGCCTGGTTTGGTGTTTTGAATGATTTCTACAATGCCCTGGTCTTTCTTCCTTTCTGCTTTCACAGGGTCAAACTTGTCTGTGACTACCGAGTCTCTTTCGTCATGCTTGCGCAGGATTTAATTTTCAAGAGATATTCACCATCCGGAAGTTGTCTGACAAGCTGTGCAGCTCTCTTATCTGTCATCCTAGCATCTATGACTATGCGGCCTGCCCAGGCTTCTATACCATCCATAATTTTCATATCCCCAGGATCAAAGTGATCATCTCCCTCATTCCTCCATGTGGAGTAAACTGCAGCTGCATCATCAACTTCAAATTCGCTTTTGGCATCGTTTATCATTTCAACCCATTGTTTGTTTGTTCTGAACAAGTGGAGGAGCTTGGGAGTCCAGGTCAATGAACTGATTCCCCTCTGGGGTGGGGTCTGGCATTTCCGCAAGTATCTCTGCGATAAGGTCGTCCATAGTTGCCATGTTGTGAGTGAACAGTGTATAACCAATATCACACTTGTCTTTAAATGGGAATTTGGACTTCCTTAAGCTGGACAAGAACCTTTGCAAAGTCTCTTTTCGATCTCCTTTCAGTGTGAATAAGCTTCTGGGCTACTCTATGACCACCACAAGCTTGACAAAGACCTGTGTGTGGCCTTATCCCAACTCCACACTTACGACACCGTTTAGGATGAGGGGCACTCCTTTTGATCTGGGCACGGTGTTGTCTACAATGGTAAAAAAACACAAGGTTTATTGCATGTAGTATGGACGCCATACTTTAGCCACTTGCACAGGTTATTTGCTGGCATTTTTACATTCAAGTATACTCTATGTCATGGATATGTCTAATCGGCTTCACCACCTGAAGGGGCTTTTGTCTATAAGAGGCCTGGGCCACCTAGAGGGATGGGCCGTCCCCTTATGGCTCTCTGGGGTGGCCCATTCTTTATCTATGCCCGTTTGGTGTTGGGGGAGAAAGTGAATCTACGCTGATGCCCAAGTGGGATGACCCCTGGGCCGGCGAGGGTGGGGGAGGCCTGGTGAGGGTGGGTGCCATCTGCTGCTGATAGGCTTGGTGAGGCTTATGGGCCAGCCCAATACCCTCGCTGCCACCAGATGGTGCTGAGGGGGGCTTGGTGAGGGTAAGGGGCCTGCCCTGGTTGGCGCATTTGCCCCCACCCCCCCTACCCCCCTGCTGCTTAGCTCACCTGTCCTAAAAGGCCATGTGAGCTTTTCACATCACTTGGCATTCATCGTCAATAAACTTTTTACATTTTCATCTTCTTCTCTGCAAACGCTGAGCAGGTGTGAACCAAACTTGGCAGGAATGGTCTATGGAAGGTCCTCTACAAACGATCCTCATTTTGTTCTCGTCAGATGAAAAACATCGCTTCCAGAGGCATTCATTGATTCTGGTTGGTGGATTTTCAAAAATCTTCTCCTCTGAAACTACCAACCCAAATATTTTGAAAACTTCACATGAATGATGACTGAACCCCCGCTAGCAACGATCCTCATTTAATGTTGATCGGGTTACAAACATGGCCGCAATTGCAGCTTACAGTTACTATAGAAACCCTATGAGAAATCACATTTTCTTCTTCTTCTCTGGAACTACTGAGCTGACATGAACCAAACCTGGCAGGGATAGTCTATAGGAGGTTCTCTACAAACGATCTTCATTTTGTTCCCATGGGTTTGAAAACATGGCCGCCAGAGGCATTCTTTGATTCTGATTGGATGATTTTGAAAAATCTTCTCCTCAAACCACAGGGCCAAATGTTTTGAAACTTTGCCTGGTTGATGACTGGTACCCCCTCTACCAATGATCCTCATTTAATGTTGATTGGATTGTAAACATGGCCGCAATTGCAGCTTATATTTACTATAGAAACCCTATGGGAAATCACATTTTCATCTTATTCTCTGGAACTACTGAGCCGACATGAACCAAACCTGGCGGGGATAGTCTATGGGAGGTCCTCTACAAATGGTCCTCATTTTGTTACTGTGCATCAAAAAACATGGTTGCCAAAAGCATTTTTTGATTCTGATTGGTGGGTTTTGAAAAATCTTCTCTGAAACCACAGAGCCAAATGTTTTGAAACTTTGCATGGTTGATGACTGGGACACCCTCTACTAACGATCCTCATTTAATATTGATTGTGTTGCAAACATGGCCACAATCGCGGCTTATAGTTACTATAAAAACCCTATGGGAAATCAGATTTTCATCTTCTCTGCAACTACTGAGCCGATGTGTACCAAACTTTGCAGAAATGATCTATAGGAGGCCTTCTATCAACGATCCTCTTTTTGTTCCCATTGGTTGGAAAATATGGCCATCAGAGACATTCTCTGATTCTGATTGATGGATTTTGCAAATATCCTCCCCTCTGAAAATACAAAGTCAAATGTTTTGAAACTTCTTATGATTGAGGACTGGGACACCTTCTACCAATGATCCTCATGTAATGCTGATGTAATGTTGTAAACATGGCCACAATTGCAGCTCATAGTTACCATGGAAAGCCTATGGGAAATCACATTTTAGAGCCTCTAGTTTTCAACCTCATTTTGTGCTTTATCCATTCATAATTAAGTATGGGAAGATAATTTCACAAAAAAACATATCTAAAATGTTGTACTGTCCAAGGATATTCTTAACTGTTATGGTTGAAATATGGCATGATGTCATAGGGAGTTATAGGGTCAAAAATTAAAATACGGCATTTTTTTTTTTTTTAAATAATGTATAATGGAGCTATACAAAACAATTACAAAAAAACAATATTCTAAAGAAACTAATAACGTTCAATGTGAAATATGAAAAAGTCCCATTGAAATATTTCCTTTATATTTCCTTTATTTGCAGGTCACAGCAAACGGTAATATACTAGGCTGTGAAATATACAAACTGGAATTCAGGAAACTAAGAAACCAGAATCTGTAGGTCCCTAACTATCTTCTGTCATTTTACAATTACTATATGTTATCATCATATAAACAAATTGCCAAGTCTTCTCAGCACGCAATTCAGACAATGATTCTACAAGACCCGCAATCAGCTATGACAATCGGCAATATCATGGTCCTGGCTGTAGTAGTCTAATGTGGATTACACAACGATGTTGCCATTGCTAATACCCACAGATGGTCTTACTAATATATCACAAAAACATCAACCACATGTCTCCGTTGAGCCTCAGGTTTTTGAAATTTTGGGAATTGAATACTCAAAAAAAAAAATAATAATAATAATTATATATATCTAAAAATAGTTCACTGTCCTAGGATATTCCAACCATTATTGCCAAAAATTTTATTCATCTCTTTAGGGACTTGAGAATTTTCTTTTTCTCAGTTTTCCAAACAGCTGATGTTTTTTGAATGTTATGATTTTTGCACATTTATACATGTACATATAATAAATAGGGACACTAGGGAAACAATATTTTGATTGCATATATTACTGTCCATGGGCTTCACTCCCCACATTCAAAGGTACCTTCAAGTGTCACCTCACTGTGGTTTTGGACATAGGAGAAATACAAAGTCATAGAACACTCTTGTACACATAGCTCCACCCAAGACACTCCCCCTTAATTGTAATACGCGTTTCTTTCAACTGACACCAAGCAAGGAACTTTATTTTGTTTACATAGGTCTACAAAATTGTTGTTAATGCACTAATTAGAAACAGTTCTCGCACATCGTTAACCAAACTTTAAATGATTGCTCCTTTTTATTTTAATTTAAATTTCAGTGTCTTAATCAGTGTCCACATTCTGCAGAGACCTGGAATCTATTTGTATAGGGTACAGTTCCTAAAATTCCCACACATATTTATGATTATTTGCAATTGTTGACCTTTATTTCTTTTCTATTAAATTGAGACACCCGATGTCACCGATATCACTTTTACGATATTTACTATACTTTTATTTTCAACCTCATTTTGAGCCTTTTAACCAATCGAACTATACTCCAAAACAGTTACAAAAAAACAAATTTACTAAAGAAACAAATAACATTCAGTACGAAATACAAAAAAGACCCATTCAAATATTTCCTTCATATGTTCACAACAAACGATAATATTCTAGGCTGTAAAATGTACAAACTGGAATTCTGGAAACTAATGGCACACCAGAGTCTGCAGGTCCCCAACTATCTTCTGTCATTTTACAATTAATATATGTTATTATCATACAAACAAATTGCCAAGTTTTCTCGACACACGATTTGGACAATGACTCTACAAGCGTCACAATCAACTATAACAATCAGTGTTGGAAGATAATCCCACAAAAACATACCTAAAAATGTTGTGTTGTCCAAGGAAATTCTCAATGGTTATGGTTGGAATATAGGGTGACATCATAGGAGGGAGTGTGGTGGCTCAGTGGTAGACTGTTGGACTTCTATGCTAGAGGTCCTGAGTTTGATCCCCATCTGGGATGACCTGCATTGTGTCCTTGGGCAAAGCACTCTATCCTGGTTGCCTACATGGAGCCATGATGATGCTGTGTACTAAGGCGTACTGCACTTCGATGATTCACATGTCTTCAACTGCTGTAACCCTACTTGAACAGAGCTTGAACAGAGATAGAATGTTGATGAGCTGACAGTTGCTCATCGTTGCTTGGTGGTTTTCTCCAGGTACTCCGGCTTCCTCCACTCATAAAATTGTCACGGTCATGTTTTGCCATTGTGCATAAGTATGTGACACCAATAAATATATATACATCAGAACAAAATTTAAATTTAAATTTATATGCAATTAATATCTTGTTATCATCTTATAAACAAATTGCCTGGTCTTTACTCCACATGATCCAGATGATGAGTCTATAAGTGCTGCAATCAGCAATTAAAATCGGCTATATCATGGTCCTAGGAGTAGTAGTCTAATGTGGATTATACAATATTGTGTAGCTAACACCCAGAGATGGTCTTACTAATATATCATTGCCTGTGTGCTAGAATGTTCTATGTCCCCTATATGGGACATAGAACATTCTAGCACTCAGGCAATGATATTGCATCAACATCAACCACATTTGATAGCTTATGCTTTGCAGAAAACTTTGATATGGGATATTGAACTCATCAGCATTTACATTCATTTGTTTCTTTCTTTTATTTTCAGTCTCATTTGAGCCTCAGGTTTTTGAAATTTTGGGAATTTAATACTCACAAAAAGGGAATAATAATAATATATAGCTAAAAATAATTTGCTATCCTAGGATGTTCCAACCGTTGTTGCTGAACATTTTAGTCATCACTTTGGAAACTGACATCTAAAGATTAATCTTTACCCAATTTTTTAAAAATGTTACAATGTCATGGAGGTAAAAAATAGAGACAGGTGTTTCGATTTGAAGCCATTTAATATTTTTACACCATATTGAAATTTAACCTCTTTTTTTACATTCTTTAGGGCCAGGGAATGGCACAGGAAGTGTTATTAAGCCCCCTGGGATGCTAAAAGGTGTTTGACACATCCCCTCTTTGCTGGGCAATTTGGTGTTGACCACATGCTCTGCTGAATGACTGCTGGATATTTGCTTTGTGACTTCAAATCCATCTTGTTGTTTCTGTTACTGTTTTTCTTTTGCAAATATACTGTAGATTTGTTCTGTGAGAAATATAGATATAAGGTGTAGTAACCCTGGAAGTAGATGCCCTGGCAAGAGATTCTAATATATGTGCATTTTCACTTATTCGTTTTAGATATCGATGAATGTTCCTCAGACCCATGCAAGAATGGTGGAACATGTTATGATGGTATCAATGGTTATACATGTACGTGTGTTGGAGGATGGGATGGCGTTCACTGTGATATTGGTAAGTCTGCACTGAGAACTGAAGGAATATTGTTTATGTTTATAATGCATGTCAGCTGATGTTTACTATATTGCAGTGCTACTGACTTATATTCATATCAAATGAGTGCTACGATATTTACAAATGAACCCTTTAAAACAGGCAATGTGCTTCGAGATTTGTCTCATATGGTTCGGTTTTTCCATTAATGATTGATTTTCATACCCTAGTCAAAACGGAGGAATTTTATAGTTTTAGAAAAGGGGGTTATAGATGTTTATCTCCATCTCTTCTCATCAGTTATTTTAATGATTACTCACCTGGTAACCTTTGTATTAAAGATCATGTAATATTGACATGATGTCATTTTAGTCAGACAAGACTTAAACTTTCCTTTTCATTTGATTGTTTTATTTGACCAGAATGAGTTCCCTGTCAATGTCATCTGATAGTCAAGCAAATTCTATTAGATTGTACTCATTCTGCTGACATCAGATCGTGACATTATAATATACCGCTTTTCAGAGAACTGTTACAACATCAGTTCTCGGGAACCAATACTCTAAAAAATTTTACCATTATATTTTCTAAAATTGTATGTTCTACCTATTCATATTACTGACTGAAATGAATCATCAGCATTTTAAAAGATTGCCACATCTTTGAAAATGCTAATGGTTCATTTCAACCTATTTTAAACGAAAGAAATAAATAACGTTCACCAACAAATCTGAAAAAATCTGGTTGAAATATTTCCTTTATATCTTCATGGGAATTAAGAAAACTAATGGCACACCAGTATCTGCAAGCCCCCTAACTATCTTCTGACATTTTAAAATTAATATCTGTTATCGTCTGATAAACAAATTGCATAGTCTCCACTGTGCATGATTCAGGCGATGAGTCTATAAGTGCCGTAATCAGCAATGACAATTGGCAATATGATGGTCCTTGCTGTAGTAGTCTAATGTGGTTTATTCCAGGATGTTGCCGCAGCTAAGCTAATATCCAGAGATGGTCCAGCTGATATATCGCAAACACATCAACCACATGTTATAGTTTTATGCATACGCGGAGGTCTTTGGACATATCAATTATCAGGAATAGTAGTCTGTCCTTCCATTTCCCGATTAGATACAATATTAACCCTTTGAACCCCATAGGCCACTTTCCGGCCCAGTAACATGATACTTCATAATTTCATTAAGTAGGTTGACTTTTGAATGAAGATGTGGTGTAGACCAATCAATATTTTCAACGTGCAGCTTTGGGGCTGCACGTTGAAAATATTAATTGGTCTACCTCCAGATAAAGAATATTGATTCTTCCCGTTGCTGCCATTAAACTGATATGGAATATACCACGAAGGGTTAAGGTTGACACTCAATTACCCAGTACCTTTTTGGAGTTAAGTCGGTCACAATATATTTTATCAAGTGACCATATCCAGTCACTAATAAATACGTGAACTTTAGGGTCATAAGTTATATTTTAGTGCGCTACATAAACAAGGAACGTACTACATCAATGGTTAACTGACAACCTAACCAGGCAAAGCTATACTAATTCTGCCCTAGCTTACTTCTGTTGTAGTCTAAGTTTATTTGTGGTCAATGTTTTTTTAAATGCCAATAGTGAACAAAAGAACAAACACTTTGATTCAAATAACCTGCGAACAATGCCATTACCCATCTCAGCGCCATCTGTATTTGCGAGTGATACTACATCAGCTGTGGTTAACAAAGCGAGTAGGTATTATTTGTACATGTATGTTATGTTTTCATTTACATGTAGCATGAAAGGGGAAGGTGGCAGGCTCGTCAAGCTCATTCCGGAGAGCAGGTGAGCAGGGGGTACAGGCTATGTTTTGAGGCAAAATAAATGTTTCTATAACTGTCGTCTGCTATTGTGTAAAGAGATAGTGTGTTTAAATTTGTCCGATTGTATTTTGTTTTGTAGTGTTGTTTCAGTGGTTGGACTTTTGTCAACTTTTAATATATTTTAACTGTTTGGCACCACAATATAGTCATAATTGATGTTATGTTGTTAAAACACAATATACAATGGAAAATAATTAAGATGACATCTTCTATCTTTATTATGTCTCCCCTTCCCAGAAGGGAGACATATTGTTTTAGTGCATATTCTTCTTCTTCTTCTTCTTCTTCTTCTTCTCTTCTTCTTCTTCTTCTTCTTCTTCTCATACAAACTTTGTCCGGGCCATAACTTTTTCGTCTTTTGACCTACACCTTAGATACTTGGCATTTGGATGTATCACCATGAGCCGGTGTGCAATGTACCATAGTGACCTTCATGTGACCTTGACCTTTGACCTGAAGGAAACATCACACAAACTTTGTCCGGGCCATAACTTTTTGTCTTTTGACCTACACCTTAGATACTTGGCATGTGGATGTATCACCATGAACCAGTGTGCAGTGTACCATAGTGACCTTCATGTAACCTTGACCTTTGCCCTGAGGGTCAGATTTATGCGCTTTTTTAAGGGAAACTGTCTGGACCAGAAGTTTTTTGTATTTTGAGTCAGGCTTTAGATATTTGGCATGTGCATGTATCACCATGAGCATGTGTGTAGCGTACCATTGTGACCTTCATGTGACCTTGACCTTTGATCTGAAGGTCAGATTTGTGATTTTTTCAAGGAAACCTTGTCCAGACCAAAACTTGTTTGTCTTTTGAGCCAGGCCTTAGATATTTGGCACGTGAATGTATCACCATGAGCCAGTGTGTCGCATACCATTGTGACCTTCATGTGACCTTGACCTCAAGGTCAAATTTATGTACTTCAAATAGGGAGTAATTGTCCAGACCAGAATTTCTTTTTGTTTTTTGACCTAGGACTTGGTTATTTGACATGTGGATGTGTCACCATGAGACCGCATGTCGTGACCTTCATGTGACCTTGACCTCAATGTCAAATTTATGTACTTCAAGTAGGGAGTAATTGTCCAGACCAGAATTTTTTTGTTTTTTGACCTAGGACTTGGTTATTTGACATGTGGATGTGTCACCATGAGACCGCATGCCGTCTATCTCGATGACCTACATGTGACCTTGACCTCTGACCTTAAGGTCATATTTATGTACTTCAAATAGGGAATAATTATCCAGACCAGAACTTTTTTGTTTTTTGACCTAGGACTTAGATGATTGACATGTGGATGTATCGCAATTAGACTGCATGTCACATGTAATCATGACCTTCATGTGACCTTGACCTCAAGGTCAAATTTATGTACTTTAAATAGCGAGTAATTGTCCAGACCAGATTTTTTTTTTTGGACATGTGGATGTGTCACCATGAAACCGCATGTCCGCTACCTTGATGAACTGCATGTGACCTTGACCTCTGACCTCAAGGTCGAATTTATGTACTTCAAATAGGGAATAATTGTCCAGATCAGAACTTTTTTGTTTTTTTTTGACCTAAGACTTAGATGATTGACATGTGGATGTATCACAATGAGACCACATGTCATCATGACCTTCATGTGACCTTGACCTCAAGGTCAAATTTATGTACTTTAAATAGGGAGTAATTGTTCAGACCAGAATTTTTTTTTTTTTTGACATGTGGATGTGTTACCATGAAACCGCATGTCTGCTACCTTGATGAACTGCATGCGACCTTGACCTCTGACCTCAAAAGGAAGGGGAGACATATGTTTTAGTGTGCTAAAACACTTTCTAGTTGTGTTTTATATGTTTTCCCTCTATAACACTGTGTGTGTGGGTTTAGGTAGAAGGAGAGACTGACAATTAATCACCTCAGCATGGTTCCCTCTGCATACTACCTCTTACTTCACCTTTAAAGTTTCTTCACAAGAAATTACCTTGGCTGTTGGAAGTGTCATTAAACCCCAATAAATGAATGGATACATGAGTATATGTTTGACAGAATTGATAGGGAAAAACAGCCAACATCACTGATCTGCCATAAAGAAGGTGTTTTGAGGTACAGTAGAATCCTCTTAATTGAATATCCATTTTGCCAGTGAAAATTATTCAGTTAACAGGAGTATACAATTAACAGGGATTTGGTCAGTTGCCTGTGTTCTGGAGGTAAACTGAGCATTTATTCTATTATATCTTGTTTGACAGGGTGCATAGAGCTCTGTCAAACAAGATATAATAGAATAAATGCCTGTATTGGATGTGGTGAGGCCAAAAAGGTTGATAAATAAGGGGAATTTGGTGCGTGTCACAGTAATTTTTTTGACATATTAGAAAAATTTATATACAATTAACAGGAGTTTACTCTACAACCCATATGCAATTAACAAATCAAATTTGTACTGAAGATATGGTAAATGGTTTTGTGTTTGAAAATTAAATTCAATTAACAGGGATATACATTTAAGAGATATCCAATTAAGTGGGCTCCACTGTATCAATAGCAAGCTTACGCCGTGCAGAAGCCTGAGATGCTGGACAGAAATGCAACCGAATTTCACAAACAACATGGAGAAGATTTGTGCTAACCTCAGATTGTAAGAAATCCACATCAGTAACAGCAGACCTCAGTCAGTCCAGCCAAGTTCATAGATAATGTCTTAGGCGACGAAGCAAATGGCAGATGATCAACAAGCCGCTTCTAATTTGTTGAAGTGGCTTACTCTAGATGGCATTATCGTCCCCATCTACTCAACAGTAGTACCAGAAGGGGGATAAATGTAGGATGGTACAGTCCAACTGTTGCATACTGTAGCACATCCTGAAAATGAATCTGTGCTGTAGAATGTTGGTTTTATTGTTTATGATGGCTGGGCATGATTCCACCTTGATGTGGAGTTACATCGAAAAGTTTTTAACCTGAACTCATCCTTGTCTGATGAACATACTTTCGCAGCCAATATAAAAGAAGCTTTCTTGAATAGAGAGTGGGGTAGTGAATGTCATATAAGTAGATGTAAATTGTGAATAAGTACTCTGGTGACCCTGCATTAGTCCTTACCTGACAGCTGCTCATTGATTTCTCTTTTCTTTCTACATATTTAGGCGATAACCTTGCAACAGTTCAAAACGGTTTCTTCCCATATTGTTAGTTTTTTTTCTTTCTTTTTTAGGCTGATACTTCAGTTTCTAAAGCATTGTATTTGTTTTTAATTCTAGTGTTCTCTACTGTTCCTGACATAGAAAACACCGTAAGTGACCCTAAATCGGAGGTAACAGAACCATTGGAAGATCTGCTAAAGGTATCTTCTGTTTTCATCATATCTCCCACCATTACAGAAACACGTCAAGCGACTCCCGATCAGTTAGCACAAAAACCTCTGAAGCCAAAATGACAATGTCATACACATACAAACTGCATGTGTATGACATGGACGTTTTGGTTTTTGTCTTTTTAAAATAGATGCCAAATAGTATTCAAATGGTAGGAAACATTTCAATTTACGATCAAAGGGATTTGTGCTGGCATGAAAATGTTTACATCTCAGTGTAAATATAATTATAACATAGCCATTGATTTAGTTATGGTTATTTATTTACTGGTGTTTAATGTCACATATTTCTGCACAGTTGCTAATCATGATAGCAACATGGAGATAATGTCAAGTTTGGTAAAAAACTTATACCCATGTTGTCTATTTTAGAGGACTTCCACCCCAAGCATCAGTGATTGGGTACTAATTGCTCAGTAAACAGAGCTTGTATATTGCAGTAAACAAGCACTGCTTCACTTCCTGTGGTTACCATGTGGAGCATGATCCTGTTAACATTAATTAGACATTGATTGTTTACCACAAAAAAAACAAGCACTCCTGCACTTCCCGTGGTCTCCAGATGTATACAAAATAAACGATTTGGTCAAATTAGAGCAGATGCTAGCAATTCAGTAACTGACTTATCACTAAATCCTGTTGTGACGTGTACCATATACTTTATCAGAGGATGCTTCTACTTGCAAAGATTATTCTATGAAACACTGTGGATATTTGGGCAAATCGCCTTTTTGGAAGTGGTGGATTGCGAAGCTACACATTTCTATTTTTAGACGCTAGTTTTATCGTATGTTGAATTTGTAAGAGCTTTTTTTACTTTAAACCTTTACAAAAACACAAAATACACACACCATCATGCACATGACGAAAGTAAATTTGCTAAAGATTTCATCTCCAGCCCCAAAAACATAGCATTATTTCCCTCGTTGGTTTCGGATGCATAAAATGTCCCAATCAAATGTTATCAACTCATTCGGGGTGAAATAATACACACATTTGTGAAGACATTGTCTGACCTCTCACCGAGTGGGTTGGTTGTGGCAGCTCATAACAATCAGTTGCCCGAGTGATCAGAAACACTATAGAGTATTACGCCATGATCTTTTAACCCACATTTCACATGGACTGTATACTTTGAACCGTTAGAATTGTTATATCATCAAGGTCTGCAGGAGGGAGTATCACCGGCTCAAAGTAAGTTTAAGCAAGACTGCTGGAAGCTACATCTTGGTTGCAGTATGTCCAGTAATAAGAAAATACAATTTAATATCTTCTCCACTTTTCTCAAAATATTTTCACTTGTCTGGCCTAAAAAGGCTATTAGAAGCTAAATCTACCATTTGTGAAAGCCTGCATACAGTAATGAATAAGGAAATATTTGTATCCTCCAGTGATGCATTACTATAACAGAGGGTGCAACTATGCATACTGCATTCTAAAGCAGATTTCCTCGATAGTTTAGGTAACATGCATAATGCAAATTTCTTACATGATATGACGACTCTGAAAAGTACACAGCATGCTCCAATTAATATCTCAAAGCGTTATTAACTTTTACTTGTATCACTGCGTGTTAGGCCTATACTCAAATCACTACAATTTATATTGAAATGCCAGTTATTTTTGTAGATGTTCCATGTGATAAATACTAACTAAATAATTGGGAAATTAAATAAAACCCACATTTATCTACCATGCACAGCTAATATTAGACTGTTGGAGCTATTTTGTTGTATGGCAGAGAAAAGGAATGTGACTTGTCCTCAATTTTCCACTTTGCCTCATTTGAGCTCAGCAATATGGAACATTCCCAGACTCATTAGCTTAACTTGACAAAGTCAAGATAAGCTATTGCCATCACGCATGCAGAAGTCTGTTAGTCTGTGAGTCTGTTAGTCTGTGAGTCTGTTCACATTTTCCTTTAGCATGGGCTACACCCTGCAGTTCTTGTCTGATCATCACAAAATTTCATATGCAGGTTTGGGGTCATGTCTAGATGAGAACGTCCCCTTTTGGTCGCGATCGGTCAACCGGTATGGCTGCCCGAGCCCAAAACCCGAAAACCATTAGCACAGTCTACAGGTCGTATTTATGAAGGGATTTCATTGTAACTTGGTAGGATGCCTCTGTATAATGCCTAGATGAGAACGTCCCCTTTTGGGCATGATCTGTCAACCGCGATGGCTGCCGAAACCCAAAAACTTTTAGCACAGTCTGCAGGTCATGTTTAATATGGAGGGATTTCATTGCAACTTGGTAGGATGACTCCTTATGATGTCTAGATGAGAATTTCCCTATTTGGGCATGATCTGCCAACCGTGATGACTGCCCGAGCCCAAAACCCGAAAACCTTTAGCACAGTCTACAGGTCATATTTATTGAGGAATTTCATTGTATCTTTGTGGGTTGACGTCATATAATGTCTAGATGAGAAAGTCCCCTTTTGGATGTGATTGGGCAACTGTGAGGGACCCGAAGCCCGAAAACCTTTAGCACAGTCTACAGGTCATATCTATGAAGGGATTTCATTGTAACTTGATAGGAGGACTCCAAATAATGTCCAGATGAGAACGTCCCAATTTGATCGTGATCATTCAGCCTTGATGGATGCCAAACCCAAAAACCTTTAGCATAGGCAAAAGGTCATATTTATGGAAGGATTTCATTGTAACCTGTTAGGTTGACTCCATATAATGCCTAGATGATGATATCCCCTTTTGGTCATGATTGGTCAACTGTGGTGGCTACAGGTGCCCGAAGCCCAAAAACCTTGAGAACAGTCTACAGGTCATATTTATGAAGGGATTTCATTGTAACTTTGTAGGATCACGCCAGATGATGCCCGAGTGAGATTGTCCCCTTTGGTTGTGATCATTCAACCATGAAGGCTGCCCGATCCCAAAACCCGAAAACCTTTAGCAGTCTACAGGTCATATTTATGAAGGGATTTCATTGTAACTTGGTAGGTTGACTTCATATAATGTCTAGATGAAAACGTCCCCTTTTGGACACGATTGGGCAACTGTGATGGCTACAGGGGCCTGAAGCCCGAAAACCTTTAGAACAGTCTACAGGTCATAATTATGAAGGGATTTCATTGTAGCATAGTAGGATGACTTCAAATAACGTCTAGATGAGAACATCCCCTTTTGGTCACGATCAATCAGCCTTTATGTCTGCCCGAGCCCAAAGACCTTTAGCATAGTCTATAGGTTCTATTTATGGAAGGATTTCAGTGCAGCTTCTTAGGTTGACTCCATATAATGCCTAGATGATGACATCCCCTTTTGGTTGTGATTGGTCAACTGTGATGGCTGCAGGTGCCCGAAACCCGAAAATCTTGAGCACAGTCTTCAGGTCATATTTATGAAGGGATTTCATTGTAACTTTGTAGGATCACTCCAGATGATGCCCAGATGAGAATATCCCCTTTTGGTTGCGATCATTCAACCATTATGGCTGCCCGAGCCTGAAGCCTAAATACCTTCAGCACAGTCTACAGGTCATATTTATGAAGAGACTTCATTGTAACTTGGTAGGTTGACTTCATATAATGTCTAGATGACAACGTCCCCTTTTGGACACGATTGGGCAACTGTAACAGCTACAGGGGCCCGAAGCCCGAAAAGCTTTAGAACAGTCTACAGGTCATAATTATGAAGGGATTTCATTGTAGCTTGGTAGGATGACTCCAATAATGTCTAGATGAGAACTTCCCCTTTTGGTCATGATCATTCAGCCTTGATGGCTGCCCGAGCCCAAAAACCTTTAGCATAGTCTATAGGTCGTATTTATGGAAGGATTTCATTGTAACTTGTTAGGTTGACTCCATATAATGCCTAGATGATGACATCCCCTTTTGGTCGTGGTTGGTCAACTGTGATGGCTGCAGGTGCCCGAAGCCCGAAAATCTTGAGCACAGTCTACAGGTCATATTTATGAAGGGATTTCATTGTAACTTTGTAGGATCCTTCCAGATGAGAATGTCCCCTTTTGGTTGCGATCATTCAACCATGATGGCTGCCCAAGCCCAAAGCCTGAAACCCTTTAGCACAGTCTTCAGGTCATATTTATGAAGGTATTTCATTGTAACTTGGTAGGTTGACTTCACATAATGTCTAGATGAGAACAGCCCCTTTTGGACACCATTAGGCAACTGTGACGGCTACAGAGGCCTGAAGCCCGAAAACCTTTAGCACAGTCTACAGGTCATATTTATGAAGGGATTTCATTGTACCTTGGTAGAATGACTCCAAATAATGTCTAGATGAGAATGTCCCCTTTTGGTCACGATCATTCAGCCAGCCTTGATGGCTGCCAGAGCCCAAAACCCCAAAACCTTTAGCATAGTCTATAGGTCATATTTATGGAAGGATTTCATTGTAACCTGTAAGTGGGACTCCATATAATGCCTAGATGATGACATCCCCTTTTGGTCGTGATTGGTCAACTGTGACAGCTTCAGGGGCCCAAAGCCCGAAAACCTTGAGCACAGTTTACAGGTCATATTTATGAAGGGATTTCATTGTAACTTCTTAGGATCACTCCAGATGATGCCCAGATGAGAATGTCCCCTTTTGGTTGCGATCATTCAACCATGATGGCTGCCCGAGCCCAAAGCCCCAAAACCTTTAGCACAGTCTACAGGTCATATTTATGAAGGGATTTCATTGTAACTTGGTAGGTTGACTTCATATAATGTCTAGATGAGAACGTCCCCTTTGGACGCAATTGGGAAACTGACGGCTACAGGGGCCCAAAGCCCGAAAACCTTTACCACAGTCTACAGGCCATATTTATGAAGGGATTTCAATGTAACTTGATAGGATGACTCGTTTTGGAATAATTCCACTGTAACTTGGTAACTTTTGTTGATATACGTTAACTGTGAGGGCCACATACATTAACTGTGAGGTCATATTAACCCACTCCTCACCTCTTTAGTACAGTGTACACCTCATATTATTTTTATCAAAAACATAGCATACAGGGAACAGAAATGCACATATTCCCAATTATCACAATTCTTGTCTTATTTCATAATCCTTTCATAAACATTGAACATGATCCTTTTCATCAAACACAACACACAAGTTAAGCTACAGTGTCATTGACACTTTCATTTTTGAAATATCATTTGAGATCTTGGTGTCTATGGCTATATTTATGGGGCTGTAAATTTAGTGTAGGGTAAATGTAGTAAGAGATGTGTAGATTGTGCCCGGTTGAAGGGAGGAAATGGGAGGGAATGGGGGAGGTGGAAGTGAGGCCATCGTCATGTGACTGAGTTACGTCATGTTTATTGCCATTGTAGCCTGCATGAGTGGCCATCTTGTGATTCCATCACCATATTGATACGCAGTTTTAGCACCCATGTGTTGTTAGGGTGACAATTGTTTCCGTCGTTCATTTTGTATACTGCGGGCCGCCATCTTGGTTTCTATGGTATATAGAAGCTGGAAGCCGATCAGGTGTTGGGAGCGATAGCTTTCTTCAGATTGATATCCTTCAATAGGTATCCTCAAATAGTACATCACCAGGTCATAGGTATCCTCAAATACCTGTATTGGCCTATGTGCTTCAGTTAAAACTAGAAGTACTGTCATGAACTATGCTCTTATCTAGGCTTAATTGTGTGTAGGAATTGCATGCAATTGCCATATCGAATGGTATCCAAAGCACGTCAGGTTCTTCTGGTTACTCATAACAAACACAGGCAATGGTTCTGCCAATGGACCTCTGGGTTACCCAGATGTCCATTGGCTGAAACATTCCTTGAGCACAAGCCATATGTACAGAATTTGATAGCCTTACTGTGATCACAATGCATAGATTAATGCACAGATCAACGTGCTATTTGTGCGTGTTTCATGACAGGACTTATAGTTTTAACTGTATATGTGTTGTGCGCACCCTGTGCACTAGCACACAAACACATATCGGCACATTCAGCATGGGTCTTTGTGTTACATGTGATGTGTATGCACTGTTCAGCTCACAAACACGTCTATTGAAGTCTGAATACTCTATAGGGAGGCCAATGAAGTCATAACATAGACAGGACAGGTTTAAAAATGTTGGTCTAGAGTAGCCAGATGAGTTGAAACCCAACAATTTAGTGAGAAATTGGAGCCAAAAAGTAGTTGTCGGGTTGTGGTAATTCTACGAAGTATATGAGGATAAAGGATAATTAGATTTATTCTTATACAAAGGAATGTAGCCATTATTTGAAGAAAAAGGAGGATTCTGAGGAATCCAAACAAAGTAAAGTCGTTGTTGTGATTTGGGTTCATTATCAGGTCTTTTTGGGTAATACTACAAAGTGAACTAGGAATCCAAACCAGCTAACCAGTCCTATTCAATCGAACACACATCGCAACATACTCCTGTCCTGTTGTAAGCCATTGGGCAACATAGCAACCGATGCTACCATAGAAACCAAGATGGCAGACACCAGCATAAAAATGAATGACTGAAACACTTGTCACCCTAACAAAATGCATTGCACATGCGCACTAAGACCACGTATCATTATCATTTTGTTGTTTGAGATTTGTTTCACTCTGGAATCACGCTGGTCATCCTGTAAAACCTGCATCAGGCAATGTAAAACCCGTGCGGAGAAGCCTTTTTATGATTGGCGAGTCTATTGTACGTGGAATTTTGTGATTAACAAGTTTTTCTCCAAAAAATTTTGTGTTAACATTATTGACTGATGAATACAGCATCTACGACATTTCAATAGTTTGTTGAAGAAGCTTCCATTTTGGTTACCATACTAAATGGATGGCGATAATAAGCATTCTGTATCTCCATGCTGTGTGTTTTCATTACAAAATAGAGCAGTGTGTCATGGATTTAGACAATTTGATAACACTGCATTGATAAAGACATTTTAGGAAACTAAATCTTACTTCATAACAAAATGTGCCGTATATAAGTAAGAACATACCTTCGATTATTGTGATTCTCCCCGTTGTATTTGTAAAACATGTGACGGAAACGATGCAGCCCAGTGCATGGTTTACTGCATGCCCGCTTCAGGGATTACTTATAATTTTCTGCAATATATGGTTAGGAAGATGTCTTTTGGGGTAATTAGTTTGTGATTCTGGTTGGTTCCTTTCAAAACTCGCATATAGATTATTATCAAAAGCACATTGGTCCATAATTGTCAATTTTATAACCAATTAAACTAGAAAACTAAAACCTGATGTGGGCATTACCGTTTACTGCCTGCAGCAGCTATTATAGGATGACCAGAGTGGTTATGTCATCAGGTTGGAAATTAAACATGGATATCCTCGCAAATTAGGCGCAAATTCAAGCAAACTCTGTCACACAGGGCTGTTTTTCAAGAAAACATGCCCTGTTAAAGCTGTGCAACAACACAGATTGTGAAATTTGAACTATCGGGCGAAAAGGAAATGGTGGACTCACAAATTCCCTGTCAGGGTGACACTTCCACCCCCCCCCCCACCCCATCCTCCTCTGACAGATAGCCTGCAGGCACATATTGATCTTCAATTAATCTAGAAAACTAAAACCCAATGCGTCATTTGTTAATGATGCCTGCAGCAGTTTTACTGCCCACACTGCAACAGGTATTATAGGATGACCATTGTGGGAATGTTTCTATTAGAATTCATTCGAAATCAGCTGTCCCTATCTGCATTTTGATGGATGGCTCTCATTTGGTCATAGCATTAGTGCGAGAGATATATTGGGAATACTGTCTTCAAATGTTTTGTCAGAAAAGTTGTCGAATCTTGTGAGTGATCAGCAGCACGTACTTTCAAACCTAAACATTAAAACTCTAATAATACAACCGCCACTAAAACCTGCTTAATTTTGGGTGATTATGGAAGTTGAATTCTGTCATCATTGGGTATCGAAGGTGCACACACAAGCTATTTTTGTTTGTTTATTTGTATTTCGTTTTCAATCATTTGTTATCAAACTGTTACATGTAGGATATTATCGCTATCGTTCTGTAAATGCCAGTTGACAACTTCAAGGGTTTCAGCTGGGGTCATCTCTTATAAAGAATAATGTGATTACAACAGAAATGACAGAACATTGCATCCGGATCCCCATTTGGTCGCAATCCAAGTTTTGCTATCAGAATCCCTCTATGGTATCTCACCCATTGAAACAGAAATTCAAGAACGTTGAATCTCAGATGCTGTTTTCCTCTTTTTTTCTTGAATAAATCTTGATATCGCGATATTTAAGAAATCTTGACACATTCGATGCGTTCCGCATCGTGATCTAATCTACAGAATGTATGCTTCTATGATCAAATTACTACACTCTACAATACGTGGAGAGTGTATTATCACTGAATCACCTGCAGAGTGGAGATTCCACCCGAGCAATAATTGCAAATTTGGTGCAAAGCATAACCAGCACAATCAAAGGTTCAGCCAATGGACCTCCGGGCTTAAACCCGGAGGTCCATTGGCTGAAACATTGCTTGTGTTTGTTATCGATATATACAGAATTTGAAAGTTATAACTTGGGTGATAACTCCACTCTGTGGGTGATTTAGTTACAATCCACTCTCCACGCACTGTATATAATCCAATAACAAGTACAGTGCAGTTACCGTGGAGTGATCACTTTCCATGTGTAGTCAATATATCCATGGATGCAATAACATTAGATTCCAAACACTAGGCATAGGTACAACCCGGTGCTTCATTAATTGAAATTTTGATGATGGTGATTTTTATTCCCTGTTAAATGCATGCGTGAACATCACTGCTTCTGTGATCACTTTACTATGCTCTATAATCCAATAACAGGTAGGTATCTTTTGTGAACATATAACCCATTCAACTCGTCTTGATCATCTGCATGTGTTTTAACTGGTAGAGTGCTAGAAGCCAATATCAGGGCTTTAATATGTAGAGCAGGTACCCCAGCCTAAATGTGTCATATTCTGTGGGTGTGCTTCATATTATCTTAGCAGTGAAATTACTTAGTCTATATGGTTTTGCCTTGTTACAATTTATGGGAGAGTGCCTCTGGGCACTCTCCCATAAATTGTAACAAGGCAAAGACACATGAACAAATTTTGATGACCAAAAATAACTTAGCACTCTACCAGTTAAGGACTACTCTGTTGTGGAGTGATGACTCGAGAGATGTATCATCATATATGCATTTATCAAGACACTATGATCAGGGTGAAGACAAAACGCCTTTCACCATTGACTGGAATGCTTAATGCCTGCTGCTATTAAATGGGAAGCCTTACACAAAGTTTAAAAGGAGTAACATTGTGATGTACCATACACTGATGACTATTTGAAATCACAAGGTTGCCAGGTAAAAATAATGGACAACCTATGTCTGTCGCTATTTTACGTCCCCCAAAATAATTATGGAATAAAAACCTTTGAAAACATATCGAACGTAGTACAGAACAATAAACTTAAATAATATTAAAATAAAAAGACTTATGTCCAGAAATGACATTGCTCTGCATGGCTTTTGTCACGAGAATTTGTGTGTTGATAGATTTGGCCTTGAGAGCTTTTGTCCTACTTTTATGATGATCATTACACAGTTTTTGAGAGATAATGCAGTTAGGGTGTGTTATTAACTGGTAGAGTGCTAAATTATTTTCGACCACCAAAAATTGTTAACATGACTTCGCCTTGTTACAATTTATAGGAGAGTGCCTATGGGCACTCTCCTACAAATTGTAACAAGGCAAATCTTAACAGAGGAAATAATATCACTTCAAAGATAATATGAAGCACAGCTGCTGAATTTGAAGCCTTTAGGTTGCAGCACCTGCACTTCAGAATAAAGCCCAAATATGGGCTTCCAGCACTCTACCAGTTAATTATTTATGGAGTTTCACCAATAGAGAAAACAAGAACATAAAATGGCAAATACTCCGAGTGACATATACTTGCATTTTTCAAAGAGGCTTCCCCCTTATTGGAAACTGTCATGCTTGTGTTACAGAATATCTTGATATACTTACCTTGCTATTAGCATCAAAATAGTAGACCATGATATCTTAACACATTGCCTTGGTCTATCCCGATTTTCATTTGTCTGCCAGCAATGTCTGCAAATAAGATGGAAAAACATTTAGAATAAACATGGAAATAAAATGTGCGTCAAGGCAAACTGGAAATGTCTCATGTAACAATAGTTATGTCCCAAGACAACATTATCATTTTAATGTCACCACAAACTTCCATCTGATTAGTTCATGACAACAGTTTGTAAATCATTTGTCTGTTTAGCCTGGAAGAGTGATTGAGCTACACATTGATCTTAATCTTCTACCCAACTCAATTAGGAGAAGACACAGCAAACAAATTCTTGAAAAATAATTAACATTTTCAATTTTAGACTAAAAATCATAAGCTTTTGAACCTTCATTGGAAGTAGCTCTACTTACTAGACAGCTCCAACGCGATCTCATAAGCTATGTCTTTTTGAGACAAAAATGACAAATAATATTTGAAGACGGATTTTTTTTTTGAATAGCTGTTAAAGCAATACTGATACGTTTATGAGGATCACTATAATTATGCTAACAATTTTTAGTCCTCTACCGGCATCTCCAGAGGGGACTCTAGGTTTGCACTCTGTCGATCCGTCAGTCTGTAGGTCTGTCGGTCTGTCGGTCTGTCAGTCTGTCAGTCACACTTTAGTTTTCCGAAGTTTTTTTGGAAACGCTTCAACGGAATGATTTCATTTTTGGTAAACTACTATAGAACGATGACTTACAGATCAAGTTTGAGTTTCATGCTGATTGCATTATTCTTGTGTGAGTTACGGCCCTTGGAAATATGGGAAAAAGCACCAAAATATCAGTTTTCTGGAGTTTTTTTGGAAACGCTTCAACGGAATGATTTCATTTTTGGTAAACTACTATAGAACGATGACTTACAGATCAAGTTTGAGTTTCATGCTGATTGCATTATTCTTGTGTGAGTTAAGGCCCTTGGAAATATGGAAAAGCACCAAAATATCAGTTTTCCAGAGTTTTTTTGGAAACGCTTCAACGGAATGATTTCGTTTTTGGTAAACTACTATAGAACGATGCCTTACAGATCAAGTTTGAGTTTCATGCTGATTGCATTATTCTTGTATGAGTTATGGCCCTTGGAAATATGGAAAAGTGCCAAAATATCAGTTTTCCAGAGTTTTTTGGAAAGGCTTCGACGGAATGATTTCATTTTTGGTAGCCTACTATAGAATGATGACTTACAGATCAAGTTTGAGTTTCATGCTGATTGCCGTATTCTTGTGTGAGTTATGGCTCTTGGAAATATGGAAAAGCACCAAAATATCAGTTTTTCGGACTTTTTCTGGAAACGCTTCAACGGAATGATTTCATTTTTGGTAACCTACTATAGAACGATGACTTACAGATCAAGTTTCATTTACACTCTGTCCATCCATCCGTCAGTCTGTCAGTCAGTCTATCGGTCATACTTTAGTTTCAGGACTTTTTTTGGAAACGCTTCAACGAAATGATTTCATTTTTGGTAACCTACTATAGAACGATGACTTACAGATCAAGTTTCATTTGCACTCTGTTCATCCGTCAGTCTGTCAGTCATACTTTAGTTTTCCGGACTTTTTTTGGAAATGCTTCAACCGAATGATTTCATTCTTAGTAACCTACTATAATAGAATGATGACTTACAGATCAAGTTTGAGTTTCATGCTGATTGCATTATTCTTGTTTGAGTTATGGCCATTGGAAATATGGAAAAGCGCCAAAATATCAGTTTTCTGGACTTTTTTTGGAAATGCTTCAACGGAATTCAGAATGATGGAGAAAAGCCCTGGTGGAGGAAAGCCCTAAGGAGAAAAGCCCTGGTCATTTTTGCAACAAAGGAGAAAAGCCCTGGTCCATTTTTTCAAGGGGTGGAGAAAAGCCCTGGTTGAATTTTTTTTTTACTATTTTATCAATTTCCTTTGGTTAAGGCCACACAAAGTAGATCTTCTGTTTCTCAGGCCATTATTTGTAAAATTGCATGCGGGCGAGCGTTTTTTTATTTTATCTTTTATTTCAGTAATTACTTCTTTGCCATCAAAAGTTCATGTTCTTGGTTCAAGTTGTACGCCTCATAATCTACAGAATAGCATGCATGGGTGGTGGTGTACTTTATCCCTTGAGTGCAAAAAGGCTTTGCAATGCTAAAGCATTGCAAAGCCTTCTTGCACTCAAGGGACAAATTCATCAGTTTTTTTAACATGGGTATAATATCAGACATAAACCATTTAATTTTTATTTTTTAGCTCACCTGACTGAAAGTCAGGGTGAGCTATTCTGATCACTTTTCGTCCATCGTCCATCGTGAAGGTGGTGTTTGGGCCTTTTTCTCCCAAACCACTAACCGCATATTAATGAAATTTCATGTGATGAGGGGTTATGTAAGGGCATTTTGATTTTTTGTCAAATTAGGTTTCGGCTCATATTGAGTAGAGGGATGGGGCAAAAATGCTCCAATTCTTAAAAAATCTTCTTCTCAAGAACCAGCAATAGCAGAGACTTGATATTTGGTATGCAGCTTCCTTTTGAGGTGTAGACTCAAGTTTGTTCAAGAGGAGAAGTTCGAGGGGATATATTTGATGATGTTAAAGGAGGGGCATGTCCATGTTTGTAAATTAATTAATGTTATTGTTGTAAACATATGAGCCAAGCTAAAATCTATTGCAAGCTTTTACCTGAATTAAAATAAAACTGAATGAAAATTAAAGGTTTTATTAATTTAAAAATAAAAATTACACAAAGAATGAAAAAACTAGACATAAAAGGTGATTACTGTACAAAAAACAGTAAATAAAGAAAAAAAAAGAATAAAATATGTGATTTCATATGAAAAATAATGAATAAAAATATAACAGAAAAAATATGAAAAAAAATTGAATCAGAGCTTTTCTCCACTCCATGCAAAAATGGACCAGGGCTTTCCTCCTCAGATGCAGTTTCAGGGCTTTTCTCCACCAGGGCTTTTCTCCACCAGGGCTTTTCTCCATCAGGGCTTTTTTCCGTTCACCGGAATTCATGCTGATCACATCTAGGTTATAACATTTGTATAATTATTGATGCTCGTTAGTCTGGTAGGGGACATTGTATTGCTTCAGCGATATGTGCGTTCTTGTTGTTATTGTAGGAGATGCTCAGTAAAGTTAGCTCCTCTTAAGTTCTGAAAGTCGTAAGGAAATTTAACACTAAGGGTATGAGAATTTCATTTTAAAAAATGAAATTTTGCGATGTTAGCAAATTTGTATCTCTGATGTGTGCACCATTTCACAAACTTTAGTCATTTTCCTGAAGAGTAGTATAAAAATACAAATTCTAGCTTTTTACAATTATTTCCCAATCAGTTTGAATATTTTACTAGTACAGTAAAACCTGTCTTGAGAGACCACTGTCTTGAGAGACCACCTGTCTTGAGAGACCACATCTGTCAGTTCAACACTAATTTATTTTTATAATTTTTATAACAGTCCATTTCAATTTGTTTCAAAAACTTCATAAAAAAGAACAACTACAAAGTAATTACAAAAATCTACTCTTCTCCATTTCTGAATTTTGTGGTTGGTTATTCACTGACTTGAGAAAACCTGAAACCTGTTATGAGAGACCACCTGTCTTTTGTGTGACCCAAACGGCGGTCTCTCAAGACAGGTTCTACTGTATTCTCTATTGAAACATATTTAAAAATATGAAAACAGTTTTTGATGTTTGGTAACATCTCTTTGTATAAACACAGAAAGTGCTTCCTATCCTACTAGTTTTGATTAGTTTCAGCTGGCCTGCTTAAAACTACTAGGAAAGTTTCCACTGGATATACTTCACTGCTTATCAGTTTCGTGCAGTCTTCACATTGTGGGTACCATTTTAGTGAATTGCGCTAAAAGGTTTTATGTTTGACTAAAATCTCGAAATGGATAATTGTTTTGCACTGAAAACGCTTTTGAACCTATGTATAAAAGTCTATGTGGTAATTAAAAGCACAGTTGAAAGAAACAGAAGAATAATTTGCTGACATGCCCTAAAAGAGAAGTGGCAATTAACCCTTTACCCAATGCAGCCGATATCAAAATTTATTATTTTAAATATCATTTTTTAAATTTTTTCAAAAAAATTCAACAAAACCATATCATGTGACCCCTCTTTGGAATGAGCTCTTTCCAAAGTGGGGTCACATGATATGGTTTTGTTGAAATTTTTCGAAAAATAATATTTTTTCAGCTGCTGAATTTGCATATTACGTGGGCGGATGCGGATGATTCGTTGGGTAAAGGGTTAAAGAACTATTTCCACAAAACCATGGTCCCTAACTGGCATAACAAGCCATCTAATCGCTATTCACTAAAATCTATTTAAACTGTATTATTTTTACAAATTTTGTTAAACAATAGTTTGTGGTCATTCTTTTGGAAAGAGCTTTTCTATATCCTTTCAATGGAGGGGTCCATAAGCTATGTTTTGAGGCAAAGTGAAATGTGTTTATTTATTCAAGAAACATATTTTCAAGTGATGTCTGCTATTCAGGTTAGGTGAAGGATTAAGCTACAGCAATTTTCTTTGTTTTGAACACACGTATCCAGGCCATCTAAAAATTTGGTTCCAAACAGGTTCTTGCCAGTGTGGCGACTGTTGTCTTGTATGCAGCAGCTTATCATTTATCCCTTGTTTTTTCAGGAAACACAGAGCAAAACGAATACAACTATGGAAATGACTTTGCAGTGGTCAATAAAATTGCAGATGTTGGTAAAAAATGCCAGCAACCCCATCGCAAATGATATAACACTTATTTCGAAAATTGTTGATAAAATTGCAGAAGTCGAAAATATTACAACAGAGGTATGAGTTTCAATATGTTTTATCACCATTATGTCCATGTACAAAATGATGTATCAAAGTCGATCTCTTGTTTATAAGGTCACATCTGGACGATAGAGTTAGCGTATAATGTTCTATAAATAGTAACAGAAATAAATTTTCTTGTGAGTTACGTGAGGGTGTTTTGTATCTGTGTTGCCCATGGTGTGGGATTATCACACAAAGTATCACTTTCAAATTCTGTACATATGGTCAGAAAACACAAGCAATGTTTCAGCCATGGTTTAATCCGGAGGTCCATTGGCTGGAACTCTGTTTGTGATTGTTAGGCCTTGATTCACAAAACATTATATTTACTTCATTGTTCTTGTTGCGTTCGCACAACCTTCATATTGTTTACATATAAGTGGTGCTCAATTAACCCTTTACCCAACGCAGACGATATCAAAATTTATTATTTTAAATATAATTTTTTTTAATTTTTCAAAAAATTTCAACAAAACCATATCATGTGACCCCCTCATTGGAATGAGCTCAATGAGCTCGTTCCATTGAGGGGTCACATGATATGGTTTAGTTGAAATTTGTTGAAAAAATTAATTTTTTCAACTACTTTGGTATGTTTGGGATCTGATATAATAGAAGCTGTTAAATGCCATGTTTTATTAACATATGAAATACACAATGTCTAAATATTAAATATTTAGCTTGACCAGCAAATGCACATACAGAGAATTATCCCTACAAAATAAACATAGGCTATAGGCACCAGTCCAACATCCGCTTACTATGGCAGAACCGTTTTTGCAACCCAGATGCAACAAAGCATGCAATATGTGTGAACCCCCGAAGATCTAAACTGATACGACTCTCCGGTAAACCACACAGAAAATCACGCACATTCACATACATGCAACCACACAGAAATTATCCACACAGGAATCTACAGAACTGGTTAGATATATCCACACAGAACTTATCCACACAGAAAATTATATTGCCTATCCAATAAATACAGGTCTTTAACCACGAAGATAATGATTTCAGCACACAGTATGCTAAACCAACAGTAAACTCACTAAATGCCCCTTCGTACAGGACACCCAAATAGTGTTTGTGTTTATTTACATTTGGTGCGCACCACCACTATGAGCTCATTGTATTGTGAAATAATGTTCTCAGAAATGATATCTACAAGATATGAATTTTCATCGACTGTTCGGAAAATGGCTTGCTTAAATAGTTCAGGAAATGTTACCATCAGTAGACATACAGAATAATATAGCAAATGTAGTAGATAATATCATTCATTTCTCTTGGAGTTCGCACCGCAGCACTAGGACTAAAGTGATTTGTTAATATTGGTAACTAAAAGCTGCCACCTTAAATATAGGAAGATATGTGATGTTCCAAACATGGGTTCACTCGTCTGGCGATGGATTAACGTACAGTTCCACCACAATTCAGCGACAATAAATCATTGTCAGAATGGACATTATCCACACAAATATTTGGTAATAAATATCGGCAAAATGTTCACATTCATCACAGATATATATACAGTAAATGAGGATGGTGGTCGACGTATGGATGTACGGATGGTTGCACCCAGGCAACAAATAATTGCACAGTTATTTTAAAAGTTGCTCACTCACAGTTCATCACGATAGCCGACGTCCAAGGAACATATGGAGTTTCAATGTTCAACAGTATTAGATGCTTACAATACCTTCGGCTGTTATGTACTTATCTCTTGAAATAATCAGGTTCAAATTGTCACAACGTTCACCATACATTTTATGTGTTTTTCAAACTAAGAATGTCGAACATTTTTTTTTCTTTTCAACCTACTCACAATTGTTTACAATTGGCTGTAACGTAAGTGCAAGCCCTACTTTGGAACTAACTCAAGCTTAAGAAACTTTTCCAAACAAGTTGGAAAAGTAATAGAGTGCAAAAGCACGAAAAAGATCAAAAAAGGGTCGAGCGAGACCAGCGCTCAAAATTACAGGTACTCTCTCAGCAGACCTTTTGCGTTTATCGAGCGCATGCGCAACAACTGTGACGTCAATTCCTTTTATTTCCGCTATTGTGCTGGTCGGAAATTTTGTGACTCATGCTATTATTTAGCTGTTATCTTCGTGGACAACCTATTTGTATGGTGCTATCTTGTCTGATTATGTGCAAGTGGATTGTATCCTTTTCAAGCTTCGAAATTATTCACTATTTGATGATATTTTTGATAATTTTTGCTTGCTTTTTCACACATAGTCATGTTTTTCCCCGTGTGTGAACACAACCATTGTTCTGTTTTCCGTCAGCGGGAAGCTTAATTTCATTTATCATATTATGCCTAAGACTATTCCTTGTTTCTCTTGCTTGCAAGTGAAACATGTGGACGACTCTCATTCCACATGTGTCACTTGCAACAATTGTACACAGGCCCAATCATGTGGTATTTGTGGGGTTTAGTCCTCAAAATTCTGGGCATCTGTAAACAAGGTGGTTCTGTCTAGAGCTAGAACCCCTCGTTCTCGGGGTAAGGGTAGCTGTGCCTTATCAGACATTTCTGTGAGTGCACGTGGTGACTCTGTCACACAGGATGCTGATCTGTCTTTTTCTGTGGCGAGTTCCTCTGCAACTGCTGGCGGTGCTAGTGCTGTGATACCTGAAATGGAGACCGTGGTCTCTTTGTCTTCTGATGTCACTCTTGAGGCATCTGTTTTCGTCAAGAGCTTCTCCGAGGTCTGTTCGGTGACATTCTCCGATTTGCCTCCTACGCCGTCAACAGTTGCTGAGGAAGTTGTTACTACAGATCCTATTCTGTATGATGGTGGCTCTTCTATCTCTTCTGGGGATGGTATACAGTCTCGGGGGTCTGAGACTGTATCTGCTGGTGTGTGAGCTCTCAGCCTTCCCTGGCTTCATGGCAAAGCTGTGCAGGTTTGCTGTCTGCTCCGTCTCATCTGGCTAGGTTTGCTCCTGGTCGGTTGAGCCGTTTGGTCGCTTCGGCAGCGATTCCTCACCCCTCGAGCGAATCATTTATTGTTCCTCCTTCCTCTGCTAGTGTGCCGACTAGCAGGATGGGGCTGGGACATTGGCATCCAGGGCCTGCTGTTTGGCAGAGGTCATTGACAGCTCCGGTTAGCTGTCACTCTTAGAACCTTCCTCCGGTGAATTCCTCACTGTGTTCCGAGTCTGGCTGTCGATCGAAGCTTGCCGTCGGTCTCAGAGGATGGGCAGTTGGGGCCTTCTGCCATGCAGAGGCCAATGGCAGGTTCTTGGGACAATCCTCCGGTGTCTTCTCATCGTGTCCCAGGTCCAGCTACCGATCAACGTACACCGTCAGTCTCTTTAGAGGATTTGCAGGCAGGGCCTTCTGTTCCGCAGAGGTCAGTGATTGCCCCTGGGCGTCACATTCGGAACTATCCTCTGGTGTCTTCTCACCGTCTCTCTATTCTGTCTGCCGAGCGACGTTCATTGTCGGTCCCTTCTGAGGATTTGGGTTCTTCTACCAGAAGGGTCCATTGGGAAGACACTCCGTCGGGCGATGCTGATGCGAAGGATTTTCAGGGTGTCCTGCGTCAGGCCGTTTTGGCGCTCAACCGGTTGCATTCTAGCAACCCTCAAGTTGGCTTCCCTGTGCCTCTTGAGGTACAACCTCCTTTGGTCGTCACCGAGATGCCTCGCCTGGCCCTGTGGATACTGCACAGTATTCACAGGAGGTTTCTGCTGGTCAGCCCGAGTTGGGCTACGTCTCTTTTGCTATGGAGGATGACAATTTTCTTGAAGGCGATGGGCCCCCTCATCAGTCTTGGGGCAGGCTTTGTATTTTGTCTTTGGCTTATTGTCGGATATTCAATCTTCAGACCAGCCATCAGTGACCGTCTGGCCGCGGTCCTCTGTGGAGTGCCATAACCCTGTTGAGCCCTCTAGGTCTGGGGCTTTGCGTCCTCTGCAATGGCTCAGGTTGTTGAGTCCTTCCAGGGCTTGGACGCCAAAATGCATTCTAAGGCCCTCAAGGGTTCTTTCTTTTCACGAGCTGATGCCTTTCTGCCTCCATCGCAGTTTTGTGTTTACGATTCCGTCTGTCCACCAGTCTTCCAAGGGATGACTTCTGTGGATGAGGATTCTTCTTCCCTCAGGTTGACTAAGCCTAAGTCGGCAGTTCTCCCGATGTCAGTAGTTGAGTCTATGGTGAGCCTGTCCCGAGAGATGCTGGGTATGTTATC
Source organism: Pictodentalium vernedei (assembly GCA_031216915.1). Lineage (NCBI taxonomy): Eukaryota > Metazoa > Mollusca > Scaphopoda > Dentaliida > Dentaliidae > Pictodentalium > Pictodentalium vernedei. Next base: position 134,608,559 of record CM062296.1, on the reverse strand, counting down.
TCCCGCGGAGCATGACGTCGCTGCCCTGGCTGAATATTTTCCACCAGGGGAGTTTGATGATGCTCAGGTGCCTTTTCATGTTTTGTCACAGGCTCTTATGAACTTGACACATGCTCACGCCTGTAACATGGCTAATTTGGAGTTGGCACGCCAGGATGCGGTATTGGATTCTTTACCATCCCTTCCTTCTGAGCAGCGTGCTGTTCTGAGGTCTGCTTCTTTGGTTGGACCTCAGTTGTTTCATGGTTCCGTGGAAGCTGTCCGTGGTGAGGTTCTTCGTCATTCGAAGGACCAGCTTTTGCTACGACAGGTGGACCAAACTGCTGCTGCAGGTGGTGGTCGTTCCAGGCCCGCCAAGCATCCTGCTGTGTTTGCCACGTCGACTATGCCTTCGGCTCCGTCTGCTCCTTCTGCACAGAAGAAGCCGACGCGGCCAGGCTCGCTGGCAGCCTCAGGGAGGAAAGTCTCAGGACTCTGTTTCTTTCCGAGGGGGTGGTTTCTCATCGAGGCCGCAAATGAAGATCCTCACCGCGATTCGCCTCCAGTCGAGGGAAGGTTGTCGCTGTTTGTACGACCGTTGGTCAGAGATAACGTCGGACACTTGGGTCCTTGACGTCATGCAATCCAGTCTGCGACTGACCTTCCACTGGCACCCCTGTTTATCTCGGGTGCCCCTCCCGACTCAGGTCCCTTCCGATTCTCTACGTCGGGACCTTCTGGTGCAGGAGATCGACAATCTCCTCTCCAAAGGGGCGATCGAGGTGGTCAGGAACACCCTTTCACCAGGGTTTTACTCAAGACTTTTCTTGGTGCCGAAGAAAAACGGCCAGTTTCATCCTGTCATCGATCTGAGTATCCTGAATGAGTACATTGTAGCACCTCGTTTCAGTATGGAGACTTTCCGGTCGGTTCACCGTTCAGTTTATCAGGGCGACTTTGCTGCCAGTATAGACCTGAAGGACGCCTACTTCCATGTACCCATTCATCTGGCATCACTGAAATACCTTCGGTTCTCATTTCGGGATTGAGTCGATCAGTTCAGAGCTCTCCCGTTCGGGTTGAACCTGGCTCCCTGGGCCTTCACCTGACTGACGTCACATGTGCTTGCCTTTCACCTTACTCAGTCAGCTGTGACTTCGTCAGCCTACCTGGATGATATCTCCAACGGTACCACGATGCTGCTGTTTGGGAGTCCGATGTCCAGCAGTTTCTTTGCCTACTAGCGTCGCTGGGTTTCAGAGTCAATCGCGAGAAGTCGGATCTCCTTCCTTCTCAGCAATTTCGTCATTTGGGGATGGATTTCGACACTCTTCACAATGTGATGTTGGTTCCCAATGCTCGGGCGACGATTCTTTCCGCCTTGACTCGGAACCTGCTTCAATCTTCCCCGTTATCGGCCAGGACTTTCTTTCGGATGCTTGGCCTTTGCGGTCCAGTGACAGATCTCATTCCGCTCAGTCGCTTGTTTGTCTGACCTCTCCAACACTTCCTGTTGGATCATTGGCGTCCGAATGTAGATCTGCTGGACCTGGAACTTCCTATTCCTCAGTCCCTGCTTTGTCACCTCCACCCTTGGGCCGATGTTCCCTGGCTGACACAGGGTGTTCCGTTGGATCTTCCTTTGGCTGATCGCATCCTTACTGCAGATGCCAGCGATCGGGGCTGGGTGCGACATTGGATCCTCTCGGTCTGTCCACTCACAGTGAGTGGGACAGTGAGGAGGTGGGCCTTCATATCAACCAGAAGGAGCCCCTTGCTCTTCTGTTGAGTTTTCTGCTTTGGATCCCTCACCTGTCGGATCATATTGTCCTACTTCTTTCAGACAATTCGACAGTAGTGGCCTACATACGGAATCAAGGAGGCACACATTCGATACCCATGTATCGGCTATCTCGGGATCTTCTACTGTTGGCACGGGATGTGAATGCACGGGTGTCCATTCGGCACATTCCCGGGTGTCTCAATGTCCTAGCAGACTCCCTGTCCTGATGCGACAGTGTCCTTCCAACCGAATGGATGCTACATCGGTCGGTGTTTCAGGCGATTTGTAAGTGGTGGGGGTGTCCTCTGGTCGACCTTTTCGCCACTTGCTGGAATCATCAGGTAGAGACCTTTGTCTCTCCTTGTCCAGATCCTTTGGCATTTGCGGTAGACGCTCTGTCTCTGGACTGGACAGGTTGGATCGGCTATGCCTTCCCTCCTGCACCGATTCTTCCTCAAGTATTGGTGAAGATTCGTGCTTGCAGTTGTAGGATCATTCTGATCGCACCTCTGTCTCCACAGAGGGTGTGGATCAATCTGCTGCAGCCTCTGTTGGCAGATCCGCCGATTTGTCTACCTCTACGTCGTGATCTTCTTTCCCAGGGTCATCCCAGGAAGTATCACAACAACCTGGCGAGCCTGTCCCTTCACGCCTGTCTTTTATCAGGTCCTGTCTCCGACATAGAGGTTTTTCGAGATGAACTGTGGAGTGCATTTCTGCATTGCGGCGACATTCCACTGGCATGACTTATGCTGCGAATCCAATGTGGATTACCATGATCCGTCAATCGCTCAAATTGCAGATTTTGTGGTATACCTTTTTGACTCCAAGGGCCTCCAGCCTATTACTATTAAGGGCTATCGGCCTGTGCTGTCTGGTACTTTCTCTTATGTGGGAAAGCGGTGCATCGGTCGTAATCTTTTTCTCTCCAAACTCATTCGGCACTTTTCTTTGAAGAGACTTCGAGTTTTGCGTCTTACACCCAAGTGGAACTTGGCATGGGTGTTGCACTGTTTGGAGGGGGCACCATTCAAGCCTTTATCTGAGACCGATATGCGTTTTCTCACCTATAAGACGGCTTTCCTTCTAGCGTTTGCTTCTGCTCGACGTGTCCGTGAGCTTCATGCGCTATCTGTTGATTCTGCTTTCTTCAGAAATGAGGCTGACAGTGTCACCTTCACTACTGATTGCTCTTTTCTGGCCAAGAATCAACTTCCTGATTCGGTACCTCCTCCCATCTGCATTTGGGCTCTCCCTGCTGTCGATGGCCGGAAGCCATTTCTTTGTCCTGTTCGTGTGATCAAGACTTACATTAATTGCACTCAGTTCATTTGGAGGTGTCGGAAGAGATTCTTTCTGTCTCTCATTCCTAGGAGGCAGTCTGTCTCTTCCCATTCTATTTCCAGGTGGATCTATCTTGCAATCAAGCTGGCTTATTCCCGATTGTCTGCTTCAGATCTTGTTTCGAACCGGTTTAATGCTCATGAGGTTCGTGCCATTTCTACATCCTGGGCAATCGCCAACTCTGTCTCGCTCCGGGATGTTATGAATGCAGCTTACTGGAGGAATGCTTCTACCTTCTCCTCCTTTTATCTCCACCACCTACAGCAGCAATCTGAGGACCTTTATTCTTTAGGCCCTCTCGTTGCTGCTCAGGCTGTTGTGCACCCTCGTTAAATTTTGTTTTTATCGGGTTTGTGCTTCGCTCGGCCTTGTTCTTTTCAGGTGCCTTCTCTCTTTCTTCATTACAGGTTTCGCTATTATTCTCTGCCCTCCTTGCTTTTCTTTCTGCTGCTCATGTTGGTATTGGTTATGTGATTCACCTCCTCCTATTGTTTATTCAGCCAATTGTAAGCAATTGTGAGTAGGTTGAAAAGAAATTTAATTTTTTTAGTAAATTTTGTTTCTTAACATACCTACCACAATTGTTTACCGGAGGCCCACTCTCCTTGGGGATATCTTTGATATTGATGCCTCCCCACTAAATCACAAACTTCTCATTGGCGGAAATACGGAATTGACATCACGGTTGTTGCGCATGCGCTCAGTAAACACAAGAGGTGTGCAGAGAGAGTACCTGTAATTTTGAGCGCCGTTCTCGCTCGACCCGTTTTTGATCTTTTTCGTGCTTTTTTACTCTATTACTTTTCCAACTTGTTTGGAAAAGTTTCTTAAGCTTGAGTTAGTTCTGAAGTAGGGCTTGCACTTACGTTACAGCCAATTGTAAACAATTGTGGTAGGTATGTTAAGAAACAAAATTTACTAAAAATTTTAATGTTTTAGCCACCGACTACACAATACTCTCCTACTAGGAAATTTCTACCTCTATATGAAACAAATACTGCATGGGAAAAAAACATTCACAGATTTTTAGCTCACCTGATTGAAAGTCAGGGTGAGCTTTTCTTGTCACTCTTCGTCCGTCGTCCGTCGTCCGTTGTCCTGCGTGAAGGTGGTGTTTGAGCTTCTTTCTCCTAAACCACTGGCCACATTTTAATTAAATTTCATGTAAGTAGTGGTTATATAGGGGCATTTTGATTTTTATCCAAAATAGCTTTCGGCTCATATTGAGCAGAGGTGTGGGGGAAAAATGGCCAAATTTTTTGAAAATCTTCTTCTAATGAACCACCAGTAGCAGAGAATTGATATGTGGTATACAGAGTCCTTTTCAGGTTTAGAATCAAGTTTGTTCAAGAGAAGTTTGTCGGGCATTATTTGCCTTCGTTATGGGAGGGGCAAAAATTTTGGCCACGCCTAAAATTTATATTTTCAGAACCATGAGGTCGATTTGAACCAAATTTCATATGAGATGATAATGGGTCATAAGTAGTTGATTGATGCCAAAAAAAATTTTCTCATTGCACCGTGGGAACCTCGGGAGCTAAAAATAGGAAAAACCTTAAAACTGTCTTATCTCCAAAACTACACGGCACAGAGAATTCTTATTTTGTATAAAGCTTACTTTTATCCAGTAGAATAGAATAGTTAAAAAAAATCCCTATCGGTTTGATCACAAGGTACTTTTTTCAGGACTTTGAAAAAGTGCTGAGTCAGCACTTTTTAACACTGTGGGCAATGGGAAAAAGATTAAAAAATCTTCTTCTCCAGATCCAGCAGGCAGAATCTTTTAACATTTGGTATGCCACATTGTAGGGTGGATCTGATTCAAGTTTGTTCAAATCAGCCCCCTGGGTTAATATTTGGGCTCAGTATAGGAGCCCGATTTGATACTTAGTGCATTTCAGGCAAATTTCTTAAAAAATCTTCCTCTCCAGATCCAGCAGGCGAATCTTTTGATATTTGGTGTGTAACATTGTGGGGTGGATCTGATGGAAGTTTGTTCAAATCGGCCCCCAGGATTCATATTTGGGCTCACTATAGAAGCCCGAATTCGAACTTAGTGCATTTCAGGCAAATTTCTTTAAAAATCTTCTTCTCCAGATTGAGCAGCCAGAATCTTTTAATATTTGGCATGCAACATTGTGGTGTGGATCTGATTCAAGTTTGTTCAAATCGGCCCCCTGGGTGTATATTTGGGCTCACTATAGAAGCTCGAATTGGAACTTAGTGCATTTCAGGCAAATTTCTTAAAAAATCTTCTTCTCCAGATCCAGCAGGCAGAATCTTTTGATATTTGGTATGCAACATTGTGGGGTGGATCTGATTCAAGTTTGTTCAAATCGGCCCCTGGGTTTATATTTGGGCTCAGTATAGAAGCTCGAATTGGAACTTAGTGCATTTCAGGCAAATTTCTTAAAAAATCTTCTTCTCCAGATCCAGCAGGCAGAATCTTTTGATATTTGGTATGCAACATTGTGGGGTGGATCTGAATCAAGTTTGTTCAAATCAGCCCCCTGGGTTTATATTTGGGCTCAGGATAGAAGCTCAAATTGGAACTTAGTGCATTTCAGGCAAATTTCTTAAAAAATCTTCTTCTCCAGATCAGCAGGCAGAATCTTTTGATATTTGGTATGCAACATTGTGGGGTGGAGCTGATTCAAGTTTGTTCAAATCGGCCCATTGATTCATATTTGGGCTCACTATAGAAGCCCAAATTCGAACTTAGTGCATTTCAGGCAAATTTCTTAAAAAATCTTCTTCTCCAGATCCAGCATGCAGAATCTTTGGATATTTGGTATGCAACATTGTGGGGTGGATCTGATTCAAGTTTGTTCAAATCGGCCCCCCTGGGTTTATATTTGGGCTCAGTATAGAAGCTTGAATTCGAACTTAGTGCATTTCAGGCAAATTTCTTAAAAAATCTTCTTCTCCAGATCCAGCAGGCAGAATCTTTTGATATTTGGTATGCAACATTGTGGGGTGGATCTGATTCAAGTTTGTTCAAATTGGCCCCCTGGATTCATATTTGGGCTCACTATAGAAGCCCGAATTCGAACTTAGTGCATTTCAGGCAAATTTCTTAAAAAATCTTCTTCTCCAGATTCAGCAGGCAGAATCTTTGGATATTTGGTATGCAACATTGTGGGGTGGATCTGATTCAAGTTTGTTCAAATCGGCCCCCTGGGTGTATATTTGGGCTCACTATAGAAGCTCGAATTGGAACTTAGTGCATTTCAGACAAATTTCTTAAAAAATCTTCTTCTCCAGATCCAGCAGGCAGAATCTTTTGATATTTGGTATGCAACATTGTGGGGTGGATCTGATTCAAGTTTGTTCAAATCGGCCCCTGGGTTTATATTTGGGCTCAGTATAGAAGCTCGAATTGGAACTTAGTGCATTTCAGGCAAATTTCTTAAAAAATCTTCTTCTCCAGATCCAGCAGGCAGAATCTTTTGATATTTGGTATGCAACATTGTGGGGTGGATCTGAATCAAGTTTGTTCAAATCAGCCCCCTGGGTTTATATTTGGGCTCAGGATAGAAGCTCAAATTGGAACTTAGTGCATTTCAGGCAAATTTCTTAAAAAATCTTCTTCTCCAGATCCAGCAGGCAGAATCTTTTGATATTTGGTATGCAACATTGTGGGGTGGATCTGATTCAAGTTTGTTCAAATTGGCCCCCTGGATTCATATTTGGGCTCACTATAGAAGCCCGAATTCGAACTTAGTGCATTTCAGGCAAATTTCTTAAAAAATCTTCTTCTCCAGATTCAGCAGGCGGAATCTTTGGATATTTGGTATGCAACATTGTAGGGTGGATCTGATTCAAGTTTGTTCAAATCGGCCCCCTGGGTTTATATTTGGGCTCAGTATAGAAGCTTGAATTCGAACTTAGTGCATTTCAGGCAAATTTCTTAAAAAATCTTCTTCTCCAGATTCAGCAGGCAGAATCTTTTGATATTTGGTATGCAACATTGTGGGGTGGATCTGATTCAAGTTTGTTCAAATCGGCCCCCTGGATTCATATTTGGGCTCACTATAGAAGCCCGAATTCGAACTTAGTGCATTTCAGGCAAATTTCTTCAAAAATCTTCTTCTCCAGATCCAGCAGGCAGAATCTTTTGATATTTGGTATGCACCATTGTGGGGTGGATCTGATTCAAATTTGTTCAAATCGGCCCCCTGGGTTTATTTTTGTGCTCATTATAGAAGCTCGAATTTGAACTTAGTGCATTTCAGGCAAATTTTTTAAAAAATCTTCTTCTCCAGATTCAGCAGGCAGAATCTTTTGATATTTGGCATGCACCATTGTGGGGTGGATCTAATTCAAGTTTGTTCAAATCGGCCACCTGGATTCATATTTGGGCTCACTATAGAAGCCCGAATTCGAACTTAGTGCATTTCAGGCAAATTTCTTAAAAAATCCTCTTCTCCAGATTCAGCAGGCAGAATCTTTTGATATTTGTTATGCAACATTGTGGGGTGGATCTGATTCAAGTTTGTTCAAATCGACTCCCTAGATTCATATTTGGGCTCACTATAGAAGCTCGAATTCGAACTTAGTGCATTTCAGGCAAATTTCTTTGAAAATCTTCTTCTCAAGATCCAGCAGGCAGAATCTTTTGATATTGGGTATGCACCATGCTTAGGGGGGTGAGATTCAACTTTGTTCAAGCCAAGTCCCTGGGTTCATATTTGGGCTCACTGTGGGAGCCCGAATTATAACTTAGTTCAAAGTGAGGAATTTTCTTTAAAAATCTTCTTCAGATCCAGCAGTTGGAATGTTTTGATATTTGATATGCAGCATCCTTAGGGGGGTGAGATTCAAGTTTGTTCAAGCCATGTTCCTAGGTCCATATTTGGACTCACTGTGGGAGCTTGAATTGTAACTTAGTTCAAAATGAGGAATTTTCTTTAAAAATCTTCTTCTTCAGATCCAGCAGTCGGAATGTTTTGATATTTGGTGTGCAGCATCCTTAGGGGAGTGAGATTTAAGTTTGTTAAAGCCAACACCCTGCGTTCATATATGGGCTCCCTGTGGGAGCCCAAATTATAACTTAGTTCAATATGAGGAATATATTTTAAAAATCTTCTTTTTTTTAAGATCCACTGGTCAGATTCTTTGGATATTTGGTATAAGCTTTTCTTAGGAGGAGCAGATGCAACTTGTTGAAATCAATTCTCTGGGTTGATATTTAGGCTACCATGTCAGGTGAGCGCCCTCAGGCCCCTTGGGGCCTCTTGCTTTGTGTTACACTGGCCGCTGGACTTTTTACACTTCAAAGAAGCAGTCACCATTTCCAAACAATCAAATCCTGAAGAGACTACACTAAACATCATGAATTGTCGACGCAAACCAAATATGTTAACCCTGTTCTCACACCACTCAGCCAAACTCACACATACAGAATATATTTTGTGACAGAAATGGAATGAAGTTAATAAAGCTATTAGGAAGGCCAAAGTGTTGTATCTATCGAAAGTTCAGAACACATTAAATAACAACAAAACCCCTTTGTCATTGTGGTGGAAGACTCTAAAAACACTTATCAGTAGTAGTAATACTGTAGGTATTCCAGCTATTATCCATTTAAATAAAATATATTTCTCAAGTGTTGAGAAAACAGAAGTGTTCAATGAATAGTTCTGTTCTATTTCAACAGTTGATGACATGAAAGCCTCCCTTCCTGATTCTGCATCCCAGGCCTCACAAGTTATTGATAGTATCACTCTCCAATGTAGTGAAGTATATGAAGCAGTGAATTCAAAAAAGGTGTCTAAGGCATCTGGTCCCAATCTTGTAATTCCGTGCCTTCTTAAAGAATGTAAATCATCTCTGTGTGACCCTCTTCTAAACTTCTTTAATGTGCTCTTGAACAACTCTCGCTTTCCCTCACTGTGGAAAAAAGCAAATGTCTCCCCAATTTTGAAGAAACAGCCCTCAAATTCAGTTACTAATTATCGCCAGACATTATTGATTAGTTGTGGGGGTGAAATATTTGAAAAATGTGTTTTCAAATGCTTGTGGCAATTTCTGATTGACAACAATGTCCTTAGTCAATTCCAGACAGGTTTTACACCTGGTGATTCAACTGCCCTCCAACTGACTGAGATATACAATGAATTCTGTCAAGCTCTTGTTGAGGCAAAGACATTGGGGTGGTCTTCTGTGATGTCAGTAAGGCTTTCGACAAGGTATGGCATGTTGGTCTTATTCACAAACTGAAGAAAATTGATGTCTCGGGTGAACTTCTGTTCTTGAAATGATACCCATGAGATAGGTCGCAACGAGTTGTGATAGAGTCTGATGCATCTTCTTAGAGAACCATTACTGCTGGTGTTCCACAAGGTTTGATACTTGGACCCTTATTGTTCCTTATATATATTAATGATATAACCAAGGGCTTACTCAGTAAAATACGTCTATTTGCAGATGATACTTCCCTATATCTAATTGTAGAGACTCCAGAGCAATCTTCAAGATTAATCAACCATGACCTTGCCACAATAGAATGTTGGGCTAAGACGTGGTTGGTTGAGTTCAATCCCAGTAAAACAGAGATTTTGCTTATATAACGTCAATGTAATCCCACTGCCCATACACCACTCTTCTGAGGTGATTCATGGATATCCGAACCCAGTAATCATAAACATTTAGCAGTCATATTAAATAACACATGTATATAGAACGACCACATTGACCATATCTACTCTAATGCTTGGTCACGCTTAGACCTACTGAGGAAGAAGAAATTCAATCTTGATTGCAGCATCCTAGAGAAAATATATTTCGGTTTTGTTAGGCCTCTACTCGAATACCTGGATGCTTCTAAGATAATTGTTCAGCAGCTCAAAACGTCAATCTAGAGAAAATACAGATCGTAGCCGCAAGGATTATTACCAGGGCAACTATTAGTTGTAGTAAGTCTTTGTTTTATTCTGAAGCATGTTGGGACTCTCTACAAGAAGGACGTCGCAGACACAAGCTGTTACAGTACTTCATAATGTATCACCACATGTCGCCCTCATATATTGCCAACTAAGTGCCCCCAATTGTCTCACAGGGTTCGTACAGGTCCTTGAAGGTGCTTGAACGTGCTTGAATTAAAAAAATCGAATTCCAGGGCCTGGAAAGTGCTTGAAAATCATATCTCCAGTAGTAAAGTCCTGGAAAGTGCTTGAAAAATATATAATGTCAATAATATAGCGTGTTATGAAAAAACAAATTGATGTAATAACTCGCATAATTGCTGGATTGACAGTGCATAAAGTCTGTGTTTTTTTTATAAAAAAAAACAAAGCGTGCCTCCTTAACCCTTTACCTAACACGAAAAAGCAGATGACCATTGCAAAACAAAAATTCTTGAATGACTATTTTTAGCTCAACTTTGGCGAAGTCAAATTTGAGCTTTTCTCATGGCCCGTCGTCCGTCTGGCCGTACGTCAACAATTGGATACGGCTCGGGCTAGAGGCCGTATTTATGAACCGATCTTTACGAAACTTCTTGGGTACCTTTGTTATGACCGTGGGACGAGAACAAGTGTTTTTTGGGTGCTGTCCAAAATTCAAGATGGCTGCCAGCCGCCATTTTGTACCGACGATGCAGAAAATCTGTTTTTTTGTACAGAACTTCCATATGAAAGCTCTGATTTGGATAATTTTTTGTATGAATGTTTAGTACCATGAGATACATCACATATCATACGGGTTTTTTTCTCGTGCTTAAATTATGCAAATTAGACTGACTTTGATTTATTTAGCATTACTTTCAGCACTGTCAGTGCAAATGCCAATACGGCTTGGGCTAGAGTCCGCATTTATGAACCGATCTTTACAAAACTTCTTGGGTACCTTTGTTATGACCTTGGGACGAGAATGAGTGTTTTGGGTGCCGTCCAAAATTCAAGATGGCTGCCAGCCGCCATTTTGTACCAACGATGCAGAAATCTGTTTTTTTGTACAGAGCTTCCATATGAAAAGCTCTGATTTGAATAATTTTTTGTACAAATGTTTAGTACCATGAGATACATCACATATCATGCGGGTTTTTTTCTCGTGCTTAAATTAGGCAAATTAGACTAACTTTGATTTATTTAGTGTTACTTTCAGCACTGTCAGTGCAAATGCCAATACGGCTTGGGTCAGAGTCCGCATTTATGAACCGATCTTTACGAAACTTCTTGGGTACCTTTGTTATCACCGTGGGACGAGAACGAGTGTTTTTGGGTCCAGTCCGAAATTCAAGATGGCCACTGGCAGCCATTTTGTTCAAAATTAGGGCAATCAGATTTTGCGCAGAACTTCCACATGAAAGCTCTGATTTGAATAATTTTTTTGTATGAATGTTTAGTACCATGGGATACATCACATATAATACGGGTGTTTTTCTCATGCAGAAATTATGCAAATTAGATGAACTTTGATTTTTTCAGTGCTACTTACACACAGTAAGTACACATGTCAATATGGCTCGGGCTAGAGGCTGTATTTATCAACCGATCTTCACGAAACTTCTTGGGTACCTCTGTTATCACTTTGAGATGAGAACGAGTGTTTCTGAGTGCGGTTCAAAATTCAAGATGGCTGCCAGTGGCCATTTTGTTCCGAAATTAGGTCTAAGGCCTAAAAAAATTAAAAATCTGTTTCTCAGGCCTTCCTGCATGGTTCTTTTGGCTGCCGCATGCTCTCTTTTTATAACCAATGGAAACTTGAAAAAATTCAAAATTAAATGATTTATGTCTGATATTTTACCAAAGATAAAAAAATTGATAAATTTGTCCCTTGAGTGCAAGATGGCTTTGCAATGCTTTAGCATTGCAAAGCCTTCTTGCTCTCAAGGGACAAAATACACCACCTCCCATGCTATTCTGTAGATTATGAGGCCTAAAACATAAACCAAGATATGAACTTTTGATGGCAAAGAAATAATTACAGAAATAAAAAATAAAATAAAAAAACGCTCGCCCACATGTAATTTTACAAATAATGGCCTGAGAAACAGAAGATCTACTTTGTGGGGCCTAATCAGTTTTTTGTGGCTCTATATGGCTCAGGCCAGAGGCCGTATTTATGAACCGATCTTTACGAAACTTCTTGGGTACCTTTGTTATCACCGTGGGATGAGAACGAGTGTTTTTGGGTGTAGTCCAAATTCAAGATGGCTGCCAGCAGTCATTTTGTACCAAAATTAGGGCAATCAGTCTTTTGTACAGAACTTCTGTATGAAAGTTATGATTTGAATAAATTTCTGTATGAATGTTTAGTAAAATGGAATACATCACATACAGTACAGGTTTTTTTCTTGTGCACAAATTATGCAAATTAGATGAATTTTGGTTTATTTAGTGCTACTTATACACTGTAAGTGCACATGTCAATACGGCTCAGGCTAGAGGCTGTATTTATCAACCGATCTTCACGAAACTTCTTGGGTACCTTTGTTATCACCTTGAGACGAGAACAAGTGTTTCTGAGTGCGGTCCAAAATTCAAGATGGCTGCCAGTGGCCATCTTGTCCCGAAATTAGGTCCAATCAGTTTTTTGTCACAACTTCTATACAGCTCGTATTTATGAACTGATCTTCACGAAACTTCTTGGGTACCTTTGTTTTCACCTTGGGACAGGAATGAGTGTGTTTTGGGGTGCCTTTATTATCACTGTGCTATGAGAACAAATATTTTGGGGTTCAGTCAGACCCACTCTGGGACTCAAAGATTTCTTTTCTAGTTTAGCATCTGACTGTCACCCACCTTTACAATACTTTACCTATACATTTGTTACAGGCTATGGTCAGTATTTTTGTACAGACCGTTACAATACTTTATATGTACCTTTGTTATCAGGTCATTACCTAGATATTTGTCATTGCTGTGTCACATACTATACATGTACATGTCTTGACAAGTTGAGTTACAGTGTTATTGACACTTTCATTTTTCATTTTTTCGTCTCAAAAACATAGGTTATGATCCCTCTTTGGAACGAGCTCGTCGAGCTCGTTCCAAAAAGGGGTCATAATCTATGTTTTTGAGACAAAAAAATGAAAATTAATTGGCGATTTTGTGAATAGTGCTGACCGGTTTTGGTCGTTACGTTGGGTAAAGGGTTAATCATGCATCAGGTATTATTATGTTATCAACAGGTACGCAAGTATGAATAGGGTCAGCATTATTTTATCAGAAGGTCCTGGAAAGGTCCTGGAATATGCTTGGAAAAAGTCCTGTAATTTTTATTTCTGAAGGGTGTATGAACCATGGTCTCATCATCAAATATATATTGCTCAACCTCCAGTCATGTCGAAACCACAAAGTTTCTTTTTGTTGGCCTCAATTGAATCAGTTTTCTTTTATCCTGAGCGGTACAGACTAGTGGAACAAGCTGCCTTTATTACACATCCATTAAACTTTAAACCCTTGTATTCAACAGAATCGCCGCTATGATATAAATGATTCTATATTCAACGGGTGATACAGGCAGGAACTTTTTTACCGCACCGTTTAGTTACGCTTCAAAAAGTTTCCAAATCTCGTTATACAATCATCTACCGTCTGTCGCATAGTGTGAAAATGAAAACGTCCGAAGCAAAATAAAGTTGGTTAACAAAAAATTAGTTAGCCAAAAATGAGATAATATTTAAAAAAACCCAATCATTTCCAACCAGAACATTAACCCAGTCCGGTGGCTATCTCGTTTTGTGGATCCCATTATATCTAAATTGGTCAACTTTATTTCGGTAAATCTTCGTACATCTTGAGAGGCTTTGAACTTCTTTTAAAAATGTTTCTCCCAGCTGTTTTGCAAATCTGCACAAATTTGTACTTATATTTTTAGCTCAACTTTGACGTAAGTCAAATTTGAGCTTATGCCATGGCCCGTCGTCCATCTGGCCATCTGTCCGTCAGCAATTCAATACGGCTTGGGCTAGAGGCCGTATTTATGAACCAATCTTTAAAAGCTTCTTGGGTACCTTTGTTATCACCATGGGACGAGAACGAGTGTTTTGGGGTCCGGTCTGAAATTCAAGTTGGCCACTGGCAGCCATTTTGTACAAAATTAGGTGCAATCAGATTTTTGTCACACCTTCTACTTGGCTCATATTTACGAACTGATCTTCATGAAACTTCTTGGGTACCTTTGTCATCAGCTTGGGACAGGAACAAGTGTTTTTTTGGGTGCCTTTGTTATCACTGCGCTATGAGAACAAATATTTTGGGATTCAGTCAGACCTACTCTGGGACTCAAAGATTTCTTTTCTAGTTTAGCATCTGACTGTCGCCCACCTTTACAATACTTTACCTATTCATTTGTTACAGGCTACGGTCAGTATTTATGTACAGACCGTTACAATACTTTATATGTACCTTTGTTATCAGGTCATTACCTAGATGTTTGTCATTGCTGTGTCACATACTATACATGTACATGTCTTAACAAGTTGAGCTACAGTGTCATTGACACTTTCATTACTAACAGTAATAACCACCAAATAGTTAGGCATGAATGGGCACCAGCCGAAGAGAAACAGCGATATGAATTTGATCAAACACTGGTTCCGAAAAGGTTGTTTTGATTTTTTATCAATCCATTTGATCAGTACAGCTTCAGTCAAAACAAACTCTTCACCCTTGGACTTAAACATCGGAATTAAAATTTGTTTATTTAAATGAATTTTAATGCATGGCTTGTGTGATAAACACAGAACGCGATGTGTGTTTAAATCGGTGGGTGTTTTAAATAACTCGTTGGAATGGCGTAATCATTTTTTGCTTGAGCCTACGGCTCTCGCGTAACATGACTACCTCCATTCCAACTCGTTATGTAAAACAGCCACCGATTCAAACACACATCGCATTCTGTCTATTTATCGGTCTGAGAGAACTGTTCACTGATCAATTTCAAGACTTTCCTCAGTGTTGTTTTACAGTGGCGCAGAATCACATTCAGCCCAAATATATCTCTGCAGGTTGCGATTGCATTGTAGTAACCTTAATTCTCATTTATACAATCACCTGTCACCTACACCCTCCGGATGTGTGAGACACCAGAGCATTTTTTCCTACATTGTCCAATGTTCTCAAATCTCTGTGATAATACTATCAAGCTTTTCCCATTTACCATAAACGTATCAACACTTCTTTTTAGATCTGAATTCTTCAATAATCAGGAAAACCATCTTGTTAGCTCACCTGCCGTTGTCAGGGGAGCTATAGTGTTCACTCATCGTCCGTCGCCCATCGTCTGTGAACATGACGTTTGCGTCTTCTCCAAAACTGCTGAACCGATTTAAATGAAATTTGAGATAATAGTTTGTTATGACATCGCATTTTGATTTTGTTCAAATCAAGTTGCCTCGCCCCCGGTAGGTCCACCCTCAAAAAGTGTGCTTAAATCTTTAAAAAATCTTCTTATTTACCAGCTGTAGGAGAGACTTGATATTTGGTGTGCAGCTTCCTTTTGAGGTATAGACTCAGATTTGTTCAAGAGAAGTTCTAGGAGCTATATTTGCTGTCATTATGGGAGGGCAAGAATTTTCGCCCCCGCCCAAAATTTCTTTTTTCCAAACCGATTTGAACCAAATTTGATACGAGGGCTTATTGGGTCATAAGTAGCTATTTTATGCCCAAAAAACTTTTCCTGTTGCTCCATGTGAACCGCAGGATCTAAAAATAAAACAAAAAATTAAAATGCCCATATCTTCCCGGGGTTCCTGCGGGGAAATGTAATGTTACCATGGGTAACATTACATTTCCCCGCAGGAACCCCGGGAAGTGAAGCAGTGCCTGTGCACTGAGGTAACAGGCTCTGTTTTACTGGTAAAATAGGACCCAGTCACCAATGCTTGGGAGGTGCAAACCCTCTCTAAAATGGGCAACATGGATTATTAACTAGTCTTGAGTTGATACTCATGTTGTGGTCTTGATTAGTCATTGTGCAAAAATATGTGACCTTAAACACCAATAAATAAATAATAATAAATATAACATTACATTACAGGGTTCACATTTGGGCTCCCTGTGGGAATTATTACTTAGTTCAATACGAGGAATATTCTTAAAATCTTTTTCTTTTAGTAGTGATGAACGAACCTATTATCGGCATCGGCCATCGGCATCGGCCGATAATGGGGTAATCGGTGAATCATCGGCATCAGCAGAAAAGCGCATGATTTGCCGATAGGGGTGCGCTGATTGTTACAGAGTCAAAATAAACCGTCGTTTTTTTTGTTTTTTTACTCACAGCCATATCGTCAAAAACAGTGTTTACACGTGAAACGTCCGGGGAATGTGCCAACACTACTGATTCCAAAATTCTGTGTGTTTTAATATTCTATGAATAATTTAAAGCTAAGCCACAATTTCAATTTGTCACACAGTCATGTATGATTCTTATTACGTGGAAATCTCGACCCAGTTTCTTAAGTCGTAACATCAT
Organism: Pictodentalium vernedei; assembly: GCA_031216915.1. Lineage (NCBI taxonomy): Eukaryota > Metazoa > Mollusca > Scaphopoda > Dentaliida > Dentaliidae > Pictodentalium > Pictodentalium vernedei. The sequence continues at coordinate 134,592,025 of CM062296.1, read as the reverse complement.
TGTTTAAAATTTAGCATTCCTATATTACTTCATTTTGGAAATTGCACAATTCTTATTAAAACAAATAGTATCAGACTGTCGGTGCCGGTTTCATTTTTCATTTATTCATAAGTACTGTATTACGAAAAAAAATCTGGTGGGAGACAAGTGAAGTAAATTATACAAGGCAGCTTCTTTGAAAACAATACGTGCGCATTCCATGGAGGATTAGTGTCGTTTTGTACACAGGCATTTCGTAGGGAACGGGACAACCCGGCCCAGGGACAACCCGCCCCAAACAAGCTGGGACAACCCGCCCCAAGTTTTTCACGTGCCGCAGTTATGAGCTATTTGACAATGATATTGGACTATGATTGGATTATAAGTAATAACAAATGAACTATTCAGCTGTTATTACTTATAATGCGATCATTATTAATTAGCAGACAATAGATTTGTTTATTGGACTTAATTATAATGATATTAAAAGTAATATCATGAATAATTCCGAATGAATTATTATTATCCGAATTATCTGTAGTAATGATGGTATCTGCGGGTGCCTCATTGATGGATGTTTCAGTGGCCTGGCTGTTTGTTGTCTCTGACGTGTTCATGGCTTCATCTGAGTCAATGATTGTTATCAGCTTAAAAAGCACATTTATTGTCTTAGTCTTACATGTAGATAAAGGAAAAGCGATCAACGCCGCGATGAATCCATATCACGCTGAAACAACATGTCTGGTCATTTGATTTTTTCGCATCAAACATATATCATTTCCCTTAGAGTGTACCCGACTGAAACAACATGACTAAAACAACACATCACTTCTGAATGGTCTCTACATGCAGCCAATTCAGTATAGAACTATTATTACTGTAATTCAGTCATTCTGGTATGTTTTAATAGGATCACTGTGGATAATTTTCGATAAAATTGGATAATTTTTCAATAAAAAAGTGAGTAAAATTTTTTTTTATATATTACTATCCCCAAAAACTTTTTCTTCAAAAATCAGAAAAAAAGTCCGGACAACCCGTCCTAAAAAGTGTGACAACTGACAACCCGCCCCTAAGATAGGCCTGGGGCAGGTTGTTCCTGGGGCGGGTTGTCCCTGATCCCTTTTCTTATACTGACTTTCGTATACAAAAGAAGACATTTCGTACATATATCATCACTAGTACACAGGCAAATTTTATAGGGTTTTTAAGTATTTTTTATATGAAATAATAGACTGTAAGTGTAATGTATTATAAATAAATTTTTTTTTACATACGGGGTTGTTATCTTTACTTGGTTCAAGGCAGTCATAACCTCATGTATGAAATGTCAAAGCTTGTGCACGAAACGTCCTACAAGTTTGTGTACGAAACGTCCTAAATTGCCGTGTACGAAACGTCCAGCCCCCTTCCATGGCAGGGGAGAATCACATGATTTTCAAAATGGAGGGGTCTATTCAGAACGTACATATTGAATATTAGGCTTATGACTGATAATGAGAAGAAAGGAATAAGTCGGATTTATCCAGAGTCAGGACAGTGTCTGTCGGCCTGTGTACGAGTTCCCACAGGATTGCTATGAGTTTTAAATATATGGGATTTTATCTTATTGGGAGAATATGTAGTATTCCATGCAGGGAGAGTCAGTCTGACATGGGTGATTCCGTTCTTCTCACTGAGGAAAGGACTGCACAAAACGATCTGATAAATTGTCTGGGGAGTTGATTTGGTGGAGAGTTTACCAGGAACCACGAAACACAACCCCGCATTGACATTCTAATTGCAACTTTGCAGGGTTTGATCAAGTTATTCACGCATTTTCACGGAATTTAAATTTAAAACATCGGAATCGGCATCGGTATCGGCTGATTATTAAATTTTTAACATCGGTATCGGCCGATGCTTTGTTTACCACGTCGGTTCATCACTATCTTTTAGATCCACTGGTGAGAATCTTTGGGTATTTGGTATAAGCTTTTCTTAGGAGGGACAGATGCAAATCAGTTCCCTGGGTTGATATTTAGGCTACCATGTCAGGTGAGGGCCACCACCAAGGCTGTTTGTGCCTCACTTTTAACTAACGGTACTTCTGCTGCTTACTTACAAGTGTCTTGAATTTGAAGGCAATCTGTTGTGCTTTCAAATTGCAAGCTGGCATCCCCTGTTTTCTATTTCTTCTCCTCCTTGTACTTTCTTTTCACCTTTTCCTTTATTCACATGCAAGGTTTAAAAAGTATCATGTATCGTCGCCTGGTAGTTTGACTCCCCATGCTTATCTTTCTACATGGACTAGAATTACCACCACATTTCTCACCGGTTTTGTCCCTGGCCCAGGTGTCGTGTTCTTGCACTCTCGGTTACCTACTTGTGCCGAGTATGATGCTGTCAAATCAAAAGTGAATGATCTCTCAGGTGTTTGCTCCCAGGTCAACATTGTTATGGCCTCTTAGCAGCCCTCTCTGTGAATGGATGCGGTGCCCCGGCTTGGCACATGGGTGGTGATCAAGTTGGTGATCGACCATGGGCTCTAGACGGCGATATATATGAGTCCATCTACTATATTATACCACCTTTTAGTGTAATTTTATGAATGACCCCGGGAGATGACCAATATAAGCTTCTAGCTTTATGTCAGATCCCCACATTGCATACTACATGTATTGTTAATATGACTATTAGTAGCACAGTAGAAGAAATAAGGAACATGATTATGGGAGAGTGTAAATATTATTTGCTATTCAACAAGGAGCTGGATGTTTGATCATTCATGTGCAACTATATTACCACCAGGAGCATGAGGGAAGGGATAAGATAGCATTACCATTGATAGTGGGAGTGTGAACATATTTTTTCTGCCAGACAGTGACCTGTGGTAGTTCATTTATAGGTATCCGAAAGTCTCATATCGACCATAAGCAGTGCCATGATGTTGGTTACCAAATCAAGTTCAAAGGAAGCTGAAGAAGAGGAGGTGGGAATTGCAAACTCGAGGTGGGTGCAGCTAGCTGTCAAGCACACTTCAGCTAAGAATTATTTAATTATATTTCTGCTTTTCTATTTCTTTTTGAGGGCAGAATTTGTGAACACTGTTGGTCTCCATTGCTTTGTTTTCCGAGTTCAAGGGGGTCCCAACAAAATTCTTTTTGATCTACTGATGCGAAAATATTTCCAGTATGACTAGCGAGATATAGACACAGATACAAACCTTTATAATCAAGTTTGTAATGTATCTGATATCTCACCACGCCTACTTTTACCATATATGGAGGCCCATATATATACCAGAGTGAGAGGACATTTCATGCAATCATCATCAATTATTGTTGAAAGCACCATTTTGAGTTCTTTCCAATAGTGAATGAGGTGATAGTGTAAATCTGATCATGCTAAAACATACAGTACATGGAGAGTGTATTATCACTAAATCACCCGCAGAGTGGAGATTCCACCCAAGCAATAATTGCAAATTTGTGGCAAAGCATAACTAGCACAAGCAAAGTTTCAGCCAATGGACCTCCAGGTTAAACCCGGAGGTCCATTGGCTGAAACATTGCTTGTGTTTTTGTCGATATGTACACAATTTGAAAGTTATAGCTTGGGTGATAACTCCACTATGCGGGTGATTTAGTTACAATCCACTCTCCCCGTACTGTACAGCATATCATAATAAAATATGCACCAATATTTGTGGGAAGCAGCATAAGGAAAGGTTAATCATGTTTTCATTAATGCTCTGGTATCAGTTTTATGGAGGGGAGGGGGGAATTAGTGCCCACGCCATCACGTTCACAAGCCACCTGTAAAATTGTCTAAGAAATTTGATGCTGTTAAGTTCTGGAACCATTCTAGCCTGTAAATTAATAATCCATCGCCTACGTTTAGATTCTCTCATTTGGTATAAAACATTTGTTCTGAAAATCAAACCATGGGTTCGTTTTATCCAAACAACTGAAGTATTCTACATGAATGGATTTTGAAATATGAAAAATATTTGCTTTCCTTGAATAAGCGGAAGAAATGTTACTTAATGAAGACACGATTTGATTGAATCTTTGATGACATTACCATTTTGAATGAAAACTAGCCACACTGTAGTTTTAGTTCCACTAGCTATGTTAATGCATTGATGTTTTTAATGTGAATTAAGTACCTATTGAATGGATTATCTGTAACTGGGACTGGAAAGGATATCTGTATATCTTTGTAAATAAAATTACATCGCATTACAGGAACAGCAGTTTCCATGCAAACTTGATGAAATGTAAGTGAACAAACAGCTTCAAATTACTTACAGAAGTAGACTGATGTCCTGTGGACAAGGCTCTGTGCATTGTCCTTGGAGCCGGACTGGGGGTCTTACAGATGTTTTTTTATGAATTTAATACCAGTTTCCTCTCAAATTGACAACACAACCACACAAACACCTTTATATGTTATTGTCGGAGGCGCGGTGGCTCAGTAGGTAGAGGTGCAGGCTGCAAGCCGAGAGGCCCTTGATTCGAATCCCACCTGCGGCAACCGCGTTGTGTCCTTGGGCAAGACACTTCACCTCCATTGCCCACATGTGGGCACGGTGACATTGTGTACTAAGGTGTACTGCACGTCGATGGTGCACCTGTCTTCAACCAATGCTAACCCTGCTTGTGTGGAGTTAGTATGTTGGGGAGCTGACAGTTGTTCTCTCCGGGTACTCCGGCTTCCTCCACCCGTAAAACTCTCATGGTCATGGTTAGCCATTGTGCAGAAATATGTGACCTTAAACACCAATGAATAAATAAATATATATGTTATTGTCAACCATTTATTTCCCTTCTGGGGGTATGAGTGTGACTTTTGTTACCAAAACCAATGAGTATAAGATTAAACACTTCTAAAATCAGTAGAGAGTTCATCATGAAACTTGAAATATAGCTAGATACAGCATTGAAATAACCAGAAATGGTTTCCACGGCGATAAATTGCTCATACTATAAAACAGAATGTTGTTTCATATGTGGGACCATGTTTGCATCTTCGCACTATTTCATACCTGATACATACCGGGTATAACTCTTTTAACTAATGGAGTCAGTTGAAAGGAGTCAATTATTGAATTACATTTTTATTTGAATTTGTTTTATGTAAACTTGAAAATAACATTATTTATGAAAAACAATAAACCGAACATACATCTTCTTCACAAGATATAATGATACACCATACAGTGCACCATTAACCCTTTACCTAACATGAAAAGCTGACGACACTTGCAAAAAAAATTCTTGAATAAGTAATTTTTTTCATTTTTTGTCTCAAAAACATAGGTTATGACCCCTCATTGGAACGTGCTCGATGAGCTCGTTCCAATGAGGGGTCATAACCTATGTTTTTGAGACAAAAAATGAAAATTAATTGGAGATTTTTGAGAATAATGCTGGCCGGTTTTGGCCGTTACATTGGGTAAAGGGTTAATCATCCTACTTTGATTGGATCATCATTCACAAGTAGTCCCTGAAATATGTTTAGAGAAAAAAACCTCTACATATGAAAAGGTTGTTTGATGAACTATCTCCTTACCTGGAAACCTTGACGTATCTAGAGTACTCTGGCACAGGTGAGATTAATTGGGGAAATATCCAGGCAATGAACTCAACATAGTGCCAATGGCTGTTTGTTGCAATTTTTTAAAAATATTTTCCATTCTTTTGTTCATGATTTATATGCCGGATCAAAACAGGGTTAACCTCATTTTGCATTTTAAAAACAATAGAATACATATTCAATCCACACACCCACTGAACCCATTTGTGTGATTATTTCTCAGTATAGTACAGTCGCCGTGGACTGGTCACTTTCCACGCGTGGGCAATATTTCCACGGTCGCAATAATATTACATTCCAAACACTAATTACAGGAATAATCATCAAAAATTTAATTAATGAAGCACCGGGTACAACCCGGTGCTTCATTAATTAAAATTTTGCTAATGATGATTTTTAGTTCATGTCCCTGGTAAACAGATGCCTGGACATAACTGCCCACGTGTGGATTACGACTAATCCACGGTGACTTACTGTATCATTATGTGTACACTGCATACAAAACCGCACTTGTTAATACCCCGTCATTTGTGTAGAAACGACCAGGTATGAAAAGCTGTTTTTGTTGAGTCAGAAAATTTCTAAAACCTACATTTAATAAAATATTCAGATACAAATGCCATATCTTTCATTTCCAGACCTCTGTACTTTGGTTTAATACAGGAATTGAAAAAATCTGTTCATTAACTCCTGAGATTTTTTATTTGTTTTCATATTAAAATAAAATTTTCGCTGATTTATGAATTGGATTCCCCCCTGTGTTTGTTCGCCGGTCTCCAATGACTTCAGAATACTTCATGCAATGTATATTCAATTGACGGAAGAGCCACACTGTTGCACATGATCAGCGAAGTTCTCATTTTTTTGCTCAAATTTATCACACAAAATAACGGGATTTACCAAACCGATTTTCACCTTTAAAGATTTTATTTGATATACAAAATTCCCAAACACAATGTATCAGGTACAAAAAAAAGATTTAGTGAACAGAAATTAATATGTTAATTTGCGAATCTTTTCCCAATAGAGTCCAATCAACACTGATTAGTGAGTGGACGCCTGACATTATGTAATTACACATAACACACTCAGTCGATTTTTGGATAATTTTTTCGTATGGAGTGTACACGTAATGATATTTAGGAACATATTTTCAAGTATGACCACAGAAAAAATTCAACTGTAAAAAACTTAATTATCTAACTTATCACAGACACCACTAATAAGTATTGTAAGTTTGTATTCAACATCTGTAACAAATACAAAACATGTGATTGAGTGTTGAATGCTGATGGTATGAAATAAAAATAGCTCAAGATGAATTTCAAAAAGTATTCTCATTGACACAACAGATAATTACAGTGCAGTACATGCAGAGTGGATTATTATCAAATCAAAGTATCATTGCTTTTACATCCATTTAACCCCCTGCACACTGATGTTGAATTCTCTAAATTTCAGTCTGCTAATTTTTCCCATGATGCAATTAGGAATTTAACCAGTTCGATCTTGTTTGAACGAGCTCATGGAGCTCTGTCAAACAAGATTGAATTGAAACATATGAAACATTAGAGACAATAGAAAACATTAGAGACAATAGAAACATTAGAGACAATAGAAAATGTTGAACTCATACAGTACATGGAGAGTGGATTGTAAGTAAATCACCCACGGAGTGGAGTTATCACCCAACCTATAACTGTCAAGTTGTGTATATATTGACTAAAAACACAAGCAATGTTTCAGCCAATGGACCCCTGGGTTTAACCCAGAGGTCCATTGGCTGAAACTTTGCTTGTGCTTGTTATGCTTTGCAGCAAATTTGCAATTATTGCTGGGGTGGAATTTCCACTCTGTGGGTGATTTAGTGATAATACACTCTCCACGTACTGTAGATCACCAGGCTGTGTATTGATTGTGCCTGGTGATCTGTGAGATGAAAGTTTGGTGCTGTTTACTGTGCCTTTGTCACAAGCACTTTTAAAGGATCATAAAAGATTTGGGTGGAAACCTCTGCCCACTGTGATCTGATAGTTACTTACCGTCCATGTTCTGTAATGACTGAAATAAATGAATATTGTTTTAACCCTTTACCCTACGCAGACGATATCAAAATTTATTATTTTAAATTTCCTTTTTTCAAATTTTTCAAAAAATTTCAACAAAACCATATCATGTGGCCCCTCATTGGAACGAGCTCGATAAGCTTGTTCCAACGAGGGGCCACATGATATGGTTTTGTTGAAATTTTTGAAAAATAATGTTTTTTCAACTGCTGAATTTGCATATTACGTGGGCGGATGCGGGCGATTCGTTGGGTAAAGGGTTAAAAAAATCTTCTTTGACTTCACAGGTCACTATATGCTATAACTAAAACATAAAAAATTGGCTCAACAGATCACTATCTGAGGTAACTGAAATATGAAAAATTAAAAAAAATTGTCTTTTTGATTTGATCATCAAAATTGGGTTTGATCGAGAACCTGGGTCATTTCATTTCCCCCTTCGGCTCTAAATCAATGTTGATATCAAATTGGAGAAGAAAACACACACATGCTAAATATTTGTATGTAGTAGTTTCTGCAATTAGTTATCATCACAATGCCATTTTTTATGTATTTTTGTCAGAAACGTTAAGTATAATATCAACCAAAACATCAGGTGTTGATAGCTTATTCATCTATTCCGCTTGTAAATTTGGATGTTTAAACATTATAGTGACAAAAGATTAGCCTGAATGACGACAGGTACAAAAATGTCTTGAATAACTTCAAATATTCATGTCTTGCATTAAAGATGCCCCTTCAACTCGTTTCAATGAGGGGTCATGAACTTTGTTTTTAAGACACAAAATGGAAAAAATACACAATTTCAATGACGATTTTTGTGAATAATCGTTATGTTAAACACTATAAGTTATTGTGGCAAATTGATGGTAGAAAGGTCTGAGGTCTGTAGATCAGAGTTTATAATCAATCCTCGACGATGTTGCCGTCAAGTCATCACAATAATGTATATGTTCCAATAAGACTCTTTCCATTACCCAAGCCCACATTATGAAATTAAGAAGGCAACTTTTAATGATAACAAGTTTGGAAAATAAACTGTTCAAAGTCACTCCTTATGTTCATTTGTACACAACTGTGCAGATCACAATGGAGATCTTGGTGTAAGGTAGATACTATAATGTTAGAACGTTCCTTTTCATGTTCTATCAGTTGATAGTATCTGACCTGAGTTGGTACTAACGACTGATAGAACCTGATAGAACCTGAGTTCAGGTTTTATTTCAGAAATCACACAAACTCAGGTACTATCGACCGATAGAACATGAAAAGAAACGTTCTAATTATTTTATTATGACGAACAAAAAATAGCTTTCATTGTTAAGCGTTAACTGCAACATGCCATCAATCTTGTAATAACAATGTAGTCGAATTCAAAAACATGACGTCATTTTGAATGAATGACGTCTCTTTAGGAGTCACCAAATTCGAAAATGACTTGTCACAAGTTCCGTTGCTTTGGGAGTTTCTATATCACCAAATGCCAGTGTTTACAACTGTATCATGCTGTTCATGTTATAGATCATTATTAATGCTTGTGTGATACGTGGTATAAATTAATGGAATATAAATTCATGTTTCTTGGACAACGAGAGTTGTTAGAACTAAGCGGAGTGAAAAAAATTATTTTGAACTTGAGACAGAGGCTCAGTGAGGTCGAGGAGTACTAGACTTGTGGAAATATAATTGATTGAAGTCATAACTCATATTCAGGATTCACTGAAGTGGTGAACAACACGTGAGTTTTTAATATTTCTGATTCTTTTGAATTCATTGTTTGCAGTTAAAATTGAAAACACACCCACTGAAGATGACATATTTGTTGGTAAGTTTGTGTCTCTCGGTGTCGAAAAAAGTTAAAACGGACACGGCGCCAGCGTTTGGTGTTGAGATATTCCAATCAGGGCGTGCATAATCAACGCTAATCAATGGAAGTGGAGCTTACATTTTCTTTGTTCTCTTGTCTCCAGGGAAGAACGTTCCAATAGTACCTATGTTTTGCCCCCAAACTCCAGTACTATGACTTTTAGAAGGTGTCAAATTAACTAATCATGGCTGATGTTACAAACGTGAGGCATAATAATATTACATAGTTCGGACAGATCACTGTCACTTGTTTTTATTTCCGTCCATGGAGTCTTGAAACATTCATTGGCTTCGGTGAATCTGTGATTTGTTATAATATGAAATATTTCGTGTTGTGACGTCAAGCGTAAACATAATGCAAAGGGAGCCATAAGGAGAAAAAAATCTATGCTAGCTTCTGTCCAATCAGGGGGCGAAGATTTTAGTGTTTTTGAAACATTATTCCCATATCAATGTTCGGAGTGTATCCACTGAAGCATGAACCTCATTAAGTAGAGATGGAACTAGGGAAACCGAACTTACTATGATCATTAAATTTGAATCTTTGTGAAAATAGTGAAGGCATCAGAACTTAACTTTTAGAAATAGAATTTATGAAGACCTATTTTCGGGAGTCAAATATCATTAAAGAAATCAGAAATACTTATTTTGTAAACAGCATTTCAAGATTTTCAAACAGGAATCCGATCAACATTTTCAAGAAACTAGAAATAACTTCTGTACATGCACCACATTCAAAATGAAACTACTCAAAGTTTGCTAAGCACCAAATATTTGACACGTCATTATGAAATTTGCTTGTGACATATTTGCGATATTTTTGGTGGATATGATTGAGGAATGTATTGAGATGGTCCCCAGTTATTTCATTAGCTCTCTTGACAGGCAGACATTTCGTGACAGTCATAGAAAGCATGTACCCCTTGATTTTCATGATGTTTTCGTGTACAGTCTACATGTACATGACATGTGTAGGGTATTCGGTCTTCATTTCAACACAAACCCTTGTGATTTAATGATTGAATATGGCAAATGCATGTAAGACATTTGCCTGAAGCAGAAATGTGGCGGGCTGTCGAGATGGTGGAGCAAGGGGCTACCCACTGTCAGGTTGGTGAAGCCCTTGGTGTGCACCATACGGTGATCACCAGAGCCTGGGTAAGATTTCAGCAGATGACACACCGGTAAGACGGCATGGTGGTGGCAGAGAGGGGGCAACATCTGCAGCAAAAGACCGGTTTTTGATCATTCAGGTCCGTAGAAACCGCTTTGACACAGCAACCCAGCTTCACAGTGACCTTCAGAAGGTAAATGTTTCGACACAGACTATCTGGGCAAGGTTGCACGAATGTGGTCTCTGATTGTGAAGACCATGTATTCACATTCCGCAGTTCCAGAACCACCACCAGGCACGATATGAATGGGCCATGGAGCACATAGGATGGACCAGAGAAAATTGGCGACCTGTCCATTTTACAGATGAGTCAAGGTACTGCCTAGACCACACAGATAGGCATTCTAGGGTATGGAGAAGACCAGGAGAGCGATTCCATGCAGCTAACATTGCTGGGCACGACCGCTATGGTGGAGGGTCAATCAAGATCTGGGGCGGCATCAGCAGGGATGGACATACAGAGCTCTGTGTCCTTGAATGTGGTACATTGACTGCACAGCGGTATATTGATGAGATCCTGGATGTCCACGTCAGATTGTATGCAGGTGCAGTGAGTGATAGATTCATTCTGATGGACAATAATGCCCGTCCTCATGTTGCCCATGCTGTCAGGGAGTACCGACAGAGGAAGGGGATTGCGCGTATGGACTGACCAGCAAGATCCTCTGACCTCAATCCAATCGAACATGTCTGGAATGAGTTGCAGCTTGCAATTTCAGCCCGTCCAGTCCGACCAAGAAGTGTCCAGGAGCTTGGTGACATGCTGGTCCAAGAATGGAACAACATCCCAGAAAGGACCACCAGAAACCTGATTGGAAGCATGAGAAGGCATTGTCAAGCTGTAATTATCAGTAATGGGTCTCATACTCGATTTTGAACCCATACCAGTTCGCTCCGTCAACTTTTTGGCAAATTGAAAAATTCCTCTTTTACCAATAATATCCATTTTCCATGGTTATCGTATTCAAAAGCTAAAAAATAGTGTCAAACACAAATAAAATCTTAATTTCTGTACTTAAATCATTAAAGATATAATTAAGTAAAAAATATCTACACTTTTCATTACAATATTTCCACTAAAAACTTAAAACAGGTAGTTGGATGTACTTGGTGCTTAGCAAACTTTGAGTAGTATATAACCGAATCAGATCACATAGTTTGGCCCTGCCTACTTCTTCGGAGTGGTGAAATACATGGATGAACTTCAGAAATGATTTTGGCCTTATAAAATGCAATTTGAAGTGATTATGAAAGATGCACTCAATGACCCTTGAGTGACATTAGTAACCCTGGCCCCTATTTTGAACCTTCAGCTTGTTTCCACTCCTTTAGTATTGGTCCTAGGTCTATAGGTCGTACCATGCTTGAGGTATGAGCGTGGTCCACATTCAAAATGTCTGGCTCCGTCAATATTTTTATACTAAAACCAATGGCCCAGACTTAGCTGGTGCTAACTCAAAATTATCTTGGGCCAAACACAAATTTTGCCCCCAACCCCCAAATTTGCATGCAAAACCGAAAATTAGAAGTCCTATCTGGCCCTCCATACATTTACTCTCCACGTAAGCGTGGACACCAGAATTGTCACCGAAACTGGCGCAAACATCATTCGTTGTTTGGCCCTTCAGTCAGATAACATCAGACTGACATCTGTGCTTTTAAATCTCAGTTTCAATGATGCCAGTCACATATCAATGGTTATTTTGGTGGATCCAAGGACGCAACTGGTTGAAGGAAGGAAGAAATGGTGGTTTGAAATGTTCAGGGCTGTAATTTTATAACATTTATAATAATTAGTTCACATTCCCAATTTCAGGACATGGGCCTGACGTCATCATTGATTGGTAATGATTTTTCCAATGTTTGTTAAGTATTCCTTCTCTACCCTCCATTGATCCCCCCAGTTAAACTCCCAAGCTTTTTGGCTTGTTTTATTGAAATTTTTTATAAAATTTCTTGGGAGTTTAACATATTATACAGAAGATTATTCTGTACATCCCCATGGTTACGTCCTCCCCCTTGGGGTGTTTAGGCATTTTGGTCATGCATCATACATCCGATGTATCGTTTTTTCTTCTGCTGAAGATTTTGATTTACATCAGATAGTTTTATTTCTGTTACTGACTTTGGGCTGTGTTGCCTGGGGTCTTGTTTCTGGTTTTTCTATTTTGAAGTTGTTTACATTGACATTACTTTATTTGTATAGGTAGTTTCCTATTATTTTTAGGGAAACTACGGTTATAAGTAACATTAAATATTCCGGCAGTGTGGCAGTTAATTTTGGGGATATTATTATAATTTTGTCCACACTTAGGCTCTTTTGGGCTCATTGTTCCCTTTGGGAGCTTGGGCTTTTATATAAGAAAAAATTTTTAAAATTTTTTTTTATTTTAAAATTTTTTCTTTCGAGTGTAATTATTTCATCGATTATATATTTTAAGGTTATCTTATATTATGTAGATTTGGTGGTAGTACAATTGACCTATTTTAGGTTTTGGGTAATAATATTTCTCAAATAGCAGGGCAAATATGAGAAAGCCTTTCCTCTATTTACATGGTCGTTGTCTTGCTTATAGTCGATGTACTACCACTAATTCTTGCACCATGTGTCAGATTTTGACAATGTTGGTGACGGATGTCATGGTTTGTTGTTAGGCGAGTGGACACTAGTGGTCCTCTCGCGACAAGGGGACACTGCTGGTCCTCTCGCCAAAAAGTCACTCTAGTTTTTTAGTTTCTATTTACAGAGGAGCAAGAACATGATGAGGTTACGTGACGCCATCAGAGAGTGTGCTTCCGTCATCGCAATATACAATTAGAGCTAGTGGAAAAAGTGCTCATTGAAATAAGACAAGGCCCCAGATCACGTCACGTCACATGATTTTTGTCCTTGTCACTAGCTAACTCAACCGGCGATCTATCACACTGATTATGGGTGTTATGACGCCGGGTAAATCCGTAGCAGTCGAGGAAAGGAAAAAGGGTGTTACGGGCACTATAATATCGAAACATGCTCACCCTGCGACGATGGAAAGGAGGAAACAGACAAGTTCTGAGGTATGCTCGTCCAGGTCTGCCACGAGCAAGAGAGAGGCCCCTCTCTCTTACAACAACATCTGGGATCAGAGGTTGTTGGTAGGAACTTGCGTCAGTTGGAGTTTACATCCATGCCTTCCTGTCCGGGACGCTCCTTCTAATAGGCTGCCAGGGTCGGCTAGTCTTATGGCTTCCGCTACATCCGAAAAGCACACACAACCGCTGAGAACTGTGACGCCGCTGGGCTAGGAATATGCAATGCTGCAATATACAATTAGAGCTAACAGCAAAAGTGCTCAAGGATATAAGACAAGGGCCTAGATCACAGATCATGTGATTTACGTCCTTGTCGCCAGCTAGCTCAACCGATGCTTCTGTCACTCAGAATATGGGTGTTATGACGCTGGGTATGTCCATAGCAGTCGAGGAGAGAACAAGGGTGGAGCGAGCGCTATAATATAAAATCATGCTCACCCAGCGACGACGGAAGGAGAAGCCGGCAAGTTCTGAGGTACGCTCATCCAGGTCTGCCAGGACTGCGAGCAAGAGAGAGGTCTCTCTCTCTCTTGTACAGCATCATCTGGGGCCAGATGTTGTTGGTAGGAACTTGTGTCAGTAGGAGTTTACGTCCATGCCTCCTGTCTGGGACATCCCGTCTAATAGACAGCCGGGGTCTGCTAGTCTTACGGCTTCCTCTACATAACAGCTAAAGTTTTCTTTATATTGCTCAGGGCTATAAACCGCAATGAGTGGTTTCAGTTCCCTGTCGCCGGCAAAGTGGTTACTCTTGAATATGAGGACCGTAACACCGGGTGTGTCACATTTACATAGTAAATCAGAGCTAGCGGCAAAAGTTGTCAGTGATATAAGACAAGTCCTAGACCTTAGAACATAGGGTTTACGGCCTTGTCTCCAGGTAGCTCAACCAGTGGATCGTTACTCAGAATATGGGTAGTGTGACGCTGGGTATGTCCATAACGGTCGAGTAGCGAAACAAGGGTGTAGCGAGCACTATAAAATCCTGTCATGCTCACCCTACGACGATGGAAAGGAGGAAGCTGGCAAGTTCTGAGGTATGCTCGGCTAGGTCTCCCTGGACCGCGAGCAAGAGGGAGACCCCTCTCTCTTTTAACAACATCTGGGGCCAGATGCTGTTGGTAGGAACTTGCGTCATTCGGAGCTTACGTACATGCCTTTTGTTCAGGATGCTCTGTTTAATTATCAGCCGGGGTCGGCTACAGTTCAGCTTCTACTAAGCTCTCACGATGGCACCTTGGCTACGTGACTTCAGATATCTAGTCAGCATCGTCAATAGGTCCACTCTTTGTCAAGGAAGTCGCACCATCTAGTAGCCAAGGAGATGAGGCCTCATTCATCGGGATGTCCGCAGTTAAGAGCCATCTCGGACACACTGTCCCAAGAGCAGCCGGCAGATAAGCAATACATGACCGCTGCGCCTCAGGCCTCCGTAATGGACTTGCTGTCGCAGATTACGCAGCTCATCGCAATATTCCTGCAAATGCAAAAGCACTCAACGTCAGTCTCAAAACTTGAGCTGTCGGATGGTGCTTGGTCGGTCCAGTCATCAGCCTGTTCAGAAGCCGTTGACTGTGATTCTAAAACTGATTTAGATGGATAATGAAAGGGATACGGAGGAGGATTAACCTTCCCTTTTGGAACAACTCATGGATGATATGGATACTATCCATTATCGTTTCCTTGAACTTGTTCCAGTGAATCACAATGCTGCGAGTAATTGTGAGAAACCGCTAGCGTTGTTATGGCGCTGACTTCATCCGGACAAAGAGGAGGATATCTCTTTTCCAGTTAAGTCTACACGAGTGTCACAGGTCTTCGATTTTTTAGACGCTGCCATATTCAACTTCCTGTGGGAAGAAGTAATACGATTTCTTATCATCTTCTGTATTTTTAAGCGTTTTTTGAACACATTCATTTATTTATTTATTTATTTATTTATTTATTTATTTATTGATGTTTAAGGTCACATATTTATGCACAATTGCTAATCATGACCGTGACAGTTTTACAGGTGGAGGAAGCCGGAGTACCCGGAGAGAACCACCAAGCAACGGCGAGCAACTGTCAGCTCCCCAACATATGAACTCAACACAAGCAGGGTTAGCATTGGTTGAAGACAAGTGCACCATCGACGTGCAGTACGCCTTAGTACACAACGCCACCGTGCCCCCACGTGGGAAATGGAGATAAAGTGTCTTGCCCAAGGACACAACGCGGCATTCGCAGATGGGATTCGAACCGAGGACCTCTCGGCTTGCAGCCTGCACCTCTACCTACTGAGCCACCGCGCTCCCAACACGTTCCTTTAAAAAACGACCGGGGAAGATGTGTTGAGAGTTTCTCTGCATTGAATGAGCTGGCTAAGGTCTTACTTGTGGCCTCACCTTCATCATTTCGCAGTTCGCTCGGACACAATTGAGAAGATAATTTCTTATTCAGAGCGAATTTAGACTCACTGTCTTATGTACTTCACTTTTAAGTACTGTGACGCAACGTCTATATGGAAAGGAATTTTGTGGACGTTTGGACCTCTTTAAAAATTCTTTCCACACCTATTTATCACATATATCTCTGTCTTAACAGTTGTTAAGTGGGAGCTATTCTGATGTGACAAAGCCTTGCATTGTTATCTGTAATATTAGACAAGGTGAAAAACTTGCTACAGGTCGCTTTAGTTTTCCAGACACTAAGTCTTTGACGGTAAGCTTTAAATAATGTAGGATTAAGCTACAAGAAAGCATCAATACTCAGCTCTTTTAGTTGGGGTCTAATCGACCAACAACAGCAGAAAAGAGTAGGAGAGGTTTCCTAGGCTCAGATCGTCTATAAGGACTCATAGCGAAGGTATAGGTATCCCTCCTATATATTACTTTAGGGATTGACTATACAGCCACTTGGATTGGGGGTTTAGGTCTGTTTGAGTTTACTGATCAGACACCCCTGAGCTGGTAGCTCAAGGCTCTTCTAGAGCTCCGTCCGACCGATAATTAACTGGAATGGAATAACATGTTTATCATGGCCCTAAAGGTTATTTAGGATAATCATTCCGTCGAAAAAGCGAGCATTCGAATGTTCGACTGTGCGGCAATTATAGTTCTTAAGATCACTTGAAGAATGAATTAGACAATGTCTCATCGGATGAATGATAGGATACACGTATCCTACAATTCATTTTCAACAAGCTGGCTCATTTGTTTTTTCACAGAGCGAATTAACCAGGTGTTAGGCTCGCTTTTGTCTTCTTTCAGACACATTAACAGCGAAAGATTTTATGTGTTGGATGGGATTGTGCGGAGCAGCTACGAATGTTATTTCGATGGATGCACATGTCTCCTCCAGTTATTCCTAACTGGAGTGGGAAGACGTTTTTCGCTCAAGACCTGTATTGTTTTAAAACAGATCTAGTAAAGATAGGGTCAAGTTTGGGCAGATATTCACTGGTTTAACAGCTGCCAGATTCGGTTTTCTCATTTATGCCGGACGTGAGTTCATAAATTGGGTTACAATCCTGAGTCAGACGGACTCAATATGCAGGGTTCTTGGGACCCTCAGTTCTTGGAGATCACATATTCATCAAGAATGATGTCTTATTGTTTACACTACATCATTGGATTTATATCATTAGCGAACATACATGTGGGATCGCTCCAGGATAGTTAAGCTTGCGACGCACAGGAACAATAGTTTCCTTCAGTTGTGTCGCCAGGGACATGAATGGTAGGATACGTCTATCCTTCAATTCATTTGATTCCGTAGATTATGTTAAGATTTAATAATCTCAGTGTGATTCTTACCAATAACATATCTGTCATCACAATATCCTTCTACAGTGGAGCCCGCTTAATTGGATATCTCTTAATTGTATATCCCTGTTAATTGAATATAATTTTCAAACACAAAACCACTTACCATATCTTCAGTACAAATTTGATCTGTTAATTGCATATGGGTTGTAGAGTTGTTAATTGTATATATTCACTATATTGTTAATTGTATATAAATTTTTGTAATATGTCGAAAAAATTACTGTGACACGCACTAAATTCCCCTTATTTATCAACCTTTATGGCCTCACTACATCCAATACAGGCATTTATTCTATTATATCTTGTTTGACAGAGCTCTATGAGCTCTGTCAAACAAGATATAATAGAATAAATGCTCAGTATACTTCCAGAGCACAGGAAACTGACCAAATCCCTGTTAATTGTATACTCCTGTTAACTGAATAATTTTCACTGGCAAAATGCATATTCAATTAAGAGGATTCTATTTGAAATTATTATTTATTTCGGGGGTGGTCCGTGTTGGAGCCTGTTAATCATACCTACCTCCATTTCTAGACCCTGATCTCTATTTTGTTGGTTCTCAAATCGCATATTCTCACGTGTTTATGGTTGTAGATATCAGATAGTACACGTTGGAGAGTGTTCGTACTGGATTTTATTGTACAGAGGCCGCCTGTGGATGATCTTTGAAGTGTGTTTTCTCTGCAGAGATTGTTCAATGTATCTCGTTTTAATATGTGTATGTTATATTTTATATCACTGATTTCGTCGTACCTGTGTACGCCGTCTGTGGTACATATTTTGTAGCGGACAATATTGTTTACCAAAATCGTCACTATAGCCTTGGCTTGTGAAGTGGCATTAAGCACCTTAATTATTCATGATATTAATTCCTGAGTGCCTGATCGATATTTTTTTATATTGTTTCTTGGTACCCGCTTTTATTGATTCCAGAGCTCTCTCCTCTTTCTTTTGAAGATATGTTAAAAAAGGGGTGGGGGGGTCACTGTCTCCACTTCTCTGGCTTATTGGGTTTGTAACTATGAAGGAAGCTGTTTTATCCATAACTATATTCGGCATTCAGCTGTAGTGTTATTGTATGGCATAGGTTTATGGGCAACTTTCTCTCATTCTCAAATATGCCATCCTAATTTTTGGGGCTTAGTCCAGTCCAGCCTTAAAAATTGGGAACTCGTTACATCCTAATTAGATAATGATATTTTGTGACTTCTTTATCTCTGATAAGGGTTGAAGACAACTTCCCATCTAATGTTTTAGAAAATTGACTTAAATGATTGGTCATAATCTTTAGTCTATTACAGTCAACTTGTAATTCTTTTATTGTTGTCGACTTGGTCACAGCAAATAATAATTAATGTCATATTAATTATTGTTGACTTGGTCACACCAATATTAAATTCCTATCGAATGAAATGGTTTCATGCGCCAAAGGCGCACAGGGACAGTTTTGGGGAGCAAGCCCCTTTCGACCCTCGGTCACTGTATATGGTTGGCTGTCACATGTCTAGGCGTGTTGAAGGAGGAGAAGGTTCCGGTACTCGGCAGGTGTCTCCTGTTGCGGTATGGTGGCCTCGTTGACTGATGTCGGTTGAACCCTCGGGTGAGGACCAGTGTGGGAGGTTGGATCCTCTCACAAAGGTACTACCTCTCCCTGAGGGTGCAGTCGAACTGGATTTTCAGGCAAGTATAGTCTGCCACTTCGGAGATGATATTGAGTGATGGCCATCACTGGCAAGTATAATCTGCCTCAGGCTGTCTCTGTTTGGTAGGATGTCTTTGAAAGAAACAACAGCGACCCCTTTCGGGGACCACCAGAAAGAAGACCCGAACTTTCCTGGTTCGGGGGCAGGCCTGCATTGTGGTCCTATTGGTTTGGGACAAAAGAAGCGCAATGTGCTTACAAAAAGGGGCAGAGGCGGGATGCAGGACCAATGCTCGCCTCCCTTAAACTGGTCGACCACTTTTAGGGATGGAGTGGAGGATGTTCAGGAACCATGGGGGTTACTGTTTCCATATCGGTTAGACTGTCCATAGCGGTCATTGGGGTGCTGGTCAAAAAGCATCTTCTGTGACCCTGCTTAAATAAATTCCTCTCATATTGAAGTTGAGCTTTAGTGTCATCGACAATTTTATTATTGTATATTATGTAATTTTATTTTTATATAATATATATTTAAGGCCACACAAAGTAGATCTTCTGTTTCTCAGGCCATTATTTGTGAAATTGCTTGCGTGCAAGCGGTTTTTTATTTTATTTTTTATTTCAGTAATTACTTCTTTGCCATCAAAAGTTCATGTTCTTGGTTCAAGTTTTAGGCCTCATAATCTACAGAATAGCATGGGTGGTGGTGTATTTCATCCCTTGAGTGCAAAGGCTTTGCAGTGCTAAAGCATTGCAAAGCCTTCTTGCACTCAAGGGACAAATTCATCAATTTTTTTAACTTGGGTAAAATATCAGACATAAACCATTTAATTTTTATTTTTTTAAAGTTTAAATTGGTTATAAAAAGAGAGCATGCGGCAGCCAATATGACCATGCGGGAGGGCCTGAGAAACAGATTTTTTATTTTTTTAGGCCTAATAAAAGATATTTTTGTCACCAACATGAATTTCTGATTTTGTTTAATGATGAACTATATAATTCCAATACATTAAACCTTTAGGTCAAGACTAATTGAACACAAGTGCTGTTAATTTTTTTAAATCTTGCCAGTTTACCAAAGCCTAAAGTGCTTATTTTAATGTAAATTATTTTTAAACCAGTAAATCTAATGTGAAATCTTATTGAATGTGTTCACGAATTGTATTTTTTTTTCTTGTTCCTTTGTCTGTGCGCTTGTTCTCTGCACAAAACTTTTCTTGTCTTCTTCTCATCACATTGATAAATGTGTAACTATGAATGAAGCGGTTTTGTCTGTAGATTATTACTGATCCTTGATACAGCTTGTTTATTATTTATATATGGCGTATGTTTGTGGGGGTTGATCTCTCACTCTCAAATACACCATCATAATTTATGGGACTTAGTCCAGACTAGTCTTAAATTGGGGGCTTGTTACACACATTTAGCATAATCTTTCATGTTAAGATTACAGATTTACTTGGATTGGCTCCTTATTTATGATATGTCTTCTCTATTATTGTATAGAGACACACATGTAATTCCTATTAAATTTAATTTCCTTTCACCATGGAATGCAGGCTTAGCTATATTTGGTCTGTTAATTCTTAAGTCCTTGGCCCTCTGCCTTTTTACGATTCAGCTAGGCCAGGCCATTGGTTATTAGTATAAAAATATGATAAATTTAAAGTAATTTGTATATTTTTTATACTTACCAATGGCCCAGACAGGGATGGCCCTCCCATGAGTGGGCACGCATACCTTCCTGCTGAGTTATTATTAGTACGCTCATCTAAAAAGAATGATGTTGGAGCTTATTCCGGTCTCTTCCTGACCACTGTGCATGCACAGATGGTAAAGTATGGAGGGCCAGATAGTACTTTTAATTTTCGGTATTGTTCACAATTTTGGGGGTTCAAAATTTGTGTTTGGCCCTTGATAACATCGAGTTTGCACCAGCTAGTCGGGGCCTCGGGTGAGTAGAAAAAATATACAAATTACTTTAAATTTATCATTTTCACAATCAATGGATGTAAATTAACCAATTCAACTTTCAACACTGGCTTTTAAGATGTACAGCTATTGTATACAAGTCGTACAACTTCAAACCAAAATGCCCACTGCTCGATCCTGGAGAGCAATATCTGTGCTATATCACAGACAAGCTTCTTAACCCCTGGTTGTACCCGGTACTTCATTAATTAATTTTTTGATGATTATTCCTATGATTAGTGTTTGGAATCTAATAATATTGTGGCAACGAAAATATTGCCCACCCGTTTAAAGTGGCCAGTCCACGACGGCTGTACTGTAAGAATATCGCTATGTTCAAATCAATATGTGGCAAATATACTGTGTAAATAAGGCAGTAACAAAGTACATGGAGGTAACCAACTATTATATGTTACAAATTATTTTCTTACCAAGAATTGCCCAATATCAAGCTCTCTAGATATGACTTCAAACTCAGTTGATAGGATGTCGTTCTCTGTCGATATGAACCAAGCTAGAGTTGACCACAAGTAGTATGTCGGGCCAGACAGGCCTTATTTGTGTGAGGGAATGGGTGCGGTGGAAGTGACATGTCAAGTGACCAAGCAGTGCCATGTTTGGCTGACATGGTAACCTGTGTAAGCGTGCATGTTGTGATGCCATCACAAAGAGATACGTGGTGTTAGTGCACATGCGCAACTCGCATTGTTAGGGTGATATATGTTTCTGTCGTCCATTTTGCTTATTGGAGGCTGCTGTCTAGGTTTCTAAGATCGCACGTGATTGCTATGTTGCCCAAAGGCCTACAATAGGACGGGTATATTCGGAGGGTGTGTTCGATTGGATAGGCGTTAATCTATTTACCACCAACAACACAGCAATCTCTCCAAACCACACAAGCTGTCTAAAATCACCGAAACGGACTTGGTGAAGCCCCATTTTGGGCTTATAATAGGAGAACATAGTGCTTTTGGGTGTGTTTACTAGTTTGAATTCCTTTGGAATCCTAGGTTTCTTCCTGTTACTCAGATTCTTTCAGAATCCACGTCTTCTACCTATGCTACAGTTTCGGTCTGTTCAACCTTGTTCATTTGTTCTGGAGTATACTCCAGTAGAGTAGAAGACCCTATCAGTTGGAACAGTTTTGTTACTATTTTTAGCATTTCTGACCTGTTCAGGCTAGTTCTAACCCTACTCCGAGTACCCTTGTTCTTGTATCTATTTTCCAGATCATCCACTCAGTTCAATTTACTGCATTTAACTAACCAATCACCAGTGCCTGATTCTCTGTAACCTGTAACTAACCATACAGAGTTATCTTCCTTTTGAAGAGCAAAGGACTCTATGATTCTCAAACCCAACAATCAATTGAGCTGTAACTGGAACATGTATTGTTCAAACGGCTCAGCTATAGAAGTTCAGATAGCTGAGTTGGGACAAGAGGTAACTTCGAAAAAGAATGAGAAACAATACGACTGTCGGAAAACTCTTAACAGATCTGGGAACATTTTGCAATCATTTGTTTTGGTTTAACTCTTCCAACATGTCGATAGACCGCTTTTCCGGTCCAGGAACCCGAAGCGTCATACAGTAGAACCTTCTTGAGAGACCGCCCTTTGGGCCACACAAAAGTGGTCTCTCAAGACAGGTGGTCTCTCAAAACAGGTTTCGGGTTTTCTCAAGTCAGTGAATAACCAACCACAAAATTCAGAAATGGAGAAGAATAGATTTTTGTAATTACTTTGTAGTTGTTCTTTCTTATGAAGTTTTTGTAACAAATTGAAATGGACTGTTATAAAAATTATAAAAATAAATTAGTGTTGAAAATCTTCAATGAAGATTTTCAACACTAATTTATTTTTATAATTTTTTAACAGTCCATTTCAATTTGTTACAAAAAGATTTTCAACACAAATTTATTTTTATTCCTATCTGTCACATTTCAGGGGTCTTATAAGAACATCTCGATCTTTAATGAGTTAGCAATTGAAACCCAATTAAGAGCTTTTAATACTTTTAATTATGTTAGTATAACCACAATGGATTATCCAATTCCAGAACAGGTAAAAAGCTTTTGTCATGGTTTTAGTCTTCAAAGTGGTCTTCTAGACAGGTCCATTATGGCATAAAAATACAAGTTGGTACCAAGTCACAGTGGTCTCGCAAGACAGGTGGTCTCCCAAGACAGGTGGTCTCCCATAGCAGGTCCATTATAGAGTAAAACCAATCGGTGCCTGGCAGATGTGGTCTCTCAAGACAGGTGGTCTCTCAAGACAGGTTTTACTGTAATTTCATTAAGTAAGATGTACTAAGTGAATGTGTGTGGTAGAACAATTGATATTTTCAACGTGCAGCCTATTAATAAAAAAATATAAATAAAAATATTAATTGCTCTACCCCCAAATAATGGATATGGACTCTTCCAATTTCTGCCATTTAACTGGCATGGAAGATACCACCAGTGTTGAAAGATGTTGTTACTTAGTTAGTTTCGTATCAACTGAGATATCAGGCAAAGTAACTTCGTTTCTCATAAGTGGAGCTTCGTCAAAGTGGGAGAAAAGATAGTTAAGCCATCCGAAAGTCACAGTTTCCCCATGGGGGAAACCGGAACGTTCGTAAAGCTGAAATAGGCCAAGAGAAAAAAAATTTGGTCTTTGTGAAAAGAATGAGAAACACTAACCATAACAGATCTGAGAACATTTTGCAATTATTTGTGTTGGGTAAATATAGAATATGCCCATAGTAGCTTGGTATACCAAATGTTCACCACGAGTGGTAAAGTTGTGTTAACCGTGAGCCTTTGACATACAGTTAACACCACTTCACCACAAGAGGTGAACATTTGGTACACCAAGCTGCTTTGGGTATATTTTATTTATACCATGATCATCAGATTATTAAGAATCGCTGTTATTTTTTCTTAGTTTTACTGAGTACCAGACGTACATATGTGCGAATCTGTTTTTGTTTACATGAGCATCAGAGGGCAGTACTTCCGCTGTCAATTTTATCGCCAAAACGAAATGAAATGAGGCCAATGGCCAACTTGGATGTAGTTCCACTGTAGGTGTAAGTTTTAACTATTGAAGTCCCATTGCTGGCGTGTTCACCACGGTTGGTGTGTAAAGCTAAAATTTATGTCATAGGCTTTTCATATATTGTAGAATATGTAATCATGGTATAAAAGAAGAGATATCAGCCTGAAGGAACTTCATATCAGTCTGAGACTGAAGGTCAAAGGCTGATGTGATGTTACCTCATGCAGGCTTGCAACAACTAATTGCAAAATGACGAAAATGTTCTGTATTTTTACTTGTAGGATAATCAAGTCCATAGATGCTATCATTATGAACATCCGTTTGAATGGTACAACCAATTGGACGTTAACAACAGAAAATATGATGATCGGTTTAGAGGAAATGAATGAACCAGGCAACTACCTCCTGGGATGGAAGTTGAAACAGCATGACATGGACAACGATACCTTCCCATCTGTCAAAAGTGAGGAGATTGAACCTATTCGTGGTAATACCAGTCGGCAATTGGAACCGTTGGATGCCATTAATTTACCTTCATCAGTCATTGATCAGCTTGTTAGAAGTTAGTACAATTTAATCTTACTCATGCTAGATTCATATAGAGACATTGTTCTCAGAAAAAAATTGAGTAGCCCAGTGCTAGCAGCATTGATTACAGTAGAACCTGTCTTGAGAGACCACCCTTTGGGCCACACAAAGGTGGTCTCTCAAGACAGGTGGTCTCTCAAGACAGGTGGTCTCTCATAACAGGTTTCAGGTTCTCTCAAGTCAGTGAATAACCAACCACAAAATTCAGAAATGGAAAAGAATAGATTTTTGTAATTACTTTGTAGTTGTTCTTTTTTATTAAGTTTTTGTAACAAATTGAAATGGACTGTTATAAAAATTATAAAAATAAATTAGTGTTGAAAATCTTCATTGAAGATTTTCAACACTAATTTATATTTATAATTTTTATAACAGTCCATTTCAATTTGTTACAAAAAGATTTTCAACACAAATTTATTTTTATTCCTATCTGTCACATTTCAGGTATGTATGAAATTGTTTATTCAGCAATAATCCTAATCTTTTACCAGGGGTCTTATAAAAACATTTCAATCTTTAATGAGTTAACAATTGAATCCCAGTTAAGAGCTTTTAATACTTTTAATTATGTTAGTATAACCATGATGGATTTTCCAATTCCAGAACAGGTAAAAAGTTTTTGTCATGGTTTCAGTCTTCAAAGGGGCGGTCTCTCAAGACAGGTCCATTATGGCATAAAAATACAAGTTGGTACCAGGTCACATTGGTCTCTCAAGACAGGTGGTCTCCCATAGCAGGTCCATTATAGAGTAAAACCAATCGGTGCCTGGCAGATGTGGTCTCTCAAGACAGGTGGTCTCCCATAGCAGGTCCATTATAGAGTAAGATTGTATATTTTTGCTCCACACACTTTTGCTGATTAAACAGTTTTCTAATCAACTTTTATTTATTATTAATGTTTAACCTTTTGCTTAACATGAATAGCAGATGAGTCTTGAAATTGAAAACATTTTAGGAATACCTTAACATTTTCATTCTTGACCTCAACAAAAACTTATGACCCCCTTCTTTGGAACGACCTCAACAAAGTTCGATATTCACCACTTTTGTAGGGGTTATGTCTCTTTCTGTTGGGAACTTGGCCTTTGTCTGATAATG
This sequence comes from Pictodentalium vernedei, assembly GCA_031216915.1. Taxonomy (NCBI): domain Eukaryota; kingdom Metazoa; phylum Mollusca; class Scaphopoda; order Dentaliida; family Dentaliidae; genus Pictodentalium; species Pictodentalium vernedei. The sequence continues at coordinate 134,566,136 of CM062296.1, read as the reverse complement.
ACATTCTGAACGCCATATCTTGAACAAGTGTAACTGCATTTTCACGAAACTTGCTATAGGCATGCATTGATTTTAAAGGAAATTTGGGGATATGCTTAAGATTCTGTGTTTCGTCTGATAGTTCCATTGTGATTGAAATAACTTGGAACACATGTAATAGGTTTTCATAAAACTTGCTATAGGCATACTTTGGAAGAAGACCGTGATTGAGTAGGCCTTTTACCAAATTTTCATCTTTTGTGTGGTTATGCTTATTTTGGTTGGAAATTTGATGTTTATCTGATAATGCCTTTGTGGATGCAATAATGTAAACAAATGTAACCGTTTTTAACGAAACTTGCTTTTGGCATACATTGGGAAACTCTCAATTCTTCAGTAGTACATCACCATGTCACACATATCCTCAAATACCCATATGGGCCTATGTGCTGTAATTATGTTGTGCGCATATTGTACTCTAGCACACAAGCACATATCAGGAAATCAGAATACTCTATAGGGAGGCCAGGGAAGTCATAACATAGACAGGGCAGATTTAGAAATGTTGGGATAGAGTAGCCAGAATAGGTAGAACCAAAGAATGTGGTGAGAAACTGAAGCCAAAAGATTGTTGTCAGGTTGATTGTGGTAATTCTACGATGTATACAAGAATAAAGGGTAATTAGTTTTATTCTTATACAAAGGATCGTACCCATTATTGGAAAAACAAAGTAATGTCGTTTTTTTAGGATTTCGGATCGTTATCGGGGCTGTTTGGGTAATTCTACAAAGTAAAAGAGGAATCCAAATCCAAATCCAAACTAGTAAACTATTCCTATTCAATCGAACACACCCTCAGAACATATCCCTGCCCTGTTGTAAGCCATTGGGTAATATGGCAAGCATGTGCTACCATAGAAACCCAGATGGCGACTCAAGCATCCAAAATGGATGACATAAATACGCGTCTCTCCAACAACATGTGCTGCACATGCACACTAAGAACACGTATCACTATGGGGATGACATCACATGATGGCCACCACTCACGTAGGCTACCATAACAATAAACATGACATTACAGGGCCATGTGACTGCAATGTCACTTGGCCTTCCACATCCCCACTCCCAGCCAGGCATGATCACCACATCTTCTACTACTGGCATGGCTCAAAAATAATATTTATGGCTCTGACGTTATGTACAGTAAGGGTTTCTGTGACGTGAACTCAGAAAACCAGTTTGACATTCGGCACACCTCAACGTACCATTTGTTTACAGAATATCGCATAGATTCCTTCAAATTTGTTTTTGGGCGCTATAAATGTATCTACCTCAGGTGATTGGCTGCTTTGTATGTAGAGGGTGCAACACGTTTAACTTCATAATGGCGCACTGTAGCGGACTGTTGTTCATAATTATGTTATTGTATTAAATGTTGCTCCAAGCTACTTTGCCTACATTTTCACCTTCACCACCATGTTGGCAGCAAAATGAAAACTACATCCTCAAATCAATGACGTCATGTAAACTAGACTTTACACATCAGAGCCTTAAATATTATATTTTTACACAACAACCAATGGCCCAGACTTAGCTGGTGCTAACCCCACATTATCCAGGGCCAAACACAAATTTTGCCCCCCAATCCCCCAAATTTGCTTGTAAAACCGAAAATTTGATGTTCTATCTGGTCCTCCATACTTTTGACATCTGTGCATACGCAGTGCCCAGGAAGCACCGAAATTGGCACCAAGCATCACTCCTTGTTTGGCCCTCTGTCAGATAACAACAAACTAACTTCTGTGCTTTTAAATCTCAGTTTTAATGATGCCAGACACAATCAATGGTGATAATGGTGGATCAAAGGACAGAATAGGATGATGGAAGGAAGAAATGGTGGTTTTAAGTGTTCAGGGCTGTAACTTTATAATTTTTTGACAAAATTATTTCATGTTTCCCAATTTTGGGACATGGGCCTGACGTCATCATTCTTGCTAATGATTTTGCCACCGTTTGTTAAGTGTTCCTTCCCTATCCTTCCTTGAAGCCCCCCAGTTAAACTCCCATGCTTTTTAGCTCACCTGACTGAAAGTCAGGGTGAGCTTTTCTTATCACTCTTCGTCCATCCGTCGTCCGTCGTCTGTCGTCCGTCGTCCTGCATGAAGGTGGTGTTTGAGCCTCTTTCTCCTAAACCACTGGCCACATTTTAATTAAATTTCACATATATGGTGGTTATATAAGGGCATTTTGATTTTTATCCAAATTAGGTTTCGGCTCATATTGAGCAGAGGTGTGGGGAAAAAATAGCCAAATTTTTTGAAAATCTTCTTCTAATGAACCACCAGTAGCAGATACTTGATATGTGGCATACAGAGTCCTTTTGAGGTTTAAAATCAAGTTTGTTCAAGAGAAGTTTGTCGGGCATTGTTTGCCTTCGTTATGGGAGGGGCAAAAATTTTGGCCACGCCTAAAATTTCTATTTAATGAACCGTGAGGTCAATTTGAACCAAATTTGATATGAGATGATAATGGGTCATAAGTAGTTGATTGATGCAAAAAAAATGTTTCTCATTGACCCGTGGGAACCTCGGGAGCTAAAAATAAGAAAAACCTTAAAACTGCCATATCTCCAAAACTACACTGCACAGAGAATTCTTATTTTGTACAAAGCTTACTTTTATCCAGTAGAATAGAATGGTTAAAACAAATTCCTATCGGTTTGATCACAAGGTACTTTTTTCAGGACTTTGAAAAAGTGCTGAGTTAACACTTTTTAACACTGTAGGCAATGGGAAAAACATTAAAAAATATTCTTCTCCAGATCCAGCAGGCAGAATCTTTTGATATTTGGTATGCAACATTGTAGGGTGGATCTGATTCAAGTTTGTTCAAATCGGCCCCCTGGGTTCATATTTGGGCTCAGTATAGGAGCCCGATTTCGAACTTAGTGCATTTCAGGCAAATTTCTTAAAAAATCTTCTTCTCCAGATCCAGCAGGCAGTATCTTTTGATATTTGGTATGCAACATTGTGGGGTGGATCTGATTCAAGTTTGTTCAAATCGGCTCCCTAGATTCATATTTGGGCTCACTATAGAAGCTCGAATTCGAACTTACTGCATTTCGGGCAAATTTCTTCAAAAATCTTCTTCTCCAGATCCAGCAGGCAGAATCTTTTCATATTTGGTATGCAACATTGCGGGGTGGATCTGATTCAAGTTTGTTCAAATCGGCCCCCTGGATTCATATTTGGGCTCACTATAGAAGCTTGAATTCGAACTTAGTGCATTTCTTAAAAAATCTTCTTCTCCAGATCCAGCAGGCAGAATATTTTGATAATTGGTATGCAACATTGTGGGATGGATCTGATGCAAATTTGTTCAAATCGGCTCCCTAGATTCATATTTGGGCTCACTATAGAAGCCCGAATTCGAACTTAGTGCATTTCAGGCAAATTTCTTAAAAAATCTTCTTCTCCAGATTCAGCAGGCAGAATCTTTTGATATTTGGTATGCAACATTGTGGGGTGGATCTGATTCAAGTTTGTTCAAATCGGCCCCCTGGATTCATATTTGGGCTCACTATAGAAGCCTAAATTCGAACTTAGTGCATTTCAGGCAAATTTCTTAAAAAATCTTCTTCTCCAGATTCAGCAAGCAGAATCTTTTGATATTTGGTATGCAACATTGTGGGGTGGATCTGATTCAAGTTCATTCAAATCGGCCCTCTGGATTCAGATTTGGGCTCACTATAGAAGCCCGAATTCGAACTTAGTGCATTTCAGGCAAATTTCTTTAAAAATCTTCTTCAGATCCATCAGTCGGAATGTTTTGATATTTGGTATGCAGCATCCTTAGGGGGTGAGATTCAAGTTTCTTCAAGCCATGTCCCTAGGTCCATATTTGGTCTCACTGTGGGAGCTTGAATTGTAACTTAGTTCAAAATGAGGAACTTTCTTCAGATCCAGCAATCGGAATGTTTTGATATATTTGGTGTGCAGCATCCTTAGGGGGGTGAGATTCAAGTTTGTTAAAGCCAAGTCCCTAGGTTCATATATGGGCAGTCTGAATTATAACTTAGTTCAATATGAGGAATATTGTTTAAAAATCTTCTTTTTTTTTTAGATCCACTGGTCAGAATCTTTGGATATTTGGTATAAGCTTTTCTTAGGAGGAGCAGATGCAACTTGTTGAAATCAATTCTCTGGGTTGATATTTAGGCTACCATGTCAGGTGAGCACCCTCAGGCCCCTTGGGGCCTCTTGTTTACTTTTTTTATTGAAATTTTTTTGTAAATTTCTTGGGAGTTTAATGTGTTTCACAGAATGTTTATTCTGTGTATCCCCATGGTTACGTCCTCACCATAGGGGTCTTTAGGCGTTTTTGGTCATGCATCATCCATCTGATGTGTCGTATTTTCTTCTAATGAAGATCTTGCTCTGCATCGGATAGTTTAAAATCTGTTACTGACTTCAGGCCATGTTGTTCAGTGCCTGGAGTCTTGTTTCCAGTTTTCATTTGACATTGTTTACATTGACAACGCTCTGCTTATATATGTAGTTTCCTATTTATTAAATATGGTAGGACTATTGTAAGATACCTTATACATTCCGGTAGTGAAGCTTTAATTTTTGGAGAAGAAAAAATATTTTTGTCCACACTTGGGCTCTATCAGGATCCATTTAGGCTCATCCTTCCCTTTGGGAACTTGGGCTCATGTCAAATTTTTTTTGAAAAATTTTTTATTGTAAATTATTTTTCGAATTATTGTTTTGATTAATATTATTATGTATCTTTTTCAGATATTTATTGGGAGTTGGTGTGAGTACTGTTGTATCAGTTGTAGTCAGTGTACTCGCACTAATTCCTGTTCAACTTGTGTCAATTGGGATGACAATCGTAGGAGACAGGTGTCACGGTACGTTGTTAGCAGCGAGAGGACAATGCCGGTCCTCTCGCCACAGAGTCACTCTAGCTTTTCAGTTTCTATTTCACAGAAACGAGAACATGGTGATGTTTATGTGACACCATCAGAAAGTGTGCTTCAGTCGTCGCAATTAGATAGTCAGTCAGAGCTAGCGGCCAAAGTGCTCTTAAATATTAGATAGGGCAATAAACCACACGCCAGTGGTTTCAGATCCCTGTCGCCAGCTAGCTCGACTGGTGAAGCAGTGGGTACCGTGACACCAGTTGTGTTGTTGCAGTCGAGGAGAGATTAAAGGGTAGAGCGAGCACTATAAAATACATCACCCTGCGATGACAGAAAGGAAGAAGCCAGCAGGTTGGACAGTTAGCTCGGTGAGGTCTGATAGGACCATGAGCAAGAAGGTCCCCTCTCTTTCACAACAACATCTGGAGCCAGATGTTGTAGTTCGGAACTTCCATCAGTTGGAGCTTATGTTCAGGCCCCCTGTTTGGGATGCTCCATTCAGTACACAGCGGGGGTTGGCTACAATTATGGCTTCTTCGTCTACAGATCACACATGCCCGTACCTTGGCTACATGACTTTGGATATCCAGTCTGTATCACCGAGAAAGGACCACTCTTCGACAAGAAAGTCACACCATCCGGTAGCCAAGGAGACGAGGCCTCATTCATCGGGACATCCGCAGAAAAGAGCCATCTCGGACAAACTGTCCCAGGAGCAGCTGGCAGCCAAGCAACAAAAGACCACTGCTCCTCAGGCCTCCATAAGGACTTGCTGTTGCAAATTGCACAGCTTATAGCAGCATCCCAGCAGGTGCAGGAGCAACCTACGGCAGCTTCAGAACCTGAGCTGACGGATGACGCTATGTTGGTCCAGTCATCTGCATGTTCAGATGCTGATGACTGTGAGTCTTATCTGATTCCGTCGGATGGTGAAAGGGATTTGGAGGGAAATGATCCTTCCCTTTCGGAACAACATATGGTAGCGATGGATTTAATTCAATACTTTCCTGAATTTGTTCCTGAGAATCAGAGTGCTGCGACCACTCATAAGAAGCTGCTAGCATCGTTAGATGCTGACTATATCCAGTTAAAGGAGGAGGTCCTTTACTTTCTGGAGCAATCTAGACAGGTGTCACAGACCATTAGTCTTCTTAATGACGCCATATTTAATCTTTCCAGTGGAAAGAAAAAAGGCAGGTTTTTATCATCATCTTCCGTCCATCTACTGTTTATTGGACCACATCCATTTAAAACGGTAGGGGAAGGTGTTCAGAGAGTTCCTCTGCATTTGGATGAGCAGGCTGAGGACCTAGATATGTCCTTACCTCCGTCATTCACAATTCTCTCGGACACAATTGAGACAGCAATTTCTTCTAACAGAGCGAATTTAGATGTTAGGTCTTACGCAGATCACCTTACGAGAGCTATGGTGCAATGTCTCAATGGGAAGGAATTTGCAGACGTTTATACCTCTTTATGAGTTCTTTCCAGGGCTGTAATGTTTACCATATAACTCCTCCCTAACACTGGCTAATTTGGAGTTAATTAGACGTGATGGAGCCCTTGCGTCGTCAAAACTCTCTTCGAGTCGCTCCAGTATCGGGTCTCGATATCTTTGACAACAAGCTTTCTTTGGTCTACGACCAAGCCACAAAGAAAGTGGCAAATACTCTACTACTTAAGTCGGCGTCTAATAAACCTGCAACAGCAGAGAAATGTAAAGGAGGAGTTTCGGGACAAAAATCATCCAGAGGGAACTCCTCGCAAGGATATAAAAGATCTTCATATTCTTACTCTCGAGATCGTCAATATTGCGACTCAGGTTGGGGGCGTGGGTCTGGCTGAGGCAACCGGTCAGACGCTCCCAAGCTGGCAGGTCAGGGCTCATCATGGGGAGGACGTGGTTTCTCCTCCCACAGGCCTTGCAGGTCCTTCAGGTGATGGTCAGGACCTCTATTGCATTCCAGTTGGCGGAAGGTTATCAAGATTCATTAGAAACTGGATAACTATCTCCCACTTTTTAGCTCACCTGACTGAAAGTCGGGGTGAGCTATTCTGATCACTTTTTGTCCATTGTCTGTCATATGTCGTCCATCGTCTGTCATCCGCCGTACATCGTGAAGGTGGTATTTGGGTCATTTTCTCCCAAGCCACTGGCTGCAGTTCAATGAAAATTCACATGAATAGCGGTTAAAAAGGGGCATTTGGGTTTTTCTTCAAATTGGATTTCTGCTCATATTGTGGAGTGGGGTGGGGCAAAAATGCACAAAATTTTAAAAAATCTTCTTCTCATGAACCAGCTGTAGCAGAGACTTAATATTTGGTATGCAGCTTCCATTTGAGGTGTAGACTCAAGTTTGTTCAAAAGAAGTTTGACGGGCAATATTTGCCTTTGTTCTGAGAGGGGCAAGAATATTTGCCCTGCCCAGAATTTCTACATTTTCATACTGTAACAAATAACCCAGACTTAGCTGGTGCTAACTCTTAAATATTCAGGGCCAAAGACAAATTTTGCCCCCCAAATCCCCAAAATTTGCATCCAAATCAAAAAAACTGATGTCCTATATGGTCCTCCATACTTTTGCCTACTGCGCATGCACATTGTCAAGGAAGTACCGAAATTGGCGCCAAGCCTCATTTCTTTGTTTGGCCCTTCTGTCAGTAACATCTCACTGACTTATGTGCTTATAAAGCTCAGTTAAAATGATACCAGACACATTATCATGATGGAAATGGTGGATCCAAGGATGCAATAAGAGGATGAGAGGAAGAAACAGTGGCTGGATGTGTTCAGGGCTGTAACTTATAATTTTTATAGAAAATTATTTCATGTTCCCTAATTTCGGGGTATGGGCCTGATGTTTTCATTCTTGCTATGAAATCTCCACTGTTTGTTAAGTGTTTCCTCTCTCCCTTTCCTTGAAACACCCCCCCCCCCCCCCCCCCCCCCTAGTTAATCTCCCATGCTTTTGGAATATTTTTTGAATTTTTTTCTGGAAAATTTCTTGGGGGTTAACTTAGTTACAGGATGTTTATTCTGTTATCCCCATGGTTACGTACTCATCCTTTGGGTGTTTAGGCATTGTTGGTCATGCATCTACCATTTGATGTATTCCAGTTTCTTCAGATGAAGATTCTGTTTTACATCAGATAGTTTTAAGAATCTGTTACTGACCTCGGGCCGTGTTTTTCAGTGCCTGGAGTCTTGTTTCTGGTTTTTATTATTGTTTGTTTACGTTGACAACGGTTACTTTCCTTAGTAATTTCTTGTCATCGGTTAGGATATATATGTAGTCAGAAACATTAATTTACTATGTAAGTGTTACATTAATTTTTTAGATGGTTTAAAAATTTTTGTCCACACTTAGGCTTTTTTAGGATCCATTTGGGCTCATCGTCCCCATTGGGAACTTGGGCTCATGTCAACATTTTTTTTTAATTTTTTTTTTTTTTTTTATTTTTCGAAATTTTGATATGGATTGTATTATTTCATGTATCTTTGTATTATAAGGGTTAGTGCGAGTACTACGGCTTAATAAAATTTTATAATTATGAAAGAATTTTGTTCAAAATGTAATTCGAGGAAGTCTTCCTCGGATTCTCATACTCATTGCGTCTGCTGTAGTCATTGTACTCATACTAACTCTTGTTCTGTTTGTGCCAATTGGGATGACAAACGTTGGAGACATGTGTCACGGTACATTTTTACTGGTGAGGGATCGTTGCCTGTTCTCTCACCACAAGGTCACTCAAGTTTTTCAGTTTCTTTTACAGAGGAACAAGAACATGGTGATGTTTTCGTGATGTCTTCAGGAAGTGTGCTGTCATCGTCGCAAAGTAATGAAGAGCTAGCAGAGAAAGTGCTCAATAAATTAGAAAAGTGCCTAGGTCCCAAAAGGGGTTTACAGCCTTGTCACCAGCTAGCTTGACCAGGGGTTGCATCACCCCTCAAATGGGTTGTGTGGTGCTGGGTAAGTCTGTTGCGGTCCAGAAGAGGAATACAGGTGTTGCGAGTTCTATAACCTCGGATGACGCACACCCTGCGACGACTGAACAGAGGATGGAAAGGAGGAAGCCACTTACTTCGGTAGTAAGCTTGTTCAGATCATCACAGACCGCAAGTGAGAGAGGCCCCTCTCTCGTACAAGAGCATCTGGGACCATAATGTTTGTCAGTCGGAGCATACGTCCACACCTCCTGTTCGGGACGCTCCGTCTTATAGGCTAGTCTATCGGCTTCCTCTTCCACACATCAGCACACACGACCACACCTTGGCTTCGTGACCTCAAATATCCAGCCTGCTTCACCGACAAAGGATTCCATGTCGTCTAGGTCATGCCATCCAGTAGCCAAGGATTCGAGGCCTCATCAATTGGGACATTCACATAAAAGAATTATGTTGGACACTCCATCCCAGGAGCTTCCAGTGGTTAAGCAACAGATGACCGTTGTTCCACAGGCCTCAGTGACGGACTTTCTATCACAGATAGCACAGCTCATCGCAGCATCCCAGCATCCTACGGAACATCCTAGAACGGTTTCAGATCAGGAACTGTCGGATGAAGCTGGGTCGCTTCGTTCCTTCACTAGGTCAGACAGAGACAACCGATATTCTCATCTGGTCCACTTGGATGGAGAAAGGGAAATAATGGAGCTGGATTTCTCCCTTCGGGATCAACATAAGGTTGCGATGGAGTTTATCCATCAAAACCTTCCTGACGTTGTTCCATCGGACCAGGTTGCTGCGACAGTGGATAAGAGACTGATAGCATCACTGGATACTGACTTCTTTGGCCGGGTTAGGGAAGATGTTCCTGAATATCCGGTCCAGTCCAGCAACGTCTCATGGACGTTTGAGTTGCTGAATGACACTATTTTTATACCCCCCGCAAACAAAGTTTGGGGGGGGGGGGTATATAGGAATCACCCTGTCCATCCGTCTGTCGGTCCATCCGTCTGTCCATCCTTATAAGCCCAACTCCTCCTAAACCATTTGAAGAATTTTCATGAAACTTTACACAATGGAAGAACTCCATATGAAGATGTGCATGAAGCAATATAATTCCGTTCTGACATTTCCAAGGGGAGATAATTTAACTTATACATTTTAATGTACCAAAAAGGCTAGAACTGAGGTGCAGGGAGTATCACTTTGTGAGCTTGCTCACAGTACCTCTAGTTAATTTAGCCTCTAAGGCAGGCAAAAACAGTTTCTTATCACAAACTGCTCTGCATCTGCTGTTCATCAATAGTAATAATAGATTTGCAATGGCAGGACAGGGCATACCGAGAGTTCCTCTGTGTTTGGATAATCAGGGTGAGGATTTGGATTTATCTCTGCCTTCGTCTTTTTTGATCCTCCCTAATACTATGGAGACGACAATTTCATCTAATAGGGTGAATTTAGACTCATATGCAGATCACCTTACCAGAGCGTTAGCGCATCGTCTCGAGGTAAAGAATTCGAGGATGTTTGTTCCTCATTAAGAGTTCTTTCGAGGGCTATTGCATTCTCCACGTACAACTCCGCCCTATCAGTGGTTAATTTGGAGTTAGTTAGATGTGATGCGGCCCTGGCTTCATCCAATATAGTGGATTCAAAGGTGAAAAACTCTCTTCGAGTCGCTCCGGTTTCCAGGAATTTTCTCTTCGATGGTAAGCTTTTGGTTATCTATGATCAGATTACCAAGAAAGCTTCAGATTCTCTGCTTTTTAAGTCATGATCAGTTTCTAAAAAACCTGATGTAGCAGAGAAGAGTAAGACAGGAGCTTCTGGTGCTAGTACGTCTAAAGGAAGCTCCTATAAAGGGTATAAAAATTCCTCTAGCTCTTACTCTAGAGACCGTCAGAGTAGTGACTCAGGTAGGGGACATGGTTCTGGCCGAGACAACCAGTCAGATGCCCTTAGCTTGACAGGACGAGGCACTGGACGGGGAGGACGTAGTTTCTCTTCCCATAAGCCTCGTAGGTCCAGGAGGTGATGGTCAGGACCTCTATTGCAGTCTGGTGGGTGGAAGACTGACAAAGTTTTTTGACCAATTGGTTGTCAATTACAGACGACCATTGGGTAAAGGAGGTTATCTCAGATGGCCTAAAGCTATCTTTCCAAGAAAAACCTCCACTAACACGCAGCCCGCGCTGGACTCAGCTTCCGTCAAATCTTCAAAAAAGAGATTCACTTTTAGCAGAGGTGCAATCTCTTTTGGAGAAGAATGCAATAGAGGTCGTGGAAAACCAGGAATCCCTGGGTTTTTACAGTCACCTGTTCCTGGTGCCGAAGCCAGACGGCTCGTTCCATCCAGTTATAGATCTGAGCTGGATAAACAAGCTGATTGTGGCTCCAAAGTTCTATATGGAGACCATTCAATCAGTGAGAGCGAGCATTCGAGTGAACGACTATGCATCAAGCATAGATCTCAAGAATGCGTACTTTCATGTCATGGTACATCTGGCATTCAGAAAGTACCTTCGCTTCGCCGTCCTAGGAGTCATTTATCAGTTCCGAGCGATGTGCTTCGGACTCAATCTAGCGCCCTGGGCTTTCACGCAAATAACAAAATCAGTAATGGCCTATTTCCAAGCTCATTCATCTGTGGTAACGTCGGCTTACTTGGACAACATTCTTCAGAGGTACAGCAACAAAACAATTCTTCAGAACGATGTTCAGAGTCTACTTCATCCGACGTCTTGGTTAAGCATTAACAATGAATTATAACATGAACAGCATGATGCAGTTGTAAACACTGGCATATGGTGATACAGAAACTCCCAAAGCGACGGCACTTGTGACAAGTCATTTTCGAAGAGACGTCATTCGTTCAAAATGACATCATGTTTTTGGATTCGACTACATTGTTGTTACAAGATTGATGGCATGTTGCAGTTAACGCTTAACAATGAAAGTCATTTTTTGTTCGGCATAAAAAAATAATTAGAACGTTTGATTCAACAGATCTTGCTAAAGATCAAGCAATCGCACTGCAAGATACTGTTGATAGCATCTCTATCGTCTCAGAAACCCTGGATAAATCTTCTCAGGTGTCTGGGATGTTCCCCGGAAGCTTCCTCCACAGGAGGACGTTCTCTATCAGGGGAAATCTCGCACACTGCGTCACAACCCGTAAGGTCTCAACCTTCATGTATTTCCGTTGTGCGATCCTTCTTGCACGGCAAGCAATTTACAGGATGAGCAGTGGATGCAATTTCTAACTGCAGGAGGGCCTCCTCTTCACTAAATTATGCAGCAAAGTGGAAGGTTTTTTCTCGTTTGTGTAAGGCTCATTCTGTTGATATTTTTGATCCTTCCATTCCAGACATCGCTAATTTTTTGGTCTACTTGTTTGACGAAATCAAACTGCAGCCAGTAACCATTAAAGGTTATAGGTCTATGCTATCGGACACATATGCTCATCATGATAGCTTACAGATTGGATCTAATATTTCTTTATCTAAGTTAGTAAAAAACTTTTCGATAAATAGACCTAGAACTCTTAGGTTAATTCCTGAATGGAATTTAGCTTGGGTTCTACTGAAGTTCAAAGAAGCTCCTTTTGAACCTCTGAACACTGTAGACTTCAAATTCTTGTCATATAAGACAGCTTTTCTCTTAGCCTTTGCTTCCGCAAGAAGAGTTAGTGAGCTTTGTGCTCTATTCTATTGATGATTCTCATTATCGTAGTATTGGTAATACTATTACTTTAACTACTAATGTGGGATTTTTGGCTAAGAATCAGGCTCCTAATAAGTACCCTGAGCCTATTGTTATTAAGGCTCTTCCGTCCTCAAATGGCCGTAGGCCTTTGCGGTGTCCAGTTAGAGCTATGCGTATTTACAAATGCAGATCAGAGTTTATCAGAAAGGGGTGAAAACGCTTCGTCCTGTCTTTAATTCCCAATAGAAAGGACATATCTGTTCATTCTATTTCTAGATGGATTCAGTTAGCTATTCGTACTGCTTATGAGTGTTTATCTTCCAATCAGCAGTCAGTCCGTGCTTAAGATTTCGGCACATGAAGTTAGAGCGCTGTCGACATCTTGGGCTTATTCTAACAGAATTGCTATTACAGATCTTATGAAGGCTGCTTACTGGTCACAGCCTTCTACTTTCACTAATTTTTACCTTAGAAATATAGTCTATTTCTGGCGACCTTAGATGTTTAGGTCCGTTATCTGTTGCTCAGAATGTCGTCCACTAAACGATTACAGCTATAGTTATGTAGGTTTTCTATCCCAGCAGTGACTCTGTCCTGCTGCCCTCTTCGTTCTGTGGTGATTTGACCCAGAGCAAGTGGAAGGGGGGGGGGGGATGGTGTTCCCTTATATCACCGGCTTTATAGTGAAAAGCAAGGGATTGCCTCCTCCTGAGTCAGTAATTCCGAGTCGGTGCTGGGTTGGTTTTAAAGTGTAAAGCTAATGTCTATCTCATTTATGTAATATTTTTAAAGTGCAGCTCGGTGTGAAGCATTTATATATGTCACGTGTCATATGAGCATTAATATACAATCCTCGGACACTTTTAAATGTGTATAAAGAGTCTCATTCTCTGGACTATCTTTATTTATTGGCTTTTCTTTAAGAAATTAGTGTAATGGGTTATACTGGATGTTAATAGAGATCATAGATGTTATTGTGCTCATTTATTGATTGGTAATGTGTCTTTCTTATTTTTAATAAACAAGAAAGACAATATGTAAATCCTTTCTCTCCTTTTCTCCTTGAGGGGATAATTCTTATACATAATTGAGCCTATTGGGTTTTCCTTTATATCCTAGGCCCTCCAGCCTTTTTTCTATTCAGCTAAGTCTGGGTCATTGGTTACAGTATAAAAATATGAAAAAATTTAAAGTAATTTATATATTTTTTATACTTACCAATGACCCAGACGGGGATGGCCCTCCCATGAGTTGGGAACTCATACCTCCCCACTGATTATATAACATTTAGCAGGCACTGGTTGTAAGAATGAGGCTTGGCGCCAATTTCGGTACTTCCTTGACACTGCGCATGCGCAGTAGCAAAAGTATGTAGAACCATATAGGACATCAGTTTTTTTATTTGGATGCAAATTTTGGGGATTTGGGGGGCAAAATTTGTGTTTGGCCCTGAATATTTAAGAGTTGGCACCAGCTAAGTCTGGGTCATTGGTAAGTATAAAAAAATATATAAATTACTTTAAATTTTTTCATATTAACTCAGTAATGTGAATTTTGGTACAGTTTTGTTGCGTAGACGATGGTCAGACAAATGGAGAGAAGAGGGAGCAGGTTTCCTACCCAACGTATATGTCAACGTATATGTTGTTTATTGTGTTGAACTGAAATACAGCCAGTGTGATTTGAGTGTTATAAAGTTAGAAGACTTAATGTGATTGTCAACATATACTATTGTTTTGGGTGTGATTAAGCTAAATTTGTTCTTTCATTTGCAGATAAAAATAGGTCAGAGCCGGTCCGAGTGAGCATGGTTGTGTTCACAAATACAAATCTCTTCAGACAGAAAGGATCCATAAACCTCACTTCTCTAGTGTCATATAAATTAAACAGCAGAGTTATAGCAGTAACAATATCTGTGGGCAAACGAAAAGTAATGACTTTGGATGAAAATGTAACGGTGGTATTTCACCCAAAACAGGTAAGTTTAGAGGTTTATTAAATTTTTTTCGGGGGTATATAGTCGAAGTCTCCGTCCATCCGTCCATCTATCCATCCATCCGTAAAAACATTTTGTATTATAACTCGAGCATCAGTTGTGGGATTTTAATGTTCTTTGGTATGGTGATAGGGCAGCTTGGGGGAACAGATGCCCTCTTACCTAGCACTTCGTCCATTCATGTTTGGTAGAGTTATGGCCCCTGTTTGTTTTTGGCCTCAGTTTCTGACTAAGGTAAATTGTACCATAGCCTACAGTACCAACGGAAATAACTTGTACATTAAACGCCGTTATTCTTCGTTTGTAAACGCGTTCACAAATAGCATTTAAACGAAAAACGGGTTTATTTTCCGCTTACCAAACGTTTATAAACGATCCGTATTTCGATGATTTAAACGAAGGCTAAACGAAAGGTAAACGATTTTTCGTTTAGCTAAACGAAAGCTAAACGTTTTTTCGTTTAGCTGAACGGAAGACAAACGATAGTCCATTTATATGTACACGTACCGAACGACATATAAACGGTTTGCAAACAGACTGATCATTTCCGCAATATCGGAACAATTCATTTTATTGCGTTCACTTTTATCGAAGCACGGTTACAAATTAATGGGGAAGATTTTTAAAATGGTACGTTTTTGCTTTTAAGATAGGCGTATAACGGATGACTGGAATGGGACGTGAAATCTGGCGTTTTAATTCCATTTGTGAATTTTTAGGTTTCAATATCAATACCAAGTTAATTTTCAAACCGAAACTGAAAGTTGAAGGGCTTCTGAAAAGTGTTTTCTGGAAAAGTAATGGTGTTGCATTTTTGCAGAAAAAACATTGTTTTAAAAATTGTCTCGACTTTGTATTCATACATGTATATTGTATCATTTCCCTTTCTATTTGATTGTTGTCGACCCCAAGCGGCCAAGCCACATAAAAGCTGGCATCCCATATTTCTTCTAAGAATACCATTCAGATTTGTCATTTTAAGTTTGGTTGTTATTGTAATTAAAATTTACTGCGGTACGAACCTTTGATACCAAGCACTGAGAACCTTTTCTGTTTGTATCTAAAACAATGGGTCTAAAAACAGTTTTTTGTAAAAATAAAAATAACAAGATGTTGTTCTTAACATTAAAGGCACTAGGACACACCTACATTTGTACATGCAGTCATTGAAGACAGTATAAACAGAACAAATTTCCCTTTTAAAAAGGTGATTACTTGACTTGAATTTATCACTCGACTTTTCTGAATCAAAATGAACCGATGGAAAATGTCTTCAACGCCGAGTCACCATTTGGTGAGGTATATTGAAGACAATGCAATACAAGTGAGAAGCTCGGTTTTTTTTAAAGAACTGACAGACCCAATAAAGATAGGAGAATCTTACCTCATTCAGTGGAGAAGAGTGCACGAGGTTGCTGTTGGAAAGGTACGTGTTTTATTTTTAACCCTTACATGTATGCCCAAAACAAGGAACTGAAAAATATCCGACAGGGTCGGCGAGAGTTAATGTCGATCATGGTAGGCCTGGAAATAACTACTGAACCTCCGCTTAGGTCAGGCCCGAAGCCAGCAGTAAATAAAACTCCGACATGGAGAGTGTGGGGCGCCCCTCCCCTGCCACCTCACCCACCTCTGCATGTCGGATAGCATCCTGGTGCGAAGGCGAAGGCCATTTCCGAATTGCCTAGCCCCGACGGGGGTGGTGGTGTAGTGGGGTGCTGGGGGTTCTCCCCTTCCCGATTTGTTTTTACAATTCAAGGCTCTGAGCGCTCCCACCAGTATCGGCCCTGGTTTAGGTTATGTGGGGCTTGTCATTTGTAAAATACGTGAACAAGCTATTTGATTATACGACATGTCGTTTATCTTTTCACAGAATTATCGCCAAAAATAAATAGCAAAATTTAACGCGCGATCTCGCCAAAATGAGATTGCAGGTAAGTTTTTGCTCTTTATTATTGTGATAATTTTGTTGAAATGAAAGCAATTCCTACATGTAACTAATAATATACCCCCCCCCCCCCTCCACCCGGACATACCTTTAACTATAAGTAGAAGGGGGCAACACAACCATTAAATTGGAATTGCCCTGAGACCCGGGACTATTGGCACTAAAAGGACAAAATGAGAAAAAAAGGTGAGGGCGGCCTGCAGCCATAGGGGGAATGAGCAAGAGCCCCCACCCAAAAATATCCCCCCCCCCCACACCTCTAAAAAAATACAGACAACATTTTTTAATTTGTATCCATTTTTCATTCACCTGCGCATTAACACAAAGCAGTACATTCGTCCAGTGGGTTGTGTGCACAGGAATAATAATTATTATATTTCCCTGTACTGATAATACCAGCTTCTGGTATCAATCATTCGAAAGCTCGTTTCTTGTGTGTTCTCAATAAATGAGGTCGGGGTCAACTCGCCACTGGGTCAACTCGCCACCAGTACTTTTTCCGGGTCAAGTCGCCACATGTTAGCGAAAAATGAATAAGAGAAGATACGTTTGGGTTTGTTTTTATTGCACAGATTGTTGAATCAGCTGCCGTTGAAAGGTGATGACGGCTCAATAAAAAGCTTGCGATATTTCTATAATCCTTATTTTTCCAAATATGTGACTAGTCAGGGCTTAAAGTTCGTCCGATATCGCGAGAATCTTAACTAGATTCTCGCGAAATATATTCGCGCGAATCCATATAGGCCAAAACATGAAATTCTGCAAACGCCAGCTGAATGTTGCTGGAGAGATCACGAAATAAGTTTCCACACATGGTTTACCACATGCTTCACATTTTCTTGAGTTTCGTATCAAATCAAGTCAGGGCTGCTAATAGCAGCCATGACTTGATTCGATACCAAACTCAAGGAAATGTGAATAGACAGTTTCTCATGATTATGTATCTTATGATACAAAACGATCAGAGCGTAATTATGAATCAAAGACATCAGTCTTTCATAACGTGAATCCAAGAGTAAACTGACGCAAATCCACTGATCCCCCCAAAACGTTTTCCAAGTTTTCAATGTAACTGTCGATTTTCCCCCATTTATAAATAGAATATTTCACAATTATAAGATTATGTGCTGGGAGGAATGCTAAAGGTATAAAAAAAATCGTCAAAATATGATATTTCCCTACTGTATACAGTGTGTAGTGTCAAACCTGTCTTATATATATTTTTTTTCTGGTGGCGAGTTGACCCGTGGACAGTTGACCCGTGGCGACTTGACCCGGTGGTGACTTGTCCCGGTGGCGAATTGACCCATTCCCAATAAATGATACCATAAATTCATTTTACCAACATGAGAAAATGGAAGTCCTGCTGTTGTGACTTATCACACATTGAAATTCCACTGTTACGGCCACTCACCGAAGTTAATGTTCAAGAACTTAGTTATACATGCAGTCATTTTATTTTGTAGGTTTTGGATTCAGGAAATAGTTCCGAGATGAGCAAACGTTATAGCGAGGTCATAAAGGAAAATCCACAAGGAGTTGCGTCACCAGAGCCACCATCTTCGCCAAACCAGGCACCATCTGCATCAAGTACTCCATTAGATAAAACACCAACACCAGCAACAGAACAAAGACAAAGGCAAACTACCACAAAGACAAAAAACGTTAAAAAGGTAAAAAAAATATGTTACTACATGTAGATTCCTTTACAAATTGAACGTGTGACAGTGACATAGCTATTCCACTGTCTGGTCACTAATCTTGTTGCAGCGACTGTCTGATCACCGGTTTTAATTACCCAACAATCAACTATAATTTATAATTTATTGCCACGATTTTAATAACCCAATAATCAACTATAATCACCTGTAGTCACAGAAGCCACACCAATAGACTTGCTGGGGTCACTTGCATATCCATTTTTATTGGGACGTTGTGTCAAAATGAAAAAAATTATATTATTTTTTGGGGTGTCATTTCATGTCGAAAATCGTTGCAAGCATTTTTTGTAATGATTAGGGATACAGTTTTCCACATTAAAATTGAAAATTAAGTAATTGCATCTTGTTCAACATAGCTCATTAAGCCCTGTTGAATAAGATGCAGTTTAGTTAAATTTTTGGCCCCGAATAGTGCCATTGAAGAAGATTAACATTATGGTACTACATGTATAGAGTTAAACGAATGGGTGAGTTTGTATGATCTCAAAGTGACCGAATATTCCCCCAGTGTGTGATTTTACGACATTTGAAATGTTAGCCCTTTACCCAACATAACAGTCCAAACCGACCAACACTAAATGTATTCACTAAATTCAAAGGGTTAAAGTTTAAAATTCCCTGTTAAATTTTGAACAAGAAATGTGAACTTTTATGTTTGAGGCGCGTTATTCCTAAATAAAGCTGATTAAATGTTATTTCTTTCTTTCATTTTCTTTCTTCCAAACCACATCTTATGACCCTACTTGGGGGTCATAAGATATGTTTTGGAAGAAAGAAAATGAAAAAATAAAATAAAAAGGCTTGACCATTTTTCGATATTTCGCTTTTAATAAGTTCCAAATTGTTATTTATTTTTTTTCCTTCCAAACCACATCTTATGACCCCACTTAGGGGGTCATAAGATATGTTTTGGTAGAAAAAAAAATAAAATATAAAGGCTTGACCATTTTTCGATATTTCGCTTTTAATAAGTTGCAAATTGTTATTTTTTTCTTCCAAACCCCATCTTATGACCCTACTTAGGGGTCATAAGATATGTTTTGGAAGAAAGAAAAGTGAAAAAATAAAATAAAAAGGCTTGACCATTTTTCTTCTTGCTAATACAATGACGTTATTTTTTTCTTTTCAGAACAAAGCAGCAATTGTAGTTTCTGCTTCACCTGCAAAGCCTACAGCACATGTGATCCCAACAGAAAAGGTTGGCATGAACAACTCTGCTGCGGAAGTGGTGGTCCAAGGGCGGTATTGCCTCAGCGAGAAAGCTAAGGAGATATTGTCAAATGATACCACAAGTCCACCGACAGTACGTGTGGATCCTCCAGTTGACGACACACCCGTAGAGGTGGTAAACTCATTTTTGTCATCCACACGAATCCCTGATAATAGAGAGGCTGAAATAGCAAATGATGGAATACTACCCTGTATTTATCTTCCTGAGACGTGGGTGTCTTCTCCGATTCCATCCCCAGATTTTACACAGATCGAGCCATAAGCGTGCGAATGCAGCAGCATTTTAACTGAGGTCAGACAGGAGTTGGAAAAGTTAAAGACAGATATGGCCAA
Organism: Pictodentalium vernedei; assembly: GCA_031216915.1. Taxonomy (NCBI): domain Eukaryota; kingdom Metazoa; phylum Mollusca; class Scaphopoda; order Dentaliida; family Dentaliidae; genus Pictodentalium; species Pictodentalium vernedei. The sequence continues at coordinate 134,546,348 of CM062296.1, read as the reverse complement.
TCTTCAAAAACATAATTCGGAAATGCAAGCAAGATTGGATAAATTAGAGGGTACTACATGTAGACGTATGCTCCAAAATGGTTCTGTTGTTGACAACGCCACTGGTAATGCTGTGGCCCCCCAAGAAATGCTTAAGTTGAAAATTACTGATAAAAGGTTCCTGGATATTTTTCTAGACAATTTGCCAGTGTCCATGAAGGAAGAAGATATTGCTGAGGCGATGGATAAAACCGCGACGGGCACTAATTTCATCCTTCACCCCGACCTTATTCAAGTGACGGCTGAAATATCAAAAGGTGACAGAAATGCTTTCGCAAGAAACATGTTTCGTAAGATGTTCACTGTTGGGGAGGTTAGGGACAAGAATGTTGTGGGAACGAGAGGAAAGCCCAGGATAGGTGTGGAGAAAATGGATATTCTAAAGCAGGTTTTGTTTCAGGTTTTCCCTGTACAGCCAGCAGGAAGACAAGGCATAGTGTGGGCAGACATAAAAAAGGTCATTGACCAGTTCAACAGAAATTTATTTGTCAACAAGATCTATAAATATTGTGATATCAGTGAAATTTAAGTTATGTACAATGTTTTCTTCCAAAACTCATCTTATGACCCCTCAGTAGGGTCATCAGATGTGGTTTGGAAGAAAAAAAAATAAAAGAAATAATTAACACTTGGGAACTTCTTAAAAGCAAAATATCGAAAAAATGTTCGATCAGTTCTTTTATTTTTTCTAGCAAAACATATATTATGACCCATAAGTAGGGTCATAAGATGTGTTTAGGAAAAAAAATGAAAAACTAAATAATTTTGGGAAACTTATTAAAAGCAAAATATTGAAAAATGCTCGAGCAATTTTTTCATTTTTTTTTCTTCCAAAACATATCTTATGACCCCTCCGTAGGGTCATCAGATGTGATTTGGATGAAAAATGAATAAAAGAAATAAATTGGGAACTTATTAGCAGCAAAGTATTGAAAAATGCTCGAGCATTTTTTTTCATTGTTTTCTCTTCCAAATCATATCTTATGACCCCCTCAGTAGGGTCATCAGATGTGATTTGGAAGAAAAAAATAAAAGAAATAATTAACACTTGGGAACTTCTTAAAATAAAAAAATCGACAAAATGATCGATCAGTTTTTTTTTTATATTTTTCTTCCAAAACATATATTATGACCCGTAAGAAGGGTCAAAAGATGTGTTTTTGAAAAAAAATATGAAAAACTAAATAAATTTGGGGAACTTATTAGAAGCAAAATATTGAAAAACACTCAAGCAATGTTTTCATTTTTTTTTTCTTCCAAAACGTATCTTATGACCCCTCAGTAGGGTCATCAGATGTGGTTTGGAAGAAAAAAAAGAAATAATCAGCACTTGGGAACTTCTTAAAAGCAAAATGTCGAAAAATGTTCGATCATTTTTTTTTTCCAAAACATATATTATGAGTAGGGTCATAAGATGTGTTTTGGAAAAAAATATGAAAAACTAAATAAATTTGGGGAACCTGTTAGCAACAAAATATTGAAAAATGCTCGAGCATTTTTTTCATTTTTTTTTCTTCCAAAACATATCTTATGACCTCACAGTAGGGTCATCAGATGTGGTTTGGAAGAAAAAAAAAGAAATAATTAACATTTGGGAACTTTTTAAAAGCAAAATATCGAAAAATGTTCGATCATTTTTTTTTTTTCATTTTTTTTCTTCCAAAACATATATTATGACCCCTAAAATATGAATGTTGATTTTTGTGTACGACGATTTTTTTCAGTTGTATGAGGTAAAGTGGTCAATGCCTTTTCACAGAATATTAGTCAATATTCTGACTGTTTTGGTAAATATTTATGTATATGTAACATTGCTTGCTTTTATAAATTGTGATTTCTCATTTTGCTTCAACTTTTTTCCATAACATTATCAAACCACTGTACTGTTATATTTTTAGAAATGTAAACAGTTTATTCTTGTTAAACAGAAATTTTCAGAGCTCTGTCAAACGATAATAAATTTGTTAAATTTTTAGTTATATTATGGGAAGAATTTTCTGCTTGAAATTTCATTACTTCTTCATCACTTTTGAGAATTAAATGTTAATGTACATGTACACGAGAATATTCAGTACTTTGTCGCCCCTCCACGCTCTTCAATGACACAAGGCATAACCTTGAATAAATGGTTGATGTAGTTATTGCAGTCATGTGGGGTTAACGCTGACCAGTAGTCTTTTATGCCCTGAATTAACTCTTCTTTCACTTTTGGCTTCACCGTTTTCCTCAGATAGTACTTCATGCCCGCCCAGATGTTCTCGATTGGATTCATATCTGGGGATTCTGGAGGTGATTTCCAATGATTAATGCCTTGAGCTGCCATAAATTCTAGGGTTGATTTACTAGTGTGCTTAGGGTCGTTGTCTTTGAACAGACGATGACCCTCAGATCCTTGAAAGTACATTTCAGCAGCCGGAATGAAATAATTCTGGAGAATTAATTGATAGAAATCACTATCCATGATGCCCGTGAAAATGGCTAATTTTGTGGCACCTTTTCGTGAAATGCCACCCCATACATGCACTGAATACGGATGTTTTGGTTTTGGGATGAAAGAAGCAGGTTCTCCTCTTTTTCTGTAACTCTTACTCAGACTGCTTTGCATCCTAACCGTACACTCATCCGTAAAAATAACATTGTCGAACTCTTCTTGTGTTTCAATGCACTTTTTGGCAAAGTCAAACCTTTTTTTCTTGTTCGCGTCCCTTACCATCTGACAGTACTTTGTGCCACTTCTGCACCAATTTAATTTCCTCCTGGCATCACACACAGTAGACGGAGCAATTTGTAACCCTAAGTCCATGTACATTTTAGAAAGTTCAACTGATGACGTTTCTGCGTTGTCTCTCATCGTTTTGTCAAGAAGGTTTAAATTGTCATCTGTTAAAAGTTTTGGCCTTCCACTCCTGGCCCTATCACATATTGTCCCTGTGATTCTATAACTCCTGATCACCCTGCTGATGGTTCTGCGATCTATATTCATTCTCTCTTCTTCTTTTATGATTCTAACTATTTCAGCAAAGTTTGAGCCTCCTTCATTCAGACTGACAATCTTCTGGCGTATAATATACGGGACCCTAGTTCGTTTAATAGAATTCATTTTGCTAACTGGGTGTATTCAAGGTGAGTTGGGAGACTTGGTCATTATATCATTACGAGCAACCAATGATACAAAAAGAGAGGAATGTTTTCCTCGTAAAGGGCGTTTTCGAATCCTCGTAAAAGGTGTTTTCGAATATTGTAGGGCCAATGGTCAGCATTTATTTTTCTCCTTTGAAAACGGAAAAATAACACTACTAATAAAAAATAACCCCAATTACGCAAAATAAACACACTAATCATGAGAGCTACTAATAAAATAATTACCGACAGTAGCAAACAGAAGGGATCAAACAAACGAATTAAAACACGTGGTTAATTGACTTTACTTAATCCAATTACCAGAGGACCATGGCAAATCAGTGACTGGCCAAAGTTTTATTATGGAAAGGGAATATCGGTGTTTTAAGTTTTAAATTGTGTTTTGTCTTTTCATATTGGCTGAGTAAATAGCAACTGTAATATCTATCTTGACAATTAACAAATACAAACGTGATATCTATCGTTGATATTCAATGATTGGTAACCGACAAAATTCCTCTTTTTTATTATTTTAAACAACCAAGAAATAAAGTTCACGTTTATGTACATGTATATGTATCCTGGTAAAAAGAATCAAGCATAAAATAATTTTCCCCGACCCCATCTGTGGGAGGTGGCACCTCCGCGCCGACCAAGGCACTTGAAGCAGCATACAGGCCATACAATCGAAAAGAGCAAAGTGACATAGACAGCTTTTCGGTGACCGGGGTTCACGCCAACATAGGCGTATGTTTCAGGGAGGCTTGAGGACTGCAGTTCCCCTCCAGTCGGGGCAAATACATTTTTTTCGGCCAGTTTTTATGATTGTTTCGGGCAAGTTTGACTGACCTACTCACTTGGGCAGTTTTATCTTCAATAAAGGATTATGTCCCATCAGTTCTAACTTGGATACAAAGTCTGTAATATAATGTTTTGGTGTAGTACGTCCCACAGGTCGTACCACACCAAAAAAGTATATTACGGACTTCAGGTCCATGTTCGTACATATACCTGTAATACCGTCTTATCAGATTGATATCGCATCTGAGGGTTGTAGACATGCCAGCGTAACAGTTTGTTCTAGCTAATTACAGACATAAACAGGCCGTTAGCTACAACTGTGGAAGGGGAACACCTCCTCCCACACCCAAACCCACCCAAGGACCACTTCACTCAATAATGCTCGCAGCATCACTTTTCGGAAAAATATTTGAGACCCCCCCCCCGAAAAGGTGTCCCGTACGCCTAAGCAAGCCCAAATTTTGTGACTCTGTTTGGTCGGAAATTTTGTGGTGTGCCCCCCCCCCCCCCCCCACTCCCTCCAACTCACACACAGAACGCCCATATTTTTATGCTATTACACGTATAGGCATAAATTCGCCTAGAATGGTCCCAATAATTTTCCTACGGGACTGCACATTATCTTCCCAGAGTCTACGCCACTGACACCGAATGATCACACTGACTTGGTTGTGATATTGTCTGAACACGACTCAATTGATGCATGTGCTCGGGTATCATGAACGACGAGTTTCGCTTATGTAAACGAACTTAAACGAATAAAACGTTTACTTAAACGGAGGTAAACGAAACATATTCGTTTACAAACGCACTGAAAATGAAAAACGCCGTTATATTTCGTTTAGAAACGCAATGCCAAACGGAACCGTAAACGCCGTTATTTTGCGTTTACATGTACAAGTTATTTCCGTTGGTACTGTATAGGGCAAATTGCCATGTGCCCCCCCCAAATTTTCGAGGGGGTATATAGTCGAGGTCTCGTACTTCTGTCCGTCTGTCTGTCTATCCATACAAACATTTTGTATTATAACTCGAGCATCAGTTGTCGGATTTTAATGTTCTTTGGTATGGTGATAGGGCAGCATGGGGGAACGGATGCCCTCATATCTAGCATTTTGTCCATTCATGTTTGGTAGAGTTATGGCCTTGTTTCTGACTAAGGTAAATTGTACCATAGACTATAGAGTTGTTTGGATGAACCAATTCTCTTGAAACATTCAGAAGCTATTTATTTACATGCAAGTCCGAGTTTGCTACCTTCTGGGGCATCAGCACACACGTTTGTGTTGCTCTTGTTAAAGGTTATTATGATGAACGCTCCAATTCTAATTGGTGATGTTCTGTTTATTAGGAGCATCGCCTTTTACACTACCAAGTTCTGTTGATTTCCACAGACCAATGACATTTGCCAGTGGTCTTTTCAAGACAGGTGTCTGAAATAACAGAATTGACTTCTCCCTGTAATGAATTATAACTTCTGACTAACTATGATTGACAATATGTATAGTAGAGGTCTTTCAAGTTAGATAACACTTTGGAAGTAAATATTTGAGTTTTGTTATTACAGACAGGCAGACATTGTCTCAGACAGAGAATTGTTATTATAGTGGTATAGCTTTCTTACAAAAATTACAGATGTTAAGTAATGCAGTTGGTCATCTGTGGCATATGAGGATACTTTCCATTATACAGTTATGGACTTTTGTGGAAGTGGATGTGAATATGATGTGATATGAACCTACAAAACTTATATAGACAAAGGCGTTAGTCCATAACTGTTTTATTTTTTACACCATCCTAAAAAAACCCCAATATTCTACTTTTCAATTAAAAGTTCAATTAAATTAACCAGAAATACTTTTATTTAACAATAAAATAGTTATCATCTGTTGAATAACATAAAAATAAACAATGTTGTAGAGATCACATCAATTGAAATAGAATTAGAGAGGAGATTTCCAAAAGCTGTATTTAGAAAGTTGATATTCACTGGAAATTCGGTGTACATGGACTTTGGAGTACAAGTCACATGTATAAGATCCAGCCAATAGAAATGTGGTTATATATAAAGTATATAACAATTCTAATTACATCATTCAACACACTGAATTGACGTACAGCAACAGCCTTTTTTATTCTTGTTTTGTTCGTCAAACATAGATTATATATTTATATTATAACCTAATGGCCCAGACTTAGCTGGTGCTAACACAAAAATATCGAAGACCAAACACAAATTTTGCCCCCCCCCCCAATCCCCAAAATTTGCATGCAAAACAGAAAATTAGAAGTCCTGTCTGGCCCTCCATACATTTACTCTCTGCGTATGCGCAGATGCCAGGAAGTGACTGGAATTGGCGCAAACATTATTCTTTGCTTGACCCTCCGTCAGATAACAACAAAACTGACATCTTTGCTTTTAAATCTCAGTTTTAATGATGCCAGACACAATTTGGTGGATCCAAGGACACAACTGGATGAAGGAAGGAAAAAATGGTAGTTTGAAATGTTCAGGTCTGTAACTTTATAATATTTATAAAAATTATTTCATGTTCCCCAATTTCGGGACATGGGCCTGACGTCATCATTATTGCTAATGATTTTTCCCACTGTTTGTTAAGTGTTCCTTCCCCATTCTTCCTTTAAGCCCCCAATTAAACTCCCAAGCTTTTTGGGTTGTTTTATTGAATTTTTTTATAAAATTTCTTGGGGGTTTAACGTGTTAATATTTATTCTGTATATCCCCATGGTTACGTCCTCAACCTAGGGGTTTTGAGGCATTTTGGTCATGCATCATACATCCGATGTGTCGTTTTTAGTCCGTCTGTCAGTCACACTTTAGTTTTCCGGAGTTTTTTTGGAAACGCTTCAACGGAATGATTTCATTGTTGGTAAACTACTATAGAACGATGACATACAGATCAAGTTGAGTTTCATGCCGATTGCATTATTCTTGTGTGAGTTACGGCCCTTGGAAATATGGAAAAGCACCAAAATATCACTTTTCCGGAGTTTTTTTGGAAATGCTTCAATGGAATGATTACATTTTTGGTAAACTACTATAGAACGATGACTTACAGATCAAGTTTGAGTTTCATGCTGATTGCGTTATTCTTGTTTGAGTTACGGCCCTTGGAAATATGGAAAAGCATCAAAATATCAATATTTTTATACTGTACCAATGACCCAGACTTAGCTGGTGCTAACTCTAAAAAATCTAGGGCCAAACACAAATTTTGCCCCCCAATCCCCAAAATTTGCATCTAAAACCAAAAGAAATCATGTCCTAAAGGACCTCCATACTTTGCCCCCACTGCGCATGCGCAGTGTCAAGGACGTTCCGAAATTGGCGCCAATCACCATTCTTTGTTTGGCCCTTCATCAGTTAACATCTCACTGATCTTTGTGCTTGTAAATCTCAGTTTAAATGATGCCAGACACATAAATATTGGAGAAATGGTGATTCTAAGGAGGATAGAGAAGGAGGAGAGGAAAAAAGAGTGACAGAAAATAATCAGGGCTGTAACTTAAAATTTTGTTATAAAATTATGTTAAGTTGCCTATTTTCGAGGCATGGGCCTGTTGTTGTCATTCTTACTTTGAAGTTGCACTGCTTATTCAGTGTTTCCTCTCTCCTTATCCTTTAAGTCCCCCCTTGCTATTCTCCCATTCTTTTGGCTTATATTTTGAGTAAGATTACTCCTAAAATTTCTTGGGAGAATTAGCTTGGTTACAGAATGAATTCTGTTTTTTTCCCCATGTTTACGTTTTCACCCATGGGTGTTTAGACGTTGTGTTCTGCATCTACCATCTGATGTTCTGCAGATTCTTATCTGGAAGTCTCTGTTTTGCATCAGATAGTGTGTAATTTTGATAACTGATTTCGGGCCAGTATTGTCAGTGCCTGGAGTCATGTTTTCTGGTGTTTATACACTTCTTGTTTACATTGGCAACAGTCTCTTTTGAGGGGGACTTTTTGCCTTTGGAGTAGTTTATCTCACTACAAGATACATTATTATTATCCGTAAGTGTTGCAATAATTATTTAAATAATTTTAAAATTTTTTGACCACACTTAACCTTGGGATCCATTGGGGCTCAACGTTACTTTTCAGAAACTTGGGCTTCGCTGAAAAAATATTTTTCAAAAATTATTTTGAATTTCAATTGCTTTTTTCAATGTTAATGGATCATGTTATTATGTATCTTTGTGTTTAGGGGTTTGTGCGAGTACTAGGACTTGTTGTTTTTTCACAATGAAAGGACATTGTTCAAATTGTAATAGGAAGAAATCTTCCACTGACTTTCATGATCATTGTATTAATTGTAGTCAGTGTTCTCGCACTAACTCCTGTTCAGTATGTCAATATTGGGATGACAAACATTGGAAACGTGTGTCACGGTATGTTGTTAGTGGAGAAAGGGCTATGCTGGTCCTTTCTCCGCAGGGTCACTCTAGTCTATCAGTTTCTATTTCAGAGGAACAAGAACAGGGTGATGTTTCCATGTTATCTTCCAAGAGTGCGCTTCCGTCGTCACAGTTGAATGAAGAGTTAGCGGCAAAAGTGCTCATGGAGATACGACAGTTGCCTAAGAGGTCCCTAGTAGGATTGACGGCGCTGTCGTCCGCTAGCTCGCCCAGTGTAGCGTCCATTCACTGAATGGTTCGGCAGCCGGGTTCGTCCGTTGCGGTCCAGGAGGAAATGTTGGGTGATGCGAGCACTATAAATATACTAGGTGCACACCCAGTGACGGCGGATGTTAGGAGAGATCGGAGGAAGCCTTCTAGTCCGGTTCCTAGCTCGTCCAGGTCCAGCCGGGCTGCGAGCGAGAGAGGCCCCTCTCTCGTACAACAACATCAGGGACCTGATGTTGCGGTACAAAATGTGTCGCAAGTGGAGCACACGTCCGTCGCTCAGGACGCTCTGTTGTTTAGGCAGTCCGCGGAGACTGCACAGGCTTCCTCATCCTCTCACCAGCGCACACGACCGCACCTTGGCTACGTGACCGCGGAGATTCTACCAGCTTCGCCGATAAAGGATTCTTCGGTGACCAGGTCATGCCATCCGGTAGCCAGGGACACGAGGCCGGTAGACTCCGGACGTTCGCATAGGAAGAGCATGCGGGAGTCAGTTGATGCGGAGCTTCCCGCGGCGAAGCAGCGAAAGCCCGCCACTCCGCAGGCCTCGATGACGGACGTGCTTGCTCAGATAGCACAAATTATCGCAGCATCCCATAAGCCGACAGAATCAGTGTCGGATCAGGAATTATCCGACGGTGCTGGGTTGGTACGCTCCGCCGAAGCATCGGGTGCGGACGACCGGGAGCATCGTGAGGTCCGACTGGATGGTGAAAGGGATACGGATGACTTGGAGCTATCCCTTTCGGAACAACATAAAGCTGCCCTGGATTTTATCCGGCACTTCCTTCCTCACGTTGTTCCGTCGGGCCAAACTGCTGCGGTTCCGGACAAGAGAATAATAGCGTCATTGGACACTGAATTCTTTGAGCGGTTCAGAGACATTGTCCCTGAATTTCCGTCTCAGTCCAATAATGTCACAAAAACATTTGAATTATTGAACGACGCTATATTCAAGCTTGCTTCCAAAACAGGCAAAGCTGGTTTCTTGTCCTCCAATGCTCTTAACCTGCCTTTCATTAATGCAAGGAATAAATTCGATATGGCAGGACAGGGTATTCCGAGAGTTCCTCTGCGTCTTGACGACGAGGCGGAAGACTTAGAATTGTCGTTACCGTCGTCTATGTCCGTTCCAACCGCGGTGTTGGATACGACAATCACATCTAACAGGGCCAGTTTAGACGCTTTATCGTACGCAAACCACCTTACAAAGGCGTTATCACTGCATCTTCAAGGGAAAGAATTCCAGGATATACAATCCTCATTGAGACTTCTTTCAAGGGCAGTGGCTTATTCCACGTATAACTCCGCCCTTTCAGTGGCAAACCTGGAGTTGGTTAGACGTGACGCAGCCTTAGTTACATTCACACGCGTGGATAGTAAGGTGAAGAACTCTCTCAGAGTTGCTTCGGTCTCCGGAGAATTTCTATTCGACGGCAAGCTTTCTGCAATCTACGATAAAATTACGAAGAAAGCTTCAGATTCTTTGTTGTTTAAATCCACTTCCAAAAAGTTGGATACGACAGAGAAGAATAAGACAGGCACTTCTGGGTCTAATGCACCCAAGAAAGGTTGCTATAGAGGTTCCGGTGCGTCCTCTTGGTCTTATTCAAGAGACCGTCAAGGCAGCAACTCTCGTGCGGGACGTCCTTCGGGCCGGGACAATCGGTCGGATGCCCCGAGGTCGACGGGACGAGGTGCGGGTCGTGGAGGACGTGGTTTCTCCTCCCGCAGGCCTCGCAGGTTCAGGAAGTGATGGCTTCAACCTCCATCGCATTCCGGTTGGCGGAAGGTTGTCAAGTTTTTCAGAAGAGTGGGCGTCGATTACGGATGACCCTTGGGTGAGAGGGGTGATTTTGGAAGGTCTAAGAATATCCTTCAAACGAAAGCCTCCGTTAACTCGAAGTCCAAAATGGACTCAACTTCCATCAAATCCGCAAAAAAGAGAAGCTCTCTTATCGGAGATGCAGTCTCTTTTAATGAAGAACGCGGTAGAGGTCGTAGAAGACCAGGAAACACTGGGATTCTACAGCCATCTGTTTCTGGTTCCGAAACCAGACGGCTCGTTCTGTCCAGTCATAGATTTGAGCTGGATAAACAAGCTGATCGTCGCTCCGAAATTTTATATGGAGACGATTCGGTCAGTCAGAGCGAGTATTTGGGTGAACGATTATGCTACAAACATAGATCTCAAGGATGCGTACTTTCATGTCATGGTACATCCGACATTCAGAAAGTATCTACGCTTCGCAGTCCTAGGAGTTGTGTATCAATTCCGGGCGATGTGCTTCGGATTGAACCTAGCACCCTGGGCTTTCACTCGGGTAATGAACTCGGTAATGATGTATTTCCGAGCTCATTCGTCTGCGGTAACATCGGCCTACCTGGACGACATTCTTCAGAGGTACGGCAACGAGTTAACGCTTCAGAACGATGTGCAGAATCTGCTTCTATTGCTCCGACGTCTCGGTTTTGTTATAAACGAGGAGAAGTCGGATCTGGTGCCGTCCAAGTCATTCACTCATCTGGGAATGAGCTTCGAGACGCACAACAATCTCGTTCGTCTGCCATTAACCAGAGCGAAATTAGTCAGTTGTTACGCTCGCTATTGTCTTCATGCAGACAAAGTCACAGCAAGGGAGTTTATGAGACTGATAGGTTTGTGCGGAGCCGCCGCGGATCACATTCCGATGGGGCGGTTGCGCACTCGTCCTCTCCAAATTTTCTTAACTCAGAATTGGAGTGTGAAGATTCATTCTCTCGACATAGATGTTCTCTTGTCAGATCAAGTGAAACAAGAGATTCAGACTTGGGCAAACATTCAGTGGTTAACTCAGGGAGTTCCGCTGCAGTTGCCAGATCCGAGTTTTACCATTATGACGGATGCCAGTCAAACAGGTTGGGGTTCAACATTGATCCCAACGGATTCGAGATGCCAGGGTCTTTGGGATCCACAGTTCTTAACCAAGCACATAAACATCAAGGAAATGATGTCAATTTGGCTTGCGTTACGTCATTGGATGGACATTATTCACAAAGCTCATGTCCAAATTCTATCCGACAATACGACAGTAGTGGCGTATATACGGAACCAGGGAGGCACTCATTCCGTTCCGTTATTCAATCTAACGGAGAGAATCGTTCTGTTTGCTCTAGAACATCAGGTTCTACTTTCGGTCCGTCATATACCGGGTCGTCTGAATGTACTAGCAGACTCCCTTTCACGGAAGGGTCGCTTGTTGCCGTCGGAGTGGACTCTCAACAAACAAGTATTCAATCAGATTTGCTACCAGTGGGAACGGCCAATGATAGACTTATTTGTGACACATCTCAACAATCAGTTGCAGACGTATGTGTCACCGTGCCCGGATCCAAGAGCATTTGCAGTAGATGCTCTATCGATCTCATGGGACGGAATGATAGGATATGCATATCCTCCAGCACCGTTGATTCAGCAAATATTGCTAAAGATAAAACAATCTCAGTGCAACATTCTGTTGGTAGCATCTCTGTCTCCACAGAGACCGTGGATAAATCTACTCAGGTGTCTGTTGTGGGACCTACCGCGAAAGCTTCCTCCACGGGAGGATCTTCTTTCGCAGGGGAAACCGCGTCGACTTCATCACAACCCGCAAGGTCTCAACCTTCACGTTTTTCCGTTGTGCGGTCCTTCTTGCATGGCAAGCACTTTACAGGACGAGCAGTGGACACGATTTCTAACTGTAGGAGGACCTCCTCTTCGCTAAATTATGCGGCTGAGTGGAAGGTTTTTCGTCGTTGGTGTAGGGATCATTCTGTTGATATTTTTGATCCCTCCATACCAGACGTTGCAAACTTTCTAGTTTACTTGTTTGACGAAATCAAACTGCAGCCTGTTACAAACTGCAGCCTGTTACTATTAAGGGTTATAGGTCTATGTTATCTGATATCTATGCACATCACGATAGTTTACAAATTGGATCTAATGTCTCTTTATCTAAGTTAGTTAGAAACTTCTCGATAAATAGACCCAGAACTCTTAGGTTAATTCCTAAGTGGAATTTAGCTTGGGTTCTTCTTAAACTTAAGGAAAAGCCATTTGAGCCTCTTGGGACAGTAGATTTCAAATTCTTGTCGTATAAGACAGCTTTTCTCTTAGCTTTCTCTTCTGCTAGAAGAGTCAGTGAGCTTCATGCACTATCGGTGGACGATTCTCACTATCGTAGTGTCGGGAACACTATCACCTTCACTACTAATGTTGGATTTTTAGCTAAGAATCAGGCTCCTAATAAATATCCGGAACCTATTGTTATTAAGGCTCTTCCGTCTTCAGACGGGCGTAGGCCTTTACTCTGTCCTGTTAGAGCTTTACGCATTTATAAACAGAGATCTCAGTTTATCAGAAAGGGACGAAAACGTTTCTTTCTGTCTCTGATGCCTAATAGAAAGGACATTTCGGTCCGTTCTATTGCTAGATGGATTCAATTAACTATCCGTACTGCTTATGAAAGTTTATCTTCTTCCCAGCAGTCTGTGCTTAAGATTTCGGCTCATGAAGTAAGAGCTCTTTCTACATCTTGGGCTTATGCTAATAGTGTGGCTATTACAGATTTAATGAAGGCTGCTTATTGGTCTCAGCCATCCACATTCACGAATTTTTATCTCAGAAATATTGAGTCCATTTCTGGAGACCTGCATTGTTTAGGTCCGTTATCTGTTGCTCAGAATGTCGTCCACTAAACAGTTGCAACTATAGTTATGCAGGATTTCTGTTCCGGCAGTGACTCTGTCCTGCTGCCCTCTTCGCTCTGGGCTATTTGACCCAGGGCAAGGGGAAGGGGGGGGGGGGGGAGTGTTCCCTTAGGTCACCTGCTTTATAGTGAAAAGCAAGGGAATTCCTCCTCCGGAGTCAGTAATTCTGAGTCGTTTCCGGGATGGTTTTAAAGTGTAATATTAATGTTAAAATTCATTCATGTCATATTTTTAAAGTGTAGCTCGGTGTGAAGCATTTGTATATGTCAAGTGTCAAACGGGCGTTAATATACAATCCTCGGACACTTTTAATGAATATAAAGAGTCTCAATTCTCTGGACTAACTTTATTTATTGGCTTACTTTAAAAATAATTAGTATAATGGGTTATACTGGATGTTAATAGAGAACATGAATGTTATTGTGCTCAGTTATGAAGGGTATTGTATCTTTCTAATTTATAATAAAATAAGAAAGATACATGTAAAGCCTAATACTCCTTTTCTCCTTGAGGGGTTCACTCTATATTATATAGTTGAGCTTATTGGATTTTCCTCTATGTCCTAGGACCTCCAGCCTTTTTACTATTCAGCTAAGTCTGGGTCATTGGTACAGTATAAAAATGTTAAAAAATTTATAGTAATTTATATATTTTTTATACTTACCAATGACCCAGACGGGGATGGCCCTCCCAGGAGTTGGGAACTCTTACCTCCCCGCTGAGTACATAGCGCTGACCAGGCACTGCTAGTAAGAATGGTGATTGGTGCCAATTTCGGAATGTCCTTGACACTGCGCATGCGCAGTGGGGGCAAAGTATAGAGGTCCTTTAGGACATGATTTCTTTTGGTTTTAGATGCAAATTTTGGGGATTGGGGGGCAAAATTTGTGTTTGGCCCTAGATTTTTTAGAGTTAGCACCAGCTAAGTCTGGGTCATTGGTAAGTATAAAAAATATATAAATTACTATAAATTTTTTAACTTTCCGGAGTTTTTTTGGAAACGCTTCAACAGAATGATTTCATTTTTGGTAAATTACTATAGAACGACGACTTACAGATCAAGTTTGAGTTTCATGCTGATTGCATTATTCTTGTCTGAGTTATGGCCCTTGGAAATATGGAAAAACGACAAAATTTCAGTTTTCCGGACTTTTTTTGGAAACGCTTCAACGGAATGATTTCATTTTTGGTAACCTACTATAGAAGGATGACTAACAGATCAAATTTGAGTTTCATGCTGATTGCCATATTCTTGTGTGAGTTATTGCCCTTGGAAATATGGAAAAGCGCCAAAATATCAGTTTTCCGGACTTTTTCTGGAAACGCTTCAACGGAATGATTTCATTTTTGTTAACCTACTATAGAACGATGACTTACAGATCACGTTTTATTTACACTCTGTCCATCCATCCGTCAGTCTGTCAGTCAGTCTGTCGATTATACTTTAGTTTTCTGGACTTTTTTTGGAAACGCTTCAACGGAATGATTTCATATTTGGTAACCTACTATAGAACGATGACTTACAGATCAGGTTTCATTTGTACTCTGTCCATCTGTCAGTCAGTCTGTCAGTCATACTTTAGTTTTCCAGACTTTTTTTGGAAATGCTTCAATCGAATGATTTCTTTCTTGGTAACCTACTCTATGATGACTTACAGATCAAGTTTGAGTTTCGTGCTGATTGCATTATTCTTGTGTGAGTTATGGCCCTTGGAAATATGGAAAAGCACCAAAATATCAGTTTTCTGGACTTTTTTGGAAATGCTTCAACGGAATTCATGCCGATCACATCTAGGTTATAACATTTGTATAATTATTAATGCTCATTAGTCTGGTAGGGGACATTGTATTGCTTCAGCGATGCGAGCGCTCTTGTTTCTTCTGGTGAAGATCTTGCTTTACATCGGATAGTTCAAAATCTGTTACTGACTTCGGGCCGTGTTGCCTGGGATCTTGTTTCCGGTTTTCATTCTGACGTTGTTTACATTGACAATGCTTTATTTGTGTATGTTAGTTGCCTTGCTTGTAGTCAATGTACTCCCACTAATTCTTGCTCAACATGTGTCTGATGGAATGACAAATGTTGGAGACTGGTGTCACAGTTCGTTGTTAGAGGCGAGAGGCCACTGCCGGTCCTCTTGCGGAGAGAGGCCACTGCCGGTCCTCTTACCAAAAAGTCACTCTAGTTTTTAGCTCACCGAAGGGAGCTTAACTTATCACAATGTCCGTCGTTGTCCACGTGAACTTTACATTAACGACTTCTCCTCCCAAACTACTGGACCAAATTGATCCAAATTTGGTGTGCATGTTCCTTATTATATGTCAATTCAAGCTTATACAAATAAACTTTCTGCGTCCACAGGGGACACCACAAGGGGCATTACTCAGATAGCACCCATACATTTTTTTTTAAAATTAAAAAAATCTTCTTCTCCAGAACCATCATTTAGAATCTTTTGATATTTGGTATATAACATCTCTATTGGGGTCAGATTCAAGTTTGTTCAAATCGAGTCTCTGGGTTAATAATTGAGCTCCCTGTAGGATTCTGAATTTTAACTTAGTGAAATATGAGGAAATTTCTTTAAAAATCTTCTTCTTCAGATCCACCAATCACAATGCTTTCATATTTGGTATACAACATCTATAGGGGGATCAGATTCAAGTTTGTACAAATCGGGTCCCTGAATGAGTATTTGGGCTCTCTATTGGAGCCCAAAGTTTAACTTCGTGCAATTTGAGGAAATTTCTTTAAAAATCTTCTTCTTCAGATTCACCAGTCAGAATCCTTTCATATTTGGTATACAACATCTATAGGGGGTCAGATTCAAGTTTGTATAAATCAGGTCCCTGAGTTAGTATTTGGGCTCTCTATTGAGGCCCAAAGTTTAACTTTGTACAATTTGAGGAAATTTCTTTAAAAATTTTCTTCTTCAGCTCCACCAGTCAGAATCCTTTCATGTTTGGTATACAACATCTATAGGTGTGTGTGTGTGTGTGTGTGGGTGGGGGGGGGGGGAGGAGGTCAGAATCAAGTTTGTTCAAATCAAATCCCTGGGTTTATATTTGGGCTCCCTATGAGAGCCTGAATTTTAACTTAGTGAAATATGAGGAAATTTCTTTAAAAATCTTCTTCTTCAGATCCACCAATCAGAATGCATTCATATTTGGTATACAACATCTTGAGGTGGGTCAGTTTCAGGTTTGTTCAAATTGCTTACCTGGGTAAATTTTTGGGCACCTTATGGGAGCCCGAATATTAGCTTAGTGCAATATAGGGAATTTTTTTTTTTTAAATCCTCTTCTTTAGACTCTGTAGTCAGAATGTTTTCATATTTGGTATACAACATCTCTAGGAGGGTCCGATTCAAGTTTGTTCAGATCTGATCTATAGGTTGATATTTGGCTTCCTATGGGAGCCTGAATTTTAACTTAGTGCAATATGAGGAAATTTCTTTTAAAAGTCTTCTTCAGATCCACCAATCAGAATCCTTTTGTATTTGGTATACAACATCTCTAGGTGGGTCAGATTCAAGTTTGTTCAAATCGGGTCCCTGGGTTAATATTTTGGCTCCCTATTTGAGCCCAAAGTTTAACTTAATGAAATGTGAGGACATTTCTTTAAAAACCTCCTTGTTTAGATCCACCAGTCAGAATTCTTTCATATTTGGTATATACATTTGTAACATCTCAAGAGGGATCAGATTCAAGTTTGTTCAATTTGAGTCCCTGGCTTATTATTTGGGCTCTCTATGGGCAGGGTTGGGGGAGGGGGGAGGGGCAGGGGAGCATGTTAGGTTCAGGTTTGTTCAGATTCATTTCCATAAAATTTGCCTTTGCATGGCTTCATTCCTTTGTAGTGTTGATGAACCATTTTTAACTGAATGTGACCCCAAACACTTCTTTGAACCACTTTGGCCGGTGAGCGATTAAGGTCCCCTTGGGGCCTCTTGTTTAGTTTTTATTTACAGAGGAACAAGAACATGGTGATGTTTACGTGACACAGTCAGAGGGTGTGCTTCCGTCGTCGCATTTAGATAGTCAAACAGAGCTAGCGGCAAAAGTGCTCTTAAATATTCAGCTCCCTGTCGCCAGCTAGCTCGACCGGTGAAGCGGTTACTTTGTCCATGGGTACTGTGATGCCGGGTGTGTCCGTTGTGGTCGAGGAGAGTAGAAAGGGTAGAGCAAGCACTATAAAATAAAAACAGGCTTACCCTGCGACAGTGGAGAGGAAGAAGCTGGCAAGTTCAGCGGAAGCTCGGCGAGGTCTGAAGGACCACGAGCGAGAGAGCCCCCCCTCTCTTTCACAACAACATCTGGGGCCAGATGTTGTGGTTCGGAACTTCCGTCAGTCAGAGCATACGTCCATGCCACCCGTCCGGGATGCTCCATTCAGTTCACAGCCGGGGTCAGCTACAGTTACGGCTTCTTCTTCATCTACCAAGCACACGACCGCACCTTGGCTACGTGACTTCGGATATCCAGCCTGCATCGCCGAGAAAGGTCCACTCTTTTGTCAAGAAGTCACACCATCCAGTAGGCAAGGAGATGAGGCCTTATTCATCGGGACATTCGCAGAAAAGAGCCATCTCGGACACACTGTCCTAGGAGCTCCTCAGGCCTCCGTAACGGACTTGCTGTCGCAGATTGCGCAGCTCATGGCAGCATCCCAGCAAGTGTAGAAGCAGCCGACAACAGTCTGAGAACCTGAGCTGTCGGATGGTGCTGGGTTGGTCCACTCATCTGCGCGTTCAGATGCCAATGACCTTGAGTCTAATCTGATTCAGGCAGATGGTGAAAGGGATTTGGAGGAGAATTACCCTTCCCTTTCGGAACAACACATGGTGGCGATGGATTTATTCATCTATACTTCCCTGAGGTCGTTACTGAGAATCAGAATGCTGCCACCACTTGAAAGAAGCTCTATTCAGTAGCTAAGGAGATGGGGTCTCATTTATTGGGACATCCGGAGAAAAGAGCCGTCTTGGACACACTGTCCCGGGAGCAGCCAGCAGCCAGGAAAGAAGACTGCTGCTGCTCAGGCCTCTGTAACGGACTTGCTGTCACAGATTGTGCAGCTCATCGCAGCATCCCAGCAAGTGCAGAAGCAGCCGATGGCAGTCTCAGACCCTGAGCTGTCGGATGGTGCTGGGTTGCTCCAGTCATCTGCGTGTTCAGATGCTGCTGACCGTGAATTTCAACTGATTCTGACGGATGGTGAAAGGGATATGGAGAAGGATTACCCTTCCCTTTCGGAACAACACATGGTTGCGATGGATTTAATCCATCAACACTACCCTGAATTTGTTCCAGTGAATCAGAATGCTGCGACTACTAGGAAGAAACTACTGGCATCATTGGATGCTGACTTTATCCAGACAAAGAGGAGGTTATGTCTTTTCCAGTTCAGTCTAGACAGGTGTCTCAGGCCTTCAGCCATTTAGACAATGCCATATTCAACTTTCCAGTGGGAAGAAGAAAGGTGGTTTCTTGTCATCATCTTCTGTAATTTTACCGATTGTTGAACTACATTCATTTATAACGGTCGGGGAAGATGTATAGAGAGTTCCTCTGCGTTTGAATGAGCAGACTGGGGACCTAGTCATGGCCTTACCTTCGTCATTCACTATTCGCTCGGACACAATTGAGACGGCAGTTTCTTCATTCAGAGCGAATTTACGCAGATCACCTTTAAGAACTGTGGCGCAACGTCTCAACAGAAAGGAATTTGAGGACTTTTGTACCTCTTTAAGAGTCCTTTCCAGGACTATTATGTTTATCACGTATAACTCTGCCTTAACAGTGGCTAATTTGGAGTTAAACAGATGTGACGGAGCCCTTGCATCATCATCTTTAATAGATGACAAGGTTAAAAACTCTCTACGGGTCACTTTGGTATCCAGACACTAAGTTTTTGACGATAAGCTTTCATTGGTTAATGACCAAGCTACAAAGAAAGCATCAATAATCTGCTCCTTAAGTCGGTGTCTAATCGACCCACAGCAGCAGAAAAGAGTAAGGGAGGACATCCTAGACAGAGAATTGTCTAAAAAAGACTCCTTGCGAGGGTTCAGGAAACCCTCCTATAATTACTGTAGGGATCGTCAATACAGCAACTCGGAAAGGCGGCGTAAGTCTGATCGAGACTACTAGTCAGATGCCCCTAAACCGCTGGGTCGAGGCTCTTCGCGATGGGGACATAGTTTCCCTTTCCAAAAGCCTCACAGGTACTATAGGTGAGGGTTAGGACCTCTATTGCTTAGCAGTCTGCGGATGGTTATCAAGATTCGCATCAACTGGATAACTATTACGGAAGACCAGTAGGCTAGAAATGTGGTCTCAGACGCCCTACAGCTATCTTTCCGAGAGTAACCACCACTAACACGATGTCCGTGATGGACAAAACTTCCGTCAAATCCTGTCATAAGAGTCTCTCCAATCAGAGGTAAAGGTTTTCTTGACAATGAAAGTAATAGAGGTCATCGAGAATCAAGATTCTCTAGGATTCTACAGTCACCTGTTCCTCGTACCGAAGCCAGACAGCTCGTTCCGACTGATAATAGACTGGAGCTGGATAACAAGTTTATCATGGCTCTAAAAGTTAATTTATGATATTCATTCAGTCGATAAAAGCGAGCGTTAGAGTGACTATGCAGCTTCACTCGAATAATGAACTCGGTAATGTCTCACAACAATCTGGTTTGCCTACCGTTACCCAGAGCGAAATTAATCAGTTGTTATGCTCGCTTTTGTCTACACTCGGATGCATTAATAGTGAGGGATTTTATGTGACTGATGGGGTTGTGCGGAGCAGCTGCAGATCTTTTTCCGATGGGTCGCTTATGCACACGTCCGCTCCAGATATTCTTTACTCAGAACTGGAGTGAGAAGATGCATTTGCTCGAGACCAGTATTGTTTTAATGGACCTGGTAAAACAAAAAGTCCAGATTTGGGCAGACATTCAGTGGTTAACTCAGGGAGTTCCACTGCAGCTGCCAGATCCAGCTTTCACGATTATGATGGATGTGAGTCAAACAGGTTGGGCGCGAGACCCTGAGCCCGACAGACTCGAAGTGCCAGGGTCTTTGGGACCCTGGGTTCCTGAAAAGACACATAAACATCAAAGTAATGATGTCAATATGGTTAGCGCTACACCAGTGGAGTCACATTATAGCAGACGCACATGTTCAAATATTGTCAGACAACTCGACAGTAGTAGCAGACATTAGGAACCAGGGAGGCACGCATTCGATTCCGTTATGTGAACTAATGGAAAAAATTCTTCGGTTTGTCTTGAAACATCAAGTTCATCTATCGGTCCATCATATACCGGGTCATCTGAATGTACTAGCAGACTCGCTATCTCGGAAATGTTGCCTGTTGCCATCGTAGTGGACTCTCAACAAGCGAATGTTCAGACAGATTTGCTACCAGTGGGATTAACCTATGATAGACTTGTTTGCGACATACCTCAACAATCAGTTGCAGACTTACATGTCACCATGCCCAGATCCTCGAATGTATGCAGTAGACACTCTCTGAATTCCATGGGACGGAATGATAGGATACGTTGATTCAACAGATCTTGTTAAAAGATCAAGCAATCGCATTACAAGATTCCGTTAATAGCGCCTCTGTTCTTCACGTTCTTCTCTGCCCATAATGGAGTCAGTTAGACGTGAGGGAATCATCACAGTTCCTGTATTATTTGATGACCGGCACAGGAACGATTAAGTAATGAGGGTGAGGAGATTTCGATATGACTTCGAATCCCCCCCCCCCGCCCCCCTTCAAACACACACACACACACTGTCTATGTGTTTAGAACCAATTACCGGGCAAGACGTAGTTTTCTTCCCGCAAGCCTCATATAATTGAATACATGCATACTATCCATTTGGGTTGTGTTCTATGGCGACCTCATGGGCACATTCGCTTTTTAATTAGATTAGTTTTCTGTGATTTTTTGTTGATGTGTTAATATACGAGCGCTTATTAAAAAATCAGCATAATTAAATTGCTACTCTTTGAGTACCTCGGAGGCTGCATAACCAGTTAACTAGTATTCAGATGATTACATGCTGGATTTTAATGCTCTCTGACATTACCGGTATATTATTAGGCTAACGCTTTATTGTACTTTGTGGACCTTGAAATTATTATCTATTTTGGGGGCGGTCCATTTCAGAGCCTGTTAATCATATCTACTTCCATTTCTAGATCCAGTTTTCTATTATGTCAGTACTCAAATCGCATATTCTCGCGTGTTTACGGTCGTAGATATCGGATAGTGCATATTGGAGAGTGTTGTTACTGGAATTTATTGTACAGAGGCCGCCTGTGGGTTACCTCAGAAATGTGTTTTCTCTCCAGGGATTGTTCAGTGTGGCTCGATTGGACATGTGTATCTTATATTTTATATCACCGGTTTTCGACATATCTGTGTACGTTATATATCGGGCAATATTAATTACCAGGATAGTCTTAACTTCTGAAGTGGCATTAAGCACCATTTATTAATCATGGATTAATACCTGAGTGCCTGTTCAACGATTATTTATATTGTTTTTTGGTACCGCTCTTATTGATTCCAGAGCTCTCCCCTCCTTCAAAAGAAAGTGGGGGGGGATTTTTACCTCTTCTCTGGCTTGGTGGGTATGTAATTATGAAGGAAGCTGTTTTATCCGTAATTATATCCCGCATTCAGCTGAAGCGTTATTGTATGGCATATGTTTGTGGGGGATTTTCTCTCATTCTCAGATAGGCCATCCTAATTTTTGTGGCTCAGTCCAGACTAGCCTTAAAAATTAGGCACTCATTACATCCTAATTAGCATAGTTTTCATTCTTAGAATAAGGAATTACTTAAATTGGGCTCCTTATTCAGGATATGTCACCTCTATTACTGTATAGAGAGACATACATGTAATTCCTAATTATTCTAATTTCCTTTCATCATGGATTGCAGGATTGGAACTATGTTGATCTACTATTTCAGAAGTCCTAGGCTCTCAACCTTTTTATGATTCAACTAAGTCTGGGCCATTGGGTTATAGTATAAAAATATTATAACTTTAAAACAATTTGTATATTTTTTATACTTAACAATGGCCCAGGCGGAAATGGCCCTCCCATGTGTGGGCACTCATAGCTCCCCGCTGAACTATTATGTAATACTCTATTTTACAAAGAATGATGTTGGTGCCAATTCCGGTCACTTCCTGGCATCTGCGCATGCGTGGAGTGTAAATGTATGGAGGGCCAGATAGGACTTCTAATTTTTGTTTTTGCATGCAAATTTTGGGGATGGGGGCAAAATTTGTGTTTGGCCCTAGATATTTTTGAGTTAGCACCAGCTAAGTCTGGGCCATTGGTAAGTATAAAAATATACAAATTATATTAAAATTTATAATTTTCGCCATACATGAAGCTACATTCATAACATTTGGCACAGTTGTCGATGGTCATGAACACGTGAGAACGTGAGCTCTCTTACTTTTTTGATTTTCAAACTTTTATCAAAACAATACCAAATTAACGATTTTTCTTGATCCTTTAATATCAACACCTGTATCAAGCCACCCTATTTTAACTTATGTAAATCTCATCTCTGACAACAAAAAATATCTCGAAACATATCGTAAAGACCTGTGAAGTTCTCAATGATTATGGCAGATTTTTTCGTCACAGAAAAATCAAATTTGATCCAGTTTTCAGAAAAAAAAATGAAAAGATAACTGTTTGTGGATTTTTTTATTTAACATCCTTTTCGGCGTTTTTGTGTCCTTTCATGTTTTTCACACCTCTCTATGTTTACAGCCTAACCCCTAGAACCGCTGTAGATACACCTATACTTTTTCACAAACATCTAAAAGTTGAAGCCTGGCAACAGTGCATATTTATTAGTCTCCTACGGGAACCGTAAGGAGACTATAGGATTGCACTCCATCTGTCTGTCCATCCGTTTTAGTCCCCTACGGGAACCGTAAAGGGACTACAGGGTTGCACTCTGTCCGTCTGTCTGTCTGTTTTTATGTTACCATCTCTCCCTCCAACATGCTTTAAGCTACACCTTTCATATTTGATACATGGATAAATGGTTCTGAGGGGATGATGCACGCTCAAAATCTTTGTTTCAAAGTCCAAGATGGCAGAATGGCTGCCATTTTTGTTGTGTTTTTTTTAAATATTCTTCTCTATTTTCATGTTACCATCCTTCCCTCCAACATGGTTCAAGTTACACTTTGTATATTTGGCACATGGATAGAGGGTTGGGAGGGGATGATGCACGTTCAATATTTTTTTTTCAAAATCCAAGATGGCGGCATGGCGGCCATTTTTGTTGTGTTTTTTAAAGCTTTTTTCTCTATTTTATGTCACCGCCCCTCACTCCAACATGGTTTAAGCTACACTTTTTATATTTGGCACATGGATAGAGAGTTGTTATGAGATGATGCACGTTCAATATTTTTTTTTCAAAATTTAAGATGGCGCAGTGGCAGTCATTTTTGTTGTGTTTTTTTAAGCTTTTTTCTCTATTTTATGTTACCACCCCTCACTCCAACATGGTTCAAGCTACACTTTTCATATTTGGCACATGGATAGAGGGTTGTGTTGGGATGATGCACGTTCAATATTTTTTTTTCAAATTTCAAGATGGTGCCATGGCAGCCATTTTTGTGTTTTTTAAGCTTTTTTCTCTATTTTATGTTACCACCCCTCCCTCCAACATGGTTCAAGCTACACCTTTCATATATGGTACATGGATAAAGGGTTGTGAGGGGATTATGCATGCTCAATATTTTTTTTTCAAAATCTAAGCTCTGTCTGTCTGTCTGTCTGTCTGTTTGTCTGTCTGTCTGTCTGTCTGTTTTTATGTTACCACCTCTCCCTCCAACATGCTTTAAGCTACACCTTTCATATTTGGTACGTGGATAAATGGTTCTGAAGGGATGATGCACACTTAATATTTTTTTTTCAAAATCCAAGATGGCGGAATGGCGGCCATTTTTGCTGTGTTTTTTAAGCTTTTTTTTTCTATTTTTATGTTACCACCCCTCCCTCCAACATGGTTCAAGCTACACTTCTCTCAATTCTCAATTTTTAGATTCCATTCACATTTGAAATCCTGTCTGATAACCTGTATTTTACCCAAACCATATTTGTTTTCAGGTTACTAATGTGCCAAGCTGTATAGTTTTGGGTATAAATCTGATTATTCAATAATTATTAACCCTTTACCCATCCAATTAAGCATTATTCCAATCCATTTCTTTGGCATGCGATAACTAAAGAAATATCAATCCTATTGTCATTTTACTTGATAGATATGTTCAGGTAACTGATGTGCTGAGCCGTATAGTTTTTGATATAAATCTGACGATTTGATCCTGAGATACTAACCCTTTATCCATCAAATTAAGAATTACTCCAATCCATTTCTTTGGCATGCGGTAACCTAAAAAATATTGATTAGGTTGACTTGTTACTTCATATGTGTGGTCAGGTTTCCGATGTGCCAAGCTGTATAGATTTTGGTGTAAATCTGGTAGTTTGATCCTGAGATTTGAAACCTTTATCCATCAATATGTGCATTTTTCCAATCTATTTCTTTGACATGCGATAACTCAAAGAATATTAATCTGATTGTCTTGTTAGATTGTCATATAGATCTTCAGGTTACTGATTTGCCGAGCTGTATAATTTTTTAGCTCACCTGACTGACTGGGGGAGATTCAGTTTTGTTCAAGCCAAGTCCCTGGGTTCATATTTGGGCTCACTATGGTAGCCCAAATTATCACTTAGTTCAAAATGAGGATTTTCTTTAAAAATCTTCTTCTTCAGATCCAGCAGTCGGAATGTGTTGATATATGTTGTGCAGCATCCTTAGGGGGTGAGATTCAAGTTTGTTCAAGCCATGTCCCTAGGTCCATATTTGGGCTCACTGTGGGAGCTTGAATTGTAACTTAGTTCGAAATGAGGAATTTTCTTAAAAAATATTCTTCTTCCGATCCAGCAGTTGGAATGTTTTGATATGTGGTGTGTAGCATCCTTAGGGGTGTGGGGGGGAGATTCAAGTTTGTTAAAGCCAAGTCCCTGGGTCCATATTTGGGCTCCCTGTGGGAGCCCGAATTATAACTTAGTCAATATGAGGAAGTTTTCTTTAAAAATCTTCTTCTTCAGATTCAGCAGTTGAAATGTTTTGATATTTGGCATGCAGCAGCCTTAGGGGGCTGAGATTCAAGTTTGTTCAAGCCAAGTCCCTTGGTTCATATTTGGGCTCACTATGGGAGCCCGAATGACAACCTAGTTCAAAATGATGAATTTTCTTTAAAAATCTTCTTCAGATCCAGCAGATGAATGCCTTTGATATTTTTTTATGCAGCATCCTTAGGGGGGTAAGATTCAAGTTTGTTCAAGCCATGTCCCTAGGTCCATATTTGGGCTCATCGTGGGAACTTGAATTGTAACTTAGTTCAAAATGAGGAATTTTCTTTAAAAATCTTCTTCTTCAGATCCAGCAGTCAGAATGTTTTCATATTTGGTGTGCTGCATCCTGAGGGGGGTGAGATTCAAGTTTGTTAAAGCCAAGTCCCTGGGTTCATATATGGGCTCCCTGTGGGAGCCCGAATTATAACTTAGTTCAATATGAGGAATATTCTTTAAAAATCTTTTTTTTTAGATCCACTGGTCAGAATCTTTGGATATTTGGTATAAGCTTATCTCAGGGTTGATATGTCAGGTGAGCACCCTCAGGCCCATGTCAGGTGAGCACCCTCAGGCCCCCTGGGGCCTCTTGTTTTTTAGATCCACTGGTCAGAATCTTTGGATATTTGGTATAAGCTTTTCTTAGGAGGAGCTGATGCAACTTGTTGAAATCATTTCTCTGGGTTGATATTTAGGCTACCATGTCAGGTGAGCACCCTCAGGCCCCCTGGGGCCTCTTGTTATATAAATCGGATCATTTGATCCCGAGGTATTAACCCTTGATCCACTTAATTAACAAAAAAAAATTCAATCTCTTTCTTTGACATGCAATACCTCAAATAATATTAATCAGATTGTGTTGTTACTTTAAATTTCTGTTTAGGTTACTGATGTGCTGAGCTGTATAGTTTTGGGTGTAAATCTGTTATTTTGATCCTCTGATATCAACCCTTTATCCATCAAATTAAGAATTACTCCAATCAGTTTCTTTGGAATGCGATTACTCCAAAATATTAATCAAAGTTATTATGTGTACCCATACCATGTATGGTACACATAATGTCGGCATCCGGGGCGGCCTTCCGTCATTCGTCCATCCTTTGTCTGTCCATCTGTCTGTCCGTCTGGTGACCATATGCATTTCTTTGGCATTCAGTAACTTGAAAAATATTGCTTGGATTGTCATGTTACTTTATATTTGTGTTCAGGTTACTGATGTGCCGAGCTGTATAGTTTTTGGTGTAAATCTGAAAATTTAATCCTGAGATATTAAACATTATCCTTTATTATCCTTCAAATTGAGAATTCTTCCAATCTCTTTGGCATGAGATAACTCAAAAAATATCAATCCAATTGTCATGTTACTTTATTAGCTCACCTGACTGAAAGTCAGGGTGAGCTATTCTGATCACTTTTCGTCCGTCGTCCAGCGTGAAGGTGGTGTTTGGGCTTTTTCTCCCAAACCACTGGTCGCATATTAATGAAATTTCATGTGAGTAGGGGTTATATAAGTGCATTTTGATTTTTTGTCAAATTAGGTTTCGGCTCGCATTGAGCAGAGGGATGGGGCAAAAATGCTCCAATTCTTAAAAAATCTTCTTCTCAAGAACCAGCAATAGCAGAGACTTGATATTTGGTATGCAGCTTCCTTGTGAGGTGTAGACTCAAGTTTGTTCAAGAGAAGTTGGAGGGGATATATTTGACGATGTTAAAGGAGGGTCAAAAATTTTAGCCCCGCCCCAAATTTCTATTTTCCATACCGCGAGGCCGATTTGAACCAAATTTTACATGAGTGCTTATTGGGTCATAAGTACCTAATTTATGCAGAATTTTTTTCCCCATAGCCCTGTGAGAACCACAAGAGCTAAAAATAGAAAAAAATTAAAACGCCCATATCTCCAAAACTACACAGCACTGAGAATTCTTATTTGTTGTGAAGCTTCCTTAGGACCAACAGAATGGAATGATAAAAAAAATTGCCATCGGTTTTATCATGGGGTACTTTTTGGGGACTTTGAAAAAGTGCAGAGTCAGCATTTTTTAACACTGTGGGTAATGGGAAAAACATAAGACTACTTTTCTCTGAAACCACTGCTCCAAAAGCTTTCAAATTTCACATATAACATCTTTGTAAGATTGTTTCACATGTTTATTGAAATCAATTGCCTGGGTGGATATTTGGGCTCTCTATGGGAGCCCAAATGTTTAAATTAGTGCAGTATGAGGAGTATTTTTGAAAAATCTTCTTCAGATCCAGCAATAAGAATGTTTTGATATTTGGTATGCAGCATCCTTGGGGGGTGAGATTCAAGTTTGTTGAAGCCAAATCCCTGGGTTCATATTTAGGCTGAAAATTTGGGGTCCCGTTGCGGACCTCGAAATTTTGGACCAAAATCCGGAAAAAATTTTTTTGGTTTTTTCTGCGTTTTGGTCAATTTTAAGACAAAAAAAATTTTTTTTTTTTTCCCCTGAAAATTTGGGGTCCGGGTGGGACTTGGAAAATTTTGGACCAAAATCCAAAATTTTTTTTTTCTGTTTTTTCTGCCTTTTGGTCAATTTTAAGACAAAAAAAAAAAAAAAAAATTTTTTCCCCTGAAAATTTGGGGTCCAGGTGGGACTTAGAAAATTTTGGACCAAAATCGGAAAAAATTTTGGGTTTTTTTTTTTCTGTGTTTCGGTCAATTTTAAGACAAAAAAAAAAAAAATTTTTTTTCCCCTGAAAATTTTTTTTTGTTTTTTTATGCGTTTCCGTTAATTTTAAGACATAAAAAAAAATCCGAAAAAATATTTTTTTGCTTTTTCTGCGTTTCGGTCAATTTTAAGACAAAAAAAAAAAAAAAATTTTCCCCTGAAAATTTGGGGTCCGGGTGGGACTTCGAAAATTTTGGACCAAAATCCGCAAAAAATTTTTTTTGTTTTTTTTATGCGTTTCCGTCAATTTTAAGACATAGAAAAAAAAAAAATTTTCCCCTGAAAATTTGGGGTCCGGGTAGGACTTTGAAAATTTTGGACCAAAATCCAGAAATTTTTTGTTTGTTTGTTTTTTATGCGTTTCTGTCAATTTTAAGACAAAAAAAATTTATTTTTTTTTTTACCTCGAAAATTTTGGGTCCGGGTGGGACTTCGAAAATTTTGGACCAAAATCCGTAATTTTTTGTTTTTGTTTTTTATGCATTTCTGTCAATTTTAAGACAAAAAAAATTTTTTTTTTACACCAAAAATTTGGGGTCCGGGTGGGACTTAGAAAATTTTGGACCAAAATCCGAAACAATATTTTTTTGTTTTTTCTGCGTTTTGGTCAATTTTAAGAGAAAAAAAAAAAAAAAAAAATTTTTTCCCCTGAAAATTTGGGATCCGGGTGGGACTTCGTAAATTTTGGACCAAAATCCGCAAAAAATGTTTTTTGTTTTTTTATGCGTTTCCGTCAATTTTAAGACATAAAAAAAAAAAAAATTTTCCCCCGAAAATTTTGGGTCCGGGTGGGACTTTGAAAATTTTGGACCAAAATCAGTAATTTTTTTTTTTTGTTTTGTATGGGTTTCTGTTAATTTTAAGACCCCAAAAAATTTTTTTTTTACACCGAAAATTTCGGGTCCGGGTGGGACTTCGAAAATTTTGGACCAAAATCCATAATTTTTTGTTCTTGTTTTTTATGCGTTTCTGTCAATTTTAAGACAAAAAAAAAATTTTTTTTTTACACAGAAAATTTGGAGTCTGGGTGCGTTTTAAGAAGAAGAAAAAAATTTAGGCTGAATGTATTTTGTTTGGGAAAAAAATCTGTTTTTTATGCGTTTATCTCAATTTTGAGACGTAAAAGTGCAGGAACTGAAAATAGAAGGAAAATCCTGTGTATTGTGTGGGCACAATCGCTTCATCTAGTTGGTATATGCTTTACTTGGGAGGGGGCGTATGCAGCTTATTCAAGTCAAGTCCCTGGTTTGATATTTAGACTAGCATGTCAGGTGAGCACCCTCAGGCCCCCTGGGGCCTCTTGTATATATCTTCAGGTTACTGATGTGCCATGCTGTATAGTTTTTGGTGTAAATCTGATAATTTGATCCTGAGTTATTAAACCTTTATCCCTCAAATTGAAAATTCCTCCAAAAATTGGTCCTGAGATAATAACAGCTTTCTACTAGTTGCGCTTATGGGTACACATCTAACAATTTAATCGGCCTACTTTTAATTTTATTTTTTCTGTAATTATTTCTTTGCCATCAAAAGTTCATGTTCTTGGTTTAGGTTTTAGGTCTCATAATCTATGGAATAGCATAGGTGGCAGTCCATTTTGTCCCTTGAGAGCAAGAAGGCTTTGCAATGCTAAAGCATTGCAAATCCTTCTTGCACTCAAGGGACAAATTTTTTTAACTTGGGTAAAATATGAGATATAAACCATTTAAATTTTTTCTTTTAAGTTTACATTTGTTATAAAAAGAGCACATGCGGCAGCCAAAAGGACCATGCGGGAGGGCCTGAGAAACAGATTATTAATTTTTTTAGGCCTTACCAGGTAACTTTTGTTATAGGAAATTTTGTTGTGGGTGGAACAAATATACGTTCACAATGAGACTGAGGGCAGCTTGTAGACTTTGCATTTTGAAATGTTTCTTGTCAACATGTTCGTTAAAATTGTTTCACGTTCAAAATGAGCCTGAATGACCCATCTTTTTAGGTTGAATAAAGACAGTTGAAATACATTCTCCAATGCAATTGGACGTTGCTGATTTTATAACGCCTTTCGCCAAAAGTTTCTTAATCTCTTGAGAAATAATTTCATGTTCTTGAAGACTGAAGTTAATCGTGCGTGGTAGAGACCACTGTGTCGGTTGGCCCGAAAACTCAGTGTTAGTTAATACCTGTAATATTGTTCAATATCCAATGGTCAGTTATGATTTTCTGCCAATTGTGGACATGGAACTTCAACTGACCAGCCGTGACATTATTCACTTGGCCCTGCAACTTGTATTTGAGACCATTGATAAATAAAGACCAAGAAAGAAAATTGGTGCTTACCTGTTCTGTTAGTGCCATGTGTGTTGACTGGTTGGCGGGTGAAGTCGTCGTCGAGGCGGGAGAACTGGTACAGGTATGTGGCTTGCTTAATAGAGTTTGTCGGCTTTGTGGTAAGGCTTTTTGCATTTGGTGTTGGGGCCGGCCTTCCGAAAGAAAATGAGCTTTACCTTTGCCAGCGAATTTGCTGTTGCCTTTGAAGTGGAAACTGCTGCCTTTGTGATAACGGTTTGGGACATCACTACCAACTTTGTCTGTCTCATTAATGTCTTTGATGGACTCGCCAAACAACATTTGTGAGTCATTGTTGAACATCGAACAAAGTGGAGCATACCGACTATTCAAATCTGGCTTGAAGAATTTTTTTCTTCGCATACACATGTACATGGTGTGCAGCTATGGACAGGCTGACAGAGTCCACCAACATTTTAATGGTTGTTTTCAATGTCAAGTGGCCTGTTGAGATTTCCCCTTCACCAAATTATTAAGTACTTGAGCTGCATAAGTGCCTTGTGTCAGTTTTAACTGGGCCCGCTGAAGCTTCACGTCCCTGGAGCGTGTTGATGATTTCACCTTGCTCCAAATTTGTCTATTAACTTTGGGAACCAGGAGATTGTTGACGTTTTGAGGTCGGGTATACCATTGTTGAACAGTTTTCAAACGGTCTTCACTGAGGCCTTTGTCAGTCAGACTGTTGGTAATTTTCGCTGGCGCAGCCTCCTCCTCAAACTTCATTTCTTTGTAAATTGACGAAAGGTAGCTCTCTTGGTCTGCAATTGATTCTGACTGGTGATCCGAACTCCTGTCCCGGCGCCGTTTCGTAATTTTGTTGGAGTGTAGGAGTTCGTCGGTCCGCTCCTCGATCAGGTTTTCCCCCCCTGAATCTGAATGCCATAGACATATGCTCCTCATCATCTCCAAGCCGTTTTTGTCGAAGACGGTCCCGTAATAGCAGCAGACAATGTATCAAACTTGGTTGCAAAAGTTTTGTTGCAGTCTCGAAATCACTTGAGTGAGCTGTGACAAAATGGCACCGTCCTGGAATTCCTTTGTCTGGAATAATGGTGCCGGTACTGGTGCCACGGGGTACGAATCCTTGTGCAATTGTGCATCTGATACCTCAACCCTGCATTCCTGATCATCCACAGTAAGAGACAAGATGTTGTGTTCACCCGATTTCGGGTTGTTGAACACAGATGAAGTCTGAAATTCTGATTGCAGATTCCTGGACAATGGTGAAATTCCTGATTGCAGGCCGACAGAGTTGGACGCCAAATTCTTTTGCCTCACCAATTCTCCAGAAAAATTCTGTCCTTCCATTGCATCTTCCACGTAGTGACGATCATCCAAAGAATATAATTTGAATATTGTGGTGGAAAATAACTTTCGTTTGTATGAATAATAAGAGATTTAATCGATGACCTAAATCTTTTGTGTGCAGTGTAAAATAAAGTGAACTAACACATCACCTCTCGGTGAACTCGCTCAGTCTCGTGGATGAGATGGCAAAAGACAGAATTCACTGTGGGTGGGCTGTTTGTAAAGATGGTTGTTCACATGTGGTGTTCAGTTCTCAAATTATGCTGATATGCAGTGCAAAGTGGATCGAATCATGCCATGATCTATTCCGTCATTTTCTGCTCTTCCAGAGTGCAAATAAAGAACCAATCTGTGTTTATTGGGACACAACAAGAGGGAATGGTGAATGGTTGATGGATGGCTGTTATTATAAGCATACTGAAGGTGGAGATCATACATGCCTGTGTAACCATTTAACAAATTTCGCCATTTTGATGGTAAGCATTATTGTCATACGACAAAGAAAATTGTATTGTGATTGGTCATCTTGCCGAGGTACCCACAGCCATGTTCAGATTTTTGCCAGGGAACACCAAAGTGCCTGACGTGATCAAGACAGATAAATTCTGCTAAACAAAATTGTACTGAGAAGATAATTACGTCCATTCCTGACTTGTATCGTTAGGAAAATTGACTTTTGTTAAAACTGTCTCTTTTGAAATTATCAGACGAGCGATTAAGTTCCAATTAAGAGGAATGTTAGTGTCCAGCAACCACCGATGGCATCAACCGAAAATGAAGCCATGTTTCATTTTGTTACTTTTTAAAAATGATAACAACACACCATTGAAAGTAACAAAAGGAAACTTGCTACCAACACTAGGTGTCCACTTTGGCTTTTGTTCAGTGAATGCATTTTTGCAGTATTTTGCAAGTTTTTAATTATTTCCAGGAAAAAAATAGGAAATCTCTCCTCCTAGACTTTCATATCAGATTTGTTATTTATAAATGGGTTTTCAACAGAGAATAAGAGTGAAACGAAACTGGTTGGGAAAAATTATAAAAAAGCCATCTTTTGTATTTTTGTACTTTTCCTGAAATTTGTGATACGATGCCCACGTCGATGATTCAAATTTGATAACATTTTGAAATTTCAATTTTTATATGAAAAGCCCACACCCTTAGTTTTAAATTAACTAGCAGCTTTAGGAAATTAAGGGGAACTAACTTATATTATCTGTAAATCGCTTCCAGTGACAAAAAAATTGTCTCCTATACTGAAAATATAGTTACCTCCATCAGCAGGACCACCTTGCAATTGTATGTTAGAACATGTGCTCCACATGTACAGTACGTGGAGAGTGTATTGTCACTAATTCACCCCCATAGTGGATATTCCACCGAAGCAATAATTTCAAACTTGGTTTAAGGCATAACAAGCACAGGCAAAGTTTCAAACAATGGACCTCTGGGTTAAACCCGGAGGTCCATTGGCTGAAACATTGCTTGTGTTTTTTGTCCATATGTACGAAATTTGAAAGTTATAGTTTGGGTGATAACTCCACTCTGCAGGTGATTTAGTTACAATCCACTCTCTACATACTATAAAACACAAAACTCACTGTCTTCGAGGTAATCAATTATATGTATTGAAAAAAGTGACCATTACACGTTGCTTCTCAGCACAGAGTTTATGCAGCATGATATTTAACTCCTTGCATGCTGCTGGCGGATATTGCTGCCCAGGACAAGATTTTTTGTTCCACTGAAATAAGTATAATCCGGGCACGTAATCAAATTTTGACCATGCTATTGAACACTTCTTGTTTTTGGGGAAATAGACTACAACAAAAACCCTATCAAAAATACAAGTTTTGAGCTGGCCAAAAATTCGCCTGAGGCTGCCCTTGCGATGACGACCAGATGTTGACGTTGCAAAAATGAGAGTTCTTCTGACTTAATGAAAGTTTAGTGTGTTTTGGAGCTTTAAACATTTTAAGATAGCTGTGTGTTTATTTCTTGATTTAACATCATTCTCGATGCCTTTTACATCAAATGGCGTTTCTGGTAGCCTCAAAACGTGTGCCACACATACAGCCATTACAATAGCAATTTCAGACCCTAAACTTCTCATATTGATGTGACAGTTATTTTTCTCAATCATTGTCAAGCTTCTTTGTCATTGGCGCAAAACCATTCAAGTTACAACGCAAGTAACGCAAAAGGAAAATATATACATTTTTGTATGCCAAATTGAATATTACCTTCATGCTAACATAGATTTTCTTCGGTGTCATGCTTTAAACAGGTGCAGTGTATCAAACTTTAATTTAACCCAGATCACATTTACATCTCATCAGATTTTTAGATACTCTAGTACATTGAGATATTTTTTTCTATTTTTCATAGAAATGCTATGATTAATATGGTATAAAAAGTATTTAAACAAAACTATTGTGGAGGTAATAGAAAATGCTTAAAATTAACTCCAGTGCAAAATTGGAAGGAAAACCAACATACGTTTCCTTGTGGCCCACAACTGAAATGCTCAGCTTTCGTGGCTGATCTCTCACCATAAAGATCATACTTCTCAAACAAACATGATCTTCCATCCAATCCACTATCAGTCATTTAATCTCATTCACCTGATGCCCCGAATGATATTTTCTTATGCACTATTGAATACATAAGGCCTAAAAAAAATAAAAATCTGTTTCTCAGGCCCTCCCGCATGGTCCTTTTGGCTGCCGCATGCTCTCTTTTTATAACCAATCCAAACTTAAAAAAATCAAAATCAAATGGTTTATGTCTGATATTTTACCCAAGTTAATAAAATTGAACTTTTTACTGGTAAAGAAATAATTACAAAAATAAAAAATAAAATAAAAAAAACGCCAGCCCACATGCAGTTTTACAAAAAATGGCCTGAGAAACAGAAGATCTACTTTGTGAGGCCTAAATTGGAACAGTCAATCTTATATTTTTAGGAGGTTCTGTTATACTTCAGCAATTTACCTAACTAATTTGTCACGTAATTTACATATTGAGCATTTGGGAAAAACATTATTTTTTGAGCTCGGTCCAGTTTGGGTCACATGATATGGCTTTGATGATTTTATTGGTAATATTTGAATAAAAAACAATAATTAAAGTAATACATTTTGATATCTGCTGTGTTGGTTAAAGTGTTAATTTTACAGCCCTACAAGGCCATGTGATTAAATTTGTATTGATCCTCATGCCCAGGTAAGTATGTATTATGTTGTATACCCAGATTTTGAGTTATGCATAAAGGTATGCATTCTGTGTCTAAAGAAATGAAACTTGAATTATAACCAATTCTGGTGAAACTGTTGAACTCAACTCACTGGCTGTGTAATGTAGACACTATGCATTTTCCTAAACAATACACACTGAGATGGTTAGACCAGCTATGAGTATATTCTATGGACAAGCCATGCAATGTACCCATTCTGCACGTACATGTACGGTGTCTTCCCACTAGACCAATTCCCTTTAGACCAATTCCCTTTAGGCCAATTCCCAAAAGACCAATTCCCCTTAGACCAACTACACAGTGTTATTGATTAAGGGTGGATTAAGGATGATTAGGAAAACATTTATTTCTAAAAATCTGCCCAACATCTATAAAATATCGACAAGCTAGAAAATGAGCAGACTATCATCTGAAAAATGAGGTCCCCAGAGGGTGAATTTGGTGATGCTACCCTGCATAGCAGGGTAGCATCACTAAATTTACCCTCTGTGAACCTCAACCTGAATCAAGGTCTCAAACATAAACAGAAAGAGGCACCCAGAAGATAAACTAGTCCACTGTATGGGATAGCATCAGCAAATTCGCCCTCTGCTGACCTCATTCTGCAAATGACAGACTGCTTATTTTCAGGCTTGAATATCAATAACATTAAATACATTTATATATATTTATAAATATATCAAATTATTGATATAGAATTATTTTTAAAGTAGAACACATCAGTTGGTCTAAGGGGAATTGGTCTTTTGGGAACTGGCCTCGTGGGAGTTGGTCTAAAGGGAATTGGTCTAGTGGGAATGAACCGCATGTACGGGCCATGTGCTATACATGTGTTTTATCTCTGGACAGTTATCAGTGTATCTGTGGGGAGCGTGCTGGCTCAGTAGGTAGAGGTGCAGGCTGCAAGCCGAGAGGTCCTCGGTTCGAATCCCACCTGCGGCAACCGCGTTGTGTCCTTGGGCAAGACACTTCAACCCCATTGCCCGCGTGGGGGCACGATGACGCCGTGTGCTACGGCGTACTGCACGTCGATGGTGCGCATGTCCTCAACCAATCTAACCCTGCCTGTGCTGCAGTGCGGAGTTACAATGTTGGAGAGCTGGCAGCTGCTCGTCGTTGCTCGGTGGTTCTCTCCGGGTACTCCGGCTTCCTCCACCCGTAAAACTGTCACGGTCACGATTAGCCATTGTGCATAAATATGTGACCTTAAACACCAATAAATAAATAAATAATAAATCAGTGTATCTGTAAACATGTTATAGATCTATTAACCCTTTGAACCCTGATGGTATCTACCATGACGGCTCAAGGGTCTGCAGTTGGAAGAGTCCACATTCATTATCTGGGGGTAGAACAATGAATATTTTCAACTTGCAGCCCCAAGGTTGAGCTTTGAAAATATTTATTGGTCTACCTACACATTCACTTAGTAGCTTAGTAGCTATTCTACTTATCAAACATATGATTTACCATGTTCTTTGTCGGGGAAAGCGGTTAATTAATATACATTTAAAAGAAATGAGTTTTAAAATTAATAAATTTAGAAAAAAAAAACTCAACTTCAAGGATATTATCCTGCTAGTATTAGGCTCATTGCTGAAAGTGTTTGTTTATTTTTTCATTGAACTTGATCATGAGCCAACTATCTTTCCACTCAAAAGAATGTATCCCCAATCTTGCCATGCTATTACTTAATTTTACTCCCAATGCATCTTATTCAATATGACTGATACTTACCAAACCAGGGGGCATGTATCAAACTTTATTCTGTTATTCTCCCTCTAAAATTCTTCAACTCAACCCCTAAATACATATCCCTTTACCTAACGTAACGGCCAAAACCGGCCAGCGCTATTCTCAAAAATCGGCAATTAATTTTCATTATTTATTTCATTTTTTGTCTCAAAAACATAGGTTATGACCCCTCGTTGGAACGAGCTCGTCGAGCTCGTTCCAACGAGGGGTCATAACCTATGTTTTTGAGACAAAAAATGAAAAAAATTAGTTATTCAAGAATTATTTTTGCAAGTGTCGTCTGCTTTTCAGGTTAGGTAAAGGGATATAGTTCTAGCTTCACTTTTATTTTCTATCACTACATCATGTTTTCTGGCATGCTCTCAAGTGTTGTTAAAATAATGGTAATATTTCTATAACTTTCTTTATTATTATGGTCTATGGTCAATTTAAGCACCTAATGCTATATTGCTCTTTATTTGTTATAAGGGTTCAAGATCAATTCCAGCACCCAAGGCTATATCGTAAGCGCAGCACAAGTATAAAGTGGTGTTCAGCAGACATTAATAATCAATCAGGTTATCTACCTTAGCCTAGTTTAGACGCTGTCATTCCAGTCATTAATACATGGTGTACTGGGTGTCAGAGCAACAATAAAAAGAGTTACAACAAACCATTTAGATGAATATGGAGCTATAGAAAGGGGTGGGGGATAAAAAAATGTTTCTTCTATTCAACTTAGCTAACTGACAAAAAGCCAAAAGTCTATATTTGACACTAAACAAAGATACGGTCACGTGGGATGTGTGAGAAAGATATCTATCTCACACAGCCTTCTCACATGAGACAGGCATATCTTTCATAGGAAGTGTGGGGAGAAAAAATGTTTCTCCTTGTCGGCTCACTGACAACCCCCCCCTCTCCCCAAATCAACAAATTGCTCTAAAAAAAGCACTTTATGTTAATTGTTCACCTTAATAACATATTAACCCATTTATGATCTCTTTCAAGAGACCACATGTTCGCTGTTAAATTATTTGGTTTATGTTTATGAGAGGAGTGACAAATAGTGGTATGGAAGAGTGAAGTAGAGGAAATATTGATCGATAAATCTGGAAAAGATATGTAGTTGCACTTGTACATTGTTGAAATTTGGAAACTTTATTGTTAGATGGCAACCTACATACTGCATTTAGAAAACTCCCAGTTGGAATAAGAGTGTTTTCTTTTTGTCTTAAACTCTTTCCACATGTTACGAAAATGTGACAAAATAAAATTCTGCCAGAGCAAATGTACTTTATTTTAGCCCTTTGGCCGTTTAGTAATCATTGCACTGACATAGCACACAATCATCTTGATATTTTCAATGAATGGATGTCGAAATTCGAGATGTAATGACATATCTGTAAATAATGCACTGGACTATCGTGATTTGATATCTCGGCTGATATGAAACTAACTAAGTAATAACCCCTTTATTTATTGAACACAAACAATTACTTACAATATGTTCTCATATCTTACAGTTTTCTGAAAGTATTTTTGTTTTCTTCTTTACAAATTCCTCATCAAGTTCAGCTATCCGAATGTTGCGTTGGGGAATCAGTGACGTTTGAATAGCTGAACTATCTCTTTTCTTACTTTAATGAAACTTCCGGGTTTGCGTTGAATTTGGTGTAATACCCTCGTCTTTTTTCTCTTCATCAACCTAATCCTTACTTATTGCAATCATTAATTCCCCACCATACCAAAACTAAACACTTTTTGCCTGTGACACCAATTTAACCAGTTGATTACTTTCGAAGATGAACGACTTTGCTGTAAACAAAATGGTACCCAGTAACACACCAAGAGGGCCAATTCTAGCTTGGTTCATATAGGCTGAAATCAGCATCATATCAGCCAGGTTTGAAGTCATAACTACCAATCTTGATAGTGGGTAATTCTGGTAAGAAAATCATAAAAAATAAATAAATTATCACCACATTCGTTCTGTATATGATTGTTGGTTAACTTAGCTTCTACAGGCCTGGCATTCTTAAAAATACAGGAGGGCTAAAAATCGCTCCCCTCGCATGGCCTAGGGGAGCGATTAGCTCTCATCAGGCTAACAAAAGCTAAAAGTGGCAAAATGAAGCTTTACTACTAATCACTTCTTCCTCGTGGGTTTTGTACATTTTATTTGGTGCTGATAACAAGGTAGTCTCTGTGAGAGGGCTACGCTGCCCCTCCCACATCTCCAGGCCTCGGCAAGACCTGGAGGTGTGGGAGGGGCAGTGTTGTCATCTTACAAAGACCATTAACACAGCAGCGATCTGAAATGGTGTGGGCTTTAGGAATAGGCTGTTATGGTAATCATCATTTTCAAAGGCCAGGAGGGCTAGTTTTCGCCCTCCTTAAGTTTTTTAAGGCGAGTAGTAGGCAAGCGAATAAATCGCTCTCCTGAAAATGCCAGGCCTGCTTCTATATTTACTAAACTCCTCGCACCTAAAATCCCCGATCTAGCCTGTTATCAAAAAGAAGAATAGTGAGAAGCCTAGCCAATGTTACAAAACATATTTCTTTCACCCCACTTGATTTCAACATTATTCTGCCATATACATCTGAATGCATCTATCTTTAGGTGAGTCTTACTTGTTAGATCATCAGGGATCGCTATACATTACACCTTTTTCAGTTGCTATCCGTTTCAAGTTGAAGATGTTACCATTTTTTCTTTTCACAGACTTTGAGTGGCGAAAGTATGACAACGTTTGCACTGATGGTGATTACATACATTGGTTTAGGCATTTCAATTGTATGTGTTAGTTTCACAATCCTTTCCTTTATCCTGATCAAGTGAGTATAATATCTAAATTTTCTCTTTATTGTTACATTTTGACAAATGTTGCTGACTTCCATCTGTAACTTCCAGTTGCACCATTCTCAGCTAGAATCCAGTTACATTTTTATCTGTGGAAAGATCATACAAACCTGACTCCGAGCAACTTAACTCTTAACTCTTTACCAGCGCAGACGTTATCAAAATTTATTATTTTAAATATCATTTTTTTTAATTTTTCAAAAAATTTCAACAAAACCATATCATGTGACCCCTCATTGGAACGATCTCAATGAGCTCATTCCAATGAGGGGCCACATGATATTATGGTTTTGTTGAAATATTTTGAAAAATTAAATTTTTTCAACTGCTCAATTTGCATATTACATGGGCGGATGCGGGTGATTCGTTGAGTAAAAGGGTTAACCTGCTGAATATTTTTTTTAAATATTGTTCATCAAATCTAGTCATGGCTGCTGATGAAAAATTCATGAAAGTTTAACTTGAGAAATCATTGGTCAAGAAGTGAGTTTAATTTGCAGGGGAACATTTGGTTATTAGTGCTAAATTATACATACTTTACTGACAAGAGATTCCCTGTCCTTGGCATGTAAATCCGCCAGCAGCGTGCAAGAAGTTAAATGCGGAAAATGATAATGAACACATATACAGGAGGCTCATGTTTTTAAACTACCATTTGTATCTAGACATGTTAACTCTCCCGGAATGCCTGGGAAAATCCCGTAAATTTAGTGTAGTTCCCAGCGTCCTGGAAGGGAATCAGTTTTGGACAAAAATCCCGGAAAATTGTGCAATCAAAAATTCTTGAATTTCCAGACGTTCCGGGTCAAATAATTGGCCCTTCGAAGCTCTGATTATAATGAACACAACCAAAAAAAATATGTATACAAGTGAATTATATTTAATAAAAGAGCCCTTTATTATAAATATTTCACTTGTGTCCACGTTTTTTTTCTGTTTTATTCATTTCAATTTTGCTGTGTGATCAATTTACGCGTGTCGAAGTGAAAATAGGTGACTCAGGTACATCACCTATTGACAACCACCTTCACCTAATTAGTTATTCCTGGTGAATAAAATGTATGCAAAAGAATTAAAGAATATGTATTTCTTCATCTTTAATTCAATTATTCACTCAATTTGTGATCCACTTCAGAAAAGTAGAAGAATATAGTATAAAATGGGTCAGTTTGCTTGGAAAAATTTACCTTTCTTCCGTGATATGACGAAAAATTATGTACGACTTAAAATCGATACACAATGGACATATTTTGTAATGGTCAATAATACTGATCATTGTTCTACTTCGTGAGTCACAGTTGAGGCGTCTTTTCAAAGAAAGCTCTGAATGTTATTTGCACAGTTCAAAACAGAACTAGAGAATTGTAATTTGTTGGACAAATTACGGGCTTTCCCAACTTTCCAATGTGAAAATGCAGATTACATATAGCAAAGCAAAGTGCTTGAAATTATCCATTTCCAAAACGATAAAAAAGCATCCAAAGTTGGCTATTTTTGGCATTCTATAACGGTACTCTTATTCTCACCCTCATTGCGCTTGGGGGTTAAATCTTGAGATTTAAAAGTAAACAGTAACTTTCTTCTGCAATCATTGTTACATCTATCCATACCAAAATAATTGCTACAAGAACCTTGCAATTAGAGGAAATGAGTACAGATGTTTGCAAAATTCACGGAAAATCAATTTTTGTCAGCCAGTACTATTCTTTTTGTGGCCAAAGCATGTTTTGGGTTAAGCCCCAAATCATAACTTGCTTGGTTCATTAAGCATCTCTACTATAGCAAAACAAAGTATCTAAAATTAACCCTTTCCAAAATGACAGAAAAATGTAACCGAAGTTAGCTAATTTTAGCATTTACGAATGGAAATCTTACCCTCAATGTGCCTGAGGTTTAAAGATGAGATTAAAAACTAAACAGTAACTTTCTTCTGCAAGCATTGTTGCATCTATGCATACAAAAATAACTGTTACAACAACATTGCAATTAGAGAAATTAGCACTTGAAGGTAGTCGATCTTGAAGATAAAATGCTATATTACTATCATTTGTGGCCAATAGGGGTTAATTTCAAAATATTAGTGTGGTGATTTTAGTGTATCATATTATGATCTAAATGTGTGAAGATCAACCACAGACTGAGGGTCTGATAAGAGATGTGGCGGAATCTTGAATCTTGGTATTTCAATGAACATGTACAAGTTAATGGTACTCCAATTCAAGGCATGACAACTGGTGAGGGTTAAAACTTGGAACAAAACATATAACAGCAGAATTGTTCTTGGATGAATGTCCTATCTTCTCACGGAAAACGTTTTGAGAAAATATGGCTCCAGTGCTGAGAAATTACATGTAAATTTTGGTGAAAATAACAATTATTCCGACAGTACCCTTATAGGAAGTCTCAAATCTGCCAAGGGTTAAACATTTAATAATAACATATAGAACAAAATTTATCATATTGTGACTGCTGCATGCAGCTATGGAAAACATTCAGAGCTCAATCAATTAAAAATGGAGTAAATCGTCACCTAAACTAACCAAATTCCTACTTTTATGCATCCAGAATGGGATAGGATTAAACTTTACAACCAAACTTACAATACCAAATATGTTTGGTAGGCAGTTGTGAATACGTACATGAAAAGTGTTTGAAATTAACCCTTTCCAGAATGAAAGAAAAAGCAAACAAAGATGGCTAATTTTGGCATTTACAAACAGTACTCTTATTCCCACCCTCATTGTGCTTGAAGGTTAAATCTGAGATTAAAAAGTAAACAGTAACTTTCTTCCGCAATCATTGTTGCATCTATCCATACCACAATAATTGATACAACAACCGTGTAATTAGAGAAATGTGCTCATGAAGTTGGTCAATTTTGACGAAAAAATCTATATTTATGTCATTAGGGGGTTAAAATTGAAAGCTTTGAGTGGTGTTCGTGGTGTTTTATATTATGCTCTAAATGTGTGGAAAATTTTGAGCTAAATAACTGTAAACAATTTTGAGACATTTGAAAAATGGTGAAATGTTGACGGTTTTGGCAGAATATTTTGAAAATATGCGTTTTCACAGACATGTTGATACCGCATTTCACTAGATTTTATGACATTACACAAGTATGCCAAATTTGATTAAAATCGTACAGCTTGTTTTTGAGCAGTTCAACAGACAAAATTCGAGGAAAAAAAAAAATAAAATAAAAATAAAACTAGAAAATTGTAATTTGTTTGACAAATTATGGGCTCTCCCAACTTTCCAATGTGAAAATGCAGACTACATTTAGCAAAGCAAAGTGTTTGAAATTATCCATTTCCAAAATGACAGGAAAATGTAACTGAAGTCAGCTACTTTTAGCATTTTCGAATGGAACTCTTACCCTCATTGAGCTTGAGGATTAAAGATGAGATTAAAAACTAAATAGTAACTTTCGTCTGCAAGCATTGTTGCATCTATGCATACAAAAATAATTGTTACAACAACATTGCAATCAGAGAAATTAGCACGTGAAGCTAGTCAATCTCAAAGATAAAATGCTATATTCATATCATTTGTGGCCAATAGGGATGAGTTTTGAAATATTTGTGTGGTGATTTTAGTGTATC
Organism: Pictodentalium vernedei; assembly: GCA_031216915.1. Classification (NCBI taxonomy): domain Eukaryota; kingdom Metazoa; phylum Mollusca; class Scaphopoda; order Dentaliida; family Dentaliidae; genus Pictodentalium; species Pictodentalium vernedei. The sequence goes on along the minus strand of CM062296.1, from coordinate 134,503,024 downwards.
ATATTATGCTCCAAATGTGTGAACATCAGTCACAGACTGAGTGTCTGAAAAGAGACATGGACTAATCTTAAATCTTTGTATTTGAATTAACATGTACAAGTTGAGGGTACTCCAATTCAAGGCCTGACAACTGGGTGAGGGTTAAAACTTGGAATAAAACATATAGCAGCAAAATTGTTCTTGGATGAATGCCCTATCTTCTCATGGAAAAGGTTTTGAGAAAATATGGCTCCAGTGCTGAGAAATTGCATGTAACTGTTGGCGAAAATAACAATTATTCCGACAGTACCCTTATGGGAAGTCTCAAATTTGCCAAGGGTTAAACTTTTAATAATAACATATAAAACAAAATTTGTCATACTTGGACTACTGCATGCAGCTATAGAAAACATTCAGAGCGCAATCAATTAAAAATGGAGTAAATCATCACATAAACTTACCAAATTCTGAAAAAGTTAAGTTTTTTTGGACAGTACCTACTTTTATGCAACCAGAATGGGATAGTGTTAAACTTTACAACCAAACTTACAACAGCAAATATGCTCGGTAGTCAATTGTGAATACGTACATGAAAAGTGTTTGAAATTAACCCTTTCCAAAATGATAGAAAAAGCAACCAAAGTTGGCTAATTTTGGCATTTTCAAACGGTACTGTTATTCTTGCCCTCATTGTGCTTGAGGGTTAAATCTGAGATTAAAAAGTAAACAGCAACTTTCTTCCGCAATCATTGTTGCATCTATACATACCAAAATAATTGTTACAACAACCTTGCAATTAGAGAAATTTGCCCTTGAAGTTGGTCAATTTTGAAGAACAAATCTATATTCATGTCATTTTTGGCCAATGGGGGTTAGTTAATGTTGAAAGATTTTAGTGGTGATTGTGGTGTATCATATTATGCTCTAAATGTGTGGAAAATTTGAGCTAAATAACACAGATACAGTAGAACCTGTCTTGAGAGACTGCCCTTTGGGCCACACAAAAGTGGTCTCTCAAGACAGGTGGTCTCTCATAACAGGTTTCAGGTTTTCTCAAGTCAGTGAATAACCAACCACAAAATACAGAAATAGAGAAGAATGGATTTTTGTAATTACTTTGTAGTTGTTCATTTTTATGAAGTTTTTGTAACAAATTGAAATGGACTGTTACCAAAATTATAAAAATAAATTAGTGTTGAAAATCTTCATTGAAGATTTTCAACACTAATTTATTTTTATAATTTTTCATTTTTCATTGAAGATTTTCAACACTAATTTATTTTTCTAATTTTTATAACAGTCCATTTCAATTTGTTACAAAAACATGTTCAACACAAATTTATTTTTATTCCTATCTGTCACATTTCAGGTAAGTATGAAATTGTTTATTCAGCAATAATCCTAATCTTTTCACAGGGGTCTTATAAAAACATCTCAATCTTTAATGAGTTAGCAATTGAAACCCAATTAAGAGCTTTTAATACTTTTAATTATGTTTGTATAACCACAGTGGTTTTTCCAATTCCAGAACAGGTAAAAAGTTTTTGTCAAGGTTTCAGTCTTCAAAGGGGCGGTCTCTCAAGACAGGTCTATTATGGCATAAAAATACGAGTTGGTACCAGGTCACAGTGGTCTCTCAAGACAGGTGGTCTCCCATACCAGGTCCATTATAGAGTAAAACCAATCAGTGCCTGGCAAATGTGGTCTCTCAAGACTCAAGACAGTGGTCTCTCAAGACAGGTTTTACTGTAAAGTAGTTCAATAAAGTAGTCCATTTTCAAAATGGCAGTTGATTGAATTATTGGTACCGAAGTGTGGGATTGTCAGATGAATCTCTCATCACTCATCGGTATATTTATGTACAATATGCTGTATCAAAGTCTTTTTCCTGTTTCAGAGGCAACATCTCGAAAAAAATATATTTATCCCCCTGCAGGCAAGAGAACTCATGAAGATCTCTGCCATTCGTCCCTCAGCTTCTGAGTCGGCTCTTAGAAGAGCTGCATTGTGGGGTTATTTTTGTGAACAGTCCAGCATTGTGGGGTTTGGATCTTCATTGTGCTTTGGCCCCCACATTACGTATGGTTCTGTCAGTAGTTTGCACTGAGAGGAGGTTAATTTTCTATTATTAGATTTACCCCAAAATTGATATTTCTAAAATGTCCAAAAACAGCATTTCTGAGTGGACAGTAAAGCAACTCTCAAGATTTGTACAAGTAAATAACCTCATAAGGATCTGCTATACCAACGAAACTATAACCTATCAATGAATTGCATTAATCACTTGCACAATGTAGCCCATGGTGCTAGGCCAAGCAGTCCACCTGCCCGGAAGTCTGTTTAAGAGATTACTTGAATACTAGCTAGCGGATTTTAATCAGTTTGAGGGTGCTGAATTATATTAGTAATGTCGTGAACATGTTTGATAATTTCCATCCCTCTATAAAGAATTGAGGGAGTTTTTGCCTTTTGTTTGTAAAAGTTTGCCTTAAATATCATTGCTTATCCAATAACGTGAAGTGTTGTCCCATCATTTTAAAAAATCGAAAGAGTTACTGCATTTATTTGTTAAATTTTGTTCGGAATTTAATTATGTTGTAACTAGAACAGTACATATCTGATTCGAAAAAAAATGACATCGTACTCTGCATTACTTATTTATTCATTGGGGTTTAACGATACTTTCAACAGCCAGGGTCACCATGGGTGGACAGTGTTATGGGTGAAGGAAACCAGAGTATGTAGAGAGCAACGGCAAGCAGCTGTTCGACTCCCCAATGTACTAACTCCACACAAGCTGGGCTCACATTGGTTGAAGACAAGTGCACCATCGACGTGCAGTACACCTCAGTACACACCCACCGTGCTCCCACATGGGCAGTCAGGATTAAATGTCTTGCCCAAGAACACAAGGTAGTTGCCCTTAGTGGGGATCGAACCGTGGACTTTTCAGTTTGAAATCCAATGCCATAACCGTTGAGCCACCGCTCTCTCTGATTTGTATTCATAAAATCGTGGTCAAGTTAAAACATAACAGTGACTGTTTGAAAATTGAGGTAATTATTGCCCTTTGATTGCTCCGTCTAACTTAATTTTTTTTTTTGTGTCCCGCTTTTTGAAACAAATGGGAGATATTAAATTTGGGGTGTCCTTCCGTCCTTCCATCCTTCCATCCTTCTGCCCTTCCGTGTTTTTCGTTTCCAGACTCTAACTTTCCTTACAGTAACCAGATTTCGATGAAATTTCAAAATAGAAATATTTGTATGAATGTTTAGTAACATGCAATACATCACATATAATACGGGTTTTGTTCTCGTGCAAAAATTATGCAAATTAGGGAAACTTTGATTTATTCAGTGCTACAACTAATACACAGTAAGTGCACACCTTCCGTGTTTTTCGTTTCCAGACTCCAACTTTTCCCACAGTCAGTTGATTTCAATGAAATGTGGATAGTAGATCACTTTCATCAATTGTGGATCCAAGTTCGAACATGGGCATTTTCCGCACATATTTAATTAGGTTGCTTAAATTTGATCGGCTGACGGTTTCCAGACTCTAACTTTCCTTAAAATCAACCGATTTTGATGAAATTTCATATATGGATTACTTTTATCAATACCTAGGTCTACTTCGAATGTGGCAAATTTTGTACCGAAAATCTGTCCGTCTGCCTGTCTGTCTACCCCGTGCGTCAACACACCTCGAACTAAAAGCCGTATTTATGAACCTATCTTCACGAAACTTCTTGGGTATCTTTGTTATTATTGTAAGACCAGAATATGTGTTTTGCGGTTTGGTCCAAAATTCAAGATGGCCACCAGTGGCCATTTTGTTCCAAAATTGGGTGTAATCAGTTTTTTGTACAGAACTTCTATATGAAAGTTCGGATTTGAATAAATTTTTGTATGAATGTTCAGTAACATGCAATACATCACATATAATAGGGTTTTGTTCTCGTGCAAAAATTATGCAAATTAGGGAAACTGATTTATTCAGTGCTACTTCTAATACACAGTGAGTGCACACCTTCCGTGTTTTTCGTTTCCAGACTCTAACTTTCCTTAGTCAGTCGATTTCGATGAAATTTGGGTAGTAGATCACTTTCATCAATTGTGGGTCTAAGTTGGAACATGGGCATTTTCTGTGCATATTTAATTATGTTGCTTAAATTTGATTGGCTGATGGTTTCCCAGACTCTAACTTTCCTTAGAGTCAACCGATTCCAATGAAATTTCATATATGGATTACTTTTCACATCAGTTTAATGTAATATGTCTTATCAAACAGTCTTAATTTTTAGTGATTCTCACAGTTATACTCCACATCACTTCACTTGCTTTGACAGTGACCTCATGAAAATAAATCTGATAACCACTGTCTGAAGCACTGTCTGTTCTGTCTCTTCTAAATAACTTCCAATTGCAACTCAACTATATTCCACTGCATGCATTAATTTCCCTTGAAACTGCTGCCCAGCGGGAGACATGAATTCACTGAATTTGCTTGTTTTTTATGCTTTTGCCTTAAAAATAAACATCAGATTTCAATATTTTTAGCTCAACTTGACAAAGTCAAACTCAGCTATTATCATCACTTCTCGTCCGTCAACGTACTTACGAACGCCACCCACAATTTCCTTCGGCACACCGCACAGGTCACATAATCAGATCGCTTTGAAACTTGGTATGCTTGTTTGGGGTGACCTCTAGATGGGAGTTATTGATTTTCTTCCATTTCTGTCAAAAAATTTTGCCGCTGTCTACAGCCTTTCAACTTAGTTTAGTCATATCTCAATATTTCCCTTTGGCACACCCTACAGGGAGCATTTATCATCAGATTGCTTTGAAACCTGGTATGCTTGTTTGGGGTCATCTCTAGATGGGAACTATTGATTTTCTTCCATTTCCGTCAAAAAGTGTTGACGTTGGCAACAACCATTGAACTTGGTTAAGTCAGACATCAATATATTCCTTTGGCACGCCCAACAGGGCACATTTATGATCAGATCGGTTTGAAACTTGTATGCTTATTTGGGGTTACCTCTAGATGGGAGCTATCGATTTTCTTTGATTTCCATCAAAAAATGTTGCCGATGGCAACAACCTTTTATGAACTTAGTGTAGTTAACTTAGTGTAGTTATGTAGTTATATTTCCCTTTGGCACACCCCACCCAGCAGTGAACATTTTTGACTGGATCGCTTTGAAACTTGGTATGCTTGTTTGGGGTGACCTCTAGATGGGAGCTATCGATTTTCTTCTATTTCTGTCAAAAGATGTTTCCACTGGCAACATTCTTAGAACTTAGTTTAGTCAGGCGTCAATATTTCCCTTGGCACACAATACAGGGCACATTTATGATCGGACTGCTTTGAAACCTGGCATGCTTGTTTGGGGTGACCTCTAGATGGGTGCTATTTATTTTCTTCCATTTCTGTCAAAAAATGTTTCTGCTGGCAACAACCTTTTAACTTAGTTTAGTCAGGCATCAATATATTATTTTGGCATGCCCTACAGGACACATTTTTTATCAGATTGGTTTGAAACTTGCTATGCTTGTTTGGGGTTACCTCTAGATGGGTGCAATTGATTTTCTTTGATTTCCGTCAAAAAATGTTGCAGCTGGCAATACCCTTTGATGAACCTAGCACAGTTATCTATCAATATTTCCCTTTGGCACTCCTTGAAGTGCACATTTATGATCAGATCGCTTTGAAACCTGGTGTGCCTGTTTGGCATGACCTATAGATGGGAGCTATCCTCTTTCTTCTATTTTTGTCAAAACATGTTTCAGCTGGCAATGACCTTTGAACTTAGTTTAGTTAGATCTTAATATTTCCCTTTGGCACACCCTACAGGGAACATTTATGATCAGATTGCATTGAAACCTAGTATGCTTGTTTGGGTAACCTCCAGATAGGAGCTATTTATTTTCTTTCTTGTCCTTCAAAAATTGTTGACATTGGCAACGACTTTTGATGAACTTAGTGCAGTTATGCATCAATATTTCCTTTTGACACACCCTGCAGGGCACAGTTATGATTGAATTGCTTGGAAACTTGGTGTGCTTGTTTGGGGTGACCTCTAGATGGGAGCTGTCAATTTTATTCCATTTCCTTAAAAAATAGTTGCCGTCAGGAATGACCTTTGATGAACTTAGTAAAAACTTTATGCAGTTAAGCATCAACATTTCCCATTGACACACCCTGCAGGGCACATTTATTACTGGATCTCTTGGAAACTTGGTGTGCTTGTGTGGGGTGACATCTGTATGGGAGCTATCGATTTTCTTTCATTTCTGTTGAAAAATGTTGCCGCTGACCTTTGAACTTAGTTTAGTCAGACCTCAATATTTCCCTGTGACACACCCTTCAGGGCACATTTATGATCGAATCACATGGAAACTTGGGATGTGTGTTTGGGATGACCTCTAGATGTGAGCTATTGATTTTTTTTTTCATTTCCATAAAAAATTATTGTCGTTATCACCAGCCTTTGAACTTACTGCATTTGTGCAACAACTTATCCCTTTTGCACTCTCTGCAGGTATGTTTATGGATTTCCATAAAAAAGAAAAAAAAAACATTGCCACAAGCAATGACCTTCAAACTTAGTGCATTTGTGCATTAAGATCTTCCTTTGGCATGCCTCAGAGGGCACATTTATTATCAGGTTGTTTTGAAACTTTGTATGCTTTGTATGATGACAAAGATAGGAGCTATTGATTTTCTTCTCATTTCCATCAAAAACTGTTGCATTTGTGCATCAACATTCTTCTTTGACATGGCCTACAGGGCACATTTATCTTAGAATTGTTTTTGAACTCATAAGGTGGGACCTCTAGAAAAAAGTTGTCATTTACAATAAGCTCTGAACTTACTGCATTTGTGTATCAACATTCTTCCTTTAGCCAGCCTTATTTACATTTAAAAATGCATGGATTACTCTGATGTTGTGCACACACAATACTGTTATGTTTAAATTTCACCAAATAACAGTGATACCAATAATCTTCAATTTTGCCATTTCACTTATAACTTACTAAGTTCAAGTTTGTCAAGTTGAGCTACAGTGTCACTGACGCTTTCATTTCTATGTTGCTTTAAATTAACATAACCTAGGATAAGATCGAAAATTAAATTATGACGATGTGCTGAAAACTGACAGAGTTATTGTGCTTGGTGTTTTCCATTTTCCATTTAATTTTAACGATTGCTATTCTTGTGATAACTTGAAAAGTAATCTTCAGATTTAAAAAAAAAATCTTTTAGGCCACACAAAGTAGATCTTCTGTTTCTCAGGCCATTATTTGTGAAATTGCATGCGGGCAAGCAGTTTTATATTTTATTTTTTATTTCAGTAATTTCTTCTTTGCCATCAAAAGTTATGTTCTTGGTTCAAGTTTTAGGCCTCATAATCTAAACCACTCAAGGGACAAATTCATCAATATTTTTAACTTGCGTAAAATATTAGACATAAACCATTTAATTTTTATTTTTTTAAAGTTTAAATTGGTTATAAAAAGAGAGCATGCGGCAGCTTAAAGGACCATGCGGGAGGGCCTGAGAAACAGATTTTTAATTTTTTTTAGGCCTTAGTATACTGTTTTTTACTCACATTGTCTTGGGCAAGTTTGAAAATCATGTTGATATGTTGGAATTGTTAGCGTTATCTCCCTTTTTCATTTATTGAAAAACATATACCCACAAGCCTCAAGTTTTATCCTTCCACGATGGCACAAGTGCCATATCGATTAAGCCATGCACACATGTGTGTCATTCTGTGTTTATTATATGCCCTCACATCTGTAAAAAGCAGTTATTAGAAGGACACTCAGCAATTCATTTGACAAGTATCAACAAAAACAACACATTTTATCGCTAACCAAATAACCGTGTTACTATTTCGTCCGAGTTCCTACTGGCACACAGAACACACTGGAACTCAGGGGATGATTTTACACTATCGCTGGTGATTCAAATTGTAATTGTGTTGCACGCTTTGTAGAAAATTCCAGTGACATTTCACTTCTATTTAAAAATAGTCTCTCAACGATTTCCGTTCTGCACATTTGTGCAGAACAGACTTTCATTTTTCGCATTGTGAAGGCGATATTTATCAGCTTCTAATAATTATATATATACCCATAATTCTAATAATTATATACTCATGCAAACTGTAGACTCTTTATGGCATTTCAAATATAGTCGATAAATGACGAGAATTAATTTTAATAATTATATACCCATGTAAGCTGCAGACTCTTTATGGCATTTCAAATATAGTCGATTAATGCCGAGAATTAATTCTAATAATTATATACCCATGTAAGCTACAGGCTCTTTATGGCATTTCAGATATAGTCAATCAATGATGAGAATAAATTCTGATAATTATATACCCATGTAAGTTGCAGGCTCTTTATGGCATTTCAAATATAGTCAATCAATGATGAGAATTAATTCTAATAATTATATACCCATGTAAGCTACAGGCTCTTTATGGCATTTCAAATATAGTCAATCAATGATGAGAATTAATTCTAATAATTATATACCCATGTAAGCTACAGGCTCTTTATGGCATTTCAGATATAGTCAATAAATGTTGAGAATTAATTCTGATAATTATATACCCATGTAAGCTGCAGACTCTTTATGGCATTTCAAATATAGTCGATAAATGCCGAGAAATAATTCTAGTAATTGTATAACCATGTAAGCTGCAGGCTCTTTATGGCATTTCAAATATAATCGATACTTGACGAGAATTAATTCTAATAATTATTTTCCCATGTAAGCTGCAAGCTCTTTATGGCATTTCAAATATAGTCGATAAGTGACGAGAAATAATTCTAATAATTTTATACCCATGTAAGCTGCTCTTTATGGCATTTCAAATATAGTCGATAAATGACGAGAATTAATTCTAATAATTATATACCCATGTAAGCTGCAGACTCTTTATGGCATTTCAAATATAGTCGATTAATGCCAAGAATTAATTCCCCTCAAAAAGAAAAACCTTAAAAGCTGACTTCATTTATGAAATTTTCAGCAGATTCCAGACTTTAACTTTTCAGTACAGCCCCATGGACTGGTCGTAATGCATGCATGTGCAATGATGTCCACGCATTTGTTTACCAGCTAATACAAATCGTCATCAAAATGTTAATTAATAAAGTCCCAGGTTTAACCCAGTGCTTCATTAATTAAATTTTTGATGATTATTTGCATAATTAGTGTTTGAAATCTAATGTAATTATGTCCTTGGAAATAGTATCCAGTCCATGGCGGCCATACTGTGTGCCAAAAGGTCCATAATATTATGCTTTCTTGTAATAATAATTTAGCTGAAAGAACTTAATGAGTCCCATCTTTAAATGAAAATAATTTTCATCTGTGCCCAAATCATTACACATGCTACAATGGGCAGGAGAAAATCAGTTTAAAGTTTGCCGGCAGTTCTAGATGGGGGTCTCAATGTTCAATATTCTGCGTCTTTGTTGAATTTCCCGCCAAATACCACAACGCGACAGTCAATTCGAAAGGACACAAGGAAATATGAATACCACTATGAGGTAAAACAAAGGGGAGAATAAAATACATTTATCTTTAAATAAGTATAACAACCCAGGAAATCTATAAAAATAAAATGAAAGATCCGAGTTGGAAAAAAGAGGAACATACCGTTGAAGATTCAGATGAAACTCAAAACCGAATTAGCTTCACATCTAGGAATGTCAACTCTCACCAGCACGAGTCGCTTTTGCCAGGTAAATTTATTAAATAATGTTCAACCAGAACATTCTTTAACTGGTAGAGTGCTGGAAGCCCATAATTGGGCTTTATTCTGAAGTTCCGGTACCACAGCTTGAAGGCTCACATTCAGTGGATGTGCTTTGTATTATCTTTGAAGTGATATTATTTAGTCTGTTAGGGTTTGCCTTGTTACAATTTATGGGAGAGTGCCCACAGGCACTCTCCCATAAATTTTAACAAGGCAAAGACCTGTGTTGAAGTAGTGATGGCCAAAAATAATTTAGCACTCTACCAGTTAAACAAAGGCTAGCTATTAACCTGTCACTGACCCAAAGGAATAAAGTGTTTTATGTCAGAAGTAAAATTCAGTTTATTGTAAAACAGAAAGCACAGGAATTCCAATTTCCGAACAATTTGTAGAGTGCTCCCAGATATTATCAGCTCCGGAACAGGTGATGTTTCTGGGGTTTACAGAAGAAATTAAGGCAGTTTGTTGATAGTCCTTTTTTATCCCATTTCCAAATTCCATTGAAACATAGCCAACGCTTGCGCTTGGTGGAATCCATTTATGTTGCTGCCATTGCAGACCAAAACGTCATCAACATACACTGAATAATCAACTATATTCAAAATTGCATAGATGATGCCATTGATTTTTATTGAGAAATGGATAACAGATAAAAATACTAACCAGAGGAACCAATCCTTCTTGCTCGTGGAAAACATTCTCTAAAATGTGACACAGGACATCTCAACCCTGTATTGAAAAAATATTTAAAATCCTCTACTTCTACATTGTACTCAACCCCATGTTGAAAACATTTTTTAAATCCCACACTTTTATGTTGTATCATAATTATACCTTATACTTGGAGTGCTGTGATTGAGTAGTTAGCACATTGAAAATTAGACTGAAATGGAGACGGCTCAATCCTGACCAATGGTAACTGCATTGTGTTCTTGGGCAAGACACTTAATCTCAACTTCCCATGTGGGGTATGCTGGTGCTGTGTACTAAGGCACACGGAATGTCAACGATGCACTTTCCTTTAACCTCCAGTAGAGTAGTAAATAAGACAATTCAAGTTCACTGAGTAATTCATTTCAAGCTCACTAAAAAATTAAGCTTGAAAGCAATCGGAATTTAGCATGAAACATTTTCGAGCTCAGCTTAAAAAAAAATGCTTGAGCTCATATTTCGACTAAGGCTAATCCAATGGGGATTTATTCTAGAAAATAAAAATTGATATAAACTCAAAGTGAGGACAAACAGACAATCTCAAAAAAAACTTTTTTTCTCGTACAAATTTCCACTTGGAATTTGTCAAGTCGGGAAGATCGCCTTCCTCGAACGTTTGTGAAAATGAACTTTTTCCCATTATCACCTTTTTGCTCAGTGTTATTCCAATAAGGATTTTTTTGAGAAGTGTAGAGAAGAGGATTTTCCTCCTTTCATTTAACTCCTTTTTGCCTCAGATTTCAAATTATCGCTGTTTTGCTTAGTGCTACAGTAAAACCTGTCTTGAGAGACCACTGTCTTGAGAGACCACCTGTTTTGAGAGACCACATCTGCCAGGCACCGATTGGTTTTACTCTATAATGGACCTGCTATGGGAGACCACCCTCTTGAGAGACCACCTGTCTTGAGAGACCACTGTGACCTGGTACCAACTTGTATTTTTATGCCATAATTGACCTGTCTTGAGAGACCGCCCCTTTGAAGACTGAAACCATGAGAAAAACTTCTTACCTTTTCTGGAATTGGAAAATCCATTGTGTTATACTAACACAATTTAAAAGTATTAAAACCTCTTAATTGGGTTTCAATTGCTAACTCATTAAAGATTGAGATGTTTTTATAAGACCCCTGTGAAAAGATTAGGATTATTGCTGAATAAACAATTTCATACATACCTGAAATGTGACAGATAGGAATAAAAATAAACTTGTGTTGAAAATCTTTTTGTAACAAATGGAAATGGACTGTTATAAAAATTATAAAAATAAATTAGTGTTGAAAATCTTCAATGAAGATTTTCAACACTAATTTATTTTTATAATTTTTATAACAGTCCATTTCAATTTGTTACAAAAACTTATAAAAAAGAACAACTACAAAGTAATTACAAAAATCCATTCTTCTCTATTTCTGAATTTTGTGGTTGGTTATTCACTGACTTGAGAAAACCTGAAACCTGTTATGAGAGCCGAATGCCAGACATAATCCCATAGGACATAATCCCATCCGGACAAAATCCCAGTGGATAAAATCCCAGCGGACAAAATCCCATACATGGGCGGACAGAATCCCAGTTGGGTATAAAAAATAAAAAGACAATTTTTTATCCCATTGGATTCAAGTACTTTTATTTCTTAATATCAATAATATTAACATTAACAGCAGAATTAATATAAGCACTGTAACTATGTTCTTCAAAGTAACTAGTGATTTATTATAACAATACCAGCGATAATAAGTATAAAGAACAACAATAACTATAGGTTAAGCCAGGTGTGTTTATACTAATTTATGATAAAAAATATGCAATACTGTGACACTTCTAATAATGAAGGCAGTATGTTTTGATAAGATTAAAAATTGAGAACAGTTCTACCGTAATTGGCCAAGGTTTATTGTTTTTCCAGTGCTATTTTCAAAGGTTGGTGTTTTGTTACCAATTACCAAATAAATGAATAATTATTTACATCTCATGCACAAACTAACAGAGTGTAAAAATTCCTCGATATTTTTTGTGTTATTTTGGCGATCTTTGCATAAGTTCATCAAACGTTCATTCAAAGTTTTATAATTACATTTTGCTCTCTTTTTTGGCTGCTGACCCAGGCGGTTTTGGCAAATAATGGTATTTACCATGGCATTGTCCTGTTGAAAACCCTCAATTAAACACCAAATACTTGGGTGTTTATGACCAATCAATTCCCTAAAAGAATTGTTCCACCCCTCACAAATATTGTTAGTTCTATGCCCTCCCTCTAATGTTGTTTGGTGGACATTCCATGTTTCTGGAGGAAACAGTGGTTTTCGACGACGGAAACGAATAGGTGGCATTGCAGCATCAGAATTGTTAGAGGGTGGTGGTTGAATAGCCCGATAGCTACCTGTAACGTATGTAGAATCAAAATATGATATGAAGTCCTCCAGTCCATCTGGAGTATTGTTTTTTAAATGTTCCATGGCTGGTACCACATCAGGAAGTGGCAACAGAGCCAGTCCATCAACTTTAGCACAAAACTGCCTAACGTCAACATTGGATGTATACAAATTTGTTAGACCCAATCCTGAACTTTCCTCCACGTATTTTGTGTGAGGTGATAGAAGCACCCTTGTGTTGTCACGTGATCCCCGAATGAGCTATGAACTGCTTGATGAACTGCAGATTCAAAATCAGTTACAATAACCTGCGGATCTAAATCGAAACCCCGATCTACACACTGACTTTGTATTGCTTGCAACATTTGCTCGTATATGGCCTGTGTTTTACCAGGCAATAACGCATAAACACATGAAACAGCAGAATCAGCCAACGGCACACGAATCACATAAACTTGCTTGAATATTTTTGGTGTGGAATGATGGAAGTTTCAGTGATGAACAGGCGGTTTAAAACAAAGTGAGAAGTTTGAGAACTGGCATGATTGAAGTTTCATTGATGAAAAAATAGGCGGACAGGCGGTTTAAAACAAAGTGAGAAGTTTGAGTAAAACAACAACCAAAACACTGTTTTTGCAAATCAAAAATATTTCCTGGCATTTTGTACGCTTTTGGCAGAAAAAAAATACTACCTGGGATTTTGTCCGCTTTTTTGTGAAAAAATTTTGCCTGGTGTTTTGTCCGCCCATGTCTGGGATTTTGTCCGCTGGGATTTCGTCCGGGTAAAAAATCTGGGATATTGTCCGGATGGGATTTTGTCCGATGGGATTTTGTCCGCGCACCGAGAGACCACCTGTCCTGAGAGACCACTTTTGTGTGGCCCCAAGGGCGGTCTCTCAAGACAGGTTCTACTGTAATCCACTGGGATATTTCGAAACAGTTGCATTTGAAAGGGGTACCGCCACAGTCTGTAGATTTATTTGTGAAGGTACAGTACTGTGATTGATGTCCTTTCTGATTATTTATTTATTTATTTATTTGTTAAGGTATAGTACTGTGAATGAAGTCGTTTCAAATTGAGATAGACATTCCACGAACACTAAAATCACTTTCGTCATCCCAAGCATAACACAAAGAATAATGTTTCACAGTTGAATGATCTTGGATTTCGGGTTTTTGTAAGAGTGTTTCTGGCAGGCAGAAAGCAGCAGGTGTATATATTTGTCTCTAATTCATCAAAACTTGCTCTGAAAATCCGATAGCACCATTGTATTATATTGGTTTTGTTTCTGCTATCCATTTTTGATTGGAGAATTAGATGGTGGACGTGCAAAATAGCCCCATTTGGTTTCCTTGGAGATTTATTTCTCTGTGACGTATCCTGGGTCGAGTTTCAGCACAGTTGCAAGAATGCTTCGTGGATGTAGTCATTGACTACCATAACCTCAATACCTTCAAATGTGTTATTGGTAACAAATTTTTGAAGGCCTTCAGTTATTCTTTCTGATAACAATTTTAGTTTTTCCTTTTATTATTAGCTCACCTGGCCTAAAAGGCCATGTGAGCTTTTCTCATCACTTGTCTGTCGTCCGTCGTCCGTAAACTTTTCACATTTTCATCTTCTTCTCCGTAACCGCTGAGCTGGTGTGAACCAAAGTTGGCAGGAATGGTCTATGAGAGGTCCTCTACAAACTATCCTCATTTTGTTCCCGTCGGATGAAAATCATGGCTTCCAGAGGCATTCTTTGATTCTGGTTGGTGGATTTTCAAAAATCTCCTCCTCTGAAAGTGCCAGGCCAAATGTTTTGAAACTTCAAATAAATGATGACTGGGACCCCCTCTAGCAACAATTCTTATTTAATGTTGATCGGGTTGTAAACATGGCCACAATTTACTATAGAAACCCTATGGAAAATCACATTTTCCTCTTCTTCTCTGGAAAAACTGAGGCGACGTGAAAACAAACCTGGCAGGGATAGTCTATGGGAGGTCCTCTACAAACGATCCTCATTTTGTTCCCGTGGGTTGAAAAACATGGCCGCCAGATGCATTCTTTGATTCTCATTGGTGGATTTTCAAAAATCTTCCCCTCTGAAACTGCCATGCCAAATGTTTTGATACTTCACATAAGTGATGACTGGGACCCCTCTACCAACAATCCTCATTTAATGTTGATCGGGTTGTAAACATGGCCACAATTGCGGCTTAAAGTTACTATTTATATTATTTATTTATTGGTGTTTAAGCTCACATATTTATGCACAATGGCTAATCATGACCGTGACAGTTTTACGGGTGGAGGAAGCCGGAGTACCCGGAGAGAACCACCGAGCAACGAGGAGCAGCTGCCAGCTCCCCAACATCGTAACTCCGCACTGCAGCACAGGCAGGGTTAGATTGGTTGAAGACATGCGCACCATCGACGTGCAGTACGCCTTAGTACACGGCATCATCGTGCCCCCATGCGGGCAATGGAGATGAAGTGTCTTGCCCAAGGACACAACGCGGTTGCCACAGGTGGGATTCGAACCGAGGACCTCTCGGCTTGCAGCCTGCACCTCTACCAACTGAGCCACCGCGCTCCCGCTTAAAGTTACTATAGAAACCCTATGGGAAATCACATTTTCATCTTCTTATCTGGAACTACTGAGCCGATGTGAACCAAATTTCGTAGGAATGGTCTATGAGAGGATGGAAATATGCAGCAACCAGAGGCTATATTCTAATGCTTAACACAATTCCTCTCCTGTCTGCATGAAGATGGGTACGTCAGCAAAATACTTGTTTTTTGAGAATCTGGTAAGGGTTGGTTCCAGTTTTCTCCACTGAGAACTGGGAAAAAGAAAAAAATATTGTGTATGCAGTTCAAGTCAAAATAGCAGACTTGCAATAAACCAAGTAAACTACTGCTCCTGCCCTGACAAGATCAGAATCTGACATTTTCTGGAAAGCTTTCAGTGAGAGCTTTCCAGAAAATGATGTCAGCTTCTGGTCTTATCAGTATAAGAAGAGAAAAGATACATAGTTTATAGGATTATCCTACAACTTATCTTGACTACTACTGTAAACAAGTGAAGTTAATACATAAACTCTCAAGTTACTTATCTTAAATACTGATTGATGACAGGTGTATGGGAGTTTTTGTTTATTTTCTTTTCTCAGTAGCTCTCCAACAAAAATAAATCTATGACAAAATTGGAGTAAAATGTGTTTTCTGTAACCCTTTACCTAACTAACCAAAGCTATTTGAAAGAGAATACTGTCTTGAAAAAAATTGTAATTTTCAAAATATTTAACCTTCTTTTACTGATTTTTGTGTTGAAACAGAATTCATAAATGTGTGCATTTTCAAGAAATCTTCTTTGAAACTACAAGGCCAAATGTTTTGAAACTTAATGTGACTGATGGCTGTAACCCTCTCTACCAATGATCCTCCTTTAATCTTCATTGGGTTGCAATTATGGCTGCAATTGTGGCTTACAGTTACTATAGAAACCCTATAGGAAATCACATTTTCATCATCTTCTCTAAAAGTACTGAGCCAATGTGAACCAGTCTTGGCAGGCATGGTCTATAAGAGGTTCTCTAGAACTGTTACTCATTTTATTCCTGTTGGATGAAAAACGTGGCCACCAGAAGCATTCTTTGATTCTGATTGGTCAATTTTGAAAACTCTTCTCCTCTGAAACCACAGGGCTAAATGTTTTGAAACTTTGCATGGTTGATAACTGGGACACCCTCTACCAACGTTCCTCATTTAATGTTATCGTGTTGCAAACATGGCCACAATTGTGATTTATAGTTACTATAGAAAAACCCTATGGGAAATCCCATTTTCATCTTCTCTCTGGAATTACTGAGTCGACGTGAACCAAAAGCTGGCAGGAATGGTCTATAAGAGGCCCTCCACAAACGATCCTCTTTTTTGTTCTTTATTCTCCTTGTCTTATCTGACTTTGATTTAGATTTTATTGCAGTGGATTTTTTTTTCATTCTGTCTTTCTGACTTGGTTGTGTCCATTTACAGAGTTGATTGTGGTATGTTTGGTCTTTCTTTCTGTTTACAGATTTAATTGTGATGAGTTTGGTCTTTCTTTCTCTTTAAAGATTTGATTGTGGCAAGTTTGGTCTTTCTTTCCATTTACAGATTTGATTGTGGTGATTTTGGTCTTTTTTTCCATTTACAGATTTGATTGTGGTGAGTTTGGTCTTTCTTTCCATTTACAGATTTGATTATGGTGAGTTTGGTCTTTCCATTTACAGATTTGATTGTGGTGAGTTTGGTCTCTCTGTTTGCAGATTGATTGTGGTGAGATTGGTCTTTCTTTCCATTTATAGATTTGATTGTGGTGAGTTTGGTCTTTCTTTCCATTTACAGATTTGATTGTGGTGAGTTTGGCCTTTTTTCTATTTACAGATTTGATTGTGGTGAGTTTAGTCTTTCTTTCATTTACAGATTTGATTGTGGTGAGTTTGGCCTTTCTTTCCATCTACAGACTTGATTGTGGTGAGTTTGGTCTTTCATTCCATTTACAGATTTGATTGGTGAGTTTGGTCTTCCTTTCCATTTACAGATTTGATTCTGATGAGTTTGGTCTTTCTTTCCATTTACAGATTTGATTGTGGTGAGTTTGGTCTTTCTTTCCATTTACAGATTTGATTATGATGAGTTTGGTCTTTCTTTCCATTTACAGATTTGATTGGTGAGTTTGGTCTTCCTTTCCATTTACAGATTTGATTATGATGAGTTTGGTCTTTCATTCCATTTACAGATTTGATTGGTGAGTTTGGTCTTCCTTTCCATTTACAGATTTGATTATGATGAGTTTGGTCTTCCTTTCCATTTACAGATTTGATTGTGGTGAGTTTGGTCTTTCTTTCCATTTACAGATTTGATTTTGGTGAGTTTGGTCTTTCTTTCCATTTACAGATTTAATTGTGGTGAGTTTGGTCTTTCTTTCCATTTACAGATTTGATTATGGTGAGTTTGGTCCTTCTTTCCATTTACAGATTTGATTTTGGTGAGTTTGGACTTTCTTTCCATTTACAGATTTGTTTGTGGTGAATTTGGTCTTTCCATTTACAGATTTGATTGTGGTGAGTTTGATCTTTCTTTCCATTTACAGATTTAGTTGTGGTGAGTTTGGTCTTGTTTTCCTGAATGAGATTTTTCTTTTTTCCGGGTTGTTGTTTTGCCTTGTATTCTTGTAATAGATGTTTGACTTTGTGCAGTTTTTTGTTCAGTTTTATCTGTATCTTTGAGTATAAAGATGTGTACTGGTGCTGGAATAGAGCTCTTGAGCCGTGTAATATCCGACTTGAGATTCAGTAAATTCAATCGGTATTTTTTGTTGCTATCTGGAGTTGAGGTGTTCATGTCAGCATACCAGAAAATAAGTGGTCAGCCAAGGACAATGTCAGGTACAAAAAGGCCAATGTCTGACTGAGGTTTAAAATCATCAGTCAAAATGTCTGATGCCAAAATTATCAATGAAGTTCAGTAATCAGAACATCATGCATGCTGGAAATCATGTACATAACTAGCAAGTCTAAAATTAATGATTATTGTGACTTCTGGTCCTGGTAAGTTGGGAAGTATGAAGAAAGTGACTGTACAGCTCATCAGTATTAACAGCATGTGAAGGAATATGATCTGATATAACCATACATGTATCTAAATTATGTCTGAAGGGCAATTCAATTCCAATTTGGAGTGAAACCAATCATACCTTGTTTGGCAGGGCTCATTGAGATGTACATGTACCTTCATCTTAAAGCTGAGATGAAGGTACATGTACCTTCATCTCAGCTTTAAGATGAAGGTACATGTACATCCAAAGCACACTATTTCGAATACTCAAACTCCATTTTATAATATGTCAGATATCATTCTTAAATGACAGACATGATTCATTTGGTGTCTGACATTTTGTCTGGAAGCGCAAGGAAAATTATTTTCAGGCTTGCATGTCAGGCATGGATAGCACAGTGATCTCTGTTTCGCTTATTTGTTTCTCAGTTCTCACCTTTTGTATTTGTTAGTTTTTTCACACAGAGCAATCCTTGGAAGGTGTAGCAATTGATGCATTTGATGGTTTGGCTATAAGGTGATTCATCATGTTATTTGGCTGCATCGTTGACACATTGGCCTCAACATGCCTCATTGACACTTGAAACATCTAAGTGGATGAATAAATCCACTTGGACATACAATTAGACAATTTTAACTGCTTTCGTTGGCCCTGGGTTATCAACCGTAAACATATATTCGTTTGTCTCAGTTGTTCTACCGTCTTTTTGATCTTAGTTCTTCTCACCCAACAACACCCTGAGAGTTCATTTCTTCTTCATGAGCATATTTTTCAATATCATCTAATGCATGGGATATTACAACATCTCTGCCGTTACTGACAAGGGCTGCAACTAACATTTCTTCTTTTGTGTGTGTGTGTGGGGGGGCATCACTCAACTATTTGGAACATACCTAATTGCTTTTAGCAAAGACTTAAATGCTACAAATATACTTTCCATTGATAAAATACAATATTTTAAACATACAACATGTGAAATAATTTGTAAAGTACAGAACCCTCCTGCACTCTAAAATCAGTTGGGTTAAACGCATATTCACTCAGAGCAGACGATTTGGGTTAATTTTTAACCAAACTGGTTTTTGAGTGTGCATTATCATTCAAGTTTTCAAGATATATGTATATGACATTTCTCTTTGAAGATAGAATTTTGGATGTTTGGGATGAAACTTGCAATTTAGAAGTTTGTCTTGTTTGTTTACTGATATACTGAGTCCCACCTTCAGCAACCACATTGTGTCCTTGGGCAAGACACTTCACCCCCATTGCCCCCATGGGCATTGTAAACATAATGTGATAAAAGTGCCATAAAGTTACAACAATTGGCTGTTCGGCAACAAGAAGTAACATCAATAGGGTTGTTTTTAGAGTCAACGACTCTATTCACTGCTATATCAAGTCTACCTGTTTTTATTCTTCAGTCCGACAATGATTTCTTACTTGGTGGCCTATTTAGTAATAATTCACTATTCACTTACTGTAACCAACCCTTAGCACTTGTGGCGGAAGTAAAGATGAAGTTTGCAGATTGCTAATTATTTTGTTTAATTTTAGCCAAAAACATAGCTTATTACCCCTCATTGGAATAAGCTTGTTAAGCTCATTCCAGAGAGAGGTCAGAAGCAATGTCTTTGAGGCAACAAATGAAAGTGTTTTATTTATTCCATTCTTCGGATCGTATGTACGTTGGGTGGGTGGTTGATACATAAAAAGATAACCTGAATGAAGGGAACAAGGCATCCATGCCCACTCAACCTCCAGTTTCTGCCGCTACTGTCGCTCATGCAATGTGCAGATACATTTGACCTGGCACACACAGACCTATAGTAACAGAAGTGGTGGGTGACCTCTGTGTACACACACAATCAACCACACAATACAACATCTACTACCCATAGAAGCACTTCACATGAAATATTTTACTGACACTCAATCTCTGCAATTATATATTCTTCTAAAGACACATATTGCAGCTACTAAAAAAGTATCGTGTCTTCACTGTGAACGGTATGTCATTCTAGTTTACTCTTAAATCATTTAAACATTTTGATGTTTCAGGAAACTTCGCCAGGGAAAATTTCACAAGACTCTTCTAAACCTTTGTATTGCGTTATTATGTTCCTGGTTAGTGTTTGTATTCGGTATGAAACGCACAGAAAATTATGCTTGGTGCATTGCAACTGCAATAATGCTTCATTATTTTATACTTGTGTCGTTCATGTGGATGCTGGTGTCAGGTTTTCTGCAGTATTTGAGATTTGCGAGAGTGGTTGGGACATATATTCCAAGGTTTATCATCAAAGCCATTCTGCTGTCTTGGGGTAAGTATAATGTTTTACTCTTAGCATTGAACAACTCTCTGTTATGCAGTTATTGTCTCCCGCTTTTTTAAAAAAATGGGAGATATTAAATTCAGGGTGTCCTTCCGTGTTTTTCGTTTCCAGACTCTAACTTTCCTTACAGTGGCCGGATTTCGATGAAATTTGGGTAGTAGATCACTTTCATCAATTTTGGTTCCAAGTTCGAATATGTGCATTTTTCGCACATATTTAATTAGGTTGCAGAAATTTGATTGGCTGAAGGTTTCCGGACTCTAACTTTCCTTAAAATCAACCGATTTCGATGAAATTTCATGTATGGATTACTTTTATCAATACCTATGTCAAGTTCGAATATGGGAAATTTTGTACCGAAAATCTCTCCGTCTGCCCCATACGTCAACGCACCTCGGACTAAAAGACGTATTTATGAACCGATCTTCAATAAACTTCTTGGGTATCTTTGTTATCATTGTGAGACCAGAATATGTGTTTTGGGGTTTGGTCCAAAATTCAAGATGGCCGCCAGTGGCCATTTTGTTCCGAAATTGGGTGTAATCAGTTTTTTGTACAGAACTTCTACATGAAAGTTCGGATTTGAATAAATTTTTGTTTGAATGTTTAGTAACATGCAATGCATCACATATAATGCGGCTTTGTTCTCGTGCAAAAATTATGCAAATTAGGGAAACTTTGATTTATTCAGTGCTACTACTATTACAAAGTAAGTGCACACCTTCCGTGTTTTTCGTTTCCAGACTCTAACTTTTCTTACAGTCAGTCAATTTCAATGAAATTTGGGTAGTAGATCACTTTCATCAATTATGGGTCCAAGTTCGAACATGGGCATTTTCCACACATATTTAATTAGGTTGCTTAAATTTGATTGGCTGATGGTTTCCAGACTCTAACTTTCCTTAGAGGCAACCGATTTCAATGAAATTTCATATATGGATTACTTTTCACATCAGTTTAATGTAATATGTCTTATCATACAGTCTTAATTTTTAGTGATTCTCACAGTTATACTCAACATCACTTTACTTGCTTTGACAGTGACCTCCGTGAAAATAAATCTGATAACCACTTTCTGAAGCACTGTCTGTTCTGTCTCTTCTAAATAACTTCCACTTGCAACTCAACTATATTCCACTGGATGCATTAATTCCCCTTTAAAATGGGCCACCCAGCGGGAGAACATGAATTCACTGAATTTGCTTGTTTTTGTTGTGCTTTAAAACTGTTTGCTAATTGTGCCAAAAGACATCAGGTGCGTGACCAAGATTCCATAATAGAGGAAGCCATAGCCAGTGTTTTTTTTGTTTTGGTGGGGTCAAACATTATACTTGAAAAGCCGTCTTGGGGTTTCAGAACTGCCCTTAGACTTAACCCTTTACCCAATGCAGACGATATCAAAATTTATTATTTTGAATATCATTTTTTCAAATTTTTCAAAAAATTTCAACAAAACCATATCATGTGACCCCTCGTTGGAACGAGCTCGATGAGCTCGTTCCAACGAGTGGTCACATGAGATGGTTTTGTTGAAATTTTTTGAAAAATAATATTTTTTTAACTGCTGAATTTGCATATTACGAGGGCGGATGCGGTCGATTCATTGGGTAAATGGTTAACTGAGACCCATTTGTCATTAACCCCTCCTCGCCCCCTAAAGGGAATAAGGAGGGGGTTAAAAAAAACTGGAGGTTCATAGTTTGGACTAGGTACCCAACACCCAAGAAAGGTTTGCAACATTTAGTGTTCCAAGAGTGAATCTGAGTCATTTATGACATGTGTAGCCCTATATTGGTGATCACTTTCGGGATCATTATCAGGGTTGGCGGAACCGGAGGGGGGGCTGGGGGAGGCTTCAGCCCTTCCACTTTTTTTTGCCGGGCCATGTTTTTTTGCATGCATATATTTAAACACAACCAATGACTGGTGAAACAAGGGGTGAATCCAGAGCCTCCCCCATATTTTTGCCAGCTATGTTTCTCTCGTACTGGTTCAGTTTCGATGGATTTCAGATCATTTTTTGCAGTAAGTGGCAGCAAACGTTAAAATATACATAGTCTGTTAATAAACCGGTTAACTGAAGTAGATCATAATCTTACAGACATACAAGTACCAAATCCACTCCCAGACAAGATAATCCACAGACAGTATAATTGCTGTAAACATCTGGTAAAGCATGTAGTTGAGGTCTATTTATCAGCTTTGGTTGTTACAACCAAAGCAGATAAATAGACCTCACCTGTATGCTTTACAGACATTTTTTAACGGCTCTCAAAGTGTGAAATCTTTCAAATTCATCTCCTGAAAAATCTCAAAACATCCTCTCAGATGCATGGAAATGGGAGTTTTGGGACCCTGGAATTAAAAATGTTCATACCGGCAACCATCCATCACCAGCCGCCCCACTTTGAAAATTGTTCCGTCGTCCCTTATTATTATAGGAAAGTTGCATTGGACCAGTGTTTTTTGGGGCTGTGGGAGTAGCGAAGTGTTTGGGGACAAGACCCTTCAAGCCAACCCCCTGGCTACGCTACTAAGCGACATGTTACATGAATGGTTTTCCTAATTAGTTGCATGATCGTTATAGACTTATTTTCTTGAGACACGATTTTAAGGTCTGATCTCGGTGGTAAGACAAATTAATGTAAGTTTATTTACTTCATACTTACCTTTTAATGCTTTACTTTTTTTCTTTTTCTTGTCATAATTCTTGTCTTCAGAAATACAGAATGTACATAGAATTAGTAGAGAGCAAACAAAATTTGATATTTATCAAATTATGTAGTGGCGATTACCGTCACCTTCAACAGTCAGGGTGTTCATAATACTCAAAGTTGGAGAAAGTTCAAGTAAACCAGATTTTTTTTAAGTTTTAGTTTTTATCTATTTTTTTTAAAAGTTTTTTTTATTTTGCACGGTGGTACAGAAGTTGGTTCTCCTATTTTATTACTTCTGGATGTTTTGTGATGCCATATGTTTTTGAAAAGGGTTCAGAAAGTTTTATCACGGTATTCTTTGTTAATGTTATTATGAAATGTACCGAGGTTCTGGGAACATAAGTTATTGTTAGCATCCTGCGAAACTCAACTTTTGAATTGAATCCCGAATCGAATCAGGCAAAGAATTTCAAATTGAATTGAATCCAAAATTGAATCAGGCAACGGATTTCAAATTGAATTGAACCCCAAATTGAATCAGGCAAATAATTTCAAATCAAATTGAATCCCAAATCGAATCAGGCAAATAATTTCAAATCAAATTGAATCCCAAATCAAATCAGGCAAAGAATTTCAAATCAAATTGAATCTAAAATCGAATTGGGCAAAGAATTTCAAATCGAATTGAATCCCAAATCGAATCAGGTAAAGAATTTCAAATCAAATTGAATCCCAAATCGAACCAGGCAGCATTTTTAATCGAATCCCAAATAAAATCTTACCATTCTTGAAGTTGAAGACACAACACTTTAGTACTGAAATGGTTGACCGGATAATCGATTTGAAACCAGTTAGCTACCTAACTGCTTAGAAAAACTGTCAACCGGTTATCCGAAATATTGATGGTGATCATCACTCCATGTTTAAAACGTAGTAAATCTATCACTTCTCCTTTGAGATAGATTACACATCACAGCCATGTTGTATATATTGAGAAACAATCGACTTTGACATTCAAGACTTCGTTAATGTTCGGCTGTTTCCGTGAGTACTGAGTAATTGCGGAAACTATTCCTAGTATGTATACAAACGAACATTGTCGAGTACTCGACAACGTTTGTTTGTATACACACTACGGAATAGTTTGAGAATACTGCTTTCCAATTCCTATAGTTTTTAACGTATATTCGGTGAAATAATGGCCACGGATAACTGGATATTATCCGG
Source organism: Pictodentalium vernedei (assembly GCA_031216915.1). NCBI lineage: Eukaryota > Metazoa > Mollusca > Scaphopoda > Dentaliida > Dentaliidae > Pictodentalium > Pictodentalium vernedei. The sequence goes on along the minus strand of CM062296.1, from coordinate 134,478,363 downwards.
ATATTATCTGTTTATAGCTCACGGTTAGTCAGTTATGAAAATGAGCCAACAGTTTCAGCCCTCAACACTTTCTTACAACCATAAAATATTGCCAGTCTCTACTCAGATATTGTATTTAACTGCAACTCGTCTGTTTTTTATTTTTTATTTTTTTGGCAAACCATTCGAAAGGACCAAAAGTAGAATGACCCAGGATCGGATCGACATAGCTTTGAACGCGAAGCTTCTTTGGACTCTTCTTCTGTCATCGGGTCTCCTGAACAGAACACCCGATGATTGAAGAAGAGAGCAGACAATTGGTATGATTTTGAGAACTTCTCCACGTTTTGGATTTTCCGAATCAGCGCAACTCAAATCGAATCATCAAGACATTTTCGAATGGAATCGAATTTCAAAGCTTTGCAGGCCCTAGTTGAACAAAAGCTATGTGCCACAAACTTCAAACCATGTTACCGTCAATTCATCACAATACCTTCTATGTTCCAATAATACCATACCCATAGCCTGAAACCCACATCATAAAATGAACAAGGCAACTTTTAACGATCGTAAGTTCAGTAAAAGTAAAAAAACCTCTCGTGTACCTCTGCAGTGTCACACAAATTTTGAACCCCCAAAATTTGCATAGAAATTTAAAGTCCTATATGGTCCCCCATACCTTTATACACTGCGCATGCGCCATAAGTAGGAAGCAACGTAAATTGGTGCCAGCCTTCATTCTTTTTGTTTGGCCCTATGTCTTTAACATCTACCTTACTTCTGTGCTATAAAACTTATTTTCTGAAGATGCCAGACACAGATCAATGAATATATTGGTGGATTTAATGGTTTTACAGGATGTTGCAGGAGAACAGTGGTAAAAATTATGTTTCCTGTTTTGAGGATATACGCCTGATACGTTCTTATGATATCACTAGTATATTGTTTAGTGTTCTCCCCTATCCTTCCATGAACCCTCCTATTAAGTTCCCAAGTGCCTTTGGCATTGCTTGACAGGTAGAGTGCTAAATTATTTTCAGTCCTCAAATCTTGTACACATGTCTTTGCCTTGTTACAATTTATGGGAGAGTGGCTATGGGCACTCTCCCATAAATTTTAACAAGGCAAACCCTTACAGACTAAATAATATCACTTCAATGATAATACAAAGCACATACACTGAATATGAGCCTTCAAGTTGTGGTACCTGCATTTCAGAATAAAGCCCAAATATGGGCTTCCAGCACTCTACCAGTTAAGAGATTTATTTTTAAAAATTTCTGGGGAATTTGACATTTTCATTGGAATATTAGTTCCGTGTAGCCCCTTGTTTACATGCCGGTCGGGTCGACCTCTAGGGATGTCTTAGTCTCACATCTTCTACCAGCTGCATTATTTTATCTTTCTGGGAAGATTTAGTTTTGCAGTTGGTAGTTTTATACACAGGTTACTGACTTCGGGCCATTTTTTATGTGCCTGTCTTGTTAGTTCCGGTTTGTTTTCTGACGTTGTTTACTTTTTCTCAAAGTTTTGGTAAGTACTGCGATGATTTACTGTAGTACAGTTATAGTATTAGTGTGTTACATTTCATGTTAGGCCCTATCCCGATGTTCTTTTCCTAGTTGTGGAGTGGTTTATCCAGACTTAGCCTCAATCAGGGTGCCCTTGGGCTCATTAGGTTCTCTTGGGGTACTTGGGCTGTCATCTACATTTTTAGAAAATTTCATTTTTCTATTGTGTTGTTATATCCTATAATGTATAGTGTAGTTTTTTGCACATTTTTGGGAGTGCTGAGGACTTATATTTTTCCCTATTTTTGTGTCAATAGTGACCTATGGTGAAGAATCATGTGGGTCCATTAGGTCCTCTTCTGATCTACAGGCCTGCTGGGCTTGTAGCCATTGCACATCCTCCTTTAGGGAGTGTTGAGGGCATATATTTTGTCGTATTTTCGTGTATGTCATTAGTGACCTACAGTGAAGAATCATACTTTGTGTGGGTCCATTAGGTTCTCTTCTGATCTAAAGGCCTGCTGGGCTATTAGGTTATCTTCTGATCTACAGGCCAGCTGGGTTATTAGGTTCTCTTCTGATCTACAGGCCTGCTGGGCTATTAGCTCCTCTTCTGATCTACAGGCCTGCTGGGCTATTAGCTCCTCTTCTGATCTACAGGCCTGATGCTGGGCTGTTAGCTCCTCTTCTGATCTACAGGCCTGATGCTGGGCTATTAGCTCCTCTTCTGATCTACAGGCCTGATGCTGGACTGTTAGGTCCTCTTCTGATCTACAGGCCTGATGCTGGGGTGTTGAAGATCTTGACTTACATCAGATAGTTCAAAAATCTGTTACTGACTTCAGGCCGTGTTGCCTGGAGTCTCATTTCCGGTTTTTATTCTGACATTGTTTACATTAACAACGCTCTTTTTATATACGTAGTTTCCTATTTATTAGTCCCCTACAGGAACCGTAAGGGGACTATAGAATTGCACTCCATCCATCTGTCCGTCATACCGTCCATCTGTCCATCTGTCTGCCTGTCTTTTTTTGTTGTTGTTACTACCTCTCCTCTCCCTCCAACATGCTTTAAGCTACACCTTTCATATTTGGTACATGGATAAATGGTTCTGAGGGGATGATGCACACTCAAAATCTTTTTTTCAAAGTCCAAGATGGCGGAATGGCGGCCATTTTTGTTGTGTATTTTAAGGTTTTCTTTCTCTATTTTCATGTTACCCCCCCTCCCTCTAACATGGTTCAAGCTACACTTTGCATATTTGGCACATGGACAGAGGGTTGGGAGGGGATGATGCACGTTCAATATTTTTTTTTAAAGTCCAAGATGGCGGCATGGCGGCCATTTTTGTTGTTTTTTAAGCTTTTTTGTCTATTTTATGTTACCACCCCTCACTCCAACATGGTTCAAGCTACACTATTCATATTTGGCACATGGATAGAGGGTTGTGATGGGATGATGCACGTTCAATTTTTTTTTTCAAAATTCAAGATGGCGCCATGGCAGCCATTTTGTTGTGTTTTTTTAAGCTTTTTTCTCTATTTTATTAGCTCAACTTGACAAAGTCAAGCTGAGCTATTGCCATCACTTCTCGTCCGTCGGTATGCGGTCCACAATTTCCTTTGGTATACCTCACAGGTCGCATTTATGGTCGGATCGCTTTGAAGCTTGGTATGCTTGTTTGGGATGACCTCTAGATGGGAGCTAGCGATTTTCTTCAAATTTCTGTCAAAAAATGTTGCCGCGGCCAACATTCTTAGAACTTAGTTTAGTCAAACCTCAATATTTCCCTTTGGCACACCCTGCAGGGCACATTTATGATTGGATAGCTTTGAAACCTGGCATGCTTGTTTGGAGTGACCTCTAGACGGGAGCTATTGATTTTTGTCCATTTCCGTCAAAACATGTTGCCACAGCCAACGTTCTTAGAACTTAATTTAGTCAGACCTCAATATTTCCCTTTGGCACACCCTACAGGGCACATTTATGATCGGATTGCTTTGAAACCTGGCATGCTTGTTTGGGGTGACCTCTAGATGGGAGTTATCGATTTTCATCCATTCCCGTCAAAAAATGTCACGGCCAACGTTCTTAGAACTTAGTTTAGTCAGACCTCAATATTTCCCTTTGGCACACCCTACATGGCACATTTATGATCGGATTGCTTTGAAACCTGGCATGCTTGTTTGGGGTGACCTCTAGATGGGAGCTATCGATTTTCTTCGATTTCCGTCAAAAAATGTTGCCACTGGCAATGACCTTCGATGAACTTAGTAAAAACTTAGTGCAGTTTAGCATCAATATTTCCCCTTTGACACACCCTGCAGGGCACATTTATGATTGGATCACTTGCAAACTTGGTGTGTTTGTGTGGGGTGACATCTATATGGGAACTGTTGATTTTCTTCTATTTCTGTCAAAAAATGTTGCTGCTGACCTTTGAACTTTGTTTAGTCAGACCTCAATATTTCCCTTTAACACTCTCTTCAGGGTACATTTATGATCGGATCACTTTGAAACTTGGTATGTGTGTTCGGGGTGACCTCTAGATGTGAGCTATTGCTCTTTTTCATTTCCATAAAAAATTATTGTCGTTATCACCAGCCTTTGAACTTACTGCATTTGTGCATCAACTTATCCCTTTTGCACTCTCTGTAGGGTATATTTATGAATTTCCATAAAAAAGAAACCCCCAAAAAACCATTGCTACAAGCAATGACCTTCTACTTAGTGCATTTGTGCATTAACATCTTCCTTTGGCATGCCTCAGAGGGCACATTCATTATCAGGTTGTTATGAAACTTTGTATGCTTATGCAGGGTGACAAAGATAGGAGCAATTGATTTTCTTTTCATTTCCATCAAAAACTCTTGCTGTCAGCAACAATCTTTGAATTTATTGCATTTGTGCATCAGCATTCTTTGACATGGTCTACAGGCCACATTTATCATAGGATTGTTTTTGAGCTTGGTGTGCTCATTAGGCAAGACCTGTAGATAAGAGCTATTGATTAGCATTCATTTCTGTGAAAAAAGTTGCCATTTACAATAACCTCTGAACATACTGCATTTGTGTATCAACATTCTTCCTTTAGCCAGTCTTACAGTTTACATTTAAAAATGCATGGATTACTCTGACGTTGTGCACACGCAATGCTGTTAAGTTGAAATTTCATCAAATAACATAGGTACCAATGATCTTCAGTTTTGCCATTTCATTTAAAACTTTGTTAAAAAGTTGTCAGCGAGGGCCACTGCCGGTCCTCTTGCGGTGAGAGGCTGCCACTGGTCCTCTCGCCAAAAACTCACTCTAGTTTTTTAGTTTCTATTTACAGAGGAACAAGAACATGGTGATAGTTACGTGACGCCATCAGAGAGTGTGCTTCCGTTGTCACATATAGATAGTCAATCAGTGCTAGCGGCTAAAGTGCTCATGAATATTAGACAGGGCAATAAACCACAGCATGGTTTCAGCTCCCTGTCATTAGCTAGCTCGACCAGTGAAGCGGTTACACCGTCTGAGGTACCATGAAGCCTGGTGTGTCCATCGCGGTCGAGGAGAGTAGAAAGAGTAGAGCACAATAAAATAATAACAGGCTCACCCTGCGACGATGGGGAGGAAGAAGCCGGCAAGTTCAGCAGGAAGCTCGGTGAGGTCTGAAGGATCGTAAGCGAGAAAGCCCCCTCTCTCTTTCATAATAACATCTGGGGCCAGATGTTGTGGGTCGGAACTTGTGTCAGTCGGAGCATACGTCCACGCCTCCCGTCCGGGATGCTCGGTTCAATTCACAGCCAGGGTCGGCTATAGTTATGGCTTCTTCTTTAGCGTCTACCAAGCACACACGACTGCACCTTGACTTCTGATATCCAGCCTGCATCGCCGAGAAGGTCCACTCTTCGTCAGAGAAGTCACACCATACAGTAGCCAAGGAAACAATGGCTCATTCATCGGGACATCTGCAGAAAAGAGCCATCTCGGACACACTGTCCCAGGAGCAGCCGGCGGCCAAGCAACAGATGACCACTGCTCCTCAGGCCTCCTTAACGGACTTGCTGTCACAGATTGTGCAGCTCATTGCAGCATCCCAGCAAGTGCAGAAGCAGCCGACAGCAGTCTTAGAACCTGAGCTGTCGGATGGTGCTTGGTCGGTCCATTTATCTGCGCATTCAGATACCGATGACCGTGAGTATAATCTGATTCATTCAGATGATGAAAGAGATTTGGAGGAGAATTACCCTTCCCTTTCGGAACAACACAGGGTGACGATGGATCTAATACATCAATACTTCCCTGAGTTCGTTCCTGAGAATCAGAATGCTGCGACCACTCAAAAGTAGCACTATTCAATAGCTAAGAGATGAAGCCTCATATATCGGGACATCCGGAGAAAAGAGCCGTCTCGGACAGACTGTCCCAGGAGCAGCCAGCGGCCAGAATAGAAGACTGCTGCTCCTCAGGCTTCCGTAACAGATTTGCTGTCGCAGATTGTGCAGCTCATCGCAGCATCCCAGCAAGTGCAGAAGCAGCCGACAGCAGTCTCAGAACTGAGCTGTCAGATGGTGCTGGGTCAGTCCAGTCATCTGCACATTCAGATGCTGCTGACCATGATTTTCAACTGATTCAGACGAATGATGAAAGGGATATGGAGGGGGATTACCCTTCCCCTTCGGAACAACACATGGTTGCGATGGATTTAATCCATCAAATCTAACCCTAATTTGTTCCAGCGAATCAGATGCTGCGACTACTTGCAAGAAACCGCTAGTGTTGTTGAACGCTGACTTTATCTGGAAAAAGAGGAGGAAATGTCTTTTCCGGTTAAGTATAGACAGGTGTCGCAGGCCTTTGGCCTTTTAGACGATGCCATATTCAACTTTCTAGTGGAAAGAAGTAAGGCGGTTTCTTGTCATCTTCTTCCGTAAGTTTACTAATTAACGGAAAATGGGGAAGATGTATTGAGAGTTCCTCTGCATTTGAATGAGCAGGCTAAGGACCTAGTTATGGCCTTACCGTCATCATTCACTATTCGCTCGGACACAATTGAGACGGTATTTCTTCATTCAGAGTGAATTTAGACTCACTGTCTTATGCAGACCACCTTTAAGAACTGTGATCCAACGTCTCTACGGAAAGGAATTTGAGGACGTTCGTACCTCATTTAGAGTCTTTTCCAGGGCTATTATATTTATCACATATAACTCTGTCTTAACAGTTGCTAATTTGGAGTTAATCAGACATGACAGAGCCCTTGCATCGTCATCCTTAATAGATGACAAGGTGAAAAACTCTCTTCGGGTCGCTCCGGTTTCTGGACACTAAGCTTTTGACAATTAGCTTTCATTGGTTTATGACCAAGCTACAAAGAAAGCATCAATACTCTGCTCCTTAAGTTGGCATCTAATCGACCCACAATAGCAGAAAGGTGTAAGGGAGGACGTCCTAGACAGGAAGTCGTCTAAAAAGGACTCCTTGTGAGGGTATAGGTAACCCTCCTATAATTACTCTAGGGATTGTCATACAGCGACTCGGATAGAGAGCTTAGGTCTGATCGAGGCTACCAGTCATACGCCCCTAAGCCATTGGCTCGAGGCTCTTCATGAAGGAGACGTAGTTTCTCCTTTCGTAGGCCTCACAGGTACTACAGGTGAGGGTTAGGACCTCTATTACTTAGCAGTTGACGGATGGTTATCAAGATTCGCATCAAACTGGATAACTATTACGGAAGACCAGTAGGCGAGAGGTGTGGTCTCGGATGGCCTACGGCTATCTTTCCGAGAGAACCACAACTAACTTAATGTCTGTGATGGACAATGCTGCCATCAAATCCGTGCATAAGAGTCTCTCCAATCGGAGGTAAAGGTTCTCATGACAATGAAAGTAACAGAGGTCATCGAGAATCAAGATTCTCTAGGATTCTATAGTCACCTGTTACTCATACCGAAGCCATAGAGCTCGTTCCGACTGATAATAGACTGGAGCTGGATAACAAGTTTATCAAAGCTCTAAAAGTTTATTTATGGTTATCATTTAGTCGGTAAAAACGAGCATTCGAGTGGTTGACTATGCTACAAGCATAGATCTGAGGATCCGTTTTTTCATGTCCTGGTATATCCGGCATTCAGAAAGTACCTACGGTTCGTCATCCAAGGGATAGTATTTCAGTTCCGAGTGATGTGCTTCGGTCTGAAGATAGCGCCCTATCACTCGAATAATGAACTCGGTAATGTCTCACAACAATCAGGTTTGTCTGCCATTATCCAGAACAAAATTAGTCAGTTGTTATGCTTGCTTTTGTCTACTATCAGACGCATTAACAGTGAGAAATTTTATGCGACTGATGGGGTTGTGTGGAGCGGCTATGCATCCTGTTTAGATGGGTTGCTTATGCACACGTCCCCTCCAGTTATTCTTTACCCAGAACTGGAGTGTGAAAACGCATTCGCTCAGGACCAGTATTGTTTTAACGGATCTAGTAACAAAAGGTCCATGTTGGGGCAGATATTCAGTGGTTAACTCAAAGAGTTCCACTGCAACTGCCAGATCTGGCTTTCACGATTATGACGGGTATGAGTCAATAGTTTGGGGCATGACCCTGAGTCCGACAGACTCAAAATGCAGGGGTCTTGGGACCCTTGGTTCCTGGAGAAACACATAAACATCAAAGAATGATGTCAATATTGTTAGCGCTACATCAATGCAGACACGCTTGTTCAAATATTGTTGGACAACTCGATAGTGGTAGCGTACATCAGGAACCAGGGCGGCACCCATTCATTTCCGTTATGATAACTAACGGAGAAGAATTTTCATGTTCATCTCTCTATCCGTCATATACCGGGTCATCTGAACGTACTAGCAGACTTGCTCCTCAAAAACGTCGCCTGTTTCATTTGTATTGGATGCTCAACATGCGAGTATTTGGACAGTTTTGCTATCAGTGGGATCACCCCATGATAGCTTATTTTGCGACGCACTAGAACAATTAGTTATCGTCATTTGTGTCGCCATGCCCAGATCATTGAGCGCATGTAGTAGACGCTCTGCAGAATTCATGGGGATGAATGATAGGATACGCATATCCTCCAATTCATTTGATTCAGTAGATTACGTTTAAGATTAAACAGTCTCGTTGTTAATCCTACTAGTAGCACCTCTGTTGTCGCAGAAACCTTGGATCAGAATTCTCAAGTGTCTGTTATGGGATGCTCCCCAGAAGCTTCCTCCATGAGAGGGTCTTCTTTCAGGGCAAGTTTTATTCTTCACGACCTTCTCCGCCCATAGTGGCATAATGGTGTCGGTTAGACGTGAGGGAACCATTGCGGTTCCTATATTTTTTGATAACTGACACAGGAACGATTAAATAATGCGGGTGAGGAGATTTCGATATGACTTCGAATCCCCCCCCCCCTCCACACACACACACACTGCCTGTGTGTTTAGAGGCAATTACTGGGCAAGACGTAATTTTCTCATATAATTTAATACATACATACTATGCATTTGAGTCATCTTCTATGGCGACCTCATGGGCACATCTGCTTTTTAGTTGGATTAGTTTCCTGTGATTATTGTTGATTTGTTATATACGAGCGCTTATTTAAAAATCATCACAATTAAATTGCTACTCTTTGAGTACCTAGCAGGCTGCATAACCAGTTAACTGGTATTCAGATGATTCCATGCTAAATATAAATGCTCTCGCGCCTTATATTATTATGCTAACGCTTTATTGTAATATGTGGACCTTGAAATCATAATCTATTTTGGGGGCGGTCCGTGTTGGAGCCTGTTAATCATACCTACTTTCATTTCTAGATCAGTTTTCTATTATGTCAGTACTCAATTCACATGTGTTTACGATCATAGATATTGGATAGTACACGTTGGAGAGTGTTGCTACTGGAATTTATTGTACAGAGGCCACCTGTGGATTATCTCGGAAGTGTGTTTTCTCTTCAGGAATCGTTCAGTGTGGCTCGATTGGATATATGTATGTTATATTTTTTTATATCACCGGTTTTCGACATATCTGTGTACGCTGTCTGTGGTGTATGTTGTATAGCAGGTAATATTAATTACCAGGATCGTCGCTATAGCCTTAACTTTTGAAGTGGCATTAAGCACCATTTATTAATCATGAATTAATACCTGAGTGCCTGTTCGACGATTATTTATATTGTTTTTTGGAACCGCTCTTATTGATTCCAGAGCTCTCCCCTCTTTTTTTGAAGATTCCTTCAAAAGAAAGGGGGCGGGGGGGTGTTTTTTACTTCTTCTCTGGCTTAAAAAGTATGTAACTATGAAGAAAGCTGTTTTATCCGAAATTATATCCTGCATACAGCTGAAGTGTTATTGTATGGCGTATGTTTGTGAGGGATTTTCACTCATTCTCAGATACGCCATTCTAATTTTTGGGACTTAGTCTGGACTAGTCTTAAAAATTAGGAACTTGTCACATCCTATATAGCATTGTCTTCATGCTTACAATAAAGAATTGCTTAAATTGGGCTCCTTATTTAGAATATGTCTCCTCTATTACTGTATAGAGAGACATACATGTAATTCCTAATTATTCTAAGTTCCTTTCATCATGGTCCTAGGCCTTCCACCTTATTACGATTCAGCCAAGTCTGGGCCATAGGGTACAGTTGAAAAAACATTAAAAATTCATAGTAATTTCTATATTTTCCATACTTTCCTATGGCCCAGACGGGGATGGCCCTCCCATGAGTGGGCACTCATACCTCCCCACTGAATTATTATGTAATACTCTCTTTTACAAAGAATGATGTTGGTGCCAATTCCAGTTACTTCCTGGTGTCTGCGCATGCGCGGAGAGTAAATGTATGGAGGGCCAGATAAGACTTCTAATTTTCAGTTTTGCATGCAAATTTTGGGGATTGGGGGGCAAAATTTGTGTTTGGCCCTCGATATTTTGGAGTTAGCACCAGCTAAGTCTGGGCCATAGGTAAGTATGGAAAATATAGAAATTACTATGAATTTATAATTTTTTATACTTACCAATGGCCCAGATGGGGATGGCCCTCCTGTGAGTGGGCATTCACTCCTCCCCGCTAGATTTTCAACTTTATTAGGCACATAATCTGGTAAGAATGATGGCTGGCACCAATTTCCATTGCTTCCTGCTTGCGACGCATTGCGCAGAGTATAAAGGTATGGAGGACCATATAGAACTTTAATTTTCTGAATTTCTATGCAAATTTTGGGGGTTGGGGAGTTCAAAGTTTGTGTTTGGCCCTTAAAAGCTATGAGTTTGCACCAGCTAAGTCTGGGCCATTGGTAAGTATAAAAAATATACAAATTACTATAAATGTTTCATTTTTGTAACTGGTTAATCGGGAACTATAACCGAATAATAACTGGTTATCCACATGCAGTCCATCTGACTTTTAGAGTGGGGTTGAAATATTCTGGAAAAATAGTCTTTGTTAACGGGCAAATACACTATTAAATAAAAGACAAAAGAAGAAAAAGTAGAACTGTACAGTAATTGATACCGTTACATACAGTCTTACTGCAATCTTTCTTGCCAGACAAAACAGAGAGGGTGGATAGCATAAAGGTTGTTGAACACTGAATGCCATGCGACACGGTAAAATTGGTCCTTTTCCTTCAGAGTTTGTGCTTTTGGGGCTGTGTGACTTTTTATGAATGCACATGTTGTGAAGCAACACAAACTGTTTCTGTGCTGATACAAAAGTACAAGATGAAATGTAAAATCAATGATTAAAAAAGTTCTACGGAGTTTAATCCTGGGAAAGGAAAATTTTGAGTTTCCGGATTTTAATGTCAGTAGCGACAGCTGGAAATTCATAGATCACAACCCGGAATCAAAGGATGCATTCACGTGAAAAAGTCTGCTCCGATACCCATAAAATTCAAAGACCAGAAGCGGAGATCAAAGGTTGCGTTTTACAACCTTTGATTCCCAGTTCAATCCCCGCTAGGGGTAACTGCATTGTGTCCTTCGGCAAGACACTGAACCCTGATTGCCCACATGGGGGAACGCTATTTTCTTGCACATTTTTCAGTCTATAAGTACAGTATGACAACTTTAATTGGTAAATTTAACACAACACAAACAACCACAATTCAATAATTCATTCCAACATAGGAACCTGTTTTTGTATTACATAGCCCCTTTCCCCTTGTATAATTTTTTATATGAGAAACAAGTTCAAATCCCCAACACTGAACACAGAAGAATACAAGCATACCTCATTGAGCAGAATTGAATTATCTTTTCATGCTTCGTAAGGATTCACATGTGATATCACAGATTTTTATTTTGTTTTACTTTCCAGGACTCCCACTTCTTCCAGTTATAATAACACTAAGCATAGATTATGAACTCTACAACAACAAAGAAGAATAGTAAGTATTAAGACAGAACCCATCCAGGTTGGGTACGGGGAACTGGACTCAATAACCCGACTTGGGAGTTCTTCCTGTATTTCACGTGAGATGACGGCTCGCGTGAAATATAGAAAAAACTCCAACAAGGGTCTTTGATACTCCACCTGAGCTTTGTTCTCTATTTACACCATGATTAAACTTAAATGAATGATATTTAAATATCTATCACCCTCATTAGCACAGTCTACAGGTCGTATTTATGAAGGGATTTCATTGTAACTTGGTAGGATGCCTCTGTATAATGCCTAAATGAGAACGTCCCATTTTGGGCATGATCTATCAACCGTGATGGCTGCCCAAGCCCAAAACCCCAAAACTTTTAGCACAGTCTGCAGGTCATGTTTAATATGGAGGGATTTCATTGTAGTTTGGTAGGATGACTCCTTATGATCTCTAGATGAGAATTTCCCCATTTGGGCGTGATCTGCCAACCGTGCCGACTGCCCGAGCGCTCCCAAAATCCTAAAACCTTTAGCACAGTCTACAGGTCATATTTATTGAGGAATTTCATTGTAACTTGGTGGGTTGACTTCACACAATGTCTAGATGAGAAAGTCCTCTTTTGGTCCTGATTGGGCAACTGTGACGGCTACAGGGGCCTGAAGCCCGAAAACTTTTAGCACAGTCTACAGGTCATATTTATAAAGGGATTTCATTGTAACTTGGTAGGATGACTCCAAATAATGTCTAGATGAGAACGTCCCATTTTGAGCACGACCATTCAGTCCTGATGGGTGCCCGAGCCCAAAAACCTTTAGCATAGGCAAAAAGGTCATATTTATGGAAGGATTTCATTGTAACCTGTTAGGTTGACTCCATATCATGCCTAGATGATGACATCCCCTTTTGGTCGTGATTGGTCAATGTCAATTGTGATGGCTACAGGTGCCTGAAGCCCAAAAACCTTGAGCACAGTCTACAGGTCACATTTATAAAAGGCTTTCAGTGTAACTTCGTAGGATCACTCCAGATGATGCCCAGATGAGATTGTCCCCTTTGGTTGCGATCATTCAGCCATGATGGCTGCCCGAGCTCGAAAACCTTTAGCACAGTCTACAGGTCATATTTATGAAGGGATTTCATTCTAACTTGGTAGGTGGACTTCATATAACGTCTAGATGAGAATGTCCTCTTTTGGACATGATTGGGCAACTGTGACGGCTACAGGGGCCTGAAGCCCGAAAACCTTTAGAACAGTCTACAGGAGAAGGAATTTCATTGTAACTTGGTAGGATGGCTCTAAATAATGTCTAGATGAGAACATCCCCTTTTGGTCGCGATCATTTAGCCTTTATGGCTGCCCGAGCCCAGAAACCTTTAGCATAGTCTATAGGTCTTATTTATGGAAGGATTTCATTGTAACTTGTTAGGTTGACTCCATATAATGCTTAGATGATGACATCCCCTTTTGGTCATGATTTGTCAACTGTGATGGCTACAGGTGCCCGAAGCCCGAAAATCTTGAGCACAGTCTACAGGTCATATTTATGAAGGGATTTCATTGTACCTTCGTTGGATCACTCCAGATGATGCCCAGATGAGAATGTCCCCTTTTGGTTGTGATCATTCAACCATTATGGCTGCCCGAGCCCAAAGCCCAAAAACCTTTAGCACAGTCTTCAGTTCATATATTTATAAAGGGATTTCATTGTAACTTGGTAGGTTGACTTCATATAATGTCTAGATGAGAACAGCCCCTTTTGGACACCATTAGGCAACTGTGACGGCTACAGGGGCCTGAGGCCCAAAAACCTTGAGCACAGTCTACAGGTGATATTTATGAAGGGATTTCGTTGTACCTTGGTAGGATGACTCCAAATAATGTCTAGATGAGCACGTCCCCTTTTGGTCGCAATCATTCAGTCTTGATGCTGCCTGAGCCCAAAACCACAAAACCTTTAGCATAGTCTATAGGTCATATTTATGGAAGGATTTCATTGTAACCTGTTAGTTTGACTCCATATAATGCCTAGATGATGACATCCCCTTTTGGTCATGATTGGTCAACTGTGACAGCTTCAGGGGCCCAAAGCCCAAAAACCTTGAGCACAGTCTACAGGTCATATTTATGAAGGAATTTCATTGTAACTTCATAGGATCACTCCAGATGATGCCCAGATGAGAATGTCCCCTTTTGGTTGCGATCATTCAACCATGATGGCTGCCCGAGCACAAAACCCAAAAACCTTTTGCACAGTCTACAGGTCATATTTATGAAGGGATTTCATTATAACTTGGTAGGTTGACTTCATATAATGTCTAGATGAGAACGTCCCCTTTGGACGCAATTGGGAAACTGACGGCTACAGGGGCCCGAAGCCCGAAAACCTTTAGCACTGTCTACAGGCCATATTTATGAAGGGATTTCAGTGTAACTTGATTGGATAACTCATTTTGGAATAATATCACTGTAACTTGGTAACTTTCGTTGATATACGTTAACTGTGAGGGCCATATACATTAACTGTGAGGTCATATTAACCTACCCCTCAGCTTTTTAGTACAGTGTACACCTCACATTATTTTTTATCAAAAACATACCATACAGGGAACAGAAATGAACATATTCCCAATTATCACAATTCTTGTCTTATTTCATAATCCTTTCATAAACATTGAACATTATCCTTTTCATCAAACACAGTACACAAGTTAAGCTACAGTGTCACTGACACTTTCATTAAGAATGCTAGGCCTGCCTTTACATCTGTTTTGCATTGGGTTGCGTTGATTAGTTCACCTCTGACAAATTTGTTGATATATCCTCAAATTTTATTGGCTAAGAATGCCACATGAATACCAGCGATAAATCCAGTACACAGTGGGTGTCACTTTAATACAAGGTGACTAGCCGCCACTACTATTTTGATGCATTTCCAATCGCTTCAAATTTTCAGAAATTGAATTAAAACAAAATAAGAGATTTTAAGTACCAAATATGTATTTTTTTACTAGAACCAATGGCCCAGACTTAGCTGGTGCAACCTCAATATTATCAAGGGCCAAACACAAATTTTGGACCCCCCCCCAACCAGTCCCCAAAATTTGCATACAATACCAAAATTTAAAAGTCCTATCTGGCCCTCCATACTTTTAGTACTTACGCATGCGCTTTAACCAGGAAGAGACCGGGGATGGTGACAAGCATCATTCTTTTGCTTGGCCCAAGTCAGTAAACATTTGAACTGACATCTGTGCAATAAATTCTCATTTTTAGCTTAACTTGACAAAGTCAAGATAAGCTATTGCCATCACGTGTGCGGAAGTCTGTTAGTCTGAGAATCTGTTCACATTTTCCTTAAGCACAGGCTACACCTAGTAGTTCTTATCCGATCGTCACAAAATTTCATATACAGGTTTGGGGTCATGGCTAGATGAGAATGACCCCTTTTGGTCGTGATCAGTCAGGAATGATGGCTGCCAGAGCCCAAAACCCGAAAACCATTAGCACAGTCTACAGGTCGTATTTATGAAGGAATTTCATTGTAACTTGGTAGGATGCCTCTGTATAATATCTAGATGAGAACGTCCCCTTTTGTTCATGATCTGTCAACCATGATGGCTGCCTAAGCCCGAAACCCAAAAACTTTTAGCAAAGTCTACAGGTCATATTTAATATGGAGGGATTTCATTGTAACTTGGTAGGATGACTCCGTATGATGTCTAGATTAGACCTTTCCCATTTGGTCGCGATCTGTCAACCATGACAACTGCCCGAGCCCAAAACCTTTAGCACAGTCTACAGGTCGTATTTATGGAGAGATTTCATCGTAACTTGGTAGGTTGACTCCATATAATGTCTAGATGAGAACGTCCCCTTTTGGTCGCGATTGGTCGACTGTGATGGCTACAGGAGCCCGAAGCCTGAAAACCTTTAGCATAGTCTTAGGTCATATTTATGAAGGGAGTTCATTATAACTTGGTAGGATGACTCCAGATAATGTCTAGATGACAATTTCCCCTTTTGGTCGTGATCATTCAGCCGTGACAGCTGCCCAAGCCCAAAACCTGAAAACCTTTAGCACAGTCTACAAGTTGTATTTATGGAGGAATTTCATTGTAACTTAGTAGGTTGATTCCATATAATGTCTAGATGATAACATCCCCTTTTGGTTGCAATTGGTCAACTATGACAGCTGCCCGAGCCTAAAACCTGAAAAACTTTAGCACAGACTACAGATCATATTTATGAAGGGATTTCATTGTAACTTGGTAGGATGACACAGTATAATGTCTAGATGAGGAAGTCCCCTTTTGGTTGTGATCGGTCAACCATGATGGCTTCACAGGCCCAAAGCCCAAAAACCTTTAGCACAATCTACAGGCCGTATTTGTGAAGGGATTTCATGGTAACTTGATAGGATGACTCATTTTGGAATAATTTCACAGTAAATTGGTAACTTTCAGTGATATACATTAACTGTGAGGGCCACATACAGAAATTAACATATTCCCAATTATCACAATTCTTGTCTTATTTCATAATCTTTTCATAAATATTGAACATTATCCTTTCCATCAAACATAACACACAGACAAGTTAAGCTACAGTGTCAATGACACTTTCATTGAAGATGTCAGACACAAATCAATGATGGGCTGTAACTTTATAATTTTTATGCAAAATTATTCATGTTTCCCAATTTCGGAATATGCTTTAGAATGTCGTCATTATAATATGACTTCACTGTTGTTTTGTTAGTATTACTCCCTTCCCTCTCCTGAACCCTCCTGTTTTACTCCCAAGGTCTTTTGGATTTTTTATTGAGAATTTTTTATTAAAATTCTTGTTTTACGGAATAGGTATTCCATTTATCCCCTGTGTTTACATCCTGTTCTTTACTGTTCAGCATGTTTTTGTATTCTTGTATCTACCAGATGCATTGTTTTTTCTTCTTTTGAAGATCTAGCTTTGCATGTGGTGGTTGTTGCTTAGTTACTGACTTTGGGCCTCTGTTGTGCCTGTTGTTGGTTAGTTTCTTGTTTTCCTCTTGACGTATGTTCAATAATGTTTTGGATACGTATTAATTCAGTGTTTAATTATAAACAGTTACAGTAGAATCCTCTTAATTGAATATCCATTTTGTCAGCGAAAATTATTCAGTTAACAGGAGTATACAATTAACAGGGATTTGGTCAGTTTCCTGTGTTCTGGAGTAAACTGAGCATTTATTCTATTGTATCTTGTTTGACAGAGCTCATAGAGCTCTGTCACACAAGATACAATAGAATAAATGCCTGTATTGGATGTCGTGAGGCCAAAAAAGTTGATAAATAAGGGGAATTTGGTGCCTGTCACAGTAATTTTTTTTACATATTACAAAAATGTATATACAATTAACAGGAGTTTACTCTACAACCCATATGCAATTAACAGATCAAATTTGTACTGAAGGTATGATAAATGGTTTTGTGTTGAATTATATTCAATTAACAGGTATATACAATTAAGAGATATCTAATTAAGTGGGCTCCACTGTATTGTTGTTTTCTATTAGGATACATATTAAATCTTATTCCGGTAGTTTAGCTTTAATTAAGTAGTGCTTGTTCACACTTAGGCTTGATCGGCTGCCCTTGGGCTCATGAGGTCCCATTGGGGTACTCTTAGACTTCATTCAAAATTTTCTGAAAAAATTTTTTTTTAAACTTTATTTCAAATTTTTTTGTGATTGTCTATGTTATGTATCCTTGCAATGTTTATTCTGTATTATTATTGGGAGTGCGGCGGACTAATAATTTTGGCTTCATTATTATTGTATCTATTATAATAATTTGGTACTTAGTGTAAGTCCAGGAAGCCTCGGATTTAAATGCTTGTGGTTTGCCGGTAGTACTATGGGATGCAAATGTTGGAAACGGATATCGGCCTGTGTGGTGGATGGTGAAGTTCCGATGTAGGAGCCTTCACCGCAGGCTAATACTAGTCTTTCAGTCTCCTTTTCAGAGGAACAAGAACATGGTAATGGTACTTTGACACCTGTCTGTTACGTGCTGCTGTCGTCGCACTCTGATGAGTCCCGCTTTGATGAGTAAACAGAGCTAGCTGCCAAGGTGCTCAGGAATTTTAGCAGGGGATTGAGGTCTCTAGTTAGTTTGCTTAATCCTCTGCATGCAGCTAGCTCGACCGGTGAAGCAGTCATCCCTATATGGGAGCCGGGATGCCAGGTGGGTCCATTGCAGTCGAGTAGTATAAACATGGGTAGGGCGAGCACCTTATAAAATAAAGCTCACCCAATGACGATGGCAAAAGGAGAAGAAGCCTGAAAGTTTCTATACGGGACACTCGGCAAGATTTGGGGTCAGATCGCATGTTGGAGCCCCTCTCCGTCCCATTAGTCGAGGTCGACTATCCATTGCAAGAAACTATAATGAGTCAGAACACGCGAATGTTCCTTCCACATTACACGCAACATTTCTCAAAGGGATACTCTGTGAGATCTGGGGTCAGATCACGAGTTGGAGAGCATTCTCCGTCCCATTAGCAGTCGAGGTTGACAGTTTTCTGTTGTGAGAAACTTCAATGAGTCTAAGCATCTGTCTGAAATGTCCGAGTCGGGATGCTCCTTCCACACTTCTGCCATAGTCAGCTGTTGTTACGGCTTCCTCTTCTTCCATGGAAAACCACGCTAAGGGTATTAGCCTACAAGTTTCTAAATGGAACGCTCGGCGAGGTCTGGAGTCAGACTGCGAGCTGGAGAACCCTCTCCATTCCGTCAGCAGTCAGGATTGACTGTTTGCGCTTCTAGAAACTTTAGGGAGTTGGGATGTCTGTTCAAGCTTGTGGTTTGGGACGCTCCTTCCACACTGCAGCCGGGGCCGATTGAAGCTATGGCTTCTTCATCAATGAAGCACGTTAGACCGCAGACTAGCTGTCTGACTTTGCATGTTCATGCTGTTCCATTGTATGTGTTCCCAGTCTTCACCACCAAAGTCAGATTAACCTGCAGCTAGTGGTTCGAGGCATTTCTTATCAGCCTACCTTACAGTTGTTTACAACAGGCTTGCACTACAGTGGAAGTCCTTAACTCGGAAAAATACTCTCTATTTTCTTCTTTCCCAAGTGATTTGGGAAAGAAAAGTGGTGCAAAAGCGCCAAGAAAAAATAAGCCAAAACTAGGTCGAGTGTGACCGGCGCACACCCAATAGGGGACACTCTTCTCCTTGAACTAATCCACCGCTTCCAGAACCAGTGCGCAGACGTATAACCAACGTGTCATTCTATTTTTTTCTGCCATCTTGCAGGATGCGGATTGTTTCGCTCTTCAACAGTGATACCTTTGGACTTGATGTTAATGATGTTTCCTGTTCTGAATTGTGGATTCATAGCGGTTTCTTCACTATCCAGACATACAGGGCTGTGTTTTTATATATTCTCTCAATTATTCACTGTATTTTTCATGATAAACGCTATACTGATTTTTCACGCGATTTTCGTGTTCCGTGCCCTTTAGGTCTTTTTGTTCATTAATACTAACCCTTTGGGTTCTGCTTTTAACTGAGTTAGGTGGGGGCAGTTGTGGCAGCTTTTCTCCCCTCTGTTGAGGGTAGAATTTCTGCCAGTTCCCTGTTGGTGTACATTTCTGTTCCTGTCAGGCCTTTGTTTCCTGCATCCATACTCTGGTAGCTGGGGGTGTCCTGATTTATTTTGGTGAGGGGGGGGGGGGGAGGGGTCACCTTCCCATCTACATTGCTCTCACCAGATATGCCTAGGACGAAACCTTTCAGGCCATTTTTGTTGTCTTAGCATGTTTA
This sequence comes from Pictodentalium vernedei, assembly GCA_031216915.1. Classification (NCBI taxonomy): domain Eukaryota; kingdom Metazoa; phylum Mollusca; class Scaphopoda; order Dentaliida; family Dentaliidae; genus Pictodentalium; species Pictodentalium vernedei. The sequence goes on along the minus strand of CM062296.1, from coordinate 134,458,681 downwards.
AGTTGCCCATTATTCATGTTCCACTTTATTTGGGTGTTCTATTGAAAGACCCTGTGGGCTGGGTGGTCTTCCACCTTTTGGGCTTCCATCTATTGTGTAGTTCGGGCACGTGATGTTTTCCTCCCTCGCCCGCGGGAAGGGGAATGCAGTTGTTCGGGGCCTCCCAATTTGACTCTGTCTGAAGAGAGTTATACCCCCTCCTGCGGGCTTTGCAATCTTTCTATGGTGTGGATACCATGGTAGCTGCTGACTTTCTGGTGAAGAGATACCTGGTTCCGGGACTACTGTCCCCCTCCACTTGACATCTGAGGCTGTCACTAGTGTTGTGACTCCTCTTTTGGAGCTGAGCTCGGTTGCTCTCTCTGCTTTTCCGCCTTTGTCACCAGCTACTGATGTATCCGCTCCCGCTACTACTCCATCAGTGACATTATCGGTCTCCGTTTCAGCCTGCCTTGGCTTATCCCTGCAGGGATTTCTGCTTTTTGGATGTGGGATATCGGCCTCAACCTTCCCTGGCTTCAACTCGGCAAAGTCGGAAGTGGTTGCCAGCCGATCCCTCAGCTGTGGTCTCTCAGCTGTCGAGCCCAGCAGGTTTTGATTTGGATTCAGATGTCCATGGTGGGGTCACCATGGACTCTGTTGCGCTTCCGTCCACGCACACTGGTCCTTTGGCCAGTTTTGAGGGGCAGACGCATTTTTGTGCAGCCTTGACCTTCTGTCCCTCAGAGGTCCGTGGCAACTCTCCTGAGTTCCCGCACTTCAGATCCTCTGGGTATTTCATACCCCTATAAGCATCTGTATTCAGATGTTTCCTCTGCCACCCATCACCCTACGTTGGGTGTTCTAGAGGATCGTGACCCTTTGTTGGTTTAGAGGGTCAGATGCGAAGCCACTTTGCCAGGTCATTCCCACGTCGAACCGGCAGATATGGATTGTGAGCTTAGGGAGGCCCCCTCCTTGCTCACACACTTTCTTTCCAAGAGCCTTCCCGTTCCCTCCAGCAAGGCATCCAGTGGCTTCCAGGAGGCGCCTTCCATGGCACCAGGATTGGAAGCAGGCTGCTGCTTTCTGATCCCCCTGGTGTTCCTACACCATGGGAGGCATCGTGGTATGCCTGACATGGGCTATGTATCTTCCAACTCAAGCGATGGGTCAGACACACCTGACGTTGAGAGCCATCAGTCTTCTGACTTGGGGGCGGCTCTTGACTTTGTCTTTGAGTTCCTTCAAAATGTCAGACCAGCTGAAGGTTTCTGCCAGGCTGCGATCATCGGTAGTGCGCCTACAGCCTGTGGAGCAACCTGCTTCTGGGTGCCTTTGACCGTACCAGTCGGTACAAGTGGTCAAAGGTTTTGCAGCATTGGACTCAAAGTTGAGTTCCAAGGCTATGAAGACTTTGTTCGTCACTAGGCTGATACCTTTTTGCCCCTGTGTGCATTATTGTTCCTGCGATTCTGCCAATCCGTCGGTCTACAAGACTTTGACCGCCTTGGATCAGGGAACCCAAGTCGGCCGTTATTCCTATGGCGACTTTGGAGTCCATGTTGGGCTTATCCAGAGAGATGCTAGGTATGCTTTCTCTCTTGGATCACGTCGTCTCTGCCTTCACTGCTTATTTGCCTCCAGATAAGTTTGATGACATACAGGCTCCTTTGCGTGTGATGTCTAAGGCACTCATGCATCTTACTCACCTGCATGCCTGTAACACGGCTAATTCGGAATTAGTTTGTTGGTCACAAGCCATTCCCATCCTGAAGGGCAGGGCACTCCTCTTCGATCTGCTTCTTTGGTGGGTCTGTGACTATTCCATGATTCCGTGGCAACGGCCAGGGATGACGTCCTGCATCATTCCAAAGATCAGCTGCTGCTTTGTCAGCTTGATCCGCCTTCTGTTGGAGGCAGGGGCTGTTTCAAGCCTAACAAATGCCCTTCTGCTTCCTCTGTGAAGCCAAGGGCTGACCCTCCTGCTTTCGCTTCTTTCTCTTTCATGGTAAGGGTAAGTATCGGCAGTCCAGAGGGAGGTCTCAGGATCCTTCATCTAGGAGAGAAGGTAGTTTCACCTCTCACGGGCCTCACCGGGGCTCTAAATGAAGGTCCTCACCTCGATTCATCCCAGGTTGGAGTAGGGATATCCGAGTTTGCAGACTGTTGGGCCACGATCACATCCAACCCTTGAGTGTTAGAGGTTCGGTCCAGTCTATGGATATCCTGTTGGAGGCACCCCACTCTGTCCTGATTGCCTCTTCCAGTCCTTTAGACGTTTCACGTCGCGAACTTTCGATCATGGAGATAGACAATCTCCTTCAAAGGGGGCGATCAAGGTCATCAAGAACATTCAGTGGGATTTTATTCCCTCCTGTTCTTGGTGCCAAAGTAGAATGGCCGACTCCGACCGGCTATCGATCTGAGTATCCTGAGCCAGTCTATCATTGCTCCCATTCATCAGGGAGATTTCGCTTCCAGCATCGACCTGCGAGACACTTACTTTCACACTCGGATTCATCGGAGTTCGCGAAAGTATCTCAGGTTCCCTTTTTTGGGGCGAATTTACCAGTTCAAGGCCATGCTTTTCGGCCACAACCTGGCTCCTTGGGCCTTCATCCGACTGATGTCACATGTGATAGCCTTCCATCGCACTCAGTCCAGACTACTTCAGTGTATCTGGACAATATCCTCCAGAGGCACTCCAATACTGCTCTTCTGGAGTCTGATATCGACACACTTCAGCCTGCTCACATCACTAGGGATTAGAGTCATCAAAGTGAAGTTGGACCCGGTCTCTTCTCAGACGTTTTGTCATCTGGATACTCAGCTGAATACGGTGGCGATTCCCCGGGCGAGAGCTGTGATTCTCTCGGCTTTCGCCCTGACTCTGACCCAGTCCATGTCCATGACAGCTCAGAGTATTCGCCGGCTGCTCGGTCTCTGCAGTTTGGTGATGGATCTCATTCCTCTAGGTCGGCTGCATGTCAGACCTCTCCAACACTCTCAGTCGTTGGAGGCTGAATGTTGATCCTCTGGATCTGGTGCTCTGGTGCTTCAGTTACCAGCATCTCTTCATCATCACCTTCTTCCCTGGATGGGTGTTCAGTGGATTATGCAGGGAGTTCCGTTGGACTTGCCCATGTCCAATCAATCAATCGATCTCGGATGGTGCGCGACATTGGATCCTCTGGTCTTTCCCTTCATGGTGTATGGGACCACGATCAAGCAGCTCTTCACATCATCCAGAAGAAGCTTCTTGCTATTCTTCTGAGTTTCTGGAAGTGGATCCCCCACCTTTGGAATCATCAGGTCCTTCTGTTGTCCGACAATTTGACAGTGGTCGCTTAGATTTGGAACCAGAGTGGCACGCACTCAGATCCCATGTACAAATTGGCTTGGGATCTTCTACTACTCTCTCAGGATATCAACATCCCAGGTGATGGTTTGTCACATTCCCGGTCATCTGAACGTCCCAGCCGACTCCCTGTCCTGACGGGGCAGGCTCATTTCCACCAGGTGTACACTTTCGCGTCCCTGTGTCTAGATCCTCTGGCTTTCGCTATGGATACCCTGTCACTCAATTGGAATGGTCTAGTCGGTTACGCCTTCCCGCAGGTTCCAATTCTGCCTCAGGTTCTAGTCCAGATACGAACCTGCAGTTGTCGAATCATTCTGATCGCTCCCTTGTCGCCTCAGTGGGTGTGGATCAATCAGCTCCGCTCTCTGTTGGCGGCAGTTCTGGCATGTCTCCCTTTATGTCATGACTTTCTTTGCCAAGGTCACCTGAGGAGTTTTCACGTTGACCTGACTTCATTGTGTCTTCATATCTTTTGTCAGGTCTTGTCTCCTCCGTAGAGGTTTTTCGAGATGAGCAGTGGAGTGCATTTTTATGTGTACCCATACTATGTATGGTAGACATAATGCCGGCATCCGAGGTGGCCATCCGTCATTCGTCCATCCTTTGTCCGTCTGTCTGTCCATCCATCCGTCTGTCCATCCGGCATCCGTATCCATTTCTTTGTCATTCGATAACTTGAAAAATATTGCTTGGATTGTCAAGTTACTTTATATTTGTGTTCAGGTTACTGATGTGCCAAGCTGTATAGTTTTTGGTGTAAATCTGATAATTTGATCCTGAGATATTAACCCTTTATCCTTCAAATTGAAAATTCCTCCAATCCCTTTGGCATTCGATAACTTGAAAAATATTGCTTGGATTGTCTAGTTACTTTATATTTGTGTTCAGGTTACTGATTTGCCGAGCTGTATAGTTTTTGGTGTAAATCTGATGATTTGTTACTGAGATATTAACCCTTTATCCTTCAAATTGAAAATTCCTCCAATCCCTTTGGCATTCGATAACTTGAAAAATATTGCTTGGATTGTCAAGTTACTTTATATTTGTGTTCAGGTTACTGATGTACCGAGCTGTGTAGTTTTTGGTGTAAATTTGTTATTTTGCTCCTGAGATATTAACCCTTTATCCTTCAAATTGAAAATTCCTCCAATCCCTTTCGCATTCGATAACTTGAAAAATATTGCTTGGATTGTCAAGTTACTTTATATTTGTGTTCAGGTTACTGATGTGCCGAGCTGTATAGTTTTTGGTGTAAATCTGATAATTTGATCCTGAGATATTAACCCTTTATCCTTCAAATTGAAAATTCCTCTAATCCCTTTGGCATGAGATAACTCAAAAAATATCAATCCAATTGTCATGTTGCTTTATATATTTATTCAGGTTACTGATGTGCTGTGCTGTATAGTTTTTTTATGTAAATCTGATAATTTGATCCGGAGATATTAACCCTTTATCCCTCAAATTAGACACTCCTCCAATCCATTTGTATATGTACCCATATCATGTATGGTGTACATAATGTCGGCATCCATGGTGGCCCTCCGTCATACAGCTTTCTACTAGTTGCGCATATGGGTACACATCTGATGATTTTATTGGCCTATTTTTTCTTCAAGGCGGCACTCCACTGGTTTAGACTATGCGGCTGAATAGAAGGTCTTCTGTCGATGATGTGCTGATCACTCTATTGATTATGCTGATTCTTCGATAAACAGATTGTGGAGTCTTGGTATATCTGTTTGATTCTCGGGGTCTCCAACCTATTACCATCTAATGGTACAGGTTCATGCTTTCGGAGACCTCTTTGTATGTGGCAAAGTGTCGTATCGGCACTATTCCATATCTCTCCAAGCTTATTCGGCACTTTTCTTTGAAAAGTCCTAGGATTTTGCAGCTGACCCCAAGATGGTATCTTTCTTGGGTGTTGCTTTGCTTGGGGGGGGGGGATGCCATTCGAACCTTTATCCCAGGTGGGTATGCACTTTCTCACATACATGATGGCTTTTCTGATGGCTTTTGGATCAGCCAGAAGGGTTAGTTAGCTTCACGCCTTATCTGTTGATCCAGCCTTTTTCAGGAGCTCCGCCAACAGTGTTACTTTACCACTGATTGCTCCTTTCTGGCCAAGAATCAGATGCCAGAAACTACTCAACCTCCAATCTTTATCAGGGCTCTTTCTTCTGAGGGTAATCGCCCTTTGCTCTGTTCGGTTCGTGCAATTTGCATTTACCTCAACTGGACGCAGTTCATTAGGAAAGTCAGGAAAAGATATATTTCTGTCTCTTATCCCTTGTCGACAGAAGATCTCTCCTCAATCCTTTCTAGATGGATTTGTCTTGTGATTCGTGCGTCATACGCTCGTCTAGCGACTGACGATTGTATTACCAAGCGTTTTTTTGCCCACAAGGTGCGTGCATTGTCTACCTCCTGGGCTTATGCTAACACTCTCAGTTGTCGCATGTTATGCAGGCAGCCTACTTGAGAAATGCTTTCTACTTTCTCCACCTATCGGCGTCGGTTGCAGGAGCAGTCTGAGGACCTTTTTTTTTTAGGCCCTCTTTTCTTCTTCTCTGGCTGTCATCAACCCTAGCCATTAGGGTTCTTGCAAGGTCTGTTCCAGCCATGTTCTTGGTACTGTCCTTTCTGTCTGTGTCACACAGGGCCATACACCTCATCTCCCATTCTCATTTACTAATGGTTGTGATGCTATGGTTTTATAAGCCTAGGGAGCTCTTGTTCTGTCTGCGGTTCCAGTGCAGTCGGGTTATGTGGGGTTGGTTATGTGATTCCCTCCTCGTGTTGTCTATTCAGCCCGTTGTAAACAATTGTAAGGTAGGTTGATAAGAAATTTAAATTTTATAGTAAATTTCCTTTCTTATTATACCTACTGGAATTGTTTGCATGAAGGCCCTCCCATCTTCTTTTTAGGTTAAGAATCCTTCCTCCCTGCTAATCCCAATGTTGGCGGATTCAATAGAATGACATGTTGGTTATATGTCTGTGCACTGGTTCAGGAAGCCGTGGATTAGTACATGGAGAAGAGTGTCCCATACTGGGTGTGCGTCGGTTGCACTGGACCCAGCTTTGGCTTATTTTTTCTTGGTGCTTTTGCACCGCTTTTCTTTCCCAAATCGGTTGGTAAAGAAAAAAATAGAGAGTATTTTCCGAGTTAGGGACTTCCACTATAGTGCAAACCTGTTGTAAACAATTGCCTTAAGATATAATAAGAAAGGAAATTTACTATAAAATTTAAATTTTTATACGGGACATGCGTCAACAGTCTCCGGTAGTGAGCTGTCGGATGATGCTGAGTTGGTCCATCTTTTTCAGATGAAACATTCTGATGGTGAGAGGGCTACGGAGGTTGATTATCCATCAGTCAAGGAACAGCACATTAAGACTATGAATTTTATTCATAAGTTCTTTCGAATCTTGTTTCCATCTGAACAAAAGTCTCCGTTTGCTAGGCAAAAAACGGCTTAAGGTACCGGACGTGGGAAAGACAAATATCTTTCCATCCCGGATCTTTCTGCTCAGGTGTTGAAGGCCTTTGGTCTGCTTAATGATGCCTCCCTTGGCCTAGCAATAGTATAAGAAAGGCAATGTTCTATTCTTTACGAATATATTGTTGATGCCATAGTAGCCCTATGCACTGTTAGAGCAGTATTTTCTTATACATTAGCGGCTAATGTCGTAAGTCTCTGTTAAGTGAGCTGTCTAAGGCGCAAGGTAACACACAGATATCTATCTTCACCGATATATGACTTTTAGGCTGAGACTGCTATCTTTTTGGAATAAGGCCGTTAGAAGGAAAGATTATGTTTTTTCCTTCTCTGTGTGGTATTCCTAGGCATCACATCATTTAATCCTATTGTTGTCGCCTTAGTTTGTCTTATGTGAATTAAGTGCAATCTGTTTATATAACATTAGCGGCTGACGTTATTGTGGCCTTATATATTTTACAGCTGTATTTTCTTATACATTGTGGCTAACGTCTATGTCTCCATTTAGTGAGCTTTCCAAGGCCGCAGGTGACACAGATATCTATCTTCATGGAGATGAAGACTAATAAGCTGCGTTAGTTAAGCTGAGACTTCTGTCTCTTTGGAATTACGGCCATTAGAAGAGCGGTCCTTTATTCATTACCTTGAGTGACTAACGTCATAAGTCTCCGTTTAGTGAACTTTCAAGGTCGCAAGTTACACCGAGATATATGTCTTCACAGAGATGAAGACTTCTTAGCTGCGCTAGCTAATCTGAGACTGCTGTCACTTTGGAATTAGGGCTGTTAAAAGAAAAGAGTATGTTGCTTTCTTCTCGGTGTTGTATTCTTAGGTGTCTGAGGCCTATAGCCCTTTTGTTGATGCCTTATTAGAATCACGTGCGTCCCTTTTTTCCCTTGGATGACTAACATTGTAAGTCTCTGTTTAGTGAGCTTTCTAAAGTCGCAAATATTACACCGAGATATCTGTCTTCACGGAGATGAAGACTTCTAAGCTACGTTAGCTAGGCTGAGACTGCTGTCTTTTGGGAATAGAACCGCTAAAAGGGAAGAGTACATTTTTCCTTCTCGGTGTTGTTTTTTAAAGTGTCACAGACTTTAGTCTTATTGTTGACGGCATAGTAGCCTAGCTAGAATTATGAGCGCTGTTTTTTCCCTATCATTAACGGCTAGCGTTGTAAGTCTCCTTTAGTGAGCTGCTAGGGCCACAGTTAACAGTCATATAATTGTCTTCATGAATATGGAGACCTTAAGCTGCTTCAGCTAGGCTGAGACTACTGTCCTATCAGACAAGATACTATAATATGGGAAGAGGTTCTCTCCTTAACGGTATTGTTTGGTGTTAGTTGTCTGAGGCTTTTAGCTCTATTGATGACGCCATATTAACCCAGTGAGAATAATGAGCATTCTTTCGGATGCCTGTAGTTAGCTTCTTTTTGAGGAATATATTTCCTGCTATAATCGATATGAGGCACAAGGAGTTCATCTAGGTTTTTATGATCAGGTGCTAGAACTAGAACTTAGTTAGGAGGGATCGATATGATTTATTCGTCGGACCCTCCCCCACCCCTCGCCAATATGTTAAGAGGCACTTACAGGGCAGGACGTAGTTCTCTTCATTTATATGCATGTCTTTCATTGCTCTTCAATTGGTGGTTGTTCAATCTTAAGCCATATATGAGCATTTGATTCCTGAACAGTAACTTTTTTAGGATTCCAGATTCTTTCATGAATACATTCAGCTGATATTGCTAGCCTTCGTGTACCTGTGTGGCAGGTATGTTAGTTACATTCTCCAATATGGCAATTAGTCCACTGAGAAATTTCGCTCAGAGTTGTCTGCTCTGTTACGATGTTTGAGTCTATTCCTCAGGTTAAATCCCATTAACGTTGTTTTATTCCTTCAGTTATATTTTAGATCACTCGGTTACACCGTTGATACAGGGTGTATTCAGGCGAGGGTACATGCGGGATTCTGTTGGCGGCATGCATGATATGGATTAATCATTAAGCAGACGTATTTCTTAAATAGATTCTATTAAATTCTTGCTCAGTGTCAATATAAGAGCTTATAAGAAGTTTGGGCTAGTTGGATCAGTTATGGTTTTCCATACAGACCGTTGCTCAGTGTCAATATATGCGCCTATGCATACGTTCTCTATTTTTGGCTTCATTATTTGGAGTGGTATTCTTTCTCCAAACAGTCATTGCTGTTAAGGGACCTAAGGAACAATGAGTTTTTTGAGGACGGTCTCTGATGGGTTTTTATTCATATCCTGTTCTGTTTTCTGAATCCAGTCTTCAATACACAAAGGGGAATGCTATTATCTCATTCTCTTAGACAGAACGGTTATAATTTGGAAGTTCATTATTGGAATTTACTTGTACACCTATTATTCAGTAACGCCTTTTCACTGATTGCAGGCCGCTTCCCTCTTTGTTTTGAAAGTTAATTCCTTCAAAAAAGAGGGAGGGGGGTGATTTCTCTTTACCTCTTCTGGCCTTATAATAAATGTGTAACTGTGAGTGAAGCTGTTATTGTCTATAGATTATTCTAATCTTATGTATAGCTTGTTACATTATATACAGCATGTGTTTGTTGATATTTGTCTCCCACTCTCAGACACGTTTTCCTAATTTTAAGTGTCCTATTCCGGACTGGCCTTGAAATTGGGCTGCTCCTTATTTCGGTGGTATGTCCTTTTCTATTGTTGTATAGAGAGACATGTATGTAATTCCTAAAAATTTCAATCTCCTATTCACGTTGGGAGTTCTAATGCAGGCTGAGGAGCTGAATGTTAGTCTGCTATTCCTTCAAGTCCTAGACCCTCCTGCCTTTTTACGATTTAGCTAAGTATGGGCCATTGGTTCTAGTATAAAAATATGATAAATTTGAAGTAATTTGTATATTTTTTATACTTACCAGTGGCCCAGATGGGGATGGCTCTCCAATGAGTGGGCTCTCATACCTCCCCGCTGAATTATAACACTAGTAGGCACAATTCGCATATCGTCCCGACCATAGCACTGAAACCGCACTCATGCGAATTTGCTCCGATCTTCTCACTGCAAAAGACGGTAGATTGACAACAATCATTAAACTGCTTGACCTCTCTGCCGCGTTCAGTACCCTTGACCATTCCATCATGCTGGAAAGATTGTCCACTACCATTGGTATCACATATTCAGTTTTGTCCTGGTTTCGCTCTTACTTGAATGGTCGCTCCCAGTCCGTCGTAGTCAGTCACATCCACATCTTGTCCGACATTAGACAGCTTGAATATAGGGTACCACAAGGCTCTGTACTTGACCCTGTTTTGTACACTTTGTACACCATGCCAATAGGCGACATCATCAGGAAACATTGCATGTTATTCCACATGTATGCTGATGACACGCAGCTATACAAGTCTGTTCATATCAATCATATCGACATTCTTGTATCCAATGCTGAAGCCTGTGTCATGGCTGTTAATGCATGGATGCTTGATAACAAGCTAAAACTGAATGATGATAAGACCGAAGACATCATCTGTTACCCTCCTTACCCTCGGACTGCTAGTAGTAGTATCTCGAGTATCAACATCGGTGGTTGCAGCATTCAGGTTACCGATAAAGCCCGAAATCTTGGTGTGTACCTGGATACCAAATTGTTCATGGAGGCTCACTTGAACAACATGTGCCGTTCCCTGTCTTTCAACCTCAGGAGGCTTAGACAGCTGAGACCCTATCTGTCATCCGAAGCAGCTGAGAAGGTAGCTTCTTTGACAATCCTCTCTAGGATTAATTATTGCAATTCACTTCTTGCAGGGCTTTCGAACGACCAGCTTAATCGACTTCAACGTATCATGAATTCAGCTGCATGCATAGTCATGCGCAAGCCAAAAGGTCACATGTATCCCCAATCCTTAAAGAACTACATTGGTTGCCACTTCGCACACGTATCGACTACAAATTAGCTGTTCTTTGTAACTGACACTTTGAGAAGTCCTTGCCACTATACCCCTCCGACCTGCTGTCTGAGCACACTCCCAGACGTGAACTTAGATCTGGATCACAATAGTTGTTATGTTTACTGAATACAAACTATGTAAGCATTGGCCGTCGCACGTTTCATTACGCCGGCCCTAAAGTGTGGAACTCACTACCACCAGAACTCCGGAAGATGCCTACTCTTAATACATTCAAGAGTGCACTGAAATCCCATCTCTTCAGGCTTCACCTCCCACACAACCTTAACTAAATTGAAGACATCACTGCAGACTTTCAGAAATGAGTCTTGTATTATGGTAACTAATGTATGTACATATGTGTGTATATGTACACATGTACACATGTATTTATGCACATGTGCGTATTTTTATATTGTAAAGTGCTTCGAGCCTCGCGGGATGAGGCGCTATATAAGAACAATTTATTATTATTATTATTATTATTATTATTATTATTATTATTATTATTAACTAGGAAGAATGATGCTTGGCACCAATTCTGGTCTCTTCCTGGATACTGCGCATGCACAAGTATTAAAAGTATGGAGGGCCAGATAGGACTTTTAAATTTTGGTATTGTATGCAAATTTTGGGGATTGGGGGGTGGGGTTCAAAATTTGTGTTTGGCCCTTGATAATATTGAGGTTGCACCAGCTAAGTCTGGGCCATTGGTAAGTATAAAACATATACAAATTAACTTTAAATTTATCATTTTCAAGGTACCATATTTATTGAGTTAATACATTAAATATTTAAATAATATGTCACAGAAAATATTATTTGTAGTCCCAAAAGTTCTTTTTTTGTTTTTACGACACTATCATTTTTTTAAACTGAAGGTGTGAGTGAAGAGCGCATTCTCTTTACAGTTTACTCAACAGATTAAAAGTTATTTTTGAACACTTAAAAGTGCTTTGTTAACCCTTTTCTGGTGGTAATGATAGTAAATGTATGTAAGGGTATTTCAGATATGCTTGTAGCGATACATTTTATTTTTCAAACAAATATCTCACTTTGTACAGCGATGATTGTTTACTGTCACTATGGATACATATCAGAGCAAGTTACTGTTGGCGATTCTGCTGAAGGTAATCGGTGGTCGAAATTCATAGCATAGTCAGCAAGTGACTCGGTACAGGATGGTACCTGGTCTGTAGGTTTTATACCAGGCTTGACTTTGCCTCACCTGGAGCCAATAATATAAATCTCTTACAATTGTATTTTCTAGAATTGTAAAAATTGACTTAAAATGAACCATTAGCATTTTCAAAGATCTGGCAATTTGCCATTTGGCAAATTGCCATACCTTTTAAAATGCTAATGATTTATTTTAGTCAGTTATATTAATAGGTAAACAATACAATTCTGGAAAATACAATTGTATAAGTTTATAGTATTGGCTCCTGGTCTAAAACCTACAGACCCGGTACCATCCCGTACTCGGTCACTTGCTGACTATGTATCTAATAATACACACAGCAATAATATAAACTCTACTGTTATGCATAAGATATCTCATTAATCTGTTGATGCATTGATAGGAGCTGGAATCTGGGCGATGAATGGCCAAATGTTAATTAGGATTTGATAATCAGTGGCTTACTCCTTCTACACTCCATATACTTGCCTTTCAACACCGGTAATTGTCATACAACACCCCAACACGGAAGAAGTTGCTTCGTGTGATACACATTGGCAGTTCAACTTCGAGACTCTATAGACAAGCAGTTTTTCAAGAATGTTAAACTTTTCAATTGACCTTATACGATAATGCCATTTCAAGATTTCGACCGGATCGCAACTGGGTAGTGATCTGGTCAAAATACTCTCTCCGAATTTCCTTCCACTACAGTGTAGAACATCACGATGATGATTGTGATGATTACCTGATGAAAAACAAATGCAAAAACCTATGTCAGTGTTTACTTTATGCACTCTTGGTTGTTCATTTTATAAATTAGATTTGTGTACTGTTATCTCTTATAAGGTAGAGAGCTTACTCCCCTCCACATCCTCCTGTGAAGTAACTTTTCTCTATTCTACTTCAAAGTATCACTGTAACCAACCAGAACTAGTTAATTTTTGTTAGTAGGTACAGCGCCAAGTTCTCAAGTCACCAGTCCAAGTCTGTTAGGAATTCCACGTTACTATGAGCTATTTGTTTACAAACTTTTCATGGAAATTTGCGTGTTGATGTAACCTGGTGTCCTGTTACATAAACATATACAAATTTTCTTTTGTTTAAAGAAAATTAATGCTTATGGTATATTTTAGGTTCACTCGTCTTGAGTATTCAGTTCTACGGTTCACTATTCCGACCACTAGGAATTTTCCAGGCCAGGCAAGTAAGTCTAAACATAGGTGATGGACTATTATGGCTAGACTGGATCTAGGCCATAACAGCATCGAAATCCTAACGGGACTAGACTGGTGGTCTGAGAGCTTGATAAAGTGTGTGGAGACTTGGTAACTAGTCTAAAACACAGTAGAGAAGAGTTCACACCCAGATAATAGCTATTGTTAATTGACACAAGTAAAAAGGGCGCAAGCAAAATTTGCTTTACATCATTTTGATCTCTCCACTTGGGGAGTGTTCTTGTTGGTAATACAGATACCCCGCATTTAGGCATGCATGAGAGATTATATGCATAAACTACCTTTCGAAGTGCAATTATTATTTTCCTTCAATGTTTTTCAGTTGTTGGATGTCTAGCAGTGCGTTCCACTTCGCCTTTGCTATTCCAGTTGGCGTCATCATACTTATTAATATTGGCTTTTATATCATTGCTATGTGGAAGATTTTTAACAGACCGCGATTGCAGAGTAACCAGAGTGCGTCAAAAATCAATATGATTGGTCTTGAAAATGCTCTGGCACTGTTTGTTCTCCTAGGTGAGTATGGGTTTGGTCAATTACTTCACCGACTTTGTAGACGGAAGTAAACAAATTCAATTTATGCACAAAGAAGGAACAATAGTTGTTCCTGGTTATGAAATTGACTTTACCGGTCACCAGAAAAAAGAGTTTGCCAAGGGTCTAGTTTCGCAAGCATCTTGGGCACTTGACAGTATGTTCTATCTCAGATACCATATACCGACTATTTGATATTACGTTACGTAACCCCCCTCCCCCTCCACACCTGCCCTGTTTTTTCATAAACAGGGAGATGGAGCAGTGTTGCCTCTGGATCATATCATTAAAAAATACAATTAAGATTTTTAAAGTGTCACTTAAAATATTAAACAGTTTATTTTCTACTACAGGTTCCTACACCGTTTGAATTTGTCAAGGACGTGCAACTGTTTTGAGGCTACAGAAATTATTTCACGAATGGGGCGAACTGTGACATTTTATCAGAAGTAGCATTCCCCCAGTCAAAAATAATATTTTTCTCTGAATTATAAGTCACATGATTCCGGTAACCACTTGAAAAAGTGTAGATTTATAGTTAATGCATGTGTTGGCATTTGCTTAACCCTTTACCTAACACGAAAAGCAGACGACACTTGCAAAAAAAATTTTTGAATAACTCATTTTTTTCATTTTTTGTCTCAAAAACACAGATTATGACTCCTCGTTGGAACGAGCTCGACGTTCCAACGAGCGGTCATAACCTATTTTTTTGAGACAAAAAATAAAAAATAATGAAAATTAATTGGCGATTTTTGAGAATAGCGCTTGTCGGTTTTGGCTGTTACGTTGGGTAAAGGGTTAACCAGAAATGATGTGGGAAGGTAAACGTTTTCTTGTGAACCGAAACTGGCAGATTTGAAATAAAAACAGCTTGTTGTCTCTCGAGCTTAATGTAATACTGCTGAGGAGAAGATAATGATACTTCCTAATTAGATGTTTTAACCAACGTTCGACAGAAACCGTCCCACCCATACACAAAAAAATGCCAAACAAATTTTATTATTTATTTGTCTCAAAAACATACCTTATGGCCCTCATTGGAATGAGCTTGTTTGTAGGTAAAATGTAAGACTTTTAGAATTCTTATACTAAAACCAATGGCCCAGACTTAGCTGGTGCAACCTCCATATTATTAAAGGCCAAACACAAATTTTGAACCCCACCCCCCAATCCTCAAAATTTGCATACAATACCGAAAATTAAAAGTCCTTTCTGGCCCTCTAATCCTTTAGTACTTGCGCATGCACAGTACCCAGGAAGAGACCGGAATTGGCGCAAACATCATTCTTTTGTTTGGCCCAAGTCAGTAAACATTTGAACTGACATCTGTGCAATAAATTCTCATTTCTGAAGATGCCAGACACAAATCAATGATGGTTTTCATGGAATCAACAGTGTAGCAGGATGCTTAAAGTGAATAACGGTGGTTTTGGATATTCAGGGCTGTAACTTTATAATTTTTATGCAAAATTATTCATGTTCCCCAATTTTGGGATATGCTTCTGAACATCATCATTATACAGTAGAATCCTCTTAATTGAATATCCATTTTGCCAGTGAAAATTATTCAATTAACAGGAGTATACAATTAACAGGGATTTGGTCAGTTTCCTGTGTTCTGGAGGTAAACTGCACATTTATTCTGTTATATCTTGTTTGACAGAGCTCTATGAGCTCTGTCAAACAAGATATAATAGAATAAATGCCTGTATTGGATGTAGTGAGGCCAAAAAGGTTGATAAATAAGGGGAATTTGGTGCGTTTAACAGTAATTTTTTCAACATATTACAAAAATTTATATACATTTAACAGGAGTTTACTCTACAACCCATATGCAATTAATAGATCAAATTTGTACTGAAGATATGGTAAATGGTTTTGAATTTGAAAATTATATTCAATTAACAGGGATATACAATTAAGAGATATCCAATTAAGTGGGCTCCACTGTAATATGACTCCACTGCTGTTTTGTTAGTATTACTTCCCTTCCCTCTCCTGAACCCTCCTGTTATACTCCCAAGCTCTTTCGGCTTTTTTATTGAAGAATTTTTAGTCGAGTTGTGACGAAGTCAAACTCGACTTATAGTTTGGTGAATGGCGGGCGGGCGGGCGGTCGGGCGGGTGGGCGTAAACAATTGGTTTCCGGATGATAACTTGATAGTGGTTCAACTCACATTCATTAAACTTCATACGTAGGTTGGTCTTGGTGGGAGGAAGAACCCTATTGATTTTGGACATGCTACGTCGAAGGTCAAGGTCACAGTGACCTTGAACATAGTAAATCTTAAACAATTGGTTTCCGGATGATAACTTGATAATGGTTCAACTCACACTCATGAAACTTCATAGGTAGATTGGCCTTGGTGAGGGGAAGAACCCTATTGATTTTGGACTCGCTACATCAAAGGTCAAGGTCACAGTGACCTTTAACATAGTATATCGCAACAATTGGTTTCCGGATGATAACTTGATAGTGGTTCAACCTAGAGTCATGAAACTTCATAGGTGTGTTGGCCTTGGTGCGAGGAAGAACCCTATTGATGTTGGACTCACCAGGTCAAAGGTCAAGGTCACAGTGACCT
Source organism: Pictodentalium vernedei (assembly GCA_031216915.1). NCBI lineage: Eukaryota > Metazoa > Mollusca > Scaphopoda > Dentaliida > Dentaliidae > Pictodentalium > Pictodentalium vernedei. The sequence goes on along the minus strand of CM062296.1, from coordinate 134,442,343 downwards.
TGAACATAGTATATCGCAACAATTGGTTTCCGGATGATAACTAGATAGTGGTTCAACCTAGAGTCATGAAACTTTATAGGTGTGTTGGCCTTGGTGCGAGGAAGAACCCTATTGATCTTGGACTCACCAGGTCAAAGGTCAAGGTCACAGTGACCTTGAACATAGTCTATCGCAACAATTGGTTTCCGGATGATAACTTGATAGTGGTTCAACCTAGAGTCATGAAACTTCATAGGTATGTTGGCCTTGGTGCGAGGAAGAACCCTATTGATCTTGGACTCACCAGGTCAAAGGTCAAGGTCACAGTGACCTTGAACATAGTATATCGCAACAATTGGTTTCCGGATGATAACTTGATAGTGGTTCAACCTAGAGCCATGAAACTTTACAGGCGTGTTGGCCTTGGTGCGAGGAAGAACCCTATTGATGTTGGACTCACCAGGTCAAAGGTCAAGGTCACAGTGACCTTGAACATAGTATATCGCAACAATTGGTTTCTGGATGAGAACTTGATAGTGGTTCAACCTAGAGTCATGAAACTTCATAGGTGTGTTGGCCTTGGTGCGAGGAAGAACCCTATTGACCTTGGACTCGCCAGGTCAAAGGTCAAGGTCACAACTCGACATTGGATCTGTGATCTTGAGCGGGATTTTTTTTATTAAATTCTTGGGAGTTTCACTTGTAAAACGGAAAAGGTATTCCGTTTATCCCCTATGTTTACATCCTGTTCATTACTGTTCAGGACATTTTGTATTCTTGCATCTTCCACGAGATGCATTGTTTTTTCTTCATATGAAGATCTAGCTTTGCATCACGTGGTTGTTGACCAGTTACTGACTTTGGGCCTTTGTTGTGCTTGTTGTTGGTTATTTTCCAGTTTTTCCTCTTGACGTTGTTGTCTGTTCAATAACATTTTGGATTTTTATTAATTCTGTGTTTAGTTAAAAACAATTATTGTTTTTCCCCTAGGATACATATTATACAGTACTGCTGCCGTGGACTGGTCACTTTCCACTGTGGGCAATATTTCCACGGATGCAATAATATTAGACTCCAAACACTAATTATAAGAATAATCATCAAAAATTTAATTAATGAAGCACCGAGTATAACCAGGTGCTTCATTAATTAAACTTTTGACCAATCCACTGTTCTGTATCTTATTCCAGTAGTTTAGCTTTAAATAGGTAGTGCTTGTCCACACTTAGGCTCTATCGGGATGACCTTGGGCTCATGAGGTTCCCTTGGGGCACTTAGGCTTCATTCCAAATTTTCAGAAGAAAGTTTTTTTTACATTTATTTCGAAAATTTTTGTGATTGTCTATGTTATATATCCTTGTGATGTTTATGCTGTATTCTTATTGGGAGTGCAGTAGACTTATGATTTTGGCTTCATTATTATTGTAATTATTATAATAATTGGTACTTAGTGTTAGTCCAGCAAGCCTCAGATTTAATGCTTGTTGTTTGCCGATAGTCATGGCACTCCTTCAATCATTGTACTATGGGATGCGAATATTGGGAATGGTTGTTGACCTGTGTGGTGGGTGGTGAAGTTCCGATGTAGGGCTCTCACCACTGGCTAATACTAGTCTTTCAGTCTCTTTTTCAGAGGAACAAGAACATGGTGATGATACTTTGACGCCTGTCCATTACGTTCTGCCATCATCGCACTCTGATGAGCCCCGCTCTGATGAGTAAACAGAGCTAGCTGCTAAGGTGCTTATGATATTTAGCACAGGATTGAGGTCTCTAGTTAGTTTGCTTAATCCTCTGCAAGCAGCTTAATAAGCTCGACCGGTGAAACGGTCATCCCTATATGGGAGCTGGGATGCCTGGTAGGTCCGTTGCGGTCGAGTAGTATAACTTGGGTAGAGCGAGCACCTTATAATATATATAAAGCTCACCCAGCGACGATGGCAAAAGGAGAAGAAGCCTGAAAGTTTCTCTATGAGACGCTCGCGAGATCTGGGGTCAGATCGCTAGTTGGAGAACCCTCTCTGTCCCATTAGCAGTCAGGGTAAACTGTGTCGGTTGCGAGAAACTATAATGACTCGGAACACGTGTTGGGATGTTCCTTCCACACTGCAGCCGGGGTCTGCTGTGGTTATGGCTTCTTCTTCTTACATGGAAGTGCACACAAAGGGTATTAGGCTACAAATTTTTCAACGAGATACTCAGTGAGATCTGGGGTTAGATCGCAAGTTGGAGAGTGTTCTCCCGCCCATTAGCAGTCGGGGTCGACTGTTTTCCGTCATGAGAAACTTCAATGAGTTGGAGCAGCCGTCCGAAATGTGCAAGTCAGGATGCTCCTTCCACACTTCAGCTGGGGTCAGCTGTTGTTATGGCTTCCTCTAATTCCATCGTAAAGCACGCTAAGATGTAGAAGCCTACAAATTTCTAAACAGAATGCTCGGCGAAGTCTCGAGCCAGACTGTGAACTGGAGAACCCTCTCCATTCCGTCAGCAGTCGGAGCCGACTTTTTCCACTTCAAGAAACTTTAGTGAGTTGGGATGCCTGTTCGATCACGCTTTCGGTCCGGGACACTCCTTCCACACTGCAGCCGGGGGCCAGTTGCAGCTATGGCTTCTTCCTCTGCTTCATCGATGAAGCACATTAGACCGCAGACTAGCTGTCCAACTTCGCATGTTCGTGGTGTTCCACGGAGATGTTCCCAGTCTTCACCACCAAAGTCAGATTAACCTGCAGCTAGTGGTTTGAGGCATTTTTATACGGGACATGCGTCGAAAGATCTGGGGTCAGATCTCCATCCCGTGAGCAGCATATGGTGAAGAAGTGGATAATCGCTGCTCTGCAAGCCTCGTTCACGAACCTGCTGCCACAGTTTGTGCAGCGTATATCGCAGCATCCCAGTAGTCACAGGTTCAGCTGTCAACAGTCTCCGGTATTGAGCAGACGGTGCTGGGGTGGTCCAGTCATCTGTACATTCGGATGGTGTTGACCAATTTTTTTCAGATGAAACATTCAGATGGTGAGAGGGCTATGGAGGTTGATTCTCCTGCCCTCACGGAATGTCACATTAAGACTATGAACTTTTATTCATAAGTTCTTTCGAATCTTGTTCCATCTGCTAGGCAGAAAACAGCTTATGCTACCGGGTGAAGGAAAGACGAAGATCTTTCCTTTCCGGATCTTTGTGCTCAGGTGTTAAAGGCCTTTCGTCTGATTAATGATACCTCCCTTGAGCGGTCTTTTCTTATACATTAGTGGCTAACATTGTAAGTCTGCATTTAGTGAGCTGACTAAGGCCGCAGGGTAACACACCGATATATGACTTTTAGGCTATGTTAGCAAAGTTGAGATCGATATCTTTTTGGAATAAGGCCGTTAGAAGGAAAGATTACATTTTCCTTCTCGGTGTGGTATTCCTAGGCGTCACTGACAATTAGTCTTCTTGTTGTCGCCTTAGTTTGGCTTATGTGATTTTTTGTGGTGAGTATATATATATCATTAGTGGCTAACGTCATAGTGGCTGTATATATTTTACAGCAGTATTTTCTTACACATTGTGGCTAACATCGTAAGTCTCCATTTAGTGAGCTTTCCAAGGCCGTAGGTGAGACAGATATTTGTCTTCATGGAGATGAAGACTAATAAGCTGTGTTAGTTAAGCTGAGACTTCTGTCTCTTTGGAATTATGGCCGTTAAAAGAGTGGTCCTTTATTCCTTACCTTGAGCTACTAAAGTTGTAAGTCTCCGTTTAGTGAGCTTTCAAGGTCGCAAGTTTCTCCGAGATATCTGTCTTCACAGGATGAAGACTTAATAGCTGCGCTAGCTAATCTGAGACTCTTGTCTCTTTGGAATTAGGGGCGTTCAAAGGAAACAGTACGTTGTTTCCTTCTCGGTGTTGTATTCTTAGGTGTCTGACGCCTTATTAGAATCAACTGCGGCCCTTTTTCCCTTAACTTGGGTGACTAATGTTATAAGTCTCCATTTAGTAAGCTTTCTAAAGTCGCAAAAATTGCAATGAGATATCTGTCTTCACGGAGATGAAGTCTTCTAAGCTTCGTTAGCTAGGCTCAGACCGGTGTCTTTTGGGAATAGAATTGCTAAAGGAAAGAGTTCATTTTTTCCTTCTCGGTGTTGTTTCTTAAGTGTCACAGACTTTAGTCTTATTGCTAACACTATAGTAGCCAAGCTATAATTTTGAGCAGTGTTTTCATATGGCCACTCATATTATGAGCAGACCGTATTATGGTATAGTAATGTCCATCCATCCATCTGTCTGTCCATCCAGATGTCCGTCCATTAACTTTTGTTTGTCCATGCGATAACTTGAAAACAATACATCCAACAGATACTGTTTCTTTATGGTTGATTAGTCATGAATGGAGGATGGTTTCTTTCGATAATCAGCATTCTGGCATATCTAATATGGCCACCATGGCAGCCATCTTGGATTTTCAGGGACTTTCGATTGTCCATGCGATAACTTGAAAACTATAGATCCAAAAGATACTTCTTTTTTATGGTTGATGGTTCCTTTCGATAACCAGCATTCTGGCATATCCAATATGGCTGCCATGGCAGCCATCTTGGATTTTCAGGGACTTTTGATTGTCCATGTGATAATCCAACAGATACTATTTTTTATGATTGATTTGTGATGACAAGCACAATTTCCTCAAAGGCGGCCGTATATTGTTTTCCCATCATTAGTGGCTAGCATCGTAAGTCTCCTTTAGTGAGCTTCTAGGGTCACAGTTAACAGCCATTTAATGGTCTTCATGAATACCTTTAGCTGCTTCAGCTAGGCTGAGACCACTGTCCTATCAGACAAGGTACCATTACAAGAGAAGAGCTTGTTCTCTTGTTAACGGCATTGTTTTTGTGTTAGTTGTCTGAGGCTTTTAGCCCTATTGATGATGCCATATTTACCTAGTGTGATTATTGAGCGTTCTTTCGATTGCCTATAGTGAACTCCTTTTCAAGAATATATTTCCTGCTATAATCAGAATGAGGTGCAAGGAGTTCATCTAGTTTTTTATGATCGGGTGCCGGAACATAGTTTTTTGTCGCCTGCTTCATTTATATATATAATATAATAAGTATGTAACTATGAGTGAAGCTGTTGTTGTCTTTTGATTATTGTAATCTTATGTACAGCTTGTTACATTATATAAGGTGTGTGTTTGTGGGCGGAAGTCTCTCAGTCTCAGACATGCTTTTCCTAATTTTAAGTGTCTAATTCCAAACTAGCCTTAAACTTGGAGGATCATTACACTCAATTAGCGTAATCATTTATGCTAAGTCATAGTGAATTACTTGGATATTGCTCCTTATTTCGGTGTTATGTCTTCTCTATTGTATAGAGAGACATATATGTAATTCCTTAAAATTTTAATCTCCTGTTCACCTTGAGAGTCCTAATGCAGGCTAAGGAGCTGAATTTTGGTCTGCTGTTCCTTTAAGTCCTAGGCCCTCCTGCCTTTTTACGATTCAGCTAAGTCTGGGCCATTGGTTTTAGTATAAAAATATGATAAATTTAAAGTAATTTGTATATTTTTTATACTTTCTAATGGCCCAGATGGGGATGGCCCTCCCATGAGTGGGCACTCATACCTCCCCGCTGAGTTATAACATTGATAGGCACAACTAGGAAGAATGATGTTGGCGCCAATTCCGGTCTCTTCTTGGGTACTGCACATGCGTAAGTACTAAAAGTATGGAGGGTCAGAGAGGACTTTTAATTTTCTGTATTGTATGTAAATTTGGGGGATGGAGGGGGGGGGGGGGGGGGTCGTTCAAAAGTTTTGTTTGAGCCTTAATAATATTGAGGTTGCACCAGCTAAGTCTGGGCCATTGGTAAGTTTATAAAATATACAAGTTACTTTAAATTTATCATTTTTAGGAATGTTTCTTCGATGTGTCGTCTGCTATTTGTGATTGTTAAATGTTAATACAGAAAATAAAATAATCTCACAAAGCTGGGATAGGAACACTGAACCGTACCTGTATTAACCCTTTGAACCCGAGAGACCCTTATCCAGCCCAGGGACATAATATGTCATACTTTCATTGAGTAGGATGGCTACTAAATGAATGTGAGGGGAAGACCAAACAGTATTTTCAATGTTCAGCCCTACGGCTGCATGTCCTATCGTGTCATTTTCATTTTCACTGTTACTTTACCAAATGTCACACCACGTCATTGTCATATGTCGTTTCCATTTCATTGTTACTTTACCAAATGCCCCAGCACATCAGTGTCATATCGTGTTGTTTCCATTTCATTGTTACTTTTCCAAATGTCACAACATGTCAGTGTCATATCGTGTCGTTTCCATTTCATTGTTACTTTACCAAATGTCATAGCATGTCAGTGTCATATCGTGTCATTTTCTGTTCTTTGCCCAATGTCAAAACATGTCAGTGTAATATCGTATGTATTGTTTTCTTTTTCACTGTTACTTTACCAAATATCACAACACGTCGGTGTCATTTCGCATCGTTTTCTTTTTCACTGTTACTTTGCCAAATGTCACAGCACATCAGTGTCACATCATATCATTTTCATTTTCACTGTTACTTTACCAAATGTCACAGCACATCGCTGTCATATTGTGTCGTTTTCATTTTCACTGTTACTGTGTCAAATGTCACAGCACGTCAGTGTCACATCGCATCATTTTCATTTTCACTGTTACTTTACCAAATGTCACAGCACATTGCTGTCATATTGTGTCGTTTTCATTTTCACTGTTACTGTGCCAAATGTCACAGCATGTCAGTGTCATATCATGTCATTTTCATTTTCACTGTTACTTTACCAAATGTCACAGCACATCGCTGTCATATCGTGTCGTTTTCACTTACACTGTTACTTTACCAGATGTCACAGCACGTCGGTGTCATCATGTCATTTTCATTTTCTGCTCTTTACCAAATGTCATAGTACTACAGTTAAAACTAGAAGTCCTGTCATGAAATGTGCACAAATAGCGTGTTAATGTGCGCGTTATGGCCCAAGTAAAGCTATCATATTCTGTACATATGGCCTGTGCACAAGCAATGTTTCAGCCAATGGACCTCCGGGTAACCCGGAGGTCCATTGGCAGAAACATTGCATGTGTTTGCTATGAGTAACCGGGAGAACCTGCCGTGCTTTGGATGCCATTCGATATGGCAATTGCGCTCAATTCCAATGCGCAATTAAGCCTAGATAAGCGCACTATTCGTGACAGGACTTCTAGTTTTAACTGTATATGGAAGGGAATATCATTAATAGATGATGCTGAATGAATTTTCAGTTTCTGGTGGCATTTACAGAAGAAGTTCAGTAAATTAGGTCTAATTTACGGAATGAGTTTTGTATATTGTAGTATAGACTATGGTTGAGATGAAGGTTATATTTGTTATTTGGTCCACAATCTGATATCAGACCAAGACAAAAACAAAGCTTTCTCAAGTCTCGAATAATGCTGCTACGTGCGCCACATTCATTGTCAAAGCATCTGTCCAACAGTGAGGCATTCAGCAATAGACATTCACCTAAAAGGCAGTTCAAAACTCAGGAAAATGATTCACTGTTAGTGTTCTGAACAAACCACCACAGGCAAGGGTTTAAAGTAGCTGACAATTTTCGTCATTGTAAAAACTTTACAGGGAAGTTAGCTCCCCTTAATTGTTTTAAGCTTATTTGTTTTACAAGGATTGGCAAGCAATTGGGATGAGCTTGTCGAGTGTGTTTCAGTGCAACTACTCAGAGGTAGTTCCTTAAACACCAATAAATAAAAATAAATAAATAACTGTGTACAGTAGAACCTGTCTTGAGAGAACGCCCTTTGGGCCACACAAAAGTGGTCTCTCAAGACAGGTGGTCTCTCACAGGTTTCCGGTTTTCTCAAGTCAGTGAATAACCAACCACAAAATTCAGAAATGGAGAAGAATGGATTTTTGTAATTACTTTTAAGTTGCTCTTTTTTATGAAGTTTTTGTAACAAATTGAAATGGAGTGTTATAAAAATTCTAAAAATAAATTAGTGTTGAAAATCTTCATTGAAGATCCGGTAGTGGTATTGTAACAGTAAATATTTTCCCCCTGGAAATATTATCCTGGTCATAATATTTCCTAGGAAATTTTATCCTCCGGATAAAATCACCTAGGAAATAAAACGTTTGGGAAGAAATTTCCTAGGAAATAATATCCTACCCCAGAAAAATTTATCCTATGCATTTTGTCAATGTAGATATTTACTGATGATATCAGGAAAACACAAATTTAATCAGCATAACATTAGTAAAATATAAACCAGAAAAACAATTACTCAGAAAAATAAACCACCACCTTATTTTTGTGAAAGTAATTTTTGTCACAGTTTAATTTCCAATTGGAATAGTTTGAAATTATTGTCAAGTCAGTAATACATGTGAACACTATCATCAAGTTTTTTAGTTTTGTTTCTCCTGGGCCCAGGCACTTGTGACCATACAATGTAAAAATTTGGAACATTGTCATTTTCGGATGAAAGTTTTTCCATTGTTTGAATTTTGTTTCAGTTGATGAATCAGATAAATCTTGTCTGACAGTTTCCGAAGGTGGAATATCGGAGTGTGTATCAGATTTTTCGCCTGTCTCAAAATACCTCTTAAAATTAGTTTGGTTATGGGGACCCAGTTCTTTGCCATTTTGATCTTCCAGCATGTAAAGTCCTTTCGATCTATAGCTTTTTATGATATGTGGTCCTTTATACTTTATTTGTTGCAGAGTTCCCATGCCACAACGTCTTTTGAAATTTTTTAACAACACTTTATCCCCAACAACATAGTTTTGTTGGGAAACTCTATGTCTGTTGTCGTAAGCCTTTTTCTGCCTTTTTTGAGTATTATCAATGTTTTTATTGGCTTTTTCGAAAGAAGCAGATTGTTGTTTTGCAATATTCTCCATTTTTTTTTTAATCTCTATGTTTGGTGAATCATCACATATTGAAATTTCATTATCTGGCACTAGTGACACACTATCACTAACATTGATGCTTGATTCTTTTCACTGGAATGGCAAAATAGGATGTCTCATGTACATCATATAGAATGGACTAAATACTGTACTAGAATGCACTGTTGACCTATAACCAAATAAAACTCATCCAGTTTTGTGTCCCAACTTTCAACGTTGTCCAAAACTACTTTATTGATCATCGATTTCAAAGTTTGATTGAAACGTTCACATTTCCCATTAGATTGTGGATGATATGGGCTAGCTGTGGTATGTTTGATATTGTAATTGGAGCAAAACCCTGTCATTAAATTGCTATTAAATTCCACCCCCTCCCACCCAACTTTATCAGATAAAATTTCTTCCATAACTCCAAAATGATAAATAAACTTCCTCAGTTGTTCAACAATTTCACTTGAAGCTTTGGAAATTGGAACAGCTTCTGGCCAGTTAGAAAAAAAATCTATAGCTGTCATTGCATATTTGTAATTGTTCACAGATAGTGGGGATCCATCAGATTTCAAGAATGGTCCTATAAGATCAATCCCAATCTTGGACCACACCTTTGAAGGAACCAGTACAACTGTCATTTCACTGACTGTGGAAACTGTTTTTTATTAACAAACTGGCACTGTGAGCATGTTGGTTACCCTGAATAAATCTAAACCACCTGCAAGAACAATTCTCACCTTTTTAAAAAAAAAACTAAAACCACAGTAATGTTTATGTTCTAATGTTTATAAACATTCTGTCTTTGTTTACATTTAAGAGGGAAAATTTTTCCTATTTACGGATAATTTTTCCTAGGGTTATTTTATCCTGGGGGGATAATATTTCCAGGGGATAAAATTTACTCTTACAGTATTACATGTGGGGTCCAATAACATCAGGGAGAGGAAATCAGTTCGTTTGGTGGACACATACAAGGACCTAATTAGTAAGCTACTTAGCAGGAATGCTCGGATCATCGTTTCAGGGGTGCTCCCCGTTATGGGTGGTGGGAATGAGAGGAACTCGCGGATTATGGCACTAAACAAGGAGCTGGAAGAGCACTGCAAAGACTTGGGAATACATTTCATTGACCACTGGGATTCGTTCTGGGGACAAGGAGAGTTGTATGGGCGAGACGGATTGCATTTAAGTAGGATGGGTACAGACCTGTTGGGCCAAAAAATTTTACAGGTGGCTGGGCCTTTTTTGGAGAAAAGGGGGGTAGGGGACCACAGCCGATAACCCAGAGGGGCACAAATGCTGGGAACATAGGAAGAACAACAAACATGCACAACACAGGGACATACCAGGGTTATAATAATGTGCCAGTGATGACAAAAAAACAAAGATTCATTAAGTTTGGGTACTGCAACATCCAGGGTCTGCACAAGAAAGTAAGCGAAATATCAACAATGTTGGACGAAGGAGACTTCGATATAATGGGTCTAAGTGAGACGTGGATACGACGGGATGAGCGGGTTGATCAGATGAAGGGTTGCGTGTGGATAGGAGCTGGGCGAACTGAGGGTCAGAAACGGGGTGGGGGTGTTGGCATCTACGCTAAAGAGGAATTACAGCCCTCATTGATTACAGATCTCACAGAAGCAAGGACTCAGACTCCAGTATCCAACGAAATAGTCTGGGCAAAAATCAAGTTAGGAAGCAGGAGTGTTGCCGTTGGTGTTGTATACCTAGCAGTGGAGGGAAGTAAGCCCGAGTGGAATGATTCAATATATACAACTCTTAGATCGAATATCACAGAGCTTGAAAGCAGAGGGTTCAGTATTGTCCTAATGGGGGACTTCAATGGGCACATCGGGGATAAGGAGGAGGGCATACAGGGAGGTGATAGGAAAATTAACACGAATGGGAGGAAGATGTTGGACCTATCAAAAGAGCTTGGTTTAAAGATCCTGAACAGGAATGCGAAATGTAAGGGTAAATGGACATGGGAGAGGAACGATAAGAAAACAATAATTGATTATATACTCACTGACATTAGCGTATGGAGGGAGGTTATAGATGTAGAAATAGATGACGAGGGAAAAAATGACTTGGGTAGTGATCACAACCTGATAACAGTTAAGATTATGGCAAAAAGACGAATAGAGACAGAAATACCTTCAAGGAAGTTTGGGGACTAAAACAAGGAGCCGACTGGAAGCAGTTTCGGGAAAAACTAAAACCAAATCTTGAATGTATACCTAGGGATGCAAATATCCAGAGTATTTCAGATGGTATAGTAAATAGCCTAACAGAGGCAGGGAAGGATTGTATAGGAAGGGTGAGGGTCCCAACGAGAGAGCTTGGATACAGGGTTAACGAGGGACTGAAAAAGGCTATAAAAGAAAGGAAGGTAAAATGCGCTGCTTACAGAAGAAGTAGGAAGCTTAAAGGGGTGGATAACAATGACACGAGACTAATGAAAGGAGAATATGAACTGGCACGGAAAAAGGTGAATGAGATAAAGAATAATAATAGGAAGGAGCGCAATTGCAGTCTTGCCAGAACAATAAAGAAAACGGGGGGTTCGAGCTCAAACGTATTTTGGAACTGGGTAAATAAACGGGGGAAAAGTAGTGTGCAGAGTATCAAAGTGGATGGGGAAAGTACAGAAGATAAAGGCCGTATCGCTTCAGAGTTAGTCAAGCACTGGGAAAAGATAAACGATAGGCGATGGGGCAGTGAGTCCCCACCAAAAAGAAATACACTGGTGGAGGAGAACCTATCCAATCGTGTATGTAGCGAAATAACGGCAAAAGAAGTGCGGAACGTGGTCTCGAAATTAAAAAATGGTAAAGCGGGAGGGACTGATGAAATTCCGAACAAATTCCTCAAAAATGGAGGGGAGGCACTTATTGAAGTCCTGACAAACCTTTTTAACATGGCTCTGCGAAAGCAAGAGGTCCCCAGAGAGTGGAGGGAAAGTAAGGTGTCGTTCATACACAAAAAGGGGGATAAGGAAGTTCTAGATAACTATAGGGGGATATCAGTTAGTAGTAACATTGGAAAAGTATTCTGTAAGGTCATATACGGTAGACTAGAGGAAGTTATTGAAGAGAAAGGTTTTTTAGGAGAAATTCAAAATGGTTTCAGGAAAGGACGAAGAGTCACTGATCACCTATTTACACTCACCCAACTGATAGAATCAACAAAGGCTGAAAAGAAAAAGATGTTTCTGGCATTTCTAGATGTGGAAAAAGCATACGACCGAGTGTGGAGGGATGGTATGTGGCGAAAGCTCGAGGGCAACGGACTGGGGGGGGGGGGGGGGGGGTGACTTTGTGGGAATCATGAAAGCACTGCATACAGATGTGCAAAGCCAACTCAGTCTAGGGAGTATCACTACAAAACGAGTCCCTATGGATATAGGCCTCAAGCAGGGGTGTATCTTTTCACCGATTTTGTTTGCATTGTATGGTAAAGATTTAGGGGACGAACTAATTCAGAGTGCGGAGGGGGTAAATGTTGGAGACATAAAGATACCAGGCTTATTCTTTGCGGACGACATGGTGTTAATGTCGAGAACTGAACAGGGGCTAGAGAAATTGCTGGAAATTGTTGGTAGATATGGGAACACTTGGCGGCTCGAACTAAATGAAAATAAAAGCAAGGTAATACCCGTTGGACGCAAGGTAGATATGACGAAGAGATGGAGAGTGGGGGAGTTCTCAATCCCAGAAGGGGAAAGCAAACAAATCACTGTAGGAGAAACGGGAGAGTATGAGTATCTAGGGGTAAGCATAAATATAACGGGAAGAGGGGTGTACAGAAACTACTCAGCCAAACTGATTCTGAAGGGGAAAAGAATTCTGAACCAACTAAAACTTTTAGGGAAAAATAGTTTCAACAAGGTCTTTGTGGGGAAAACACTGTGGGAGAGGGTGGGTTTACCAAGTATAACGTATGGCACGGACGTGATTCCATTAAACCAAACCGTTATTAAGAAGATGGAAAGTACTCAGAATGATGCCGGCAGATGGATAACAGGGTCGAGTAATGCTGCAGCTTTGGAAGCAGTAAGTGGGAAGCTTGGGTGGATGAAAATCAAGGACAGGGTAGATTTGGGAAAACTGTGTTACTTTAACTACTTGAGAAACCTGCCTGACAACCGGTGGTGCAAATTGATGCTCGATACCATTTGGAATTCTAATATAGAAACGGGGTGGTCAAAACATGTGAGGGAACTAATGGACAATTACTCTATAGAGGTCACAAACATAGAAGTAGGAATGAAAGAAGGCAAAAGGTTTGTCAAAGAGAGAGTCATGGAAGATTGCAATCGAAACTGGCGAGCAGGGGTTAGCGTGAAAAGATCACTGCAGGGGTTACAATATAAAGAAAAGCCAGCTTTTGAGAAGTACCTAGATGGCACCTTTGGAGGGTCACTGCTGTTCAAACTGAGATCAAGATCACTGGAGCTTCGGGGAAAAATTGGGAGAGATGGGGAAAAGGGATGCCAAATGTGCCACTCTAGTGTAGTGGAGACCCTGGAACATTTTCTCTTGGAATGCCCACAGTATATACCTCATAGAATAAAATTTACTGGCAGAATAATGCAGAAGTGGGGTGAAGAAAGGATAGATGGCTGAAGGGGGACACGAGGGAGAGGGTAGGAATGCTTATTGAAGAAATTGAAAAAGAGGAAGTGAGGGACACTATTAAGCAGTTTATATCTGAATGCTGGGAGGAGAGGAGGAGAAGAGGGGGTGGGGTGCAGGGGGAATGATGGTCTTCTCTTATGAGGACCGCGACAAATCAGCGGCTGGCCAAAGAGTTATTATTATTATTATTATTCAATTTGTTACAAAAAGATTTTCAACACAAATTTATTTTTATTCCTATCTGTCACATTTCAGGTTTGTATGGAATTGTTTATTCAGCAATAATCCTAATCTTTTCACAGTGGTCTTATAAAAACATCTCAATCTGTAATGAGTTAGCAATTGAAACCCAATTAAGAGCTTTTAACACTTTTAATTATGTTAGTATAACCACAATGGATTTTCCAATTCCAGAACAGGTAAAAAGTTTTTGTCATGGTTTCAGTCTTCAAAGGGGCGGTCTCTCAAGACAGGTCCATTATGGCATAAAAATACAAGTTGGTGCCAGGTCACAGTGGTCTCTCTAGACAGGTGGTCTCTCAAGACAGGTGGTCTCCCATAGCAGGTCCATTATAGAGTAAAACCAATCGGTGCCTGGTAGATGTGGTCTCTCAAGACAGGTGGTCTCTCAAAACAGTGGTCTCTCAAGACAGGTTTTACTGTAATATAACATTGAGCAGTTGCAAAGTTATATTTAAAAAAAAATTCAACAAAACCTTAACATGTGCCACCTCATTGGGATGAGCTTGTCGGGTTCGTTTGAATGCAACTTCTATTAACCCCTCTCCTCGGCAACTTCCTGGCATCGTTCTTCTCAAATACTATAAAGGAATCATAGGCCTGCACAAAGTGTGTCTCTGCACATAGAGGATGCCATTTTACATCCCTACCCTGCATGATGGTATGAACCTGAGAGACCAGCACACTTATCCACACGGCCGCCACACTTTTAACCACTACCCTTAATTTTCAAAAGTTGTCATTAAATTTTAATGCTAATGGTGTGGGAATTTCATATAAAAAGTGATTATCAATCTCTGTTTAAACCCATTTAAAAATATGAAAATTTTTGATGTTCTTTAACTTTGTTTTCTGTTTATTATGTCAACAGTGTGCGTAGTATGACATATATTACAGACACTATCCTTTCCTTTAACCCTTTACCTAACGAATCGCCCCTATCCGCCGGTGTAATATGCAAATTCAGCAGTTGAAAAAAATATTATTTTTCAAAAAATTTCAACAAAACCATATCATGTGACCTCTCGTTGGAACGAGCTCGTCGAGCTGGTTCCAACAAGGGGTCACATGATATGGTTTTGTTGAAATTTTTTTGAAAAATTTGAAAAAATGATATTTAAAATAATAAATTTTGATATCGTCTGCGTTGTGTAAAGGGTTAATGTAAAAGTCTAGGAAGTAGGATTTGCCAATTTTTTTATTGAGAAAATATAAACTTTCAAATTACTGAAAAACATATTCGCTAAACAAACACCCAAAGTGGACGATTACTTTCTTTGTTCCTTCCAATTAGTTTGCCATAGAGCTGTCGGCTGTTTTCGTTTATTAAAAGTAAAAACAAGAAACCTCACTTTGCATCTACTGATGTCATATGTATTTTCTCAACAATTGCATGCTTCCTCATTGGACCTTCCTCACCCATCTAATAAGTGCAGGGGAGATAACTTTATCAGAAGTCAATTTTTCTGACTAGATAAATCAGGGATAGTTCCACACAAGAATACAATCGCGCACGGCATTGACCACTTCCAGAAGGTTATTGGATGATGCTGCTTCACCAATTTTAAAACTCTACATAACAAATCGTTCACATCCAATTTCAACAGTTGAAAAATAAAATTTCCAAAAAGTGTTAATAAAGCCATATCAAGTGACCTTTTTTGCTGTTTTTTTTTTTTTTTTCTGTGAAAGAAATTCCTCCCATCCCTCCCATCGATTCGGACTATAGTCAGCTGTATGCAGTGTATGCACTTCTGAAGATTGTTCCTTATGCCATGCAACACAAATTTTCATTGATATTCCGTTGCCACAGAATACCACTGCATACCACATCAAAAGAAAGGCTGTGGAAACACTTACCCCGTACTTAACACAACCAGAAGACAAAATTTAAATAAAATATCATGACTAACTAAATGCTTTACTCCTTTGGGCATGAGAGGCCACTTATCTGGCCCAGGAACATGATACTTCATAATTTCATTAAGTAGGATGACTGCTGAATGAATGTCTGGGGTAGACTTTCAATGTGCAGCCCCATGGCTGCATGTTGTAAATATTAATTGATCTACCCCAAAATAATGAATATGGACTCTTCCAATTGCTGACATTGAACTGACATGGAAAATACCACTAGTGTTCAAAGGGTTACATTTTTCTTCCAAAACATAACTTGTTGCCCCTTACCTGAATGAATTCGACGAGCTCGCTCAAATGAGGATACTCTTTTGACGCAACATTTGGAAAAGTACTAAAATTTTAATAGCTATTGGGTGAATGGTATTGGAAAAAGTATTGTTGTCGCCTACATGTAGGTAAAGGGTTAAAAATGATATTACTCATGAGGATGGGAGAGTCCCGGGCCTTGCTTCTGTGGGCGATTTTAATAATTTGTTCTTAGTACTTAGGTCATCTGATGGTATTTCATGTCATAAAAAATTATCGAAAATGAACTTTTCTCATCTAGTTTCACCCTCTACCGAGTGATTGTTTTTGGACAGTTAAAATTTGAGATATCACCATATTGGGTTAGGCTCTTACTTGTATATTCCTTCCTGGCAGTATCTTTGGAATTTGCGATGGGGCTATTTACTTCAGTGGCGCACAATTAAACAAGGAAGCAGAAGACTGCAAATGCCAAAATCGAGTTGATGGAATGACTATATTTTAATCTTAAATACAAAACCAAAAACCACTATAGTCCATAATAATAAAAATTCAAATAAATATGCTGAAACGGTTAGGGAATTTTGTAAACTGCATAACCGTTTCGTTATGAAGTTCCATTACCGATTAACCACCCATTACTTTTGAAGAAGGGTTATGCATTTGTAGTGCTTCACGGTATTTTGGTATTCTGGTAATACCGGTATTAATATCATTACTGGTTGAATACCGAACGCATTTATTTTTTTTACCAGCATACTGCCACAGACAGTATTGATTTTTCAGTTTCTGAAAAAAAAAGAGTAAAATGAAAATAGGAGATTACCTTGAAACATTAAGATTTAAAAATAGTTTGATAAATAACTTAAGGAATAATTATCTGCAATCCAGTCATTAGTTTTCAGAACAGTTCAATCCAATCTCAAATGAGGATACTCTTTTGACGCAACATTTGGAAAAGTACTAAAATTTTAATAGCTATTGGGTGAATGGTATTGGAAAAAGTATTGTTGTCGCCTACATGTAGGTAAAGGGTTAAAAATGATATTACTCATGAGGATGGGAGAGTCCCGGGCCTTGCTTCTGTGGGCGATTTTAATAATTTGTTCTTACTACTTAGGTCATCTGATGGTATTTCATGTCATAAAAAATTATCGAAAATGAACTTTTCTCATCTAGTTTCACCCTCTACCGAGTGATTGTTTTTGGACAGTTAAAATTTGAGATATCACCATATTGGGTTAGGCTCTTACTTGTATATTCCTTCCTGGCAGTATCTTTGGAATTTGCGATGGGGCTATTTACTTCAGTGGCGCACAATTAAACAAGGAAGCAGAAGACTGCAAATGCCAAAATCGAGTTGATGGAATGACTATATTTTAATCTTAAATACAAAACCAAAAACCACTATAGTCCATAATAATAAAAATTCAAATAAATATGCTGAAACGGTTAGGGAATTTTGTAAACTGCATAACCGTTTCGTTATGAAGTTCCATTACCGATTAACCACCCATTACTTTTGAAGAAGGGTTATGCATTTGTAGTGCTTCACGGTATTTTGGTATTCTGGTAATACCGGTATTAATATCATTACTGGTTGAATACCGAACGCATTTATTTTTTTTACCAGTATACTGCCACAGACAGTATTGATTTTTCAGTTTCTGAAAAAAAAAGAGTAAAATGAAAATAGGAGATTACCTTGAAACATTAAGATTTAAAAATAGTTTGATAAATAACTTAAGGAATAATTATCTGCAATCCAGTCATTAGTTTTCAGAACAGTTCAATCCAATTGATTAAAAAAAGGTGTACAATTATGGGATCATGACAGTGTATGTCGCATGTCCAAGCCAAATATGTGAGTCATATTTCTTTTTTGAGGTCAGGGTTGTTTATATATGTACAACAACTGCAGTGTTTCAAACACCATTCAAGCCGTCCCGACAAGATCAAATGACCATCTATGATATATATATGCCAAACATTAATCACACAGCACAACTGTCTCAGTAATCAATAATGGATCTCGTTAAGAAAAAGAAGGCTACCTTAATTATATGGTCAATCGTGGAAAAATTTGACACTATTGTGAATACTCTGAATATTCATTTCATTTCTTCCTGTTCTTCCTTTCTTCACCTCAGGTTTTCGGCACAAGCCGAGAACTCGGAAAAATTATATTTGATAATTATTTTTAATGGACACTTCACTGGTTTAATAGATATATAAATATAATATAACTATTATATTTATAAATCTCTAAGATGGCGAAGAGTTTCAATAAAAAATAGTTACCAAATATCAATTTTCCGAGTTCTCAACTTGTGCCAAGCACATGTGTCCTTCGCTTCAATGTTCTGGATGTTTGAAAAACTCTCTAGCCATTTTGCACTGTTTTTAAGTGTGATATGTTTTCTGTGACTCCCTTTGTTGAGCAAACTAAGACAACATTGGTATTTGTCATTTATTAAATTGCAATCGTCCCCTCGACTGATTCTGTTGGCATTTGGCTCAGTGTTATGAAAATGTGTGTTAAGTGCTGGCACTCGAAGTTTATGAGTTTTACGTTCCAAATTAAATATACATTTTCCTGTCAACATTGTTTTCAATGTTGATATTACAATGTATATTTTATAAGGTATGTTACCTGAGGAAAAAATTAAAAAAGGATGATTTTTATGTGACCACTATCCCTCTTCAAACAGATTTACAGTCATCTTCGGTAGAGACATAACTTCCCAAACTACATCCCCAGCATTGACGACGGTATGCCGCAGTATTTTTTTCAATACCATTACCGGTATTGAAATTCCAATACCATGAAGCCCTATGCATTTGCCAGGATGACGGACCACAATAAGAAATTTAAGTTGTAGATAGAAATACTTCCTATTAATGGAATCGGATTATAAGAGAAACTCCTAATGTTACTTATGCAAATCTTGCTTATATTACTGGGACCCAGTGATCTCTTTTCAACAGGATTGGTGGAACTCAGTGACAAAAACATCGCTACTCAATCAACCCCTTCCCCTTCGATGGCGCAAGTCTACGTGGTAACACATCTGAGTCCACGACGTTTGGTGATGTGACAGCAGTTATATCATGGCATTTGTTTTTTTGTCAATAATCACTAATTTATGTTGGAAATATTTAATATCCATTGCCACGAAAAATGTGCACATGATCAACAATTTCTTTTTCACTGACATCAAGGTACAGGAAAATCTGTCTTGAGAGACCACTGTCGTGAGAGACCACTGTTGTGAGAGACCACTTGTCTTGAGAGACCACTGTGGCCATGTACCGATTGGGTTCATTCTATAATGGACCTGTCATGAGAGACCACCTGTCTTGTGAGACCACAAAACTGTGACAAAAACTCAGCTTTTCACCTGTTTTGAGAGACCGGAAAATCAATTTTTGGCAGTTTGAGAGTATTAAAATCAATAAACAGGTTGAGGGTTAGATTTTTTTTGGTGGTCTGAATTTGTTATTCAAAATTTGTTTTATTAAAAATTATTGGAGAGTGCCTGTTGGCACTCTCCAATAATTTGTAATAAAACAAATTTATACAAACAAAATATTTGTGTTGAATGAAGAGGAAATATGTATGAGCAAAGAAAAAGATGGCTTTTGTTCTGGTACCCTCATTATTGTAACTCAGCCAGTTAAGATCAATGCAGTGTGCACAGAAATCAATAGTTCAAAAATGTAACCAGGACATCAGCCTGACAGTGAAGTTTTTCAGCTTATGAACTTTTATCTATAATTTATTAAACAATGCCTTTGTACTTGTATTAAAACTGAATTAAAATAAAACAATAATAAAAAATATTTGAAAAATCAGTTCTCCATTTCTGCAACAAATATTCTCTGGTTGGTCATTCACTGACTAGCAAAACATCAAACCTGTAATGACAGACCACCTGTCTTGACAGACCACTTTTGCTCGGCAAAAGGAGTGGTCTTTCAAGACAGGTTATACTGTATATTCTTTAAATTTTTCTTCTTTTTTTGTTTGAGAACTTTTTGTTTATAGCAACTGCCACCTCAACCCCAGACCTTCAGTGCTTGGGCCTGTCACAACGTTTCTTATGCCAATGTTGCAAAAAATATGTGGGTCTCCTGCTCAGTCCTGGGTATTCTATGACAGACATGAATATATTACACTTGACTATTCCCTATTGTGTAAATTCACGGGTGGGCAATATCTCCTTGGACGTAATAATAGATTCCAAACACTAATTATAGGAATAATCATAATAATTTAATTAATGAACCACCGGATACAACTCAGTGCTTCATTAATTAAAATTGTGCCAATGATGATTTTCATCACTGGTATATGGATGTGTGGACAGCACTGCCCACGTGTCAATTACATCTAGTCCACGGCGACTTTGCTGTATGCACCTCTCTCATGAGTTAGCTGTTATCATGTGGTGAAAATCATAACCAGAAAAAAAGTCAGCTCTTTTTTTTATATTTTACTTTCAGGTCTGTCTTGGGTGTTTGGATACTTAACCATAGAGGACGGAAGAATAGTTTTCAGTTATATATTTACATTCCTGAATGCATTCCAGGGGCTTTTTATTTTTGTTATTTTTATCATGAGACTGGAGTTGTTCAGAGAGTTTTGGGGGTCTGTTTGTCGCAAGGGGCGTGCAGGTAGGGTTCCCGCCCACCAAAGATATGTGGCTACGCGATTTTCTCCTGCAAGACTAAATGCTAAGGGTAGATCTCCAGCACATATTGAAGAATCATCTTTGTGAGTGCATGGACGTCCTTTGGATTTAAATATGTGTCTCTAAATCTGCCATGGATTATATGGTTTTCTCCCTTGTCATTGACAGATTCGCACATAAAAGGTAGATGTTTCTATTTCCATGTTTGCTTATGTATTTTACTTTAACAACACTTTTAAAAAAAACTAGAAATATTTATTAAAGTCCTGTATTCACCAAAGACACTAAATATGGGCAATATATAACAGGCCTGCTGCCAAATGCCAAAAAGTTTTGATAATACAGTAATCCTTCTGACAACATGGAATCTTCATGATTCTATCAAACCTCAGCCCCCAATTCAGCACTGTCTAAAGTTACTTAAGAAGGGTTTCAGGAATTCAAGACATGAGGTATTTATTTCTGAGCAGTCATGACTATGTTTGAGGAGCAGGGTTCTTGGCGACAAGGATTTCCCTGAGGAATAGACTATTTTGTATATGACAGGGCAGGGGAGGGGGGGGGGGGAACTCAGGGAACTCGGATATTTATTTTCATGCACATAATTGAAAATATCATCTAAGTTATCAAGAAATGTTTGATTAGTAGAAACTTCAGTTTCATCAGCCATTTTTCTAACAAAATCACAAACTGGAACAGAGTGGATTAAACGTGAACATTTAGACCTTTAAATAATTGAACTGAAATATTTCTTGCAGTTAGCATTATTTATAACGGGGTTGTCTCACTTTGCCTGTCGCTATTGTTTTGGGAAAATGTGAGAAGTTTAGGTAGATCAAAGGGATAAGGATTATAGTCGGTTTCCAGTAAGTTTGTTCATTTACCGCAGGTTGACTTTATTACTGACAGACAACTGGGGAGATGAGGCTAACCAAATTAACCCACAGGTGCTAAAAACTCAAAAGATGACTTTTAATAACTATTTTATGATCAACCCTTTTCTCCCCCTCAAAAAATATAAATGAATATATTTTTTGAGGGGGCGAAGAGGGTCGATCTTAAAATAGTTATCATTAGTTATAATTAACCAACAGGCACTTGACAAAGGATGGAATCTCGGAAAAGTGACATTTTATAATGATTTTAAATACGAGGAGCGGTCAGAAAATAGTTATCAAATGTCATTTTTTTTTCAAGATTTCAGCTTGTGCCAAGTACCTCTCGGTAAAATAACATCGGCCCTTATAAAAGGAGTTAGTAAAATAAACCTCGGTCTTTGTAAAAATAGTTAGTTAAGAAAACCTCAGTCGACCGGCAAAATGAGAGTAACCCTTTATAACACTGGCTGATGTTTCATAAAAATTGTTAGAAAAACAAGAAGGAAGTTGAGAAATTAAAGAAACTGGTTTCTGGATGGATTAGGTGCAGGATAAACCTAATGTTATAATTGTTATTCTAATCAGGACGTGTTAATCCTCACACTAATTGGCATTCAATAATCCTCCGCAAAGCAACAGATTACTGGCTTGGCTGAGTCTTAATCTATTGTCATCTCCATAAATCTCATCATTAACTATCTGTTCTGTATTTACCCTCTATGACCATTGTCAAAATTGGAGAAAAAAACAAATCTTTTGTTTTTCTCACCATATTAGCAAAGAGTATGACATAAAAAATGAAGTAAAAAAAAATTCAGATGAGGGGCAGAAAAATTGGAGAATGCAGCAGTTACTTGTTGCCACTCAGTGGTTTTCTCTGGATACTCTCATTGACATTCTTTGAATCGTCCTACATGGTATGACTCCATGCCCTTAAAACCCAAACAAACAAATAAACAATCATAAAAATGTTCACATCTACTTCTTATGAGCAAAAATGTGGATTAGTAGGAGTGATCCTTAGCAAATTGTAAGAAGTATTTAACCATTTCACTGCCACGCCCACTTTACAAATATATGGAGACCCTCTATGTACGCCTTTATGCGAGGAAGTTTAATAAAAATTATGACATACTTGGAACTCTATCACCTGACTAATTGTTGGAAAGAGCTCTCTGAGCCATTTCCAACATTTAATCAAATGGTAGGTTTGATCTGCGCATACCAGAATGTACAGATATAACCATCATAAAATAGGTGACAATAGTTGCTTTTGGCAGCGAAAGTGTTAAGAAAGATAAGGAACACATCCATGAAATTACAATAAGCAGGGTTACTGACAGAGAAAAACATACCAAGCAAGTGTTTCTGAAAATGCTATTCATAAATATCGCCATTAACTCTTAACCCAATGAGTATTTTCAACATATTTCTCATCATATCTGGGAGCTCCGCTCAAGCAAGGTTACAGTGGTTGAAGACATGTTCACCATCGACGTGCAGTGCGCCTTTGTACATGGAGTCATCATGCTGCCCCCCCCCCCCCCCCCCCCCCCCCCCCATGTAGGTAACCAGGATAAAGTGTCTTGCTCAAGGACACAACGGAGGTCGTCCCAGACGGAGATCGAACTCGGAACCTCTAGCATAGAAGTTCAATAGTCTACCACTGAGCCACCGCACTCCCTTGAACATTAAAAGCCTTGGATAAATTTTTGCCTCATTCACCCAGTAGCAGCTGCCAGTAGGGTGATAAATTATCCCTGTTGGTTTAACACTGAAAGAATTTATTCCTGTAGTAGAGACAGACTTGTTGATCTCTGACCTCTACCGCATTCCTGTTGTCATGACCTGTTTTACGTTTGTGGGAGACATAATGAACCAACTTTTATCAAATGCTGACTGTCGCTCAAATGTTTAGTTTTAGAATATATGACACATTTCAACTCTGCTTTAGCTATGCCATCAAGCCATGCCTTTGATGATGTAATTGGAATGTTCTATCTGCCAGGGCTTCAACCATTATATTGTAGGGGCAAATTAGGTTTAACCTCTCCTCACCCACATCATGAAATCAGTGAGCTTTGCAATGCCTCTATTCACAACCGGTCTAGTAAATACGTGAAGTCGAGACTTCTTTTGGTAATCATTTATTTCATCTTATTATTTATTTATCCCATAAATGGCCGCTTATTCGAACAACAATAAAAGCCTTGGATAAATTTTTGCTTTATTCACCAAGTAGCAGCTGCTAGTAGGGTGATATATTGTCCCCATAGGTTTAACACTGAAAGAATTTATTCCCGAAGTAGCAACAGACTTGTTGACCTCTGACCTCTACCGCATTTGTGTTGTCGTGACCTGTTTTACGCTTGTGGGAGACATAATGAACTGACGTAAACACTGACTTTCCCTCAAATGTTTAGTTTTAGAATGTATGACACATTTCAACTCTGATTTACAATAAAACGAACAACAGTTAACAAAGAAAACACAAATTAAATCAGTTGAAACCCTGCGTTGAAAAGCATACAAGTTTGACTGTGAAAGGCAGGTTCTTGATGATTGATGTTTCATTTTCCAAATTAGCAAAGTGTAAATAAACAAATGCACGTGTCATCTAATCTGTTTATAAAACTGAAGTAAAATCAAATATGAAAAAAAACAATAATAAACAATGAAAATAAGAAAGATAAACATTGTTCATTTAATAAAGTATTTTTGCAAGTTTAGATCAAGTTTGTAGGAGAATTATTTTAGACAGAAATGTATCATTGCACTTTTTTTATTTTCTCCAATTTTGCTTGTTGATCGAATTGGACCAATGTGCTCCCCACTTCTCGCAGTGTTTTGTAGTGAGTAACAGCATGATTTTGGAAAAGATTTATGGGATAAACAAATTAAACGTAAAATTTTAGTTATACAGTAATATGCATAAATTACTGATTAAATAAAATTATGTATACATTTAAGATAACAATTTGTATTAAAATGCTCATACAATGCAAATATGCATTATAAAGATGTTCTTAAATACATCACTGAACAAAGCTGTACATTAGGAATTGATAGTTAGACCTTCCAACGACATAGTAATTAACATTAGATGGAGTTTGTGCTCGATTGACATTGTCAGAACGCAAGTGTACTTACAACATGCCAGGTGTGTTCCTACATGGCAAAGAAGGTACTATTTTAACCCTTTACCTAACATGAAAAGCAGACGACACTTGCAAACAAAATTCTTGAATAATTAACTTTTTCATTTTTTGTTTCAAAAACATAGGTTTTGACCCCTCTTTGGAACGAGCTCGATGCGTTCGTTCCAAAGAGGGGTCATAACCTATGTTTTTGAGACAAAAAAATAATGAAAATTACTTGGCGATTTTTATGAATAGTGCTGGCCTGTTTTGGCCAGTACATTGTGTAAAGGGTTAATGTGAAAGGTCATGTTTGTGATTCTAGTTTGGTTCTGCGCATCACACCTTCCAAATCTCATTCACAACTTCAGTAACTAAAAAATGACTATTACACACATTCATTACAAAACTAATATACATAAGGCCACACAAAATAGATGTTCTGTTTCTCAGGCCAAGTTTTGTAAAATTGTATGCGGGTGGGTGTTTTTTTATTTTATATTTTATTTTTGAAATTATCTCTTTGCCATCAGAAGTTCATATTCTTGGTTTATTTTATGTTTTAAGCCTCATAATCTACAGAATAGCAAGGGTGGTGGTGTATTTCGTCCCTTGGGTGCAACAAGGCTTTGCTAAAGCATTGCAAAGCCTTGTTGCACTCAAGGGACAAATTTATCAATTTTATTAACTTGTGTAAAATATCAGACATAAACCATTTAATTTTTTATTTTTTCAAGTTTGCATTGGTTATAAAAAGAGAGCATGCGGCAGCCAAAAGGACCTTGCGGGAGGGCCTGAGAAACAGATTTTTAATTTTATTAAGCCTAACAACTGTATAGTTTTTAGAGGATCTCCAAACCATCCCCAGTGTCTATCGAAATTTAGAAAACGAGTTCACGAAATTAGGTCTGGACCGATATTTAGCGAGGTCCAGATCTTATGTAGTGGACAAATTTTGTAAATTGCTATAAAAACTGGGGAGGAGTTGAAGATTCTACTGATGATTTGATCCAAAATGTCCACAAAGTCACTCAAATGGAACGATAGGCAAACAGCGGCTTCCTTCTATAAGGCCTGCAATTAAAATACAACATAAGATGCATTGTTTCTTTGTAGTGTCCTCGTAAGGAAACAGTCCACGATAAAGAATAAATTTCCAAGTATTTAATGACACAAATTTAATTAAAACATTTGGAAATAAACATCAACTACTGTAACAGAGAGGAAATGTTGATCATTCCTCCTCCACAAAGTCTGAATCTACAATTATTCTCCGGCGTTTGATGGGCCGTGCATTACCACATTTAATGAACAGGCTGAATAAATGGCAGAGATGTCTGAAATTCTCAGCCTGGCTTTGTAATTACAGTACTGCATCCGTTTAACCCTTTACCCAACAAATCGGCCGATTCCGCCCGCCTAATATGCAAATTCAGCAGTTGAAAAAATATTTTTCAACAAATTTCAACACAACCATATCAGGGGACCCCTCGTTGGAATGAGATTGTTGAGCTCGATCCAACGAGGGGTTCCATGATATGGTTTTGTTGAAATTTTTCGAAAAATTAAAAAAAATGATATTTAAAATAATAAATTTTGATATCGTCTGGGTTGGGTAAAGGGTTAATGAGAAATAGTGTAAGCATAATCCACAACTGATAAGGCTTCCTTACGAAGTTGATTTATGCCTCACATCAATATGTGGTCAGCTGCCATATAATTCTTCCATGTTAGCAAGCCAGAAAATAAGTACACTGTGATCTGCAAAATGAGGTTCCCAGAGGGTGAATTTGATGACGCTAGTAGCATCACTAAATTTACCCCCTGTCAGCCCAGTCTCAATCAGCGTCTCAAGCCTAAACAGAAAGAGGTACCCAGAGGATTAATTGGCCCACTGGATGAGATAACATCAGCAAATTCACCCTCTGAGGACCTCATTCTAAAAATGACAGATTGCTTATTTTCAGGCTTGATTGTTTGCTTCTCGTGATGGTGGCCTCGTTCGGTGGCATTGCCGATTTCAATACTGGGCTGTTTGCTCTTGATGAGCTTAAGGAACATGTAGATAATTGAATGGCTGGCTGTCAAGGAGTTCAGTTTACTAATTCATCCATCGATGCAGTTGTTAGTCCGATCTCATCAAATGCAAATACTCTACAATTATGGCATCTGGTTACTTAGGCCCGCTCAGTCAATTCAGCATAATTTGTAAAATATTTTTCTATTATTTTTGTTTGTATGTTTTTGTTTGTTATTATCTTGTCTGTCCTGTTTTTATTCACAATAGCTTACCAGACTCCCGAATTTAAATCTTATTTTTTGCCAAAGTAGTTATCACAAGTCATTGATTTCTGAATTTTTGTTTTAAATTATTTCTATCATAAAAAATATACTTTTGTTCATTTTTACATTTGATGATTTATCGAGGGGAATTATCTATATCACATCGCCACGAGTATATTACGTGGAGAATGAATATAAAAAACTTGGTTGAGTAGAATTTCCGAGAAAGCAAACATTTTTGCTTTGTGAGAAAGCTTAAGAGTATTACAATGGACAGGATTTGACTCCATTTGCAATAACCTCGGCATTGACGTTGTGTCTTGTTGCAGTCTCGATGTCAGGTAGGTTGTTATGGCAATGTGGGTGAACGACTTTTGTGATGTCATTAACATGATGATGGTTAGTGATTATGTGCACTGGCAATGTTATCTAATGCATGTTTTCGACGTCTGTTATTTATGGATGCTGCCGCCTTGCTTTTTATGGAACATGTATTCATTACTAATATTGTGGGTGTTAAGTTGTGTAGTGTGGTGCATTACGGACACAGTTTTGCCTGTTCTATATGCTCCGTTCTCCATTTATATTAATGTTCCAATAAGACTTAAATCATCGCCCTCTGATTTTATGAGAGCTGGTGTAATTTCTTTTATGTTTACAGCTCCAGTAGCAAATGTTATCGTCTGACGTCACAATGCGAAATATTTGAAATGATGTCGCCCATTTCGTAATTATTCAATCAACAAAGTGATTGGCAAACCGCTTCATTGTTCTGGATTTTTCATACGTACAGCAAACAGTGTTCTGGGTGAAGTGTTGTTTAAATTACAAACTGATTTGGAATGAGTTTATCTTTGATTGATTATTTAGTGCTGTCATGGGATACACCAGAGGTTTATTTACTAAACTGTGATCATTAAAAGTTGCCTTGAACAAGGCAACTTTTAATGATCACAAGTTTAGTAAATAAGCCTCTTGTGTTTCACGATGTATGTTTTGGGATATAGGTAGTGTCTTATTGGAACATATACGTTATTGTGATGCGTCTCGGTTGAACATAAGCTCCGAGCCACAAACCTCAGACCATGTTACCATCAATTCATCACAGTAACTTATTATTTAAATGTATCATCATAATCTCGTCTTTTAGGATACACATTAAAATTCATTGAAAGCTGTTTATTCCATGTCAATTTAAGTCATTTCTAAGAACAATAAACTAACAGAGTACAGTCAAAAACTTCCACAAGCAAAAGTATGGCCACGCAGTGCCTCGTAGACAGTATAAATTATTTATTTATTTATTTATTGGAATTTAGCAACACTTTGGACAGCCAAGGTCACCTCATATCAGACAGTTATACGGGTGGAGGATGCTGGAGTGAACTACCGAGCAACAGCAAGCAACTACCAGGCTCCCCAACGTACTAACTCCTGACTTGGTAATTGAGGTACTTTTCAATTACTTATAATTGTAATGTAATTAATTACATTGACAATTCTCCAGTAATTGTAATTACTTTTCAATTACTTTCTTCTCAACCTACTCACAATTGTTTACAATTGGCTGTAACGTAAATGCAAGCCCTACTTCGGAACTAACTCAAGCTAAGAAAGTTTTCCAAACAAGTTGAAAAAGTGATAGAGTGCAAAAGCACAAAAAAGGGTCGAGCGAGACCGGCGCTTGACATTACAGGTACTCTCTCTGCACACCTCTTGCGTTTACCGAGCGCATGTGCAATAACTGTGACGTCAATTCCTTTTATTTCCGCCATTGTGATGGTCGGAAATTTTGTGTCTCGTGCTATTATTTACTGTTATCTTCGTGAACAACTTATTTTTTGTATGGTGCTTCTTGTCTATTTATGTGCAAGTGGACTGTATCCTTTTCAAGCTCTAAATTGATTATTAGTTGATGATATTTATGCTCATTAGCTTAACTTGACATAGTCAAGTCTGTGAAGAAGTCACAGTGCAGAAGTCTGTGAGTCTGTTGGTCTGTGAGTCTGTTAGTCTGTGAGTCTGTTCACATTTTCCTTTAGCATGGGCTGCACCCCACAGTTCTTGTCTGATCGTCACAAAATTTCATATGCAGGTTTGGGGTCAGGTCTAGATGAGAACGTCCCCTTTTGGTCGCGATTGGTCAACTGGTATGGCTGCCCAAGCCCAAAACCCGAAAACCATTAGCACAGTCTACAGGTCGTATTTATGAAGGGATTTCATTGTAACTTGGTAGGATGCCTCTGTATAATGCCTAGATGAGAACATCCCAAAAAACTTTTACCACAGTCTGCAGGTCATGTTTAATATGGAGGGTTTCATTGTAACTTGGTAGGATGACTCCTTATGATGTCTAGATGAGAATTTCCCCATTTGGGCGTGATCTGCCAACTGTGACAACTGCCCGAACCCAAAACTCGAAAACCTTTAGCACAGTCTACAGGTCATTTTTTATTGAGGAATTTCATTGTAACTTGGTGGGTTGACTTCATACAATGTCTAGATGAGACAGTCAACCTTTTGGTCCTGATTGGGCAACTGTTACGGCTACAGGGGCACACAACCCGAAAACCTTTAGCACAGTCTACAGGTCATGTTTATGAAGGGATTTCATTGTAACTTGGTAGGATGACTCCAAATAATGTCTAGATGAGAATGTCCCATTTTGATCGCGATCATTCAGCCTTTATGGGCGCCTAAGCCCAAAAACCTTTAGCATAGGCAAAAGGTCATATTTATGCAAGTATTTCATTGTAACCTGTTAGGTTGACTCCATATAATGCCTAAATGATGACATCCCCTTTTGGTCGTGATTGGTCAACTGCGATGGCTACGAAAACCTTGAGCGCACAGTCTACAGGTCATATTTATGAAGGGATTTCAGTGTAACTTTGTAGGATCACTCCAGATGATGCCCAGATGAGATTGTCCCCTTTGGTTGCGATCATTCAACAATGATGGCTGCCAGAACCCGAAGCCTGAAAACCTTTAGCACAGTCTGCAGGTCATATTTATGAAGGGATTTCATTGTAACTTGGTAGGTTGACTTCATATAATGTCTAGATGAGAACGTCCCCTTTTGAACACGATTGGGCAACTGTGACGGCTACAGGGGCCCGAAGCCCGAAAACCTTTAGAACAGTCTACAGGTCATAATTATGAAGGAATTTCATTGTAGCTTGGTAGGATGACTCCAAATAATGTCTAGATGAGAACGTCCCCTTTTGGTCGCAGCGATCATTCAGCCTTGATGGCTGCCCGAGCCCAAACCCCAAAACCTTTAGGATAGTCTATACGTGATATTTATGGAAGGATTTCATTGTAACCTGTTAGTTTGACTCCATATAATGCCTAGACGATGACATCCCCTTTTGGTCGTGATTGGCCATCTGTGATGGCTTCAGGGGCCCGAAGCCTGAAAACCTTGAGCACAGTCTACAGGTCATATTTATGAAGGGATTTCATTGTAACTTCGTAGGATCACTCCAGATGATGCCCAGATGAGTATGTCCCCTTTTGGTTGCGATCATTCAACCATGACGAGCCCAAAGCCCAAAAACTTTAGCACAGTCTACAGGTCATATTTATGAAGGAATTTCATTGTAACTTGGTAGGTTGACTTCATATAATGTCTAGATGAGAACGTCCCCTTTTGAACACGATTGGGCAACTGTGACGGCTACAGGGGCCCGAAGCCTGAAAACCTTTAGAACAGTCTACAGGTCATAATTATGAAGGAATTTCATTGTAGCTTGGTAGGATGACTCCAAATAATGTCTAGATGGGAACGTCCCCTTTTGGTCGCGGCGATCATTCAGCCTTGATGGCTGCCCGAGCCCAAACCCCAAAACCTTCAGCATAGTCTATAGGTCATATTTATGGAAGGATTTCATTGTAACCTGTTAGTTTGACTCCATATAATGCCTAGATGATGACGTCCCCTTTTGGTCGTGATTGGTCAACTGTGATGGCTTCAGGGGCCCGAAGCCTGAAAACCTTGAGCACAGTCTACAGGTCATATTTATGAAGGGATTTCATTGTAACTTCTTAGGATCACTCCAGATGATGCCCAGATGAGAATGTCCCCCTTTTGGTTGCGATCATTCAACCATGGCGAGCCCAAAGCCCCGAAACCTTTAGCACAGTTTACAGGTCACATTTATGAAGGGATTTCATTGTAACTTGGTAGGTTGACTTCATATAATGTCTAGATGAGAACGTCCCCTTTGGACGCAATTGGGGAACTGACGGCTACAGGGGCCTGAAGCCCGAAAACCTTTAGCACAGTCTACGGGCCATATTTATGAAGGGATTTCAGTGTAACTTGATAGGATGACTCGTTTTGGAATAATTTCACTGTAACTTGGTAACTTTCGTTGACATACGTTAACTGTGAGTGCCACATACATTATCTGTGAGGTCATATTAACCTACCCCTCAGCTCTTTAGTACAGTGTACACCTCATATTATTTTCATAAAAAATATAGCATACAGGGAACAGAAATGAACATATTCCCAATTATCACAATTCTTGTCTTATTTCATTATCCTTTCATAAACATTGAACATTATCCTTTTCATCAAACACAACACACAAGTTAAGCTACAGTGTCATTGGCACTTTCATTTTTTCTTATCTTCTCATACATATTCTTGCTTTTCCCCCGCAACCATTGTTGTTCGGTTTTCCGTCAACGGGAAGCTTGATTTCATTGATCATCTTGTAATTATACCTAAAACAATTCCTTGTACCTCTGGTTTGCAGGTGAAACATGTAGACGATTCTCATGCTACATGTGTCACTTGCAACAATTGCACACAGGCCCATTCCTATGGTATTTATGGGGTTTGATCCTCGAAATTCTGGGCATGTGTGAACAAGGTGGTTCTTTCCAGGGCCAGAACCCCTTGTTCTCGGGGTAAGGGTAGCCGTGCCTCTTCGGACATTTCAGGGAGTGCACGTGGTGACACTGTCACGCAGGATGTTGATCAGTCTCTTTCTGTAGTAAGTTCATCTGCAACTGTTGATGGTGCTGTGATGGTGCTGTGATGCCTGAAGTGGAGATTGTGGTCTCTTTGGCTTCCGATATCACTCTTGAGGTGGATGTTTTCGTCGAGAGCTTCTCCGAGGTTAGCTCGGTGACACTCTCCGGTTTGCCTCCTGCGCCGTCGACAGTTGCTGGGGAAGTTGTCACTACTGATCCTATTTTGTATGATAGTGGCTCTTCCATCTCTTCTTGGAATGGTGTTCAGTCTCGGGGGTCCAAGACTGTATCTGCTGGTGTGTCTCTGAGCTCTCAGCCTCCCCTGGCTCTGGCTTCGCGGCGAAGCTGTGCGGGTTTGCTGTCTGTTCCGTCTCATCTGGCTAGGTTTGCTCCTGGTCGGTTGGCCGTTCGGTCGCTTCGGCAGCGATTCCTCGCCCCTCGAGCAAATCGTTTGTTGTTCCACCTTCCCCTGCTGGTGTGTCGACTAGCGGGATGGGGCTAGGGCATTGGCATCCAGGGCCTGCTGTTCGGCAGAGGTCAGTGACAGCTCCGATTAGCTGTCACTCTTGCATCCTTCCTCCAGTGATTCCTCACTGTGTTCCGAGTCTGGCTGTCGATCGATGCTTGTCGTCGGTCTCAGAGGAAGGGGAGTTGGGGCCTTCTGCCGAGCACAGGCCAATGACAGATTCCTGTCATTCTTGGGACAATCCTCCGGTGTCTTCTCTTCGTGTCCCAGGTCCAGCTACTGAGTGACATACGCTGTCGGTCTCTCTAGAGGATTTGCAGGCAGGGTCTTCTGTTCTGCAGAGATCAGTGATTGCCCCTGGGCGTCACTCTTGGGATGACACGTCTCCCTATTCTGTCTGCTGATCGACGTTCATCGTCGGTCCCTTCTGAGGATTTGGGTTCTTCTGCTAGAAGGGTCCAATGGGAAGACACTCCATCGAGTGATGCTGCTACGACGGTTTCTCAGAGTGAGCTGCGGCAGGCCGTTTTGGCGCTCACTCGGTTGCTTTCTAGCAACCTTCAAGATTTCTCGCCTGGCCCTTTGGATACTGTTCACTATTCACAGGAGGTTCCTGCTGGTCAGCCCGAGTTGGGCTACGTCTCTTCTGCTACAGGGGGTGACGATTTTCTTGAAGGCGATGGGCCCCCTCGTCAATCTTGGGGCAGGCTTTGGATTTTGTCTTTGGCTTATTGCCAGACATTCAGCCTTCAGACCAGCCATCAGTGACCGTCCGGTCGCGGTCCTCTGTGAAGTGCCGTAACCCTGTTGAGCCTTCTAGCTCAGGGGTTTTGCGTCCTCTGCAATTGGCTCAGGTTGTTGAGTCCTTCCAGGGCTTGGACGCCAAAATGCGTTCTAAGGCCCTGAAGGGTTCTTTTTTTCACGAGCTGATGCTTTTCTGCCTCCGTCGCGGTTTCGTGTTTACGAGTCCGTCTGTCCACCAGTCTTCCAAGGGATGATTACTGTGGACGAAGATTCTTCTTCCCTCGGGTTCACTAAACCTAAGTCGGCAGTTCTCCCGATGTCGGTCGTTGAGTCTATGGTGGGCCTGTCCCGAGAGATGCTGGGTATGTTATCTCTCGCGGACAATGTCGTCGCTACCCTGGCCGCATATTTTCCACCAGGGGAGTTTGATGATGCCCAAGACGCCTTTGCGCGTTTTGCCACAGGCTCTTATGAACCTGACACACGCTCACGCCTGTAACACAGCTGATTTGGAGCTTGCACGCCAGGATGCGGTGTTGGATTCTTCTCCATCCCTTCCTTCTGAGCAGCGTGCTGTTCTGAGGTCTGCTTCTTTGGTTGGACCTCAGCTGTTCCATGGTTCCGTGGAAGCTAACCGTGGTGGGGTTCTTCATCATTTTAGGGACCAGCTTTTGTTGCGACAGCTGGACCAACCTGCTGCTGCGGGTGGTGGTCATTCCAGGCCTGCCAAGCGCCCCGCTGCGTCTGCGACGTCGGCCACGCCTTCGGCTCCGTCCGCTCCTTCTGCTCAGAAGAAGCGCCGATGCGGCCAGGCTCGCTGGCAGTCTCAGGGAGGAAAGTCTCAAGACTCTGTTGCTTCCCGAGGGGGTGGTTTCTCCTCTCGGGGGCCTCGTCGAGGCCACAAATGAAGGTCCTCACCTCCAGTCGGAGGAAGGCTGTCGCTGTATTTCGTCCGTTGGACAGAGATAACGTGGGACACTTGGGTCCTCGACGTCATCCAATCCAGTCTGCGACTGTCCTTCCGTCGGCACCCCTGTTTATCTCGGGTGCCCCTCCCGACTCAGGTCTCTTCCGATTCTCTGCGTCGGGACCTTCTGGTGCAGGAGATCGACAACCTCCTCTCCAAAGGGGCGATCGAGGTGGTCAGGAACACCCTTTAACCGGGGTTTTACTTGAGACTTTTCTTGGCGCCGAAGAAAAACGGCCAGTTTCGTCCTGTCATCGATCTGAGTATCCTGAACGAGCACCTCGTTTCAGTATGGAGACTTTCCAGTCGGTTCGACGTTCAGTTCATCAGGGCGACTTTGCTGCCAGTATCGATCTGAAGGATTCCTACTTCCATGTACCCATTCATCTGGTTCTGGTTTCGGGATCGAGTCTTTCAATTCAAAGCTCTCCCGTTCGGCTTGAACCTGGCTCCTTGGGCCTTCACCCGACTGATGTCACATGTGCTTGCTTTTCACCATACTCAGTCGGCTGTGCCTTCGGCAACCTACCTGGACGACATCCTCCAACGGCACCACAATGCTGCAGTTCTGGAGTCCGATGTCCGGCGGTTGCTTGGCCTACTAGCATCGCTGGGTTTCAGAGCCAATTGCGAGAAGTCGGATCTCCTTCCTTCTCAGCAATTTCATCATTTGGGAATGGATTTCGACACTCTTCACAATGTGGAGTCGGTTCCCAATGCTCGGGCGACGATTCTTTCTGCCTTGACTCGGAACCTGCTCCAATCTCCCTCGGTCTCGGCCAGGACTTTCCTTCGGATGCTGGGCCTTTGTGGTTCGGTGACAGATCTCATTCCTTTAGGTCGCTTGTTTGTCCGACCTCTCCAACACTTCCTGTTGGGTCATTGGCGTCCGAATGTAGATCCTCTGGACCTGGAACTTCCTTTTCCTCGGTCCCTGCTTCGTCACCTCCACCCTTGGGCCGGTGTTCCCTGGCTGACTCTTCCTTCAGCCGATTGCATCATTACTGCGTATGCCAGCGATCGGGGATGGGGTGCGACGTTGGATCCTCTCGGTCTGTCTACTCACAGCAAGTGGGACAGCGAGCAGGTGGGCCTTCATATCAAACAGAAGGAGCTCCTTGCTCTTCTGTTGAGTTTTCGGCTTTGGATCTCTCACCTGTCGGACCACATTGTCCTACTTCTTTCGGACAATTCGACAGTGGTGGTCTACAAACGGAATCAAGGAGGCACACATTCGAATCCCATGTATCGGCAATCTCGGGATCTTCTTCTGTTGGCGTGGGATGTACACACTCGGGTGACCATTCGGTACATTCCGGAGCGTCTCAGTGTCCTAGCAGACTCCCTGTCCCGACGCGACAGTGTCCTCCCCACCGAATGGATACTGTGTTTCAGGCGATTTGCGAGCAGTGGGGGCGTCCTGTGGTCGACCTTTTCGCCATTCGCTGGAATCATCAGGTTGAGACTTTTGTCTCTCCTTGTCCAGATCCACTGGCATTTGCAGTAGACGCTCTTTCTCTGGACTGGACAGGTTGGATCGGCTATGCCTTCCTTCCTGCACCGATTCTTCCTCAAGTCTTGGCGAAGATTCGTGCTTGCAGTTGCAGGATCATTCTGATCGCACCTCTGTCTCCACAGAGGGTGTGGATCTGTTGGCAGATCGGCCGATTCGTCTACCTCTACTTCGCGATCTTCTTTCCCAGGGTCATCCCAGGAACTTTCACAACAGCCTGGTGAGCCTGTCCCTTCACGTCTGTCTTTTATCAGGTCCTGTCTCCGACGTAGAGGTTTTTTGAGACGATCAGTGGAGTGCATTTCTGCATCGCAGCAACATTCCACTGGCATGACTGAAGGTTTCCTGCCGCTGGTGTATAGCTCAAAATTGTGGATTACCGTGATCCGTCAATTGCTCAAATTGCGGATTTTCTGGTATATCTTTTTGACTCCAAGGGCCTCCAGCCTATTACGATAAAGGGCTATCGGTCTATGCTGTCTGATACTTTCTCATATGTGGGAAAGCGGTGCATCGGTCGTAGTCTTTTTCTCTCCAAACTAATTCGGCACATTTCTTTGAAGAGGCCTTGAGTTTTGCGTCTTACTCCCAAGTGGAACTTGGCATGTGTGTTGCATTGGCGTCATTCGAGCCTTTGTCTGAGACCGATATGCGTTTTCTCACTTATAAGACGGTTTTCCTTCTAGTGTTTGCTTCTGCCAGACGTGTCAGTGAGCTTCATGCACTATCTATTGATTCTGCTTTTTTCAGAAATGAGGCTAACAGTGTCACCTTCACTACTGATTTCTCTTTTCTGTCCAAGAATCGACTTCGTGATTCAGTACCTCCTCCTACATGTATCTGCATTCGGGCTCTACCTGCTGTCGATGGTCGGAGACCTCTTCTTTGTCCTGTTCGTGCGATCAAGACTTACATTAATCGCACTCAGTTCATTAGGAGGGGTCGGAAGAGATTCTTTCTGTCTTTCATTCCTAGGAGGCAGTCTATCTCTTCCCATTCTATTTCCAGATGGATCTGTCTTGCAATCCAGCTGGCTTATTCCAGCATGTCTGCTTCGGATCTTGTTTCGAACCGGTTTAATGCTCATGAGGTTCGTGCCATTTCTACATCCTGGGCGTTCACAAATTCTGTTTCGTTCCGGGATGTTATGAATGTGGCTTACTGGAGGAATGCTTCTACCTTCTCTTCCTTTTATCTCCGCCACCTACAGCAGCAATCTGAGGACCTTTCTTCTTTAGGCCCTCTCTTTGCTGCTCAGGCTGTTGTGCACCCTCGTTAAATTTATTTTTGTCGGGTTTGTGCTCCGCTCAGCCTTGTTCTGTTCAGGTGCCTTCTCTCTTCATTACAGGTTTCGCTATTATTCTCTGCCCTCCTTGCATTTCCTTCTGCTGCTCTTGTTGGTATTGGTCATGTGATTCACCTCCTCCTATTGTTTATTCAGCCAATTGTAAAAAATTGTAAGTAGGTTGAAAAGAAATTAACATTTGTTTAGTAAATTTTGTTTTTTTTAACATACCTACCACAATTGTTTACCGGAGACCCACCCTCCTTGAGGATATGTTTTATATCGATGCCTCCCCGCTAAATCACAAACTTCTCGTTGGCGGAAATACGAAATTGACGTCACGGTTGTTGCGCATGTGCTCGGTAAACGCAAGAGGTGAGCAGAGAGATTACCTGTAATGTTGAGCACCAGTCTCGCTCGACCCTTTTTCGATCTTTTTCGTGCTTTTGCACTCTGTCACTTTTCCAACTTGTTTGGAAAAGTTTCTTAGCTTGAGTTAGTTCCAAAGTAGGGCCTGCACTTATGTTACAGCCAGTTGTAAACAATTGAGGTAGGTATGATAAGAAACAAAATTTACTAAAAAATTTTAATTTCAATTAGATTGATCAAAAAATGTTATCAAAACTAACATTCAGTGTTCAAAAATCCAACAGCACATTTGGAGTATGTTTCAATATATATGTCTCTCTTCTAACAGGACTAGTATCTCTGGTGTTGAGGTTTGTTTGATGAATTGTTTGCAAGAGTATGTTTAGATAATTATAACATTGTTTGGAGTTAGCAGACAACTCTTGCAAAATAAATTCTTGGATAACTATGTTTAGTTTCTTTTGTCCAATTTGAGTTTCAATTAGGGGATTAACTGTACTGAAAGAAAACCAATTAACTTGACTTGTTCATCTAACTAATTCACTTCAGCTATTACCTGTCACCACAGAGTTGTTGTGTAATAAACAACAAATTATGTTTCCATGTGGGTTCATTCCATGTGGATTTTCTCTCAAACTTGAGCAATTTTCAGAATTTTTCTTAGCATTTTGTTATGAGGTAATAATATTTCATTGATTAGTTATTTCTGATAAATGTATGTGTGATGGACAAGATTGCATATCTTAATTTTGCAATTTTGCTTTGATTAATTGTGGTGCTGAAGTTATTTGCTCAAAGAGCTTGCTCCAATAACAGCCACATTTCTATCATTTAATTAACACAACAGCATCTCATAATTTTGTTATGAATAATTGTTGTGCTAAAGGTAGTTGCTTTTTTGTCAATAAAATTATACAAATGTGAGCGTGATTGGAACAAGCTCAAAGAGCTTGCTCCAATAACAGTCATATTTCTATCATTTTAGTTGACAATTTCAGTTTTATGGAAAACTCAGACACTGTAGTTATCGACTCATCTTCAGATAAGGAGTTAAATGATTATCTGCATAGTCCATGCATAGAAATGATATCAAACCCCTTAACATTTTGGAAACTTCACCCAGAAACTTATCCACTTTTATCCAATCTGGCATCTAAATATTTGACAATACAGTAGAGCCCACTTAATTGGATATCTCTTAATTGTATATCCCTGTTCATTGAATATAATTTTCAAACACAAAACCATTTACCATACCTTCAGTACAAATTTGATCTGTTAATTGCATGTGGGTTGTAGTGTAAACTCCTGTTAATTGTATATAAATTTTTGTAATATGTCCAAAAAATTACTGTGACATGCACCAAATTCCCCTTATTTATCAACCTTTTTGGCCTCACTACATCCAATACAGGCATTTATTCTATTATATCTTGTTTGACAGAGCTCTATGAGCTCTGTCAAACAAGATATAATAGAATAAATGCTCAGTTTACTTCCAGAACACAGGAAACTGACCAAATCCCTGTTAATTGTATACTCCTGTTAAATGAATAATTTTCACTGGCAAAATGGATATTCAATTAAGAGGATTCTACTGTACCTGTATCATCAGCACCTGTGGAAAGACTTTTTAGTGTTGCTGGTAAAGTGTTTAAACCTGATAGATGTGCTCTAAGAGACAATACATTTCAAAAACTGATGATGGTAAAATGCAATAGTCGCATACCCCAGTGAGGTGCAAACATCAAAAATGTGTCATAACATGTGCTAATGTAAAAAAGGTAAACCATATATGTTTTAATAGTTTTTTTGTTTGAAAAATGTGTCATAACCAGGCCTGAAAATAAGCAGTCTGACATTTGCAAATT
Organism: Pictodentalium vernedei; assembly: GCA_031216915.1. Lineage (NCBI taxonomy): Eukaryota > Metazoa > Mollusca > Scaphopoda > Dentaliida > Dentaliidae > Pictodentalium > Pictodentalium vernedei. The sequence goes on along the minus strand of CM062296.1, from coordinate 134,403,192 downwards.
GAGGTTCCCAGAGGGTGAATTTGATGATTCTATTCCATACAGTGGACCAATTTATCCTCTGGGTACCTCTTTCTGTTTAGTTTTGAGACCCTGATTCAGATTGAGGTTCACAGAGGGTAAATTTAGTGATGCTACCCTGCTGTGCAGGTGTAACAGGGGTGGGGTGACGACTCCAATGGGGCTAGAACCCTGTCCGATATCTCCCTGTTGTTCTTCAGATTCGCGAGGATCTGGGTCAACTAGCAAACCATGGATAAATATAACTCAACTCTAGAGGTCGAATAACCATTAAGTTATGTGTTGTGGTCTTGACGAATTCACAATAAAATAGAAAAACAGTTTATACGTGGTTTATTAAGAAGCCAGAAATAGTATGATATGAAATGGATATGAATATGAATGGGGAATGAAAAACCACGGGCCCACTACACTTTCAACCAAAAGGGGTTTAACTTCCACCCAACATGTGTTCAGTAAATGTGGATGGTTCCCATGGAACTCGGACCTGGAGAGAACCACTCTCAGAAACAGTGATTCTCACCAGGGCCGAGCTGAACGGGTCCCAAAATGACGGTACCCACTACGGTTAACCTTTTTACAGGTTACAAAGTGTGCCCATAACTAACCTCAACAGGCAGTTGTGCTGGCGCAGCTGAATTAGAGCTTTAATGCCAAGACGTGGGCGGCGAATTATGAGCGAGACCGGTCTTATATAGGATAATTTCGCGGGGAAAGATTTCGAATACTGGAATCTGATTGATCCCTCGCTTTCACCCCGACGGATGAAACAACAGCACAATGCTCTACGGCGTGAACCAATTAGGTACATTGATTCATTTTAAACATGGGAATGATTTGACGCCAACAAAAATAGAATTACACCTCTGTTATGAGCGGACGAATTATAACAGAGTAATTTAGAACTTTTATTGCATATTATATTTCAACTGCTGTTTCCAAATCCGTTACACTTTCCCCTCCTTAAAAAGAAAATGTGTAACATTTTTAGAACCATACAGCAGTTGTTAAATAGATTTCCAATAAATCTCTAATATTTTATAATTTTCCATTTAAAATGTGGCATTCCACATAAAACATTCCTCCATAATCACGAGACCCGGCTCACCAAGCCAATTCCTCTGAAAACATTACATGCAAAATTTAAATTGATGATATGAAGGAGATGAATAAGATGTTACAAAATTACACATGATTCCTCTATCGACTATTATATAGTTTAAGTTATTGTCTCTTTTTAGAAATACTGTCAAGTCTTGATCTTGTCTCTCTGCTTCTTCTGAAGTTGTCCTCTGGTGTTCACTGCTGGAATGTTTCCAATTTCTTTTCACTACTCGACAATAAGATAATTCTCTTGTTCTTCGCAGCATGCTAAACCATACGCCGTTCTGTTCTGGAGAAGTGAAGTTCTCTTCCATTACCACCACTCATCTCGGATCTGCTGTAACACGTTCATCAGAGTCTGCTCTCTCTGCCAGCACCGAAAGGCATGGCAAAATTGCGTCAGCAGAATCATGAATTCTTTTCTGACCCACTGCAGGCTACATCGCCCTACTCCGCTGACAGCTTCTTGTGATGATGTACAGTCCATTAATATTAAACAGACATTCACTTTCTACAGGGAGGAGCAAACAAATTAAATGTACAGCAGTAACAGCAATTCTAATTGCTTCCTCTGCTTCATTGTTTTACAGAAATTCCAAAATGCGAAATACTGGATATACTGGTTAATTTTCCAAAAGGATAGATGAAATATCCAGAATACAATTAATGTGGATAAAATTATTTCTCTGGATTTTACAATTCCGCCAATAATTCGAAAACTATTCAAAATTTAATTGTAACGTTCTAAAGGTCAACAAGGCCACGTGGTTTTCACTAATCTAACACATGTGATAGCTCCCCGGCTCTTCCACTATCAACCATATATTACTATCAATGGGACATATCAGTATCCGAGCAGAATAAGCAGCTGTATTCAGCCTTTTGATATATATAGACTGCTCACAATTGCGCCCCATTTTAAATTTAATGGTCAATTTGGAAATTATATTTTGGGCTATCCACGGAGAACATTATTCCCAACAACCAACTATGTTACACTACCATTCAAGAAAAGTTTTTACATTTTGGTAAACGAACGAGAGATTGGCCACTACCCACAAAACAACAAGCCTCAGGATTGCAATATTTCTTCCACTATAAATTACTTGCCCTATATAAGACACTCCAAATGTACACCTCTAAGGTTAGTTCAGTTTGACATTACAGTAACAGCTTCAGTTTTTGCCAGAGCTAAATGATGTATCGCAATGACATCCACAAATATTATCTACGTAATATTAAAACAGCACCCAGACTTCTGAAGCCAAACCACCTATTATTATCAGAACCCAAGACGCCGGGAGCATAACTTAAAAGAGAAATGTACAAATATTTACAAACTCCTACACGTCGCGATTGCTGTTTAATAGGTAAGGTTCCACATACGTCAATGCCAATCGTCAATAGAAAATTGACACACCAACACACTGTGTACTACCTACTTTAAATAAGCAGACTACGAGGTCTTACTTCGCTTCCCAGGAAAAACATTCTTTTCTGGTCACTACCGAGTATTACCTACGGTATTATCAAACAAAATACATCCAAACTAATAAGCAATGCAGACATCTAGCATTTTAGCTTTTAGTATCGGTTTACTAAAATATTCTTCTTGAATCAAGTTTACTTAATAGTCAATACCTTAACGATCCTCTATCTTGGCCATGTTTATTAGATTTAATGTTGACCTTAAACATTTTCAAAAGTTGAAAGAAAAATTGTGGGGTTAAATCCCGCATGAACCCAATGCTACTTTGTCCTAAAGGGCATATAACTCGACTTCACTTCCTATTTACCCATAGCTGAGTTACCTCAAATGCCTCACAGATTGATTAACCAAATGGGTTATCTTCACAATGAACCTGGAAAGTGAAAGAATTTCAGAGAAAATGTAATTCAAATGCAGACATCTTTTACGACCAATACCACTGACAGCTTTTACGAATAAGCTTTTTGAGCTACATTGGCACTTCAAATGCCAAATAAAATGGCTGAACATTTAACCTTCAATACCTTTACCAGTCTCAAAATAAATCCATCTATAACAAGATGCTAAAAAGACTTTATCGGGTATTTTTCACATTCATGTCATAAGTGTTTGGGCCGAGTTGACAGATCAGCTCAGACCCTCTCAAATTCTCTGGTTCAAATTGCTCAGATCGCCGACGAAAACACAAAATATGCATTGTGTGTGTTTGTGTGTGTGTGTGTGTGGGGGGGGGGGGTGTTCGGCCCCTGTTAATCCCAGTATAGTGACATCTTGGGGTGGGTTTGGTGCAGAGTAAAATAAGACAATAGAATGAACAGTCTATAAACTTAGACTTCAACTCACTCATAGAATGACTTTGTCTACCAAACTTTAATTTCACCCAGCTTATGAGCTTCCACTTCACCAGCAGTGGTATACTTGGGCTCATTGTGCCACTTCAACCCACTAAGTAGGATTCCAAAGGTTTACAATCGCATTTATCTGAGAGATTCAAAATGGGGAGCTACTGAAATTATGCATACCAAAAATCGAGTTCTAATTTCCCCATGAATTGAATTCATCTGAATCGTTCAAAGAATACAGACCTTGTCGAGAACAATTACCCATAATGTATGTAGCTGGAATAACCAGATCCTGGTAGCCTCGCCAATTTGAAACAGGGGTGGGGTGACGACTCCAATGGGGCTAGAACCCTGTCCGAAATCTCCCTGTTGTTCTTCAGATTCGTGAGGATCTGGGTCAACTAGCAAACCATGGATAAATATAACTCAACTCTAGAGGTCGAATAACCATTAAGTTATGTGTTGTGGTCTGGATGAATTCACAATAAAATAGAAAAACAGTTTATACGTGGTTTATTAAGAAGCCAAAAATAGTATGATATGAAATGGACATGAATATGAATGAGGAATGAAAAACCACAGGCCCACTACACTTTCAACCAAAAGGGGTTTAACTTCCACCCAACATGTGTTCAGTAAATGTGGATGGTTCCCGTGCAACTCGGACCTGGAGAGAACCACTCTCAGAAACAGTGATTCTCACCAGGGCCGAGCTGAACGGGCCCCAAAATGACGGTACCCACTACGGTTAACCTTTTTACAGGTTACAAAGTGTGCCCATAACTAACCTCAACAGGCAGTTATGCTGGCGCAGCTGAATTAGAGCTTTAATGCCAAAGCCTTGGCGGCGAATTATGAGCGAGACCGCTCTTATATAGGATAATTTCGCGGGGAAAGATTTCGAATACTGGAATCTGATTGATCCCTCGCTTTCACCTCGACGAATGAAACAACAGCACAATGCTCTACGGCGTGAACCAATTAGGTACATTGATTCATTTTAAACATGGGAATGATTTGACGCCAACAAAAATAGAATTACACCTCTGTTATGAGCGGACGAATTATAACAGAGTAATTTAGAACTTTTATTGCATATTATATTTCAACTGCTGTTTCCAAATCCGTTACACAGGGTAGCATCACTAAATTCACCCTCTGGGGGCCTCATTTTGCAGATGACAGTGTGCTTATTTTCTGGCTTGGTCATAACATATGCTAATGTAAAAAAAGGTATATGTATATTTTATTTTTGTTAGAAAAATGTGTCATAACATGTGCTAATGTAAAAAGGGTGTATGTATGTTTTAATTGTTTTTGTTAGAATTTGAAGTTGAAAGTAATAAAGTATGGATCTTTACTGATTGTTTCTTGTTATTTCATATTGCAGTAGTCTTTTCAGTACATCGAGGGTGGATTATGACCAAATCACACAACGGTTGTGTTTTCCACCTACATTAAAATTTATAATTTCTGAGAAAGGGCATAAAAAACCACTAGCAAATTCTCCTTTGATAGACCACCAGGTTAATCTGGTGGTCCACCAACAGATAATTTGTTAGTGATTTCTCAAAACACTCATGTTATGATGGATGGAAATTGTATCTGCTGAGTGATTTGGCCATAATCCACCATCCATGTGTTGTAGCTGTGAAAAGTAATTTAAAGTAATTAATTACACCCAAGTAATTGTAATTAATTACTTTGAATGTAATTGACCTTAGCCCCGATTACATAACATTGCCGCTATAACCTGCAAGATGATGGAACATATCATCACCAGCAACATCATGGACCATCTCGATATGCATGGATTATTGAAAGATGCCCATCATGGCTTCAGAAAGAATCGTCCTGTGAATTCCAACTGACAACAATCCAGGACATTGCAGACATAGAGGATATGGAATGAGTGTTTTTCTCATATAATATTTATGAAACGAGTCTAAGAATTTTCCGTTTTGGCGAGCCCAAATGGAAAATTCGGACGAGTTTCTTAAATATTATATGAGAAAAACACTCATTTCATATTCTATTTATCATATGACACACACACGCACAAATTAGACACTTAGTATGACTTTTTAACCCATCACCTAACTTGAGTTGCAGACGACACTTGGAAAAAACATTCTCGTATAACTAAAAATTTTCATTTTTTGCTTTCAAAACATAGGTTATGACCCCTCATTGGAACGAGCTCGTCGAGCTCTTTCCACTGAGGGGTCATAACCTACGTTTTGGAAGCAAAAAGTGAAAATATAAAAAAAAAATGATTGGCGTTTTTCTTGTAGGTAAAAGATTAATACAATATAACCCACCCTAAATAGGACAGATAACGTAAATTCTCCCTACTGAAATTATGCAAATGTCACCCAGTTGTATTTTCTTTAGCCAATCAAATTGTCCAGTTTTGAAATTGACCAATGAAAGCTCCCAACTCTAATCATGCAAATTATGAAAATGTGGCCCAGTTTTATTTTGTTCAGCCAATCAAATTGTCTAGTTTTGACATTGACCAATGAAATCGACAGAAGGCTTTATTTATCACTGATTAATATGAAAGCAAAATATCAAACTTTTTAAAGTGAATAAAATGGACGAGTCATATGATAAAAACAGATATCATACTCATCGACTTCTCAGAAGCATTTGACAAAGTTCCTCACACAAAACTGTTGCACAAACTGACGCACTTTGGAGTGAGGGGAACAACCCATAATTGGATCAGCGACTTTCTGAGGGATCGATACCAACAAGTTGTTCTTGAAGGCAGTGCATCTGAAACCACACCAGTACAGTCAGGTGTTCCACAAGGCAGTGTCTTAGGATCTCTCCTCTTTTTATTATACATCAACGACCTGCCTGACTCCGTCACCAACAATTCCAACGTTCGATTATTCGCTGATGACTGCATCTTATACCGAGAAATAAAATCTACAGAAGCCTCATCCAATCTCCAGCTTGACCTAGAGGCTCTACACGTGGGTGTGGGAAAGAGACTGGTTAATGGAATTCCATCCACAGAAATGCAAAGTTCTTCATGTGACAAACAAAAGATGACCCATTGGACAACCATTCACCATACATGAGCACACACTTGAAGTGGCTGAGACAGCCAAATATCTAGGCATCAACATACACCGCAACCTACGTTGGAACACCCACATCAACCAAGTACTGAAGAAAGCCAACAACACCAGGGCATTCTCACAGGGAAACATATGCCTGTGTCCCCGAAAGACCAAAGAACTATGCTATAAGACACTGGTTAGACCACAAATGGCAGCAATATATGGGATCCGCATACAACTTAAAATATAAAAAAAAACTTGGAGATGGTGTGGAGGAGGGCAGCCAGATTTGCCACTGGAGACTACCACCGGACCAGCAGCGTCACCAACATGCTGAATGATCTACAATGGCTGTAACTTCAAGAGCGATGATCCTCGAATAAGCTGACCCTTATGCATAAAATCACAGTGAGGTAGCTATTCTATCCAGTTTACTTATACCATTGACAGCCACGACACAAGGTCATGACTACAGATTCCTGGTTCCATTCGCAAGAACGGAAACCTACCAACAATCCTTATTTCCAGACACCATCAGGCTATGGAACAATCTCTCAGCAAATGTCACCAGCTGCAGCACTCAATCCAGCTTTAAACTGGCACTGGAACATGAGAGACTTCGTTTAGCAGCCCAACCAATTTTATTATGATTTTAAATGTAAATACAGACCTACAAGATTTTAATGAAACAGACTTTTTAATTGTACAAGTTCAATAATACACCAGACCTTAACAGGAAGAAGAAGAAGTCTAATTCTGTAACAACCGCACTCCCAGGGTCTGTAAATAAAAAAAGTAATATTAGTTATCCTTGTGTTTTCCAGGGTGTATGGGAATTTACACCGGTTTGGGAACTCATACACTCCGAGGCAAAGCCGAAGGGTGTATGATTTCCCAGACCGGTGTAAATTCCCATACACCCTGAAAAACACAAGGATAACGGATTTATTTTATTGCACATAAATATTAAATTTCCTGTATTTTTTTAATTTTTGTTCTAACATAACTGAGCAGAAGGTACGAATTAATAATTAAAAAATGGTACTTTTTTAGCAATATAGCCTGCTATTGTATATACTTGTTTTTACACCGCGGTTAACCACGGTGTAAAAAAAACCCACTCTGGATTGCAAGTTACACCGTACCTCTCAGCCAATCAAAATGCAGTATTTTGTTTCATTTGGAAATAATAACTATTACTCAGTTATTTTTCAGTCTTTTATATTATTATTACCTGTAATAAAAATAAGCTCTACTACTTATTACTTTATAATACATTCAAAATTGTAATATATTATATTATAGTACTTAATATATTAACCTAGCCCTGTTCCGGACAGTATTATTAGACTAAGTAGTGAGTTATATGGAATGCATGGAAGTGGGATTTTAGATCAGGTGCGATGGAAACATTTGTGGATACCATTTTATTTTATTTTAGTATTCGCTACATTGTGTCTGAAGGGAGGTTTATTTTATCATCGCAACTCATAATCCAAATCACTAATTTGTTATGTATATTTTTATTCATTTTGTTAACATGTAATCTTGTCTAATTTTTTTGTTCTGCATTGTTTACAGGTGTTGGATGTTATCACAAGACACTGATGTGTTATATTTAGCTTGCAATCTTGAAATGTTCTCAGTCTTAATATAGTTTTGTTTATTTGTACATTTATCAAGATGAATTATCCATAGTATAATTCCAACTAATATTATTACCCGAAGACCATATAAGAAAACACGCACAGAGTGTAATTTCCTACCAAGCGTTATGAGAGAAAGCTTGAGAGTAATAGAATGGGCAGGTTCTTACCAAATTAACAAGGCTTCAACAATGATGTAATGTCTTATTGATGGCTCGATTTCACATTATCATTTCCATGGCGTGTGGCTGGCTGATGCATTTCCATACAAGCCTATTGCAAGGCGATGAGAGTTCATACCAGGTGAGGCGAAGCCGAGCCTGATATGAACACTCAGAGCTCTGTATGGAAATTTATCTTACAATCAACATGTATTTTGTCTGTATTAACTCCTCACTGTCGTGTATCCGACCACCTGATACAGATGTTTGTATCAGGGGGTCGGATACAAGCACGTTCCTTTCGCGTGAGTTCCATTTTTTTTTCTTTTTGTTCATCCGTACGAATAAATAGTTCGATTCGCCTACATTTTTGACATATCCTCAATATATTGTAAGATAAAATGATTATTATCATTATGTGGATGTACAAAATATTATCCGAGTCTCGCTCCGGGTACTGAGAGTAGATCACGACTCGTCTTCGACTCGTCGTGATCTGCCCTTAGAACCCGGAGCTCGACTCGGATACATTATTTTGTACATCCACATAATGGTTATAATCTCTGTGTATCAGCCCGCTACGCGCCATGTAACATATTTATTATGTCGATATCCATATAAATCAAGGGATTAATAAATTTTCACTGGAAACAAAGAACGACCAGACATGTATTTTTAGAAACTGCTATTGGCAGAACCGTGCAGAATCATCAACAGTAATGGTTTACTGACGTTTCGGCCTGGACGTTTCGGCCTCCAAATCGGGCCGAAACGTCCTGCCTTTCGAGCCGAAACCTCCCGGCTTTTAGTGATTTTCTTTAAATTTTTACATATTTTGGAACTAAATTACTGATGAACGTTTTAAGTTTGTTTATACAAGCTTTTCGGAATAAAAGTGACTGATGAACTGTTTGTATGTTTTCTAGTAAAACTCACCTAATTCTATCTTGGGTGAATCCTACGTAGTTCTTGTCGTAGATGTCTTCACGTAATGCTGGTAATATGTCGGATGTCTGTTGATTCTTTCTGTCAAACACCAGACGATAAGTTAACACTGTGAACACCAAGGCAATACGTAAAACTTCTTCGTCAGTTTCCGCCGACTTCCGGAAGTAGTTTCACCACACTCATCCATGTTTTGTTTTAATAAGCTTTGTGATTAATATGTGGCATCTAACGAACCACTGCACGGTTATACCTCTCTCCTGGTCACCCAGAGAATTCTGTTCTTTATTTTCTGCCAATGTCCCCCTCCTGATGATCCTCAGAAGGTATCCTGTCCATGAGGGTCTGTTTTTATTCTATCATTGTTCCCCTCCTGATGGTCATCAGAAGATATGCGATCTGTCAGATGTCCACTAAAAGTTATAGAGTGTCCTGGCATTTTCCGTGGTCTGTTCTAAGACTGCTTCAACTGTGGATCTTCTTATCTTGGCCACTATTTTCGCAACCCGTACTATGCAATTAGGAGAAGATAACTTGGTACCCAGTTCTCTGCCAAAGTATGGTGCATCGGTTTCGATTAGCAGTCTGGTCCGGGGGACCCTTCTGACAGCCTCTTCCTGTTCCTTAGTGAAGGTTGCAGCATTCCCAGTGAAACCGTGAAAAGTAACAGTTCTTGTAACTGTCACTCCACGCCATTACCATATCCTCGTCCCCAGAAAAGCAGTGAAGGTGGATAGGCTGCTCCTCGCCTAGATGTTTCCTGGCTAAATATAATCCTCTAGCCATCACATCTGAGCCAGTAGGATCCTGCTTGTCATGTGGCCCACAAATATGAAAAACCACTGGCAAATCAATCTCTGTCAGATCCAGCATGTGCTCTAACAATTTGTCTTGTGAGTGCCACTTCTCTGGAGCAACTGTCCTGTCTAATCCAATTTCCCCAAAGGCTGTTACCCACGGCCTCCGAAGCAAGCTGCTGACATTGTCGAGGATTCGAGTTTCTTCCTCCTCACTGGCTATCGCCTCACAGCATTTAGGGTACACCCTAACTGCACACCTGGTTGGAACTTGGAAGTCCCCTGGACCACTGGGAAATGAGTCTGGGTCGTAGTAAACAGCAACTTGGCCCAACAACTGTACATCTTCATCTTTCGGATCCACCATGGATAAAACCTCTGTATTAGTTGCTGATGCCCCCGACCCAACGGCTGCCCTTCGGAGTCTGTCCATATGGAAATGGCTGTCAATAGCCAAAAATTTAGCCTTTCCACTCTCACTCCGAACTCGTCGGCATGAGTCCGTAGCCACAATGGTCATCGTAGGCTTTGCAGCTGTCTCTTCCACCGGCATGTGTTGACTTTCCTCCCTTGGATCTCCAGCCTGAGTCCTGTACTCTCTTATTGCCTCGGCTGCCTCATGGGAGAAGGTCTCTCTCTCTCCTCCTGCGAGCACTGAACCAGCAGCCAATACAGGGAACGCTAGTGCAACATACATGCAAGGCTGTTCATTTTTGGGTACATTATGAATGGCTTTGGAACAGTCCAACCTTGATGTCTCCAGGGATAGGGATGCATTGAGATTACCATCAATAATGACCAGCTCAGTTCTGTTACGGGCAGTGATTCTACCCCACACCATGAGAGACCCTCCCCCATAACGGTTTCGCTCCACGACACGTGGATCTGCGTAGCGTTCGTTTCGACGTCTGTACACTCTCTGGCGGCCATCTGATGGTGAAAGATGGAAACGACGTTCATCTGTGAATAAAACACGTCGCCACCAGTGTAAGGGATGCCTGAGATGTTGTCTACACCACTGCAGTCGAGCACGACGATGACGTAACGTCAAAATCGGACGAATTGCAGGTCTTCGAGGACGTAAGCCGTATTCTCTCAGCCGGTTGATTACTGTTTGAGGATGTATCCGTCTCAGGTTAGGGATGTTCCTGGCTGTAGCCGTTGCCGTTTGTTGCCGGTTCCGGAGATGGACGACACGGATATACCGATCTTGTGCAGGGGTGGTAACTCGGGTTCTCCCGGAGCGGGATCGGTCTTGAACGTCATCATGTTGTGCATGTCGATGGACTAGCCTGTCTACAGTGTTACGGTGGCAGTTCAAATGCTGGGCAACCTCTCTGTGTGTTCTGCCAGCTCTAATCATGCCCAGGGCAAGGAGACGTTGATTCATTGTCAATCTTGGCATGCTAATGTGGAGTCGTTTTAACAGCAGCGCAAGTTTGAATGTGAACGATAGGAAGGCCTTACTTTAGTGTTTAAATACCCAAGGATTCACACTGCTGCATGAATTTTCAGACTCTCCACGTGCAAAACATGCCTTTTCACAAACGTGCAGCACGTCATTTAACGTTAATGCAATTTTAACGGGGAAAGCTGTTTTTGTGTTCAATATAACTTATTCATGAACATGTTAACACTCTCTACACCTACGAAATTATTTTTTTTGGAGTTTGATCAATTTCTGCAATGCACACTTTCTTTTTTGGGCGAGTATATTTCTACAAGCCCATATTAAGACCTTGAAAGATCGCGGGTGCAATGGCAACATGCTCAGAAGAGGATTAGAGAGTCTCAGCAACCACTACCTGAGAACAACACCAAAGAGCTCTTCACCACCGGCAGCTGCGAGGGCTAGACCTTCCAACCGAGTCAGCCAACTCAGGGGGTATCACCAACTCAGCCACCTCCTCCTAAGAAAAGCAGACGAAATCATAGACGCCGCTAAGCATCTTAACACTTTCCTCCTTTATGATGGCCAGACCGGACAAACCGTTAAAGAGGGTCGAAAGGGGCTTGCCCCAAACCGTGCCTTGCGCGCCTTCGACGCGCGAAACCATTTCATCCTGGACCCGTCGTTTGTGTAGAAACGACCAGGTATGAAAAACTGTTTTAGTGCGGTCATGTGAGAAGGATTACATAACGAATTAATGTTTCGCGAGAAACATCTTTCAGAGACTGTCCCTGATTTGCAATTATATTGTTCAGTCAGAAAGTTTCTAAAACCTACATTTAATAAAATATTCAGATACAAATGCCATATCTTTCATTTCTGCACTGCGGTTTAATGTAGGAATTGAAAAAATCCGTTCGTTAATTCGTGAGATTTTTGATTTGTTTTCATATTAAAATAAAATTTTCGCTGATATATGATTTGGATTCCCCCCTGAGTTTGTTCGCCGGTCTCGAATGACTTCAGAATATTTCATGCAATGTAGATCCAATTGACGACACGTGATCGGCAAAATTCTCATTTTTGGGGGCAAATTTATCACACAAAATAACGGGATTTGCCTAACCGATTTTTACCTTTAACGATTTTATTTGATATACAAAATTCCCAAACAAAATGTATAAGGTACAAAAAAAAAATTTAGTGAACAGAAATTAAAATGTTAATTGGCGAATCTTTTTTCCAGTACAGTTCAATTACCACTGATTAGTGAGTGGACGTCTGACATGTAATTACACACAACACACTCAGTCGATTTTGGGATAATTTTTTCGTATGGAGTGTACGCGTAATGATATAGGAGGCCGAGACGTCCACTGTGTTGGGACGTTTCGGCTCTGGACGTTTCGGCCTCCTATATTAACAGTCAATAGGCCGAAACGTCAGTAAACCACAGTAACTAGCGCCTACACGTATCCATGGTGGCAGTAAACAATCGTCGCTGTTCAAAGTGCGATATTTGTTAAAACGTTCAGCTACAAGCAGATCTGAAGTACCGTTACATACATTTACTGCCATTACCACTTGAAAAGAGTTAGGAAAGCACTCAGTAGCGTAGATATCTTTTCGCTGGCGGAGGGGCAAACCCAAAATTTTCCGACAGACCGAATATTTTCCGACAGTGTAACAACAACAAAAACCCAAACAAACAGAAAGAATCTGTTGTTTAATGCAAATGTACTGAAAATTGGTCTTTTTTTACCCAAAATTTACCCAAAATGGCATGTTTTTATCCCCAAAGCCAGCATTTTAATGTTATTAGGCATAAATTCGCCTAAAAATGGTCCCAAAAAATTTCCGACAAAACTTCTGGTGGGGGGGGGGGGGGGCCTCCGCCCCCCCCCCCGGCCCCCCTTTATCTACGCCACTGAAAGCACTTTTTATTACACATCCATTAATTAAACTTTAAACCCTTGTATTCAACGGAATCGCCGCTGTGATATAAATGATTCTGCATTCAACGGGTGATATACAAGCCGGAACCTTTTTACAGCACTGTTTAGTTACGCTTCGAAAAGTTTCCAAATTTCGTTATACAATCATCGACCGTCTGTTGCAGTGTGAAAATGAAAACATCCAAAGCAAAATAAAGTCGGTTCACAAAAAAAATATCCAAAAATGAGATAATATTTTTTAAAAACCCAATCATTTCCATCCAGAACACAAACACAGTCCCGTGGCCGTCTCGTTTTGTGGATCCCATTATATCAAAATTGGTCAACTTTATTTCGCAAAATCTTCGTATACCTTGACATGCTTCGAACTTATTTTTAAAACGTTTCTCCCAGCTGTTTTTGCAAATCTGCACATATTTGTACTTATATTTTTACTAACAGTAATAGCCACCACATCGCCTAACCATTTGGTGGTTATTACTGTTAGTAAACAGCGATAGGAATTTCAACAAACACTAGTTCCGAAAAGGTTGTTTCGATTTTTTTATCGATCCATATGATCAGTACAGCTTCAGTCAAAACAAACTCTTCACCTTTGGGTTTAATTATCGGAATTAAAATTTGTTTATTTAAATGCATTTTAATGCATGGGTTGTGTAATAAACACAGAACGCGATGTGTGTTTGAATCGGTGGGTGTTTTACGTAACTCGTTGGAATGGCGTAATCATATTTCGCTCGAGCCTATGGCTCTCGCGAAAAATGACTACGCCATTCCAACTCGTTATGTAAAACACCCACCGATTCAAACACACATCGCATTCTGTCTATTTAAACTTTCAAAAAATCACTTTCACTATATTGAGTAAACTCTAAAGAAAATGTTCATTCCAGCAGGGGGTGGGGAGGGGGCATTAAAATTTGCAAGACGTGACGTCCTATTTTTTATTTGGCTCCTTTTTACACCCACCCACCCATTACGTGCAAATTTTCTACTACCGTTCTCAGACACCCACCCCCACTCTCCCATTAAAATCCAAAATAAACTTACCCCAATTGCCCACGTGGGGGCAAGATGACGCTGTGTGCTGAGACGAACTGCACGCCGAGGTGCACATGTCTTCAGCCAATTTAACCCTGTCTGTGCTGTGTAGTACGCAGTACCGCTGTGCAGTGTGTAGTACAGTCGTGGGTTATGATGTTGAAGAGCTGACAGCTGCTCGTCGTTGCTCGGTGGTTCTCTCCGGGTACTCTGGCTTCCTCCACCCGTAAACCTGTCACCGACACGATATGACCCAGGTTGTTAATGTGTCGTTAAACACCAATAATTAAATAAATAAATAAACAAATAAATAAATAAATAAATAAATAAATTAATTATTTAATTAATTAATAAATAACTTGGGTTGAATTTAGTGCATCAGAGAGAATTTTCCCAAAATATTGTCTGCATTCTACATTTCGAACAAGACACCCACCCCCTACAAACGTGTGACATTTTTCCAGATTAAGCCCAATATTCTCACATATAAAGCCTCCTGATGTTGTATTTATGTTCACAAATGACGGTATATATTAGCTGATATACTGATATATTTTTAAAAAATTAAAAAAATTGCACAAGTTGGAAATGCACATTTTTGGCGCACTCAAGAGACCCACCCACCCCCACGTCACGTCTTGCAAATTTTTTGTGCCCCCCCCCCCCCCCGATTCCAGCATAAGAAATTGTCAAAAAACAACAAATAACTTAACTTTTGGGGCTACAAATAATATTTTGCAGCAAACGTTCTGAATCGTCCGTTGAATGTTATTAAAGTTTCATAAAACTCACTTGAACAAAACGAAATAATCAGTTTATAATAGGTGCCCCACATTGAGAAACTTATTTCGATAGATAACCCCCTGGGGGCGCGGTGGCTCAGTTGGTAGAGGTGCAGGCTGCAAGCCGAGAGGTCCTTGGTTCGAATCCCACCTGCGGCAACCGCGTTGTGTCCTTGGGCAAGACATTTCACCCCGATTGCCTACATGGGGGCACGATGACGCTGTGTACTGAGGCGTACTGCACGTCGATGGTGCGCATGTCTTCAACCAATCTAACCCTGCCTGTGCTGCGGTGCAGAGTTCAGAGTTACGATGTTGGAGAGCTGACAGCTGCTCGTCGTTGCTCAGTGGTTCTCTCCGGGTACTCCGGCTTCCTCCACCCGTAAAACTGTCACGGTCACGATTAGCCATTGTGCATAAGTATGTGACCTTAAACACCAATAAATAAATAAATAAATAAATAGATAACCCCCTTCTCATTTGTAAATCGTACCGATCGAGAATCACTTCTAGAAAGATTGCTAGATAGAGTTACTCCCCTTACATTGTACCGCTATTACAATTTCTCTTTCAAATATCGACAAAGATTCGATAAACTCAGACATTGATTTTCAAAATATTGAAATCCTGAGGTATTTGGGTTTTTTTAAAAACAGTATAGGTTGAAACTAGTTATACACAGCGGATTAAATTCCGGGCAAGTACTAATGGGCTTCGAGTCCGACAAATTATATACCGAAGCAAATATAAGCGCTGCATTAAAATTAGCTCTTTCATCACGAGCTTAAAACGCAAGGAGTTTACAAGGGACAAGATGCATTGCTCGGTTGCCTTCAGTCCAACGACCATATTCCTTTTGTGTCGACAGCTATTTACCTAGACGATGGTCTCAGCCCAATGATCAGAATGAGCGTATCTCCAACAATGCAGCACGCACATACCGATAAGCCATACGGGCTTCATTTATATTGCATGCGGAAAACAGATACGATCTTACACATTAAACCTTATACCGACCTGATAATAGGGCTACATCCAGTCAATGGAAATACTAACAGCCCCGGCGTCATTTAATTCGATCGATCAGTATTCAGAAAAGCACACGAATCAAACGCTGTAGCATGCTTTCACCAATGAGCCTTAGAGAGAAGGCTGGGGGTGGATGGAGGAAACGGGTAGCTAAGCCATTCACTCTTGATCCTCCGCCAGTGCTATCGCCTACTACGCATGCAAAATACTGATATGATATCACAAACAAAACATATTACAGGTCGTATAATATGGGCTGCATCCACCATTGACCACTAAGCGGTAAACATTTGCACCGCATCAATCGAGTAATATGGGCGAACCCCACTCACTGTAAATCACAGGCGCATATAATGCCTATTTATCTTACAATCAACATGTATTTTGTCTGTATTAACTTCGCAACTGTCGTGTGTCCGACCCTCTGATACAGATATTTGTATCAGGGGGTCGGATACAAGCACGTTCCTTTCGTGTGAGTTCCATTTTTTTTTCTTTTTGTTCATCCGTACGAATAAATAGTTCGTTATATATTCGTCTACATTCTTGACTTATCCCTAATATATTGTAAGATAAAATGATTACTACCATTATGTGGATGTACAAAATATGTATCCGAGTCTCGCTCCGGTTTCTAAGGGTAGATCACGACTCGTCTTCGACTCGTCGTGATCTGTCCTTTGAACCCGGAGTTCGACTCGGATACATATTTTGTACATCCACATAATGGTAATAATCTCTATATCACAGTTAATCGACCATCTATTTTATCACGGTCGCCGATATGTTCTAACTCAACTATCGTATCACCAATGTGAGTCTGAATTGCGAACCTTACTATCTTCAGACCAATGCATTCTAATGTCAACAATGACTTATGAGCTGAAGCTTTGAGCAATACATAACTAACATGTCGAATCACGGGTTGACAAACTCTGTAAAACTGTACTTGGCATAAGGTTGAAATAAATACCCACACTCATCGAGCCAAGAACGAGTCACTTCACTGTACTGGGCAAAAGGTTAAAATTTATACCTACTCCCACGAAGCCTCTCACTGGCCACTTGTGCCAATCTGGCCGCACCTATGAGCGCACCTAACCCCCATAACGGGTAAAGAGAATTTGTATGGGCATTTGCTGACGCATTATTACACTCGCGACCAGCAGCAATATTAATGATAGCGCACGTGCATCAATGTGCTTAAGCCTAAAATCTTTCTACTTGGCGCCAAAATACGCTACATTATAGGGAGGAGCGGCACATTTAACCTTCCCACGCCCTCAACGAACGGGGACAAGTGACATTCTAGTTCATCCATAACAACGCCAATTAATACTATACTAGGGCGATCAAATATACTACACTCATGACCCTCTAATAAGGCACAAACGTGTTTTGGGTAGAACAGCACTACACAACATGTAAAAATGGATGAATCCAAACCATGTGCTGTTATTTCCGAACGAGTCATTCAACTGACAATCATCGATAGACAGTGCAAAACTGTTTTCAGGTGTGTTGTATTTTGACAAACTATAACATGGTTGGAAACATGTATGCATTGATTCGAAAGTCAGATAATACTGAATTAATCCTCTCCTGAGCACACGAACTATGATGTTCAATTACAAAGGTCAAGTACAGGGAGGCTTCAATTTAAATGTGCTCTTTCATCAAGCTTCCGTGGCTACTCTGAGCTACTCGGTGGTTTCTGAACGAAATGGTTTCACGCGCCGAAGGCGCGCGGGGACGGTATGGGGAGCAAGTCCCTTTCGACCCTCTTTGATTGTATGTGATTGTATGTGATTTGACTCCAGATTTTGGTTTGGTTCCTGCCCTCACCTATTTTAATTAAGCTATATTTGCCTTCGTTATGGGAGGGGCAAGAATTTTTTCCCCGCCAAAAATTTCTATTTTCAAAACCGAGATGCAGATTTGAACCAAATTTGATATGAGGGCTTATTGGGTCATAAGTACCTAATTTATGCTAAAACAAAATTCCCGTCGCCCCATGTGAACCGTAGGATTTAAAAACAAAAAAATTAAAACGCCCATATCTCCAAAACTACACGGCACACGGCACTGAGAATTTTTATTTTGTGTGAAGGGAGCAGCAGAAAGGATGGTCCAAAAACAATTGTTTTGCTATCGGTTTTATCACAGGGTACTTTTCCAGGACTGAGTCATCATTTTTTAACCCTTTGTGAGTAATGAGAAAAACATTAAAGAATCTTTTCCCATACCACTGCTCCGAAGGATTTCATATTTCACATATAACATCTTTGGGAGATTCATTCACAGGTTTGTTGAAATCAAATTCCCGGGTTCATATTTGAGCTCTGTATGGGAGCCCAAATGTTCAGATGAGGAATATTCTTTAAAAATCTTATTCTTCCGATCCACCAATCAGAATCTTTTGATATTCGGTATGCAGCACCCTTACGGGGGTGAGATTCAAGTTTGCTCAAGCCAAGTACATGGGTTCATATTTGGGCTCCCTGTGGTAGCCCGAATTATAACTTTGTTCAATATGAGGAATATTCCTTAAAAATCTTTTTTTCTTCAGATCTACCGGTCAGAATCTTTTGATATTTGGTATAAGCTTTTCTTAGGAGGGGCAGACGCAACTTGTTCAAATCAATTCCCTTGGTTGATATTTAGGCTATCATGTCAGGTGAGCACCCTCATGCTCTCTGGGGGCCTCTTGTTTCATTTCTTCTGGAGTTTCTGTCACAGATTTGAACAACTTTGTCTTCTGTCGTTTCATCTCGATGTCACCCATCCATTTAGCCATATTGCTCCCTCGAATAGTCCTCTTCAATTCTAGAAATTGACAAACTCTGTAAAGCTCTACTTTGCATAAGTTTTAACCCTTAGCTTTTGCTTTTAAATTCGTTTTATTTATATTTTTTTCTCCTGCTCTAATTTAATATGTAAGAAAAAAAAACAGTTGATAATTTCCACTCTTTGTGACAATGGCGACGTCAATATCCCTCTCAACTTCGCAATGCCTCAGAAGGGGTGGGGGGGGAGGGGTGGGGCTTCCGCCACCGCCTCTTACAATTCTTCCAAATTTTCCCATTAGAATAACACGGAGAAAACTGGCGATAATTGGAAAATTACAAATCTGAAGGGTGCCGAGGTCGGGGCACTTTACACATTCCCGTGGGAAATTTGTATGGTAAAAGAGATTCTTTTTTGATATTGTTCGAGCTCAGTCACCATCTCTTACACTTCTTCGAAATTTCTCATTGGATTAGCACCTCGAAAAACATCGAAAATTGGAAACCTGAGAGAAAAAAGGAGTTAAATGAAAGGACAAAAATCCTGATCTCTACAATTTTCGAAAAAAATTCTCAGTAGAATAACACTGAGCAAAATGGCGAGAATGGGGGGAAAAAATCATATTTGCACATGTTTTAGGCGAGCAATCTTCTCACTTCAACACATTCCTATGGGACATTTGTATGAAGAAAGAGATTTTTCGAGACCGGCCATTCGAGTTTTAAATTGTTTGTTATTTTCTAAAATAAATCCCCATTGGATTATCCTCAACCGAAATACCAGCTCAGGTGATAACAATTCAGCTTGGATTGACTGAGTTCTTCTCTAGCTGAGCTCGAAAATGTTTCAGGCTAAATTCACATTTTTTCAAGCCTAATTTTTACGTGAGCTGGAAATGTATTACCAAGTGCGCTCGAACACTCAATTATCCACAACTCAAATCGACTCAAATTTTGGGGTGAGTTGACCTTACTATGGGCGAGTAGACTCTTACTTTCGGCCTTAACTTGGGCCGGGTATGTCCCAAGTATACAGGGTGTCTTCCCACTAGACCAATTCCCTTTAGACCAGTTCCCAAAAGACCAATTTCCCAAAGACCAACTACATTGTGTTATTGATTAAGGGTTGATTAAGGATAATTAGGAAAACATTTATTTATAAAAATCTGCCCAACATCTATAAAATATCCACAAGCCAGAAAATGAGCCTACTATCATTTGAAAAATGAGGTCCCCAGAGGGTGAATTTGGTGATGCTACCCTGCACAGCATGGTAGCATAACTAAATTTACCCTCTGTAAACCTCAACCTGAATCGAGGTCTCAAACATAAACAGAAAGAGGACCCCAGAGGATAAACTGCATATAAACAGAAAGAGGTCCCCAGAGGATAAACTGGAATAGCATCAGCAAATTCACCCTCTGGGGACCTCATTCTGCAAATGACAGACTGCTTATTTTCAGGTTTGAATATCAATAACATTAAATACATTTATAAAATGTTTATAAATATATCAAATTATTGATATAGAATTATTTTTAAAGTAGAACACACCAGTTGGTCTAAGGGAAATTGGCCTCGTGGGAGTTGGTCTAAAGGGAATTGGTCTAGCGGGAATGAACCGTATACAGTACAGTCGACGTGGATTGGTCTTAATCAACGCGTGAGCAGTGATGTCCACGCATGCGTTTACCAGGTAATAATATTGGTACTGTAAATTACAGTGTATGGAGAGGAAATTCAATAAGTGTGTGGCACTTGTTTTCCAATCCTTTTGTACTTTGTGACAAATAAAATATGTATAACCCTTTACCTAACATGAAAAGCAGACGACACTCGCAAAAAAATTCTTGAATAACATTTTTTTCCATTTTTTGTTTGAAAAAAACATAGGTTATGACCCCTCATTGGAACGAGCTCGACGAGATCGTCCCAACGAGGGATCATGACCTATGTTTTTGGACAAAAAATGAAAAAAATAATAAAAATTAATTGGCGATTTTTGAGAATAGCGCTGGCCGGTTTTGACCGTTATGTTGGGAAACGGATTAAACCAAACCATAAAATAAAAAATAATCAGAAAAATTAATTAATAAAGCACCGGGTTGCACCCGGTGTTTATTAATTAAATAGTTGTCGATTATTCCTATAATAGTGTTTGGAATCTAATATTATGGCGTCCGTGGAAATATTGCCCACCCGTGGAGAGTGACCAATCCACGGCGGCAGTACTGTAGTGGTGTGACAATTATCTGATTATTTTAAAGATTTCTTTTTGTTAATTCTTTGGAATCGTATCATAATAAGCGAACGCCGGTTTTGTCCAAATTTTGACACCATTTGGGAAGAGTATCCTCCTCATGTGAACCTTGGGAAGTTGCGTAGGTAGTACTAGTTTACGGCGGTAAACGAATTCTTCTTTACTGGGAAATGAGCTCCCTAAATTTATTCATTGGTATTGGTTGGATGAACCGATAACCAACACCAATAAATAAATATTTATGCCTTTCAAGGATTTTTGTGTTATTGTGGGACTTGATGATTAGTGTGCAACAACAGAGCAAACACTCAAGGGTCTAGCCTATGTACATCCATTCGTACATCGTCTATACGTATCCCACACGAAAACTTTACAACATACGTTTGGCACAATGTTTTCAATTTTCACAAATTCTTTTGTGAGCACAGTCGAAAGACGAAGTTGAACTTTTCTGTGTTTTTGTGTTCGATTCTTTAGTTGTGGTACAGAAACATTGCTATTCTGCGAGTCCTAATCATAAATTTACTTCCTTTTGGCAGTCATTCTTATGGTCACAACACAGATGTTAAGTTCGATTTTCGGATTTCTACAGTCAAACCAGTTCTATAGCGGCTTTTGAAATAAATAGGTTATCTCCACCTGATGATTTTTAAATCCTTTGCGCCGTGAAGATGAATATAAAACGTTCCAATAAAAGTAAGATCCTCGCCCTCTGATTGGATAAGAGTTAGCGTAGTTCCTCTTATGCATCGGCTCCAGTAGCAAATGTTACCTTCTGATGTCACAAGGCGAAATATTTGAAATGACGACTGCTTCATCAACAGAGTGATTAGGTTCCACTCCACAGTTTCACACTTTTGCACAGGGGTGAAATTCTAAACATAGGGCATATGTTGAAACTAAGGCCATGTAAAATTGAGATATACTTTTAGTATCAGATATATGATTACATTAGGCTTTTTGTTGGACAAGAGAATTTGAAGTTTTGGTCCCAAAGTTGGATTCTGATACATAGGGGTAAATTACCAGATGAATTATGGGAAACAGTGGCTTCGAAAAATTGGCTACTTTTTAAAATGTAATTTTTACACGGGTTTGTTACCAGACAGGTAACTAAAAATGAGACGGAAACATATAAATTTTTTTTTGCATTTTAGAAACAGGGGATGCTCTGTTCCAGGGGCGGGTAGGTGGGAAAATTCTGCTTTTGAGGCTGCTAGGTGGCCGAAAATGACTGGTTTCGGAATTTTTTCATGCATTTTTTCAGGTTGAAATCTGGCCTTTGACAATACATTATTCCACCCACATTCAGATTGTTTATTTCTACTTAGTCAGATAGTGTTATATGTTTTTTTGTGGATTTGGGAAATGTAATACATGTTATGAGTTGGATAACTAAGCTACAGAATATTTGCATTTGAAGAGAGTGTATGGCATGTCATATTTGGAAATGCCTGGAAAACTGTGGAGCGGAACCTTAGCAAACCACTTCATTTTTCTGGATGTTTCACGCCCTCAGCAGACGGTATTCAGGATGCAAATTTGTTTAAATTACAAACTGATTTACGATTTGAACTAAGATGGAATGAGTTTATCTGGTTTATCTGGTTTATTGATTATTTATACAGTGCTGTCGTGGGGTAAACGATAGGTTTATTTACTAAACCTGTTATCGTTATAAGCTGCCTTAAACAAGGCAACTTTTAACGATCACAGATTTAGTAAATAAGCCTCTCGTGTTTCACGATGTAGGTTTTGGGCTATGAGTAGTGTCTTATTGGAATAAAAAAAATATTGTGATGAGATGACGGTAACATGGTCTGAGGTTTGCGGCTCGGAGCGTATGTTTAACCTCGAAGTTTCGCATTTACACACACTAGCAGTCCCACCACGACATGCCGAAGCATGCAAGTTTTCTAAGGCCTGAGATGGGGGAGTTTGAGAGGAGGTGCACCCTCCCATCGGGAGAGTGACACCTCCTCTCAAACTCCCCTAACTCTCCCATTGAATTTTGAAAGATCTCAGAACGGATTTGGTGTGTATTTTAGCTTTACTTTGAGAATAATCATAGAAAAAAAAATGAGTGGCGAACTTGGGAAGGACACTGTAAGCCCCCTCTCGCCCATGTGGTTCAAAGGCAGGAGGCGGCCTCCGTGCTTCCGGCGTCCCTATGCAACGTACAAGCCGGTGTTAAATGTCTTCTTAAATATTGTTAAATAAACAACTCATTTCATAATAGGCTCTTTAGAGTAATCATTGCGAAAAGGAGGGCATTAGTTACACATGGTTATGCGGTGTTTCAGCGGAGTGTACGGGACTGTACAACCCTTCTGAGATCAGTATTTCCTGAGGCGAAAATCGACTTTTGAAATCCGAAAATCGAGTTTTGTTTTATTATATAATCCCCAAACGGCATTCCAGTGAAAAAAACTCCATAAAAAGTAATAATTTGAGAAACTGAAAGAGACATATCTTTTTTTATTATTGAACAAGAACGAGTTACTTCTCTTCCCATTGAACTCAAGCATTTGGGAGATTTCAATTCAAAGATATTGAGAAATGAGGCGGCGCTGTTATTGTGGTACACCAGTTGATTTTATAAGTGTTTTATTCGATACAATGGTGCGTTGTAAGTCTATGAGAATCGGAAATACTGTCTTGAAACTTGTACACGTGCTTGAATAAGTTTCACTGAAGGGGCAATTCATATAACGAGATAGGTTGCATGTTATTCGAAGCCACAACGGATCTGTAGTGTAGAAACACCACAACAGAATCTCCCTTCTTCACAGTAAAACCGGACGTTGGGAGTATGTACACATGTTTTATTGCAATTTTTCGGAATATTATCGTGAAACAATACTGTTCTCATTGTGTTCGTAACTCTGAATGTTTATTATTACTGACGAAAATGTTTGAGGCAACGGGTTAAAGGGAAATAGGCGAAGTGTACCATATAACGTCTGTACCCCCCTTTTAGTTGTCACGTGTAATTCTCACACACCCCTTTGAACTCGTACACCCCAGTGGAGTTGAGTGTACCGTACTGCATGCATTGCGTACTGTCAAATCAGGAAGCTTGTATAATTTTTAAAGGGTAATAAATAAATGTATGTATGCCTGCAATGTATTTTAAATGTGCAAGTGCAGCAGTCGAGGTATAAGGGCCACCAACCGACAAGCCTATTTGTTCCGGATCTTAGTCTCGTGGGTAAATCGATAGCTATGGGTGTTAGAGGTTGACCGTCGTCTCCAACTCGTTCCTCTCGATCTGTTAGATTGGTGCGGTTGTCCAGCCCTTAGCAGTTGGTGGCATTGTGTGTGCTGTGGTGAAGCACTGCGTGTGTTTCAACCGCTTTGAGGTTGAATCTGGGATAGATGCCATGTGCGTGAATCGTCAGTTCGAGCTTCGGCTCCCGCTCTCTCCCTCGATTTGTTACACAATGAACCAACAGCAGAAAACCAAACAAAGCTGTTCAAATTCCATTCTGAAGAAATAAAATAATTGTTAACCCAACACAAGGGTAAAGATATATAGAGGATATATACGCTATTTTAGTGAATATCAGGAATTATGTCATGAGTGTGGACCTGAAAGGTACACACGAAAAATAGCGCAGATTTTCTTTTTGTTATAAGCTACGTGACATTTTACTGCGCGGTGTTCAGCCCAATTCGACTGCAAACTCGTACGTTTCAAAACAACAACAAAGATCAGCTGGTCGTGCTGTCAAGCCTGTACTAGTCAAATCACTCAAACATAAAAATAGTCCCACGATAATTTAACCAACTAATTGCTCAACTCACAAATGAAATTTAATAATTATAGTACTACAAATGAGAATATTCTCATATTATTAGTTATCTCCCCCTACATGTATGGTATATGGAGATTTAATACCTGGATGACGGCTTTTAAACACAATACAAACATAGCGGAAATAAATCTGAGGACGCATTTCTCAGCTCCATAATCATCTGGACCAAATTCGTGATAACTATTTTGTTTCTATAATCGCAGAAGACAACAGATAGAGTTACGTCCCTTTGGTCGTTAAGAAAACCAGTAAACAGTATTTTGTTGACATTTCGTTTCCTGAGTTGCAATGTGTTCAATGTGCCAACTGGCACATAGAACACATTGGTACTCAGGGGACGAATTATTTTCTCTTAATTATTTTTATGATTGTATTGTCGGAAATCCGATGATATTTGTGACTATTTTTGTGTTTTTTGGCTCGAGTTTTATAATGAGGCGGGTGGAAGCGAAAAGCTTGAATCATTGAAACCATTTTCCCACCGGTGTTTCGCGTGCGCTTATACCCTGGATGTTGCACAACTCATATTCCTTGGATGTTGGGCGCACCCTTTGCCATGGGTATTTGTCCAAGGCATTCTGACCAATAAAAAATAAAAATTTATCGGGATATACGGACAATATTCATTAATGTTAATGTTTACTGACGTCAGCGACCACTTTATACTTTCTACATAGACGAATTAGACAAACGATCAGCTGTCCCAAGACCCAATTTTAGACGATCATTCATTACAGAGAATATCATCCGGTTTAAAATGTTTTTATTAGCCTGTGACTTTTCAGAGGTCACAATTGTCCAAATATGTCCAAATATAAAACGCAAACCATGGATGGCGCTTGGTCTACTGCAACCCTCACAAACGAAAAGTAAACTGTATGTTAAGAAATTAAAATCCCCGTCTATTGAAAACATAACAGAATACAAAACTCTTGAAACTGATCTGTGAAGCAGTTTATTATGATAAGATACTACTGGAAAATAAATACAATATGAAAAAAGACTTGGGAAATCCTACGGAAGGCCATATGTAGGCCAAATAACCATCGACAACTTCCCTCTACCTTCATAGATGGAATTAACGGACTCGAAAAGAATTTCTGACGGATTCAATACTTTTTTTTTGCTGACATTAAAAAGACCACAAGTACAGTCATTTTACGGATATCGAACCACTTTCAGACCATATCCGATTTCGTTTTGAAAATGTTCTCCACCAATAACTTTTCTATGCTGTTTCAATTCAGAAAAGTATCCCAAATCATGTGATAAAAAATGGAAATTATTCTGAATGTTATATTTTATGGATAAGGAAATCGTTGGACCTACCTATTTTACCATTTTCGAACCAATTTATAATAATCGAATCACCACAAATCTTTTCATAAATTGAACTAAATTGCTGGAATTTTTAGTTTTAAATGCCATAGTTTGAAACACGGTTATGTTCTTTCACATACTGAGTGAAATCGTTGGCCAGTTTTCTCTTCCGTGCGTTGGATAACATGGATTTCAACTTGGGGGTGTTTTAAAACAAAATTAGGCGACAACAATGAGCCTTACTGACGTTCCAAGGACTAAATATTCGTGTAACCAGTACTAACCACTGGGAACGGATTAGGACATTAAATATTTCATTTCTGGTGCAACAAGAGACGCATCTGCTTGCTTATTCTGAATATTTTGTGTCGATGAGCCCCGGTGACCCGTGGGGGGGGGGGGGGGGGGGGGGCAGGTGCATCCTCAACTTTCATCCATGATTATCTAGTTGAAATAATAAGTAACAAGTAAATAAACATTTACAAATACCGTTCACACTTTAGCTATGAAAAATTATATCTAATATTGTAATATTGCTACAAATTCCTGGAGAATGCCACAAGGCATTCTGCAGGAATTTGGACCAATATAGGCATACTGTTAATCAATAAAAGGCTCTTCCAAGTCGAATAGGCTTCTACGACCTGCTGGCCCAACTTGGCAATGGGAACATTTGCATGGGCTGTGCTAGGAAGGATGAATATGGTTTAACCATGCATAGACATGGGGTGTGTAAATTTGGGCCTCTGATCAACTTGACATGCCTTCCAGGGGCGTAGGAAGCATATTGGACTTGGGAGGGCATTAACACATA
Organism: Pictodentalium vernedei; assembly: GCA_031216915.1. Taxonomy (NCBI): domain Eukaryota; kingdom Metazoa; phylum Mollusca; class Scaphopoda; order Dentaliida; family Dentaliidae; genus Pictodentalium; species Pictodentalium vernedei. Next base: position 134,375,921 of record CM062296.1, on the reverse strand, counting down.
CCAATACAGCTGAAATTCACCACAATAGTGGCTTTTCCCTCCAATACTACATACGTTATACGTGGTTAAAACCCACAACTTTGTTCATAAATATTATATTATTACAATTTCCTGGAGAATGCCTTAAGGCATTCCCAGGAAATTATAATAATAATCTTTTATGAACAAAATATTTTGCATAAAATCAATCATTAGTACATATTTATTCATATATTCATATTACCCATACATATACCCATGGAGGAAAGTTGGAGGGGCACGTGCCCCCACCCCCACCCCCAACCCTGGTTCCTAGCCCCTGATGCCTTCTATCTCTGAACACCTGTATACACAGGGTGGTGGTATCAACGAGCCACTCATATGTTGAGGCATGCTTCAAACTCCACATATGGTGACAAATCAACCAATATTTTTCTAGATTGTGATAGCAAAGGGATGAGTAATTTAAAATTCGAAATCTGCTGCCGCGTGGTAGCAAATTTCAAATTTTAATTAGCTCACCCCTTTTCACATCTTAGGAACTTTCCCTAACAGTAATTTTGTATGTGGATGGAATAAACCCCTCAAAATCTCCAGGAGTGATACTGTTAACTCTTTGCACCTACATCACTCCACCCCACCCTATCCAACCACCCCAGTCAGTGACCCCACCCATCCTTATGTAGGCCCACTTTCTGATTTCTTATTCCATGTAAATAATTTTCCCCAAGTTTCATTGTTTCTCAAGTTTATTGTCAAATAATGTCATGGCTGCTGCTAAGCAGCCATGGCATAATTTGAAGTGAACTCACAAGAAATGTAGATGTGCCATAATTACTGGTACTTGGCTTCAAGCAAACTTTTGTTCCCCTCACTGTTTTCACCTCCAGCACTTTCAGCAATCCCCGATCATGAAATCACAAGAACTCTTTAATATAATGATTAAATTATGATTTAGATTTATTTTTAAATTTTTTTAAAACTTTTTATGTAGGTTTACCCCACTTATGTTGGCAAAAATTCATCAATTCATATTTTGTTTGAAAGAGCTCCATTGGAACTCTGTCAAACAAAATATAAATTGATGATTCTTTCCCAACAGAGGGGAGATGATCCTGCATAAAAAGTGAGAATTATCGATATCAGAGTGCAGTGGGTGAAACATTTTAATGTAATTATGTCTCCTGGATGCCTCACTTAACTCCTTGGAGCCTCAGATAAGGCGAGGGTGGGGGGGGGGGGGGGGGAGTCAAGGGGGGGGGGGGGGGGGTCACTACAAGGCCTTGTACCAGGACTATTGGCTTCTGTTATTCTGCCCCATATCTCATCCATTACTTCCTAGCTATACCTATCTCAGTCTCGACTATAACATTGATCAAGGTTGAATCAGATTTCCCCTGTATACATATAAGGCATTCCGTTATTGAGATTCCTAGCCGAGTCCGTACAATTTGGATTCCGTGTTTTAACATCGACACACGAGGGTATGGAAAAGGATTAATAACCCCCAATTCAACAATGACTAGAAGAACCTGAAAAGTGATAACCAACCATTACAAAACAACAAAGGTACAGAACGAACATCCAACAGAACCAAGATCGAAGTGAACATAACAAATTGAAAGAAGGTCACACTAGTCGGATTGATCGAACTAGTTGGACAGACTGACCAGATCTGACCAAATACAATCCAGATGGAAGTGAACAAAACAAAGTGAACAAAGTTTAGAACTATAACCCCCTAAATATAACCCTCTTGAACTGTTTGAATGAACTTTATGTAATTAAAACCCCTTTGAACTGTTTGAATGAACTTTATTTCTGAACTATAACCCTAATGAAGGTATGTAATATGAACACCTTTTGAACTGAATGAATTTTTGAACCATAACATTAATGAAGGTATTAGCACTCCCTTTGAACTGTTTGAATGAACTATAACCTGATGAAAATATATTGAAGGTGATCTGAATTTTAACTGAATGAACTACAACCCATTGAACAGGGAAGGGGAATACCGTGTCGATGTTAAAGCACGGAATCCAAATTTTACGGACTCGGCTAGGAATCTCAATAACGGAATGCCTTATATGTACATACAGGGGAAATCTGATTCAACTTTGATCAATGTTATAGTCGAGACTGAGATAGGTATAGCTAGGAGGTAATGGATGAGATATGGGGCAGAATAACAGAAGCCAATAGTACTGGTACAAGGCCGCAATGGAACAAGACTGCTGTAGAAGCTAACGATGGGACAGACAGGCCATAGACCTGTAATGGCCTTGGATCTTTGGCGACAAGATGGAAGCGGTTGGTAAGACTACATTAGACCTATTGAGGGCTTTTACATAGCCTAATGCGACAAAAAGGGATTCTCCAAAAGGTGTCCTCGATAGGTATCCTCAAATAATACAATACCAGGCCATAGGTATCCTCAAATACTGAAATGAGGCTAAGAGTCGTAGTAAACTATACCTCATTGAGGGATTTTTAATGGTCCTCATAACCTCAAAATTCAATGAGGCTATGAGGGATAATAAACGAGGACTCATTGAGGGCTTTTACATAGCCCTCATGGCCTCATACGACAAAAAAGGGATTCTCCTAAAGGTATCCTCGATAGGTATCCCCGAATAATACAATACCAGGCCACAGGTATCCTCAAATACTGAAATGAGGCTAAGAGTCGTAGTAAATTATACCTCATTGAGGGATTTTTAATGGTCCTCATAACCTCAAAATTCAATGGGGCTATGAGGGATAATAAATGAGGACTCATTGAGGGCTTTTACATACCCCTCATGGCCTCATACGACAAAAAGGGATTCCACAGCCACAGGTGTTTCCCAAAAATGGGATTCCATGGGATATGGCATTTGAATATAGGTTTTTATTGTACACATGGGAGATAACTCTGCATACAGATTAAGGGAAATCAAGCAATCTAATTGGTTATAAATGATCTAGATAAATGAAACTACAAGAGTACTTGGAATAGGGTCGGAACTAACAAGAATAGACAAGAAATTGCTAAATATAGTAATAATAAGATAAACTGTTCCAACTAATAGGCTCTTCTACGCTACTGGAGTATACTCCTGAACAAAGGAACATGCCCAGGTAGAGGAAAACTATTACATATGTAGATAGAAGCAGAGAATTCTGAAAGAATTCGAAATAGTAAAACTTGGGTGGATTTGGGTGATTTGGAGAGATTGTCGGGTTGTTTGTGGTAATTAGATTTACTCTTCTACAATCGAACATACCCTCCGAACATACCCGGTCTTATTGCAGAAAAATTGGGTAACATAGCAACCACGTGCTACCATAGAAACCAAGATGGCGGCCTCCAGTATACAAAATGGACGACGGAAACAGGTATCACCCTAACAACACGCGCTGCGCATGCGCACTCACACCACGTATCACTATGGAGATGACGTCACAACATGGCCGCTCACGCGGGTTACCATGACAACACAACATGGCGCCACTGGGTCACGTGACTATAACGTCACATGAGATCATCCAAATGTTCCCTGAAAACCACATCACATACTACTGCTGTAGATGAGTTGGCAATGGTATTTATATGTATGCCTTAGTACACAACGCCACCGTTCCCCCACGTGGGCAATGGAGATGAAGTGTCTTGCCCAAGGACACAACGCGGTTGCCGCAGGTGGGATTCGAACCGAGGACCTCTCGGCTTGCAGCCTGCACCTCTACCTGCTGAGCCACCGCGCTCCCATTGGTAATGGTTCTACATCATTGCTGGCTGCCTGAACAGGCAGGCAGCAAAGATGTAGAACCATTGCCAACTCATCTATAGCAGTGTGAACAAATAAAATGATGCAGTAAATTGAATTTGGGGGAAAGATGCCCTAAAAGGGCCCCCTGCCCCGCTGATGGAATCCCTGGGTCAGAAGACATGTAATTTAATTTTTGTACCATGGCCGGTCTCCCATAACTCTCTCTCTCTCTCTCTCTCTCTCTCTCTCTCTCTCTCTCTCTCTCTCTCTCTCTCTCTCTCTCTCTGTGGAGGGGGGGGGGGGGCAAAATTGCAGGAAACAATGTTATTCCTCCAGGCACCACCCAAAAAGAAAAAAATGACAAAAAGTCACCACAAACTGCTTCCACCACCCTGACGGCAGTGATCTTGATGACTTAAGAGCATCCCAGTCTGGCGTGTGTGTGTGTGGGGGGGGGGGGGTGGAGGTGAGGGTGTGTGTGAGGGTGTGTGTGTGATGCCCAGGTCACGCTACCTCTAATTTTAAATGTGACCATATAATATTGACCAAGATAACTGGCGTTTTGCCTATGACCCCCAACTCTTCCCTTGATGACAATTGCAGAGGTGGTGGCACTGGTAATAGCAGGGTAACTTGATCACATTCCAAAAAGTTTGGGGTTGTGCGGCCTGGGAATCACTCAAATGCCCATCCTATCCTCCCACTCCACTATTTACACAATTATTCTTCACCTTATGGAATTCTGCCATTGCAACCAACCCCCACCCCACCCCACGTAATTTGTCAGTTTGACAGAGCTGTTGCAAACACTGACACAACATACTCCACAGTCACCCAGATACAGTTCACGTCTCTTTGATTTACGAAGTTGTTCTCGTTGACCGAGAAAAGTTCGGAAAAAACAATCAATCTCGAGTTATTTCTTATTGATCAAGTGTGGATTTTGCCGATTCGAAATAGGTAAAAATACACGCAAGCAAAACTAAATTCATCGTGAAAAATAGAATGCAGATAAATATGTACTTTTCCTCCTGCTAAGGACAGGGTGCTAATGATTTCCAACTAAATAACATAATATGCAGATGCCAGATAACACTGTAATTTATCATAGAAAGAGAAAAATATTAATGAAACTTTTGATTCAAAGTTTTTTTATTTTGTGTTACCTTTCGATTTTTGCGACGTGATTAAAGTTAAAGTGACCGGTATTTCGTAAAGATTCGATATCGGTAAAATGACTGTAATCAAGTGTCCCCTACCCAACGTAACTTTTTGGATTATTTGAGCAGTAATAACAATAGAGATTCATTTTTTTATAAGCCTCACTAATGAACAGGAGGTAATTTTTTTGCGTTCATAAACTGAGAGGGAAATCGAGTAGAGATAGCAGCGATATGTTAACCCTTTACCTAACATGAAAAGCAGACGATACTTGCAAAAAAAATTCTTGAATAACTAATTTTTTTCATTTTTTGTCTCAAAAACATAGGTTATGACCCCCTCGTTGGAACGAGCTCGGCGAGCTCGTTCCAACGAGGGGTCATAACCTATGTTTTTGAGACAAAAAATGAAAATATTTTGAAAATTAATTGGCGATTTTTGAGAATAGCGCTGGCCGGTTTTGGCCGTTGCGTTAGGTAAAGGGTTAATAAAGCTATTAAACCTTTACCCAATGAAACGGCCCCATCCGCCCGCGTAATATGCAAATTCAGTAGTTGAAAAAATATTATTTTTCGAAAGATTTCTACAAAATCATATCACGTGACCCCTTGTCAACTTCTAACGAGGGGTCACATGATATGGTTTTGGTTGAAATTTTTTGAAAAAATGATATTTAAAATAATAAATTTTGATAACGTCTGCGTTGGGTAACTGGTTAACCCTCTACCCAACGTAACACTCAAAACCGGCCAGCACTATTCTAAAAAATCGCCAATTAATTTTCATTATTTTTTTCATTTTTTGTCTCAAAAACATAGGTTATGACCCCTCATTGGAACGAGCTCGTCGAGCTCGTTCCAATGAGGGGTCACAACCTATGTTTTTGAGACAAAAAATGAAAAAAATTAGTTATTCAAGAATTTTTTTTTCAAGTGTCGTCTGCTTTTCACGTTAGGTAAAGGGTTAAAGGAGATAATATTTGATGTGGCAGATTCATTATCTCATATAAGCAATTTATCTTTTGTCACAGGAAGAGTGCCCGACAAAATGAAGATAGCCAAAATTATACCCATCTTTAAATCTGGAGACCCTCGGCTATTCATTAACTACCGCCCCATTAGCATTCTTCCAACATCATCCAAAATACTAGAAAAAAATAATGTACGCAAGATTAAATACTTTCTTGGAGGAACAAAATATAATTTATAATTATCAGTTTGGATTCCGAATGGGACACTCCACCGTTCACCCTATATTTCATCTCATCAATAATGTTGTAGAAGCAAATGATAAATCTACAAAGGATTGTTCACTCTCAGTGTTCCTTGACTTTTCAAAAGCTTTCGATATAACACCGATCAAGGTTGAATCTGATTGCTTCATTTCCCCTGTATACATATAGAAGGGATACAGTAAGTGGGATTCCTAGCGATTACGTAAAGTTGGATTCTGTGTTTTTTGACATCTGCCTGTTAGATAATCTTTGTACCAGTAATTTGCCTACCCTCTTATACCATTGCTCTTCAGTCTTTTAAGTCGGACTGAGTGATTATAATGGTAATAATAACACTTTGGCCAGCCGCTGATTTGTCGCGGTTCTCGGACGAGAAGGCCATGGTTACCCCTGTACTCCCAACTGCCTCCCTATTCCCACGCTTCTCCTCTCCTCCCAACACTCGGAAACGAACTGCTTGATGACATCCCTTGCCCCATTCTTCCCAATCTCTCCGATTAGCATATTAACCCTTGCCTTTGAGTCTCCCCCTAATCCCATGTCCTTCATTCTCCCATCCCACTTCCCCATTATACTCCCAGTGAATTTCACTCTTTTAGACTGATACTTTGGGCATTCTAGAAGAAAGTGTTCTAGGGTCTCCACCATGCCCAAGTTACACATCTGGCACTCCCTTTCACCGTTTTTCCCAATTTTTCCCCTCAGCTCCAGGGACCGCGACCTCAGCTTGAACAACAGTGACCCCCCAAAGGTGCCATCAAGGTACTCTTCAAATTTCGAAATGAGGCTAAGAAGGATAGAAAATTAGGCCTCATTGAGGAATTTCTCAAGGCCTCAAACGAAATGAGGTATAGTAAATTAGACCTCATTGAGGGATTATATTATCGCCTCATACGACAAAAAAGAATTCTCCAGAAAGTATCCTCGATAGGTATCCTCAAATAATACAATACCAGTCCATCGGTATCCTCAAATACCGAAATGAGGCTAAGAGGGATAGTTTATTAGGCCTCATTGAGTGAATTTTTTTCATGGCCTCAAACGAAATGAGGTTAAGAGGGATAGTAAATTAGACCGCATTAAGGGATTTTCTCATGGCCTCGTACGGCAAAAAGGGATTCTCCAGACAGTATCCTCGATAGGTATCCTCAAATAATACAATATCAGGTCATAGGTATCCTCAAATACCGAAATGAGACTAAGAGTCGTATGTGCGATTCAATCGTTCAAGTAAATACTCTATGGCTTATTTGCTCGATGGAATTCGAGTCGTTCGAGCAATGACTTATCATTAACTACTCGAAAGATTCTTGGCTTTAGGAATGATGAAAAAAGTCAGTGGACAGCTATCCAAAAAGGATTCTGGGGGAATCCGAACCAGAAAAAACTTACCTCTGGGGGCCCTCTTGGTATCGGGAGTACCTCGGTACAATGGTATGGTGGTCCTAAAAAGCATTTTAGGTGCATTTTGGTGATTTGAATGGATTGTTGGGTTTATTTGGGTTATTAGATTTTCTCTTGTACAAAGGAATATACCCTCGAACATACCCCTATCCTATAAGAAGCCTTTGGGTCGCATAGCAACCACGTGCTACCACAGACACCAAGATGGCGGCCTCCAGTGTACCAAATGGACGACGGAAACACGTATCACCCTAACAACGCATGCTGCGCATGCGCACTAACACCAACCATGTATCACTATGGGGATGACGTCACAAGATGGCAGCTCACGTGGGTTACCATGGCAAAACAACATGGCGCAACTGAGTCACACGACATGAGGTCCGGCACCGAGGTCCAGTAAACTATACCTCAAAACCATATTACATACTACTGAGGTCTGCCAACGAAAGTAGACTTGTATCGGAGCTATATTTCATCACCGATGGATTATTAATGTGGAAAAGGCGGACAATCAGTTGTAGGCTTTCGTCCTGACATTTTAATTCGAATCAAAGTGATACGGCTGATTTATCGCTTTTCAACTTCTTCTGAAACGGATATAATAAAAAGACAATCTAATGTGTTTTGTGTGGTAACCTGTGGTAACCGAAAATTAACTCTTTCGCGACCGCGCCAAATGTTTATTTTTCGCGCGGAGCAAACCACTCGCGAAAATGTATTTATTTATTTATTTTTTTTAAATTTATTTATTGGGGTTTAACGACACTTTCGACAGCCACGATCACCTCGAGTCGGACAGTTTTACTTGTGGAGGAAACCGGAGAGAACCACCGAGTAACGGCGAGCAACTGTCAGGCTCCCCAACATACTAACTCCACACGGGATCGCGGTGGCTCAGTGATAGACTGTTTGACTTCTATGCTAAAGGTCCCGAGTTCGATCCCCGTGCGGGACAACCCGCGTTGTGTCCTTGGGCAAGCCTCTTTATCCCGGTTGCCTACATGGGGGCACGATGACGCCACGTGCTAAGGATACTGCACGTCGATGGTGCACATGTCTTCATCTTCAACCGCTGTAACCCTGATTGAGCGGAGCTTGAACAGAGTTAAAATGTTAAGGAGCTGACAGTTGCTTGTCGATGCTCGGTGGTTCTCTCCGGGTACTCCGACTTCCTCCACCCGTAAAACTGTCACGGCCACGATTAGCCATTGTGCGTACGTATGTGACCTTAAACACCAGTAAATAAATAAATAAATAAATAATAACTAACTCCACACAAGCAGGGCTAGCAGTGGTTGAAGACAAGTGCGCCATCGACGTGCAGTACGGCTTAGTACACAACGCCATCGTGCCGCCACCGTGCCGTCACCGTGCCCCCACGTGAGCAATGGGGGTGAAGTGCCATTCGAACCAATGACCTCTTGACTCGCCGCCTGCACCTCTACTCACTGAGCCATCGCGCCCCCACGCGAAATATAAACGTTTGTTTCTGTCGCTCATAACATAATTTTCGGTGTTCAAGGTTTATTTTTAGCTCAACTTTGACGTAAGTCAAATTTGAGGTTATGCCATGGCCCGTCGTCTATCACCCGTCTGTCCGTCAACAATTCAATACGGCTCGGGCTAGAGGCGTATTTATGAACCGATCCGCGAGTTTACGAAACTTCTTGAGTACCTTTGTTATCACTGTGGGACGAGAACGAGTGTTTTTGGGTGCGGTCCGAAATTCAAGATGACCACCAGCAGCCATTGTGTACCTTAGTTAGTGCAATCAGCTTTTTGTACAGAACTTCTGTCTGAAAGTTCTGATTCGAATAAATTTTTGTATGAATGTTTAGTAACATAGAATACATCACATATAATACAGGTTTTTTTCTCGTGCAGAAATTCTGCAAATTAGATGAACTTTGATTTATTCAGTGCAACTTATACACAGTAAGTGCACATGTCAATACGGTTCGGGCTAGAGGCTGTATTTATGAACTGATCTTCACGAAACTTCTTGGGTACCTTTTGTTATCACCTTGGGACGAGAACGAGTGTTTCTGGGTGCGGTCCAAAATTCATGATGTCTGCCAGCGGCTATTTTATATAGAAATTAGGTCCAATCAGTTTTTTGTACAGAACTTCTATACGGCTCAGGCTAAAGGCAGTATTTATCAACCGATCTTTACGAAACTTCTTGGGTACCTTACTTATCACGTTGGGATGAGAACGAGTGTTTTGGGGTGTGGTCCAAAATTCAAGATGGCTGCCGGTGGCCATTTTGTACCGAAATTAGGTACAATCAGTTTTTTGTACAGAACTTCTATATGAAGGTTCTGATTTGAACAAATTTTTGAATGAATGTTTAGTAACATGGAATGCATCACTTATAATACGGGTTTTTTTCTTGTGCAGAAATTCTGCAAATTAGATGAACTTTGATTTATTCAGTGCAACTTATACACAGTAAGTGGACATGTCAATACGGCTCGGGCTAAAGGCTGTATTTATGAACCGATCTTCACGAAACTTCTTGGGTACCTTTGTTATCACCTTGGGATGAGGACGAGTGTTTGAGTGCGGTCCAAAATTCAAGATGGCCGCAGCGGCGTTTTGGTTTTAAAATTAGGTACAATCAGTTTTTGGTACAGAACTTCTATATGAAGGTTATGATTTGAATAAATTTTTGAAAGAATGTTTAGTAACATGGAATACATCACATATAATACAGTGTTTTTTCTCGTGCAGAAATTCTGCAAATTAGATTAACATTGATTTATTCAGTGCTACTTATACACAGTAAGTGCACATGTCAATACGTCTCGGGCTAGAGGCTGTATTTATGAACCGATCGTCACGAAACTTCTTGGGAACCTTTGTTATCACCTTGGGACAGGAACGAGTGTTTTTGGATGCCTTTGTTATCACTGTACTATGAGAACAAATATTTTGGGGTTCAGTCAGACCCACTCTGGGTCTCAAAGATTTCTTTTCTAGTTTAGCATCTAACTGTCGCCCACCTTTACAATACTTTACCTATACATTTGTTACAGGCTACGGTCAGCATTTATGTACAGACCGTTACGATACTTTATATGTACCTTTGTTATCAGGTCATTACCTAGATGTGTGTCATTGCTGTGTCACATACTTTTCATGTACATGGCTTACACAAGCTGCGCAACAGTGTCATTGACACTTTCATTTAAAGAACGGCATCATTAATTTTTTTATACAAAAATCATCATCCTATTTTTGTGAAATTAATGACATTGTCGTTTTCGTTATAATTTGTATACCCAAGGGCATTGGAAGCATCCTAGAGCATGTGTGGGGATGGGGCGGGGGTTTAAAAAACTCGATTATGGGTATAAGTGAAAACCGGGTGTTTGCAACTTATAAATTGTAACGCAATATTTAATAGCACTGACATTGTACAGAATGTCCTTTGAGAGGAACAAGGTGCTAAAGCTTTGCAGGTGGCACTCTGTTCCACTGAAGCTACATTTTCAAAGCTTTACCTCACCAAATGTACATAATCTTTGATTATTCTTATCGTCCAAACTCCGTCATTTTAACCCCCACCCAAATCCCTCCCACCCATTGGCATTGACACGTAAGATACGTTAGATTCGAATAATCGAGAGTTTCTCGGCTACAGTTATCGGAGGGTAAGTCCTTTCACTTGTGCACTTCTATCGAAAATAGAACGCGCATCACCCACCCACCACCCCACCCCCATCTCAGGCCGCCTAGCCTCATTGCAGGGGCAGCTGCCTCTGCTGCTTACACACACTTATTTACACCCGGTCGAACCAATGCTCAACTTTTCCAAAAGTGTGAGGCCCTTATTTACATGGGACCGTTTAGCCAATCAAATCACTAGCTTTCAATTCTTCAGAAATAAAATTTTACTTACTTTTGTCGAGATCTCAGTTTGTAAAAACGAAAATCAAGTTCATCTTTGGGGTGGCGTAGTACATGGGTTAATGGGAATGCGCCATCAAAGACCAGATCAATAAGCGTGAATGTGAATTGAACATTTACGCGTTTATTTTCAGGAAACTCAGAAGCCATATATATTGTTAAATGCATTGAGAAATATGCGGAATAGAATTCAGTAAAATTAATGAAAGTGTTTCCGTCATTCATCACTGTCTTTCGATCAGTTGTCGACAGAAAAAAAATGAAAACCGAATTTCAATTAAACCAGGAGGCCAAAATGAGCTCATGCAAAGACTTAGTTTCCTATTATAATTGTCCTCGGTTTGTGTTTGTGCAGATAACGTAACGTCAGAATTTCTACAAAAACTTTGAAAATAAACTCTCATTTCCTGAGATAAATTGTGGAGTGTTAATAAATCATATTTACAGTTTGAATAGCTGAGGCTGCGAGATTCTGTGACAACGAACATGTAACAGTGCATCAAACAATAAAAGAGCAGTGAACTGCAATCCATCGCCATTCGTGACAATGAATATATTTTAAAAAAAAAACTCGTCTCCGCAATAACTGGTTAACACTTTACCCAATGTAAACGATTTTTATTGGAATTTAACGTCACTTTCGACAATCGGGGTCACCTCGTGACTGGCAGTTTCACGGGTGGATTAAAGCGGAATACCCAGCGAGAACCACCGAGCATCGGCGAGCAACTGTCAGATTACTCAACATACTGACATCACACAAGCAGCGTTAGCTTTGGTTGGAGACGGGTGCACCATCGACGTGCAGTACACCTTAGTATACAGCGCCACACAAACAGGAACGTGGCGACAGTAGGGGTGTGTCGCCCCCCAATCCAGACCAAAATATCCTGTGGTTGGAAATTCGGAGGGCTAGTCATGAGTAGTTGGAAATTCCATCTAGCCGGATTTTAAAGCTTCTTTGGTGATGCTGATGTCGCCTTTACTTCCCAAAATTCCAACTCGGTTTCAAATCGCAAAAATTCTAACTGTTAGTATTTTTAACTATAGTGTACACAACATCGAGTTTCATAAGTATGCATGATGTCAGTCGGTACGAGATTCCTATAGTACGTTTACTTATCGTCATAAAAAAATCCTCGAAATGGCCATCAAGAAAATCACATCGTGTAAAATCGTAATCCTGATTTAATTCCGCTATTCGCAGTCACAAAATGATAAAACATCGAAAATTGATCATTCCTGCATAAGATCTGATTTAATGTTAGGTCAGTGTGAACTGCTCAATGTTCTAAGTTTGAGCATTTGTTTAGCACATATTCAATTCCCAGAAGAATACCAAATAATAATAACCTGATAATTCTATCTTCAATGTCAGTTACTAGAATCAATTTTATGCCCCTTTCATGGCCTAATTTTTCAAAAACTTGCTCAGTAGTGAATTTCCAACTGGGGAGGGCCGGGAGGGGGATTACTCTCCCGGTCCTCCCCCTAGTTGGAAATAAACTACCCTACCCCCCCCCCCCCCCAATCGGAAACATCTAGTCACGTCCTTGCACGCAGATTGCAATGGATACTTCTTTTGAAGAGTTTTGAGTACTAAATTTTTCCACAGGTGGACCCCCGGATCACTCTCTACTACTACGAGAGGGCGAACACTGTCTCACGACGAGACGTGCTGTATTGACCATCGCTACGCGGTGAGCGTCCGTTCCGAACGGGCTCTCAACGCGCAGCGATGGCCAAAGCGGGCTGCCCCCCACTTCTTGTTTTCGGAAAGCATCACTGATGAGCACACAGGAAATCAACGATAACTATTGGGGGATTTGACAGTTGCGGAAAGTGGTATGGAGAAGTTGCCACATAGCCTAAAGCCATACCAAGCCCCAGAGCCAGAAAACGAAAAAGCTGATTGTCCTGAAAACCCTGACCAAAAAGATTGTTTCAATCTTGAAACCCATCTTCACCAAAGACCTGACAGGTGCCTTAAGATTGGAGAACTGCAAATGTGATTCTAATTAAAAGAAAGGACATAAGTAACTCCCAGAAAACTTCTGACCAGTGTCACTGACCCAGATACGCTGTAAGATAGTGGAGCACCGGCATATTGTAACAAGCCACATAATGAGCCATGCCGATGGCCACACAATTCCCTATCCGCTCCATCGCGGATATGGTAAATGCCTATCTTGTGAGACACAACTCAGCGACCTTGTTGATAACATCCCCATCAGTATGGAGACAGTGAACAGACTGTCTCATAACAGACGTAATTAAGGCCTTTGGCAAAGTGAGTCATCAGCTTACTCACCCACAAACCGGATCACTGCTGTATCAGGGAAGAAACCATCCACTGGATAGAGATTTTTCTTAATGACCGCAACGAGACTGCACAAAGTTCTTGATGGCTGCAAATCTGATCGGATCAAAATCAATTCTGCAATTCCTCAAGGTTCCGTTTTAGGACCAAGTCTCTTCATGCCATGCATAAATGATCCAAACTCTGTTGTCTTTCTCGGTGACATAATTGTATTTCTGGCAGTAAAATTAAACAGGATGCAACTGTTTTAGAAGAAGACCTGAACAAACTAGCCAAGCGGGAAAAGAAATGACAAAAAATGAAATTTTATTCCCACTTATTCCTACTATATCAAGAAAACAACGGGCAATGTTATCCCGCGTATCAGCAGCTAACTATCTTACACTGTCATCATCAGTTGGAATTCTACAGGCAATCAGGTACTGGAATAAGCTGTCCAAGACTACCCTGAAAGGGTGGAAATACACACAGAAGTGCATGTATTTAACGCATGCGCAAAGATGTGCACAACCAAGTACAGTGTCCGCTGCCACGGTTCTTTCCAGAAAGAATACTAGATCTATTCGTGTGGGCATAACAAGGATTCTGCTATTCCCCAGTTTCTTTGGGTAGATATTTGTTTCCATTCTGAGTACGCACCTGTGGAGTGAAGAATATTCCAGTTCTCTATTTCTCTATAGAAACGCATTTGTTTCATAAAGCATTGGAAGTGTGGTTGAAACTTTTTTATTTTGCAGGCGTAGATACATTTTGTATAGATCAGTACGAGGAGGTCAATAATACTTTTGAGCTGTGGGATATCACTGCTGTCATTATCCCTTCACCTAACATGAAAAGCAGACGACACTTGCAAACAAAATTCTTGAATAACTAATTGTTTTCATTTTTTGTCTCCAAAACATAGGTTATGACTCCTCATTGGAACGAGCTCGACGAGCTCGTTCCAATGAGAGGTCATAACCTATGTTTTGGAGACAAAAAATGAAAAAGTAATGAAAATTAATTGGCGATTTTTGAGAATAGCGCTGGACGGTTTTGGCCGTTACGTTGGGTAAAGGGTTAAAAACAAGTAATATTTATTGGGGGTCAATGAGAACGTAATGTTATATTTTCCAAACAAGAGATCAGTAAAGTTTAGAATGGTTTTTGACGCTGTGCATTCGAAAAATAAGTGTAGAACTGTCCCTTTTGAAGAAAAGTAAAAAGTACAAAGTTCAGTTTCTGAAATCTAACATTTAAATAGTTTGGCGTATGTAAATAATGCTGAATGTAAGATTTTATATTGTAAGCTCTGTAAATAGATATCGTCAGTAACATTGGGAGGATTTTTGTATATATATTTCCATTCTTCCGACAGTATATTCATATTCAAGAGGTTATTCCATTTTCTTTGTGATTTGTTTTGGCTGCTCGATGAATGGTTGCAGAAAAAAGTGGATAAAAGATTTTATTCACCTTTTGTGCGTTTTACAGCATTTCAATTTGTTTATTTGAGACAATTATTTGAGACAACGCAAGACTATTACATTTATTAATTACCATTTTCCATATTTAGGAAATTGCTTTTATTGCTCACTGGTAGACGGTAAATTGAGTATTTATGATATATTTCGTGGAGAACTCTTCGAAAGTCAAAAAATCGCGATATTCTTTTGAGGTATCGTTTAAGTAAAAAATGCCTTTTTTGCATCAATTTTTATTAAAAATAGGGTGTTGATAATTTTTATCTGTGGATTATAGAAGATTGGTTGGGACAGTATTTACGCTGCAGTTGTGGGCGAATGATTGTTCAGATAAGACCAGGACAGAAGAATATATCCCCAAAAGCGATGTGTATGTTCCCCAATCATTTTTAATCCTTCCTTATGAAGAAACCAGATTTTGTCACTACCGAAACTTTCGTAGTCGTCCAAGATAAGAATTTTCTATGATGCCATGATGTTTGGATCAATCGTTTTTTTTTAATCCAGAACATTTTTAAAGAATAGCTATATGATTTTATACTGGGGAAATTCAGTTCACCGTCCTCCACTACGTTGATAAGAATGTTCTTTTCAATTTTTCCTCTTTTGCCTGGCCATTTAAACTTGAAGAGGGGCTACTGGATTTTTTTTCAAGCATGTTATCAGGTGGATCAAGGACTGAAAGACGAGGAATAAGTGTTGGCAAGGCGAGCGTTTTAATGACTGTCGTTATTCCAATTAAGATTAGATTCCTAAAAGACTAGTCGCGAAGACATTTTCCATTTTTTTGTCAGTATAATTCTCGACCTCTTTTTTAACCATTCCATATAATTTGTGTCTTTTCGAAGTTCACCTTAAGTCCTGAATGAACGGAAAATTGGTTTACAGCTTCCAAGGCTGCGTTTAGGGAGTGTCAAGCATCTTTTATAAAAAGTGTTGACTCATCCGCGTATTGGATCATGAGATGTTCGGAGTTATTAATTGTGATACCGTTACTTTCAGGGTTATATTTTGAGTGATGCACTAAGTATTTCAAGACACAGTATAAAAGACAAGGAGAAAGCGGATCACCTTGTCTAACTCCTGGTTTGTAAATTAAACCTTTCCTTGCAATGTCCATTATCAGTAACGTAGCTAAAATATTGTGATAAAAGGTATTAAGCCAATTTATAACAGAAGGGCCAAATCTGAAAAGTTTTAGAGTTTTGTCTATGAAAACCATTCCAATGAGTCAAAGGCCTTTTCGAAATCTAGCAGACCTAGAAGGCCTGAAATATTTTATTTCTCACAGTTTTCAATCAGGTCGAGAGTTAGCCCTGTGGACTCCCCGATATATAGAGGATATCTAGTGTTTTTGAGTGGATACCGAAAATTATCTCATGAGTGCCCGAGACAAATGTTTATTTTTCGCGAGCGCTTGCGCGAGGGAAATTCACCATTTGTCTCGGTCACAAGTGAGATCATTTTCGGTATCTATGCGTACTGGAAAGCTTTGTTTTTGAGTATCCATAATTTCAAGAATTGATTAAGAAACACCCAAAATCAAAACAGATTTTAAAATAGTACTAAATCGTGATGGATGTCGAAGGTGAGGCTGCACACTTAATAATATTCAATTCCACGTCGATTTGCAGTGTCGAGTACATAACATATTTATTACAAGGAGGTGACAGGTAGACAGCCAATCTGGCTATGTCATCTCCGTGCGGTACATACATGTGCATTATATATTGTTATAATAACCATGTAATCAAGTCTGTTATGCATGTATAATTATACCGCAAAATAAAAAAATCAGAAAAAAAGAATTTGTAGAATTCTACAGTGAAGCCAACAGAGCCGGGAGTTTTATTGTTCTTTATTTTTCAACACTGCAAGACATTCTGAGTGTTTTAATTCACCTCCAAGAGACTTGCTTTTCTCTTCCTCTAACAAATTCAGAAAGGGGATTATCAACATCGAAGAAGAGTGATTTTTTCTGTGTAGTGTCTTTTTTCCAAATTGCAGAAGTATTTTGTCGGCTTTTCACCTTCAACTTTCCATTATGCTTTTGCCCTCATGATCATTCCTTGTATTTTTTGTTTCTTAGTGTCTATAATGTTGTCTCAATGGATTCTGTTTCAGAAATAATTTCAGAGTTACCGCCATCTAATTCTAAATTTAGCTCATTTAATTTCTCTTCGATTCCTGTCTTCCGATTGTTTGCTCTGCGTTTTAATAGGGAGGAATAGGCGATTGTTTTACCGCAAATCATGAGTTTCATTGTTTCCGGAAACAACTGATCATTGATGCTTAAAACATGATTGTTATTATTAGGATTATCGAGTCATTGTATTGTGTTATTGCTTCCGCTGTTACTGTTGTTGTTGCCGAAACATATTTCGTATCTATCCCCTGATTGTTGAATAAAAGTGAGCGTTATGTCTATTGCGTTATGGTCAGATCTGTGTTAGAGTTGGATATGTGTGTTTTGAAAGAAAATTTCTAAGTCTGATGATATCCAGCCGTGCCATTTTATTTCCAGGTCCTGTCCACGTGTAACGTTTTGTCTCAGAGTATGTTAGGCTCCAAACGTCGCACAGGTCAAGTCTATCCATGACATCATGAATTTTTCATTAGCTTTCATATTATTTTGGTGCAAGTAGTTTTGGGTATCGACGCTGTAGGATTGAGGAACGTTCCAATCTCCCCCAATTAAAATTGCTCAATTGCCTAAGTCTTCTATCTTGTTGAAACAACTTTCATAAAATGATGGTCGATCGTCGTTTGGGCCGTAAACCGCTGCGAGGCTAAGTCTTTGATATTGAATCGTAATATCTAGAATGATACAGTCACCCCCTTTATCTAGGTACACATTGTGTACTGTATATGTGGACGTGTTTCTGTATAGGATAGCCACTCCGCTGTTTGCACTCAAGTACGAACTGAAAAAGGCTTCGTACCCCAATTCACACTCCCCAGAGTTCTCCACACCCTTACACGAGTGAGTGTACACCAAGAGAGTAATATCAAAAAAAGTTCCGGCGTTTGGTAATTCCTGAACATAACCCTCGGCAGTTCAGACTTCCAATCACTATACTGCTCATTAATAACTATATTTATCATATGACTCGTCAGTTTTGTTCACTTTAAAACATTTGATATTTTGTTTTCATATTAATCAGTGATAAATAAAGCCTTCCGTCAATTTCATTGGTCAATTTCAAAACTGGACAGTTTGATTGGCTAAACAAAATACAACTGGGTTACATTTGCATAATTTCAGTAGGGAGAATTTACATTATCTGTCCTATTTACGGTTGGTTATATTGTATTAATCTTTTACCTACAAGAGAAACGCCATTCATTTTTTTTATATTTTCACTTTTTTTCTTCCAAAACATAGGTTATGACCCCTCATTGGAACGATCTCGACGAGTTCGTTCCAATGAGTGGTCATAACCTATGTTTTGGAAGCAAAAAATGAAAATTTTTAGTTATACGAGGATGTTTTTTCCAAGTGCCGTCTGCAACTCAAGTTAGGTGATGGGTTAAAAAATCATACTAAGTGGCTAAATTGTGCGTGTGTGTGTCATATGACAAATAGAATATGAAATGAGTGTTTTTCTCATATAATATTTATGAAAGTCGTCCGGATTTTCCGTTTGGGCTCGCGAGAGGCTCCCCAAAACGGAAAATCCTTAGACTCGTTTCATAAATATTATATGAGAAAAACACTCATTCCATATCCTCTATTTATTTTATATATATATCTACAACACTGTTTTGACTTGTTCGTCTTCAACCCATGGCTGTTCGTGGAGGTATATTATAGTATAATAAGCATTGTAATCAGGAATATCTTGGGTTTCTTTTTTGAAAAACAAAAACAAAAAGTAATAACAAAGAGTTTGTAAAGCGGTTGATATGGAAATGAAGCATTATAATCGGCTTTATTCAAAATGCGATTTCACGTCCGAAAAATTTCAATCATTTCAAGTTGATCTGATATTAGGCCTGCAGTGTTTTAATGAAATAGGAAGCTGTAAAAATACAAAAAACCTTGTTACATAATTTTGGACCCCCCAATAATTTATAACAGAACACAGCTGGGTTGGCAGAGATGGGGAAATCTACTTCATTGATGAAAGTCTCTTATTCTGTTGAAAGCTGATACGGTAGCGCTGTTCCCAGAAATCGTCTGTCACACCTATTTTTTAGCTCACCTGACTGAAAGTCAGGGTGAGCTATTTTGATCACTTTTCGTCCGTCGTCCGTCGTGAAGGTGGTGTTTGGGTCCTTTTCTCCCAAAACACTGGCTACATTTTAATGAAAATTCACATGAGTAGTAGTTATATAGGGGTATTTTGGGTTTTTCTTCAAATTGGGTTTCTGCTCATATTGAGGAGGGGTAGGGCCAAAATACCCCTATTTTTAAAAAAAATCTTCTCATGAACCAGCTGTGGCAGAAACTTGATATTTGGTATACAGCTTCCTTTTTAAGGCGTAGACTCAAGTTTGCTAAAGAGAAGTTCGAGGGGCAATATTTGTGGTCGTTACGTCAGGGGCAAGAATTTTTGCCCCGCCCAAAACTTCTATTTTCCAAACCAAGAGGCCGATTTGAACCAAATTTGATATGAAGTGTTAATGGGTCATAAGTACTTGATTTATGCCAATTTTGTTTTCAAAAAGCCCCCCTCCCCGAGAACCACCGAAGCTTAAAATAGAAAAACTTCAGACGCCCATATCTCTAAAACCACACGACACTGAAAATTCTTATTTGGTGTGAAGCTTCCTTTGGACCAACGGAACGGAATGGTACAAAAAAATTGCAATCGGTTTTATCATAGGGTCATTTTTTGGGACTTCGAAAAAATGCTGAGTCAGCATTTTTTAATAATGTGGGTAATGGGGAAAACATTTAAGACTCTTCTTCTCCCAAACCACTGCTCCAAAAGCTTTCAAATTTCACATATAACATTTTTGGAAGATTGTTTCATATGTTTGGTGAAATCAAATCCTTGGGTCCATATTTGGGTTCTCTATGGGAGCCCAAATGTTTAAATTAGTGCAGTATGAGGGATTTTCTTTAAAAATCTTCTTGTTCAGATCCAGCAGTCGGGAAGTTTTGATATTTGGTATACAGCATCCTTAGGGAGGTGTGATTCAAGTTTGTTCAGGCGAAGTCTGTGAGTCCATATTTGGGCTCCCTGTGGGAGACCGAATTGTAACTTAGTTCAATATGAGGAACATTCGTTAAAAACCTTCTTCTTCACATCCACCAGTAAGAATCTTTTGATATTTGGTATACTGTATCGTTAGGGAGGTGAGATTCAAACTTCCTAACACCAAGTCCCTGGGTTCATATCTGGGCTCCCTGTGGGAGCCCAAATTATAATTTAGTTCAACCTGACGAATATTTAAAAAAAAAATATATTTTTCTTCAGATAAAGAAGTCAGAATCTTTTGATATTTGGAATACAGCATCCTTAGTGAGATGAGATTCAAGCTTGTTCAAACCAAGTCCATAGGTTCATATTTGGGCTTCCTATGGGAGCCCGAATTATAACTTCGTTCAATATGAGGGATATTTAAATTGTTTCAGAATGTTTTGATATTTGGTATATGGTTTTTAGCTTACCTGACTGAAAGTCAAGGTGATCTGTTCTGATCACTTTTCGTCTGTCGTCCGTCTGTCTTGAAGGTGATGTTTGAGTCTTTTTCTCCCAAACCTCGGGTCATATTTTAATGATATTTTACATGTAGTGGTTATATAGGGACATTTTTTGCTTTTTGTAAATTGGGTTTCTGCTTATATTGAGTAGGGGGTGGGCCAAGATCCCCCAAATTTAAAAAAAATCTTCTCATGAACCAGCAATAGCAGACGCTTGATATTTAGTTTGCAGCTTCCTTTTAAGGGGTATCACTGCAGTGATACTTCAGTAGTCTGACAGTATCGTTCCAATTGTCGTTTGTGGTCCGCCGTCCGATAACACCATGTTTTGGTCTTCTCTTCCAAAACCACTGGGCCAATTCAAGTGAAAGTTTGTATGAGTTATGGTCCCGAAGGGGCATTGCATTTTTGTTCAACTCAATATGCCCAGTCCGATAGGGAGGGGGTGGGGGAAAATGCTCCAAAATATTTTTAAAATCTTTTTCTCATGTACCAGTGAGTACAAAGAATTTATATTTGTTATGGAGCTTCCCTTTAAGGTGTGGATTCAAGTTTGTTCGAACGAAGTTCATGAAGTAATATTTAGCCTATAATTTAAGGGGTAAGACTTTTGGCCCCGCCCCAAATTTCCATTTCCTGAACCAATAGTCCGATTTGAACCAAATTTGGTATGTGGTATTATTGGGTCATAGGTACTTGACTCGTGCAAAAAAATCCCGCATCCCCATGGGAACCCTAGGAGCTAAAAGTAGAAATATTTTCAAACGCCCATACATCCCAAACCACACGGAACAGAGAGCTGTTATTTGTTATGAAGCATCTTTAGGACCAGTAGGATTGAATGGTAAAACAATTGCCATCGGTTATGTTAGGGTGTTCTGCAGAGGGCATCGAAAAAATGCTAAGTCAGCATATTTGCAAAAAATAAAAATCTTTTCTCCAGAACAAATTGTTAGAATCTTTTGATATTCGATATACAACATTCATAGGGAGGTCAGATACAGGCTTGTTAAAATAAAGCCCATTGTTTCATATTTGAGCTCAATACAGGAGCCCGAATTTTTAACTTAGGGCTACATGGGAAATATTCTTTAAAAATCTTCTTCTTCAGAACCACCAGTCAGAATCTTTTAATGTTTGGTATACACAATTGTTATGAGTGTCAGATTCAAGATTGTTCAAACCAAGTCACTAGGTTAATATTTGGGCTTCCTATGAAGCCCAAATTTTAACTTAGTTCAATATGGGGATATTTTTTTTAAATCTCCTTCAGATCCACCAGTCAAAATGCTTTCATATTTGGTATACAACATCTCTAGGGAGTCAGAATCACGTTTGTTCAAATCGGGTCCCTAGGTATATATTTGGGCTCGCTACGGTAGCTCAAATTTGAAGTTAGTGCAATATGAGGAAATTTCTTTATAAATCATCTTCTTCGGATCCAGCAGTCGGAATTCTTTCATATTTGGTATACAACATCTCGGGGGGGGGGGGGGGGGAGGGGGGGGGGGGTCAGATTCAAGTTTGTTCAAATCAGGTCCGTAGGTTAATATTTGGGATCGCTATAGTTGCCCAAATTTGAACTTAGTACAATATGAAGACATTTTATTAATTTTTTTTTCTTCAGATCCAACAGTCAGAATGCTTTCATATTTGGTATACAACATCTCTAGGGAGGTCAGATTCAACTTTGTGCAAATCGAGAGCCTGGGTTAATATTTGGGCTCCCCATGGTAGCCGGAATTAGCCATATAGCTGGAGAATTAGAAATTTTGTATTCAGTATCCTCTGGAGGTGTGTAACTAAGATTAACCCACATAAGTTGTATCAAGGGGCTTCATAGGGGATCTCAACATTTTACATTATGATCAACTGAAGAAAAGGCATGATGCTCAGACTATTTATGTCACTCCTGAGGGGTTCAAGGATTGACAATGTATCCTATGGAGATGGATTGCTTAATGTTGGCTCATTCTTGGACTCTGTTTATATCGTGTTCTGTTCAAGTTGAGCACTTCAGGCCCCGTGGGTCTTTTTGTTTTAACTCTTGTCACCCCTCCCCAAGTGTTTATGATGCCCTTCACATTTTGCTATGATTTTCGTTTCTCGTTCCAGATGCATAGCCTACGACCTCTCGCCGGAACGCGCACATTGAGCTCCCTCCAATGCATGGCCATAAGCTATGCCTCCAAGACGAAAAGAGAAACCTTTCGTTTTTCAATATTTTTATAGGCCCGTTTTAAAAACAAAAACGGTCGTATTATGTGATAGCGTTGGCATCCGTCTGTCCATCTGTCCGGAATTGTTTTCCGGACTTTTTTCATTATGGGTGGACATATTGAAAATTGTTTGGGTATACAGCTTTGTTATGGATACTTACAGATGAAGTTCGAATTTTGTTCCGCTCAGTTGATTTTTCGTGGAGTTACTGCCCTTGAACTTAGTTACCGTTTTCCGGACTTTTTTTCGTTATGGATTGACATATTGAGAAAAGTTTTTATATATGGCTTTGTATGGATACTTACAGATCAAGTTCGAGTTGAATGCACATCATTGAAAGAAGCTGGATGCACTGTTTCATGATGAAATCCCCCAGACACCCTACCTTGCCTTGCATCTATGGGTATATAACTCTGTTACTTTTCTCTATTGGCCCATGGAGGGGTTTCTTTAATTCCCCATAAAACGAATCTCTTATTGAATTATCCTGAAACCGAACCCCATGTCTTGAAAAACTGTAAAACTGGGTGGTCCATGGAACTAGTCGGAAATGATTTAATTTCAACTGAAGACTTTCCATAACTAGTTTCAATCCCAACGTGCCAAGGATTATTTTTTAAAGCATTCTGTAGCAATTTCAAATAATCTGATATGTTGCCATCTTCTGTTCTTGGAGAATCATGTAAAGGGTTTGCAGTTTGTTGAATAGGGGATTTAATAAGTGTTGTCTGTAGCAAAGCTCCCGGATTAAATTGTCCTCCCTGTTCACCCCATGATTCTGAAACTTTATATGAGAAACTTGGCAAACTTGAACCATCCAACAGACAAAATCCAGTGTTCAAAGTATTTCTATCCCCAGAAAAATCTCTACCAAACACTCTACCACTATCCACATAAGACTGTGGGGATGCAAATGGAGCTAATTGATTACTATAGAATTGTACAGTTTGATTAGAATTTTGATTCATTGTGGTCCATTCACCGAACCTCTGTCTGTTGTATGTTTCACACTCATCTGTGGAATATTCAATAAGCTTGTTACTGGACATGATGTAGTCAAGGACTTCTGTGCCACAGCAGACAAAGGTCTGCTTTGAAAGCTATCGGAAGTGCCAACATCAGCAAAAAAGAGAAAAATGGTTTCCAGAATGTGCCTCCATAGTTGATAAACAAATTACCCAAATCCTGGTAGCCTCTCCAAATTTTGTAACAGGAAGTGGTCTTCGCCAATCCTTGAAACAGGAAGCCAAAATTCAGAAAAGTGACAATTTACTCCCTTAAACGAGAATAGAAGGATTTGGGGTTTGTCACCAACAAGAGGGTAAATGAAAATGCATTGAATTAGTTTTACCTGGTTTATTTGATGAACAAAAAATAAACTCAACAAAAAAAAAATGAAAATGTTCAAACTCAATTAAATCATAAAATAAAAAAATAAATTAGATGGATGATAATTTTTTATAAACCCCACGGCCCCTGAAGTTGTGGTTGTAGTCCCAACCCATTGCACAAAAAGGGTTAATTCAGCACTATTAATGCTGCCAGTCTGAACAAACCGGGAACATACCCAGTGAAAAGGAATGCATCAAAGACATCAAAGATACACTCCTGTTCCCTGGGTCGGTTCCATGCTGCTCCAAACTAACATGTACCAAACTATTGAGTTACTAAAGTAACTCCAGGAACTACTCCCTTTTACAGGAAGGAACTCAACCTACCTATTTGAATAGGTAATTCAGTGCAGCTAACTAAAGCTTTAATGCCGAAATTGAGACGGGGGCTGATGATAGAAACCTGCCCTGTTGAAAAGTTTCGAGATGTCTGTTGGAGACATTATGATCTATATCTGGTGTGGTATCACATGGCTCCCAGCTTGGCCTGGGATGCACTGTTGAAGATGACAGAAATTCACTTGGAATTATTATCCAGTGTGGACATGTTGCTCATGTTTGAAAAGGGCGCGGGAGGTGGAGTGTCGATGATATCTCACAGATACACAAAAGCGAACAATTGCTATGTGTATGATGGATTCAATGCATGAGAAGTGAGTAAATACTTAACATATCTAGTTGCTAATTATGTATATGGTTGGCCCATCAGTTACCAATGGGAAATTTCAAATGGGTCGAGAATTGTGAGGAGATGGAAAAGTGGAGACATTATGCCTTTCTTGTGGAGGTGGATCTTGAATATCCCGAAATGTTACACGATGCACTCAATGATTATCCTTTAGCACCCGAACAAATGAAAATGAATAAAGTCTATAAACTCATTCCAAATTTAAAATAATAAATGTAAATACATAGTCTACTATGAAAATCTGGAACTTTACATAGATTACTTCATGAGATTAGTCAAAATATATCGCATCATCAAATTTGAAAAAAGAGCCTTGGATGAAAAAGTACAAAGATCTTTACACGAATTTGAGAACGTAGCCCATGACCGAATTCAACAATGATTTTTTTATAAGCTCATGAATAATTATGTGTATGGAAAATCAATGGAAAACATCAGGAAAAGGACTGACATTCGTCTTGTGATGACAGACAGTCAGGCTAGAAAATACATTTCAAAGTCAAACTTTTAACATTGAACCATCTTTGATGAAAAACTAATTGCCGCGCACATGCAACAGATGCATTTGATATTCTACATACCACTTTTTTGGTGAACATGCATCTTAGTCCATGTATCAATTTAATTTTGCATACATCAAGAAGAAATACGATTTGAAAGCCAAACTGTTGTTTACCTGCATGGATAGTCTAGCTTATGAGATAGAGGTCGAAGATTTTTACCGAGACATATCTCTGGATGTCAATGTGTGGTTCGACACAAGCTAATTCATAGATGAGACATGAGAAAGACTGATCACCGAATTCACTAGCTTATGAGATAGAGGTCGAAGACTTTTACCGAGACATATCTCTGGATGTCAATGTGTGATTCGACACAAGCTAATTCATAGATGAGACATGAGAAAGACTGATCACCGAATTCGTGGGTTTAAAGTCTAAACTGCATGCTTACCACTTAGATGGGAAGTTGATAAGAAATGTAAAGGTGTCAAAAGAAATGTCGCGAATAATGACATCATTTTAGAAGAGTATAAAGAATGTTGGTTTGAAAATCGAGAAGTGTACAAATCGCTGAACATGATTCAATGTGACAAGAAGAATCTCTACATTTCTAAAAATGTAGGCATTAGTCTTCATTTTCAGCAGACTCGCACGTAGCCCCGCTCGTCTGTTCGTTACAGCACTCGATTAATGCTTGGCAAGTACAGAAAATAGTGCATGCTGGCCTTGAGGCAACACAGCTTCACCTTTTTGTCTTTCATGGTTGTTTGCTGGAACACGTGCATCGAATCAGTTTCAATATACTGTTAGGTGCTAGAGATACATTGTGAGGCATAGTCAATGGCAGAAGCGACTTCGCCTTCTCGCCTTTAACGAACCCATAATTTGTAGGTTCCATTTTGGGTGGGTCCAAATACAGTGCATGTTTCCAAATGCACAGATACGTGTGGCCTCGTTTGACGTCCTCTGCAAACGACTCAGTACTTGGGGAGAGGGTACAAAGTTTAGGGACTTTTGTTGCTTCTGGTCGTCCTACGTTGGATGTCCAACTACTGACTCTTGCATCAGACATTGATTTGGATGTACGACATCCATAACCGGCAGCCATGAACTGTGCAGCATCCCGCAAGGTATCGTCCCAGGGAGCATCAATTTTTCCAACTGACTCTAGCGATATACAGCCCTCTTTCAAAACTTTAAGGACACGGCCTTTACCTATTCCAAAGCACCCGACGACAGTATCACGGAGATTACATGGGCGGGAAGAATTCTTGGGATAATGTCATTATGTTTCTCAACAGTGGCACCAATATATATTACAGACCTATCCGTAATGGATGACTCCATGAACATTGTAGTTGTAATATTCTGTTCCAGAGGGTGGAGCAAGGGTAGGGTATACACATCTGTGTCGTCTGCAAGAAAGACAACCTGCTTTTTGTCATCCATGGCAAGTTTCACTCCCTGTTGAACTATAATATTATCAGATTCTTCGTGACTGGTTTCCATGTCACGCCTTTCTATGAGGACACCTTTGTTGATTTCAGCTGAAACGTTGTCTTGGCCAGTAACGACAAGTTTGTGCCCCTTAGTACTTCCACCACCAAAACTCCTATTTGACTTGAAATACTGACAAATTATACTGATGAGCTGCCTTTTATTCCCAGAGACGGTCAGCATAAGTTTCTGAGACGGCAAAACTGATGTTGCGCTCAACCTGAATTCTCGGCAACAGCTTTCAGCACTCCCGTGAGCCCTTGTACAACTTTTCGTACTGAACTCGTTGTACCTGTCGAAAATAAGATAAACGTCGCCCAATAACAACGTTTGTTTGACATGTTTCAACGAAATCCAGCACAATAGGACTGCGAAGTTTATTTGGTGTCGTCCAGTGAGGAATCCAGAGTACGGCACATCCATCAATTACCGTTTAAACGTCTACGCCTGTTGTTCGGATTTCCTTGCTATATTGTACACGCAGTTCGTGTTTTTCGGTCTGATTGCGGTATTTTGGTATACACAAATCACCAGCTTCGTTGAAAAGTACAATTGGAACTGGCGCCTGAATGTCAGTATCTCCCATACTCGACTGACAACCCATTATCCTTGAATAATTACATTGTTAATGCAGTTGTACGTTTTGGGTCCAAATACTCAATTCCCATTGGTCAGCTGGATGAAAACGTCATGACCAAATGTAATTCATTTTCCAATGAATACATTTGGTCGAACTTTGACCCGCATTTACGGTAGAGCGCAGTTGACAAAATGTAATTTGGGCGGTGTTTGGGCAGGTTTTTAACTTTTAGCGCCCCTCACAGTGATCAACTCCGCTGCTGTTCTTTGGTGACATTTCCCAACTGTGGCATAAAGCCCGTTACTAAAATACTCGTTTCCATTTCTAAAGCTGTGAAAATTAAAGCTTATTTGCCTTTTGGGGTATCATTTAGACGGAACCGGCGCTCAACTCAGAGTTGTGCACTTTGTCTTTTGCGTGAAGGTGGTTTTTCGCCTCGTTCGTTCGTACATGTTTTATTTCGTCTTTCTGCATTGTTGTTTGGTAAAAAGTAGTTTAAACAGTCACGGAAGGTAATTATAAGAATTGAATGCAATTTTTATAATCTTTATTGGAGTATGAACGTGTGGGAATGGATACAAATTATGTGTGAATCCATTTTTATAATCTTTATTGGAGTATGAACGTGTGGGAATGGATACAAATTGTATGAATCCCTTCGGGAGTCACACATAATTTGTATCCATTCCCACACGTTCATACTCCAATAAAGATTATAAACATTGCATTCAATTCTTAAATAAATAAACTTGTAATATTGGTGTGAGGTGTCCAAACGATCGGAAGGCACCGAGAGAAAAACTGTAGACGCCAAAACACGCACGAGTAAAAAGGTGGGTTTGGCGGGGCTGGTGTTTATATTTGAAACTACAAAGAGAAAGGTGTTTTACAGTAAATCACCCCTGCCCCTTTTGTGCTGACAACACGAATGAATATGTGGGCGTCCGAAGGAGCGAGGGGGAATTAGTGAGTTTGCGAGGCCATGTGAAATTCGTGTATGTGTGTAGCGTTTGTCTAGGTGTCGTTTTCTGTCGAGTGGGTGTGTCAGCGAATAAGAGAGCACGACTCTGAGCATGTCGAAGTGTGTGTGAGGTCAACCATGGGTGTTAAAAAACCACGGATATTATTTGTGACTTATACACCAAATGGGTCGGGTGCTTTTTTATATCCATTAAATTGCTCTCTGTTCTAAAAGGTAGCACATGTCACAGTAATAAAGATACTACAACTCCCACTACTAGAGGAAATCGTGCGATATCTTTACCAGACACGTAAGACTATCCGTGTATGGGACATGTATGATGAAGTATTATTTCTTCAGGTCGAAAAATACATGCAGATGCAACATAATAAATTAATAATTTAATCATTTGCCCCGCCTCTGCGTTTGATTGGTTGAAAGCATACAGCGTGAAAGTCGTCAAAATCGTATAAACCAAATCACGTAATGATTTGGAATGTCGACACGTTCGCACATCCGATCCAACTTTGAAGACTCTGGAAGCCCCGCCCACTCAATCCAATTGTCGCCGTGAGGGCGTGACGGCAGACTGATAGATGGATAATAAGCTTGTAAACAAAGATCAATGATCGATTTTTCATCGCCTCCAGTCAGCGAGAATATAATGATAATTTCTCGGGAACAATTGAATTTAATAAAATATACCGAAGTGGGAGACGAATAAAAGATCATACATCCAAACACGATTTTGGGGGAACTTAAAAAAATGTTTTAATGATATTATCACGTGACTTGCTAAATATCTGTCGTCTGCGATCGAAAATCAAAACATCAAACAATTTGACAATGATTGACGTAACCTGTTTGTGGGACACTTTCCTGAGTTTGACTGCTGTCTTTTGCGAAAATTAATAGTTTTTCGTTCATGTACACATAGTTTTTATATTTTAATATTACAGCCGGATTAAATTATAAGAAATAACTGTTGTTTTCCTTCGGTTTATGCGATATAAATCGAAACTTTTCAGCAGAAGCTTAATCATAACTCGCTACGCCAGTTATGAAGCCCGTGCTGAAAATATTCGGTTTATATCGCATAAACCGAAGGAAAACAACAGTTATTTCTTAAATAGATGTCATACTATGCCAGGCTAAAATGTGGAGTCTGGAAACAATGGGTTAATGCAGATACTTTGTGAATAACAGATTTATAAATTAATGAATAGATGGATAAACGCATTAAGATGTTCTTCACTCATACGCTTCATTACAAAACCCACTTGATTAATACAAGATACTACATGTTATTTTCTGAGCTACCAATGTTGATTGTTTTATTTTAATAATGTTACTTGGAAATTGTACATATAAATGCATGTTAACTCTGTAAATTAGTAATTCGGATAACCGATTACCAGAACGTTGGGCGGAGAGTTTGGTAACCGCTCCAGTCAACACTTTGTATTACATGTACGCTGCAGTCCAGTTAATAAATGTGTTACACAGTGTAAAGACTTTTAGTCACAGTAGTTTGTGGAGTGAGATCCCCAGTACGAAATATCTGCGCGACCAAGAAATTGGTGAAGCAATTCGGGCATACGGTGACTTTTTAGCTCACCTTGAGATGTCGGAAGGACATTTCTGTGTCAAAATGTGCAGTGTGATTCCTCAAAACATTGTGAACCTACTGCGCTTAAACGTGGGGAGATTAGAACTGTCTTGGGAACTTCAAGCAGAAACACACGAAACCAGTCTTATGTTTAAGTGTAAGAAACCAGCGTCATGTGCAAAGAAACCAAGATCAGTAGAAAAACGATCCAGAGACCGAAAGCGCCAGGAAGATTTCATTATGAGGGAACAAAGAGACGTTTACGTCCGTGAAAGTAGTAGAAATGATCATAAGGATATTTATACTTCTGTTCCGAGTACAGGGAAGACACTTGACGTGAGTAAACAAACGTTTTCTTTATCTGCGTTAACGTGGATAAACACACACAACCAAATGGCATTAGTGGACCAGCCCGAAATGTGTCTGCTACATCAGTCATGTCAACAAAAGCGTTCGTCACGCGAAGGGCCACCTTGTTGGGTACATCTGAACTATGATGTCAAAAACATGGCGACGAAAAAGGCCGACCAGAGAGGTAGAAACCTTTAAGAAGCTAAGAACATTTATTCCAAAGGTGACAAAACTGTGGGAAAAAGAAATACTCGGAAGAAATTTAGTATCTCATCCTGGGACCCAAAAATAAATTCATCAAATAAAGTGGACATGGTTGATGGCAATTCGGTTTCTGTGGATTTACCAAAACACCAGAAACTCAATATTCGTCGCGGAAACATAAACTCGAATAAAAAGTTTCGAAATGCAAATGAAACAGTGGACATTTTATGTGGACATATTTCGCCACAGGGTTCAAAACTCTTCTGTGTAGAGTACACTTCAAAAATATAGGTTCTCTTTAGAACCAAAACTGGTTCTAATCGTGTCCCTGAGATGGAACCAGTTCTGTTTAAACAGTATTTATATCAAATCAAATAAATTTACCGAGATTAGCATTCAATTTTAACAGAATATTACATGAACTGCAGTAGATTCAGCAGTAAACTTGGAGCTTATTCAACGCAGTCGCCAAACAGTTTGAAACAACGGAGATATGAACAGTTGGCATATCGAACCAGTTTTGGTTCTGTATAGAACCAAAACTGGTTCGATATGCCAACTGTTCATATCTCCTTTGCCTAATAATGATTTGAGCTCTAAACTTACGGCTGAAACCCCCTCAATTTATGTTTAATTCTGTTAATATTTAATGTTAATCTTTATAAATTTATTTGATTTGAAATAAATACTGTTTGAACATAACTGGTTCCATCTCAGGGACAAGATTAGAACAAGTTTTGGTTCTAAAGAGAACCTATATTTTTCGCAGTTTACTGTGATGGCGACATACAAGAAGTGAATCGGTACTTGTAGTTATGAGACCGATTAGATCCAATCTCGTCGACTTGGTTTAGTGAATAAAATTATGTGCACTAATATGTTCATCTATGTCACTAGAATGCAGTCAGTTCATTTGTTTCGCAAATTACTTTTACTAGTGCTGAATGAGAATCACACCTGACCACTAAACATATTCTGGAACAATGTAGCCAAATGCCAGGAGGCATATGTTTTTTTTGTTTATTTTTTTTTTGGGGGGGGGGGGGGGGGGGGGCAGCGAGGTAATATCACCAGGCTAAATCTGGAAACAATGGGTTATTTCAAATACTTTGTGAATAACAGATTAAAAAATTAATGAACAGACGCATGGATGGATTAACGCATTAAGATGTTTTTCACTCATGCGATTCTTTACAATGGCCACTTGATTAATACAAGATACTACATGTTTTTTTTCTGAGCTACCAATGTTGATTGTTTTATTTTAATAATGTTACTTGGAAATTGTACATATATAGTGGATATGAAATGAGTGTTTTTCTCATATAATATTTATGAAACGAGTCTAAGTATTTTCCGTTTGGGCGAGCCTCTGGCGAGCCCAAACGGAAAATTTGGACGAGTTTCATAAATATTATATGAGAAAAACACTCATTTCATATTATATTTATCGTATGACACACACACGCACAAATTAGCCACTTAGTATGACTTTTTAACCCATCACCTAACTTGTGTTGCAGACGTCGAGCTCGTTCCAATGAGGGGTCATAACCTATGTTTTGGAAGCAAAAGATGAAAATATAAAAAAAAATGAATGGCGTTTTTCTTGTAGGTAAAAGATTAATACAATATAACCCACCCTAAATAGGACAGATAACGTAAATTCTCCCTCCTGCAATTATGCAAATGTGACCCAGTTGTATTTTGTTTAGCCAATGAAATTGTCCAGTTTTGAAATTGACCAATGAAAGCTCCCAACTCTAATTAAGCAAATTACGAAAATGTGGCCCAGTTTTATTTTGTTCAGCCAATCAAATTGTCTAGTTTTGGAATTGACCAATGAAATTGACGGAAGGCTTTATTTATCACTGATTAATATGAAAACAAAATATCAAATGTTTTAAAGTGAACAAAACCAGACGAGTCATATGATAAAAAAGCATGTTAACTGTAAATTTGGTAATTCGGATAACCGATTGCAAGAACGTTGGACGGAGAGTTTGGTAACCGCTCCCGTCAACATTTTGTATTACGCTGCAGTCCAGTTAATAAATTTGTTACATTGTGTAAAGACTTTTAGTGTCAGTAGTTTGTGAAGTGAGATCCCCGGTACGAAATATCTTCGCGACCAAGCCCTCCGGTCATACTATCCTGGTGAGCTGGTATCTCCTTTAGCCATCTGAAACAGAGCGCGCGCCTTCCGGATCAAAACATGATACGTCATAAACTCAGTAAGAAGGATGGCTGCTTAGTGAATGTGTGGAGCTGACCAATCAATATTGTCAACGTGCAGCCCCAAGGCTTAACCCTTTACCTAACCTGAAAAGCAGACGACACTTGCAAAAATAATTCTTGAATAACCAATTTTTTTCATTTTTTGTCTGAAAAACATAGGTTATGAACCCTCGTTGGAACGAGCTCGACGAGCTCGTTCCAACGAGGGGTCATAACCTATGTTTTGAGACAAAAAATAAAAAAAATAATGAAAATTAATTGGCGATTTTTGAGAATAGCGCTGGCCGGTTTTGGTCGTTACGTTAGGTAAAGGGTTAAATATTAATTGCTCTACCCCCAAATAATGAATACGGACTATTCCATTTGCTTCCATTGAACCGACATGGAAGATACCACCAGCGTTCAAAAGGGTTTATTTATTTATTTATTTATTTATTTATTTATTTATTTATTTATTTATTTATTTATTGAAGTTTAACGACACTTTCGACAGGTGGTGTTACGTCGACTCGAACAGTTTTACGGGTGGAGATAGGCGGAGTACCTGGAGAGAACCACCGAACAACGGTGACCAACTGTCAGACTTCCACTATACTAACTCCGCACAAGCAATTGGTTGAAAACAAGTGCACCATCGACGTGTAGTACGCCTTAGTACACAGCGCCACCGTGCCATCACGTGGACAATCGGGATGAAGAGGTTTGCACATGGACACAACGCATTTTCCCTGGCGGAGATCGAACCGTTGACCTTTCGGTTTGAAGTCCAAAGCCGTAACCACAAATGGTTAACCCTTTACCTAACACGAAAAGTAGACGACGCTTGCCAAAAAAAAAAACAACTTAAATAACTATTTTTTTCATTTTTTGTCTCAAAAACATAGGTTATGATCCTCATTGGAACGAGCTCGAATAAAACAATAACATGATTTTGAAGGGCATTACAGTGCATTAACGGCTCAACAGAACTGGTCAACAGTCCAAGAGTTTATTAGCGGCCCGCGACGAAGTCGAGGGCCGCT
Source organism: Pictodentalium vernedei (assembly GCA_031216915.1). Classification (NCBI taxonomy): domain Eukaryota; kingdom Metazoa; phylum Mollusca; class Scaphopoda; order Dentaliida; family Dentaliidae; genus Pictodentalium; species Pictodentalium vernedei. The sequence goes on along the minus strand of CM062296.1, from coordinate 134,341,773 downwards.
AATAAGCTCAAGGGCTGTTAACCAGTTCTGTTGAGCCGTTGATACACTGTAATGCCCGACAAAGGCATGTTATTTCTATTATTGCCACTTTCGTACATCGGGTACATTACGATTAAATTATATGGGAAATGAGATAAATAAATGAAGCTTGACGTTTTAGAATTTAAAAAACAGCGACACTATCGTCTGATTTGTTGACAAACAAACCGGGTAACATGACTATCGTCTGATCAGTCTACGGCGAAATTTGGAAAGTTCGATGATGAAATATATCTTCGAAATGCGAACTTTAGGCATAGAGTTTATTCATCAAAGATGCCATCACTTACTTTGTGTGTATCGCTTCCTATATTTGATACATTACTTATCCGTGACACAAAGGGAAACACTTGAAGCAAATGTGTTAATTGTGTTTACAAATTAAAATTCCGAATTGAATTTCGATCCAAATGGAAATCTGGGAAAAATAGTGTTGATCGCCTGAGAGATGTGACGTCATTGTCTACATTTAGACAAGTCGGGCTGTTATTGACGTGTTGGGCTGTTATAGTCAATAACGGCCCAACACGTCACATGACTTGTGCTTGTTGAGCATTACGAGGTTTCAACGCCCGACAAAACATCGTTAATGTGCTAGGAACGCCCGCAAAAGTGGTAATAATAGCCCGTACCAATGAGGGGTCATGACCTATGTTTTTTAGACGAAAAATGAAAAAAATAATAGAAATTAATTGTCATGTTTTGAGAATAGCGCTGGCCGGTTTGACCGCTACGTTGGGTAAAGGGTTAACAATCTGGTAACTACTGACAATAGTGGCAATGCCGACATAAAAGATCGACATATCTTTAAACCAGGTGTGGCAGTTTCTTTTAGTTGTTAGTTGACACCAAATAACCATATCAAATATACAAAGTACATATGAACCTTCCACTTTGACCTGAGACAATCGTCAGAGCACGGGACGTGGAGGCCCTGCCACAAATAATAATAAATTCACCACAACGGTCCAAATGGATTGTAATGGCCATTATCAATCTCACTTGAGGTTGTCACTATCCAATAGAATTCTTCTCGTTTCACGTGTGGGACCGACGTTCTAGTTAGCAAATACCGATATTCTTGCTGTTAATTCTCGTTGAGTTAGACATTAGGATACAAAATTGCTTCAGTGGGATTCGCATCCACAGTGCTAGTAACTGTTGTTGCCGATAATGCATTTAAATATAATGCCAATTTTGTCAGAAGCACAACGGGCACATTACAATCTTGATGACCTAAAAAATCTCAAAATCATTTTATCATGTCAAAATACTCAGCGTGATGATTAAGTTGTGTACCGGTGCTACTTCAAGACTCTGAAAACTTAATCTGGTCCAATAACCCTACCATAATCCGGTGTATTCTTTCATATCGTGTTCTCATTGTGATTTGATCGCTTTTAAATAGCACTGAAGTGGTTAACCGGATAATCGGTTTGAACCCAGTTAGCTATCTAAACGATTAGAAAAAAAACGATTATTTAAACACTAAAGTAAGGCCTTCCTATCGTTCACATTCAAGCTTGCGCTGCTGTTAAAACGACTCCACATTAGCATGCCAAGATTGCCAATGAATCGTCTTCTTGCCCTGGGTATGATTAGAGCTGGCAGAACACACAGAGAGGTTGCCCAGCATTTGAACTGCCACCGTAACACTGTAGGCAGGCTAGTCCATCAACATGCACAACATGATGACGTTCGAGACCGACCCCGCTCCGGGAGACCCCGAGTTACCACCCCTGCACAAGATCGGTATATCCGTGTCGTCCATCTCCGGAACCGGCAACAAACGGCAACGACGACAGCCAGGAACATCCCTAACCTGAGACGGATACATCCTCAAACAGTAATCAACCGGCTGAGAGAATACGGCTTACGTCCTCGAAGACCTGCAATTCGTCCGATTTTGACGTTACGTCATCGTCGTGCTCGACTGCAGTGGTGTAGAGTAAGGTTAGGTTAGAGTTAGCCTAACCTAACCCTAACCCTAACCCTACCCTAACCTAACCCTAACCTAACCCTAACCCTACCCTAACCCTACCTAACCTAACCTAACCCTAACCCTGCCTAACCCTAACCTAACCCTACCCTAACCCACTTGTTAGCTTCCATGAGGCGTAGATGCACAGCAGTAGTCGATGCAGACGGAGGTCATACCAGATATTGAGTGTGTGACTTTTGTGTTTGACCCTTAGTGTCTTTGACTCTCCATGGCACCACGAGTATTCGTCGTAGCGTAATGAAATTTCTCGTGTTGATCACAAATTGATTCATCTGTGATTGAATAAAATTTCCATGAATGAAAATGATATCTTTTTTTAGTGTTATTTTTTAGCATGCACACTTTCTTTTTTGGGAGAGTATATATTCGGTGAAATAATGGCCACGGATAACCGGATATTATCCGGTTATAGCTCTCGGTTAGTCGGTTACGCCAACCGTTTCAGCCCCACTTCCAAACATTATAAATGAAGTGAGGTCATGCATTTAAAGCGATACCTGCGCACTCCAAACACATAATTCCCTAGTTCTTTTCGTAAACAAGACGTCTGTGCCTTGGGTGACCTCATTATAAGAATTGTATTCGGTTAGAAATATCATTGCTCGACGGAAAAAAGCATACTTGGGCCGAGTTTGATTCTTTTTTCACAATGTACAATTTCGTTCATGCAAAAGGAATTTCTTCACACGCCGTTGGATTGAGAGTGAGAGCATTGGAAATGGTGATCTATTATTTTGGTGTTTGGATTTTAGTTTGTTAACAATTATTTTTGAGAAGTCGTGATTATCGTTTTTTTTTTTTGATGAAGGGTAGATAAATGTGTTGCTCATTGTACTTGTATACAATCTTTCATCGTAGCTATACGTCACCCAAAACGAGCTTCATCGCGATAAAAGATTCTGTACAAGCACAATGTATACATAACATATTTATTATTCAATTCACTGCGCGCTACCGTCACGATAGTATAACAATAGCATGCTTTTTCAGGGCGTTACAATTTATTAACGTCCGGGTTGGAATTTTTAACAGCCCAAGGGTCTATTAGTCGAGGGTCGCTAATTGGTCATCGCAGCTATACGTCACCAAAAACGAGCTTCATCGCGATAAAAGATTCAGTACAAGCACAATGTATACATAACATATTTATTATTCAATTCACTGCGCGCTACCGTCACGTTAATATAACAATAGCATGCTTTTTTCAGGGCGTTACAATTTATTAACGTCCGGGTTGGAATTTTTAACAGCCCAAGGGTCTATTAGTCGAGGGCCTCTAATTGGTCATCGCAGCTATACGTCACCCAAAACGAGTTTCATCGCGATAAAAGATTCTGTACAAGCACAATGTATACATAACATATTTATTATTCAATTCACTGCGCGCTACCGTCACGTTAATATAACAATAGCATGCTTTTTCAGGGCGTTACAATTTATTAACGTCCGGGGTGGAATTTTTAACAGCCCAAGGGTCTATTAGACGAGGGCCGCTAATTGGTCATCGCAGCTATACGTCACCCAAAACGAGTTTCATCGCGATAAAAGATTGTGTACAAGCTCAATGTATACATAACATATTTATTAAATTCACTGCGCGCTACCGTCACGTTAATATAACAATAGCATGCTTTTTTCAGGGCGTTACAGTTTATTAACGTCCGGGTTTGAAGTTTTAACAGCCCAAGGGTCTATTAGTCGAGGGCCGCTAATTGGTCATCGCAGCTATACGTCACCCAAAACGAGCTTCATCACGATAAAAGATTCTGTATACATAACATATTTATTATTCAATTCACTGCGCGCTACCATCACGTTAATACAACAATAGCATGCTTTTTCAGGGCGTTACAGTTTATTAACGTCCGGGTTGGAATTTTTAACAGCCCAAGGGTCTATTAGTCGAGGGCCGCTAATTGGTCATCGCAGCTATACGTCACCCAAAACGAGCTTCATCGCGATAAAAGATTCTGTACAAGCACAATGTATACATAACATATTTATTATTCAATTCACTGCGCGCTACCGTCACGTTAATATAACAATAGCATGCTTTTTCAGGGCGGTACAGTTTATTAACGTCCGGGTTGGAATTTTTAACAGCCCGAGGGTCTATTAGTCGAGGGCCGGTAATTGGTCATCGCAGCTATACGTCACCCAAAACGAGCTTCATCGCGATAAAAGATTCTGTACAAGCACAATGTATACATAACATATTTATTATTCGATTCACTGCGCGCTACCATCACGTTAATACAACAATATCATGCTTTTTCAGGGCGTTACAGTTTATTAACGTCCGGGTTGGAATTTTTAACAGCCCAAGGGTCTATTAGTCGAGGGCAGCTAAATGGTCATCGCAGCTATACGTCACCCAAAACGAGCTTCATCGCGATAAAAGATTCTGTATAAACACAATGTATACATAACATATTTATTATTCAATTCACTGCGCGCTACCGCCACGTTAATATAACAATAGTATGCTTTTTCAGGGCGGTACAGTTTATTAACGTCCGGGATGGAATTTTTAACAGCCCGAGGGTCTATTAGACGAGGGCCGCTAATTGGTCATCGCAGCTATACGTCACCCAAAACGAGCTTCATCGCGATAAAAGATTCTGTATAAGCACAATGTATACATAACATATTGATTATTCAATTCACTGCGCGCTACCGCCACGTTAGTAAAACAATAGCATGCTTTTTCAGGGCGGTACAGTTTATTAACGTCCGGGATGGAATTTTTAACAGCCCGAGGGTCTATTAGTCGAGGGCCGCTAATTGGTCATCGCAGCTATACGTCACCCAAAACGAGCTTCTTCGCGATAAAAGATTCAGTACAAGCACAATGTATACATAACATATTTATTATTCAATTCACTGCGCGCTACCGTCACGTTAATATAACAATAGCACGCTTTTTCAGGGCGTTACAATTTATTAACGTCCGGGTTCGAATTTTTAACAGCCCAAGGGTCTATTAGACGAGGGCCGCTAATTGGTCATCGCAGCTATACGTCACCCAAAACGAGCTTCATCGCGATAAAAGATTCTGTATACATAACACATTTATTATTCAATTCACTGCGCGGTACCGTCACGTTAATACAACAATAGCATGCCTTTTCAGGGCGTTACAGTTTATTAACGTCCGAGTTGGAGTTTATAACAGTCCGAGGGTCTATTAGTCGAGGGTCGCTAATTGGTCATCGCAGCTATACGTCACCCAAAACGAGCTTCATCGCGATAAAAGATTCTGTACAAGCACAATGTATACATAACATATTTATTATTCAATTCACTGCGCGCTACCGTCACGTTAATATAACAATAGCATGCTTTTTCAGGGCGTTACAGTTTATTAACGTCCGGGTTGGAATTTTTAACAGCCCGAGGGTCTATTAGTCGAGGGCCGCTAATTGGTCATCGCAACTATACGTCACCCAAAACGAGCTTCATCGCGATAAAAGATACTGTACAAGCACAATGTATACATAACATATTTATTATTCAATTCACTGCGCGCTACCGCCACGTTAATATAACAATAGCATGCTTTTTCAGGGCGTTACAGTTTATTAACGTCTGGGTTGGAATATTTAACAGCCCAAGGGTCTATTAGACGACGGACGCCAATTGGTCATCGCAGCTATACGTCACCCAAAACGAGCTTCTTCGCGATAAATGATTCTGTATAAACACAATGTATACATAACATATTTATTATTCAATTCACCGCGCGCTACCGTCACGTTAATATAACAATAGCATGCTTTTTCAGGGCGTTACAATTTATTAACGTCCGGGGTGGAATTTTTAACAGTCCAAGGGTCTATTAGACGAGGGCCGCTAATTGGTCATCGCAGCTATACTTCACCCAAAACGAGCTTCATCGCGATAAAAGATTCTGTATACATAACATATTTATTATTCAATTCACTGCACGTTAATACAACAATAGCATGTGGGTTTCAGGGCGTTACAGTTTATTAACGTCCGGGTTGGAATTTTTAACAGCCCGAGGGTCTATTAGTCGAGGGCTGCTAATTGGTCATTGCAGCTATACGTCAACCAAAACGAGCTTCATCGCGATAAAAGATTCTGTATAAGCACAACGTATACATAACATATTTATTATTCAATTCACTGCGCGCTACCGCCACGTTAATATAACAATAGCATGCTTTTTCAGGGCGTTACAGTTTATTAACGTCCGGGTTGGAATTTTTAACAGCCCAAGGGTCTATTAGTCGAGGGCTGCTAATTGGTCATCGCAGCTGTACGTCACCCAAAACGAGCTTCATCGCGATAAAAGATTCTGTATACATAACATATTTATTATTCAATTCACTGCGGGCTACCATCACGTTAATACAACAATAGCATGCTTTTTCAGGGCGTTGCAGTTTATTAACGTCCGGATTGGAATTTTTAACAGCCCAAGGGTCTGTTAGTCGAGGGCCGCTAATTGGTCATCGCAGCTATACGTCACCCAAAACGAGCTTCATCGCGATAAAAGATTCTTATAAGCACAATATATACATAACATATTTATTATTCAGTTCACTGCGCGCTACCGCCACGTTAATATAACAATAGCATGCTTTTTCAGGGCGTTACAGTTTATTAACGCCCGGGTTGGAATTTTTAACAGCCCAAGGGTCTATTAGACGAGGGCCGCTAATTGGTCATCGCAGCTATACGTCACCCGAAACGAGCTTCATCGCGATAAAAGATTCTGTATAAGCACAATGTATACATAACATATTTATTATTCAATTCACTGCACGCTACCGCCACGTTAATAAAACAATAGCATGCTTTTCCAGGGCGGTACAGTTTATTAACGTCCGGGATGGAATTTTTAACAGCCCGAGGGTCTATTAGTCGAGGGCCGCTAATTGGTCATCCCAGCTATACGTCACCCAAAACGAGCTTCATCGCGATAAAAGATTCAGTACAAGCACAACGTATACATAACATATTTATTATTCAATTCACTGCGCGCTACCGTCACGTTAATATAACAATAGCATGCTTTTTCAGGGCGTTACAATTTATTAACGTCCGGGTTCGAATTTTTAACAGCCCAAGGGTCTATTAGACGAGGGCCGCTAATTGGTCATCGCAGCTATACGTCACCCAAAACGAGCTTCATCGCGATAAAAGATTCTGTATACGTAACATATTTATTATTCAATTCACTGCGCGCTACCGTCACGTTAATATAACAATAGCATGCTTTTTCAGGGCGTTACAGTTTATTAATGTCCGGGTTGGAATTTTTAACAGCCCGAGGGTCTATTAGTCGAGGGCCGCTAATTGGTCATCGCAGCTATATGTCACCCAAAACGAGCTTCATCGCGATAAAAGATACTGTACAAGCACAATGTATACATAACATATTTATTATTCAATTCACTGCGCGCTACCGCCACGTTAATATAACAATAGCATGCTTTTTCAGGGTGTTACAGTTTATTAACGTCTGGGTTGGAATATTTAACAGCCCGAGGGTCTATTAGACGACGGACGCCAATTGGTCATCGCAGCTATACGTCACCCAAAACGAGCTTCATCGCGATAAATGATTCTGTATAAACACAATGTATACATAACATATTTATTATTCAATTCACCGCGCGCTACCGTCACGTTAATATAACAATAGCATGCTTTTTCAGGGCGTTACAATTTATTAACGTCCGGGGTGGAATTTTTAACAGCCCAAGGGTCTATTAGACGAGGGCCGCTAATTGGTCATCGCAGCTATACGTCACCCAAAACGAGCTTCATCGCGATAAAAGATTCTGTATACATAACATATTTATTATTCAATTCACTGCACGTTAATACAACAATAGCATGTGGGTTTCAGGGCGTTACAGTTTATTAACGTCCGGGTTGGAATTTTTAACAGCCCGAGGGTCTATTAGTCGAGGGCTGCTAATTGGTCATTGCAGCTGTACGTCAACCAAAACGAGCTTCATCGCGATAAAAGATTCTGTATAAGCACAACGTATACATAACATATTTATTATTCAATTCACTGCGCGCTACCGCCACGTTAATATAACAATAGCATGCTTTTTCAGGGCGTTACAGTTTATTAACGTCCGGGTTGGAATTTTTAACAGCCCAAGGGTCTATTAGTCGAGGGCTGCTAATTGGTCATCGCAGCTATACGTCACCCAAAACGAGCTTCATCGCGATAAAAGATTCTGTACAAGCACAATGTATACATAACATATTTATTATTCAATTCACTGCGCGCTACCGTCACGTTAATATAACAATAGCATGCTTTTTCAGGGCGTTACAGTTTATTAACGTCCGGGTTGGAATTTTTAACAGCCCAAGGGTCTATTAGTCGAGGGCCTCTAATTGGTCCAAGGGTTATTAATCATTCCAGAGGGCCGTTAATAAACTGTGAAGCCCGATACAAATCATGTTATTACTATTATTACAGTTAAAACTAGAAGTCTTGTCATGAAATGCGCACAAATAGCGCGTTGATATGCGCGTTAATGTGCGCGTTATGACCCAAGTAAAGCTATCATATTCTGTACATATGGCCTGTGCACAAGCAATGTTTCAGCCCATGGACCTCCGGGTAACCCGGAGGTCCATTGGCAGAAACATTGCATGTGTTTGCTATGACTAACCAGGAGAACCTGCCGTGCTTTGGATGCCATTCGATATGGCAATTGCGCGCAATTCCAACGCGTAATTAAGCCTAGATAAGCGCACTATTCGTGACAGGACTTCTAGTTTTAACTGTACCATATATTTGTAATTTTGACCCAATCAGGATTCTGTGAAAGAATGAAGTAGGCTAGTGGAGAGATTGTTGCAAGAATCGCTAGATTGGGACGTTTGGTCAGTTTTGAAGCATGTGTCGTCTGTTTACAAACATAGGCATGTGACTTGTCAGCTGACATGGGGCTCAAAAATGGGGAAAATAAAACCCAGCATTGAAGACGATTGACAAATTATAGGCGATCGATATATAATAGTATTAACGCATACTTACTCTAGAGATAATAATCCAGATATATCGTCGCCTGAGTGCTAGAATGTCCTATGTCCCATAGGGGACATAGGACATTCTAGCACTCAGGCGACGATATATAGAGTAATTTCCAACTATGACACGACTATAGTGTCGTTAAAATATGGTAAATATTTAAACCATTTGTTCAAAACAAATACGCTCAGGCGGAAGTTCAAGGGAAGTAATCAGAGTAGTAGATCTAGCCTCCGGTTTGTTCCGGAGCCGACGGGCTGATAATGGACGAAGCTTTTCATTATAGCCCGGCGGTCTGGCTTTTTCGTCAAACTACTCTATTCAGGAAGCTCTAAAAATTTAAATTAATATCCCAGAGAACGCAATGAGAAGTGGTAATAATATTAATTTACACAGCCTATAAGGGAGCATAATAAACTTGAAACAAAGATTGTAAAGCGTAGCCGATCGCTAATGGCTATTTTAAGTCATTAGCGCCCGCGGCGGTCTACCACGCGCTGACGTTCTGCGCATGACGTCATTTCGTCTTCCTGGAAATCTGTTTACATTCCCTTGATGACGTTAGGTTCCGCTCTTCAGTTTCGAAATTCTAAACATAGGGCATTTGTTGAAACTAAGGCCATGTAAAATAGAGCTATATTTTTAGTATCAGATATATGATTACATTTGGCATTTTGTTGGACAAGAGAATTTGAAGTTTTGGTCCCAAAGTTGGAGTCTGATACATAGGGGTAAATTACCAGATGAATTATGGGAAACAGTGGCTTCGAAAAATTGGCTATTTTTTAACATGTAATTTTTACACGGGTTTGTTACCAGACAGGTGACTGAAAAATGAAACGGAAACATATAAATTTTTTTGGGGCACTTTAGAAACAGGGGATGCTCTTCTCCAGGGGTAGGTAGGTGGGGTCAGTGGGAAAATTCTGCTTCTGAGGATACTGGGTGGCCGCAAATGACTAGTTTCGGCATTTTTTTTCGCAATGTTTCAGGTTGAAGTCTTGTCTTTGACAATAAATTATTCCACCCACATTCAGATTGTTTATTTCCAGTTAGTCAGATAGTGTTATATGTTTTTGGTGGATTTGGGAAATGTAATATATGTTATGGGTTAGATAACTAAGTTACAGAATATTTGCATTTGAAGAAAGTGTATGGCATGTCATTTTTGGAAATGCCTGAAAATTTGTGGAGCGGAACCTTACCTTTCATTGGTGTTGATTGAGATAAGTGTAAAGTTTTCTGCCTTAAATTGCCTAATAAATGGTGTTTCACGATGATTCTTTTCACGAAATAATATAAATCCAAAAGGGGCGAAAATCGTTCTTATAATTTCTAAGTACTGATAATAATAATAATAACAACATTATTTTCCTATGTGTCGTTAACTTTGGCCCCATTACTGGACCTCCATCGGTGATTAGCAGCCAAAATCATGTCACAGAGAGTAATCGCTTGACTGGACTGGTTACGTGAAATAATTCATGAGAGGCGAGGGACGTTGTACAAACACGAGTGTGCGAATGCGCCCGAGTGTTTTACAATTTAGTCCCTCACCTCGATTGAATTATTTCACGTAACCGGACCAGTCAAGCGATTACTCTGTTTATTACTTTTCATTATTAACGATAATTATATTATTTAACCCTTTACCCAGAGTAACGGTCCAAAAAAAAAAAAAAAAAAAAAAAACAGCGCTATTCTCAAAACTCGCCAATTAATTTTCATTATTTTTTCATTTTTTGTCTCTAAAACATAGGTTATGACCCCTTATTGGAACGAGCTCGTCGAGCTCATTCCAATAAGGGGTCAAAACCTATGTTTTTGAGACAAAAATGAAAATAATAGTTATTCAAGAATTTTTAATTGGCTAGTGTCGTCTGCTTTTCATGTTAGGTAAAGGGTTATAAAAACAAAAAAAAAACAACGAAGTCCCTATTACACCTACGGCAAAGCGTCTTCGTTTGCGCACACGGATACATGACACAATTGTTGATTGCATAATTCACTTGTGAAGTTATCGTTTATAATCAAACCCGGAAATCCCAGTAAATCACACTTTGGAAAGTAATACATTGTGTAAATCGCTTCAGTTTTCAGTACAACAATGACTGAATGGGACAAAATCAGTTGGAAAATAATTTTTCCCGTCGGTACGTTATCGTTTGGATTAGTTCAAATATCGATTCACTCCTGCTGGTAATCGTGCACTTCGAGAGCTCGGTTGCTCAGCGGTTACGGCATTGAACTTCAAACCGAAAGGTCCACGGTTCGATTCCCGACAGGTGCAACTGCGTCGTGTCCTTGGGCAAAGCACTTAATCACGATTGCCCGCATGGGGCACGGTGGCGCTGGTTACTAAGACACACTGCACGTCGAATGTGCACTTGTCTTCAACAATGCTAACCCTGCGTGTGCAGAGTTAATACGTTAAGGGAACTGACAGTTGCTCGTCGCTACTCGATGGTTCTTTCCGGGTACTCCGGTTTCCTTTATCCGTAAATTTGTTCGGCACGAGGTAACCCAGGCTGTCAAAAGTGTCGTTAAACCCCAATAAAATAAATTTCGACTACTGACTCTTTTGACTACATCATCTGGTACAGAGACCTATGATTCACTTCCTACTAAATTTAACCTTGGAGAGGTGAGATATTCTTTTGTTTTCCGCTCCTCGTGGCGTGGCTCCTCAGCTGACCTTACATCACCTCTCATTTTGGGAAATACCTAGACCCCCCCCCCCTCTTGTGGTCATCACACGTTTCTGAAATGATTTTCTCTGTCAAACTGCTTTTTCTGTTCAGGATTTACCAATTCTTCAAGAACGGTTGAACCCAATGCATACGATATCAAAATTTATTATTTTAATTTTTGCTGTTTTTTTTAAAAATTTCTTCCAAAAAAATTCAACAGAACCATATCATGTCACCCCTTATTGGAACGAGCTCGACGAGCTCGTTCCAATTGGTGATTACATAATATAGTCTTCTTGAAAGCTTTTGATAAATATATATTTTTCAATTGCTTAAATTGTAAATCACGCGATGACATGCTGTCGTTCGTTATGTAAAGTGTTAAGAATGAAATGTATCCACAGTCTCTATATGTTAAACATATTTTTATTTTCCATAACTATTAAGCAAAAAGGGATAGGAGGACAAGTGCTTTCCACTTAGTAGAAACCTCCGCTCCCATAACATGAATACAGAAAATGTTACGATGGCGAAACAAACAAGTTTTTGAAATTCATAAATGTAAAATAAACTATTTGAAAGGGTTCATATATATGTGTATAAATAAATATGAATATGTAGCAGTAAACAAAGACAGAAAAAAAGAAGAAAGAAAAGCTGTTGATGCCCCTTTTGCATGCTGTGTCTCTCGATTTGAATCAATTAATATTCAAAGCCAAAGGCCTCCTGGGCGCTGTTCTGATTAGGATGTGTTAAAATAATAATAATAATAGTAGTAATAAAATAGTAACAATAATAATCATCATCTCTTCGCCTTCTGTACTGCAGCTTAGGGACGTGTCTCATTAGATCCATGCTGGTTCACACAAGAGGTAAGGAAAACGCCGCGTCAGCGACTCAGGCCACAAACAGCGCAACCGTGACTATCATCGTGACTGCACAATCTGTGTACCGAGGCGCTGGCTCAACGTCACCCCATTCCGTGACCTCTCCATGCGTATTCTATATTGAAATGGATACCTTGAGACAGCATTGTTTTGCAAATATTGCGAGATGGGAAACTCGTTGTCGAACCTCCCAGTGCTACAAATACATTGTTGCACAAATTTAAAAATCGGTGTTAGTTTTGGTTTCTAACACCGGATCACCGTACAATAGATTATCCACCGAATTCAAAGTAATATTAAGATTTGATAAATTACCAATAAGAGCATTACGAACGAGCGTTTGAATAACAGGGACAGACAAGGAAATAATGGTTTGCGTCCTCAACAACAGTTATACAATGTGGACAATATGGACATTCGGAGATGTAATTGAGGAATTTATCACTTTTCAGATCTCTACAACCAATTCTAATTCTACTGTTAATGATATTGAGTCTCTCCATAAAGCAATTTTGCAAGCCATATCGATTATCGAACGTAATCAGTGCATCAATAAAATCAGATTTAAACTGCAGCGTTCTTATCTTGGCGTGTTGGTGTACAAAACATCCGATATGATGTTGCAAGTCCAACGTGATACGGGTCCCCACTACTTCCATGCCATACAATGGCTCACCCACTGACACCCAGCCTGTTTAGTCACCGGAAGTTCACGAAGTTTACTAAGAGAAGAAGTTTGATAGGAAACTGAACGTCTAAGACAGTCTAACTGGCCATATCGGTGATGTGAGCCTATATTTCTGTGTTTGTTCTTGTTGGTTACTGTTTTTCTGTACCCACTGTTTCCAAGAGGCTTCGTTGTCTTTGGATTCCAATCACCGTCTCTTCGGGCTTCAGACACCGCTTCTCAAATTTCTCGAAACACCCTTTCGGTTCATATTGTATAACTTGATTTATATGAGTGATAATCAATCCATGTTCGATGTATCTTTTTAATAATATTGTGGACAATATGATTTTCGAAGCCTTCTACATGTAGCTTCCGGTCCAGCTTCTTAGTCCTACTGATAATGTGGAGTTTTCAGCAAACTTTTTCATGGTGACGTGACAATTCCCAGTTCCTTATACACCCTTCGTTATCAACCGATAAAATCGGTTGATAACGAATGTCGAATATGGAACTGGGAATAGGTAATGTTTGTCACGTCCGTCTTTTTCTGGTGGTATCTGAGGTGGTTAGGAATATGAATGTCAAACTTATCTGACCCAAACAGATTGCCTGAAACCACCTGTTGTATTATTTCGTTGAGGTACGGCTCTAATGTTTGCTGATGTATCTCCCTACCACATGATCCTTTTTCACTCTCAACCACTGTCACTCCCAGATCTAAAAGAGATTGTATCCAAGGCCTGTAATGTATTTAGCGTTCTTGACGGTCTATTTATTTATTTATTTATTTATTTATTTATTTATTAAGGTTTAACGACACTTTTGAGAACCAAGGTCACCTCACATCGGACAGTTTCACCGGAGTACCCGGATAGAACCACCGAGCAACTGTCAGACTCCCAACGTACACAGCGCACCGTGCCCCCATGTACGCAATCGAGATGAAGTGCCATGCCCAAGGACACAACACAGTTACCCTTGGCAGGAATCGAACCATGGTCTCAGCCTTGTCCGTGCACTAACCGTGCTCAAGCAGGACTTGAATCCAGATCGCCAGGGACCCCTACAATGTCCCGCAACCAATATGATCGATCAGTGGCGTAGCCAACGGGGGTGGGGCTAGGGGGGCATGACCCTCCTAAAAATTACAGAGGCCCCCTCAAAATGGGAAAATTAAAGCACCAAAAGGCCCCAGATTCACTCTCAGGGCATTGAATTTTCGAAATTTTCTCAGAGATCCCCCAAACACCTACCAATGGGAGGGGGATACCGTAGACCTGAGGTGGGGGGTATGACCCTCCCATTGATGGGGGTCCGGGGAAGCCCCCCCATCCCAAACCTCCTACGGTCTTCGGATATGCCTATGGCATATATCGACCTGGCCCCCCTCCCCCCAAAAAAAATTATGCCGCCCCCCCCCCCCCCCCTCAATGGAAAATCCTAGCTATACCCCTGCGATCGACACTCAAGTTCCGCCAAACTGTTCGCTTGGCAACTGAAAAACGAAAATACTGCCAATTGGGGACCGCACGGGGCTTAGTTCCATATATATCGTTCCCTGTTGGAATGCGGCTCGTAAAACACGCCTCTCTCTATCTCTATTCGCTGTTTGTCATTCTTATCCCAGTCGACCAAGCGACGGTTGTTTTATTCAATGACACAATGGAAGTTGTGCGGATCAGGACTAAGCTCAAACCTCTGGATTACAAATCTTTTGCGATAGGCAATGCACATCTTTATCCCGAGTGAATAATTCTTACTCATTCGGAAATATATTGATCTCAAGACAAAAAATATGATATGATATCACAGAAGAGAGTGAGCTTTATGTGCATCAACATTACGCAATTTCAACAACCACGCACTCGTGTAGTTAGGATGACAAGTGTGTTGATATAATTACGAATCAGACGTTATTAAGCAACGATTTGCTTTGTCGCACTACAATATTTCATTACATTAGTTTAACAAAGTTAATTTGAAGTTGCCAGAATATATTGTACGCTATTGACAGGGAGTGCACAACCCGGCGCTTCATTAATTAAAATTTTGCTGCTGATGATTTTTATTACCTGGTAAACGCATGCGTGGACATCACTGCCCACGCATGGTTTACGACCAGTCCACGGCGACTGAACTCTATCCGAATCGACAGGAAACGATTCTCCTAATTCCATTCAAGCCGTGTCACGAACAACCTTTCTGAACCATTATTTCAATCGACCTCAGTCAAAAAAACTAAGGCGTATGAGCCATCACTAATTTTATACCATGATGACCTATTCTACTGTGTATAAAAAAGCCTATGACATAAATTTTAGCTTTACACACCAACCGTGGCGAACACGCCGGTGTGACAGGAATGATAGTCCGTAGGAACGTTAGTCCCTCTGGACTATTATTCCGCGGAATTATAGTCCTAGGTCTAACATTTCTAGGAATAGTAGTCCGGCGGACTACTATTCCTAGAAATGTTAGACCTAGGTCTATAATTCTGCGGAATAATAGTCCAGAGGGACTAATTTTCCTACGGACTATCATTCCTGTCACACCGGCAATGGGATTTCTATAGTTAAAATTTACACTTACAGTGGAACTACATCCAAGTTGACCTTTGGTGACCTCGCTCTGAATGCAGACTTGTCTAAATTTATCACTCGTCGCCTCGTGAAGAGTGAAATGAAACCGGTAATTATTCATTACGTTTTAAATAAGTTTACCTCATAAGATAATAAAAATTAACAAACATACGTTGTCTCATATTAATAAGCATCCATAACTCGAAATAGTCTGTTATTATATTATTAAAATGAAAAGGCCCCGTAATTTGCGTGTTTCGTTTCTATTTCGTTTCGGCGATAAAATTCCCAGCGGACGAACCGCCCACCGGTGCTCATGTAAACAAAAACAGATTCTTACGTGTGAAAGGCTCGCGGTTAACACCACTTCACCACTTGTGGTGAACATTTGGTACACCAAGCTACTGTGGGTATATTTATTTATTTATTTATTTATTTATTTAATTATTGGTGGTTAAGGTCACATATTTATGCACAATGACTAATCGTGGCCGTGACCGTTTTACGGGCGGGGGAAGCCGGAGTACCCGTAGAGAACCCTCGAGCATCGACGAGCAGCTGCCAGCTCCTCAACATTCTAACTCTGTTCAAGCTCCGCTAAAGCAGGGTTACACCGGTTAAAGACATGTGCACCATCGACTGCAGTACGCCTTAGTACACTGCGTCACCGTGCCCCGATGTAGGCAACCAGGATAAAGTGCCTTGCCTAAAGACACAACGCGGGTCGTCCCGAACGGGGATCGGACTCGGGACCTCTAGCATAGAAATCCAACAGTCTACCACTGAGCCACCGTGCTCCAGTATAGTATATATCGGTGTGTGGCTGTATCCCAACCTCGAAATGCCTTCCACGTCCCCGAAACGGATAACCATTATTGGTAACTGTCCTGTCTGACTTCATAGAATGGTAACATGCGTAAACAGGGAAATGTAGAAGAAGTGGAATTTATTTTAGAGACGTATTTTAACGAAAATATCTCTTGTTAATGACCTTTTGGTGCAAGAATAATCAACCATTGTCTGTTAAATCTCAGGGCATTCGACGTTTTGCTACATACTGTTTCGCCTCCCCAAAATAAAGACTCGGCTTGAATTCTCCAACTAATTGAAACTAGCGCCATGTGTAAAGTTTTATTCTCAAAAGCAGTTTGGATTTTGATTTGCACACAATTGTCCAGTAAACCAGACAACGAAAGTTTGTTTTAATTTTTTCTACTAACTAAAATAACGTAATGTCAACAGATGTAGCTCCATCAAATGAGACAATTGGATTTTCACTTTTATGTGTAAAATATTTCTGAAAAAATAAAAGAGAACACTTTGTTGGGGAAAAATCGCACAGTCGTATTTTGACAACATCAACTCAAAGACGTGTTTAAAACATCGAATCGGCAATCAAGGTGGGAACAGCTCTTTAATTTACGTGGAAGTTAAAAGGGGTAATTGCCCTCATGGGACACCGTCCTGTGGCATAAATATCGTTGTGTGCCCCTCCCTCTCCCCCTCCTAATGCTATATAGAAGTTATAATATTCTAAACCTCATATACCACACAATATACCAAAGTAACATTAAGCCTTTACCTAAAGTAACGGAAAACCGACTAGCGCTATTCACAGAAATCATCATTCAATTTACATTATTTTTCATTCTTGTATCAAAAACATACCTTATTACCTCTCGTTGGAAGGAGCTGGTTGATCTCGTTCCAACGATGGATCATAAGCTATATGTTTTTGCCTCAAAAACTGAAAAATAATTAGTTGTTCAAGAATGTTGTTTGCAAGTGTCGTCTGCCTTTCGTGTTAGGTAAATGGTTAACAGTTTTGAATATCATACGTATTGCCATCATACGTCTGAATAGCATACTTGTAATGGTACCGGTACCGCCGGTTCCCTCATGCTCCAACCTGAAGCAGGGGTGGCGCCAGGGATTTCTCGACGGGGGGGGGGGGGGGGGGGGGGGGGGGGGGGCTATAACATTTGACCTCCCAAACGAAGGAAAATGAGTGAAAATTGGAGTACCAAAATAGAAGCAAATTGAGTATGTTTGTTGATTATTAAACCCTTTATCTAACCTGAAAAGCAGACGACACTTGCAAAAATAATTCTTGAATAACTAATTTTTTTTCAATTTTTTGTCTCAAAAACATTGGTTATGATCCCTCGTTGGAACGAGCTCAACGAGCTCGTTCCAACGAGGGGTCATAACCTATGTTTATGAGACAAAAAATGAAAAAAATAATGAAAATTAATTGGCGATTTTTGAGAATAGCGATGGCCGATTTTGGCCGTTACCTTAGGTAAAGGGTTAAAGTAAACATATTATAATAAGGTCGGGAAATATTTCATCTATAAAGCCAGTTTGATGAACGACATTAAGGAATTTCGTGAGAATCACTATTCTCTATCAAAGTTCCAGTGCTGCACGGGTTCGAGACTGACAAGACGAGATATCTACATTCCATTGTCGGAAACTTCTCGTGAAGTCGGGTTTTCAAGACTCTCCAATGGACTGACTAAAAATCTCCGACGGGGGGGGGCTTTACCTCTCCGATGGGGGAGGGGAGCTGTAGCCCCGACCCCCCCCCCCCTCCCCTTGGCCCCCCACTGACCTGAAGCTATTGTCCCGCCTGTACCGGGATAAAATTAGTTTATGGGGAAATTCCTAACTGAACGAGGGTAAGAACGGGCCGATGTTTGTGAATGGCACACTTGCATGACATACTTTCAATTTATTTGTGAATGAACATATCAAAACACTCTAAAGGTGCATCTTCTGTATGCAGCACGACCTCGAAAAGACTGACAATTTTGACTTTTAAAACGTGGTATCAAATTCAGTGAAATCGCCGTCATCGGATACTTCGAACAAATTATTCCGTGACGAGATCAAAGTAATCATAAAGCACGATCTTCGTGCTTTATGATTACTTTGATGTCGCCGCCGAATAATTTGTGCGATGCCATGTTTGTCTTTGTGATCTTGGGGAATGGGACGCTTTAAATGCGAAATGTCTTCCATCTGATTGCGATTGTGTCACCCAATTGTTGATTTGTCCGGTACCGGTTTCGGTGGGATAGGCTCTGTCCCGTCCCGGTACCGGTTATGTTGGTACCGTCGACATGCTTGGTTTTGAGAAAATTTTACCGCCATTTGTCTTTACCTAGCACGACTAACAGATGAAAATGGAATGCAGAAGTGCTTGAGAGGCTAAAAGTGATGCTTTGTGGGTGAAAATTGAAAGACAAAAAAGATTCGAGAGGCGAGGTTTGAGAATAGTACAGATCTGAATTGGCCTTCATGAGGTGCAGGCAGACGCGTGGCGGCTGGGATGGCTCAAAATCCACGACTGACTAATATTACAAGTACATTCGACGAAATTTGTTTGTTTTCTTGGGGTTTAACGACACTTTTAACAGCCAGGGTAACATTGTGTCAGCACCTTTGTCGAAGGCATGCTTTGATGATGTACTTGAGTATTAGTCAGTACAAGATTTCAAGGGAACGTCTTTGTGATTGAATAAAAAATATACATATTGTAGTCGTGACAATTTCTTATCAATTCAACACGTACCACACGGGTACTCCAAATTGGATATAAAGAGCCAACTACAGCCCGAATTGGGTTCAAGAGACCTCCAGTTTGAATGGCCGTCTCTGCGTGTGACATAAGCTCAAGCTTCAAATCTTGTCTGGATCCCGCTAGAGTTAATCGTCAAGTATTCTATTAGAAAACATTTTGTTTCAGTCGAGCACAATCGTGACAAATCATTCCATTGTTTGGGGTGTTGTATTTGATTTTCAAACATATCGAGGATGCAGGCTTTGAGATCAAGTTGACGCTTTGAAGAGGCTGCTTTCTCGGTCCAGGAACATGATACGCCATAATTTCAGAAAGTGGGATGGGTGCTAAGGGTAGTAGGAAGAACTGTACAGGAAAAAAAAACGATACAAGAAAAAACGGTACAGGATTTCAGCAGCCCAGAATAAATGGTACAGAGGGTTAGGAAGAAATGGTACAGGAATAAATGGTACATATTTATAATTATGAAAGAAGTGCTTGGAATATATACATATGTAATTTTATCATATGACTCGTTCGTTTTGTTCACTTTAAAACATTTGATATTTTGTTTTCATATTCATCAGTGATAAATAAAGCCTTCCGTCAATTTCATTGGTCAATTTCAAAACTAGACAATTTGATTGTCTGAACAAAATACAACTGGGTCACATTTGCATAATTTCAATAGGGAGAATTTACTTTACCTGTCCTATTTAGGGTGGGTTATATTGTATTAATTTTTTACCTTCAAGAAAAACACCATTCATTTTTTTTTATATTTTCACTTTTTGCTTCCAAAACATAGGTTATGACCCCTCATTGGAACGAGCTCGACTAGCTCGTTCCAATGACTGGTCATAACCTATGTTTTGGAAGCAAAAAAAAATGAAAATTTTTAGTTATACGAGGATGTTTTTTCCAAGTGCCGTCTGCAACTCAAGTTAGGTGATAGGTTAAAAAGTCATACTAAGTGGCTAATTTGTGCGTGTGTGTGTCATATGATAAATAGAATATGAAATGAGTGTTTTCCTCATATAGTATTTATGAAACTCGTCCGAATTTTCCGTTTGGGCTCGCCAGAGGCTCGCCAAAAACGGAAATTTCTTAGACTCGTTTCATAAATATTATATGAGAAAAACACTCATTCCATATCCTCTATATATATTCCATGCATTGAGTTAAAAAAATATTAAATTTAATTAATTTCATGGGTAAATGAAGACAAATTATTATTCAAGGGACATTACAATAATGTTAAGTGGTAAATGACAAAAACACTATGTTTAAAGGTGCTGCGTTCAATAATATTAGATGGAAACCAAGGTAACTTGACATTGCACATGACCCGTCATCCGTTGCGTATAGAAGAAAATAGTGGTCTAAGAGACAGTGTGGTCGGAGCTTCTGAATTCATATCTTCCTCGGAACCAAAACATACTCGAGGATGTGGCTACCTCGGAAACCGCGTGGGAGACCCTCGAACAGCAGGAAGCTAGGTGGACAATGGAGACGGATCAAATTATGGACGATTCTGGAAGAACCACCAATGCAAGACACATGGGAAGTGCCATCCATTCAAGTTTCAGATGTCTGACGATTGTAATGTCTAAGTACTTAAAGCATTGCACTTTGAGTGTTAAAATCAAACCCTTAAGAGTTAGAATGGGTTTAACACCTTGAAAGTGTCAGTGTTAACATTTTAGTTTTTAGTGTGTATATCTGGGACATTTTTGACACAATCCACGGTGTATCAGATCTGTGAGGAAGATTGAATTGATTTGATGAAAAATGGACCTCTGCAAAAATCTGAAACGAATATTTATAATTGTTCTGTAATACATATATGTACTTCCATGCCCTCTGGTAAGCGTTATAGCAACAGTGAAACGAAATCAATCCGATTAAAAAGTCCGACACACTTTTTTTGCAGGTAAGATTGAATACCCCCGGTTGCACTAAAATAAGACCGAAGATAGAAAACAATGAGGCAGGTCGTTCTAAAATAATACCGCTGGTAGAAAATGAGACTGCAAGTGTCCGCAGGCAAAGTGCAAGGGTTAGAGTCCCTAAATGAACACCATCTGGTTATACGGGGTATACCAAATATATATCCGAGGTTTGGTAACGACATTTTTACTTTTAACCCTAAGCACTTTTTTAAAACCATTTTTTTATTTGAAACATTCAACCTCGAGTATATTGGGTTACGAGTCTGCGTTAATATTTTCCCCCAAGTTGCTGAATATCTATAGCCTACATTTAAGTATTTCTCTTTGTTTATCTTGTGTAGAAGGTGTGGGGTACTTTTTCTCAAGTTCTTTCGGATGGAGATATTAACTCTCAAAGTGGTAGCCACCACTGCCCTTGTCCAATAAGCTTGAAATTCATTAAAAAGAATTTTCGAAAACCTCCACTGACAATACACAGAGATGGGCCGGGGAGGTTCCTATCAAGATGACCTGCGTTTTGTCCTAAAATCGAGTTTCGTACCGGGACGATCCGTCCCAAAGACTGATCTTTTTGGGGTGTGTGAGGGGGGGGGGGGGGGTAGGCCTTTTCAAGTGCTTTCGAAGGAAGATATTATTCCCATAGCCTGGAACCCTTTCCATCCTACTTTAACTTATTTTAAACTAATGCCCTGTGAATCACCAGTCACAATGCTTTGTGATTGGTATTCACCTCCTTTCAGTGAGAGAGATTCAACTTTGTTCTGAGAATGTTTCTCTTTTTGTTCTGATACGGAGAGATTGCAGGATTTATGCACAAAATAAGTGTGTTTCATGGTCATGCACAAAACGTTTTCTTGTCATTTGTGGATTTAGTTTTCCTACCAAAATACCTGAAAGAGCAAGGTAGCACTAAATGAAAATGCAGTACTTTGAGTGAAACAAAACGCCATCTACAATGCTAAAGCAAGGTACGACACATTACTAATTTGTTCTCATTTATGAGCTGATTCCATTTGGCAGTAAAATCTATTATCGGGCACGGGAGGAGAGCAGGAAAAGGGTTGTAGACGCAAGGTGGAATTTTTTTTTAGTTTTGACATTTTGGGCACCCATCCACCCTCGCACGCATATTTTGTCCATCATGTTTTTGACCCCCCCCCCCCTTCCCTTTGCCTTTGAAAACCGTGAAATAAGAGGTATGTTCTTCCTTTTTTCCTGAAATGAGTTAAAATGTTCCACCTCCTCCCAATTCTAACTTTTATATGACGAGAATTACTCAGAATGACACTTCCTCTTCCTGTTTTAATCAACTACAACAGTCAACCCGTCAATTATTTTGTATTCAAAACGTCTCCCACATGTCAGCTCCACATGCATGTATCCAATTCCAACAATAAATCAAAACAGAGTGGTTGTTATATATTAGTACTTATTCATACATCACATGATTATTGTATTACATTCCTGATGACACACAGAGGACAAAATCTTACCCGTACCCGTAGAATGAGTCCAGTTATCTCATTGCAGTTTGCACCAAGGTTTGCGTTTATAACTGGGAGGGAGAGGAAGGTTGGGGCAGATATCTGTTTAAGACCTCTGCAGTTTCATACCAAAAACAGTCAAGGTTTTTGCGCTAGCAATGAAGGAAGCACACTTCAGCAACATTTCGCTGACTCCTGAAAACAGATTTACATCTTGGCTATTTCATAATAAGGTCTTGGAGTAATTCACCAAATGTAGGCATCTTCAGTTCTTGCATGGAGTTCCAAACAAATTTACTTCATTTAGAAAATGCAACCATTTAACCCGTGGTCGTACTTAGTTCTTTTATAATTTTGAATTGCTTTCTCTACTTTCCTGAACTCCTCTTCATATTTTTGCAAAATTCATTTAGAAATTGTGCAAATGATACACTATCAGTTATCCTTGTGTTTTCCAGGGTTTATGGATATTTACACCAGATTGGGAACTCATACACCCTGGTGTATGAATTTCCAGACCGGTGTAATTTCCCATATACCCTGGAAAACACAAGGATAACGGATTTATTTTCAAAACTGTTGGTGTACTTAATACTTTAACCTAAATTGTGGAAAAAACTTACAGAAAATTTGTACTTTGTAAGTTTCTTAATAAAACCAGACAAATATGGATGTCATTGGAACTGGCTCAATGAGCCAGTTCCAATGACATCCATATCTGTAATATTTTATTGCACATAAATATTAAATTTCCGGTATTTTTATTTTTGTTCTAACATTCCGAGTAGAAGGAATGAATTAATAATTAAAAATGAATAATTTTCGTTAGCCGAATAGCCTGCTATTGTGTACTCTTGTTTTTACACCGTGGTTAACCACGGTGTAAAAAAGCTACTGTGGATTGCAAGTTACACCGTACCTCTCAGCCAATCAAAACGCAATATTTTGTTTCATTTGTAAATAAAAAAGGTTACGAAACATGATTTCCTGTTTTAAGTATAGCCTTGACTGCATTTATATACTTATTATTTTTTTATTGGGGTTTAAAGACACATTCGACAGCCAGGGTCACCTCGTGTCGGACAGTTGTTCGGGTGGAGAGAACCAGCGAGCAACGGCGAGCAACTGTCAGGTTCCCCAACATACTAACCCCACACAAACACGGTTAACACTGGTTGAAGACAAGTGCACCATTGACGTGCAGTACACCTAAATACACAACGCCACCGTGCCCCCACATGGGCAATGGGGGTGAAGTATCTTGCCCAAGGACACAACGCGGTTGCCACAGGTGGGATTCGAACCAAGGACCTCTCGGCGTGCAGCCTGCACCTCTACCAACTGAGCCATCGCTCCCCCTTGACTGCATGATGTTCAGTTGTGAAACCCATGCAGACTCTGAAAAAGTATAAATAGGCATCAAAAGCCACATATTTGAAGAAAAATTGACGTGGTTTGAGTATACGCAAGGCACCTTACCACGGAATATGCTCACAGTATCTTTTATTTTGGAGACCTTGTGTTGAGTATCTTGGGTCAACTTGTCTCCAGTGAGAGTTATCCTGATCCCAGAATTTCCAAAGTTGTTCAGAATAGGCGAGGTATTTAAATGAGACACCCAGGTATTAAATCTCTATATACCATACTTGTTGAAGGAGGTCATCGTTTTGTCCCGTTTGAAACACAATAGAAACATAGTGCAGAACAATTTGTGGATGCATTTCTCACGCTCCATAAAAAGCTGGACCAAATTCGTGAATAACTGTTTTGTTTTTACAAACGCAGAAGACAACAGATAGAGTTACATCCCTTGGGTCGTTAAGGAAACGAGTAAACAGTATTTTGTTTACATTTCGTCCCCCGAGTTCCAATGTGTTCTGTGTGCCTACTGACATATAACAGCAAAATATGATCGAATTGTCGGAAATCTGATGACATTTGTGACTATTTTCATATTTTTTGGTTCGATTTTTATATCGAGTCGAGCAAAAGCGGAAGGCTTCATTAAAGCCATATACCCCCGATGTTTCGCGAGCACTTATACCCTGTATGTTGCACGCTCTCATATACATTGGATGTTGGGTGCACTCTTTGCCATAGCTATTTGTCCAATGCATTCTGACCATCAAGAGACATAATTTATCGGGATATAGGGACAAGAGGTTTTATCAGTTGCATTTCTTGTTCAGATTTTATTTTGCGCATAATACAGAAATGGTGACACTTGAGAGATTTTCGTGCGTAACGATTTACTCATTATGTGATTTCGTGCAATGTTGCGATGCTGAGCAGTGTAATAATGCCCAATATGTGGAAGGATACCTGCAGAAGAAATTGTGCGTATAAGTTGAATGTTGAATCTTTGAATGTTGTGGAGTGGTCAACAATAATACACAGAACTAATGTCTAGTACTGAAACGGTTAACCGAATAATCGGTTTGAAACCAGTTAGCTATCTAACCGATTAGAAAAAACCGTCGACCGGTTATCCGAAATGTCGATAGTGATCGTCATTCCACGTTTAAAACGTAGTAAATCTGCCGTGTCTCATTTGTGATAGATTACACATCGAAGCCGCGTTGTACATATCGAGAAATAATCGACTTTGGCGTTCAAGACTTCGTTAATGATCGGTGGTTTCCGTGAGTAATGAGTAATCGCAGAAACTATTCCGTAGTGTGTATACAAACGAACGTTGTCGAGTACTCGACAACGTTCGTTTGTATACACACTACGGAATAGTTTGAGAATACTGCTTTCGAATTCCTATAGTTTTGATCCCATATCCGGTGAAATAATGGCCAGGGATAAGTATAGTTATTAACAGCTGCATAATACGGTGGCTGGGAGAGGACATCCTATGATTTTATTTTTCTTGTATGAACGAGAAACGATCCACTTTTTATCTCGATCGATCGACTTTTTATCTCGATCTATCGATTTTCTTTTATCTCAATCGATCGAGGTTTTTTCCTCGATCGATCGACTTATTATCTCGATCGATCGACTTCGTGAAAATGGTTTTTCAAGCAGTGCTACTTGTATCTTAGAGACGATTCGTGCCTCATTACCAAGAGCTTTGCGGGAACCGCTACATGTAGTGATAAATTCCCATAGAAGCCTGAGTTTTTTTTTATCTCACTATTCCGCCAAGGCAGTATGCAGTGCACCTTCCAGTGGAGGTGAAAACTCAAGTCCCCCATCTAAACGGGGATGAGATTTGATTTTCTCCCCCACTGCATGTGTAAAGTACGTGTGTCCGGGGTGAGATAGCAGGGAGAGACAGATGTATCACACCCCACCCACGTGACGTTATACATTTATAACGTTATTATGACGTTATGCATATCGTATCAGTTTCTTGCTAACAACTAATTCATATTGACGTCATCAGAATGCCGTGTGATCAAAGTTTGATGCTCTAAAACTCTTTAAACCCCAAGCTGCCACCGTACCTAATAGATTTCGTGGTATATACCTTTGGTATATACATAACTTTTGCATGCTCTTTCCGATGGTGTCATTAGTTTTTCAAAACAACGAATACCAAATGAGTTGATTATATCAGCACGTGACCCCCGATTACCTCTGGCTAAAGTAACCGTTGTATGGAGGGGGGAGAAAAATAATCCCTGATGGGTACGGGTGTGGGATGGGAAAATCTCACCCTCGGGACAAGATATTTGGTCCAGACACTCGGCAAGCTTCGTGTCTGGCCCAATTATCTTGCCCTCGGGTGAGATTTCCCCATCGCACACCCGTACCCATCAGGGATTATAATATTCACCCCAACTGGAGCGTGCACTGCACATTGACATGACACAAATCACTCAAGTAAAGAGTAAAATTTTCACTACAGTTTTCGGGTGATCTCAAGATTTTTCGGATATAACTGTCCCCCCCACCCCTCGAAAAGATCCGCCCTTACGATTCATGTAATATATTGAATGCAAATGCAACAAAACTTTTTATAAATGAATTCCACATTCGATAGGACTATTTCTGGTGGGCCTTGGATAATGGACAGGCGCCCCACCCCCGCGCTCCCCACACTTTCATTGAGTATCCACCACTTTTGTAAATGTTGTAATATAAGGAAAGGATTCTGCCCAACTGATATCATTATAAGAGCCCATGGTATCCAAAACGATCGAATCTTGAACCTCGTGTTAGTCGTGTAAATATGAGGAATACAATATTTTGTGAAAAAGAAATATCAACGACTACCCCGCCCCCTCCCCCGCCACCTCATTAAAAGGAAGGAAATAAAACACGATCTGATGAAAGGAAACCATTTGATCGTGCTACAGAAAGTGTTGTTCCTTTGCCAGTTGTATCTCGTTAGCACCATACCTCGTGCCGTTTTCGCCAGTTAAGTGCCGTTTTCTCCAGCGATACTTGCCATCACATAGTGCCTTTTTCACCAACTTGGTACCATTTTGGCCAGAGAAAGTTAGTCTCGTTTTCTCATGGTGCCATTTTCGCTTGATCTGCTTCTAAGATGGAAGCAGTAGCTCGGCCATTGGGAGGGGGAGGGGGGGGGGGGGGGGGGGGGGGGGGCTCCCCACTTTTCCCTCGCCCCCAAAATCAAACTTCAAATTCCTGTCTAACCGTGGAAGCGTTTTCAAATAATGATGTGAGCCCAATTTTAGATATAATCTGGGAGCCTTTGAAGA
This sequence comes from Pictodentalium vernedei, assembly GCA_031216915.1. NCBI lineage: Eukaryota > Metazoa > Mollusca > Scaphopoda > Dentaliida > Dentaliidae > Pictodentalium > Pictodentalium vernedei. The sequence goes on along the minus strand of CM062296.1, from coordinate 134,314,199 downwards.
CCACGTTAGGTGTTGTAGAAACGCTCAGACATCGCTCCCAGGGCGTCCAAAAATGAATTATTTCCTGGAGGAGATCCCCTCCACGGAAGGGGAACACCCCCCGCCCCCTCAGCTAAGGCCTTCGGGAGATCCCTTCGGCATCTCGACCTGGGACCCCCATATCTTACTTAAACTCCACTAAATCGAAATCCTTGCACCGCCACTGGATGGACATTCAACGAACATGAAGGCTATTTTCATCGGTCCAATCAGGAAAAGAAGTATAATGCTTAAAAGATGAATGATCTTGACTTTCAGGTTTCTTTAAAAGGGTTTCTTGCAGCATAAATATCTAATAATGTAATGTGAAGTGGAAATGACATACAATTTATTTATTTATTGGGGTTTAACGACACTTTTGACAGCCAGGGTCACCAGGTGTTGGAAAGTTTTACGGATGGAGGAAGCCAGAGTACTCTGAAAGAACCACCGGGCAACGGCGAGCAACTGTCACGCTCCTCAAGATACTAACTCTACACAACCAGGGTTAGCAATGTTTGAAGACAAGTGCACCATCGACGTGCAGTACGCCTTTGTACACAACGCCACCGTACCCCCACGTGGGTAATTGGGATTAAGTGTCTTATCCAATGACACAACGCGGTTACCGCAGGTCGGATTCGAACCAAGGACCTCTCGGCTTGCAGCCTGCATCTCTACCTTCTGAGCCACGCAACCCTTCGTGTACAATAAATAGATGATTCATAACGAGTCGAACGTTTATATCAAAATTCAAAACGAATTCGGAAAACTAGGCCCAGATCTTATTTACTGGGCGTGTTTTGTAAATTTTGCTATAAACTGTGGACGAATTGAAGATTCAATTTATTATATGATCCCAAAACCCCACAAAAGACACTTAAATATCCCTGGCACTATTTCTGTTAATGTGTGGCCGTGCATTATAAGTTACAGGGCGTTTAGTTGACAGACACAGTGTAAAATACGGCTCAGAGAAAACTATATTAGGTTCGGCTTCGTCGAACCTAATATTGTTTTCTCTGAGCCGTATATGACACTGTATCTGCCAACTAAACGCCCTGTAACGTATTTATTATGCACGACGTGCTCAAATGTCATTGGGAAGTTAACTCAACGAATAGTTAAATGATGCGCACTTCTCGAAAAATGTAAACAAAGCAGACGATGTTTACATATGCAGCAAGGGGAGTAATTTTGCTTCCGCATTCTTATTAATCACTCGTGGCTTGTTCTATAACCGCAACAGTTTTGGGCTGGTTTGGCATTTTATAATAACAATTTCATTCAATCGAATGCGTACGTGTAAATTAAAAGCTGAGGCGTGTGGATATAATGATAAAACAAAATGGCTGACGGGCACCTAATATTAAATTCAGCCATCCTGAACCTAATATTGCGGAGTCAATGTCTCTTAGTAACTTCATTTGCTTGGATAAATAAATTTACTAGCATAATAATACTATTTATAATGAATAGGCTTAACCCCTAGCACTCTGGTAGCGCAACCAAATTTTCTCCAGTCAATCTGTTTTTCTCTTGTTTAACTATAAATTTAACCAATTATATCTTGTTTGACAGAGCTCCTTGAGCTCTGTCAAACATGGTATATTTGGTTAAATACCAAACTGCATTATGGGAATATTTGCTGCGGAAAACATTTTGACATCAGTGTGCAGAGGGTAATAACCAGAAGAAGGGTTTGATCATAGATCATATAATGAAACTACATTCAGCTGAAAAATTTATTCCAACACAATTAATAGCTGCAAATTTGAGCGCTGTGAAACCCGTTACTTATTCCCACTTCCTTATTCGACTTTCTAAATTTAGCAGAAATTCGAAAAATAAATAGCCTTCTTGGGTGGCGCCCTAAGACACAGGACTATTCAAACCCTGGGGTTCACCCCCCCTCCCCTCTTTAGGGGCCAGGTTGGACCCTAAAAGAGACAAAATGGGCCAAATCATAATTCTTGACGGAAAATCGCGGAACAAACGGCCTTATAGGGTGGCGCCCCAAAGTGCAAGATTTTTAAAATCCTAAGGTTCACCCTCCCACCCCTTTTTAGGGACCACATTGGACCCTAAAAGTGACCAAATGGTCAAAATCGTAATTATTGACGGAAATTCGCGGAACAAACGGCCTTATAGGGTGGCGCCCTAAAATACAAGATTATTCAAATCCTAAGGTTCACCCTCCCACCCCTTTTTAGGGGCCAGATTTAACCCTAAAAGTGACCAAATGGTAAAGATCGTAATTATTGATGGAAATTTGCGGAACAAACGGCGTCATAGGATGGCGCCCTAAAATACAAGATCATTCAAATCCTAAAGTTCACCCACCAACCCCTTTTTAGGGCGCACATTGGACACTAAAAGTGACCAAATGGTCAAAATCGTAATTATTGATGGAAATTCGCGGAACAAACGGCGTCATAGGGTGGCGCCCGAAAATACAAGATCATTCAAATCCTAAGGTTCACCCACCCACCCCTTTTTAGGGGCCAGATTGGACCCGAAAAGTAACAAAATGGTCAAAATCGTAATTATTGATCGAAATTGCGGAACAAACGGCGTCATAGGGTGGCGCCCAAAAATACATGATCATTCAAATCTTAAGGTTCACCCTTCAGCCCCTTTTTAGGGGCCACAATGGACCCTAAATGTGACCAAATGGTCAAAATCGTAATTGTTGGCCGTAATTCGCGGAAGAAACGGCGTTATAGGGTGGCGCCCTAAAATGTAAGATTATTCAAATCCTAAGGTTCACCCTCCCACCCTTTTTAGGGGCCACATTGGACCCTGAAAGTGACCAAACTGTCAAAATCGTAATTATTGACCGAAATTCGACGAATACACGGCATTATTGGATGGCGCCCTAAAATACAAGATTATCCAAATCCTAAGGTTCACACCACCCTTATTTAGGGGCCAGATTGGACCCTAAAAGTGACCAAACGGTCAAAATCGTAATTATTGACCGAAATTCGACGAACACACGGCATTATTGGATGGCGCCCTAAAATACAAGATTATCCAAATCCTAAGGTTCACCCCCACCCTTATTTAGGGGCCAGATTGGCCCCTAATAGTGACTAAATGGTCAAAATCGTAATTATTGATGGAAATTCGCGGAACACACAGCGCCATAGGTTGGCACCCTAAAATACAAGATCATTTAAATCCTAAGGTTCACTCTCCAACCCCTTTTTAGGGGCCACATTTGACCTAAAAGTGACCAAATGGTCAAAATCGGAATTATTGACCGAAATTCGCGGCGTAAAAGGGTGGCGACCAAACATACAAGACTTTTAATACCTAACGCTCACCCTCCAACCCCTTTTTAGGGGCCACATTGGACCCTAAAAGTAACCAAATGGTCAAAATCGTAATTATTGACCGAATTTCGCGGAACAAACGGCATTAAAAGGTGGTGCCCTAAAATGTAAGATTATTTAAAACCTAAGGTTCACCCTCCCGCCCCTTTTTAGGGGCCAGATTGGACCCTAAAAGTGACCAAATGGTCAAAATCGTAATTATTGACGGAAATTTGCGGAACAAACGGCCTTATAGGGTGGCGCCCTAAATACAAGATTATTCAAATCCTAAGGTTCACCCTCTCACCCCTTCTTAGGGGCCAGATTGGACCCTAAAAGTGACCAAATGGTCAAAATCGTAATTATTGACGAAAATTCGCGGAACAAACGGCCTTATAAGGTGGCGCCCAAAAATACAAGATTATTCAAATCCTAAAGTTCACCCTCCCACCCCCTTTTTAGGGGCCAGATTGGACCCTAAGAGTGACCAAATGGTCAAATTGTAATTATTGATGGAAAATAGCGTCATAGGGTGGCGCCCTAAAATACAAGATCATTCAAATCCTAAGGTTCACCCTCCAACCCCTTTTTAGGGCCAACATTTGACCCTAAAGTGACCAAATGGTCAAAATTCGTAATTGTTGGCCGTAATTCGCGGAACAAACGGCGTTATAGGATGGCGCCCTGAAATGCAACATTATTCAAATCCCAAGGTTCACCCCACCCCTATTTAGGGGCCAGATTGGACCCTAAAAGTGACTAAATGGTCAAAATCATAATTATTGATGGAAATTCGCGGAACACACGGCGCTATAGATTGGCGCCCTAAAATACAAGATTATTCAAATTCTAAGGTTCACCCCCACCCCTATTTAGGGGCCAGATTGGACCCTAAAAGTGACCAAATGGTCAAAATCGTAATTATTGACGGAAATTCGCGGAACAAACGGCGTTTTAGGGTGGCACCCTAAATACAAGATTATTCAAATCCTAAGGTTTACCCTCCCACCCCTTTTTAGGGCCCAGATTGGACCCTAAAAGTGACCAAAGCTCAAATTCGTAATTATTGATGGAAATTCGCGGAACAAACGGCGTCATAGTATGTCGCCCGAAAATACAATATCCTTTAAATCCTAAGGTTCACCCTCCAACCCCTTTTTAGGGGCCATATTGGACCCTAAATGTGACCAAATGGTCAAACTCGTAACTGTTGGCCGTAATTCGTGGAACAAACGGCGTTATAGGGTGGCGCCCTAAAATACAAGATTATTCAAATCCTAAAGTTTGCCTTCTCACACCTTTTTAGGAGCCAGATTGGACCCTAAAGGTAACCAAACGGTCAAAATCGTAATTATTGACCGACATTCGGCGAACACACGGCGTTATAGGGTGGCGCCCTAAAATACAAGATTATTCAAATCCTAAGGTTCACCCTCCCGCCCCTTTTTAGGGGCCACATTGGACCCTAAAAGTGACCAAATGGTCAAAATCGTAATTATTGACCGAAATTCGCGGAACACACGGCATTATAGGGTGGCGCCCAAAAATACAAGATTATTCGAATCCTAAGGTTCAGCCTCCCACTCCTTTTTAGGGGCCACATTGGACCCTAAAAGTGACAAAATGGTCAAAATCGTAATTATTGATGGAAATCGCGGAACAAACGGTGTTATAGAGTGGCGCCCAAAAATACAAGATCATTCAAATCCTAAAGGTTCACCCTCCAACCCCTTTTTATGGGCCACAATGGACCCTAAATGTGACCAAATGGTCAAAATCGTAATTGTTGGCCGTAATTCGCGGAACAAACGGCGTTATAGGGTGGCGCCCTAAAATGTAAGATTATTCAAATTCTAAGGTTCACCCTCCCTCCCCTTTTTAGGGGCCACATCGGTCAAGCGTTTGAAAAACAATAAGTGTTGTTTGTCTGTAAATGACCACTTGATGCACATTGCTTTTCATCGTGTCCTTCATTATTATCTCGGATTGTATTATGCAACTGAAACCCAGTGAAAGAGTTCAAGATTTTTGTTGAGTAACCAGACGATTGTTACGAAATAGGGTTTTATAATGATTGACTTATAATTGTCATTGAAAGATGAAGTAGTTTTATTTTTACTCACTCACACATTTTGTAATTAGCGATAATTTTAGTTTTGATGCCGAAATATCGTCACATCATTCAACAAATTGCTAACACTGATATATACATCAATCCCTATGTATGAGCTTCCAGTGGTGGGCCGTGGAGTGATGGGAGTGGGAGAGGGCAGGTGGACCCAGGTGCAAACTGCCACTTACTGTTTTTAACCCCATCTTTCCTCGGGAGGCGCCAGAATCGATCTCAGAGCTTCAGAATTTGAAATGTCAGACTGCACTAAGTTTATATAAAATGAAACAAACTTATCACCCAGAAGTAATTTCTTTCACTTTATATAAGGTTAGTGAATTTTGCTCCCTAGAGTGCCCACCCGCTGTCTCTGGACACTTCGGCTAATGTCCAATCTGTGTACATCTAATTTTCTTCTTTATATTTCTTGCCCAGTTAGCACATACGATTACCATTGAAGCTGATGTCTTGGCACAATCCTTACTACCTTACTCTCACAGATACTGGCACAGATTGGGCATGAAGTAATTGGTTCTTGATTCCCCTCGCCCACTATACATATTGTGTATGATACACAATAATGTGTTTAGCAGGAGACTGGAATTAACAAACAATGAATTGTGTACGATATAACACTTGCCCCCCCCCCCCCCCCCTTCCAAAAAGTGCTACAAGGCATTTCCCTCAATGCTGCCTTAGTCTTAGTCTTTGTTGGGGAAAACAAACGCAACAGTCTCTATTTATCACAAGGGTGTAACTCGACAATGCATTTAAAAAAAGACAATGCTATTTTCCGGTAATATTTCCCGGTACTTTTCCCGTTCTGGTCTACAGAAATCAGTCGCCTAGCCTCCTGGCTTGGGGGGGGGGGGGGGGGGGGGGATAAGGTGATTATGACCATGTTTCACATAACAAAAACTCCCCAAATCATCATTGTCCCCAATGGAGCTACACACACTAAAATTACTTCATATTGAATCTTAAAGCACAGAGTTTTGCAAAATGTTCTGTTTGGTCTTCATGCCATTGCCTCACCCCCCTACTTCCCTGAAGGGAAGTACGAGGAGTGGAAATGACCGATGTCCTAGTTGGAATTGAGGGGGACCTTCGAAATCCCACCAAGTCTTTTCAAGTATCAAGGTTGCCCACATACACACATACTTTAAGAACGAAAACAAACTGGCTAGCCCCCCACCCCCACACACACAGACAATTATAAAATCCGGGCTACGCCCCTGCTATATTGTATATAACTATATATAATCGATTTCTCTATTTTCGAAATGGGGATGTGGGAGGGGGGGGGGGGCAAGTTTGATATAACGCTGACATATTTCGAAGGACTGACGCATGGAATTAGGCGTATCTCCCCCCACGGTTGAGGGTCTGGAGGCCCCTCTACGTATATTGTTTTCAAATTCTGAAGCACTGAAATCGATTCTGATGCCTCCTGGGAATGATAGGTGTTAAAAACAGTAAGTGATAGTTTGTATTTGGGGTAAGTGACAGTTTGTATTTGAATTGAAGATCCCCTCGCGTCCCACCACTGGGAACGCACACACAGGGATTGGTGGAGTGTGCACATGGGGTCCCAGTTATAATGGCTCCTAAGGCTTTGGGTGGGTATCATTGGGGTATCAAGAATAAACAGAAAGATAGTGCTTGAAATACATGTATATTGTTACTGATAGAATAAAGAATAAAAAGATTAAAACAGCTATGATAGTGGACTGTTTTTAGTTTGAAAATCAAAAGCTTTCTAACTGTTTAGGAGAATTGTTTTGATTTTAGAAGGGTTTTCTAATATGTTTTAACTATTGTTATTTTATGTACTTAGCAGATGCCTCTCTTATGTTTCTCACTGTTTGTATCATTTTATTTTTATGTAATTTATTCAGTAAAACAATTTTAGAATTCTTTAACTTATCTTTCCTTTTAAAGTTTTCTCAATAAGTGAAGGGTGGTGGAAATAAATGCATAATGGGGACGGGTCAGTGGGTGATCCCATAGTGTCAGAACACACTTGTTCCAGTCGTTTGTGTTTTTCCTCCCATTTGCATTTCTTAGGGATAATTATATTATTAAATACATAAAAATATATTATGCGGCAACCAACTATTTTTACAAGATTATCACCCACTGAAGGTTGAATATGACTGGAACATCTTTGTTTCGTAGTAGTCAGAGTGGATTTCGACAATGACGGACAACCCGATAGTACAAATTAACTGAGGTATGCAATCAAACAAGGTTTGATAAAATAAAAATAAGAAGCTTGCTCATCGGGCTTTATGCGGATTGATTCGGTTGAGGGGGTTGATGTCGCCTTACACACGAATGTCACTCCACAATAACACTGATCATATAAGGAACAGATCAAGCAAAAGCAATTATTTATACCTTCTTCAGATACTAAAGCTCACGTCCATAAATGAGATGTGCACCCGACAGTGGCCGATAAAAGCCCAACCCATAACTGATATTCCAACCTATCTGCTTATTGACAGACATGTACCAACACTACAAGTTATTATACAAGTAAATAGGTGAATAAATATGTTTTTGGTCAGCATATGCCAGACCAGAATATGATATTAGAAGCACACGCCTGTGGTGATGGTCTCTGAAGTTGAACACGTCTATAGTGGGTGCTTCATATTGGACTGTATCTCTATTTTTACACAACACAGCTTGGCGGATTTATTAATTGTCCCACCGAGGTGTTCAATGTTAGCAGTAACTTAAGCAAATCTGTAATGCCATATCATGGGTTTACAGAAGGATGCAATCCAGAAATGACCACTGTATGTGTTCCATCGGTGAAGACTTTTACTGTAGATAATGCCTGCTGATATCCCCCGTGTCCGGTTTTGCCAGCCCCTATCAACACATAACTACCATTTTAAAGCCCAGATAGAGGTCCCCAAAAAGGTTTTCTATCGGGCCAGTTGAACTGTCAATCGCCTCTATCCCAAAGGGGTCCCCATCAACGCCAAGAAAATCCAGCGATGATTGCCAAGTATAGTAACTGTTTCTAATATACCCATTTGTGTCCTTGATGTTTTGTAACTGGCCCTTTTGAAAGTCTTAGCATGGTCCTAAACGATGTCCGATCGGGGCACCTGACATGTCAATCTTTTTAGTCCTCCTCGCTGCCTCTCATATACCACAAAATATCTAGCTCTTTTCACAAACTTTGTTGATATTTTGTAACTGACCCTTTTCGGTAGTAGGGCCTGATATGGCGTCCGATTGGGGATGACGTCGTGTCAATTTTCTATTCCTTGGATGCAATCTATCAGCAATAAAATATCTGATGATTTTTACCTATTTTTGTAACATTTTGCAACAGGGCGTTTCAGGGCTTCAGTAGGGCCCATAAATAGGGTCGAAGGATTAACCCAAGGATTTGAATAATCTCGTAATTTATGGTGCCACCCTAGAAGGCCATTTGTTCTCAATATTTCAGCCAATAATTACCATTTTGACCGTTTAGAGTCCAATTTGGCCCCTAAAAAGGATCGGGAGGGTTAACGTTAGGATTTGAATAAGCTTATATTTTCGGGCGCCACCCTATAATAATAACAATAATAATAATAAATACAGTGTAGTGCCGTGAATCCACCTAATTGCTCTCAGGCTTTACACCAAAAAGGGGTTCGAGGGCAAACCTTAGGATTTGAATTATCTTGCAGTTTAGGGCGCAACCCTATAAGGCTGTTTGTTCCGCGAATTTCCGTCAATAATTAAGATTTTGACCATTTGGTCACTTTTAGGGTCCAATGTGGCCCCTAAAAGGGGTTGGAGGGTGAACCTTGAGATTTGAATAATCTTGCATTTAGGGCGCTACCCTATAAGGCCGTTTGTTCCGGGAATTTCCGTCAATAATTACGATTGTGACCATTTGATCACTTTTAGGGTCCAATCTAGCCCCTAACAAGGGATGGGACGGTGAACCTTAGAATTTGAATAATCTAGCATTTTAGGGCGCCACCTTCTAAGGCCATTAGTTCCAGGAATTTCCGTCAATAATTACGATTTTGACCATTTGGTCACTCTTAGGGTCCAATCTGGCCCCCCAAAAAGGGGTGGGAGGGTGAACCTTAGGATTTGAATAATCTTGTATTTTAGGGCGCCACCCTATAACGCCGTGTGTTCGCCGAATTTCGATCAATAATTACGATTTTGACCATTTGGTCACTTTTAGTGTCCAATGTGGCCCCTTAAAAGGGGTTGGAGGGTGAACCTTAGGATTTAAAAATCTTGTATTTAAGGGCACCACCCTATAACGCAGTGTGTTCCGCGAATTTCGGTCAGTAATTCCGATTGTGACTATTTGGTCACGTTTAGGGTCCAATGTGGTCCCTAAAAAGGGGTTGGAGAGTGAATCTTAGGATTTAAATGATTTTATTTTATGGCGCCACCGTATAGCGCCGTGTGTTCCGCGAATTTCCATCAATAATTACAATTTGACCATTTGGTCACTCTTAGGGTCCAATCTGGCCCCTAAAAAGGGGTGGGAGGGTGAACCTTAGGATTTGAATAATCTTGTATTTTAGGGTGCCACCCTATAACGCCGTGTGTTCGCCGAATTGCGGTCAATAATTACGATTTTGACCGTTTGGTCACTTTTAGGGTCCAATGTGGCCCCTAAAAAGGGGTTGGAGGGTGAACCTTAGGATTTGAATGATCTTGTATTTTAGGGCGCCACCCTACGACGCCGTTTGTTCCACGAATGTCCATCAATAATTACGATTTTGACCATTTGGTCACTTTTAGAGTCCAATCTTGCCCCTAAAGAGGGGTGGGAGGCTGAACCTTAGGATTTGAATAATCTTGTATTTAGGGCGCCACCCTATAAGGCCGTTTATTCCACGAATTTCAGTCAATAATTACGATTTTGACCATTTGGTCACGTTTATGGTCCAATGTGGCCCCTGGGAGGGTGAATCTTAGGATTTGAATAACCTTGCATTTAGGGCGCCACCCTATAACGCCGTTTGTTCCGCGAATTACGGCCAACAATTAAGATTCTGATCATTTGGTCACTTTTAGGGTCCAATGTGCCCCTAAAAAGGGTTTGGAGGGTGAACCGTAGGGTTTGAATGACCTTGCTGTTAAGGGCGCCACCCTATAACGCCTTTTGTTCTGCGAATTTCCGTCAATAATTACGATTTTGACCTTTGGTCACTTTCAGGGTCCAATCTGGCCCCTAAAAGGGGCGGGAGGGTGAACCTTAGGCTTTGAATAATCTTGCATTTTAGGGCGCCCCCTTATAAGGCCGTTTGTTCCGCGAAATTCGTCAATAATTTCGATTTTGACCATTTGGTCACTTTTAGGGTCCAATGTGGTCCCCAAAAAGGGGTTGGATGGTGAACCTTAGGATTTATAAATCTTATATTTTAGGGCGCCACCCTATAATGCCGTGTGTTCTGCGAATTTCGGTCAATAATTCCGATTTAGACCATTTGGTCACTTTTAGGGTCCAATGTGGCCCCTAAAAAGGGGTTGGAGAGTGAACCTTAGGATTTGAATGATCTTGTATTTTCGGGCGCCACCCTATGACGCCGTTTGTTCCGTGAATTTCCATCAATAATTACGATTTTGACCATTTGGTCACTTTTAGGGTCCAATCTGGCCCCTAAAAAGGGGTGGGAGGGTGAACTTTAGGATTTGAATAATCTTGTATTTAGGGCGCCACCCTATAAGGCCGTTTGTTTCGCGAATTTTCGTCAATAATTACGATTTTGACCATTTGGTCCCTTTTAGGGTCCAATCTGGCCCCTAAAAAGTGGCGGGAGTGTGAACCTTAGGATTTGAATAATCTTGCATTTTAGGGCACCACCTTTTAAGGCCATTTGTTCCGCGAAATTCGGTCAATAATTACGATTTTGACCATTTGGTCACTTTTATGGTCCAATGTGGCCCCTAAAAAGGGGTTGGAGGGTGAACCTTAGGTATTAAAAGTCTTGTATATAAGGGTGCCACCCTATAACGCCGTGTGTTCTGCAAATTTCGGTCAATAATTCCGATTTTGACCATTTGGTCACTCTTAGGGTCAAGTCTGGCCACTAAAAAGGGGCGGGAGTATGAACCTTAGGATTTAAATAATCTTGTATTCTAGAGCGCCACCCTATAACGCCGTATGTTCGCCGAATTTCGGTCAATAATTACGATTTTGACCGTTTGGTCACTTTTAGGGTCCAATCTGGCCCCTAAAAAGGGGTGGGAGGGCGAACCTTGGGATTTGAATAATCTTGCATTTTAGGGCGCCACCCTATAACGCCGTTTATTCCGCGAATTACGGCCAACAGTTACGAGTTTGACCATTTGGTCAATTTTAGGGTCCAATATGGCCCCTAAAAAGGGGTTGGAGGGTGAACTTTAGGATTTGAAAAATCTTGCATGTTGGGGCGCCACCCTATAAGACCGTTTGTTCCGCGAATTTCCGTCAATAATTACGATTTTGACAATTTGGTCACTTTTAGGGTCCAACCTGGACCCTAAAAAGGGGTGGGAGGGTGAACCATATGATTTGAATGATCTTGTATTTTAGGGCACCACCCTATAAGTCCGTTTGGTCCGCGAATTTCCGCCAATAATTACGATTTTGACCATTTGGTCACTTTTAGGGTCCAATGTGGCCCCTGAAAAGGGGTTAGAGGGTGAAGCTTAGGATTTGAATAATCTTGCATTTTAGGGCGCCACCCTATAACGCCGTTTGTTCCGCGAATTTCCGTCAATAATTACGATTTAGACCATTTGGTAACTTTTAGGGTCAAATCTGGACCCTAAAAAAGGGTGGGAGGTTGATCGTTAGGATTTGAATAATCTTTCATTTTAGGGCACCACCCTATAATGCCGTTTGTTCCGCGAATTTCCGTTAATAATTACGATTTTGACCATTTGGTCACTTTTAGGGTCCAATGTGGCCCCTAAAAAGGGGTTGGAGGGTGAACCTTAGGTATTAAAAGTCTTGTATATTAGGGCGCCACCCTATAACGCCGTGTGTTCCGCGAATTTCGGTCAATAATTCCGATTTTGACCATTTGGTCACTTTTAGGTCAAATGTGGCCCCTAAAAAGGGGTTGGAGAGTGAACCTATAGCGCCGTGTGTTTCACGAATTTCCATCAATAATTACGATTTTGACCATTTAATCACTCTTGGGGTCCAATCTGGCCCCTAAATAGGGGTGGGGATGAACCTTAGGATTTGAATAATCTTTATTTTAGGGCGCCATCCTATAACGCCGTGTGTTCGTCGAATTTCGGTCAATAATTACGATTTTGACCGTTTGGTCACTTTTAGGGTCCAATGTGGCCCCTAAAAAGGGCTGGGGGTGAACCTTAGGATTCGAATAATGTTGCATTTTAGGGCACCATCCTATGACGCCGTTTGTTCCGCGAGTTACGGCCAACAATTACGATTTTGACCATTTGGTCTCTTTTAGGGTCCAATGTGGGCCCTAAAAAGGTGTTGGAGGGTGAACCTTAGGATTTGAATGATCTTGTATTTTAGGGCGCCACCCTATGACGCCGTTTGTTCCGCGAATTTCCATCAATAATTACGATTTTTACCATTTGGTCACTTTTAGGGTTAAATCTGGCCCCTAAAAAGGGGTGGGAGGGTGAACCTTAGGATTCGAATAATGTTGTATTTTAGGGCGCCACCCTATAAGGCCGTTTGTTCCGCGAATTTCCGTCAATAATTACGATTTTGACCATTTGGTTACTTTTAGGGTCCAATGTGGCCCCTAAAAAGGGGTGGGATGGTGAACCTTAGGATTTGAGAAATCTTGCACTTTGGGGCGCCACCCTATAAGGCCGCTTGTTCCGCGAATTTCCGTCAATAATTACGATTTGGACCATTTTGTCTCTTTTAGGGTCCAACCTGGCCCCTAAAGAGGGGTGGGGGAGTGAACCACAGGGTTTGAATAGTCCTCTGTCTTGCGGCGCCACCCAAGAAGGCCATTTATTTTTCGAATTTCTGCTAAATTTAGAAAGTCGAATAAGGAACTGGGAATAAGTAACGGATTTCACAGCGCTCAAATTTGTTTAAAAATTGTACAGTTATGGCTGCTGACCCTCCAATATTTCTTTGACGCTACTGACAGAACAGTTTCAAATTTATGCACACCCAAAAATGCTTCAGTACTAAAATTAGTACGTTAGTAAAAGAGGAAGCTGTCTGTTTGGCTGGGAAGCAGTTGGTCTGGTTGCCAATTCGACTGAGAGAGGAGTTGTCGTGGCTGCCAATTCGTCTTGTTTCCATTTTGTCTAGGGGCGGCTGCCCGACTATGCACTTTTTGACTGCTTTTTCTACCACAATAACTTTTGATACGATTGGCCTTTTACCTAACGGTTTTGTTTCGTCCATGATCTTGACATTGCAATGTTATGTTCGAAGGTCAAGAGTGTAGGTCAAATCCTAAAGTTATGTGAATAAAAGGGTAAGCTTTACATCTTGGACGTCATTGATACAAAAACTGTGGCCGGAAGCTGTTACTTTTTTATTATGGTTTAACAGCCAGAGTCATATGTAGGTGACAGTTTTACGGGTGGAGGAAGCCGGAGTACCCGGAGAGAACCACCGAGCAACGACGAGCAGCTGTCAGCTCTCCAACATCGTAACTCTGAACTCTGTACCGCGGCACAGGCCGGGTTAGATTGGTTGAAGACAAGCGCACCATCGACGTGCAGTACGCCTTAGTACACAGCGTCATCGTGCCCCCATGTAGGCACTTGGGGTTAAGTGCCTTGCCCAAGGACACAACGTGGGAGCACCCATCCAACTACTAACCGCCCTCGACGTTGCTTAACTTCGGTGATCTTACGAGAACCGGTTACCGCGACGCCACCGCGCCCCAGGAAGCTCTTACAGTGGCGAATCCGTGGTTTGGGGGCACAACACATCGAATCATGGGGTCTTACATGCCTTCTGGTCATTGGAAGCCAATTTAATAATGTCCCATATCACAGTAGACAGGTGCAGGTGGTTTGGATGACATATATTATCCATGATGACACACGGGCATCCACTATACTCCAGGTGAGTAGCAGATGGCTAAATTCATCTTATTAATAAAATCGTCGTCAAATAGACTGTGCGGTACGCAAACTGTTAGCACTTTATTGTCAGTGGCGGATTCAGGCTTGTCTGGAGCAGGTGTACGGCATTTCTAAAATTGTCTTATTTTTTTTTTATTACTTTCCAAAGTGTGATTTACTGCTTGGATTTCCGGGTTTGATTATAAATGGTAACTTCACAAGTGAATTATGCAATCAACAATTGTGTCATGTATCCGTGCGTGCAAACGATGACGCTTTGCCGTGGGTGTAATGGGGACTTGTTTTGTTTTGCTTTTTTAACCCTTTACCTAACATGAAAAGCAGACGACACTTGCAAAAAAAAAAAATCTTGAATAACTATTATTTTCAGTTTTTGTCTCAAAAACATAGGTTATGACTCCTCATTGGAACGAGCTCGTTCCAATGGGGGGTCGTAACCTATGTTTTAGAAACAAAAAAAAAATGAAAATTAACTGGCGAGTTTTGAGAATAGCGCTGGCCGTTTTTGGCCGTTACGTAGGTAAAGGGTTAAATAATATAGTTATCGAAAAGTAAGAAACAGAGTAATCCCTTGACTGGACTGGTTACGTGAAATAATTCATTCGAGGCGGGGGTTTATATTGTAAAACACTCGTGCGCATTCGCGCACTCGTGTTTGCACAACGTCCCTCACCTGTCATGAATTATTTCACGTAACCAGTCCAGTCAAGCGATTACTCTCTGTGTAATCGAGTTTTTATTGGTTATGTGTCGATAAAGTATAAGTAACCCCGTTGTACGTTTCACGTTTATATTTAGAAATAAAAGTTTAGTCCCAGTATCGTATACTGCGGGTAACCTTGTGTGTGAAGAAATTGATTCCAACGGGAAAGACACAGCGAAGGGATAGTTCCTTTTTTGGCGGTCACTCAGGCGGTCATTAATTCAGGTGCTTCCTTAAGGAGCGGGTATTAGGATTTGCGACCCCCGACCTCTCAACATTTTTTTCGGTCTGGACATTTTCGTCGGAATTGGAGTCTAAGATATCTTGCCGGTAATCACGCAATTTATTTATTTATTGGGGTTTAACGACACTTTTGGCAGTCATGGCCACCTCATGTAAAACAGTTTTATGGGTGGGCGGAGGAAGCCGGAGTACAAGGAGAGAACCACTAAGTAGCGGCGAGCAACCGTCAGACTCCGCAACGTGCTAACTCCCCACAAGCAGGGTTAGCATTGGTTGAAGAATAATGCACCATCGACGTGCGGTACGCCTTTACGCACAGAGCCACCGTTCCTCCACATGGGCAATCGGGATTAAGTGCCTTGCTCAAGGATACAACGCAGTAACCCCTGGCGGGGATCGAACCCTGGCTGTTTCGGTTTGAAGTACTCTAATCTCGTAACCACTGAGCCATCGCGCTCCCAGATTTGATAATAGGAGTTGGGTCACACATACAGTCGGTTATACAAAATGTCTGTAGGACCCGATTCGTGCTGTTAGGGATTCAGCATGATAAATTAAAGTACCTGTACGGTACGTGTTAATTAAACTAAAGTTGCGTCACGACTATCACATACTGAAGCGACAACCAATTCCTTTTTCGACATTCGTTATCAACCGATTTTATAAGCCACAAGGAATAAGTAACTGAGGTGTGCTGTACGTCGATGGTACATTTGTCTTCAACCAGTGCTAACCCTGCTTGTGTGAAATTAGTATGTTAGGGAATGTGACAGTTGTTCGCCGTTGCTCGGTGGTTCTTTCCGGATACTCCGGCTTCCTCCACCCGTAACATTGTCCGGCACGAGGCGAGTTGGCTGTCAAAAGTGTCGTTAAACTCCAATGAATAAATAAATTGTACATGACTTCCACTTCACATTAGATTCTAAGATATCGATATACTGCAAGACCCACTTTTAAAGAAACATGAAAATCAAGATCGTTCAGCTTTTAAGCATTATACTCCGTTTCATGCTTGGGTCTATGCAAATAGCCTTCATGTTCGTGGAACGTCCATCTGGTGGCGACGCTAGAATTTTTATGTAGGGGGCCTAAGTAAGATTTGGGGCGTCCCAGGTCGAGATGCCGAAAGGATTTCCCGAAGGCCACAGGCCTGAGCGGAGGGGGTAAGCCGCGACCCTTCGGTCGGTGGGATCTCCCCCATGAAAAAATGAATATTTGGACGGCTTGGGAGCGATGTCTGGGCGTTTCAACAACACCTAACAGGGTATTCAAAGCCCCCCCAGATTGTGTCCCAAAATTGGGCTCACATCTTTATTTGTAAACACTTTCATAAAAACCACGGTCAGATAGCAATTTGAAGTTTGTATTTTCTTGGGGGGTTAAGGACGAGAGCCTCTAGGCTCCTATGGCACCGCCACTGCATCCAGTTTAAAAGTCGATCAGGCGAAAACGGCACCTATTTCCCTGGCGAAAACGGTGCCAAACAGGCGAAAACGGCACAATGTAATGGCAAATATCGCTGAAGAAAACGATACAAAACTGACAATAGAATAACACTTTGTGTAGCACGACCAAATACTTTACTTTCATCAGATCGTCTTTTTATTTCATTCCTTTTAATATGGTTCTGGGGAGGGGGTGGGGGCAGTCGTCGATATTTCTTTTTCTCAAAATATTGTATTCCTCAAGACAAAACCCCCTCAGACAAAACCCTCTAACTTTCTGCATTCAAAGACAAAACCCCCTCAGGACAAAACCCCTCTCAGACAAAACCCCCTCACTTTCTGCATTCAAAGACAAACCCCCCTCAAGACAACCCCCCCCCCCCGCCACAAGAAATATTATTTATAGAATATGGTGAAAATAAGAAAATAAAAATGTTAATATATCATTTTCTGGAAAGAGTGTATGTGGGTAGGGGGGGGGGGGGGATTTTTGTTTAATTTTTTCAATTCTTTAATCATTTTTTGGAAGGGGGGGAGGTGTGAATAATTTTAATTTTTTGATTATACCAGAAGCACAGAAGCATAGCAGAACATAATAATAATAATAATAATAATAATAATAATAATAATAATAATAATAATAATAATAATAATAATAATAATAATAATAATAATAATATTTGTAGTAATTTTCTTGCCATCTTATATTATGTGGTCCAAACTGCATGTGACAGAAAACAACTGAAGTGCATAATATAGTGTGCTTTCAAGAAGTATTCTGAAAACAAAACAAAGTTTTCATATACCAAAAGGTGTTTAATTGTTAACATATGCGTGTTTACTATATTTGAGAACAAATATTTTTTATAAACCATGAGTAAACAAAAAAAACAAAAACAAAAAAACAACAACAACAAAAAAAAATTAAAAAAATAAATTCAAATCGTGTTCATTATCATTTATTTTTTTGCTATGTGAGGGGGTTCTGTCCAAGAAGTGAATTGAGGGTTTTGTCCTGAAGGACTTTTGTCAGCAGGGTTTTTTCCGAGGGGGTTGTGTCTTGAGGGGGTTTTGTCGCAGATTCCTATATGTACATCATTGTCACTGCCCCGCCAGAAATAGACCGATCAAATGAGGAATTCATTTATAAATTTTGTTTTGTTGCATTTGCATTCAAGATATTACATAACTCGTACCGCCGATTTTTTCAAGGGGTGGGGGACAGTTATACACGAAAAATATTGAGATCTTCCGAAAACTGTAGTGAAAATTTTACCCTTTACTTGAGTGATTGGTGCCATGTCAATGTGCAGTGCACGCTCTAGTTGGGGTGAAAATCAAATCTCAGCCTCGTTCAGATGGGAAATTTGAGTTTTCACTGAAAGGTGCACTGTATACTGCCTAGACTGAATAGTGAGATAAAAAAAAAGCTCCGGCTCCTATGGGAATTTATCACTTGCTGATCCCGCAAAGCTCTGGCTAATAAGGCACGAATCATCCTTATATACAGTACGTGGAGAGTGTATTATCAGTAAATCACCCGCAGAGTGGAGATTCCACGCAAGCAATAATTGCAAATATGTTGCAAAGCATACCCAGTACAAGCAAAGTTTCAGCCGATGGACCTCCGGGTTAAACCCGGAGGTCCATTGGCTGAAACACTGCTTGTGTTTTTTGTCGATGTGTACAACATTTGAAAGTTATAGCTTGGGTGACAACTCCACTCCGCGGGTGATTTAGTTATAATCCACTCTCCACGTACTGTAGGCCCCTATCACAAACACTGTTTCAAAAATCATTTTCATTAATTCCATCGATCGAGATAATAAGTCGATCGATCGAGATAAAAACTCGATCGACTGAGATGAAAAGTCGATCGATCAAGACAATGCAAGAAAAATAAAATCATGGGATGTCCTTACCCAGCCACCGTATAACAAAACAACATTACACCCCGATAAAATTTAAATTAACCAAGAAGAGCTTTTGCATGTCAAACATCGTCCATTATCTTCACTTCAGTGTGATCCTGATCACTGAGGTTAAATGTCAAATGAAAAAAAAAGGTTTGATGTGGATAATAAGTTCTTGTGGGTTGTCTCCCTTTCGCATGTTTGGGAACCAGCCAAACTTATAGTAGTCGAGTGTATGCGCGTGTTTGTGCACACATTTCTTTACAGAATATACAATTATCCATTCATCATGAGATGCAACGATTGTGAAGTGCAAAAATTTCATGCTTCAATCCATAATTTATAAATGGAAATATAACTTACATGAGGTGGGAATACAGTGGAGCCCCTAAATTGGATATCTCTTAACTGAATAACCCTGTTAATTGAATGTAATTTCCCAAAACAAAACCATTTACCATACCTCCAGTACAAATTTGACCTGTTAATTGAATATAGGTTGAAGTGTAAACTCCTGTTAATTAAATAAAAAATCGTGTAACCTGTCGAGAAATTACCTTAAATCTCCCCAGTTTTCCTTTCTTTATTGACCTATTTGGCTTCAGTACATCCAGTACAGGCATTTAGTCTATTATAGCTTGTTTGACAGAGCTCATGGAGCTCTGTCAAACAGGATATAATAGAATAAATGCCAAGTTTATTTCCACAATGCGGGAAAGTGACACACAACCAGGAGGGACATTTTTTTCCGCTTCCCCCTGTTCGGCATCAAATTGGATCCAACACATTTTAGGGCAGCGTCAAGGCCCTTTCAGAAAGTGCGATCAAGTTACATACTGTTTAAAATGGTTCGTGGAATAATTTTCGTGGGTTTTGGAAATTACTTGCGTATCTTGGGATTAGCAATTAAGAGAGTATTTCGAAGAAGTAATAACGATTTATCTTCTGAGTTTGTAATTTGGAATTCGGTGATGGATATGATTCCACCTTTGCTGTGGAACAAAGATCAAGATCAAGCTGAGTGTGATGTCAATCAATGATTTTGTCTTTCAATTTTCCCTTTGGTCTAAGTGTAATTCATATTTATGCTTTGTTCTACAGCAAGGCTCATATTAGTGACCCAAACTATGTGGATATTGAAACCTGTGTGATAAACACCGGTTCGTTATTAATGCATAGCCATGCTCATAACAATCACACCGCGCCTGATGTGTAGAGATATGTGAACACGATGAAAACACGACGAGATAGGTGTGGTGCGAACAAAATGGGCTTGTCAAACTATTGACGTTGACTCTTTAAAAGGCGACAAGCGATTACAGAGTACCCTTAACCCTTTATCCAACACAGTATTTTTAAAAAGTAAATTAAATTTTCAAAAACAAATTTCACAGGTTTTCAATAAAACCATACAAACATGGATATCATTAGAACCAGCTCAAGGAGCTGGTTCTAATGATATCCATATTTGTATGGTTTTATTGAGAAATGTCTGAGATATTTTAGGCTGTGATAGGATTATTCTGGTTAATTTTCTGGTCGCCTTTGGCAACTATGTTAGGTAAAGGGTTAAGCATTTTTTATTTGTTCAGCATTGTTTATTTATAACAACAACTGACCCCCCTCCCCCACCAGTGAGCAGTGTTCACGTTGGCCATAATTTTCTGGGTGCCAAGTGGATTTTTTTTCGGTGTTCATTTTCTTGGTATCAAATTGAGGATTTTAGTGCCAAATGGAATCTGATTACAAATGAGAATAAATTAACCATGTACCGTCGTTAATAATAATAAAAATACCCATTTATAAAGCGCCAAAATTATAATTCATTGAATGAAGAACCTTATTCTAAGGCGCTGTACATGTTACTGAGTTCATGCAAATATACAAACAGAATATATACAGTATTTTACAGTCCAGATCATCGTTTGAGTACAAGGCGCCATTACTAAATCTTAATTGTGAAAATGGCTGGCTCTTTTAAGTATTTTAGTTGGGTATAAATAAATAAATAAATAAATAAATAAATAAATAAATAAATAAATAAATAAATAAAAGGAGAGGCTACTATTAACGTATACAAAATGATTTCATGAATATTATTTACTCACTGTTTAATCACTCCAAATAAACTAAACGCATATAATTTATAATTTAGCAAATTACCACTAAAACACCCATGGAGTGGAGATTCCATCCAGACAATAACAGTCGACGCCAGTGGAAATGCATGAGAAGGACAAGACAGTTTTAGCCAAGCAACCTCAGGGTTCCACCCGCAGAAGTCTTGGCTAAAAGTTTCTAATGCTTTTTTCTGGTCAATGAGTTATTGTCTGAGTGGAGGCACCACCCATGAGTGATTTAGTAATAATTCACTCTCCGTGCACTGTAAAGGTGAAAACAAAGATTTCCTATTCATTTATTATTTATTTATTGGTGTTTAAAACCCTTTACCCAACGAATCGCCCGCATCCGCCCGCGTAATATGCAAATTCAGCAGTTGAAAAAATATTATTTTTCCAAAAATTTCAACAAAACCATATCATGTGACCCCTCGTTGGAACGAGCTCGTCGAGCTCGTTCCAACGAGGGGTCACATGATATCGTTTTGTCGAAATTTTTAGAAAAATTTGTCAAAATTATATTTAAAATAATAAATTTTGATATCGTCTGCGTTGGGTAAAGGGTTAAGGTCACATACATGCTCAATGGCTAATCGTGATCGTGACAGTTTTTTACGGGTGGAGGAAGCCGGTGTATCCGAGGAGAACGCCCAACATCAACGAGCAACTGTCAGCAGCTCCTCAACATTCTAACCCTGTTCAAGCGCCGCTCAAGCAGGGTTACAGCGGTTGAAGACATGTGCACCATCTACGTGCAGTACGCCTTAGTACACGGCGCCATCGTCCCCCATGTGGGCAACCGGGATAAAGTGCCTTGTCCAAAGACACAACGCGGGCCGTCCCGGACAGGGATCGAACTCGGGACCTCTAGCACGCAGATTTCCTGGCAGCCACGAATGAGACAATTCCGACATCTGCTCAAAAACTTTAGGTACTGCGATGTTTAGTTGTAGTTAAACCACATTTTAATTGCAATTAAAAAAAAACAAATACCAACACACGCTGTGATATCGATCTGAATTTATTGCGTAATAGGTGTCTGTTCTAGAGACGTATGCTGAAACAAAGCTTACAATTTTCGTCATTGGGAGAGATTTACATGAAAGTTAGCCACAAATGATTTCCTAAACTGAAATTTCGAAATGTTAGAGACATTGATTGTATCATCGATGTGCGCAACAGTTCACACACTTTGGGCATTTTCCTGCGTAGTACTATAAGAAAACATAAACTGTCTTTTTACAATTTTTCCCCAATTAGTTTGAACGTTTGTCTATTATTCTCCGTGGAAACCCATTTCGAAAATTAGAAAATTGCGTTTTCACTCTCTTTCAGTAACTTCACTTCAGTAACTTCAGTAACTGTTCATTAACTTTCGCGCTGTTAATTATATCAACAGTATGCGTATCATGACATACAGTACGTGGAGAGTGTATTATCAGTAAATCACCCGCAGAGTGGAGATTCCACCCAAGCAATAATTGCAAATTTGTTGCAAAGCATATCCAGTACAAGCAAAGTTTCAGCCGATGGACCTCCGGGTTAAACCCGGAGGTCCATTGGCTGAAACACTGCTTGTGTTTTTTGTCGATATGTACAACATTTGAAAGTTATAGCTTGGGTGACAACTCCACTCCGCTGGTGATTTAGTTATAATCCACTCTCCACGTACTGTATATTAAATACACTGTCCTTTCCATTAATATACAAGTCTATGAGGTGAGATAGTTTTCCTGGGAAGAATAAAAACTTGCCAACGACTTTATGATTCTGGAGAATCATGGCTTTTCCAGATGAGATTCCATGATTTTCCATGATCCCACAGAGTCTGATGAGTTGTTTTTAACTGTCTCACTGAAGTTCCTTCATTGATGTTATGCGAAAGGTGAGTATAGTAGTCTCAAATGACTCAGTTTGATAAAAAAAAAATGTTTAGGTAAAAGCCATCAATAACGGTGGAGAGGGTTAATATCAATATCGTCGTCCGACAAGTTAATGACCGACAAAAGGAGTTATATATGTTTGACACATACCCACTGAGTGCTGTGGTTATATGAAAATGGTCCATTTTATCTCAAGTGTATCAAAAATATTGATGTCTGGCAGCTTGTAGATGGTTAACAAGTGCTAACAGGAATATTTCTTCATGCAACTTGTAATTTTTACACCAAAAACTGCGAATGGTTATTTTTACTTAAAAATCTACGAGATGTTTTCAGAGAAATCCAATGAGAACATGAATTTTAAGTTTTTGATGGGTATCATTGTTTGTCCAGCCCAAAACGGGTTAAGGGTTGTTTTTTGAATACGCTTATTACTTACAAAAATAATTCTCAGTGAATTCTACTTCCACTTATGTTGATCTCTCCTCTTAACTTTGGGTGCTGCGGGTACGCAAACACGGCCCATTTTATCAAAATTTTGATGTTTGAGAACCTGCAGAGAGTAATAAATGCTTACTGGAATATTTTGTACATGCAACTTGTAATGTCACACTAAGATCTGAGAATGGCCAATTTTTTTTGAAAATCTACGTTATGTTTTTAGAGAAATCCTCGGATAAAATGAATTTTTAACCTTTTGAGGAGTATCTCTCTGTAACCAGCTCTAAACGGGTTAATGCTTGGTTTGTGAACACCTTCATTACTTACAAAAATGATCCTCGGTGAATTCCACTTCCAATGAAGGAGGTTATGCTTATTTCGCAGGTACACATTGTGTGCAATGGGTGCCCAAGAACAGCCCATTGTCTCAAAATTTCTATGCTTTGCAGCCTCTGGAGGGTTAACAAACGCTTACCGGAATATTTTGTCCATGCAACTTGTAATGTCACTCCAAGACCTGCAAATGGTAAAGTTTTCTTGAAAACTTTCT
The DNA here is from genome assembly GCA_031216915.1 of Pictodentalium vernedei. Lineage (NCBI taxonomy): Eukaryota > Metazoa > Mollusca > Scaphopoda > Dentaliida > Dentaliidae > Pictodentalium > Pictodentalium vernedei. The sequence continues at coordinate 134,290,387 of CM062296.1, read as the reverse complement.
AGATTTTTTTTTAGAAATCCACAGAAGCCTGAATTTTAAGCTTTTAAGGGGTACATCTCCTTAACCAAGCGAAAATGGGTTAAGACCTCGATTTTTGAATACCCTTACTACTTACAAAAATTTTCCCTATCAGTTTTACGTCCAATAAAAGAAGTTACAATTCTCTGCATTCCCATTTGTTGTTGTTGGTGTCCAAAAACAGAGTATTTTTTCCAAATGTTGACATTTAGCAGCCCATGGAGGGTTAACAAATGCTTACCGGAATATTTAATCCATGCAACTGGTAATTTGACACCAAGGCCTATCAATGGCCACTTTCTCTTGAGAACTAACAAAATGTTTGTAAAGAAATCCACGGAAAACATGATATTTTAAGCTTTTGATAGGTATCGCTATTAATCACCGCAAAAAGGGTTTAACGCTTGATTTTTTGAATACCCTTATTACTTACAAAAATGGTCCTCGGTGAACTCCACTTCCAACGAAGGAGATTATGTTTATCTCTCGGGTATACATTGCGTGCTGTGTGTGTCCGAAAACAGCCCATTTCAACAAAATTATGATGCTTGGCAGCCTGTAGAGGGCTAATAAACGCTCATCGGAATATTTGTCCATGCAACTTGTAATGTCACACCAAGACCTGCGAATAGCCAATTTTTCTTGAAAACCTACAAGATGTTTTTAGAGAAATCCACAGAAGATTTTAATGGGTATCTCTTTTTAACCTGTCCAAAATGGGTTAAGACTTCGACTTTTGAGTACCCTTACCACTTACAAATGTTTCCCCATCAATTTTGCGTCCGATAAATGAAGATACCTTTCTCTGTGATATGCCCACTGGGTGCTGTTGGTGTCCAAAAACAGCCCATTTTTTACATTTACAACCCGGGGTGGGTTAACTAATGCTGACCGGAATATTTTGTCCCTGCAACTTGTAATGTTAAACCAAGACCTGGGAGTGACCAATTTTTCTTAAAATATACAAGACTCGTTTAGAGAAATCCACGGAAAATATGAATGAATTTTTGAGCTTTTGGGGGGTATTGCTGTTTAATCAGCCCAAAACGGGTTAACGCTTGTTTTTTTGAATACCCTTATTACTTAAAAAGTGATCCTCGGTGAATTCCACTTCCAATAAAGGAAGTTATGTTTATCTCTCATGTATTGTTTGGATGCTGTGGGGCCCGAAAACAGCCCATTTCATCAGAATTTCGATGTTTGGCAGTCTGTGGAGGGTTACCGTATGCATTGCCTAATATGTCTTGTGTATCAGTGGTCGTGTCACAGGCAGGTCTCACAATGATGAATGTTTAAAACAAATGTGCAAGACGTGTTTCGAGAAAGTGCCTATAAACAGTTTTTTTGCCAATTCTGGCGAATTAAGGGTTAAATCGAAAATTCCGCTTTTGTACATTTTTAGATTTTGTACCCCTCTATGCGTATGCAAAATTGTATGAAAACCGGTTCGAAAATGGCTTCTGAATCGTACGGAAAAAATGTGTGACCACCCCCCCCCCCCCCAAAAAAAAATATAAAATAAAAAATAAAAATAAAAAATAAATAATAATCCGTAGAATAACATTCTTAGATGGCATATATACTATTAAAAAAAATGTAGGAGATAAGCAAACTGATGTTGATATTTTCGGAAAATGGCATTGAATACGCGTGATTGGGCACATCAGTATGTTACCAAGTTTCGTGTGGATCATGAATGTCACCGGCCCGCGAAAACCTCGTGCAGGTTTTTCGAAAGAGCACCGCGTTCATGTTTGTGGGGTACGTTTTGAAATTTTCATTTGCACTGGACGGGCTTTTTCGGATGTCTCATCGTTCTTTTCTTGGTATAAACTCGTTCATCAATAGTTTCAGGTCGAAACGTAACTTTTGAGGTATGCGAAGACTGACACGTGACGAACGTTTACGTGCCGTTGGCATGTTGGAAGCTGGCAACAGACAGACCGCAGTGGCTCAAATTCTCAACGTCACTCAATCGGTGATTAGCAGGTTGTGGTCACGCTACCGTCAGACAGACAATGTTGATGACAGACATCGGTCAGGTCGTCCAAGGGCGACAACTGCTAACCAGGATCGTTTCATCCGAACCATAACATTACGTAACCGCCATCAAAGTGCCTCAGAAATTGGACAGCAGCTGCACCGAGCGACAGATGTGCGAGTCAGTGGCCAGACTATCCGAAATCGCCTACACAGATGGAATTTGTACGCTCGACGACCTCTAATAATTCCACGTTTGACTGAACGCCACGTCGCAGTAAGGCACGACAGCGCTGGGACAATCGTCGGTGGAGCAACGTCATGTTTTCCGATGTATCGAGGTTCACTCTCGACTTCCACGACAGGCGAAACAGAGTGTCGCGGCGGCAGAACGAACGATACCATGATGTAACCGTTAGGCAGCACGATCGTTTTGGTGGTGGATCGGTTATGGTGTGTGTATGTGTGGGAGGGGGGGGGGAGGCATAACCATGACACGCAGAATAGCTTTACATGCCATCCGGGGGCGTGTCACAGGGCAGTACTGCCGTGACAACATGTTAGCAGCTCATGTGGTGCCATTTGCACGACGTCCCGGCCGTCGATTCGTTTTCCAAGATGACAGTGCAAGAGCACACAGGGCCCGTTTCGCTACAGATTTCCTCCAGGAGCAGAACATTACAACACTGCCTTGGCCAGCACTAAGTCCAGACCTTTCACCAATCAAGCATGTCTGGGATATGCTCGGCAGGCGCCTTCGACAACGCCAACACCCCCCTACCAATGTCCAGGATCTCGCCACTGCACTACAGGAGGAATGGAATGACATCAGTCAAGCTGATATTGGACATTTGGTGACGAGTATACCACGTCGTATCCGCGCTCGTCTCGCGAACCGAGGAGGATTTACAACGTATTGAGGTCTTAGGCTGAATGTGGTAAATTCTCTGACTGACCTTCCATGTCTTCTACAGCTCAATGCGTGGAATGTGTGCTTGTCAGACACCCAACTATCGCTGAAATCATTCACCGGATGTCACTGTACAATGCCTCAACTGTCTTTTTGATAAAAATATAAATATATTTCTTCAAAAATCTCACTTTTATCAAATATCCCCTTCTTTTTTTGAATAGTATAATACAATTCTTTTTTTTGTTCGTGTAGATTTGGGTTAGAGAGAGAGAGAGAGAGAGAGAGAGAGAGAGAGAGAGAGAGAGAGAGAGAGAGAGAGAGAGAGAGAGAGAGAGAGTATCAGCCTGTTTCAGTGGCCACAACTGTATTGTAGCTGTCAGAAATCTAATAGACCAGTACGAATTTCAGTGTTCGAAAACGTCTGTTTGTCATGCGAAAGACCACCCAAGATTTACTGAAGAATGGATTTTCCTCTTTTTGGAGGCATCACTCATAGAATGTAATTAAGTGTTTCATAAAAAGTGATTAATGAAATCAAAATTATGTGTTGCCCTCCATTGGACACGCACTTGCACCCATTTATTATCTTTTGTAATTTGTTAAATGTATTGGGAGAGACGTTGATATAGTCTGTGCCTGTTCGTCAAACCCTATTTCTGTTTTGAGAAATAAAATTATGTTTAAAAAAAAAGTCGATTATACCGCGTGATGTGTAGTGATTAGCTTCTCCAATTTTGTTTCCACTCCTAAAATAAAAAATGTCGTTTCAAAGAGACGCAGATGATCTGGCCAACGCAAATTACTTCCGTCCTTTTTTGCGCCTTGAACAAATCTAACATTATTACCACCATAAAGGAAGAATTGAAAACGTCATTAACACAATCTATTCAGAAATACTACGCCCTGAAGTGAAGCCTAAACCACAAACAACATCAAATCATTGTTAAGAAACACAAAATGGACAGTACTGCTCATAAAATACACAGAAACTTCACCCAGGGCGACAAAAATATCAAGAACCCATTGACGAAGATGAAAAAAGCCAAAAAGCGGAAATTACGAACTGTTAATCCCTTCCCTCCAAGAGAACAAACAGTATTCTGATGAAGGCTACGCAATATTGCCGGAATACAAAAATAAATGAGTTAGTGTAGGAAGCTTTTATTGTTCCGAATAACCCAAATATACTTTGGGTGCGGAAGTACTAATATGTTTATTTTTGCGTTTGTCATCGGCTTGCTCTGCTTCTCGCAATAACACACATTCCTAGGTCATAGGAATTGTCCATACGAGTACAGTTGCCAGGTGCATGGTATAGGTTTCAGCAAACTTGAAAAAGACACATAAAAACCCCAAACCCAAAACAAAACAACAAAATGAAAAGCAAATTAGTATAGCGCCAGATTTGATACGCTAGCCAAATAATAATTGTTCTGGCTCTAATACATTGGGTATTCTCCGATAAAAATTTGCAGTTATGTTCATTGACCCCCGTGCTAACCGCGGGAAGTAAAGAAGTGCTTGTTTACGGTGGTAAACAAGCTATGTTTTACTGGTAAAATAATACCCAACCACCAATGGGTGACAAGGGTATAAACGATTGATTAAACTTGACTTTATCCCCATGTTTCTGTTATGCTTAGCCATTTTGCAGAAATAATTATGTGCCCTGAAAGAGCAGTAAATATATAAATCAATTAAATAAATAAATAAATGAATAAATAAATAAATAAATAAATAAATAAATAAATAAATAAATAACAAACAAACAAACAAACAAACAAACAAACAAACAAACAAACAAATAAATAAATAAATAAATAAATAAATAAATAAATAAATAAATAAATAAATAAATAAATAAATAAATGTTCATCAGAGGGACTGGAGAAGCACTAATAACCATTTAGAATAGAATTCACATTGATGAAGGACTTTTAAGTTGAAAATATATAGTGCTGTTCAAAAGAAGAAACGCAAAACGGGTATAGTCACGGTAACATGGCAAATTATGGAGAATATAGCGATGAAGCGTGACTGTAGATATGGTTAACGACATATCGTGGTTGTCTAAACATTATGTAACATTTTAGACCCTGGGGCATAATGTCGGCCACCGTAGCCCCACAAATGTTGTAAATTAACAAAACAAAGTTTCCACTGAGCGAATATCTGATCATGAAGTTGCACGCTCCGAACGGGCGAGCAGAGCGTGTGAGGGCTATAAATTGGCGTGGAAATCGATCGGAATTCGCACAGCGTTAAAGGGATATTACTCATGCAAAATGCCGCATTTGACCGAAGCTCAGAGAAATAATGTCATTGGCCGCTTGGAAACAGGCGAATCAGCCTCGAATATAGCGAGAGTGTTCAATGTTTCACCGAGCACCACCACATGCCAGTGGAACCGCTACCAAATCCAGGGGACAACGCAGGACCTTCCAAGATCCGGGAAACCTTCAGTGACCACCCCAGCTCAGGACCGATACATCCGGTTACGTCATTTGCGGGAGAGAGCAACCACAACGATCTCTAAAGTGCCAACGCTACCAGGTCGGCAGAGGATTTCAGATCAGACCGTTCGCAACTGTCTACACGAGGCAGGTCTGCGTGCTAGGCGGCCAGTTCGTGGCGTCATTGTGACGGCGCAGCATCGTCGACGGCGACTTCAATGGTGTCAGATGCAAAGCGAATGGCCTAATCAGAGATGGAAACGGTTTGGTTCAGTGACGAGTCACGTTTCCTTCTTCGCCGAGCTGGTGGACGATACCGTGTGTACAGACGTCGTGGAGAACGTTTTGCGCGTAGTTGCGTTCGGGTGGTGGACAGATTTGGTGGCGGTAGCGTTATGATGTGGGTAGCCATCTCACATACTGGTAGAACGGGCCTCGTCCATGTCGAGGGTTATTTGACGGCGCAGAGGTACAGAGATGAAACTTTGCGTTCACACGTGCTTCCCATTACGCAGAATGCCAGCGCCATTTTCCAGCATGATAACGCCCGACCGCACAAGCAAGTCTCTCGACAGCTTATCTACAGGATAACACATCGAAGTCTTGTCCTGGCCCTCCAGATCGCCAGATTTGAACCCGATCGAACATCTAAGGGATCAACTAGATCGACGCGTGCGACAACATCAACCACAACCTCAGACGTTACCGCAGTTGGCGCAAGCGTTGCAGGAAGAGTGGGCCACCATACCTCAAGCTTCCATCTGGAATCTGATTGCTTCAATGAACAGAGGGTGCCAAGCAGTTTTGGATTCAAATGGCGGTCACACTGGATATTGAGTTTGGATGACGTCGACCCATGACGTTAACGTCTGAAACGTCCCCACTTGTGCTTCATTCATGCATTAAAACTTTAGTCATGAATTGATTTCGTTCTCAATCTCAGTATCCAAAAAATGCGGGAACGTACCTCATCACAGAAAACCCGTTTTGCGTTTCTTTTTTTGAACAGTATATTTCAGATGTTGGAAGTAGCACAGGTCTCTGACAAGAGCCATACAAGAGACCTAGGGTCTTCGGCTACATAATGGTCGACCATTACCTATCCGAATATGCTGAGTCAAGCGTCTTATGTGGTTGAATACCCCCTTCACGTTGAACTCTTGTTTTAAAGCGACAAATGAAACAATTCTATTACACTGGAGAAAATAAAAATTGAAAGTGTGAACAGTTTTTAATCCGCGAGTCATGATCACAGATAAGTCATAGAAGACAATAGCACACCGAGTATGGATGTTTCAGAAGAAAGTCGTGTTAAAATCATGGTCGGAGCAGGGTCCATATTTGAATTAGAACATTGCAGTACAGCCGTCGTGGTCTGGTTGAAGTCCACGCGTGGGCAATGATGTCCACGCATGCGTTTACCGTGTAATAAAAATCATCATCAGCAAAATATTAATTAATGAAGCACCGGGTTGTACCCGGTGCTTCATTAATTATTTGTTGATGACTATTCCTGTAATTAGTGTTTGGAATCTAATATTATTGCGTCCGTCGAAATATCGCCCACCAGTGCAAAGTGACCATTTCACGACGGACGCGTACTGTAACTATGTATCTAAAAGAATGTTCAGACATTCTTAAAATTAAAGCACACGTATTTATTTATTTATTTATTTATTTATTTATTTATTTATTTATTTATTTATTTATTTATTTATTTATGTATTTATTTACAGCAACAAAATGGCTATGTCATGGCAATCAATAAAAAAAGTATTAGGATATCAGGATATCACAATTTAAAATGACTAGATTTTATGAAAAATATCCTGGCAATGCTCAGCCGGTTAAGAGTTAATGTTAGCGGGGCAATACTCAGAACCACACAACAGAACATCACAGCCAGTATAGAAAAGGAGATCGACAATAGTTTCACTACTTAGTAAACTGTAGTTTGAACAGTAAGAAATGGAATGTTGTCTCACATTCGCCACATCCACAGATCGGTGACTGTGAAGACCATTCATGTCAAGATGATCATTCTGATTACAACATTGGAAACTCAGTTGACATAGATGTATTTATATATAACTCTTTATTATATGCTAGCCTGTGAATTATCGCAAATTATCTAACAAATATTTCTCGATATCCATCGAGTCGATGGATATCGAGAAATACCCCCCATTAGCTTCCTAAATGACGTCTAGCTTCGGCGCATGACGCCAGCTTGAACCTCGCCTTGAAGGAACAATCAGCAGATTTTTGTTATTGTTTTGAAACTGTTTGCAGTAGAATTGGGCAGAATATTGCGCAGTAAAATGTCACGAAGCATACAGTACGTGGAGAGTGGATTGTAACTAAATCACCCACGGAGTGGAGTTATCACCCAAGCTATAACTTTCAAATTTTGTACATATCGACAAAAAGCACAAGCAATGTTTCAGCCAATGGACCTCCGGGTTTCACCCGGAGGTCCATTGGCTGAAACTTTGCTGGTGCTGGTTATGCTTTGCAACAAATTTGCAATTATTGCGCGGGTGAAATCTCCACTCTGCGGGTGATTCAGTGATAATACACTCTCCACGTACTGTATAACAAAAAGAAAATCTACGCTATTTTAGTGAATATCGTGAATTATCTCATTCGTATGGACCTTTTTTCGCTCGCGCAAGCACTTGTGAAAACTAAAACTTTCAGGTTATTTATTTCAGACTCAGTTGTTCATGGAACATTCAAAAAAGAAATATATACATTGAAAGTGGTTACAATAATGACAGTACAAAAATGCACTGTATTGTACATAGGGGTAACCGGATAACCTGACCAAATGCCAGAAATACAACAAAGACAGTATTGCCATTAACCTGCAACTCCAAATAATGTGAGAAAAGCTTTAGGTTTGCAGAACTTATTTCAGTTGTAAAAGACAGATGGACGTCGATTGTGACGGCAAAAACCGGCCAGTGCTATTCTCAAAAATCGCCAATTAATTTTCATTATTTTTTCATTTTTTGTCTCAAAAACATAGGTTATGGCCCCTCGTTGGAACGAGCTCGTTGAGCTCGTTCCAACGAGGGGCCATAACCTATGTTTTTGAGACAAAAAATGAAAAAAATTAGTTATTTAAGAACTTTTTTTGCAAATGTCGTCTGCTTTCCATGTCAGGTAAAGGATGTTCCTTAAATCCTGAGAAGGCGCGTTCTCTGATATCAACAGGAACATTGTTCCAAAGTTTCACTATTTGATAAGCGTTTGTGTGACAATGGGACTCGCTTAAATTCAGATTAAATCGCATTGTACAGTTCTGCATTTTAGATTTTGCCGGCGGGACTCGATATGGAATGAACGAAGGAGTTAGTTTAAGATACATCTTGAACAATTAGACAAGTTTATGTCTTCTCTCCTAATTTCGGGGTTTGCTATCCAGTTTCTACACACATCGATACATTGCTCGCACCCATGCTTGCATCAGGAGCAATTCTGGCAGCTGCTACCTGGATTTTTGTCGAGTGCAAAGTATGGTAGTACATTTGAACTGGTCATTTATGTTTCAAAATAATTTTCTAAATGTTTGTTATGGGTGTATATTGCTTACGTTTAGGAACAGTTTTGCCCAAATCTTTTCTTTGTTGTTTTATAAGGCGTCTTTGTGTTCGATTGCGTTAATGATCGGCATTGAGTAAGTGAGTAACCGCAGAAACTATTCCGTAGTGTGTATACAAACGAACGTTGTCGAGTACTCGACAACGTTCGTTAGTATAAACTCTAAGGAATAGTTTCTGAGAATACTGCTTTCCAGTTCCTATAGTTTTGATCCCAAATTCGGTAAAATAATGGCTACGGTTAACCGGATATTATCCGGTTATAGCTTTCGGTTTTCGATTGTGAAAATAAGCCAACCGTTTCAGCACTAGACTGGTACCGTAACTTATTAACCCTTTAGGTCCGACAAGCCGTCATTCGGTCCATAAGCGTGATACCTCATGACTTCTTAAAGTAGGATGACTCATCCGTCAATAAATGCGGTGGACCAATCAATATTTTCAACGTGTAAAATTGATGCTGCGTTTTGAAAATATTTATTGATCTACACCCAAGTACCGAATATCATAGGGTATAAGCGGACAGTCGGCTGAAACGGAAATTGTGAGCTGTCCGGCGCGACTCGCCTAACTGAAGCGTCATAAATTAAAACATTACACGCCGCTTACTGGTCATTTTTGTGAGATTGTGTTCATCTGGAGGATGTACCAAGGCAATCCAGCCTACGCACATTAAGTAGAATAGTTTACTGTTATTTCTAGAATAAACTGGTGTCCGATTCTGTGTGGATTTATCTTTACACGTAGAAATGGCTGACTTGACTCACGACAATATTTGTATTTTCTGCGAACGAGAATGTGATAAAACATATCGAAATACAAGACCAATGGCGTTTTAAATACATTTTATTACACACCTGTTCTATGAAATCCCCATCTACACGGCACTAAACCGTGCGGAAAATAAAATCGGTTCCGCACATATGTGCAGAACGGAAATCGTTAACGGACTATTTTTAAATAGAAGCGAAATTTTACTGGAAATTACTATAAATCGTGCAACGATTTACAATTTGAATCACTAGTGATAGCTGAAAATCGTCCCCTGAGTTCCAATGTGTTCTATGTGCCAGTAGGCACATAGAACACATTGCAACTCAGGGGACGAAATATTAACACGGGTTCCCCTCGCAAATTTGGTTGGCGATAAAATGTGTTGTCTGTGTTAATAGTTGTTAAATGATTTGCCGAGTGTCCTTCTAATAATTGTTTTATAGACGTCAACGCATGTAATAAACACAGAACGACACACGCGTGTGAATGGGTTAATATATATGGCACTTGTGCCGTCGCGGAAGGATACCACTCGAGGCCTGCGGCCTCTCGTTCTATCCTTCCGCGCTGGAACTCGTGCCATATCGATTAACCCATTCACACAGGTGTGTCGTTCTGTATATTTACTCTCAAAATGCTCAACAGGGTCACTTTCCACTTCATTGGGCGCTTCATTTGAAAAAAACTATAACACCTGAGTCGTAAACTGGGCTCATAACTGGGGCCACTGTAACCTTCCTGACTGTACGACGAATTACAAAAACAGACTTTCAAACCGTACAACCAACTGATATGCATTGTCCGACAAACTGCAAACTTTTGTAACAGAATTGAAAAGATATCTTGGAATAATATACATAAATGCCTTATCATCCCTCGTAAATAGTCTTGTTACTTACAAGACAAGTCTTACCAGACTAGTCGTACCCACAATTGGACAACTCCTCACCATTTTAAGTCTGGACAACTCGTACCCACGTTTGGGTAACTCGCATCCACGTTTTGACAAGTCAAAACCAATTCAAAGAGAAATGGATACGAGTCGTCCCAACGTGGATACAAGTGTCCAGCATATTCACGTCCCCACGATACAGGCCCATATAAACGCCAATACAACCACCCGCCTTTTCCCAACGCCTGGCTGATTCAGTATACGTTTCACATACACTCCGTTCATACTGAACTCCACCTTAGCCCAAGATACTGTTTCTATGCTCCAGGTAATTGTTCCCAGAATATCGGCCCATAAAAAAGCTTGACACTACCGACGCAAATTACATACACCCCACACCATCTTGGGGAAATCTTTATAATGCCCACAGAGTTTCGAACCCCTTTGTCATATCATCATATCACTCTGTGAGACTTCCCTCCTCCAACAATTCCAATACAGTTTGAAAATGACGTTATAAATACAATTACACCAGTGTTTCATAACTGGGCAGAACACGCTCACAAACGAGTGTGGTAGGTCTGTTCGATGGGAGAAGAAAAATGTTGCATTTTTTGCCCAGTTGATAAATACAGGAAAAAGATGATTAATACTTTTGGTCACTTGGGATTTATATTTTTGATTTATGTGATCCTCCTGCTTGATGGTGATATTGAAAGATACCCGGGTGACGCAAGCCATCTGAAAATTGTGCACATCAATGCGAGGGGTCTCAGGAATAAAGTGGACTTAAACACGCCTGGCGTAGGAGATTTCGATGTGGTTGCTGTAACAGAGAGTCTTCTTTCTGAGGAAGTCTCATTGGATCATATTAAAATACCTGTTTGTCAATTCCCTTTGATTCGCAAGGATCGTGACAATGGCCGGGGAGATGGGATAGTAGTTTATATCAAATGTAATGTAGCGTTTAAACACTGGCTAAATTAGAAGTTCGTTGGTTAGAAGTTGTTTAGCTTGAATTTAGATACGGAGTATTCTGCAATCAAAAACTGCAATTGGGTGTCCTGTATCTACCACCATCATCAAACAATGTTTATTGGGATCTTATAGATGGATCGCTAGCAGCAGCCCGAAATAACGTGTCTATAAAACAATCCACTTGGTGATTTTAACCCTTTACCCAACGTAGACGATATCAAAATTTATTAATTTAAATATCGTTTTTTAATTTTTTTCGAAAAATTTCAACAAAACCATATCATGTGACCCCTCATTGGAACGAGCTCAACGAGCTCGTTCCAAAGAGGGGTCACATGATATGGTTTTGTTGAAATCTTTCGAAAAATAATATTTTTTCAGCTGCTGAATCTGCATATTACGCGGGCGGATGCGAGCGATTCGTTGGGTAAAGGGTTAATTAATGCCAATTCTTATCCGACTACCCATCCCAAAATAAAGTATCTTCAGGATTCTTATGGTATGGTACAAATTTTTGATTCACCACAAGGATCACTGACAACCGTAGCAGTCTCTTGGTGTAAAATTGACATCAAATCCTGACTTTGTGTACAATGTGAAGTTATCCCATCATTTTGTAGTGATCACCATGCCACGAGTGTAGTATGCAGTATGCTCCCTATAGGCGGGTAGTGTTTTACAACGATGCCATGGACATCGAGTGCATGAAGTCAGCCCTGTCCAACACAGATTGGATTTCATATATTGAGTCTGGTGACGTAAACATTATTTGTGAACATTTAATTACCTGTGTCACAGAAGTATCGAACATGTTTATTCCATTTAAGACATTTCTCACACGACCTACAGATCAGTGGCGTAGGGGATGAGCCCGCAGGGCCCGCATTGCGGGGGGGGGGGCTAGAAGAGGGGGCCGTCTTGAAGGACGTCCCAACGCTGGAAAAAAGAGAGAAAGAGAGAGAGAGAGAGAGTGAGACTGTGTACCAAATACACATAATTTCAAACTCTCACCTCCACACGACGTACTCTTTGTAGCCTATGTATTATTCTTTTAACCCTTTACCTAACGTAACGGCCAAAACCGGCCAGCGCTATTCTCAAAAATCGCCAATTAATTTTCATTATTTTTTTCATTTTTTGTCTCAAAAACATAGGTTATGACCCCTCGTTGGAACGAGCTCGAGCTCGTTCCAACGGGGGGTCATAACCTATGTTTTTGAGACAAAAAATGAAAAAAAAATAGTTATTCAAGAATTATTTTTGCAAGTGTCGTCTGCTTTTCAGGTTAGGTAAAGGGTTAAGTGAACACAACATCATTGTAACTGATAGGGGTGAGAAATGAACAATATACATACATGGTGCTTCTCAAGTCACACATGTTGGGTGTTCATGTGTATATCGTTGGATGTTGGGGGTGAAACTTAAAACATGTAATGAAAAAATCTACAGAGTCGTACTTTTAGAATCGATCCTATAAGCTTTACCTTCATTTAATTTATGGCGTATGTACTACGTGAAATCCTGTATGCAGTGCACGGTAACAACACTAAATTTGCTCCCGTTTTAAAGGCAACCACCATTATGAAAGGAGCCCCCGCCTCTAGCTCGCGGGGGTGGGGGGCACAAGATTTTCCGCTACGCCACTGCTACAGATAAGCCGTGAAAGACTGTGTAGGTTAGAAGGCAAATTTGTTTTACAAATAAGGCACACAAAAAAGCAGAATGGACCAACAGCCAGGTGGATTGGGAGAACTTTAGGACAATTCGAAATGAAACTATAACATGTGTCCGGATTGCAAAATTGGAATCCGATATGAAAATCGATTCATCAGTGGCCGTAAAAAGTTCTCCTCAAAGCAGTGGTGGAAAACTCTCTAAAGCTTTTCTGTCCAGCAATGTAATGACAAGCTGCAGTTCCCTCCTCTCCTTGAGAAAGATGAAGTTATAGTTAAACCCTCTTTAATTGCTACTATATTTAATGATTATTTTGTAAGTCAAAGTAAGACTGTTTAAAAAAAGAGGCTCCTCGTGTTACTGAATTTTATCTTACAATCAACATGTATTTTGTCTGTATTAACTCCGCAACTGTCGTGTATCCGACCCCCTGATACAGATGTTTGTATCAGGGGGTCGGATACAAGCACGTTCCTTTCGCGTGAGCTCCATTTTTTTTCTTTTTGTTTATCCATACGAATAAATAGTTCGTTATATATTCGTCTACATTCTGGACTTATCCCCAATATATTGTAAGATAAAATGATTATTACCATTATGTGGATGTACAAAATATGTATCCGAGTCTCGCTCCGGGTTCTAAGGGTAGATCACGACTCGTCTTCGACTCGTCGTGAACTGCCCTTAGAACCCGGAGCTCGACTCGGATACATATTCTAAGGGTAGATCACGACTCGTCTTCGACTCATCGCTCCGGGTTCTAAGGGTAGATCACGACTTGTCGTGATCTGCCCTTAGAACCCGGAGCTCGACTCGGATACATATTTTGTACATCCACATAATGGTAATAATCTCTATAGATCTACGTATTGATCCAATTTCAATAGAATCAATCGAGGTGGAAGTTTTATTTTCCAAACTTAATATTAAGAAAGCAAGCGGGCTGAACAATGTGCATAGTAGAACACTGAAGGTGTTCTATGCTGAACTTTCCACCCCCTTTTCTCGAATATTCAATTCATCCTTGTCCCGAGGTGCTTTCCCACAAGTAAGGAAACATGCAAATGCGATAGTACGACAGAGAGTAGGACAGCATGATCTGTCAATTTATTGATATCGATTGTAATATAAGATATGCCCTTGATCAGAATAAGAAAATAAGGCTTATTTTATTTGATATATACAGATTATCATGATAATGTGCATGTCCTGTGATTTGTATCAGATTCGAGGTGGTGTCCAGAATGGGATCCCATTTTTGGACACCACTGAGAATCTGGTGCAAATCACAGGACATGCACATTATCAGGATAATTCATTTATCTACACGCTAAAAACTAAAGTGTTAAAAACTACACTTGAAGTGCTGTATTTTACACTTACTAAGTGCTGAACTAGCACTTTGTTCAAGTGTAGATATCACAGAACTTGACAGGTGTTACAATAATACCACTTGACAAGTGTAATGTCGCGACTCTTAAAAGGAAACACCGCAGATGACGCGGATCAGGCCCGAACTCTCGAGCCTGATCCGCGTCATCTGCGTTGTGTCCTTTTAATTATGTACCCACCAAGCGCAAATCAAATTATGGACGATTCTGGAAGAACCACCAATGCTAGACACATGGGAAGTGCCATCCAATCAAGTTTGAGATGTCTGACGTTTATAATGTCTAAGTACTTAAAGCATTGCACTTTGAATGTTAAAATCAAACCCTAAGAGTTAGAATGGGTTTAACACCTTGAAAGTGTCAGTTTTAACACTTTAGTTTTTAGTGTGTAACAATTCTGTCACATAAACAGATTAAATCTTAACCCTTTTACCCAACGTAACGGTCAAAACCGGCCAACACTATTCTCAAAAATCGCCAGTTAATTTTCATTATTTTTTCATGTTTTTGTCTCAAAAACATAGGTTATGACCCCTCGTTGGAACGAGCTCGTCGAGCACGTTCCAACGATGGGTCATAACCTCTGTTTTTGAGACAAAAATATGAAAAAAAATTAGTTATTTTTTTTGCACGTGTCGTCTGCTTTTCATGTTGGGTAACGGGTTAAATTATTTTTAAACATTTTTGGGACATAATGTTCGGTCGATCACTGAAACGCACATAGAATGTATCTATGCGTCTGTTATGATAGCCCGTAGCGCTACCGGAAACGAGTCGTCTATATGATACGGAATCAGAGTGAGTGGGAGCGCGGTGGCTCAGTTGGTAGAGGTGCAGGCTGCAAGCCGAGAGGTCCTTGGTTCGAATCCCACCTGCGGCAACCGCGTTGTGTCCTTGGGCAAGACACTTCATCTCCATTGCCCGCGTGGGGGCACGATGACGCCGTGTACTAAGGCGTACTGCACGTCGATGGTACGCATGTCTTCAACCCATCTAACCCTGCCTGTGCTGCAGTGCGGAGTTACGATGTTGGGGAGCTGACAGCTGCTCGTCGTTGCTCGGTGGTTTTCTCCGGGTACTCCGGCTTCCTCCACCCGTAAAACTGTCACGGTCATGATTAGCCATTGTGCATAAATATGTGACCTTAAACATCAATAAATAAATAAATAAATATCAGAATGAGTCGTCATTTTGATACGGAATCGGAACACATTATGTGATACGTACCGTTTCTCGTGGTTTTCAGCCCAAAATCTATAAGATTGTTAGATAAAAGTAAGGCTCTTGACCATGTGTGGCACGAGGGCTTGATTTGCAAGTTAAATGCAATTGGTATAAAGGGTACCATGTTGACCTGGATTAAGCACTATCTTACGAACCGACGTCAGACGGTGGTGATAAATAGTCGAAACTCAGAGAGTAGACCTGTAACTGTAGGTGTTCCACAAGGATGTCTTAGACTCACCCCTTCTGTTTAACATATACATAAACGGCATCATGAATGATATAAAATCAAATATACGACTTTATGCGATGATACCTCTTTGTCCCTAGTTGTAGAAAATGCCATACTAGCTGCTGAGATACTTAACTCGGACCTCCACCTTATTAGTAGATGGGCTGGAACTTTGGCAAGTAAATTTTAGTCAAGACAAAACTTACCATCTCTCATAAACACATACCAGCTCCTATACCCCATCTCTACTTGAATAATAAGATAACAATAAACTTGAAAGCCACAAGCACTTTGAACAAAATACACCTCGCAAGTTTTGAAAAAAAAACCCGCTCCAAATTAAAATGACACAATGACCCATTCACTACCTCTTTCGGACCTGGAGTGGGGTGGTGATGCGGCCGGGGTGGGGTTGGGTCTTGTTTTAACAAGTGTCCTTTGCACCCACATACACATCTGACTATATCTGATCACAGCCCCCATAAACCCATTCATGGTAAATTGATCAAAAGTTGACTTTTCTCAAGGTCTCTCTCTCTCTCTCTCTCACTCACTCTCTCTCCGTCTCTATGTCTCCCTGTCCCACACACAGCCTAGTAATGTCGAAAAATTTAATAAGATCTTAAAAGTTCTCCTTGACGAATGTCACATGACCAAAAAACAATTAAAATATTTAACAGCTGAGTTCATTTCTCAAACAAGACAATTTTACATCCTACCAAAGATCCAAAAGGACCGTTCTACATGGACGGATGACGTAACTCCACCCGGGAGGCCAATTGTATCAGATTGTAACTCAGAATCTTATGCGATCTCGGAACTAGCTGATTGTCATCTGAAACCTATAGCAAATAGACATGCGAGCTATCTAAAAATACACAGGATTTCCTGTCCAAAATTTCGAAATTGAAAATATCGAAAAATGCTATCCTGGCTACTTTGGATATCGACAGTATGTATACCAACATTGATAAAGGTGTTAAATCGGTTAAAAATGCATTTGAACAATATCCGGATGCAAAACGCCCGGATGAACAATTTTGGATCTTTTAGAGCTGAGCTTAAAAGGTAATGACTTTCAATTCAATGGAGAATATTTTCTACAAATAATGGGTTGTCCTGTGGACAAAAGATTCAGTCCTAATTTTGCAAGCATTTATTTAGCGGAATGGGAGGAAAATGCCTTAAGCAAATGTGCAAAGCATCCTCTCGTTAATCTCAGACATTTAGATGACATTTTTATTATTTGGGAACATTCAAAAGAAGATTTTGATTAATTTTTAGAAGTTTTGAACAATCATGATCCAAACATTAAATTAAAAGCTACTATCAGTGAAAATTCTGTTGATTTTCTCGATGTGACCGTGTATAAAGGCAAGCAATTTCATGCATCCGGTCATTTAGTGGTCAAAACTTAGACAGACGGATTATTTTCTACCTGTGCTGAAGACCATAACCAAACAAGATATCTTCTTTAATAGGTATTATTTAATTTTTCTATTTCATTTATTTCATTACTTTATATTTTATTTTGTGCTTAATTCATCTACTTGATTTAACAATGACAAGAAAAGGGCAGAGGCACCAGAAGTAGAGAGTTGCCAAGTTTGGAAGAGGCCAGGAACAGGCCTACTCTAGGCTGGTCGAGGCTTTGTTTCAGGTGCTTCAGTGTTTGCACCACATTGGGCTCTTAGAGCACTATTTGGCAAATCGGGATTTACAGAAACAGTTGGAGAAGAAAGTAAATGAGTTAGGTGGCTTTCTAAAGCCAGCTCTTCCCACCCAACACATTTTTTCTGTTTTTCGACAGATTAGTGTGGGATGGGCCAACCAAACGTTAAATACATTAATCGAGCATTACAAGATAAATTTAAACCAGTGGAAGTTTAAGATAACTTTGGCTATGCAACCACCTCCTGGGCTCGAAAAAATAGACTTCAACAGCGCTTCGGCGCGTGCCTTGATCTGGGCTAAAAACACTTTAAAAAAAAGTTGACAGAAAAGACGATTTCGGCCTATGAGTCTTATATTTCGGAACTTCGCCCAGCGTCTGGAGTAAGGAACAATACAGGAGGGAGCAAGCAAACTCCAGCCCGTGTTGTCCCTCTAGCCCAACGCGAAATGCATAATAAGAAAAGATCTAGGCAAAGTACTTCTCCATCTTCTTTTCCTTCTTCTTCGCCTGCCTTCTCTCAGAGTAAGCGCCTCAATTTGCAAACATCTCCGGTCCATATTGTGACTGAAGATGCTCGCAAATTGAGTAACGCTGTCTAGTCTCGTCTTGCTCCTCTACCTCTTACTCCTCCTCAGTCTTTCTTCTCCGGTTCTCATAGTGCTCTCACTAGAACTCCTCCTGCTTCCTCTGCTTCTCCATCTGTTTAGGTGGGTCGGTGGTCGTTCTATCTCGGGATAATTATATAAAAGAAGCCATGAAACAACTCGGCAATACTAAACATTAGAAGAAAATAGATTCACTTATTTGGCCCAGTAATGTCGAAAAATTCAATAAGATCTTAAAATTTCTCCTTGACGAAGTCCACAAAACCAAAAAAAACAATTGAAATATTTAACAGCTAAGCTCAGTGCTCAAACAAGACAATTTTACATCCTACCAAAGATTCACAAGGACCGTTCTTCATGGACGGATGACGTAACTCCACCCGGGAGGCCAATTGTATCAGATTGTAACTCGGAATCTTACGCGATCTCGGAACTAATTGATTATCATCTTAAACCTATAGCAAATAGACATCCGAGCTATCTAAAAAATACACAGGATTTTCTGTCCAAAATTTCGAAATTGAAAATATCGAAAAATGCTATCCTGGCTACTTTGGATATCGACAGGATGTATACGAGCATCGATATTGATAAAGGTGTTATATCGGTATATCTCAGATATTTAGATGACATTTTTGTTATTTGGGAACATTCAAAAGAAGATTTTGATGGATTTTTAGAAATTTTGAACAATCATGATCCAAACATTAAATTAAAAGCTACTATCAGTGAAAATTCTGTTGATTTTCTCGATGTGACCGTGTATAAAGGCAAGCAAATTCAGGCGTCCGGCCATTTAGATCATAAAGTATATTTTAAACCAACTGATTCACATCAATTGTTGCACACACACTCATTTGATCCTCAACATAAATTTAAAGGTATCATTAAATCACAGCTCATTCGTTTCCACAGCAATTCAAGTTATAAAGTAAATTCAATGAGGCTTGTTCTACTCTATTTGGCGTCCTTAGATCGAAGGGGTACTCACCGCGCTTTTTGCGTTGCCTGAAATCTCAAACTCTGAAAAAGCTCGAAAGTCCAGAAGAAAGTACTGATTTCGAACCACTGAAAATTGAACACAACAGACCGTTGCAGAATGGTAGTGGTGCGGTATTTAATTACAAAAAGCCTCGTTGTAGATTGCATACTTTTTATGCCTGATCAGAAAGAGGACTTTTCCTCCGAACAAACGAAAAGTCATTACCAGATCCGTAACTCCTTTCACTGTGATTCACCAAATATTATTTACCTTATCACTTGTAAACGCTGTGGGAAACAGTATGTTGGTCAAAGTCAAAATCCTTTCTGAGAACGTGCTACTAGACACAAACAGGATATAAAACATAATGCTGATGCGCCAGTAGCACAACATTTTAACCTTCCTGGCCATTCTTTGGACGATTTCGAAATCCATCCTATTGAACAACCTCCAATTAAAGACACATTAAAAGAGACGGATGAATTTAGAAATAAACGTGAAGCTTTTTGGATCAATACTCTTCAAACCCTCTGTCCATTTGGTATGAACATATCAGAGGGAGATTGCGAAAGGAGGTCCATCATTGCTTTCACTTTAACATTCTTCAGAATGAATATCGAAATAGCAAACATATTAAAAAATGAATTCAATTTAACCAATGCTAAATTAAATGAAACTTTGAATCTTCAACCTGTCATCGCCTATAAGAAAAACAAAAGCTTGTGTAACATCCTTGTAAGAACTAAATTAGACCCCATCAATGAATAACATCAATTATTGCAAGTCAGTTTAACTAGTTGCTAATCTCATCACTTTACAGTTTAAATCAATTTTATGTATTTTTTGTTATGTTTGAAACCCATCAAGGTTCAGTAAATGAAAACAATGTTTCGACGGCATATCAAAAGAAAAAAACGTTTCAGTAGAAAATGTCTGTGCCAGTGCAAATTTTTAACCTCAAACACACACATACACCGTCCGTCCGTCTCTCCACCACCCCATCTCGCTGCTTCTCTTTATCTCTGCATATCTTCAATATGTTTTCATCTTGTTCTCATTGAACCATTGGGTTACTACTGCAGACCTACATTTTCACCCAACAACAAAAGAATCCAAATAGTTAGTGCCCAAATACAAATCTGCTTTTATTAACACCATGTTCAGAAACCAGGGTTTATATTATATTCACCTTAGTGACAATCCAAATGAGTATTCTGCTACAAAACAAGTGATTAAAATAAGTCCTGTGTTTCTCGAGGATGTTAGTATGTTGACTGAATATCAAATATTACATGTGTAAATTTCAGTATAACAGAACTAGTTCACATTAGAAAATAGGCACTATCGAATTTTCTAAGATTCCAGTTGAACTGTTGATTAAACATGTATTACTAGTGTTTTTGAAGTTAACAACTACCTGTGTGGCATGACTAACCTGCAAAGCAGAGAAGCACTGCAACATATACAGTTAGATGGCACAATTAGGCGGTCAAAAAATATTGTGTACATTTCATTTAGTCAGACAGGTACTTCGTAATTAGTCATACAGTCAGGGAGTCCACAATAAACTCAGTTATGAGCCCGGTTTTACAGATTTCCCGTATGAAGGGCCCAAAGAAGTGGAAAGTGACTCTATTAATCATTTTGAGAGTAAAATGTATCTATAACGCCAAAGGTCTTGTATTTCGGTATCTTTTATCACATTCTCGTTAGCAAAAAATACTAATATTGTCGTGAGTCAAGTCAACCAATTCTACATTTAAAAACAAATCCACATAGAATCTGACCTCAATTTGTTCCAGAAATAACAGACAACTATTCAACTAACTGTGTGTAGGCTGAATTTCCTAAGTACATTATTATATATTATATATTATATATTATCAGTAAGCCGCGTGTAAGTTTTCAATTTCTGACTTTTCAGTTAGATAAGTCTCGCCGG
Organism: Pictodentalium vernedei; assembly: GCA_031216915.1. Lineage (NCBI taxonomy): Eukaryota > Metazoa > Mollusca > Scaphopoda > Dentaliida > Dentaliidae > Pictodentalium > Pictodentalium vernedei. The sequence goes on along the minus strand of CM062296.1, from coordinate 134,269,049 downwards.
ACAGCTCATAATTTCCGTACAGGTCATTGCTATTTACGATCTCCCATTAAGATATAACTAATAAGCAATTTCATATCTAGGCCGATTACAAATACCTATCTGACCATATACCATACGTCACAGCGACAGTTTTATAGTTCTTCCCTTTTTACTAAGTCTTAATTATCTCATGTCAGGAGTATGGCATGATGTAAGTGTCGAGGACGGGTGTTTTTTGCTATAACTCACCGCTGATATCAAATTAATAATTTTCGAGATTAGGGCTCGGCAATACATTACTTCATTAACAATATACTGGCTGTTCACTTTTGAAGGAGGGGAGAGCTATCTCTTAATACAGCACACATAATGATTTTTGGCTGGATACAACAGGGTTATATGGAATTAATGCTGAGGGTTGGGAATCCAATTCACACACCCGGTCAACATCTGGTCCGATAAATTATCTTCTCACAGAATAGTTTGGATTTTGGAAACTATAATCAAGGTGATTGCCGCAGAAAGTCAGTTTCCTGACCGGACTCCTCTGATGCAGACTGGACATGAACTGATGAAAGAATTCCTGCTTTTCAGTAACATTTAGACGATTTTATTTTCTTCAGTGAACGTGTATCTGCAATTTTGTTTTGCATCAGAGTCTTTTTACAAGTGTAGGGTGCTATGATTTAATTTAGAATATATTACAAAGAAATCGTAAGGACTCTTCTGTGTTTGACTTACAGCTGAAGTGTTCCCGGGGAATCCATGGTGAATGTTTCAAGAGTAACCACGAACTTGGTTTTGACCCATTACTTCAGACATGTTCTTTAAGCTTACGTGTGGGGGAGTGATTAAGAACTTCCTCCCCAGAATAAACATTTGTGAGTCCGAACTAAAATCCACTAGATGACTGGGGTGCAACGATCGCGGCCATATCGATCCATTAACCCCTCTACTGTGTCACACGTAGACTTAATTTGGGGCCATGACCAGGATATGCTTTCTTGAAAATTTTCACGAACCTTTTCTTTGAAGGAGCGGATATCTAACACTGCCAGCCAATAATACGGGAACCCACACCTTACATCTTGCCAGACAACAGTTTCGAGAACACTTACTACACCAGTCCAGGATGCAGTGAACATTTCCACCAAGTTTTAATTGAAAATAACAAAACCGCTGCAGAAATGTGCTAGATTCCCAATTGTTTAATGGTAGAATTTACCACTATGGGTGCAACAAATTTTGGAGAGCAAAGGACAGAATTGTGAATAAAACCCAACACCGGGCCCTTTACCCATGCAAGTACTCATTGATTAACCCCATACAACCCGGTTAACTCAGAAACTTTAAGTGAAACTTCAGAGGACAGCAGGCAGGCAGGATTCATCTCAACAAGGAAATCACCAGAAATTCTACAAGATTCTTCACAGAAAATGACGAACGTTCAGTGCAGTAGCATCATAAAAGGGTAAGTAGCTTGATTTTCTTGTTTCATTATTATTTGTCAGCAGAGAAAGTTTTGTATTTATAAGAAATCAGTATGGCTGACCTTGATCAAATTCAACAGCAGTTAGTACTTGCTCAGGGTGAAATTTATGCCCGTGAATCCCAAATTCAAGAATTGCAAAAACAACTTCAACACTTAGACCTAGGTGGGGCACAATTGATAGAAGACACGAAAACTCATCATCAGGATAAGTTGGTTATGCTTAGGGGTCAACATTAAACAGAGGTTGACCAACTACAACACGCAATCGATCGATTAAAAATAAAAGTCGAATGAAAAGAGGATAGTCCTGCCACAGCCGTGATTAAACATTTGCATGAAACAATAATTAGTGGCAATGTAAACGTAGCCACTACAGCAAATGCCACACAGTCTCAAGCATTAATCACTCATATTAAAAAGTTCTCAGGCCATGATAGCTGCTCAAACCAGTGAATTTGTCGTCGCCGATTTTATTCTGCGATCAATCAAGGCCCGACCCAATATGAAATGGGAAGAACTTTACAAGGAATTGAAGAAAAGGTATAGTGCTATTATGGATATTAGCATGGCTAACAATGCATTGAGGTATATGAAGCAAACCAACCATGAGACCATTGTTACTTACGGTGAACGGATGCTTGATTTGGCAAAAGGCATGTACATGGAAGATGTTGATCGCCCCATAGTCCAATCCAATCCAAATTGCAGACTATTTTTGCAATGGGTTACTCGACAGTGATGTTCAAATGAAATTGATCAGAAAAGCTCCCACAACATCAGGAAACACAATGAGCCAGGCTTTGTTAGAGGCCTCAGCAAAATTACGGTTTAAATCATGCATGGAATCTTTAAAAATTAGGGTACGGAATGAAAATGAATGTTACGAAGAATATGAGACAAATTTACCCCCTGAAATAGCAGAAGACACTAAGGTCACGCGAGTCATAACTCCGATGGAGGTAGAAACCGCCAGATGGAAGCATAGGGTGAATATTTTAACAAAAAGCAATTACAATGGTTACCGTCAGTCATATGACAGAAATCCAAATAGACCGAGAACCTTCTATCAACAGGTTAACCGAAAAATGGGTGGTAATCAATATCAGCAGACTGCAACATCCCCAGGTAATTGATACCAGCAGCCTGTAATGCCCTCGAGACTCATCTGTCAGTGCTGTAATCATATAGGCCACGTTCGAAAAGATTGTCAAGTTAATTTAACATGACTAGTCAGAACATTGGAGGTACAATCTCCAGGAAATAGGTTAAACTTTGAGTGTTACCACTGTCACCAGAGAGGCCCCTTCGCCCGTGATTGTTTGGTGAATTTAAACGAGGAAAACTCTGTTCACGCGGGGCAGTAAACAGGGTTAAGTCTCAACAGGAACCACAAGCTCCCAAAATATGTAAAAATAAAAATGTCAAACTAAAGGGAGAAATAAAAGTTAAACAACCACAACAGACCAGTGTAAATAATTATAGAGTTATAAATAAAAATAATGAGAGGGAATGGCAGCAAAAATGTACGAGAACAAAGTTGGCTCACCCATAGTAACTAAGATATATGAGTTAACGAGACTCAGAAATGGTTCTCCTACAAAACTAGGTATTAGAGGTGTAAATATCACTCGTGAGAGTGACCGACAAACTACTATAAATAATAAAAATATAAGAAAAACAGGAAGTAATAGTGTAAAATCGAATCAACACTTCTACTTCAAAACCAACAACAGGTGAATGCAAGCTCAAGGATCAAAAACGATGAGCTGAACTCAACTTCCTGATGAAAAACCTATTGTGTTTTTATCACATAAGTTAGGCGAGACCCACCAAAAATGGTCCACTTTTGAGAAAGAGACATTTTCCATCTCATATGCTTTGGACAAATTCATTAATTATTTGCAGGGTGCAGAGTTTGTCATTAAGACAGACCACGCTCCCCTGTGATATTTATTGATGAATCCACAAAATAATGCCAAAGTACAATGATGGGCATTAAAAATAGCCAGCTATAATTGTAGGATTGAATATTTACCTGGTAGATAAAATACCTGTGCTGATCTGCTCTCAAGATTACCTGAAGCGATCACTAATGCAGATCCACATTATGAGATGGACAATGTTGAGACAGATAAATCTTTACAAGTGGGAGTTATAAATAGTGATAAGATTGACCCCAGAAAATATGTGCATGTAATCAATGATAATACAGAATCTTCTAAAGAACACTAGAGTATAAAGTATAAAAATTTAGATATGAAATTAGAACAAGAAAAAGATTCTAAACTTGTCAAAATTATTAAGAAATATAAGAGTCCTAACACACCGCCTAGTGTAAGTAGTAAATACATGATGATTGAGAAAGTTTTATATTGCATAAGTGCTGCAGAAGAAAATCCTAGGGTATGATTGTGTATACCAGAACAGTTGTGCACAGACGTACTTGAACAATACCATGACAACTTAAGGCATTTAGGAATTGATAACGTGTATTATAACATTAGCAGGAAATATTACTGACCTGGTTTATACAAACATATTTACCAGTATGTCGAAAGATGCCTACCTTGTAGAGCAAGAAATTCAAAGAAACATACCTTGCCTTTACAAGAAACGGATAAACCTCCTTATCCATTTGCTAAATTAGCATTGGATATGAGTGGTCCTCATCCAACCACCTTATCTGGGAATAAATACATAGTAACTTTTATAGATATGCATTCAGGTTGGCCGGAAGCATTTCAAGTGCCTGACAAAAAGGCGGAAACAATAGCAAATTTGTTAATCGAACACATTTTTCCCAGGTTTGGCTGTTCGTTAGAATTATTAACAGACAATGGGTCAGAAAATTGCAATGAGATCATGAAACACTTAACAGAGTATCTTAACATTCATCACGTGAAGACTTCTTATTACCATCTACAGTCTAATGGGAAGGTCGAGAGGTTTCATGGTACATTAAATAATGTTTTGGCAAAATTGTCATGAAAGGAACTCGAGACTTGGGATCTATTTCTCAATCAAGCTCCATCAGCCATCAGATTCAATGGATGTGAATCCTCTGGGCTCTCGCCGTTCTGTCTGATGTATGGTAGAGATGTAGTGTTGCCTTTGGACACTATACTTAAGCCGAGACAAAAGTATATGGGCAAAGAACCCAATAAAATTGCTTTACAAGAACAACATAAAGCATTCTTACAACAACAGGTTGCAAAAAAGAAGCGTGTTCTGAAACAACAGAAATTACATGATGCAAAAGCAAAAGATACAAACTTTGAAGTGGGTGACCCAGTCTTGTATTTATCTTGTAGATCAAAAGGTAAACTTGAATCTAGATGGGATTACCCATTTGTAGTTATGGAAAAGACAGGCCCAGTAAGTTATAAAATTAAAGATCAATTAACAAATAGAATAATTAAATGTCATGAAGCGAAACTAAGCTAAACTTAAGCATGTTGTTAAAGAGAGTTTAACTATGGAAAGTTTGAATAGAGAAGCGATTCAACAAAATCGAGAATTTATGATAGATTTATCAAAATCAGTTACAGAATTCCAGACACAAGCCCAACGAATTTTCACAGACCATGAAGAATGTCTAGTATTGATTGCACATTTTACAAATTCGTATCATCAATTAGAAATAGTACTCACGCAATTGGAACTCATGCTAACCATGGCAGAGACCTATATGCATGGTTTACATGATCAAATGGATATTTTGGCTGATGAGAAATTATCTCCAAAAATCGTAAATCCTTTACTATTAACGGACGTATTGATGGAAATAGAATCACAATTGAATGATCATACGTCATTGCCATTAGATGTCTGAAACGAACTCTCACAATACTATCATTTATTGATGACGGCAACTGTGTTTGTTGACAATAAATTGGTAATCTTGGTAAAGGTGCAATTAAGTAATGCAAACTTTAACTTTGAAGTATTTAAAGTACAGGCTTTAACTATACCATTTGTAAATGTGGTGAACACGCTTCACAAGAAGCAAAGAAACTTGTGGATATGTACACTCTGGAATCTGATACCTTGACTGTTGATACACAAAGAACACGATATGTACCTGAAATAGGACATGATCAATGTGTAGATAATAAGAAATTATTTTGTCCACTTGTAGGAGCGATACGTACAATACATACAACTACTAGCTGTATGTTGGCATTATTCTTGAATATGAAATTGGCAATAAAGCAATTATGTACAATGGATATAAGACTTAATATCAATTTACCCTTTGCGATGAGACTCGAGGAAGGCTTATGGTACATCTCCACTGATGATCTATTACAATTCTCCATTACATGCCCAAATAGGAAGAACCCAAAACTGGATAGGATTCTTCCACCATTAGGCATCTTACAATTGAATCCATTGTGTATGGCAACTAGCGGTCAATTATTATTGACTAGCTACTTCCATCACAGGGATGAAAAGATACATCGCTTAGTATCAAAAACGGTATTACCGCAGTTTTCAATGACACAACGGAGTATTTGAAAACCCGTATTGTCTCGAATAAATGTTACTACCTTTGAGATACCAAAAGATTTTAAGCATTTAGATACGATTCCTATGAATGATCTTGTTCGTGAATTGGATATGGTTAACGATACTCCTACCAAACCTTTTTTCCATTCCAAAATGGGCATATTTCGTTGCTACCATAATGTGCATACTTGTTGCATACCTGTTAATGCGTTTGTATCGATCGGTACCCTCAGACAGATATGCAACTGGCTATGTAAAGGTAAGAGTAAACGTAAAATGCGACTAACGATCTCTGCTGATGGTGATAAGGAAATGGTTAATCTTGCTTCTGCCAATAATGATGTTTATGCAACTATGAATGCATCTCCAATGGTGACACCTTCGTCACCTCAACCTCCAAAGAGTATAACTGACATGATGAGTCGGGTGATAAAGAATCTCAGTACTTCACCCAAACCTGCCCAATGACAAACGTATCCTCGAGTGAGCCATGATTCTGAGTCTGCCGGTGTTCACGTGACTATGGTAGATAGATACAATAACTCTAATGAGCAATAAGCTCACAGACTTACAAATAACTCGTTGTTGGTTATGCCCAAATATGATTCCGATGAATGTTCAAATTCGGATATCTTTGCTAAAACTGATGATTCTGATAGTGATTACAGCATGTGTTTGATTTCATATATTTTGGCTGGGCGATTTAACTGGTGGTCGTGGTGACCTTTTAAATTCGGAAGTTATATCCATTTCAAATGTGACAAGTCCAGAAGTTATATCCCTGTCCAGTAGTGATAGTCCTGGGTCTGTGTCGACACCTCGTCCAGAATCTAAGGGTCCTGGGAGTGACGTCGACCCAGATTCTCGTAAGTTCATGTTTGATGAACCTGTACCTGGTCCGTCAACACGACGTAGTTTGGATTCGATTCAAGATTATTAAGATAACTTGTAACAAGACGACCGCAATAACTCTCCGAGAATCAATTTCTATGGGTCTTGATATCGAAATATAGGCAGGAGCCCATGGAAATCTGGGTCGAGTATAAATTGTCGTATTGTGACCCGCAGTGGCAGTGACAATACATTTCATATTCTTAAACAAAGTGATAACGGAACGAAATTGGGTAAACGGTTGAAATAACCTTTACCCCAGACAATTGGATAAGCTGGTGGGTTTTGGATACAAAATACGCACCAGAAGTACTTGAGCCCGGGGGAGAGTGTATATAAGTATATAAATACATAAGTGTTTAAGAGTCATGTGAAGTTGTTATTTGGTTACTTATTTTAGTGATACATTTATCGTCTAATTTACGAGAGTTTGAGTTTATCCTTAAGTATTTGTTTTGAGTATATTGGTATTGAAGGGACGTCCGCTCAACAATCAAAGATAAAGGATGGCCTCAGCAAATATTATTGAATTCGAAGAGTTTGACCGAGAGCAAGAACTGTACTTGGAAACTAAATTATGAGCAATGGCAGTCAAACCACAGGCCTGCTGGCTTATTTCTCTCAGAGGGCGATCCAAAAACGAATTAGATATTGGGAAATCCAACATTATAATGCGCATACGCGAGATATTGAACTAACCACCCACGAAGTATATTTACGATACTATCTCACTACAGACAATAGAATTATATTGCCTAGATTGGGTGCGAAAGTGGTACCTACAAGGATTGTGAATCCATATGAGGCACAGGGGACGGGGCCTGATCGAACCATTCATTATAGGAATGATCCTTGCTGGAATGGTCGGTATTACGATTTTCGGACGTTGTCACCAAACGGTTATGAATTTAACAGAATGGAGCCAATACCCGAACTTGGTATAATTCGTCCATTCCGACATGGAGAACTAGAATGTATCTCTCAGCAAGACCCCACTTCATCCATAGAATGCATGACCACTGAGTCAGACCCCTGTCTGAAATTTACTAAACCTGACAGTTATCATGTACGTATGTTATATCAACATGAACGTACGTGCCCTGATTATATAATTGTTCGCGATGCCCTGTCAACGTGAAATAAAACGCCAGGAACGTCTTAAACAAAGACGTTCCAATTACGTGAGTCCCGTTCAAGTCACATGCAATGGAGCAAGAGACCAATGTGGTATCTGTTTATAGGATATACCAGTTGGTCCTCAACCCACTTTGACCTGTGGAAAATGTAAAAAGTCAGTTCACGTCTATTGTGGTAGCAAATGGTCACAAGAGCATCCAACATGCCCATCTTGCAGAGGCGAGGTTTGTTGGAAGGCTCAAGTTAGTACTTATCGGTTACCTAAAGTAAATGCTCACTTTTGGTAGTAAAGATATAAAGAACTGAGGTCAGCCGTCGAATACAAATTGTTATTATTAGTTTTTGATCAACGCGCATTTTCCAAAACATACTGACATAATCCATAAATAAAAGAACGTATTATTCTAGACGGATTTAGATAAGTATCCCTGGAACAGACATCCCGACAATCACAAAAACTGCTGAAATCGTTTAGCGAAAAGCCAGAAGTATCCATACGGCCCCGTGTATATATATATAGCTCCCATATAAAGGACGTATATTTTTTATTATTATCATAAGTTAAGATAATAGTTGGGTATTCAAGGACATAATAATAGTTTACAGGACATTATGGCTTTTATTTTATAGCGTATATTTTTGACGCCATGGCATCTGCAAGTTCAGAAAATCCTGAGAATCTTACGGCAGAAGATTTCGGAGGGAACAACAAGAATACGACTACCATCGAGACTTGCTGAATGACGATCGATTCGTAAGTCTTCAATGTATTAGAAGGGATACCCTTCAAGCCTCCCAGAGAGTTATCCGTCATTGGGATGAGGGTCGCATTGGTGAAGATACCGGTGATGTCAAAATACTTTCTCATGACGCATATCTCCGGTATCATGTTTGTAGGGATTCGGGTGAGGTTATTTTTCCTCATCTTGTGGTGGACGACAGACCACTAAGAGATGCGACCCCGGCCGAAGTATACCCGGCCACATATTATCAGGTTGTCCGCTACTGGAACGATCCTCATTGGAGTGAACGATTCTATGATAATATCCGTCCCTTTCGGCCCTCGGAATTTGATTACATGGAAGCTGTTGGGCAGGACTCCCAACACCCTTTTGAAATTGCCCAACAGCGACACACACAAAATGTGAAGGAAACATTTGAACGTGAAAAGATTCACCCAGATTTCCAACTGCTGCATTCTTGCTTCGACAGCATGTCACAAACTGGGGGCATCAAAGAATAAATCACTTAACCTCAAGTAGCGGTCAAGACACATGTGTTGTCTGTCTTACCTCAATACCTGAGGGTGACTGGGAGGCATACAACTGTCCTCAATGTAGACAGTTGGTACATATGGAATGTGGGCGCGCCTAGATGCCTTACTCTGACCCTCAACGGTGCCCACATTGTCGTTTCCTTTTACGGTGGGGTACCAACTTGGTTTCAGACTGGTTTGATTACACCCACCATGATCATTATGGTGACCCCATAACAAATTGATTATCTTAAATCCGTTTTTATTTTTATTTTCAGAATGTTGGATACTTCGCAGTTACTGAGAGGTAGGACAAGCCCTTTATACGGAAGTGCATGTGAGTTCTTCCTTGGACTCGAACTCCTCGATACAGCCTTTGGAGTTCGAATCTTTTTTGGGGAGGATTGTCACATAATGCCCTCCCGTGGGTCCTTATTGACGAGCGTAGAGCTTTTCCTCATCCCCAAGGGGAGGGGGTCCCAGGGACGGGCTATATAATTTAGTTTGTATGTAAAGAATGATTTTACCTTCATGAAATTCTTTCACTGAGAAACATATTTTTCTCAGAAAAAGTAAAACGAATATATTAGCTGATTCGTATATTACAGGGTTTCGAGTACAGGTCATTGGTATTTACGACCTCCCATTAAGAGATAACTAATAAGCAATTTCATATCTAGGCCGATTACAAATACCTATCTGACCATATACCATACGTCACGGCGACAGTTTTATAGTTCTTCCCTTGTTACTAAGTCTTAATTATCTCATGTCAGGAGTATGGCATGATGTAAGTGTCGAGGACGGGTGTTTTTTGCTATAACTCACCGCTGATAATAAATTAATAATTTTCGAGATTAGGGCTCGGCAATACATTACTTCATTAACAATATACTGGCTCTTCACTTTTTGAAGGAGGGGAGAGCTATCTCTTAATACAGCACACTTAATGTCGTCTGGCTGGATACAACAGGGTTATACGGAATTAATGTTGAGGGTTGGGAATCCAATTCACACACCTGGTCAACATCTGGTCCGATAAACTATCTTCTCACAGAATAGTTTGGATTTTGGAAATTATAAGCAAGGTGATTGCCGCAGAAAGTCAGTTTCCTGACCGAACTCCTCTGATGCAGATTGGACGCGAACTGGTGAAAGAATTCCTGCTTCTCAGTAACATTTAGTCGATTTTATTTTCTTCAATGAACGTGTATCTGAAATTTTGTTTTGCATCAGAGTCTTTCTACAAGTGTAGGGCGCTATGATTTAAGTAAGAATATATTACAAAGAAATCGTAAGTACTCTTCTGTGTTTGATTTACCCATGCCCAGCTGAAGTGTTCCCGGGAAATCCATGGTGAATGTTTCAAGAGTAACCACGAACTTGGTTTTGACCCATTACTTCAGACATTTTCTTTAAGCTTACATGTGGGGGAGTGATTATGAACTTCCTCCCAAGAATAAACATTCGTGAGTCCGAACTAAAATCCACTAGACGACTGGAGTGCAACGTTCGCGGCCATATCGATCCATTAACCCCTCTACTGTGTTACACCGCTTCCTTGTGAATATGGATTCTAATTGCCGTCTGCCAATAAATTGACATACATGATACCATCAGAGGTCAAAGGGTTAAACTTCTCTTCTATTTTGTATACTCCTTTGCATTATTTATGAAAACCATGGTTTGCTGAAGCTTTTTGTATTTGCCGATGTGTTTCGAAAGACCGTGTTTGCAATGTACAAATGTCACAGCAACTGATAACCGGTCAATACACTTTATTTGTTTTACTGTTGCACAAGTATGGTTGTGTTTTCTTAATTTCCATGCTGTTGTTGTTAAGACTTCGAAGGGAATGTAAACGGAAACAAAATGGGGAAATATAGAAGAATCTGGCGAGTCGGTTTCATTCTTAATTCTACGGGTAGAATAAATGTTTTACTTGAAAACACTATACGTTTATTTTTGTTGTCCCATAAATCATTTACAGGGCTGTTGCGGTGAAATCGTGCTGTTACTCGCTACAAAACACAACGAGAAGTGAGGAGTACATTGGTCCAATTCGATCGACCAGCAAAATTGGAAAAAATAAACAAGGCGCAGTAATACATTTCTGTCAAAAATAATTCCCCTACAAACTTGAGCTAAACTTGCAAAACTCTTAAAATACTCTATTAAATGAAAAACGTCTGGTGTTTTTTACTGACATTGTGTAATACTTTCAAAAAGGTTTAAAGAAAACAGCAATTGAATTATTAATTATGCTACACGAATACGGTAGAGGTCAGAGGTCAGCAAGTCCGTCTCTACTACAGGAATAAATTCTTTCAATGTTAAACCTACGGGGAAAATATATCACCTTTCTAGGTGAATAAAGCAAAAAACTATTCAAGGCTTTTATTGTTTGAATAAACGGCCTTTTATGGGATAAAATCACAGAATAGCATACTGGGGAACAAAAGGTTATTAATTCCAGTTTGTGATGTAATTTTATCATCAGAGATACAGTTTTGTTTTCAATAATTTAACTATTTGATAGACTGACATAACAAAAATATTATTTCGAGGTATTCAATCCTCATCGTGGAGACGTCCAACATCGACAAAAGCAACATCAACGGTTTTGTTTTTTGTGGTGTTTTTTAAGCTGAGGCCTGAAAATTCGACATATTGTTCGACAAAGAAATAAAGTTTGAAGGTTTTGAAATATGTTAATGAAACTGATGCAAAAAAAATCTTCCACACTGGTGAGTAGAACAGTTTTTGTCTAGACGTTTGTTATTTCAGCCAATAATGTTTTCTATAACAACGCTTAACCTTTACTCAACGTAACGGCCAAAAGAGGCCAGCGCTAGTCACAAAAAAGCACCATTCAGTTTTCATTTTTTGTCCCCAAAACAAAGCTTGTGGCCTTTCATAGGAACGAGCTCGTTGCGCTCGTTCCAATGAGGGTCATAACCTATGGTTTTGATGCACCGAATGAAAAAAATAGTTATTCCAGGAATTTGATTGCAAGTGTCGTCGGCATTTCATGTAAGTTAAGGGTTAACTCAGTACAATTACCATTATGGTGAAAACGAATCAATCCAAGCAACACTCAGATATGACACAAGAACATGATCTAAATAAACTTTATTTTCCAAGTAGCACGGTTAAGAATGGTTTACATAAATACCATTTAAATAGACCAGTTGCATTAACAGGGAAATGTTACCTTATATGTTTGTATTTATAGCTCATCACAGTCGAACATTATGAGCTCTACATAACCATTATTTTTAATGAGATCACACTTTTATGAGTTATTAATTTATTGGGGTTGAACGACACTTTCGATGGCCAGGATCACCTTGTGTCGGACAGTTTTACAGCTGGGAGAAGCCTGAGTAGCCGAAGAGAACCCCCTAGCAGCGGCAAGTAATGTTTGCCTCCTCACTGTACCAACTCCGCACAAGCAGGGTTAGCGTTATTTGAAGGCAAGTGCACCATCAATCGACGTGCAGTGTGCCTTAACACACACCGCCACCGTGACTCCTTACCACGCATATTTATATCTTTACTGTCCAAGAAAAATGAGAGGACTCTTCGCAATGTCTTTCATCATTCATTACAGTGTGTGTTATAGGCTTTAACATAGGTACATCACCCATGCGAATGCTGATGTTGACCTACCGGAACGCCGTTGGTGGTCCAAAAGAAAAAAATAAGGGTCCGATACGGCCCTATACCCGGGTGTGCGGTCCGTTTTTGTCCCGCGTGACCGGTCTATGGTGGCCCACTACAGTGTGTCAGTTTCCTAACCAATATAGGAAATTTGGACGACTTTCGTGTTCTGTTTCATGGTGGAGGGAGACTGTAGGTCTTTACTGGACATCAGACATAGCTGGTAAACTGCCAAGAAAATTAAAGAATTCTATAAGGCGTTATGACATTGTAACAAACGAATTTTATATCATCTCGCGCTAACGTTGTGAGCAACAAGGCCATATCTGCAATGCTTTGTTGCACTCACGGGGCGATATATTGTATCACTTATGTCTTGTGGAACGACTTTGGTGTTGGACTGTGAGAGAAGCGTGTTCCCCGAATTATTTGAGAATATCTCGACTGTATTCCACAGGTAGGTAAAGTTGGAAGATAAAGTTCAAAAATGAGCATTGTGTCCCGAACTATCGATAATTTGTCACAATACAGATCACCGTGGACGACGTTTCTAAATTTTGTCGACATTGTTTACAGTTTGAACCGTATGTGAGATACAATTGAAACTGGAAAACATGTGACTGCATTGAGCAATATTGTGAAGTAATAGTGCGCGGAGAAAGTGCACTTTTGTCCCTGTCAAACTGCGCCATTAGCGTAACTCAATTCCCGAAGAAAAACAGCGAGCCCAACTTTGTACAATTCTACACTAGTAAATAGAGGTCACTAACATCATTCTTAACCTCTGCTTGGATGCATGTACATGTAATGACATTTTTCGATATTACAATTCCACTGCATATACAGCATGAAAAAAAAGGATTACTAATTAATCTCAGCGCCATATATTCTCCACTTGAAAAGTATTTATAATTGTTCATAATAACAGCACAAGATACAGTTGCAAACTTTCATCACATGGACCACCGGGTACAACCCAGTGGTCCATGTGATGGAAGTTTGTAAAGTGCTTCTTGTGTTTTTGTCACCAGAAACTGTAAATAATTACTAAGCGAGAAAAAAAAAATCACAGCGTTTTAGTAGTAATCCACCATTCCCCCTCCACATACTTGTGGTCTCAATATTTTCTTTCTGTTTGATCGGTTCATTTCGGGATTTCACTATTGACCTCGCTAATAACGTATTATATTTTGCATTACACAGCGCCAACACTTTTGCAGGTTCCAGACTACTCCATTCTTCTACAGTAAGGAGTGCACTAACCTACAACCATTTTCTGCGCTAATTACAGCAGGACTTAATAGTTTCAACTGTATAACCATTATATTCAATATTCAGAATGTAGTAAGGCAAAATAAAATAAATCGTACGTTTCTGATGATGATCAGTCGGGCAAAAGTGCCCGAGTTTATAGAGAAATCACAACACTCTGGTGCGATAGACCGATGACATAGGACGTCAAAATAAACGTTATTGAAACTTGGACTGGGTTCATGTGTCTCCAGATGTGAATATATATATCCCCAGAGGAATGACTGGTTCCCTTCTGGTTTTGAAAAAGTGTGATACACAACTTTCTTTGCATCACGCATTCTGGAATATCAGGATCAAACGTAATGTTTTGATGGGTGTGTAAAAAATCTATAATAGGGCCCAGATCTCAGATTTCCGGTCAAATCGAATTCGAATAGCGTCAGTTTGCAGTACAGCAGCTGAGGGCTGATCATAATCCACGCTTGGGGAGTGATGTCCACGCATGGATTTACCAGGTAATAAAAATCATGAGCAGTAAAATGTTAATTAATGAAGCATCGGGTTGTACCAGTATATTTCAAGAGCAGTCACTTCGTAGGAGTTTTAGAATATCTCGACTATTCAACAATTCTCGAATGAGCACGTCTCGAATCGAATGGTATCGAATCGTCGGAACGATTTGGAATTGAATTTCGAAGTTTCGCATGACAGTCATCAAATATATAGAGAGTATATAGAGGGTAATCGTTTGACAGGACTTCTTGTTACGTGAAATAATTCATGAGAGGTGAGGGACTTTGTACAAACACGAGTGTGCGAATGTGTATGAGGGTTTTACAATATAGTCCCTCGCCTCGAATGAATTATTTCACATAACCAGTCCAGTCAAGTGATTACTCTGTTTATTACTTTTCATTATTAACGATAATGGTATTATTAGCTCTTTACCTAACGTAACGGCCAGTGCTATTCTCAAAAATCGCCAATTAATTTTCATTATTTTTTCATTTGTTGTCTCTAAAACTTAGGTTATGACCCCTCATTGGAACGAGCTCGTCGAGCTCGTTCCAACGAGGGGTAATAACCTATGTTTTTGAGACAAAAAAATGAAAATAATAGCTATTCAAGAATTTTTGTTTGCAAGTGTCGTCTGCTTTTCATATTAGGTAAAGGGTTAAAAAACAAAAAGACAATGAAGTCCCCATTACATCCACGACAAGGCGTCTTCGTTTCCGCGCACGGATACGTGACACAATTGTTGATTGCATAATTCACTCGTGAAGTTATCGTTTTTATCAAACCCGGAAATCCCAGTAAATCACACTTTGGTAAGTAATAATAAAAAGAAACGTGTGTGATATCTTCCAACGTACCTTGTGTATTTAAATTGTACTTTTTAAAATTCTTTTGGAGTTAGGCTGGTGTAGTCTAGCACAGCGTCGTGAAATACGCAAACACTGCACAGTGCATAAATAGTAAATCAAAAAGTCCCTGATTATTCATTTAACTTATTACCTCGGCGTGTTGGGGACCGAGGCACCTACAACCTACGCAACGCAGATCATTTTACCATGCATCAATCCCGAACCGAACATTTTAAATATCCTTTTTGCTATCCACGGTAGTGGCTTGGAACAATTTACCTCAATATGTGTCATCAGCTGAAACTGTAAATGAGTTTAAAACTAAAATTAAGCTATTAAAATTAAATCCTGTCGTGAAACCCCCGCTCTATTTCTCCTTCGGAACAAGGAAACTGAACATTCTACATTGTAGTTTAAGGAATGGTGTAGAGAACTGAATGGTGATAAGTATGCAAATTATATATCTGATACGTCCAGGTGTAGTTGTGGATACGTACTTGAAAACAGTTTTCATTACTTCTTCGAATGTCCTCACTACGTAGTCCAGCGAGAAATCCTCTTTAGACGACTTTCTCATTTTAACATTTCCTCCACGGACGATGTTCTTTTCGGAAAACCTAATTTATCACAAGATGAAAACAATCTGATCTTTATGTTAGTACAGTCCTTTATTTCAGGTAGCAATCGTTTTAGTTAACTCTCACCCCTCTCCATTTTTGGTATGCCTTCTCTCTAACATCAAGATAAGGCTTGGTGATGACTTGCGATGGCCGCATCCGTACGATAAGGACACAACACCCAACTCTCCTCTATTTTCTTTTGCTTTGTACCATATTATCCTATACCTGCATGTCGTGTCTTTCACTTCTCTCCAGCTATTATGAATTGGTTTCCTGTTACCTTGTTTGAAGCATGTTTATTTTATTGTAAATATAAATTGTTTTTTTTGTTTGGTTTGTTCTTGTATATTTTTGTTAGTTGCCATTGAATGTTTTAGGGAGAGGAACTTATATAAGTTTAATAACTTATGTTCCAATACTTTTGTCAGTTTTCAGTCTAATGACAATAAAATATGTTTAAACTAATTGTACTTTGTGAAATTGGTCCAATTTCATTAGTATGACTTATGAATGTACATAAGACATTCATACGTATGTCTGTGTGAGATTCATATGAAGTTCATCTTCAACAAAAAAAAATACTTATGCCATTTTATGCTGTCCAACTTAGGAACGGTTAACCCTTTACCCAACGTAACGGCCAAAACCGGCCAGCGCTATTCTCAAAATCGCCAATTAATTTTCATTATTTTTTTCATTTTTTGTCTCAAAAACATAGGTTATGACCCCTCGTTGGAACGAGCTCGTCGAGCTCGTTCCAACGAGGGGTCATAACCTATGTTTTTGAGACAAAAAATGAAAACAATTAGTTATTCAAGATTTTTTTTTGCAAGTGTCGTCTGCTTTTCATGTTAGGTAAAGGGTTAAAACAAGTTCGGTTAAAACAAAGTGGCCGCGTAACAAAACTACATGCCATTTGAGCGTGTGGGACCGTGTGTTGGCTGCAGCACACAAACACTACACTTAAACAATATCCCTAACATCGCTCTAGTAGCTCCATTAAAGAGTAGTCGATTTTTTAAAAAGACTCGTTTTCCTGTGCGAGACAATACATCGACCTAGGAGTACACCTTGGTGTATCTTGTGTCTAATCTATTTTGTATAAACAAGACAGCGAAGAGAAATCTAAACTTCGCCACTCTTGAGATTTCTGTTCTTACTCATAAAATCCATTTGCGGAAGGAAACCCTCTTCAGCTGATTTGAAACAACCGTGACAAACTCTGCGAAACAGGCAGCCTGCGAGTTGATGTGTCTGAGAGTGAACGCTACCTCACATGTGGATGGAAGAGAACGGTCGCCGAGTTAAAGAAGAAATGGAGTGGGCTTCATACTGAAACAAAGAAGTTCGTGAAGTTAGTTTTATTGACGAAAATCCGCACTAGAATTCCTCAGTGGTTGTTTTCCAATTTTCCAGTTCCAGTATATGTGCATTCTAACAGATGATCTACACTCACGATTTATGGAAATGGGTTAGACAAGGGTCAAAACATCCATCCCATCAAGCACGGTTAACTCCTTGCATGCTGCTGGCGGATATTCCTGCTCAGAACACAAATTCTATTGCCACTGAAATAGGTATAAGTTGGATACATTTAATCAAATTTCCGACCTTTGAACTGAATGGATCATTTGACAATAGATTTCTTGATTTAAACTTAGATGAATTTTTCATCAAATCTAGTCATGGCTGGTTTACAGCAGCCATCACTAGATTTGAGGAAAAATAGTTTGAAAATACTCAGCGGGTTAAGAGTTAACCATTACGCCAGCAAACATTTTATTATTTGGACAATAAATTAAATATTTAATTGTTTTATCCAAAGTTCAAGATTATTTGACAATAATTTTTTGCGAATATAGTTGTTATTGGCACTAACGACTAATGAGCTGAAACGGTTAACCGATTAATCGATTAATCAATGATCAACATCTTGATCGATCCAAAAAGTAATTGATTAATCTTTTGAACTACTGTATTATATGGGTCAACAAAGGAAGAAACTTGCTCCAAAACATGCAAACATTGTCACACTGACTCACACCAATAACATGAAACAGAGTAAAGCATGCAAGTTACTTGCTGACATACTTGTTTATTGCCTCTTGCTTTAGCGGTCAAATCACGACCCGATCAGGAAAAAGACCGCTTTTTGATCCCAGTACTGTGCCACGCTTTCAAACATAGCTGCACTCTTTGAAGTAAAGATATGGGGAAATGCAGCACACACACGTCAAAAACCGCTCACGAATACGAGCAAATTGACTTATGGATCGCTGTAAGTGTACGCAAAGGCGATACCATTCCAGGAAACGAGGGTTCAAAGAGTTTATACATAAAACGTATCTTTTTCCAGCATGTTTCTACTTTTATGTCCCAGGCACCCCAATAGATAAGGGCATGCAATAAAGTGGATAACACCAGATTTAGCTGAAAGAGCTATACAATACTTTTATTAAATTAAATTCCAATAACTGAGGTATTAAAAAACATTTATACAAACAAATTGATACATTTAAACAAAAGTATATATATAGCCAATATGTAATGACAAGGTGGCGGAATAAAACGCCACGCCAACGCTGAACTGAATTAACTAAAGATGAAAGTAAAAGGGAGGGAGGGACAACTTTTAGTAGACAAATTAACGATGCTTCTTTGTTTCTTGATAGTGAACATGAAAGAGGGTGAAAAAGAGGGTGAAAGTTTACTTCTGAAATGCCGTGAAGATAAAATCAATGCCTTACCAAATTCCGATTGGATGAAATTCGTGACATTACATCATAAGCTGCACCGGAGCACTCCGGAAACGTCCGTAAACGACCGATTGGGTCACAAGTTACTGATGTTTGCTAAATATAGCATTTTCTTTGTTCTCCCACAAAAAGAATTGAAAAGATCAGTCTTTGCCGGCAACCCCCGGAGCAACCCGAGTGCAGCTCCTAACAATCTATTTCCTTATATGATCTGTACACACAGTTGTGTACAAAATCAACTGGCAACAGCAGATTAGTGCTAATGGGTTACCTGTGAACACAAAACGTTATAGTCAGAAACACAATCGGCCATCGTTTTAACCCTTTACCTAACATGAAAAGCAGACGACACTTGCAAAAAAAATTCTTGAATAACTAATTTTTTTCATTTTTTTGTCTCAAAAACATAGGTTATGACCCCTCGTTGGAACGAGCTCGACGAGCTCGTTCCAACGAGGGGTCATAACCTATGTTTTTGAGACAAAAAATGAAAATATTTTGAAAAGTAATTGGCGATTTTTGAGAATAGCGCTGCCCGGTTTGGGCCGTTACGTTGGGTAAAGGGTTAACGGGAGCCCATTCCTCTCTGAATACACCGTTTCAAATGATGTGGTATTCTTGCTACCCGTAAATTATCCACTCTCATTTTGCGTGACTAAAATAATTTAACCTCTACCAAAATTAATTTCTTATTCGTCAAGAATGATGTTAATTTTTTGAATGCCATCACTTACCAATTAACGTCAACTTCCGATTCAGGAAATTCCGGGTTGCGTTGACATGTTTTCTCAGAGGGTTTGTATAGGAAATTGCTTTGCCGTGTTTGTGTCTGAAAATTGGTCACAGAGACAGACTATAGCAAACACGAAGGATAAATTAACAAATCGATAAACTTGACCGTCTCCGGAAACGTGGAGTTAAGATAAATACGTATGGAAGATGCTTTTCAAACGATTACATGCACATATTTGCTGTGTTGATGGATATGTTGAATTCCACAAGCAAATGCACTTGGTTGCATTTAATCTCTGATCTGATGTTAACAACGCAGATCGTACTGCTATGACGTGCGCATAAGTGTAAAATACGAACTGCCTTAATCCTTTACCTAACGAATCGGCTGCAGCTGCTCGCTTAACCGTTTACCTAACATGAAAAGCAGACGACACTTGCCAAAAAATTCTTGAATAACTGAGTTTTTTTCCAGTGTTTGTCTCAAAAACATAGGTTATGACACCTCATTGGAACGAGCTCGACGAGCTCGTTCCAAAGAGGGGTCATAACCTATGTTTTTGAGACAAAAAATGGAAAAATAATAAAAATTAATTGGCGATTGTTGTGAATAGCGCTGGCCGGTTTTGGTCGTTACGTTGGGTAAAGGGTTAATTTACAAAATGAGCAGTTGAAAAATGTTATTTTTCAAAAAATTTAAACAAAACCATATCATGCCATCTGGGAGCGCGGTGGCTCAGTGGTTACGTTGAAAGATAAATGGTTCGATCCCCTCCAGGGGTAAATGCGTTGTGTCCTTGGTCAAGGCACTTAATCACGATTGCCCACGCGGGGGGGGGGGGGGGGGGGGGCATGGTGATCATGTGTACTAAGGCGTACTGCACGTCGAGGATACATTTGTCTTCAACCAATGATAACCATGCTTGCGAGGAGTTAATATGTTGGGGAGTATGACTGTTTCTCGTCGTTGCTTAGTGGTTCTTTCCGAGTACACTGGCTTCCTCCACCCGAAATGCTGTCCGACACGAGGTGACATTGGCTGTCGAACGTGTCGTTAAACCTCAATAAATAAATGAATAAATATCATGTGACCTCTCATTGGAACGCGGTCGTCGAGCTCGTGCCAATGAGGAGGTCACAAGTTGCTTGGAGTGGACGAGGACACATTATGGGGGAGCGGATTTCAATCAGAATACCCCAAGGGAGTGTCTCCCCAAACAGTAACCCATGTGCCTCGCAGAAGCCAAAGAACAACCAAAATGTCAGCTCCCGAACATCTAGGCTGTACCCTGTGCCCCAACGTCCAAATCACTGCCATCGCCTCCTTCGCCCTTATCAAAACCTGAATGTCACTGTGTCGGCGGTAACCCCACTCCTCGTGCGTTTCAATGCCGATTCACCTCCCCACATGCGCTGTAGTTGTCCCTTGTGTTGTTGAATGGGCTGAAAGTTCACAGTCCGGGAAGTTCGTTCTGGTGCATCGTACAGTCGCTGCGGACACTTGCAAGTATATATCATTTACTTAATCGTGGCATTTCGTCCTTGTCTTGAAATTCAAGAGAGTGCTATCGGGATCTTCCCACAATCAATTGAACGACGGGGCTGGAAGTGTGGCAGTGGCGGATGTACTTAGTTAGGTATACAGGCGTAGTTAGTCGTTCTGTCTCATGTCAATCTCTGGTCGATGGAAGGTAACCTCGGAGGATATTGACAATATATTGGTGTTTCCGTCATGCACAAAAATGGGAGCAGGTAGTTTGAATTGATCGTTCAATTTCAGTATAGTACTACGTTTTAAGAGGAAATCTGTATGACTGTTATTTATTTATTTATTTATTCATTTATTTATTTATTTATTTATTGGTGTTTAAGGTCGCATATGTCTGCACACTGGGTAATCATGACCACAACTGTGATAAAGTTAAATTAAGTCAATCGTTTATACCCAACCTGTCCATTTTAGATGACTTCCACCACAGCATTGGTCACTGGGCCCTATTTTACCAGTTTGTTTACCACAATAAACAAGCACTGGTTCTTTTCCAAGGCTCCCCTCGGGGGCGTATGACTGTTACATTTTATGCGATCTATAAGCCAGTTTGCTCGTATTTGTGAGCGGTTTTCTGACGTGTGCGTGCTGAATTTTCCATATCTTTATTTCAAAGAGTGCAGCTATGTTTGAAAGCGTGGCACAGTACTGGGATCAAAAACGACCCTTTTCGCGATCGGGTCGTGATTTTACCGCTGAAACAAAGAGCACACCAGCGATTATTTTTTGCTGGATCGCCGCGATCGAATCGTCGGCGAATTTTACGCCCGATCACCAGGGGATACACGTTGAGATTTTTCTTGAGACTGTACACCACGATTCTGCAAATCCATCGATCATATGACCTGTCCAATATGGCACCGCGCAATAATTTTTCTGTCTTGTGATATAATTCCAAACGCTGATTGGTTTCTAGAAATGGTTCCATTCGACTATGTTCGCCAGGGTGGGCACTCCAGCGATTTTATCGGCGGTCTGTTCGCGGCGATAATAAAATCGGGTAAAATGTCAAGCATGCTTGATCGGTGAGATCGATCGCGTAAACAGGTTCACTGAGTTCAGATTCCGTCTCCGAACTGGACAGACGAGCGAAAATTAGAAGGGATTTCAAAATCGGTGCGAGTCAGCGAAAAATAATCGTTTGTGTGCCCCTTGCTTTACCACCAGTGAATCATAGTTTCTTAAAGAAATTATTTCGAAATCAAGACCGTTTCAAGAAAAACAACCGAAAATACCTTCCTAAATTCAATATTCTCGAATTTCATACTCTACAAGTGACATTCGATCAACAGTGTTGCTGGGAGGAAAGGAGGCAGATAATTTCGATTCTCTGCCCGCTTTTTATGATCACATCAATGTAGATTGACTTTAGGTATGAAATTAAAGGCTCTTCCACACCATGCGCGACGCCACTAAACGGATTCGACGACGGTTTCCTCCAGTCTGTAGTTAGGGCGAAGCGTGATATATGAAACTGCGGACTGTCAAGAAGAAGACCAACCCCAGGGCATCACATGTTCGAAAAAAAAAAAAATACCACGACTTTGATGTAAAACATCGTTGCGCCAGCGCCCTTGTAGAAACACAGATACCTCACTAAACCATCGTCGGCTGAGTGCTAGAATGTTCGATGTCCCATAGGGGACATAGAACATTCTAGCACTCAGCCGACGGGTAATAACAAACAGAATGTTCCTTCTCTTGCATCCTTGATATCGCCCGAGTCGAGTGTTGTGTGCGACGGCTTTAAGATGAAACAAAGTAAGTCAGAAGGGGTGTTAATTATAAATTCCGATTCACAACGGTTTCACGTCAGAAAGCTGAAGTATAAACTGCCGTTAAGTTGTAAATTTGTTAAGTTGTAACTAAGCTTATTTTTACCTTGCCTTTTCAGGAGGGATAGGCGACCTGTTTCGTTTTCGCAAACAAACATTTCATGGTCTCAATATTTTATGTCACTCCTGATGAAAATAGACACTTCAACATCTCCCATCTCTCTCTAACAGCCTGAGCGTTTCCACCCGAGTACATGCTGGATGACATTATATCGATAGCATAATATTATTTCAAGAGCTTGAATTCTCTGCCCGCTTTTATGATCAATATAGAATGATTTCAATACGCCTGGAGTCGACGTTCTTTTTAATTTATTTAAACAGTAAACTATGATTAGGTTTTGTTTGCAAACCGATCGATTCAATATGGGTTTTAATAAAACAAATATCATTAATAATTCACTTCAAGAAATTACAATGATCTTTCATTATATCGATTTCCAACGCAACTCATGTCTTATCCATTTAGATCCAATCTTATTCGATGCTTTGTAGTCACTGCCAGGCGGATTATTATAATCCCTGATTGGTACGGGTGTGGGATGGGAAAATCTCACCCGAGGGCAAGATATTTGGGCCAGACACGAGGCTTGCCGAGTGTCTGGACCAAATATCTTGTCCCGAGGGTGAGATTTTCCCATCCCACACCCGTACCCATCAGGGATTATTTTTCTCCTCCCCCCCCCCCCCCCCCACCATACAGCGGTTACGTTATCCAGGGGTAATCGGCGGTCACGTGCTGATATAATCTACTCATTTGGTATTCGTTGTTTTGAAAAACTAATGACACCATCGGAAAGAGCATGCAAAAGTTATGTATATACCACAGGTATATACCACGAAATCAGTTAGGAACGGTGGCATCTTGGGTTTAAAGAGTTTTAGAGCATCAAACTTTGATCACACTGCATTCTGATGACGTCAATATGAATTTGTTGGTAGCAAAAAAATTATACGGTATGCGTAACGTCATAATTACGTTATAAATGTATAACGTCACGTGGGTGGGGTGGGATACATCTGTCTCTCCCTGCTATTCTCACCCTGGACAGACGTACGTTACACATGTAGTGGGGGGAGAAAACATTATACACACATACCCTTCTTAACGTTAATTTGAACCTGTTCAAACCGTTATAATTTAACCCTTACGCTACCGAAAGCGACTATTGTCACCTATTTTATGATGATTATCTGTACGTTCTGGTATGCGCAGATCAAACCTACCATCTGATTACTTGTTGGAAAGGGCTCAGAGAGCCCTTTCCAACAATTAATCAGATGAAAGCATTTCAAATATGTCATAAATTCTTATTAAACGTCCTCGCATACAAGCATACATATAGGTCCTCAATATATGGCTAAAGTGGGCGTGACCGTAAAAGGGTTAATCTTCTTCAACGATATCCGATTTGGCTGCATACGATCGGTGGCGGAGAGTTCAGACCTCGATGAATATTTTCCCTATCGTGTGAATTTTTTTGTTTTTTGAAAGAAAATGGGGACGTGTGGGCACGTCCAACGGTGTATTTAAATTCCAATTGCTACAGGTATGCTGTGAATGCGTTGAATTTCTCGCACCTATTACACTGACTCAATCGTTCAAAATTGTCCACTGACCCGCAAGTCGGTGCTGCGGCTGTAGTCATTATAATGCTGATCAATTAATTTACAAATTAATTCCCAAGTGAACTGTTGCCTTTAGTTTTTTCTCTTTTTAGTCAGGACCGCGTGTATTATCGCATATTGAAAATACTAAAACTGACACAAAAATTGTTACTACTGTCATGACTGTAATTATATAAATGGCAGAGACTTCGACCGACTCTGAGTACATGGTAACACAAGCAACCACTCTAAATTAAATTATAACAATTGAAATGAATTGCCTGTCGTTTATGGGAGTATGCAGTGTACGTATTAAGTTTTGTATAAAGTGCTTCACAACTTAATACTCCCATCTGACATTCCTAATCCGATAAAGCGACAGGTAAATTTATTTCAATTCGTCTATGTATATTTTTTAGCGAAAAGAAAACAATGTACGTCCACGAGCAGGTAATGAAAGGAACACCGACTTGGTGAGGAGGTTCATCAATAATTTAATCCTATAGCTGTGGGATTAAATTATTACAGAACCTTCCTACAACTATAACAAGGAGTCGCTCATTCTTCTATTAACAATATGTCCCCTGAGTTCCAATGTGTTCTATGTGCCAGTAGGCACATAGAACACATTGGAACTCAGGGCACGAATAGTGCCTAATACGATGCATTTCGGGAGGTCTGGGTTGAAAGGGATATGTTGCCACGGCACCATATTTATAGACCAGTCACTCACTTCTTCGTTTACTTGTGTTTCTAAGATTTTCATATTATGACCGAATGTGGAGATAAGAATGCCATCTGCAAATGAAAGAAAACATAGAACTGATACAGTGCAGATATCATTAAAACTGAATAAAGAAATCAGATCCTTGGGGCACCCTGCAGGTTAACTTACGACGGGAAAATCTAAAGTTTGTCTGGCCGCTGAAATATTGTTTAAATAATTTCAAAAAGGCATGCAAAGTTTTCCTCGGTTTTATGGAACTGCATTTTGGTGACGAGAATATCGAGTCAATCGATTTCAACAGATCAATGAATATGAACTGTTTGTAATCCTTTGTTAATTTGTCATTTTCCTCAGCTACAATTTTTATTAACTGAATGATTGGTTGGGTGGTTGCGTGGTTCTTCCTCAATCCGTATTAATTTCTATTGAAGATTTCCGAAGTGTAAAGGAAGCTTACCAGCCGATTAGTCATTGCGTTTTTTCTAATAATTTTGAAAAGACAAAAGAAATACTGCCGCGTTGGGTGTTTGTGGATTTCTACTGGGACGTCTTTCTTAAATAGAGGGACCAAAAGGCCTTTATTTATTTATTTATTTATTTATTTATTTATTTATTTATTTATTTATTTATTTATTTATTTATTTATTTATTTATTTATTTATTGGGATATACACTTTCGACAGCCAGGGTGACCTCGTGTCGGACAGTTTTACGGGTGCAGGAAGCCGAAGTACCCGGAGAGAACCACCGAACGGCGAGCAACTGTCAGACTCCCCAACGTACTAACTCCATACAAGCAGGGTTAGCATTGGTGGAATGCAAGTGCATGGTCGACGTGCAGTACGCCTTAGTACACGTAGCCACCGTGCCCCTACTCCAGGCATTTAGATTAGTCAATTTTGGGCACAACGGCAAATATGGATCAACTGTATTCTGACCTGCTAGTATTTTCTTTTCCGATCCCTCTTTGAATCATAGTCTGCATCCTCTTGTTATAGGTCTTCACCATTATTATTGGTCGCCTCCTTGATCTAAATTTACTCGCGAAGATTTCTTAGTTGTCCAGTGTCAAGCAAAAATTCTAAATAAATGTCATTACACATGACGTTTAACAGGAAACGCCATATGAATATATTGGATCCCAAACTCCGAGTGCATCATCGTACAGAGTTCGACAGTGAAAAGCAATCTGCGTCGACAGTGTCGGGTTCGACACTGTCGGCGCAGATCGCTATTCACTAGCGAACAGTGTGTTTTTTAAAATTTATTGATCGGTTGCATTGTTTGATTCGACAGGTACTCCCTGAACTATATTGTTTGCATCGGGGAAACTCGACTAAACTACATATAACCGAAACACTGCCAAACTAAATAATAACACAATTCTAAACATCGCCCAATTTGGCATAAATTCATTATTTGGGCACAGTATTTACCGTCGCTATTTAGAGAAGAATTTAGAAGCCTGGGGACTATACTCTTGAACTTCTCACTTGGCCTCGGAGCAGTCCAATAGAGATCGAAATATTAAAAACATGGATCATTGGATTTACTACATTTATTACACTTGTGTGTGAGTGGCGGGGTGGGGGGGGGGGGGCAATTTTTTTGTTATTTGACATTTGACATATCCACAATCCATTCTTGAGGAGAAGAGGGTTCTCCAAAAAATTCTCATCAAATAAAACGTGAAATTCCAATCGGCTACTTTTGAAATATAATTGTTTATTTTTCAACCAGCGTTAACGAATAAATCGTTTAACTAGTTTTCTGTAACCGTTTACTGGGACAACGTCTTTGCAGAACGGATGTGAGCCCTTCGACCAACGAGTTTTCCCAGAACATTCAAGTTTTCCTTATTGGTGCGTACGTTTCGGAGTGACGCTTCAATTTATTGAATGTATTCCAATGTCGCTTGTAGACTTATTTATTTTGCACCGTCTGGTTCGTTAACCCTTCTTCATAAAATCGTGTTTTTGTAAGTGTCGTTTCGTCTTGTTGCGTAAATGATTAACTAAAAATATTCACTCTTTGTGAAATTAACCGGAACCGGTTGGCCACCCGTGCTGCGACAGACAGTCCACACTGGCAGCAACTCCATGTATGCCAAGGACAAACATTCGCCAGGCCCATGCGCTTCAGGTTCCTGCACTCCTTCATTCACGTATGAAACACATATACAAAAAAAATCAAACCATAAACATTTCATTACCGTTGTCAGACACAGCTGGCTATAATGAACAACTTAGAGCGGAATTTCCGAAACTGATGTAATTACGGAAAAAACATAAAACAATAGATGAACCATTCTTGCCGACAGCGAATTTATTACCAAACAGCTCCCACGTATAATGTAATAAACGCATCGCTTCATGGTTTTATGGATTAAACTGACAATAATTCAATTATCGAATTATGTCCGCCTCTTCTGTTCCACTTAGTGACCCACAAAGAGCCTGCGGCCGAAGAGATAGTCTTACTAAACCGATAAACAGAGAACTTATTGCTATAATGTCGTTATTATGATTATTTGCGGACTCGCGCTCATCAGATCATAAAGATGGACGTACAAAGCATTTCAAATTTGGTGGGTGCAGTGATGTAACGCCCATACAACGAGGTTAGGGCGTCTCCTAAGGAACCCCCACCAATTGCACGGTATTAGGAGCGTCCAGCAATGTCAACATTTTAGAAAAAAATCGTTATTAAGGGTCTAAAAACAATGTTGTAGTTGAAGCATTGAGGTTGGATGCTTCAATACCAGCTGGAATAATGAGTCGGGGCGATATTCTCTGAAAACAATTACGGGGGTGTGTACGTGGCACGTGACAACATGAGACAGTAGTTCAAACGACGAAACAGTTTTGATTTTAATTCATTTACAAATCTGGATGCATTGTAAATGTACCAATGCCAACAGGACTCCTTCTCGATGAAGGTGCTGAACAACTAACGAAGGAACGAACGAAGGAGCGAACAAAAATGAACATCAGAAAATTTTTATTTAATGATGCACCGGGTACAACCCGGTGCTTCATTAATTAAATTTTTGTCTATTACTTCTATAATTAGTGTTTGGAATCTAATATTATTGCGTCCGGAGAAATATTGCCCACCCGTGGAAAGTGACTTGTCCACGACGGCCATACAGTAACCACTAACAATCACTAGAACTTCTTAATTTAGTCAAGGCCGGATGGATATTATACTGAATAGAATGTTTGTACCCAGCCAATGTGCTAGAATATAACATTATAATATAATGAATAATGACAGTATCTGGACTAAGGCCCTCAGTATTACTGTTGCACCACTTGGTGGGTGTGTGGCCTCGATATTGTCAGTGGAGGCCTCTGCGCCTTAGTGGACGATAGGAATACAATACACAGAGCTATGTATGTGACTTGCCCATGTTATATTGAGGAAAACCACATTTCTGGCGCCATATTTAACAAGCTTCATCATCGGGACGAAACTTCCCTTCCCTTACCACCCAGTCACCAGTGAATATTATCAAAATGTTGTTGAGATGTCCATTCTTGCAAGTCTGCAATATTTAAAAAAATTGTTTTCCAATTAGATGTTCCATCATAAATAAGATATTTGAAGTATTGTACTTGTCTCTCAAAAATTATTTTGTGGATTTGGTGTGTGAGCAGGAGGTATGTACAATAATTATTGTCTTCTACATGGTGTTGTTGATGTTATTGTTGTTGTACATGTTGTTGTTGTTGTTGCTGCCGTTGTTGTTGTTGTGCTTGCTGCTTTGTGGAAGTTCAGACAAAACTGGGTGTAGTGCATGTGATGAAAACATATAGAATATACCCATAGCAGCTTGGTGGACCAAATGTTCACCACGAGTGGTGAAGTGGTGTTAACCGCGAGGCTTCGGCGCGCGGTTAACACCACTTCGCCACGAGTTCCCAGAAAAATACCAAATAATAATAACCTGATAATTCTATCATAAATGTGTTGTCATTTCAGTTACTAGAATAAATTTTATGCCCCCTTTCATGGCTTAATTTTCAAATTCTTTGTTGGTATTGAATTTTCAACTATGGGGAGGGACCGGAAAGGGGGTTCCCCCTTCCGGTCCCTCCCCAGTTGAAAATTCACTACCCTACACCCCCACCCCCCAATCGGAAACCTCTAGCCATGTCCATGGTCATGGAGTAATAACACTGCTTCCGAAGGATAATAAACCCCATCATTTCTGAAAAATTGGAGACCATAACGTTGTTAAATATTTCATATAAGATATTATCCTGCTGTTTTGCCGAACGAGTGAAGGAATTATTACCCAAACTTATCCCTTCTGATCAGAAAGGGTTCGTTAAGGGCAGATTCATCGGGGAAAATATTCGTCTTATTTATGGCATTATTTATTTGAAGTTCTGAAAAAACTGGCTTACTTATTCTTATTGACTTTGAAAAAGTATTTGATTCCGTATCGTGGTCGTATATTAGGAAAGTACTGGATTACTTTATTTATTTATTCATTTATTAGGGCTTAACGACACATTAACAGCCAAGGTCATATCGTGTCGTTGACAGTTTTACGGGTGGAGGAAGTCGGATTACCCGGAGAGAACCACCGAGCAACGACAAGCAGCTGCCAGCGCCCCAACATCGTAACTCCGCACTGCAGCACAGTCAGGGTTAGATTGGCTGAAGGCATGCGCACGATCGACGTGCAGTACACCTTAGTTCACGGCACCATCGTGCCCACAAGTGGACAATCGAGGTGAAGTGCCTTGCCCAAAGACACAACGCGGGAGTCCGAATTCATCGCTTAGATGGTCACCAGTCCAAGGTCTAACCTGGCTCGACGTTGCTTAACTTCGGTGATCTGACGAGAACCGGTTATCGCAACGCCACTGCGCCCCCTACTGGATTACTTTACATTTGGCCCAATATTCAAACGCTATATTGCAACATTGTATAAAGGAATATCGCCATGCCTACATGTGAATGGGGACATCTTATCTCCAATCAAAATTGGAAGAGGCTGTAGGCTGTTTCCTGATGCTCCCCCTCCCCCAATCTCTAGACACGGCGATGGACCTGCTGGACAAATTTGAGTGTCAGGGTTAAAAATCAATTACAACAAAACACAATCAGTATGGATTTATACTAAGAAAGACTGCACTGAAAAAATATGTTACAAGTGGAAACTGACCTGAGCCCAAAATCATTTAGGATTTTAGGAATCGAATCTTCCCATGACTTAACCTTTTGAACCCTAGAACCCTGATGGCATCTTCCATCCCAGTTCAATGTCATCAATTGGAAGATGGAATTGTCTTCTGTACAGCGAAAGTTTTACTGGAATCGTTCACAGCAATTACAATTTAAATCGCTAGCAAAAGCTAAAATCATCCCTGAGTTCTAATGTGTTCTATGTGCCAGAAGGCACATAGAACACATTGGAACTCATGGGACGAAATTGTAACTATGGCTCCCCTCGCAAATTTGGTTGGCGTAAAATGTGTTCTTTTTGTTGACAGTTATCAAAAGAATTGCTAAGTTTCCTTCTAATAATTGTTTTATGGGCGTGAAGGCATGTAATAAACACAGAACGACACGCGTGTGTGAATGGGTTAATCTCATGGCCTCTCGTTCTATCCTTCCGCGTTGGCACTCGTGCCATATCGATTAACCCATTCACACTCGCGTGTTGCTCTGTGCATTTAATTTCTTCTTTGGAATGAATAGGTATGGATTTTGGTCAATTGTTTGAATATTTTTTTGAGGTAACATCACAATCGGAGTCAGAATCAGTAAATTCTGTTTTCAGTTGCCGGTACATACGGTTGTTTAGAAATTTTTGATCTGTAGGCCATAGTGTTGTAGAAATTGTTCATCGCCCGGACTCCCACCTTCCACGGAGTCCAACAGGGGGTTGGGTTACTGCTATGCTTTGAAACTATCGAGCTGCCAGTATTACCGCATACTAGAGCAATATACTCAGTCAGTGTTGATGTCAAAGCATGCCACTGACTGATTTGTCCGTGTGTGGGAGATGCCATGTCTTCAGATGTCGGTCATCCAACCAATAATTTTACAATACACTGCAATGGAAGTTGCCACTGTAATCTAACACGGGCTGTGCAATAAAACCAAACACGTGTTAAAATTGAATGATTTAGTTAAATAAATGCCCGTAGACATTATGGAAATGTTATGGTTTTATTAAAAGAAATAACTGATTGAATGACCTCCAAATGCCACCGAACGTGACACCCTTTCTGGGGGCTCCTGATTGGCCAGAACGGGCCATCCGTCCTTCCGTCCACGTCCGAAGATAAGCCCTAAGCAGTGTATTGGACAGGTATCTCCGAAGTGGAGATTACCCTAACAGGGGCACTAGGATTCCTTCGTTCTTGGCCTTCGGAACGCACCTCACGGGAGAACAAGGCGCCTGGATAAAACAGGTTCTTACCATTTTGCATCGGGGCTGCGTATTCAGATATTTCACAGCAATCCTGCTTAAATGAACAGGTCTTCCTCTATCCTCCACTCGAGGACCCGGCTTGTAGGGTATGGTGAATGGTGAATTGCAATACAATTTCGACATTTGAATAAATTTTTTGTGCATTCCTTAGTAGAATGTCAGCACAGCTTTCCAATATGTTAGTGAAGATAACATGATGCTAATTATACAATACAATAAGCTGTGAATTAATGACTATACTTCGTTGTACTGCTCATTTGTCACGACCTCTCTTTCACAATGTTTAAACTCCAGTCCTAAGTGGAAATATTGATTTTCTTTGCTATTGTAACAAACTAAATATATGTGTCGGATTTGTCATTGCAAACTAACATTTGATGAGTTTCATTTGTGTAGAAAGATGGGCTTTCAGTCCTCGGGTGGATTTAGAGGTAATTTAGGACGATTCGAAGAGATGGAATAGTCTGTGATAAAACGACTGGCCATTCGCTCATACCTTTTCCGACAACAGTTGATATCTGTTGCACAGACAACCTTGAATCTTGCTAAAACAATTGAGACAGATAAAAATTTTTCACATAATCACCATCCAATTGATCATTTCGGACAATATCGTTCACAACACATGCGGGAATGACGTCAGAAGTCAACGTCGATCCCGTAATGTTGTCAATGACGTAGAATTGAATTTATTTCATCTTTTGTGTCATTAATTGTTCATCTGATACGGATAGCAGACGACATTTTGTAAACACAAACACTTCAGGAGTAACTAAAATATTTCATTTTTTTTCTCGAAAACAGAGCTTATGGCACCTCAATGGAACGAGCTCGTCGAGCTCGTTCCAATGAGGAGCCATTAGCTATATTTTCGAGTCAAACATTGAATAAAATGAAAAAAAAAAAATAGATCGCGATTTTTGTGAACAACGGTTGTCAGTATTAGGCGTTACGTTAGCTAAAAGGTTAACTAAAATTAAATTTGTCATGCTTATTCATATCATTAATGGTTGGAATCTAATATTATTGCGTCCGTGGAAATATTTCCCAGCCGTGGTAAGTCACTAGTCCAAGGCAGCCGTACTGTATATGGCCGTAGATAGGTTAATGGATGTCCCCAAGTTAAAATTGTTCAGAAATGGGTATGCTACTAATCGATACAACCAAGAATATCCCACATCAATCCATGGGATACCTCTACGTACTACTCACAGCTACCCGAGGTTAGTAATAAGGCATAAGGTGGATAAGTAGTACAAAGGGCTAACAGTACACCAACAGAGGCAAATACTGCACTACCATATCAGACAACCACACCCACCTCAATAATATCACATGACAGTAGTGCAGTAGCGATGAATCCTCTCAGATTACCTAGAGGTTTGGGAGAACAGCTAGGATTAAATTCCCATTGGAACCGGACTTTTGGGGAGCATGATTTTCCTGTGTCAAACATCGGCTCCATCTAGCTAAATCCTGTGCGTACTGTGTATATAGTATGCTATGGTATATGCAGTGATATATGTACACACATCATTTGGGTATATTGTATGGATGTGTGATGGAAAATTGATGGGGAAGGTGGGTTTTGTTTCGTTTGACATTGCCAATGACATTGTGACGTCAATGGTTTACTATTCTAACCCTAATTACAGCCTTGTGTGATTACTACTTACATGTGGCATTACTACAAGCTTGCTATCCCAGAGTGCTCGAAGCTCACGGAGCAAATAAGCTGACGAGGAATTACTCGAACGAATGACTCCACATACCACTCCAATGCTCATATCTGCACCACAGACGCTTCCCGAAAAAGAGATTCTGGTAGTGGGATACCGTAAGAAGGGTACCGTTTGGATGATACATATCGCATGATATCTATCGGAAGATAGTTATAGCCACCTAGCACCTGTTCAGTTCCTGGCATCTTGACCACCCCGTGCCAACCATAGGACTAAGACCATTACAGCTGACTTGCTCATAGTTGTCATCATCTGTCCTATGATGAAGTTCTATAGCAGTCACCCAATACAATAATAATCTACTACTCTTACAGACTTGTATGAATACTACGGACTTGTAACACTACTACAGGCTTGCTAGCTTTCTCTGATCACGACCTCTACCCTCGTCCAAATCATAGAAAGTCCATAAGACATCCATACTCTACTACGATACTTGAAACCAAGCATACGCTACATAACCACATGGCCTAGTATTCCGAACTACCCATTGGATAGTACAACCCATTAGGCGCATTAGTAGCGCTAAGGGATAACAGTAGACCACCAGGGTACTTACAGTACATCGTATACTACCGTACATGACAACAAAACATACCCGCCACACCGCAAGACTAATAGAACAACGGTGTATATTACCGCACTGGACAACCATACATACCCCACAACACTGCACGACATAGCATTGCGTACTACATGTGGCATCTGTGAGCCAGCATAACGCCTGAGATGGATAGTGGTACCCGGGGCTGGCATTGAACCTGCAGGGGTACAGACCACACCCCCCCTATACTACCGCACTAGACAACCATGCACTACCCCCACTCACACCGCACAATACCGCTTGGTCAGCATTAGGTACACCACTTGCCGGATCTAGCTGGATGGAGCCGACCGAAGTTTTGCACAGGAAAAACTTGCTGCCCCAAAAGTCCGGTTCTTATGGGAATTTAGCACTAGCTTCTGTCCCAACTGTCAGAGCAATGAGGGTCGATTTACCGCTTCTATACTACTCATGACATACAATCGCGTACTACCGGTGGTAACAACATGGTAGTGTAGGACATTAGGTGGGTAAGATGTATTAAGGGCTAACCGTTTTTTGATGCAAGTGAAAAAGGGTAATGTTTTGCAAATCCTGTTGATTTCTATGACAAGAGTAACGCCTCACATATCCTGTTGTTTTCAACGGTAACAATCGGCACATTTTCTTGTAACAAAACCTGTCGATTTTTATTACAAAACTCGTGACCTCGGTTTATGACAAAACCTTGCGATTTTATTTCAAAAGTGTTAGACTATGACAAAACCTGATTTCTTTTTACAAAAGTAGGAGCTATAACAAAACTCGTCAGTTCTTACAAATGTGGACATGAAACAACTGTCATGTGGAAGTACAAGATATGATATCGCTTTTATGACACACCGATGATAGAGTTAATTGTAATTCTGCAGTTGGCGATTTATTAGAACACAGACAAATCTAATAAATAGAGAGTAATCGCTTGACTGGACTGGTTGCGTGAAATAATTCATGAGAGGTGAGGGACGTTGTACAAACACGAGTGCGCGAATGCGCACGAGTGTTTTGCAGTATAGTGCCTCGACTCGAATGAATTATTTCACGTAACCAGTCCAGTCAAGCGATTATTCTTTTTATTACTTTTCATTATTAACGATAATTATATTATTTAACCCTTTACCATAATAACGGCCTAAACCAGCCAGCGCTATTCTCAAAAATCGCCAATTATTTTTCATTATTTTTTCATTTTTATGACAACTCATTGGAACGAGCTCGTCGAGGGGTCATAACCTATGTTTTTGAGACAGAAAATGAAAATAATAGTTATTCAAGAATTTGCTTTGCAAGTGTCGTCTGCTTTTCATGTTAGGTAAAGGGTTAAAAAAAAAAAACAAAAAAAAAAAAAAACTAATGAAGTCCCCATTACACCCACGGCAAAGCGTCTTCGTTTGCGCGCACGGATACATGACCCAATTGTTGATTGCATAATTCACTTGTTAAGTTATCATTTATAATCAAACCGGGAAATACCAGTAAATCATACTTTGGAAAGTAATAATGTTCTTTCCTTACAAAAGACTGAACCAAACTGAAGAATCGAATTATATCGGTATGTTTTGTTTGAATTGAAGTGTTTCAAAAGTTGTCATTTCCCTTCAGATTGCAAAGAAACAATGGTAGCAATTGGGAGAGTCAATATTCATTATCTGAGGTCAGACCAATTAATAGTTTCAATGTGCAGCCTTGAGGCTGCACATTGAAAATATTAATTGGTCCCAACCGTACGTTTACTTAACAGCCGACCTACTTGGTAAAATTATGACGTATCATATTTCTGGTTCAGAAAAGCTGTCTTTCGTGTTCGAAGGGTTAACCCTTTACCCAACGAATCGGCCGCATCCGCCCGCGTAATATGCAAATTCAGCAGTTGAAAAAATATTATTTTTCAAAAACTTCAACAAAACTATATCATGTGACCCCTCGTTGGAACGAGCGCGTCGAGCTCGTTCCAACGAGGGGTCACATGATATGGTTTTGTTGATATTTTTTGAAACATTTGAAAAAATGATATTTAAAATAATCAATTTTGATATCGTTTGCGTTGGGTAAAGGGTTAAGTGAACTGCGACCTTCAAATCCATATTGATCTTGAAAGCAATCTGGTCTGCACGCACGCAAACCCCGTCATGTCAAGAACAAATATAGTTCTTTTCTTAAGGAATCTATTTCCTTCAGTTACATTTTTAATACAAATAGAATTTTAAAACCGCCGCGGATAGGAAAACATTCTATTTTAGATGCCATGTATCTTTTGTTCAGGAATTATTAATGACATCATGTTTCCTATCTTGTGCGTTGTTAACGTTTATAACAGGGTAAGCATTAGGTTTTACGAACATTAAATTTTAGAAGTGGGTTCAACAAGTTTTCCTGTTTATTGGGGTTTAACGACACTTTCAACAATCAGGGTCACATCATGTAGAGCAGTTTCACGGGTGGATGAATCCGGTATACCAGGAAAGAACTAGAACTACCGAGAAGTGGTTAGCAACTGTCAGACTTTCCAAATCACTTACAGAGCTGGGGTAATTGTAATTGGTAATTGTAATTACCTGTAATTAATTACTTTTTTTAAAAGTAATTGGTAATTGAGGAATTGTTCAATTACTTGTAATTGTAATGTAATTAATTACATTGAAAATTCTCCTATAATTGCAATTACTTTTCAATTATTTTCAATTACATCGATCAAAAAATGTTTTCAAAACTTACATTCAGTATTTAAAAATCCACCAGCACATTTGGAGTATGTTTCAATATTTATGTCTCTCTTCTAACAAGTCTAGTACTCTACTGCCAGTGTGCACACTCAAACCAAATAAAATTATTGGCTCTCGTTTCCAACTATCGTGGATTCATAAGCAAACAAAGTTATAAAGCTAATAAAGTTATTCGGGTCGCAAGGGATTTCAAAACCACACCGTCTTTGCGCGCCTTCTGAGCGCTGAAACTTTTCATTCATCATTATTCTCGTTGTCACTTAGTGTTTCATTATAAACATGTCTAGTATCGCCGCATGTCGCCCTTATATATTGCCAATAAAGTTCCCCCAATCGTCTCATCATCAAATCTATGGCTTAACCTCCGGTCATGTCACAACCACAGAGTTCCTTTTTGTCGAACTCAATTGTATCAGTCGTCTGACGATTGTAATGTCTTGGTGCTTAAAGCATTGCACTTTGAGTGTTAAAATCAAACCCTAAGAGTTAGAATGGGTTTAACACCTTGAAAGTGTCAGTTTTAACACTTTAGTTTTTAGTGTCCAGTGTCCGTGTGTGCCGTTTGTCGAGACTGAGTCGCAGTCACTATTTGTGACCACAGTTCTGAAGAAGATCCATGATATGATGATAAACCCAACTGGGGGCTCAAGGTACTCAAATGCAATGTCAACATATCACCATTATTAGCTGATGACCATCACTCGCAACAAGCAAAGCACTGGAATAATTTTCGTGCAAATTTATGTACAGACTCGTTGAGAAAACACTGAGATGTCTTCATCAGCATGAACTCTATCCCCTTGGCAACCAGCTCGCATTTGCTCCAACAAGCAACATGTCTGGTTAGTTTCCAATAATTTATTTTTGCTTGATGATCCACATCCTTCAGCATTTCGCGGCAAACAATTGTATTCATGGGTATTCTCTTGACACATGTGTGGCTTTCGAGGCAAGTGAACAAAAAAAAACTATCAAGCCCAGTTTGAGAAATGTTTGTGTTTGAACCCACATTCTATTAAGAAACTAAATATAGGCATCAAGTCAAGAAAATTAGAAGGCAACAAACATGCAAACCACTGGCTCTCTCCATTTACTACGACTTACCCCACCCGTAAAATTGCCCTACCTGATTCGACTCCGGTTGTTAAAATAAGACACTAAACCCCCAAAAACGAATAGACAGTAACTCCTTACAATTCTCGCTTATTCGCCTTTAACCCTTTACCTAACGAATCGCACGCATCCGCCCGCGTAGTATGCAAATTGAGCAGTTGAAAAAATTAAATTTTTCAAAAAAATTCAACAAAACCATATCATGTGACCCCTCATTGGAACGAGCTCTTTGAGCTCGTTCCAATGAGGGGTCACATGATATGGTTTTGTTGAAATTTTTTGAAAAATTTAAAAAAAATGATATTTAAAATAATAAATTTTGATATCGTCTGCGTTGGGTAAAGGGTTAACCAGAACATTTGGATGGATGTTTGTAGGATAACTACATGTAGCTTTGCGTTTCTTTTCAGACATGCCCCAATCCACTATGATGCTACTCCTGGCTTCTACCTTTTTAAAATAAATTGCGGACTTGCTATACGACGGCATCTTTACCGGCAAACGAAAATGCTGGATATGTGAATAGTAGCGCTACTCGGTGAAGATGCATACCGAGAGCGATTAACCATTAATGATTTGTCATCCAACTACGCACCTGCTTGGAACATTGGTTAACCGTGTGTGTATTCGCATTGATTCCGTATCAGTACCGAATACCGTACCAGTGTAAAACACCTCTAAAATACCGATTTCAACACCGTTCCTGAACTTTTATTACCACCAAGCTCGACCCTGTATCATCCATCACCTTTCCTTTTTCCCCCATTGTTTTCGCGTATTCTGTTGGTGCTTATCGGATGCTAGTCTGTTTATTGTATACAGTAAAGTCACCTTGGGTTGGTCGCATCCCACGCGTGGGCAGTGATGTCCACGCATGCGTTTACCACGTAATAAAAATCATCATCAGCAAAGTTTTAATTAATGAAGCACCGGGTTGTACCCGGTGCTTCCCTAATTAAATTGTTGATTATTATTCGGATAATTAGTGTTTGAAATCTAATATTAGTACGTGCGTGGAAATTTTGCCTACCCGTGGACAGTGACCAGTCCACGACGGCTGTTCTGTAGGCACGATGATATTTTTGTTTGATTCATCATGTTGTCATGTAGGCTGAGTTATAGTGTTCAAATACAAATGCTATTGACACTAAACAGGAGATTACTGTCCCCAGCATCCCCACAACTGCATGGCATCATATCATCCGATTCAAGCCGGACTTCTCAAATGTAATCTATTTGTGTTCATTGAATATACTCGGAAATGGACTAATCCTACGCATGGTGTTACGAGAGATTGAATTTCAGAGGTGCATATTTTTAAAAAATATAAACGGGCATAAAAATGGGACAATTAAATTTCGAGTTACCTCTCTTATGCCTTAGAACACTCAGAATTCATAAACTGTTTTCCAGCAGTAAATATACCTATCTAACGACATAGTTACCGATGTTCGGTAAATAACACAAAATATTGCCCTCAAACATGTCGATTTAGTAAAATCGGATAAAAATGCATACACCTGCCAAGTTTGCAGTCGGTCGCATCTGTAGAGGCTTCAGAGATAGGACACGGTAGTCATGACAATCAGAATTCACGACAAACAGAATAACGTAATTATAGTATAGATATATTGTTTCTGTTTCTCTAAATTTTATGACTAATCTGCATTTACAGTATTTTTCCCTTCGAATACATTTCCAAGTAACATACTGTTGACAAAAGTCACGTGACTGTATTGTGAACTATTTTGTAGTAAAAGCGCACCGAGTGAGTACACTTTTGTCCCTGTCGAACTACACTATTAGCTTAACTCAATTCCTGTAAAAAAACTATCTGCCGAACGGTGTACAATTCTACACCAGCAAATAGAGATCATTAACATCATTCTTCATCTTAATGTACATATAATGACGTAAATAGATATTACAATTCGACTGCATATACAAAATAAAGAGAGTGGATTACTATTTAATCGCAGCGCTATATATTCTCCAGTTGAAAATTATTTTTAATTCTTCATAACAGCACACGAAACACTTGCAACCCGGTGGTCGATGTGATGAAAGTTTGCAAGTGCTTCTTGTGTTTTGTCCTCAGAAATTGTAAATAATAAGTGAAAACTCTATCACACGGCGATTTAACCCTTTACCCAACGCAGACGATATCAAAATTTATTATTTTAAATATCATTTTTAAAAAATTTTCAAAACATTTTAACAAAACCATATCATGTGACCCCTCATTGGGCTCGTTCCAATGAGGGGTCACATGATATGGTTTTGTTGAAATATTTTGAAAAGTTTAATTTTTTCAACAGCTCAATTTGCATATTACGCGGACGGATGCGGGCAATTCGTTAAGTAAAGGGTTAGTAGTAATCCATCTTCCACACACTGTTATCTCAATATTTTCTTTCTGTTTGATCGGTTCGGTTCGTGATTTCACTGCCGACCTCGCTAATAGCGCATTATATTTTGCACAGCGCAAACGCCCTTGTGTATTCAGACTACTTCACTCTGCTGCAGCAAGCAGCCCATTAATTAACGGGTTTGTTGTGCACTAATTGTGATTTGACTTCTAGTTTCAACTGTAGTCTATATGCAAGAAACACCAGACCACGTTGCTGACGGACCAACAGAATAACTTTTATTGTCGTCATGCAAATAAAATGATCATATCGTGACTGGTCGATATACGTACAGCCATTTGGGTTTTTTTTTATCGCGTACATAAAAACACGCGACGTTCTACAAAAGACAAGAGAAATCGCTCTAAATATTGAACGGAAAGAGCAATTCCGTATAAAAATATAGTTACGTATGGTTTGAAATGTTTAAAAAAGTTGATATGAACAAATTTGCGAACCATACACTTCAACATTTGTGCTAGCTAACCAAAATGAACGATTATAAATCGGCAGCTAAACATTTTCGTGAATAATCGGGCGACAATATACGTACATCATATTCTTAACTCTTAGAAGCCGAGAGTCGAGATTTTTTGCCTGTGATGTAATACAGCAGGAAATCTGACTGTGACGGTTCGGCTATCTTTGGGCTGGGGGAGAATTAAACACTGAGCAGGTGCTTCTAGTCAAGTGTCGTCTGCCTGAATAGACAGACGACACTTGACTAGAAGCACATGCTTTACTGTAAGTTTTTCGTGGTATATCATGTTCAATAAATAAATTCATTTTGTTCCGCGGCTTCTAAGAGTTAAACTGTAATACCAACGTAACGAAGTACTTTGTTGTTTTCGAGTGGATGCAAGTCAGGAAGATGGTTTAGATAATAAAATAAATGTGCACACAACATTTTGAAATATTGTTCGTTAGTGTTTTGTAGATTAAAATAGCTTTCAATCATGCCTAATTTTGGTTTGGGTACATAGAATTTTGACAGGATGTCAAAGGCCCAAGTAACTTATTAACCCTTTGAACCCTGGTGGCATCTTCCATATTAGTTCAATGACAGCAACTGGAAGAGTCCATGTCCATTATTTAAGGGTAGCCCAATTAATATTTTCAACGTGCAGCCTTGGGGCTGTACGTTGAAAATATTGATTGGTCTACCACACACAATCACTTTGCATCCATCCTATTTTATGAAATTATGACGTATCATGTTCCTGGCCTTACAAACGGCCGCTAGGGTTCAAGGGGTTAATATTGTCGCACTGCAAAGAAATTATATTGTGAGTGTTTACCTGTGCTCAACGTTTGCTGGGGTACATAAAATCAATCGACGTTCTACGTCATCAAGGGAGATAATTCCCGATTGAAAATTTAAATGCGAAGATTTTTGTTCGTTTTATAAGAGTTCAACGAAGCTTTCAACAGCTTGCATCACACCATGTCGGAGAGAAGATGATTACGTCAAAAATGTTAGATATGATTTGAAATGTAAAGTAAAAATATTGTGGTCTATGCAGACAGAAATTAGTTCTAGCTAACACAAAGAATAATTGTAACTTGGCAGCCCAAGCGTTTCGTGAATATTTCATTTTATTTGAGTGACCAAAAAACGGACACGATCTTTGAGAGTTATTCAAAAGAGCTACATAACAAAACCTCTGATTAAATTGATTATTTTCCCTTGGATGCAAGGAATAGAATATTCCCAACCTCCCAGAAAAACAAGTTTGTTTTACAGGTCTTCTTGGGATACAACGCCATATGCACCATGTCATAAATTTATGTACCCTGCGCTCGTGACTCTGGGTACATACATTTATGACCGAATACATGGGGTTATGCTCCCTGCCACTTACCCGTAAAACTAATAATGTCGTATCATAAGATTGTGGCGTCTTTACAGCCGATATACGTTAATATGCGTGACATTCTGCAATCATTTATCAACTGAAGTCCCACGCAAAAATTAGAACTAATGCAGGTGAGCGGCACGATGTCTGACGGATTAGCTATGAAACATTATATGTGGGTGTTCTTAAAAATGTTCTCACGCTACCACACGTTGAGAACAGTGTATTCAATCTAACATCAGAAAAATAACATTTAAAAATAAAACATTGGAGTCTTCTCATTTAAATTCGATGATCCTTAAATATTCTGTTTTTACACATGCTTTGATATTTATTACACAAAACGTCAGTTGTTAAATACTGCTGTTACTGCCACACAATTGGCGTCCTCAGCTGAGTTCCTTGGGCGAAAGAGCGAGACAGAAAGTTGGTCATGGTAGTGTAACGATATTATGCTGTTGTGCGAAGACAGAGCAAATATGACATAGATTGGGCCGAGTATAGTCACGATGGGTCACACTAGTTGATCAACGTGACGTGGAAACGCCTCCACGAAAACTTCAGGACGCTTTTATCTTTAAATGCACCAAAGGATCTGGGCAGACATACTTGTAGTCCAATTGGCTCATCCTTCACAAGCCACAGATGACTCTTCGGTCGTCATATAAATTTAATCTGAATTAAGTTGTGATTGGGATAGGGTATCTGCCGTTGCCTGGCCAAAGCAATAGAAGTCCATCTTGTCTAAAAGTAATGTATTCCCTAGAATCATTCAAGTCAGAAATTGAAACCTACCTCTTCCGTAAGACATTTTGTAATTTTGTATGGCCATAGAGCACCATGTGTGGATTTAATACAATAAAAATATTATGAGACTCACATTGCAGCAAAATCACACCACATTCACATACTCTTCGACAAAATCGACCCCAGATCAGCTACAACCACACGCTTACAGCCAGAACAGTTGGATATGAATAGGAAATAGCGATGAGCAGCATAAACACGTTTGATTAACCCTTTACCTAACATGAAAAGCAGACGACACTTCTTGAATAACTAATTTTTTTCATTTTTTGTCTCAAACACATAGGTTATGACTCCTCGTTGGAACGAGCTCGACGAGCTCGTTCTAACGAGGGGTCATAACCTATGTTTTTGAGACAAAAAATGAAAAAAGAATGCAAATTAATTGGCGATTTTTGAGCATAGCGCTGGCTGGTTTGGCAGTTACGTTGGGTAAAGGGTTAATATTTTTTCGTAAGCTGTAGGCGTGCAATAAATACAGAACAGCATACGCGTTCGAATTGTCATTTTTTTACAGCACTCGATCGATTTTGGCGAAGGGATAATATTCAACTCGAAGACTTCGGCTTCTCGTTCAATATTATCCCTCCGCCCAAATCGATCTCGTGCAATAAAAAATGACAGTTCGAACGCGAATACCGTTCTGAAGGTATCTAGTTCGCCTGAAATGAGAATTACGTCTGAAGTCAACGCCGATGTCATAACGTTGTAAGTGAGTTGATTGCGGAAGTAGAATTGAATTAATCTTTTCTTATATTTCATTAACTGTAAACCAAATGCAAATAGCAGACGGCAATTGCAAAAAAAATCCCATTTCCTGAATAACTAAACATTTTCGTTTTTGTTTTGAACCGGAAACACAGCTTATGACCTCTCATTTAAACGAGCTCGCCGAGCTTGTTCCA
This sequence comes from Pictodentalium vernedei, assembly GCA_031216915.1. Classification (NCBI taxonomy): domain Eukaryota; kingdom Metazoa; phylum Mollusca; class Scaphopoda; order Dentaliida; family Dentaliidae; genus Pictodentalium; species Pictodentalium vernedei. Next base: position 134,225,087 of record CM062296.1, on the reverse strand, counting down.
ATGAGCGGCCATAAGCTATGTTTTTCAAGGCAAAGGTTGAGAAAATAATAATAGCGGTTTTTGCGAGTAGCGCTGGTCAGTTTATTCAAATGTTACGCTAGGTAAAAGGTTAAATTACTCATTCCATGAAAATGAAACCTCAATTCGTTTTGATTTGACTTGAAATTTCTGAATCTCATTCACTAAAATCGGCCTGAATTTCGGTAAACCTCGGCTCAGATCGATTTAAGTGAATGGGGTACACGCCCGACTCACTAGAGATCTTATATGTATGTAAGAATGAATACTTGAGTTTGAAATATTAAGGGAAAATCTATTTTTTTATCATTGCGAAAGATGCGGATTTTTGTTTTCAATTGACACATATTGAATTTATAAACAATATTTATTCAACGGGTACATATCATCAGCAGCGGGGGGGGGGGGGGAGGGGGGGGGGGGTAACAATTTCAGCCAGGGGACCCCATCGTAGATCATTTTAGGGGAAGGGGACCGGGTACCTCAGAGCAGCAGGGGCGAATGCATCACTTTTGTGGGCTCCGGGTGGGGTGGGGTGGGTGGGTGGGGGAGCGCCCCACCACCCTCGTCGGCCGGGGTGAATGAACCGGGTACCTCAGCGGGCCGGGGGGGGGGGCGAGTAACAACCTCAGCACTGGGACCTCAGCAGCAGAGGGGGTGAACGGATTTTTTTGTAGGCCCCGGGGAACGGCCCACCACCCTCGCGGGTCCGGAAGACCGTCATACCACCTTGGGCGCCCCCAACCTAAGGGCAGCATGGGGGGGGGGGGCAAATACACTACTTTTGGGACTCCGGGAGGGGGCGACCCACCACCCCCGGCGGCTCTTTCTTGTAGGTCCCGGGAGACGGCCCACCACCCTCACCGGCCCCTCAGCACCGGGTACCTCAGCAGCAGGGTGGGAGGGGGCGAATGCACAGGACCCCGGCGGATGGCCCACCACCCTCACCGACCGAGAGGCTATCATACCACTTGGGGCACCAACGTAGATTCGCTTTCTACCCCAACACCAAACGTGCCCTAGCATGGGCCGCCCCAAACAACAAAAGGACGGCCCACACCCTCGCCGGCCCAGGTCTTTGGAATCGTTAAACTACTATTTAGAGACATCCGTGTCATAGAGTATATTTGAAGTAAAATGCCGGCAAATAACCTGTGGAAGTGGCTAAAGTATGGCGTCCATACTACCTGCAATAGACCTTGTGTTTTTGGCCATTGTAGACAGCACCGTTCCCTGATCAAAAGGGGTGCCCATGAACCTAAACCCTGTCGTAAGTGTGGAGTTGGGGTAAGGTCATACACCGGTCTTTGTCAAGCTTGTGGTTGTCATCGAGTAGCCCAGAAGCTCATTCACAACGAAAAGAGATCGAGAAGAGACTTTGCAAAGGTTCTTGTCCAGCTCAAGGAAGTCCAAATTCCCATTTAAAGACAAGTGTGATATCGGCTATACACTGCCCCCAACCCTCTAGGCAGCTCCCACACGATAGGCGTTCTGGACCACTAGGCGTGCCAACTATCCGGCGTTCCTGCATGAACGGCGCGGAGACGATTTTGTTCAGCTTTGTTCACGCCTACTAAACTGATCATCTTGAGCTTCATCGAGCTTTCTTTTTTCCAAAGCGATGTGCTCATTCAGCTCGGGCAGTCTGGACAGGTTGTTGGTTAACTCACCTCGGGTGGTCTGCATTACCCTGTCGAGTCCACGGAGCTCTCTGATGCTGTACTCCAGTCTCAGGTTATCAAACGGAGGGTCATGTAAGGCTTTAATTGCAGTTTCTTCCTCCTCGGTAAGACTTTCCACCACGTTTTGAATGGACTTTGACGCAGCATTGGCCACCCATCCCAAGTCTTGCATTTCTATAGTATCCGATTCGATCCTAGCAGCCGCTTCACCCAACTCATTATCATTGACTCGTAGTGTTTTAAGCACCCTAGGCTTAAGCGCCTTGCTCCCTCGAGAAAAGTCCGTAAACACCATCTCATTCCGGATGATCTCACCACCGCAACGCTTTCCAGCAATTGTTGAGAGACCATGGGGTGCTCCCGATTTACTAACAATGTCGACGTTTGGATGGGCATTCAGCCTCAGCTGCCCATTTATGTCGAGCTCAAACTTGGAAAAGATATGTTCATTATATTCAACATGTCTTCAAACCAATATGGACGCAAACTTAACCCATACCGCAGACTGCGAGGGACTCTTGGGGTAAAGGGAGTTCGAAAGTCGGTTGTAATCATGCACATCCCTAGTACGATTGGCCGGAACCAACAGCTCAGTATCCGCTTCTCAAACCTCGGGTCTCACTACCTTATCGTACCGGGTACAGTGCGCCTAGGCTTTGCAGTCAACACGAAATCAACAGATGATAATAGCTCAGTCGTTCGGAATCTTGGCCGTGCCATCGTCAAGAAAATTGCAATCACAATCCGTGGGAACGAGGTGATGTCGGTCGACGATGCAGACATGTATCACTCTAACTTGACCTTTGGCATACAGCCTCCGAGCGCAAAAATGCGCACTACCATGGCATTGATACCTCCGCAAAAAGAAATGCTACTAAGCTGCGGGTCGGCGCAGAAGACAAGGTTGACACTGTTGCCATAGACAAGGCTATCGCTGATGCCTATGGCAATCGGTTCTGTATTTCGCTGGACTTTGAACTCATATGCCTTTCTATCAGAGTGCGCTTGAGGATCGGCCCGAGTACGAGCTGACATTCAATGATTACAGTCGGGTGGTCCTGGCCACAGGCGGTGCTACTGCCAATTACACGATTGATAATATCTGCTTAGAATATGAAATGGTCACCCAATCTGAACCAGCCATTATGCTGGTCGTCTCGCCATCCTATACGACCGTGTCCTTCGCCATCGCAAAATGACCAAAGACACAAGCGACTCTTTGTGGAACATCAACCTCAACGTAGCCGCACGGAGCCTGAAAGGGATCCTGCGGCTGTTCGAGGACCTGTCACAGCTGGTGCATCTTTCGATAGGAAGTCCGAGGTCTTTTATAACCCCAAGATTACCAAAGTTGAGGTTATCATAGACGGGGTGCCCAACCAGCTGTACTCCCAGGAACTGCGTGCTCACCAACAATGGAACGAAGCCACTCGGCACTTTGGATCTTGCCCCAGCAGCAAAATAGATCCTGAGGTGGCTCTGGTCGCAAAGGAGCTATCTCTGGCTGATGTCACACTGGGAGAGTTCTTGACCAACAAGTATACACTATGGCTTGACCTGTGGACACTGATGATGGCGAGCTACACAGCAGTGGCCGGCGAGTAGAAAACGCCAGTGAAGGTATCACTTTCCAGATCACAAAGACAGCAGAGGTGAGTTGTGCATTGAACGTATATCTGTACGTTCTCATGGATGCGCAGCTCAACATTGAAGATGGCCGGTTCACCAACGCACTTTATTAATGACCTTTTCCTAACGGAGCCCCACGCAGCCATTATTCGTGGTCAAACAGGCTGTGGCATGACAGTTTTCGCTCTGGACCTGCAGGAGGGTCCATACCGCGTCCTCGGTTGTTCCTGTTGTTCCTACGGAACGGCGACAGAACGACCCTAAAAAGTGGCCGCTGGACGGTCAGGAGCTACCGCCCGGAATGCAAAACAACAAGAAGCCTTGGTCCAGTTGCAAGAAGAGGAGGAGGCCAATCTCCAGAGAATGGTCGTAAACAGCGTAGTAGCAACCCAAGCGGCTGATGGACCCGTTCCGAGGGATTTCCTAAGGAACGGGAGCAACATTGACAGCAGTAAGGGGTCTCGAATGCACGAACATTACTGGTCTCCATGGATTGCTGGGGCGGTTGGGCTGGCTAGCTTGGCATTATGGTTCCAGTTCCGAAGTTTCCAAAGGAACAGGAACATCAATAAGTCGGTGGTCAATCTAATGACACCGCCTTTGGGACCCCCCCCCCCCCCAAATCCGGTCAACCGTAGCGTAGCACCTCCGAACAAGCATTTAAAGGTATCTTCAGACCCATTCTATATGGAGTAGTATATGTATATATGTATACAATGTCTTCAACCGATGGAAGAATGCTGGTCAATGCTGCCTATCACAGCGCCGTGGTATCTGTCCTCGTTATAGGATATACCCTCTTAGGTAAGATGGCAATGAAGGGAGCCACCCCTAAACTTGACTTCGCCGGCTATGACGTCGGGTGGTAGTCCTTGACGTGGGGCTGGCGACAGCAACCAAGCACATGTTAATTAAACAAGGAATCCTTCCAGCAGATATTATGAAATAACAAGATGACCTCGATCGCAGTGCTAGTTGGGGGCGTCCTCCCTTGTTAACGCAGTTGTCTTCTCTGGCAGAAACTACCTCTTCTCCAAGTTTCGGGATAACGATGCTGGTGCGTAACGTGTGCGACATGACAAAGCTGTAGAAAAGCTTCAGGCCGCCCAGGCAACATGGTCCCGTAAGCGAACAGAACACCTCGATTTGACGAACGAAGAACTACGTCGCCAAGGCCATGCCCTGCGCGCATTCCGGGAAGTCGATGCTGCGATTCGCGAGTATGCCCAGGTAACTGGGATCAGTTAAAACAGTCTTGGCCCAGAACCGCAGCTAGAAGACTTTTACACACCATCAGCCGGGCAGAAGGACCTTCATCATACTAGGGCTTGGTTTGGTCGGGCTTGTTAGCTACAAACCCGTCCAGTGATTCGCTACGCGGGTAAAAAACAGGTTTTTTGAGGAGTGGTGGGGGGGGGGGGGGGGAGTTGGTCTGTTCCTTCGGAACGGAAGGCCACCTAGCTATGCTGTAAAGTAATCCTAAAAATCCATGAGAGATGCACAGCGACTACGGATCGGCGAGTGCGGATGGTTCTGGTCTCAACCATTCCCGCTGTTCCCATTGTTCCTTCGGAACAGGAACAACAGCGGTCCCTGTCTCTGCCTGGCAAGTTCTTGTCGTATCGGCATCAGCATCTCGTTGTTTGTGCCCTGTGGGCGCTCTAGGTGACATGCCTTGCGGATATTAAGCCGGAGTTGGTAGAATTTCTCTTCCTCCGCGAGTGCACGACTGAACTCCTCCTCGGATATCTGGCCATCGGCAACAGCCTTTGAATACAGATCTGCGAAGCTCGAAAGCTTGGCCTCCGCTAAGGTGGAGACGGTGTTGTGCTTTCTTGCTTTCTATGTGAGCCTTCGGCTTACAAATTTCCCGACGACACCTGCCAATCCACAGGCCCCTGCTGCAGCCTCTAAGTGCTATAACCACAGGAATTGCGGCTAGGTTTGGCAACAGTCCGCACCTCAACGCCGATCCATACACTGGTCTCGGACAGAAATGTTTCGATACCATCTGCGATATGAAAGCCTGCGGTCTCGTTCGGTCATGAGAAGGGCTCTTACATCACCAATCTCCTGGACGCGGAAAGTATTCGCGTCGCTGGTATTGAGTTCTGGATACAAGCCCATTCTTATTGGTATTATAGACCATGTTCTAATACCTTTAAATCGTTGTCCGTGAGTATCTGTCTGGTAACCACAGGCACTTGAGCTCAGCTGGGCTAAGATGTTGGGTATTGAATGTGTTGGTTGGAAACTTAGCATCTGTGACCTTGTACTCAGCACCACTTAATGAGAGCAACACATATTTGCCACGGATAATGATGACAAGTTATTTGCCGGTATGCCGTCGACCCCATTTTAGGGCAAGCCCATGTAGCGCTGGTACGAAGTCGTTGGGAAGCCATACTTCATTCGTCTTTCCGAAAAGCGATGATGACTTCTCCTATCTCTAATCCGGTTAGGATGCCGGAATCCATGAGATATGAGGGGATGACCATCCAGTGGCGTAGTGGAAAATCTTGTGCCCCCCCCCCCCCCCCCCCCGCGAGATAGAGACAGGGGCCCTTTCATAATGGTGGATGCCTTTAAAACGGGAGCAAATTTACTGTTGTTACCGTGCACAGCATGCAGTATTTCACGTAGTACATACGCCATAAATTAAATGAAGGTATAGCCTATAGGATCGATTCCAAAAGTACGACTCTGTAGATTTTTTCATTACATGTTTTAAGTTTCACCCCTACCATCCAACGATACACACATGCACGCCCAACATGTGTGACTTGGGAGGCACCATGTATGTATATTGTTCATTTCTCACCCCTGTTAGTTACAATGATGTAGCGTTCACTTAACCCTTTACCTAACCTGAAAAGCAGACGACACTTGCAAAAATAATTCTTGAATAACTAATTTTTTTCATTTTTTGTCTCAAAAACATAGATTATGACCCCTCGTTGGAACGGGCTCGACGAGCTTGTTCCAACGAGGGGTCATAACCTATGTTTTTGAGACAAAAAATGAAACAAATAATGAAAATTAATTGGCGATTTTTGAGAATAGCGCTGGCCGGTTTTGGCCGTTACGTTAGGTAAAGGGTTAAAATAATAATACATAGACTACAAAGAGTACGTCGTGTGGAAGTGAGAGTTTGAAATTATGTGTATTTGGTACACAGTCTCGCTCTCTCTCTCCCTTTCCCCCTTTCTTCCAGCGTTGGGACGTCCTTCAAGACGCCCCCCCCCCCTTCAAGACGGGGGCCCCTTTCTAGCCGGGCCCCCCGCAATGCTGGCCATGCAGGCCCATCTCCTACGCCACTGGGGCCATCGGAGCACAGCCCTCCTACTCGAAATGCCTCCCGAACCATGCAGGGATGACAGGGTGGACACTTGGGTTGAAAGCCCACTTGCGTATTTGGGCGAAACCGGAACTTATGTCTTTGGGCAAAGCACCATTGATTGCTACACGGATCATGTTGGCCCTTTGATGACCGAAACGTTCGAAGTAGGCTGAGGCTCACCCAGACCTTGGAAGCTTGAGGGATAGCATGCCTTCATGTCAATGCTTATGATGTCATTAACGTGATATCGTTCTGCTTTCCAGAGGCCACCGTGGCCATCTTGGACACAAGCCTTTTGGATGTCATCCAGGAAAGATGCTGGGGGTCGGCTTCCAGTCATTCCTTTTCTTTGCGACGATGCTGGCTGCGTGGTTCACTTCGAAGGCCTTATCGGCAAGAAATTCATCTCCTAGATAGGCGCAGGCCTTCTGGAGGGTTTGGTGGGCCTCTTGAGTCCTAAAGGAGCAGCCGTCTTGTAGGACGAACTGGTCGATACTAAGCTGTCTATGCTGGCCACCTTCGCGTAGCCAGATAGCGATTGGCTCATTTTGGGTGTCCTGCCTGATGGCTTCACAGACGTCACCCTCATATATTTGGGTCTGTCTGTACTGGGGGAAGTGCAGGTCGTTGGACCAGGCGTGGCCGTTATGGTAGATGAGCTATACCTTTCCATAACTTTTGTTGCCTCGTCTTTGGTACTTGCCGCTGTTGCAAATGTCCTCACCGACAATGTCTCTAAGAATGATAGCACGCCGGAGAATACTCTCCAGCTTTGCCACGTCCTCGATCGTTGCACCGGTTACATGAAACCTCTCTTCCCACTCCTGTATTTTCCGGTGTCTGACCATGGTTATGCCTTCTCCCCTGAGAGCATCCTCGAAGTGCTCCACCACTCTCTGCGCAACAAAGTTGAGAGCATCGTCACGCATTGGGGCCAAGTTGGCAATCTGGGTCTCTGAGAGGGTAGAGCTCTTAAACGACCGCGGTAACAGGAAAAGAATTCTGGTAGAACACCTGGTCGATCCCGGTCAGCGCACCCGGCTTAGTTTCTTGAGAGATTTCAACGATGCCCCGCCCTTTCTTTCTCTCGGCACGGACAGGGTCGAACTTATCTTCGACGACCCAGTTATCTTCGTAATGCTCGCGCAGGAACTTGATTTTCAAGGTGAATGCGCCATCTGGAAGGGCTGCTTGCAGTCGTGCTGTTCTCTCGTCCGTCATACGGGCATCTAGGGCCAGTCGCCGGTCCTTGCATGCATACCATCAGCGATCTCAACGTCGCCGATGTCAAGGGGGTCCACTACCTCTACCCTCCATGTAGAGAAGACCGCGGCGGCGCCATCAACTCCAAACTCGTCTTTGGCGTCGTTCACATGATCGACCCATGGTTCATCATCTAGCAGCCTCACTGGGTGAGAGACTTCGATATCCAATCCGAATTATCGCCGTTGTTTGGCTGGGTCAAACTCATCAACAGCTGCCTGCCTTTTTCTCTCTCGTGTTCGAGGTGTGGAGGGGGAGGTCGTGCAGCATCTGGAAGCAGAGGCCTCAGCAATCGCCTCTTTGTTGCTTCTGGAATGGGTTCATCCAGGATGTTCCGGACAACACTCTCAACTGGCTCCCGTGTTTGCATTTCAGTCAGAAGCTGGTCGATGTATTCGTCCATACTTACCATGCTGAACCATTATGCATATTGCCACCACAACTCTAAATGGAAATTTCGATGGCCGCCAGCCGGGTAAATTCCTTTGCTGCGGCCCTCTGCTCTCGGTGCAGTAATTTCACATGTTCCTTCTTATAACCACACCTCAGGCAGAGTGATAATTGGTTCGTTACCCCCTTGCCACAAATACGGCAAGGTTTTGTAATCTATCCATTTCGCAGTTTGACCAGATGTACCCCACAGTACTCCCTCCATACAGCGCCGGCTACAGAGCTCCGTGGATCTAAAAGTAAGCCTCTGACATGTGTCTTTACCTATCCGCATTGTGCACCTGATCGGGTATGTCCATTGTCACGGATATGTCTTATAGGCTTCACCACCGGAAGAAGGCTTATGTCTATGAGAGGCCTGGGCCGGCTGGGGTGTGGACCGTCCCTTATGGCTCTGCTGTTTTGGATGGCCCATTATTTATCTACGTGGTGTTGGGGTAGAAAGTGAATCTACGCTGGTTCCCCAAGTGGTATGATGGCTGCTCGGGCGGCGAGGGTGTTGGGCCGTCGAGGGTGGTGGGCCGTCCCCGGGGTCCCGAAAGTGGTACATTCGCACCCTTGCCTGCCACCACCTGCTGCTGAGGCGGTTGGTGAGGGTGATGGGTCCCCCCGTGGTTCACAAAAAATCTATCGCCCCGCTGCTTTTAGGTACCCGGTGCTGAGGGAGCCGCCGGGGGTGGTGGGTCGTCCCCAAGAGTCCCAAAAGTGGTGCATTCGTCCATTCTGCTCTTAGGTTGAGGCGCCCAAAGTGGTATGATGGCCTCCCGGGCCGGCGAGGGTGGTGGGCCGTCCCCGGGGCCTACAAAAAAATCCGTCCCCCTGCTGCTGAGGTACTCATTGCGGAAATTGTTACTGGCACCCCCCCCCCCCCCCCCGAGATACCCGGTGCATTCTTCCCGGCTGGCGAGGGTGGTAAGCCTACCCCCTGAGCCCTCAAAAAGTGGTGCATTCGCCCCCTGCTGCTCTTAGGTGCCCGGTCGCCCCCCCCCCCCCTTAAGTTATCTGCGCTGGGGTCCCCTCGCTGAAATTGTTACTCGCCCCCTGCTGCTATATCTGTTCTATCTTTTGTCAGAGCTGCAGTGGTGGCTATAGAGGATTTTTAATGACAAGGTACTTTATACCAAATTTATGAACAGACTACACTAAATTAGATTCTTGCTGAACATTATCGAAACCCAAATTGACTTTTGTGGCCAAGGTCCGCTCGTTTCGTATAAAATAGGCCTACATTTTATATGCCCTTTGCCACATACAAACTCTCTTAAAAACATCACACAACAGTTAAATGTATTTGTTCAGATAAATTGTGACATATTCTCTTCATACGCTCCCTGTTTCCATCCACAAACTTGCTCAGCAACCTTTGATATTATTATTTGACATCGGTTAACCTTTTACCTCACTTGAAAAGTAGACGACATTGGTAAACAAAATTCTTGAATAACTAATTTTTTCATATTTTGCCTAAAAAAATAGGTTATGACCCTTCTTTCGAACGAGCTCGAGAAGCGCGTTTCAAAGAAGGGTCATAACGTATATTTTTGAGACAAAAAATGAAAAGAATAATGAAAATTAATTGGCGATTTTTGTGAATAGCGCTGGCCGGTTTTGGCCGTTACGTTAGGTAAAATGTTAAAATGTTTGTGGTATTTTTGCAGAAACGACAGAACAATGTTTAGTTCATTTTGTGAAAAAACAACCGCCCCAAACAACCATATAATTACGTTGTTAAAACTATGCCTTGTTTTGCCGAGTGTCTGCACAAATAATAGTTTCCATTTGCACCATTACTGTAGTGTAGCCGGGACACGCCCTGTCCGACACCGTTAATTATTACAACCGAATTAGTCGGAAAGAATAGATCCTTATTTTTTCGATAAAAGGCGTGCCGAGTATTAGCAGACGACAGTTCCGCGCAAGAATACAACCGCGTACACCTGGTGCTACTTCCAGAATGTTAATGAATTTCAAACTCTCAATTTGCTCCATAGTGCAACCGGGAATTTAACAGTTCAAACTTGTTTGGCAGAGCTCAATGAGCTCATTGAGCTCTGTCAGACAAGGTTGAATTTCTTAATTTCCTAGTTGCAAAATAGGGAAATACGTTACGCCCGCTGTCATCACGTAATATTTTGAAATAATCAAAAAATAAAACTTTTACAATAGAATTTTCTAGAATTGTATTTACTATCGATTTATATAATTGAATAAAATAAATCATTAGAATTTTCAAAGATATGGCAATTTGCCAACTGGCAAATTGCCATATCTTTGAAAATATTAATGACTTATTTCAACCCATTTGAAATTGTGACTAGAAAATGCAACTCTAGAAACTGTGGAATGTTGTAAAGTTTCTGCATATAAAACCTTTGCTTCTTGAGATTTCAGTATTTTGTCATCAGTATGCTGAAGACTAAAACAGACTCAGTGCATGTGAAAATTCATTCAACAGCCGTCCTCGTGAGTATCAATGGATGGGAAATAAATTAAGGTGAAGCTCGTCCAATAGCATGGGGCCAGCAGCGACCTGCGTCTGTGATGGTGAAGGGTGATGTCCACAAAATGCTCAGAATATTTCCGCATACCTAATTGATTAATCGTTCAAGGCATGAACAGCAAGCCCGATCTCAACTAAGAACATAATGGTATAACATTTTCAGTTTAGTGCAATAACAAACTTCGCAAAATAACAAAACAAAACAAAAACAGCATCACCCACCCACACCCTACCCATAAAAAGGGTACCCGTTTATAGCTTCATCAAATCAAATACGACTAAGACGGAGTGTTCTCTACGACAGCGAAAAGAACCAGGTACATCTATTTATTAACGTGCAATTACAAGGTACTAACTTGAAATATAAGATGATAAATTGTAATTTCATGACACAAAATTGTATTTACATGTTACTATCGTGTAACTACATGTTATTATCTAACAATTACATTGTTAATGTAGTTATACGTTTTAGGTCCAAATACTCAATTCCCACTGATGAAAACGTCATGACCAAATGTAATTCATTTTCCAATGAATACATTTGGTCGAACTTTGACCCGCATTTACGTTCAAGTTAATAACTTGTGATATCACAAACAACAAGAAATGTCAATCGGCAGTGTGAAATTATTTTAGTGATTTTATTCTTGAACTTGTTGTCGTTTCATATGTGATTATAGTTTACTGATATGTTAAATAAATTGTTTTGAACATTCCAAGTTTCGTTGCGAAAGACGGCAATATGACAAATTTGGGTAAAATGCCGAAAACCGGCGGTCAACTGAAAGTTGTGCGCTTTGTCTTTTTTTTGTGAGGGTGGTTTTTCGCCTCGTTCGTTCGTACATGTTTTATTTCTGCTTTGTTGTTTGGTAAAAGATAGTTTAAACAGTTACGGAATGTAATTATAAGAATTGAATGCAATTTTTATAATCTTTATTGGAGTATGACCTTCGGGATTCATACATAATTTGTACCCATTCCCACACGTTCATACTCCTATAAAGATTATAAAAACTGCATTCAATTCTTAAATATGTTCAATTTAGCTAACTTGTACAGTACGCTCGTTGTGGACTGGACATATTCCATGCGTAGAGAGTGATGTCCACGCATGCGTTTACCAGGAAATAAAAATCATCATGAACAAAATTTTAATCAATGAAGTTTGAAGTTTTATGTGGGCGTGGCCTATGACGTTCCTTTTAACTTACGCAATTCATTGGTCAATAAGTGAAATGTATCGTTATTTCAAACAGAATTTTAGAAAACTATGACTTTTTAATTCACTTATCACTAGGAAGCGTGATGCGACCGGGTTTTTATTTTTACTCCGCAAAGTAGAGAGTGTTTAACTTTGTTGCCCTCAAGTTTAATTATAATAATTATTTGTTTCTGTCTATTTCGTGAGTTATGAACTCCCAAAACAAAGGCCAAACATAGCGCAAATGGGCTACGCAGTTTGGCCTTTGTTTTTTTTTTTTTGGGGGGGGGGGGGGGTTCATAACTCAAGAAATAGACAGAAACGAACAGTCATTCCTTTTATCATTTAATTTTCTTTAATGATATCCAATTTGCATGCATATAATTGGGCAAGGTTAGTTTTTCATAACTCGATGAATAATTTTTCTACCGTGTAAATGCTTTTGCTTTGCCCCACCCATTATGCAATAAAGAAACTATTGGCGTTTCCAACGGTGCAAACATACAGTAATTGCTGCAGGTGTGATGAACAGTTTGTTCAATTTCTGAACTTAATTCCTACAACTACATCGTCCACAGATCGACTGATGCACGCGCCCAACTGCTTTTATCTGAATGTGTCAATGTTCATTTCGCTTCAAATCTTTAAGCCATACCTTGCCGGCGTTAGAATTTAATTTCGTAGTATATACCTGCCGTATATACATAGCTTTTGCGTACTCTTTCCGAAAAGCAAATCAGTTTTTTTTTCAGAAATGGACAACAGATTTGTTCGATATTGCTGGAGGTGCCCAGGATTTCTTTTGATGACGTCAGAGTGTTTTGGTGAGGGAGAAAAATTATCCCTGATGGGGGTGGGTGTGCCATGAGGAAATCTTACCATCGGGACAAAACATTTGGTCCAGACACTCGTAAGCCTCATGTCTGTCCCAAATATCTTACCCTCGGGTGAGATTTCCCCATCTCACACCCTCAACCACCAGGGATAATAATAGTCTCTTCAGTATTCGAGATCTTTTGTATTAGCTAATATTGAAAACAATAAAACTGCAGAAAAATAGGTGTCACTTCAACGATATAAATAACGGGAGCGTCGACTACATTATAAGTTATTGTGATGAGTTGACGGTAACATGGTTCTGAGGTTTGCGGCTCGGACCTTATGTCCAACCGAGACACGAACCTCAGACCATGTTACCGTCATTGTGAAACACAAGAGGTTTATTTACAAAATCTGTGATCGTTAAAAGTTACAGTCTGCAAGGCAACTTTTAACGATCACAGGTTTAGTAAATAAACCTCTCGTGTACCCACGACGGCACTGTCTAAATAATCACGAAACCAGATAAACTCATTCCATATTAGTTCAAATCGTAAATCGGGTTGTAATTTAAACAACATTTTATCCGGAAAACCGTTTGTTGCACATGTGAAAAATCCACAAAAATGAAGCAATTACGAACCGGGCGACGTCATTTGACATATTTTGCGTTGTGACGTCAGACGGTAACACTTGCCACTTGAGCCGTAATCTTAGAATATACTAATCAGAGGAGGAGGATTTTAGTCCTATTGGAACATAAGACTTCATTATGATACAAAGGAACAAACTGAATTAAATTATAGCAATTGAAATGAATTATCTATCGCTTTATCGTAGTGTAAATGTGGGATGGACGTGTTAGGTTTTGTATAAAGTTGTTAGTGAACGCAATATATGAGATGATCACTTCAGTATGTGTGTTGCGAGTTATGAGGGGTTGAAAGAATGAAAGTGTTGGGCGTATTATGAAGATGTTGTGTTATATAATCAACACAATTTCCCTTGCGACGTTCAGATGATTTGATAGGTAATCGTCATGAAAGCAAACGCCAACAACTGGTGAATGGAAAACGCACTACGGGATAGTTAGTCTGTGTGTCTATTATTTTTTTCGGTTTCTTCTTCTTCTTCTTCTTCTTCTTCTTCTTCTTCTTCTAATTTCCTGTTTCAGTAAATTACCCAGAAGCAATACTATGTTATATTTATTCACACTGAAAACAATGTAAACAATCAGATTACACAAATAGAGTTAGCTATCAAACATTAAATGCTATCTTGCTATTTTAATCAGGTGTCAGCCCCTCAAACTAAGTTAAGGTGACGTGATACGGTGTAAAGTGACATCATTAAGAAGCTACTGAGAGATATTCCTCGATATTCATCGCGTCGATGGATATCGGGAAATATCTTTTAGATAATTTGCGATAATTCATAGGCTAGAATATAATAAAACATGCTTCTCAGACAACGAAATGAGACAAAATTCATTCTAAAAAGACATAAAGACAATTATTATCAAATCACATGGCAATCTATACAGGGATGTGGCGACAGGGGTGTGTGTGTGTGGGGGGGGGGGGGGGGGGGCTGTCTCACCCCACCCCCCCACCCACCAGCTAAGAGTATTTTTTTCAATAGTTGGAAATTCCGAGGTCAAAAATCAAATAGTTGGAAATTCAATAAATTAACATTCTTCGTGAAAAATATTAAAATTCCAACTAATGATGAGAAATTTTGATCTTTTATTTCCAACTAGAAATTTGAGTTTCAAATTTCCTACTCTAAAATTGACATGGCCTCAAAATTTCGACTCTGACATCAATCCGGTAAATTTTCTGACCCAGACACATTATAAATGATGCTTTTTCCGTTTCAGGACTAGTGAAAATTTTCAGAAGGGTTCATAAGCATGTGTATATATATATATAATCACTTTAACCCTTTACCCAACGCAGACGATTTCAAAATTCATTATTTTAAATATAATTTTTTAAATTTTTAAAAAAAATTTCAACAAAACCATATCACGTGACCCCTCTTTGAAACGAGCTCGACGAGCTCGTTCCAAAGAGGGGTCACGTGATATGGTTTTGTTGAAATTTTTCGAAAAATAATATTTTTTCAGCAGCTGTATTTGCATATTACGCGGGCGGATGCGAGCGATTCATTGGTTAAAGGGTTAGAAGATATCACCCAGCGCTGCAGTACAACCACCTATCGAAACTACTCACAGCTGGAATTTACACCGGTGCACCCCCCCCCCCCCCCCCCTCCTAGCTGAAACCCTCTAGTCACATCCCTGAATCTATACCTTAACATTATAAGATGAGCGCTTACGGTGAAGAGGCGTAACATCTTATAAAATAGACGCCAAGAATCCCAGCCGGACATTACATACCATTAGTGCATTGAGGCTCAGTGCTGAAATATCGACGTCACTTGATCTTCTTATATATTTCTTCGTCCAACGTTAGCAAACATCTACAAACAAAAACAGCTACAATCACAACTTTCAAGAAGAAATGAAGATGAAATGAAAAAGAGTTTTGACGTAAAGACAAAAGGGAAGAGAACAGAAACCCATAGACAAATATATTTTGGCCTTGAGAGAAGCTACTGTACCAGACGTTAACACCCGCTTGTCTAACGCAACAGTCTTATCCGATCAGTGCTAGTCACAAAGAAATCATTTAGATTTTATTAATTTTTTCAATTTTTGTCTTTAAAACATACTTGATGATCCCTCATTGGATCAGGTGAGTTCCAATGAGGGATCACAAGCTATGATTTGTAGCCAACAATTGAACTTTTTATTCCACATTTGTTTTTCGTCTTCGGCAAAGTGTTAATATAAGTATTACTATCACAATTTTCCCGAGCAGTCATGATCTAATCTTCCTTAACCCTTTACCTAACCAATCGGCCACATCCACTCGCGTAATATGCAAATTTAGTAGTTGAAAAAAATTCAAACAATTTCAACAAAACAACATCATGTGACCCCTCATGAGCTCGTTCCAATGAGGGGTCACATGAGATGGCTTTTTGAATTTTTTTTAAAAATAATATTTAAAATCATAAATTGTTGATATCGTTTTTGTTGGGTGAAGGGTTAATGATTAGTGCTCCAATAGAAATTGGTCGCCTTGCAAAAACCGCTGGCTGCAAATTACCACAGGGATGTTACTCATTGGAATTAATGAGACGTGACACCCGAGAGGAAAGTGTTACTCTCAAGGAAAGCCGAGGACTGCTAATGACTGCAGAACTGTTAATCATTGTTGTCGGTTCTAAAATGAAGTTTAACACCCTCGAAAATCATTTCGTCGTTATCTTTACATAGATATGATTGGTAATGTTGTGTTGGTCATGTGGAACAGTCTTCCCACAAAGTTAACGGATTATTTTCCCTTCAGACTCACGTCGTTAACAAACAAGTGCGATGTTTTCTCTCTCTTGACAATCTTGTGTGTCGAGAAAGAAACATTCTGAATGTGAACCAAAACAGGGACTCGGTTACTTTTTCCCATTTTATAAGGTTCATGGGGGCTCAAACATTCAGCGACGGATGTCATCATACCGTGTTCGAATGCAAATTGTTGGAACCATCCGAATTTTCCGGTCGGTTTCTCTCAGAGCACGCATCAGGTTTGACAGGTCCTGGATGAGGACGGTAAACAAGTTCGTTCAGTCGAATGTGTTCTCATATTTACCCATTAAATGAGATTTCTCCTTTCAGAACATTTATAAATAAGTATTTTTCAGCTCACAAAATTATTTTGAATATCCGTATCGTGTATTTGCATTGCTGCTTAATATTAAACTTGATCAGAGAGAGTTAACCCTTTGCCAAATATGAAAAGCAGACGACACTTGCAAAAAAAAATCTTGAATAAATAATGTTGTTTCATTTTTGTCTCAAAACAGGTTATGACCCCTCATTGGAACCAGCTCGTTCCAACGAGGGTTCATAACCTATGTTTTTGAAACCAAAAATTAAAAAATAATGAAAATTAATTGGTGATTTTTGAGAATAGGGCTGGCCGGTTTTGTTTGTTACGTTGGGTAAAGGGTTAAGTGTTGGTTTCCATTTTGTTAAGCGAAGAAAAGTTTATATGCACAACATTTGACTGTCTGCAACTCTCAGACACACACTCCTCCACCACTCTAGCACCGAACTTTAATTTTTCCTTCCCTCTGAGTTTCCAGATGGACTAGCGGACGCAAGACGCAGGTACCGGACAGTCATCCCCACAGTACTTAAAAAACAATGATAAAACATGCAATGCCCATTGGAATGAAGCAAAGTAGGGGTAATCTTCGTAGAATTATATTTTCAAGTTGGCGCAGAGGAAGTGGTTGACCGAGCAGACATAATTGTCAAATACACAGACGGTCCCACGGAGCCCTGGCTTACTGGGTCACTGAGTACTATGTTCTTGAGACAGAAAAAAATAAAAAAATTAGTTATTCAAGAATTTTATTTGCATGTCCTCTGCTTTTCATATTTGGTGAAGGGTTAAAACCTAAAACCCATAATAAGAGAAAAAACTATATGTTACTCGTCATAACTCAAACGAAAGATGGAAAAACTAAAGCTGTGAGGCTTTGTTTTTTTAGGCTCAGTTTTGGTTCAATTTCAGTAAAGAAACCGCGGTTTTGGTTCGGTTTTTCAGTGTGTCAAGAACGTATTGTTACAGATCGTTCAATCTTCGGCTCCTTAACTTGGAAAACATGCGCAAAAGTTTTTACGGCATCACTCACCACAGAAGCCTTGTTTGTAAGTATCTCTATTGTGTTCAGCCTAACTTTCCTTTTATCATTCTTGTTGTGGAGAGGGGGGGGGGGGGGTGTCGAATAGGGAGGGGTTGTTGAGAAGAATATTCAGACAAAAAGTAAGCATGAATAAAGTTTATCTAATCCATGTTGTGTTCTCATTGTTGTCATCTTTTCTCCTTATTAACTCGTCCAAGGGCCGAGTTAATAAGGAGAAAAGATGACAGCGACGTATTGGCCCTTTGCCGTACAGACTACGTGACGAGAATCCATAGAGGCCACTTCTCCATTTCCATCCCAGTAAAGCTTTTAGAGAACAGAAAATGAAGAGTGTAAATTTTGAGAACGAAGAACAAGGTAAGTTGAAAAGAAAAAACACAACTAAGTATTTCTGTAATCTTGAAAAACAACAGTACTCGGATAAAAAATCATCTGCAGACGGGTTTAATCTGATCGGAGCGGACCAAACGCATTAAAGGAAATAATCTTTGAACATAAGTCCTTCTACCAAGACCTCTGCATTTCTAACTGGTTGCCCACATTTGGTCACGATGACGCCGTGCACTAAGATGTACTGCACGTCGATGGTGCACATGTCTTCACCCGCTGTAACCCATCTTGAGCGGAGCTTGAACAGAGTTAGAACGTTGAGGAGCTGACAGTTGCTCGTCGATGCTCGTTGGTTCCCTCCGGGTACTCCGGCTCGCACCACCCGGAAAACTGTCGCGCTGCGATTAGCCATTGTGCATATGTATGTGACCTTAAACGCCAATAAATAAATAAATAAATAAATAAATAAATAAATAAATAAATAAATAAATAAATAAATAAATAAATAAATAAATAAATAAATAAATAATTCTAACATAACTGACGCCAATCTCGATGAATAAGTTGCGAAAATATATTTTGACGCTACTAATCCCTTCCTAAAATTTCTAGATGTGCAAGAAAACAAACTTCTGGGGGAATTCTTTGGATCAGTGCTGATGCTTCTCCGCGCTTCTAAAATCTATAAAAAATTAACAAAACTCCCGGCTATGACGACTGTAGGGTGGAATTTTGTGTCTTTTTTTCAGGAAAGACATTGGTAAGTTTTTAACAAACATACTGACATATATACCCAAACCTGGTCGAATATGTTAATAAAAGATGACCGATTTCCTTGATAAAGGTTTATGTGAAAATCGGTTATGGTGCCATTGCAAATCGCATTTTAACAGTTTTTGACCAAATTTATTTCGGACACGCAGCTGGTTCCATCAAAGGAAGACGTATCCGAGAAGCAACACGGCTGACGTTTGACTAAATTAAAAACTGCGAAGAACAGAATATACCTGGACTACTGGAACTGCTAGATTTTTAAAAAGCAGTCGACTCATGCAAGTGGACTTTTACCGATATAATATTGAAAACCTAGCGATTTGGCCCATCTATCATACAATGGTTTAATAACTTTTAAAAATAATATCAGTAGGAATGCCTTGAACAATAGACACTGGTCTGAACTTCAGTCTACGGCGAGGAGTGATACAATGCGAATCTTTATTTACATACCTCCTTTTTATCCCCACAATCCCGAGCTCGGTACTAAACTTCAGCCCTAACATTCCTGGAATTTACATATACAGCTTATAGCAGTTAGTGATGATGGATACGTCCTGAATGCCGCTAGTGGTAGGAGATGTGGTGATCGGGCCAGTTCAGAGTGATCAGTACACAAAATGTACGATGGAAACATGTATTACCCTAACAACACTCACTGCGCGTGCACACTAAGACCAATTATCACAATGGAGATGACGTCACAAGATGGGCGCTCACGCGGGCTACCATGACACCCAAACATGACGTAACTATGTCACGTAACTACAAATTCACTTGAGATCCACCATGGGATCCCTCTGAATTGGCCCGATCTACACATCTACTACTGTCATTCTTGAAACAGTAAAACTGTTTACCAAGTACCCAGGATTCACACTAAAGTAATAAAAACCGCAAGTTATTATTATTTTATCAAGGATAGGCTGTTGAGAAGAAATGTGTACCGACCATGTGGTCTATTGGAAGCATCATAATTCTTCTACAGTTTTCGAATAGAATTCAACCTCGTTAGCGAAAAAAAATCTTGAATAATTACATGAAGAAAATGGATAACATTGAAAAGATCCCGTAGTCTGGGAAAATAATAATATAAAACAGGCTACCATAATAATATTTTGAGATGGTGGTATCAAATTCTGTCACTAAAACTAACAGCCACTCGCCTCAGAAGCCGATAGACCCAAACATATGTTCTCCTTGGCGAACTCTCATTCTGGACAAATTTCAAGATTTAGGTAGTAATAATACGGTCCTGCATAGGAAGGTCTGCTAAATGTCGTAAATACCTCAACTCATTCTGAAAGAAGTCTTAGTCGCTTGGTATTTTCTGGATGCAGATAACCTTACTGCTCCTAGAAGTTCATGCTCGAAGTTCTCAGAACCATGTTTTTATAACAAGCAGATCAAAATCAACAATCACCATTTTGTATTATGAAAGAACGACCAAGAGTGGTGTTTCCGTCATCAACGACCTTATTACATGAGTATCCTAACCTTCATTGATTTCGCTGAGAAACACAACCACAAAACAACCTTCACCGTCAAGGAAGTTGAGGGATTCGTGCTATCCACTAATGTGATCAACCAGTATAAAACATCCACAAACATCCGAAACGAAAGTACAGAAACATTGTGAAAAAATGTGTAGATTATTTTATCTAAGAATCATATACATTTTAACTTAAAAACCACGAGAAACGGTACGTATCACATAATGTGTTCCGATTCCGCAGACGACTCATTCTGATTCCGTATCATATAGATGACCCGTTTCCGGGAACGCAACGGGCTATTATAAGAAGCACACGAATACATTCTATGTCCGTTTCAGTGATCGTCTCAGCTGATCGCTTACAAAACAAAACAGAATTCCTTACAATTAGCGACAGAACTATTCATAGCCAATGACCCCCCCCCCCCCCACACACACACACACAATAAATTTTACAATGCAACTTTGAAAATTTGCGGTGACCGCATTACTCATTGCTTGTTAAAGTGCACAACAATATTGTTCCATAAAATATGTTTTTCTTTAACTTTTTATCACCCAACATTATGTCCCAAAACATATTAATAATTTAAGATTTAATCTGTTTATATGGCAGAACTGTTAGATAAATGAATTATCAGGATAATGTGCATGTCCTGTGATTTGCATCAGATTCTCGGTGGGGTCCAGAATGGGATCTCAACACGCCGACAAAGCCGGCTCGTTGAGATCCCATTCTGGACACCACCTCGAATCTGATACAAATCACAGGACATGCACATTATCATGATAATCTGTATTTACCAAACAGTCTTGCACTATTCAATTACACCCCCTTTGCAGGCACAGGAAAACTGAAAAGAAGTGTTAAATATTAGATTACGGTCTTGCGAATGATACAGATCATATGAACAGAAATCTATTCAATGTCATCGAAGATACCTATCAGTAAAGTCTACAGTTAAAACTTTACAAAGGATTCTTTGTACAAACATTAAACTTCACAAAATCAGTTTATCTGAACCAGAACTATGTACTTTTGCAATACCACAAAAATAAAAGGTAATCCATATTCCGGTTAACTGACCCTTATCAAAAACAGTTTTAATAAATTTAGTAGACACATGGAGACATATAGAATAAACGTATAGTGTTTTCAAGTAAAAAAAAATATTCTACGAGTAGGATTCAGAATGAAACCGACGAGCCTCTGGCGAGTCGGTTTCATTCTTAATTCTACGAGCAGAATAATTCTTTCACTTGAAAAAACTTTTCGTTTATTTTGTTTATTCCATAAATCTTCTGCAGGGCAGTCGCGGCAAAATCGTGCTATAGTTCGCTACAAAACACAGCGAGAAGTGAGGAGCACGTTGGTCCAATTCGATCGACCAGCAAAATAGGCAAAAATAAACAAGGCGCAGTAATACATTTCTGTCTAAAAATAATTCCCCTACAAACTTCAGTTAAACTTGCAAAAATATTTTAT
Organism: Pictodentalium vernedei; assembly: GCA_031216915.1. NCBI lineage: Eukaryota > Metazoa > Mollusca > Scaphopoda > Dentaliida > Dentaliidae > Pictodentalium > Pictodentalium vernedei. Next base: position 134,203,318 of record CM062296.1, on the reverse strand, counting down.
TATATGAGCAGCGGGTGGTGTTTCCTACTGGAATCGTGTACTACTTACTTTTAAAAAGATTTATAGAAATCAACAATCGAACAATTAATTATGCTAGATAAATGTGGTAGAGGCCAGGGGTCAACAACAAGTTCGTCGCTACTAGGGGAATAAATTCTTTCAGTGCTAAACCTACGGGGAAATTTTATTACAGTGTAATATTTAAGTAATTGCTTGTTTTTGTGATGTGAAATACACTTTATGATATTTAATTTTCTATATGATTTAACTGATTTTCGATTGACCAGACCAGCAAATATCTGATATTTATACCATGATTACCTATTCTACTATATATAAAAAGCCTATGACATAAATTTTAGCTTTACACACCAACCATGGTGAACACGCCAGCAATGGGATTTCAGTAGTTAAAATTTACACCTACAGTGGAACTACATCCATGGTGACCTTTGGTGACCTCGACTTGAATGCAGACTTGTCTAAATTTATCACTCGTCGCCTCGCGAGGAGTGAAATAAAACCCACAATTATTTAGTACGTTTTTAAATGAGTTTACCTCAGAAGATACCAAAAACTAACAAACATGGGTTGCCTCGTGTTAATAAAGCACCCATAACTCAAAATAGTATGTTATTATGTTACTAAAATGAAAAAGGCCCCGTGATTTGAGTGTTTCATTTTCCATTTCGTTTTGACGATAAATTTGACAAGAGAAGTACCACCCACCGGTGCTCATGTAAACAAAAACAGATTTGCACGTGTAAATATTGTTGTATTTAACATTTAAACTCTTATTAATCTGACGATCGTAGTCGGTGAACTGGTGTTAACCGCTCGCCAAAGGCTCGTGATTAACACCATTTTACCACGAATGGTGAACATTTGGTACACCAAGCTACTTTGGGTATATTTTATTTATACCATGATCGTCAGATTATTAACCTTTTGAACCCTAGCGGCCGCTTTTCCGACCAGGAATATGATACGTCCTGATGGCATTAAATAGGATGGCTGTTCAGTAAACGTGTGTGGGGTAGACCAATCAATATTTTCAACGTGCAGCCTCGGGGCTGCACGTTGAGAATATTGATTAGTCTACCCCAAATAATGAATATGGACTCTTCTAGTTGTTACCATTGAACAGGCATGGAAGATACCACTAGAGTTCATAGGGTTAAGAGTTTAAATGTTAAATAATACAATATTCAGTATTAAATTCTAAACAATGCCGGTACACACATGCAAATCTGATTTTGTTTACATGGTTATATTCTATATTTAAGTAAATATTCTGGGTGTAAATACCCTCGATACTGCTGTTTTCCAAATTGCACCTATTTACTCATTTAGAATCAAGTCAATTCTGAACCACGTGACTACATTCCTTATTGTTCTATGACGCGACTCGTGTCTTACAACTGTTTGGAGACTATTGGAGTCTTGACGTGTAAAGAAGATACTAATGTGCATCTGCCCATGGCATATCTATTACCCCTGCAAGTTGAAAATGCGTAATAATCAGTTCGTTCTGTTTCTTATAACTGATCTCTAAATGGTTTATCCAATTCAATGGGTTTCACATCTTCAAGAAAGTAAGACACCGAACAAACCGATAGGAATGTTTATCCTAAATTAAATTGACACCACACTTTAGCGATTATTGATTGCCTATGTTCACTTTAATTTCGCAATTTTGAAACTGCTGTTCAAAGTGTCATCTCCAATTATCAACTGACACAAACATTTCGTGTGGGTGAGTGTCAATGTAATGAACAGCATCAAGTTTTAAGTTAATTCATGTTTTTACTTTTACTGTGCTAATAAAGTCAATACGTGGATTCGGCATCTGCATAAAAAGTCACACAAAATTCCAAATGAAGATATAGCAACAGCCTTTATCTTTATACTGTCTTTAACGTTTTAATATCCTCGACATAAGTTTCAATATCTTATACAGAAATATAACGAAGATGTTGAATTTGGAAAGAATCGGGGACATCTTGTGGCGGGTGTCGTCTTACGGGCGCTTTTGAAGCGTTGGGGAATTTGGTGTTAACATGAAAAATGAAGAGAGTTACTGGTGAATGACATAATGCAAAGTCGACCTGGGGCCAATATTATAAAACTTTTACAATTGTACTTTTAGAATTGTATTCTCTAGTTATGACTTTAAATGGGTTGAAATGAACCATTAAAATTTTCAAAGATGTGGCAATTTGCCAATTGGCAAATTGCCATGTCAGTTAAAATGTTAATGATTCATTTTAATCAGTTATATTCATAGGTAGAAAATAAAGTTCTAGAAAATACAATGTAAAAGTTTTATAGTATTGGTTCATAGACTAAATCTGGAAAAAACAAATGAATTTAGCACCTGAGATGCATTGCATTCCCGTTTTTTTTCTGTGGGATTCTACAGTATTGTTGGCAGGAATGGAAACAGATAATTTCGATCAAATTTCGACTCAAGATAATGTTCATCAGAACGCGACTAAGTCGCGATCGGGTCAAACTTAGCTGCTGGGTATGTCTTGACAGTACTGTTGAAGTATTTCTATAAATATGACTCAAATAAATGCGGCTTGGAAAAACAAAACATAAGTGTATACATCATATTGAGGATCATCATCAAAGACATTGGCAGTCACCACCTCTACCATTCTCCGCTAACCCAATAAGTATATATAGACTAAAAACATCGATGGATGACATCGCTAAAAAATAAAATAAATCGGGCTCGAGAGTTGCAGAAGCTCTCCAGAGCATCTTCAGTTCTTCTTTTCGAAAACCTGAGTAATTGTGGATGGACAAAGGTTGAGAATTTTACAGTGTTCACGTTCCTCGATTGATCGACATCTATTTCACAGAAAAACGAAGAGAAAGTGAGAATGGTCGAACGATGGAATAGAACCATGAAGAAAAGAATTTTCAAACATTTTGTGGTCAATTCGACCAAGAAACACTTTGACGTTCTGGGCGATCTAGTCGACGATTGTAGCCACACTCATTAGAGTTCGACCAATACACCCATGAAAGCTAGCAATCATCGAAACGAAAAGAAAGTCTATAGGAATCTCTATCCTGTACGGGTGACAATACAAAAACCTCCTAAATTTACCGCGTGCGATCGAGTGAGAATATATAGTTATAAAAAATAAATATTTGGAAAAAGGCTACTCGCCTAGATGGACAGAAGACATCTTCGTAATGGTTCGAGTTTTTTACACTGATTCCGTCACTTACGAGACAGAAGGACTGTGCAGTGAAGAAATCCCTGAAAGTTTTACGAACAACAATTGAAAGAGACTGTTTTTTAAGAAGAAAAACAACGATTTTTTGTGCAACCTTATATAATATAAGAAAAGATAAATAAATAAATAAATAAATAAATAAATAAATAAATAAATAGTGGTACAAGGACGATTGATGAAAGCAGCGGCTGGTAGCGAATACGCCGATGATGACATCATCTGTCCAGCCAACATCGATACAATGCATCTATTCAGTAACATAAAATGTCTACTATCGGGTCAAAAGATAGAATCCCTGTTTCATCCGGTCAAGCCACATCTATGCTAGGACTTTTGAAATATCCCGACGACTAATCCAAATCTGGTGTACTCAATTAACTATGGACGAAAGACACCACACTCGAAGCAAGAGTCGACAACCTGGATACAAGAGTGAGACAGAAACTCATCGCTCAGACCTCGGATCCCAAAGGGACTTTTTCTTTCAGGACGTCTTTGAAATACATTTTCGAATTCGCCGAAGATTACGACACGCTCTTATACAAATTCAAACACGATATCCCCTTAGAGTGTAAGGAAGAGACGAAACCATCGTGAGAGCTGCCTGATGTGGGCGCAGGAACAGTGAAACTGAGCAAGATACCGTGGATCGTGCCGCAGGCAGAAAAATTCAAACTCACGACCATCGAATTGAAAACTCTATTACCGGCAAAATTCAGAATGAGACAGTGCGATACGGTGAGCATGCTCAAAACGAGAACCATTGTTTGGAGACTGGCGGTGAAGTTTTCTTCGGAATGACCTCGTTTCATAATAACAGGCTTTCGAACCGACAAGGATGGTTCACAATAAAAAATCCGTCCCTATTCGATCATTTGAATGCGAGAAACATGCTCCATTCCACGTGATATCCCGCACTAGATTATAACACCCCGTTGAGAAGAATGACTTCTGCAGCACTTCAGATCGAAATATCATCACATCGAGAGTTGTCTTTGGGACAAGACGCCTTATCCCCTGTGTGTGGAAGATGTCAGGGAAATAGAGCGAAAGACGCAATAATGGAGTCTTAGACGTTCAGAGCAAAATGAAGTTCGCGAGACATGCACCCGCCAAAACGAAAGCATTTGTTCAGGAATTTCTGGAAGGCTGTTATTGTTTCAATTAAGAATTGAATGCAATTTTTATAATCTCTATTGGAGTATGAACGTGTGGGAATGGGTTCAAATTATGTATGAATCCCGAAGGGATTCATACAATTTGTTCCCATTCCTACACGTTAATACTTCAATAAAGATTATAAAAGTTGCATTCAATTCTTATAATTACATTCCGTAACTGATTAAACTACTTTTTACCAAACAACAAAGCACAAAGTCGAAATAAAACATATACGAACGAACGAGGCGAAAAACCACCCTCACACAAAAGACAAAGCGCACAACTCTGAGTTGAGCGCCGGTTTTCGGCATTTACCCCAATCTGTCAAATTACCGTATTTCGTAACGAAACTTGGAATGTTCAAAACATTTTATTTAACATATCAGTAAACTTTAATCACCTATGAAACGACAACAAGTTCAAAAATAAAATCACTGAAATAATTTCACACTGTTTGAGAGATCACAAATTGTAAATGCGGGTCAAAGTTCGACCAAATGTTTCCATTGGAAAATGGATTACATTTGGTCATGACGTTTTCATCCAGCTGATCAATGGGAATTGAGTATTTGGACCCAAAACGTACAGCTACATTAACAACGTAATTATTCGGATGTAAATAAAATGTCTGTCGTTAGGTATAATATTTTCCTGCGTTATGGCAGTTTAGCGGGAGAATGTTGTCTGTGAATATTCAAATGGATGGGTTACTGATTTGTACCAATGGGACGGAGTGGTGTTGTCACGTGATTGACAAGATTTGGCCGTTTTCGTCAGTTCAAGCGATTCTTTCATGACGCTCACATCTTCAATCTTACAAATATTTGTATACTGCTATTATTGATACTCGTGGTTTTTTGGTGTAGATTGAAAAAACAAAAGTGAGCTTCCTACACTTCATAGTTACGATCGCAGAACATCATGTATGTAGAGCTTCGGATAACAGGTTTCCATAGGCCCCTGATATAAAATAATAAATACAGGGTTATCTATGGATTTTCCTGGGCGGCCACGTAACGCTACATTTCTTGTTGTTTCATGATTTGGATCAAACAGGTGTGCTTTGCACATCGTGCCTGTAGCACAGGATTTTTTTAACGTACAAATAAATTTGAGAGCGTCACTCCATGTTGCCATTGCTTGTCGGCAAGCGGCTGTGTTATTTGTTATTTATTTGGGGGAGGCACAGACAATAGAAAATTTTAAAAACAATAAAAATTAAACATTCGAGTTGCTTTTTTACAAAAAAATAAATAAAAAATAAAAAATTCGAGTTTTTTTATGCCCCCGAGAACCTCTCGGGGCATTATGTTTTCACCATGTCCGTCCGTCCGTCTGTCCGTACGGGCAACAATACGGGACTTATGAGTTTGTTTTGCTCGGACAGACATTATGAGTTTACTTCCAGATTATGAGCTTACGAACAAATATTATGAGGTTAATGTCTAAAATATTAGACTTATGAGGCAAGAATCGATTTGTAGCGATTTTTCGGGGTTTATGTTAAGGTTTATGGTCAATTAACGTCTGGGATTAGCGTTGCCCCCTCTTCAGGTTTATCTTGGGGGATCTAACAATGCCTTAGGCAACCAAACGCATTCTTGATCCTTAAACTATACAATATGGCCCTTTGCATTATATACTGGGTAGGACATGTAAAGCTACAACCCTCTGTCTAGTAAAGATAGGTCAAATAGCTCTAGAGCATCTCCAATTTGCAGTGACTCTACCCATCTGGATCCATTTCAAGGAATAAGTTTTAGGAAAACATATTTCAAAAAATTACTATCGGGACTTTTCTAAATATAGCTTTACTCTAGGAGAAGTACATATACATGTAAAACAATTTCATGCCCAACTTAGCAATTCAGAGTAGAGGTTTCGGACTTGTTAGAAGTAAACAAAGTAATGCCTAATTTTTTATGCTTTATTCATTTCTCCTTTTTGGTAATAATTTTGTAATATTTATAACATAGAATTGTCGAAGTGGTGTGATTGTGATAATTTATTTCTTTAATTACACAATACGGATGACCTAAAATATTCAAGGAATCAACTTTGAGTGAAATATATACAACGAAGTTTTTTTGGGAAATAAATTAAACAAATCCGGTTCCAATAGTGATAACCTAAAAGAAACCCTGAGTCAACTATTTTTAAATAAAAGGTTTGGACGATATAAATGAAACGAAAAACAGCATTCACTTCAAAACCTACAACACTACAACAAGGATTTGCTTCTCCGCAGTATTTGACTTCTAAGATTCGCGTGACGTCATTGTCGTTGGAGATAATCGAAGGCCCACCGACGATATTGTCCTTCCACAATATGGTGCACGTTTTTGTTCATCTGGTTGACTAATGTGAAATAGGTGTCATCATTTATGGTTTTGGAACAGGTATTTTAATGTGAAGCTCGGAACACTAATAAGATTAACCCTTTGCTACTTTTGTACGTGTATTTGGTACGTAATCTTTTTTTTAATTTAAGCATGTCGATGTGGCATTCTTAGTTTAAACAATATTTATTTCCAAATTATTGACTGGAAGCGAACAGAATCAAGAAGCAATAAGTTCAATGATTTATTGAGGCGTTGAGGTCATCTCAACTGAACCGAATGTTGAAAGTATACATGAAGTTATAATGTATACATCAGCATATAGACAAGAATAATGAAAACATTAATCCTACAAAATAATATCATCATAAGATGATAGAAGGCACTATATGAAATGCACGGCTAAGGGGGCTCTGTAGATTGGAGGGCATGTATTCAAGGAAGTGAATTACTAATGATCTTAATGTAATGGGTAGAATATTTCATAGGTTCAAAATAACTTTCAGCATCTATGACTATGTCGTGATCAAATATGAAATATCAAGCATTTGATCACAAATAGCCTGAAAATCATTTGGGAGACAATTGGGAAATGAAAATGTGGCTTATGACGATCGAGAAAAAAAAAAGGGTGGGGGGGGGGGGGTTGGGGTCAGGAAAAAAAAATTATCAAATGGCTCAAAGTGCGTCCACTCTCAATCAAGATGACCACAAAATTGACCAGAATATTTGAAACATGAGATGTGTTCGATTGCTCGTTTGCTGGTCAAACCACACTCGATTCGATACACGAACCCACCGGTGAATCTGAGATCATCAGTCGGGTCGTACATCGAAACAAGCGTTCTCTATCAGCCAGTCAATAATTATGCAATTTGAGAATTATGGAACTCAAATATAGACAATGTACAAGCAAACATAACTAGAATGCGAACAAGGTAGTGAATTCGACTGTAAGCTAAAAGCTTATTATTCGTCGTCTCCACAAAACAAACAAAATTACATACATACAGTTGAAGAATGGCATTCTTAGTAGGAAGCAAACTGTTTGTCAACAGTTTCGAGGAGCAATAGCTTTACATCACCAATGTTACACCAGATCAAAAAAGGGAAAGTAGTCGTGTTCTGATCGTTCCATAATTGCTGGCAGTACTGGTATTATTCGGTTTTGATGTTTTCTTTCTTGAAAGAACTGTAAAAGGTTTCAGTGTCTGGTATGGTAAAAATCCCTTCGTCACCGTACATCCGAAAGCCTTCAAAAACTCATTGTAGCTTAATCCAAGCGAGGTAATTACAGATGTCAACAAACTTGGAATAATCTGCAGAGAAGCAGATGTAGTCGTCAGATTTCACGACTACAGCCGTGCATGGGTTCTGTCTCTTCAGGTATGACATAAGTTCACGATTCATCATATTCACGTCGTATTTTGCAGAGTCGAATCTGATGATAGGCAGCTCTTGTGAGTAGTCTTGGAATTTTTTCTCCAACTTCTGTAAGAGGTGTTTTTTTAATGTATCTTTCCCCGCACCTCTCGCTTCCGCTTCCAGCGTTTCTCCGATTCTCTATCCGAGTTCTACTAAGGTCGATGGATGAGAGAACAGCATCAGAAGGTGGGAATGAGAAGAAATATCTACAAGGTAAATCATTATTTCCTCGACCAGTTCTTGGGTGACTGCTTTGATAATGGAGCACTTTGGTTATTTGTAGTTTGATACATGTCCGCACATGCGCACTCTAAATCAGGCTTGGAAATAACTCGCGAACGACCGTTTAGGTTATGTGTGTGTTACGTCATTTTTAAAATACGCGAACGAACTACAGGTTACGGCAGGTTGCGACAGGCTACGACAAAGTACAGTAAAACCTGTCTTGAGAGACCACTGTCTTGAGAGACCGCCTGTCTTGAGAGACCACATCTGCCAGGCACCGACTGCTTTTACTCTATAATGGACCTGCTGTGGGAGACCACATGTCGTGAGAGACCACCTGTTTTGAGAGACCACTGTGACCTGGTACCAACTTGTATGTTTATGCCATAATGGACCTGTCTTGAGAGACCGCCCCTTTGAAGACATAAATCACGACAAAAACTTTTTACCTATTCTGGAATTTGAAAATCCATTGTGGTTATACTAACATAATTAAAAGTATTAAAAGCTCGCAATTGTGTGTGTTTCAATTGCTATTCAGTTACATAACTCATTAAAGATTGAGATGTTTTTATAAGACCCCTGTGAAAAGATTAGGATTATTGCTGAATAAACAATTTCATATATACCTGCAATGTGACATACAGGATTATAAAAATAAATTTGTGTTGAAAATCTTCAATGAAGATTTTCAACACTAATTTATTTTTACAATTTTTATAACAGTCCATTTCAATTTGTTACAAAAACTTCATAAAAAAGAAGAACTACAAAGTAATTACAAAAATCCATTCTTCTCCATTTCTGAATTTTGTGTTTGGTTATTTACTGACTTGAGAAAACCTGAAACCTGTTATGAGAGACCACCTGTCTTGAGAGACCACTTTCGTGTGGCCCAAAGGGCGGTCTCTCAAGACAGGTTCTACTGTAATGTAACATAAGATTATTAAATTGCCAGCTTAAAAGAATTTCTGCCAATATAAAGAGCAACAACTAACGTGCGATCTCACTTCGATGAGATCGCACGTTAGTTATTGGTATTTATATAGGCGGGAATCCCATTAAGACGTTAAAACACCCGACTGGCAGAGTAAAAACAGTGGAGGAGAGAAGTACCACAACTCCGTTTTCCTCTGGGTTACGAGCATACTATGGCGTAACCTGCCAACGGGTTACGATATAGGCCCTTTAATTCTAACTCTGTCAATGGGTGATGCTCTGATTCCCACGTCAATGCATCACTTCCGACAGGCTGACTGGACTTATCAAAATAACCTTCAATGTAGAATGTAGCCCGGTATGGGTAGAACTTCTTCTTTATCTGTACACGGTGGGCGTTTTTGAAAACATCATGATGTTACAACGTTTTTTCGTCGACCTTTTGATTCTCGGTGGGCGTTTGTGTTTGTTTGCCAAGGGATTATTGTTTAAAGTCGGAAATTTTGGAAATTAACATAGAAAGTAATGGAAATGAAATGCAATGTAATTTTTCGCCTATCAACTCAAAGAGGAGGAAAATTTCATGGGTTGATAATTCGGTTATTTGATTGGTTGATGACTTGAAGTTTTGATCCTCGTTAAATTTATTAAGTAGATTATTGAAAATCATGTAGTTAGGGATCATTCATAGAGATTACTAAAAACAGATCGTGAGCGTAAAAACCCATAAAAATGTAGTACTACCCTAAAAACAAGGTGGTGAATCAGTTATTATTTATTTATTGGTCCTTAATGTCACATCATCATCTAAAGCAATATCATGGGGTATTAGTTTAGGGAATATGTTAAGGTAGTTACTAAAACAGAGCGTAAGAACATGTAAAATGTAGTTTAATGTTGATGGCAAAATCAAAAACATAGTGGAAGTTCCTAAATATAGATCAGTGCGCGTAGGAATTCATTAAAATATAGTTTCATATTGGAGTTAAGGAAATAGGCAGAAAACTCCTGCATGTAGAGAAAACCCGCGTAACTTCCGGTTCAGTGATTGTTTGTCGTTTTTGGTAATTTTAGGAAATTATCGGGTTGTTTGTGGTAATTAATTGATCGGCCATACACCCCGTACACGCCCGTCCCATTAGAGGAATTTCGGGGCCTATTCCACGACGTGCAAATTATATAAACCGTTGATGGTGTTGAAAATGTACCGCTTGTTGTAATTTGGGGGAAATCATTGGGTACATTTGAGAAATTACTATATTCCCAATCAATCGAACATATGATCCGCACAAGCTAACGCTCTGTTAAGGGGGTTTTGGTTACATAGCAACCGCCTGCTATCTTGGAAACCAAGATGGCGGCCTCCAGTATACAAAATGGACGACGTAAATATATGTCACCCTAACAACACGCGCTGCGCATGCACACTGAGACCACGTATCACTAATGATACTAATACTGGTAATGACGTCGCAACATGGTTGCTTAGGTGAACTGCCATTTCAACCAAACTTTACGTAATCGGATCACGGGACATGACGTTACTTCTGGGGTCCGTGAGTGACTGTGGCAAAAAAGGGTGAAGGAGTACATGTACTGCTACTCCTACATGTCGATGTATATGTATGGTTAGATTATATCCGTTCCTTCCTTCTAACTGATAATCAATCTTCATTGAAAAGAAAGAGGATGCATGTACAGTACAGCCGCCATGGACTGGTCGTAATCTACGTGTGGGCAGTGATATCCACGCATGTTTTTACCAGGTATTAAAAATCATCATATGCAAAATTTTAATTAATGAAGAACCGAGTTGTACCCGGTTCTTCACTAATTAAATTTTTGATGAAATGCGGACGTGGAAATATTGCTCACCCGTGGTGAGTGACCAGTCCACGGCGCCCGTACTGTATCTATTGGTAGAATTATCAGTCTGTGTGTTCAATAGCTGCACTCTAAAATCAGTTGGGTTAAAAATCAACCCAAATCAACTGGGTTGAGTGAATATGAACCCAAATTGGGTTCATATTCACTCAACCCAGTTGATTTGGGTTGATTTTTAACCCAACGGATTTTAGAGTGTGATGTTTTCTGTCATTTTAACATCTCTGTAGAACCAGTAATATTAAATAGCTTCTTGTTACGTTGCACACAACACGGGTGCTCAAAGAGATGACACTATACTTGACAGTTGACACTAAATAAATATAACGAAGTGTCTGGGTCAGAAAGCGGTTGTCTGGTACTGTTCAATGTTCTGCGGTGTCACGCTCACCTTCATCAGCTCAGTTGATACTCTTATAATAACACAGCGAAATTGTTCTCTTTATCGGACTAGATCTTATTCACTGTGTAATGTTTCATCAATGCGTCTTCGAGGTAAAGGAGTTGTGAGCGTTGCGACAATTTAAACCCTGCGTTTATCAAATTTCCGGTCTAATCTAATCAGGCAGAATATTTCTGGTATCGCGGAACTAAATATTGAAATTAGAGTTAACCGCCTTAAAATCGGAAATGATACAAGTCTCTAAAAATTTTCAGTCGGTTTCATTCTTAATTCTACGAGTAGAATAAATTTTTTACTTAAAAACACTATACGTTTATTTTGTTTATCCCATAAATCTTCTACAGGGCAGCCGCGGCAAAATCGTGCTGTAATTCTCTACAAAACACAGCGAGAAGTGAGGAGCACATTGGTCCAATTCGATCGACCAGCAAAATTGGCAAAAATAAACAAGGCGCAGTAATACATTTCTGTCTAAAAATAATTCCTCTACAAACTTGAGCTAAACTTGCAAAAATACTTTATTATATGAGCAGTGGGTGGTGTTTTCTACTGGCATTGTGTAATACTTTCAAAAAGATTTAAAGAAATCAACAATCGAACTATTAATTGTGCTAGACAAATGTGGTAGAGGCCAGAGGCCAACAAGTCCGTCGCTACTGGGGGAATACATTCTTTCAGTGTTGAACCTACGTGGAAAACTTATCACCCTACTAGGTGAATAAAGCAAAAAATTATCCAAGGCTTTTATTGTTCAAATAAACGGCCATTTATAGGATAAAAATGTATTCGATTCCTCCATTTTCACACAAAAGATTCGTTTCTTAACATGCAAGAGTTGTAGACGAACATTTCTCTGGAAATATGCCGACTCTGCTAGTCTCCTATTAAAATGGTCGTGATCTTTTGTGTGATCATGATAACATGTCCATTTTCGTACCACTATTTTATAACAATTATCTGCAAAGTAATTACGGACGAAGGGTCTTACGAATTTCAATAATATTGCCAGTTACCATAAAAGTGTTACAATTAACGGCGGCTGGTATGTTTGGGTAAGGTAATCTGAAAAAGCGTAATATTACAGCAACGGTTTGGGCAAGGTAATCCAGAAAACCGAATATTCCAGCAACGGCATCAAAGAATCCTTGAACCCAAACATTTCACTTCCCCTTTCCTGATGCTATCTTCCATGTCAGTTTAATGGCAGCAATAGGGAGTCCATATTCATTTTTTTGGGAGGTAGAACAATTGATATTTTCAAAATGCAGCCTTTAGTAGCCACCCAACTTAATTAAATTATGACGTATCATTGTCCAAAGAGTTAACGCTATATCCAGGCTAAATCTACAGTACGTGGATAGTGGATTAACTAAATCACCCTTTGTGTGGGGATATCACCCAAATATCATTTTCACATTCCGAACATATAGACAAAAAACACAAGCCATGTTTCAGCCAATGGATCTCCGGGTTTAACCCGGAGATCCATTGGCTGGAACTTTGCTTGTGTTTGTTATGCTTTGCAACAAATCTGCAATTATTGCTTGGGTGGAAACTCCACTCTACGGGTGACGTAGTGACAATACACTCTCCATGTACTGTAGTTAGTACAATCGAACATGGACCTTCTTGTTGAATGGGTTTAAAAAACGAAGTAAAACACACAGAGTGTTGGTTTTGATTTTCAATTTGTGATAATTCTTCTTGAAAATGAAATGCCAAAATGAATTCTTAGCTGCATTTTCACTCTTTACAAAACGACTCTGACTCTAACGCATTCGCCCACATAATGTACAAACTGAGCATTTGAGTTTTTTAAAACACATTTCAACAAAACCATATCATGTGACCCTTGTTGGAACGAACTCATTTCAAGCATGAGATCCAGGGTGCCTGTGGACAACAGAACACTTAGAGAAATCAGTGCCAAATTTGGTGTAACCGGTTTTAAAATCAGCACACATACCTCCTATGTTGGTTTACCCCCATTAGTCAGACACCCATTTGTCATACACCCAGCTGTCAGACAGTTAATTAGGGATTAGCTGAAGTTAAAATAGATGATTACCTATTGTTATAAATGGAACAACCCAGATATATACAATTTGAATAAAATTTAGTTTCAACATTTTGTTTGGTACTTTTTTGTTTTTGTTGACACATAACCAAAATACCTTTTAAATATTTTCTGAAAAATAATCAAAACATAAAAATCACACATATATTGTGTAATAACACTGATAACTTCGGGCTTTATGGCGCAAAATTCAAGATTTAGGTCATGCCCGACCTTACAGAGAAGAATCTGAAGTTGGACAATCGCCTAAATTCATCACTACTTCATCGACATCCTAACCTCTTCAGATTCAAAAATATAATAAAGAACATTGAAAAGGCAGAGAAAATCAAAATTGCTCAAATGGACTTTGGTGCTGCTTCACCTCCCGGAAACAGGTTTACAGGAAAATTGACAACAGCCTGGACCGCCTTTAGGAACAACTAGGGCATGGAACAAAGTCTCCAGTGGAGTTCCTTGATGCAGATGGAACACTGTTAAGAATGGGATGATTTGTTTGTAAATTAATATTCCTTTTGTACATTTTTTTTGTCATTGTAATATTGTACCTTTGTTTATGATGTGTACCTCACATTTTTCATTTTGCTACATTTTTTTTTATAAAACATGTTGTTTTGTTTATTTACGTTAGAAATGAGTTATCGTGAAATATGATTTTATTTATTTACAATAAAATGAGAGTCTAAATATTTTTCTTTATTGTACTTCATTTTTTTCATTTTATTGTTTTTTCTGTTTATTTGACAGAAAAAAATATTTTGTATGATTTTTCATGTCTAGAAATCTTTTCTTGTTGTATTTCATATTTTTTATTTTATTGTCATTTATTTCCTATTTATTTTCTTTGTTTCATAAAAGACGATTTTCTGTTTATTTGTCACAAAAGATATTATTTATTTGTGCGGTTATTCATGTTATTGTCATTTATTTCATAATTTTAATTTATTGTGCCTAGAACTCTTCTTATTGTACTTCTTTTTTTATTTTATTGTCATTTATATTCTATTTATTTTCTTTGTTTCATAAAAGACGATTTTCTGTTTATTTATCACAAAAGATATTATTTATTTGTGCGGTTATTCATGTTATTGTCATTTATTTCATAATTTTAATTTATTGTGCCTAGAACTCTTCTTATTGTACTTCATATTTTTTATTTTATTGTCATTTATATTCTTTTTATTTTCTGTTCATTTCTGAAACACACTGGCGAAGAAATAAATCATTAAAAGCTAATTAATTGTTTCTTTTCTGTCTGACTTATTGGAATATCCCAATTTATTCTGAAGGTGATAAGTAAGGAATTAGCTATTCAAACAACCCAATAATCTGTGATTATAAACTGTCTGACAACTGGGGTGTCTGACTAATGGGGGGGGGGGGGGGATACCCCTATCTTACGTTTATTCGTCGTGTCACATTTCGGTATTTACCGAACTTCCCGTTTTGACGTATTCAGTTAATAGCAGCTTTCGTATTGGCTGTGTTCAATTTCTGTTCACAAATTCTAATCGCTGTTGTGGAGTGAGTAGTGCACGCTTTTTTAGTGCGCTTTTACTGGCAAAATTCTATATAAGCGCGGTCTTGCTCATTAATCTTCGCCCTTTCACAATCCGGTAATAAAGCGTTTAACTTGCTGTGTTTGTTTATTTCTAGCATTGGTAGGTTAGTTTTAGGAGCTATTCCTCTTGTAGCATGGGGTACTCCTTCTTTGGGACGCCTGTCTCTCAGTATCAATGGAGGTACATTCGTTTGTGTAGGGTGCGTCCGCTGGTTTGGAAACGCTCTATTGCGCCTTTTTCCCGCTGAAGCACTCTCTGCAGGCGACAATTCTAATTAAATTATTTTCTTTAGTATTTCTTTTTTATTATGTCTATTTTTTGGACACATCCCAGGGAATGAGTGCCCATGTTTTGCATTCGTCCCAATAGACCGCCTTTTAACCACCACAACTATTAGGTTTTTCAGCATTTGAGTGATCCATAATTTAGATGCCAGTCGTCACTCTGCTTTCTGTGAGGGCAAAACTCGAGAGCCCGTGGTTTATTTATCACAATTCATTTCATTTTTACTCACCTTTTGTTTAACCCCCAGCACTCTGATGACGGAACGCCTGATTTGTCATCCATGGTTATCCCCCCTGTGTTGTCAGAAATTCAGCAATTTAGATTTTGGTTGACAGAGCTCCAATTGAGCTCTGTCAACCAAAATCTAAATTGCTGAATTTCTGACAACACAGGGGGGATAACCATGGATGACAGGGAGGTGTGGTGGGGCTTAGAGTGTGTGTGTGTGTGGGGGGGGGGGGGGGTGTCGAGTATTCTCGACATCAGAGTGCAGGGGGTTAATAAAACCACATAAAAATCATTCTGTTTTTTCTCATTTCTTTCTGATGCAGCTTCGAATCTGAAGACAGGAATAATGATTTATATTTGGTTGGTGGTGTGCTAAATTATTTTAGCTCCATAAATAGTGGTTTCTTTTGGCTTCCTGGAGAGTGCCCTTAAAAACTATCCGGTAATCCTTGGTGACTGAGTGCTTATGG
Source organism: Pictodentalium vernedei (assembly GCA_031216915.1). Classification (NCBI taxonomy): domain Eukaryota; kingdom Metazoa; phylum Mollusca; class Scaphopoda; order Dentaliida; family Dentaliidae; genus Pictodentalium; species Pictodentalium vernedei. The sequence continues at coordinate 134,187,066 of CM062296.1, read as the reverse complement.
GAAACACAAGTAAATCATCCGTGGGGCTGCTTTTTCGAGCAGGACCCCCATAGTGGCTTTTTGGCACTTGAACCTTTATAATTTTGTAAGCACATCGTCGTTTCCTGTTACATTTGTTTCCAAGTAGAACCAACACCCATCGAAGAACTAAAATAAAGGAGTTTTCATACGATCTAGAACCACGCAATTTCATATAGATTTGCCTGTCTTGTTATTTTGAAAAATTGCCGTAGTCGCGCAAATTAACCCTTTACCTAACCTATCGACAGTACCTGGCCGTGTAATTTACAAATTAATCAGTTGCAAAAAATATATTTTTCAAAAACGTTCAATAAAGACGTATCATGTGTCCCTTCATTGGGACGCGTTCGTCGAGCTCGTTCAAATGGGAAAAGGCATGATATGGTCTTGATGCAATTGTTTGAAACATTTTAAAAAATAGTAATTAAAATAATTAATTTAGATATCGTGTGCTTTAGCTAAAGGGTTAACACATGCGTGATGGAACAATTGAAGATGCATTTTTAGCGTTGCTTTGTCATTTTAAAACTTTAACTTCAGCAGGGACGTGGCTAGAGGTATCAGAAGGGGGGGGGGGGGTGTAGGGTGGTGATTTTCCAAATCGGGGAGGGACCGGGATGGGGTTTCCCCCACCCGGTCCCTCCCATAGTTGGAAATTCACTACCGAGAAAAAGTTTGAAAATGAAGCCATGAAAGGGGGCATAAAATTGATTCTAGTAACTGAAATGCCAACACATTTGTGACAGAAATATCAGGTTGTTATTATTTGATATTATTTTGAGAACTGAATATGTGCTAAACAAATCTCCAAGCTGAGGACTTTGAGCAATTCACATTGTCCTAACATTAAATCAGATCTTATGCAGGAATGATTAATTTTCGATGTTTCATCATTTTGTAACTGTGAATGATGGAATTAACTCAGGATAACGATTTTCTTCAAGTGCATTTCTAGGATTTCTTTTATTACGATAAGTAAACGTACTATAGAAATCTCGTACCGATTGACATCATGCATACTTATGAAGCTCTGTATTGCGTACACTGTAGTTGTAAATAGTAAAAGTTGGAATTTTTGCCGATTTGAAACCGAGTTGGAATTTTGGGAAGTAAAGAAGACATCAGCATCACCAAAGAAGCTCTAAAATTCAAATAGATGGAATTTGCAACTACTCATGACTTGCACTCCGAATTTCCAACTATAGGACAATTTGACTAAGATTGGGGGGGGGGGGGGGGGGGGGGGTGACACCCCTCCACACACACACCACCTGTCACCACGTCCCTGTCAACTTGGGACGGCTTTATATTTTATAATTCATACAGTGTCTCTCAGGCCTTAACCGACAGGGTAATGTGACAGATTGAAATTAAAGAACCAAAACATGTGTATGTTAACCAATTTTGATTCTCTTACCGGCGCAAACTGCTGAACCAGTTCTGGTTCCTGGCGGAACCAAAATCTCTCTGTGTGTGACCTCGGAAGGATAGTCCTCATTTAGTGAAGATCCCGTTAAATATACCACCCAGGTACTTACTTTCTGACAGACAAATGCTTGATAGGTTCGGTTCGATCAATCCCGAGCCATACAAATGAACGTCACGTCGGGGCAAAGATCAATGGCGCTAATCTGGTGAGTCTGTTATAATTAACAACTCTCCTTTATCACTGTACGCTGCAAAAATAATTTTGTGTTTTGATTTTCGTCACGTTTGTTGCTTGCACTGTCTGTTGAATACCAACGTTTTTGTACAATTGTGTGATTCGGCTTGTCTATCGACAACTCTATGGTGGCGTGGCTGAAGAGCGTCAACCAGAATCGATCAGTAGTATACATGTGCATCAACGCTGGCCGACTATACTGTAATTTGTGTAAACCAACCAGGATAGACTCAAATTGGGGTAGAAGGTATAGATATTGACTAAATACATAAAACCATGGCTACAAAGTACCCTACAGCGAGACCGTATGTAAGGACATTTTCACCCCACTTTGACTAAGATTTTTTATTCAGGTTTAACGACACCTTCGACAGTCAGGGTCATCTCATGTCGAACAGTTTTCAAGGTGGAGGAAGCCGCAGCGCCCAGCGAGAACCGCCGAACAAGGGAGAACAAGCAGTGATAGCATTGGCTGAAGACAAGTGCATCATCGACGTGCAGTACGCATTAGTACACAGCGCCACCGTACTCACACAAGGGCGATCGTGATTAAGTGCCTTGCTCAACGGCCGATGGACACAAAAGCAGTTACCCCTGGTGAGGCCCGAACCCGGGAACTTTCGGTTTGAAGTCCATTGCCGTAACCACTGAACCACAGGTCTCCTCTCTGTCTCCGATTTCGACAATGCTGATAATACAGTTAAAACTAGAAGTCCTGTCACGAACTGTGCGCTTATCTACGCTTAATTGCGAGTAGGAATTGCGCGCAATTGCCATATCGAATGGCAGCCAAAGCATGGCAGGTTCTCATTGTTACTCATAGCAAACACAAGCAAAGTTCCTGCCAATGGACCTCCGGGTTACCCGGAGGTCCATTGGCTGAAACTTTGCTTGTGCACAGAATTTGATAGCCTTACCATCGTCATAACGCGTAGATTAAGGCGCCAATCGACGTGCTATTTGTGCGCATTTCAGGACAGGACTTCTAGTTTTAACTGTACGTGTGCATATTTGCAAATGTGACCAAATTTAGTAAATCATATCACGACAATTAGAAATACAAATAAATTTGCAATAGCCAAATGAATAGCAGGGAAGTAAAATGGGTAATTATTCTGAGATCTGGGGGACTGCTGATCCGATATGTCAGGCAGCGTCAGGCGTTCAGTCTTTCGAAAACCGCATTTTGAAAAAAGTAAAATTGATTGACATAGAAATACAAGTTCGTGATCACAGAGCACCCAACAACGGAAGTGAAATTAAAATATTTTAGGGTTAAATACTCCCCAGCCACCAAAGACGATAAAAGGTCCACGGTTCGATACTAGCCTGGGTAACTATGTTATTTCCTCAGGGACTTAATCCCAGTTGCAAAAGTGGGGGAACGGTTGCGCTGCGTAGAAAGGCGTCCTGTACTTCGATGGTGCACTTGCCGTAAAGCAATGCTAAGCCTCGGCGTTACATCTTTTCCCAACTACTCCTGTATCTCTCAGACCCAGTCCCGACATCTACCCTCGACCAAATCTCAATATTTTCCTTCAGAGGAGCGCTCCTTTCAACTTAGTCAAGACAACTGTCACACTAAATAGTGTAAATGTCCTTACTACTCTTAAACTCATCTGAGGACATAGACCACCCCGTTGCATTCGTTTCTCATACGAAATAGCTCAATAGCAATGAGAGAAATTATGTTCGAATGAGTGAATCCTCGCATGACTCTTTGATTCATTCGGTTATTTGCTCCTATACCACAACATAGCTTCTTGGCTCCCAGTTCTTATACAGATCCTAGTTCCTATACGTCTCCTCGCACCTCGACCATCCCATCGCCGCCATGTCTCCTAGGCCACCGCTACTGAGTTGTCCACGATCACTACCATCTGCCCTATGATCAGCTTCTTGTGCATTCAACCGGTGCTTTCGTCTTCTACCACCATCTGTCATTTGACCTACCGCTACTATTGTCTTCTATCCATGCTATTGTCTTCCTCCACTACTACTGGACCCTACCATTACCATGGCTGAGACATTTCATTACTACATGTATATGTAATGCTACTGGCCTCAGACCTCTAACTCGACCACTCACAGAGTCTTCCGCCGTTACTACTAACTCGTAGCACTGCAAGAGGCTTAGTAGCTACAGTTAAAACTAGAAGTCCTGTCACGAATAGTGCGCTTATCTAGGCTTAATTACGCGTTGGAATTGCGCGCAATTGCCATATCGAATGGCATCCAACTCACGGCAGGTTCTCCTGGTTGCTCATAGCAAACACATGCAATGTTTCTGCCAATGGACCTCCGGGTTACCCGGAGGTCCATTGGCTGAGACATTGCTTGTGCACAGGCCATATGTACAGAATATGATAGCTTTACTTGGGTCATAACGCGCACATTAACGCGCATATCAACGCGCTATTTGTGCGCATTTCATGACAAGACTTCTAGTTTTAACTGTATCTCTGACTTCTGCTGTCAACCAAGTCTTAGTACAGCCACTGTGGACTGGTCGTAATGTGCGCGTGGGCAGTGGTGTCTACACAGGCGCTTACCAGGTAATAAAAATCCTCATCAGAAAAATTTTAATCAATGAAGCACCGGGTTACACTCTGTGCTTTATGGGTTACAATACAGTGTTTTCGTGCAAACATTGCCTGTAGCGGTTTGCACCACCCACCTTTAATGGAGGATAAAAGTCCCCGGCTGTATCCGATTGGTGGAAAATGAGCTGAGCCTGCAGTGTGAATAACATTTTAAAATGCATGTTTTGAAAAAAATTATAAAATATTGGTGACAATTGTCTTTTGAAATGTGTGAGAGAGGATAAAAATTGGGTGGGCGTAGGTAAAAATATGTTTATATCATTCAATGCAAAACTGGACAGGAGTATAGGAATCACCAAATTTAATGGCATAATTCACATGGCGACCTATATTTTTTTCAGTATATTTTTTATAAGATGATAAACTAAATGGTTGTTTTTGCTCAAATCAGCTCAATGAGATGGAGAGAGGTGGAACGATTAGCACTGCCGTCAATGGAAAAAAAAACACTGTATTGTAACCTTATCAATTAAGCTTTTGATGATTATTCCTATAATCAGTGTTTGAAACCTAATATTATTAGTTACACAGTTTGTTGGTGGCCTAATATGGTATATATGGTGTCAGTTAATATGGAATTAACTGACACCATATATACCATATTAGGCCACCAACAAACTGTGTAACGAATATATCTTACCGACTGCTGCATCGATGCACAGAACTAAAAACAGCGATCAAAATTAAATGAGAGAATTCTCACAATGTGTTCACGTGTCTTTGCTTTGTTACAATTTATGGGAGAGTGCCTACAGGCACTATCCCATAAATTGTAACAAGGCAAATTCATACATACCAAACAGTTTCATTTCGAAGGTAACATGACACACATACACATAATATGAAGCCTTTTAAGTCGCCTAACCTGCACTTCAGACCAAATATGGGCTTCCAGCACTCAATCTTTCAACTTGAAGCGTTTATCGGCTACCCCCATTTTGAATAATCAATGAACAAAGGGGAGATTACCCATAGCTGTCAGCGTATATTGATGTTGACTGGCAGTATATGGTTTTGTATGCAGTCTGCATGTGACGTCTTTGAACCAATGAAATTCCCAGATACTTTTAGGAGGTAAGATATTATTGCTTACGTGGAAATATTGCACATCGGTGAAAGTGACCAGTCCACGGCGGCCTTACTGTAGTTTAATTATGTAATTAATTATACAGTTTCTTGACGTACAACCTTCTAGTGCACCTTACATATAAAATACTTGATGTTGATTTCGGGGGTGGAGGGTGGAGTGTAGCTGGTCCGCTCATTTCACCGGGCATTCGTCTATTCGTATAATAAAAACAAATATCACAGTACTGAAAGTCTATTCACTTTTCTGTACATAATTACTTTACAGCAACATTCGCTCTTGGTTGTGAGTCCATCGGTTCTCTGTATCTTGATCGTAAAAGGTTGTATAACTTTTTTGTGGAATTTTCTGGATGCTTGTAAGATCTAGTTACACTGAAGTATCTTTTCGTGTTCGTTCGTAATTCGATGATCTCTCGTGTCTCTGTGTCTCGTGTCTCTATCCAGCTCCGAGGCAGCTTGTTCGGTCGTGATCTCTACTTACCGCATCTACTCGTTCCTGTGGGCGTTTCAGTAATTTTGGATTCCACAAGAGATACTTCTTTTCAACCACCCCCTACCTATTTAACGCTTTACCCAACAGCAAAAGCAGACGACACTTGCAAAAATAACTTTTTTTCCTTTTTTTTTCTACAAAACCTAGCTCGTTCCAATGAGGGTCATAACCTATGTCTTTGAGACAACAAATGAAAAAATAATTAAAATTAATTGGCGATTTTTGAGAATAGCTCTGGTCGGTTTTGGCCGTTACGTTAGTAAAGGGTTAAAGACTATTGTCTTCGATGACTTTCCCGGGTAAGACAGATCAATGTCGCCCATTGATCTCTGTACAAATGGATTGCTGGAGCATTCATTGGCCACATATAGAAACGTGTCTCCACCGGCGCCATCTTAAGCGCATGGGCGAGTCGGAAGTTGTTATTAATAAATAAAGCTTAACAAAAACATTTCTCGAAGGTTTCCAGTTTCCCAACCCCTCGTAATCTCCGCTCGTCTTTTAATACTTTATACTTTTATATCTGCGAAAAAGGAGGATGTTGACGATGCGCACATTTTTCGTTGCAATGGAAACTGAATATTTACATCATATTTTAGCTAGGCCTATAAAAGTTAGACATTTGTTTCTCATGTCGTATCTCATGGTGCTTTCGGCTGCCGGGTGCTCTTTTTTTAAAACCAATGATAACTTCAAAAACTAAAAATTAAATAGTTTATGTCCAGTGTTGGCGCTAAGGGTGGCGGTGTGGGGGGGGGGGGGGCAGGGGATAGAGCCCCCCCTCCGTCGGAGAGGTCCAGCCCCCCCCCCCCCCCCCCCCCCCCCGTCGGAGATTTTGGTCAGTCCGTCGGAGTGTCTCGTAAACCCGACTTCACGAGAAATTTCCGACATTCGAATGCAGATATCTCGTCTTGTCTGTATCGAACCCGTGCAGCACTGGAACTTTGATAGAGAATAGTGAGTCTCACGAAATTCCTTAATGTCGTTCGTTAAACTGGCTTTATAGATGAAATATTTCCCGACCTTATTATAATATGTTTACTTTAACCCTTTATCAAAGGTAACGGCAAAATCCGGCCAGCGCTATTCTCAAAAATCGCCAATTAATTTTCATTATTTTTTTCATTTTTTTCTCAAAAACATAGGTTATGACCCCTCGTTGGAACGAGCTCGTCGAGCTCGTTCCAACGAGGGGTCATAACCTATGTTTTTGAGACAAAAAATGAAAAAAATTAGTTATTCAAGAATTATTTTTGCAAGTGTCGTCTGCTTTTCAGGTTACATGTAGGTAAAGGGTTAAATAATCAACAAACATATTCAATTTGCTTCTATTTTGGTTCTCCAATTTACCAATTTTCACTCATTTTCCTTCGTTTGGGAGGTCAAATGTTATAGCCCCCCCCCCCCCCCCCCCCCCCTGTCGGAGAGGTCAGCCCCCCTGTCGAGAAATTCCTGGCGCCACCCCTGTTTATGTCTGATATTTTACACAAGTTGATTATTGATAAATTTGTTCCTTGAGTGTAACAAGACTTTGCTATGCTTTAGCACTGCCAAAACTTCTTGCACTCAAGAAACGAAATACGCCACCAGCCATGCTATTCAGTAGGTAGATTATGAGGCCTAAAACATAAAACAAATCAAGAACATACACTTTTGATGGCAACAAAATAATTACAAACGTAAAAACTAAAATAAAAAACCACCCGCCCACATGCAGTTTTACAAAACGTGGCATGAGAAACAGAAGAGTTGTGTTTTATGGGCCTTATTATTGACTAAAAACAAGTGCCAGATTATAAAGTGGATACAGTGTTAGCAAGACAAACGCCATGGCGTCTGATAAAGAGAAATCTGTTAAGAAATCTGATATGCTGGGGTGAAACAGCTTTCACAACAAATGCAATGGATTGGGAGGTGTTATCACGTTGATTGACATGACGCCATCTTAGGAGGTGGGGCCAGTTTGTGTGGCGACGTTTTTGCTCACGTTCCAGCAGTCCTGCAGTTTTGAGATCCGTAATCAGGCCTGAAAATAAGCAGTCTGACATTTGCAGAATGAGATCCCCAGAGGGTGGATTTGATTATGCTATCCCATACAGTGGGCCAATTCATCCACTGGGTACCATTTGCTGTTTAGTTTTGAGACCCTGATTCAGATTGAGGTTCACAGAGGGTACATGTAAATTTAGTGATGCAACCCTGCTATGCAGGGTAGCATCACTAAATTCACCCTCTGGGGACTTCATTTTGCAGATGACAGTCTGTTTATTTTCTGGCTTGTCAGTAATCTTAACCACCGACGTAAAACAATACATCATGGTGTAAACACCAACATCTTAACTTCTGCGTGCTGCTGGAAGTTATTCGTGCCAATGACAAGATTTCTCTTGACACTGACATATAAAAATAATTCAAGCATCTTTGATCATTTTGTCCTCTGCAAATTTAATGGATTTTTTCAGCAATGATTCCTTACGTTAAATTTAATAAATTTTTCATCAAATCTAGTCATGGCTTCTACACAGAACCATGACTAGTTTAGATGAAAAATATCTTGAAAGTCGGTAATGGTGCATCTTTCGTCATTTACTCATCCTTCACCACCTTAACCTTGTATTCATTCAAAGTGTGGTTCGTTTTCCAAATACATACCTATGGTAAGTACCAAACAAAGTTTTAGATAGATAGATAGACAGATTTTACTCGCCAGTATACGTAAACACAACACAATTTACATGTAATGCACATATTTTCAATATACATGTCAAGTTTGATATCCAAAGATGAATATGTGTACACCGACAGGGGAAGCTATAGCCAGATTGATTGTCTTCCTGCCTTCCTCGAGTAAAAAACAAACAGAGATTCGGATAAAAAAAAGAAGAGGAAAGAATGAAGAGAAAAAAAAACGTCAGAAAGAGTAGAAAAATACCAATGCAACATCGTAAATTCACTTAATCGTCCTGATAAGTAGTGGTAGTAGTACTTTATTAACCCTTTACCCAACGCAGACGATTTCAAAATTTATTATTTTGAATATAATTTTTTTAATTTTTTCAAAAAATTTCAACAAAACCATATCATGTGACCCCTCTTTGGAACGAGCTCGTTCCAAAGAGGGGGTCACATGATATGGTTTTGTTGAAATTTTTCGAAAAATAATATTTTTTCAGCTGCTGAATTTGCATATTACGCGGGCGGATGCGGGCGATTCGTTGGGTAAAGGGTTAAGCAGGACACAAAAGCAAACAATACAATTCATATGAGTAGTATGTCATGCACGTTTGAGTGACTATTTGCCGGATCTCATTCCGGATCTCATGTGACGTCATAGTCACGTGACCCAGTGTCTCCATGTTGTGTTGTCATGGTAACCCGCGTGAGCGGCCATGGTTTGACGTCATTACTATAATGATACGTGGTGTTAGTGCGCATGTGCAGCGCGTGTTGTTAGGGTGAGACGTGTTTCCATCGTCCATTTTGTATACTGGAGGCCGCCATTTTAGTTTCTATGGTAGCAAGTGGTTGCTATGTTACCCAAAGGCTTCTTATAGGATAAGGGTATGTTCGGGGGTACGTTCCTTTGTACAAGATTAATTTCCTGATACGAAGAATTACCAAAAATAACCCGACAAGTGGTACTATTTCGAATTCTTTCAGAATCCTCTGCTTCTATCTACCTATGTAATAGTTTTCGTCTACCCGACCATGTTCGTTTGTCCTGGCGTATACTCCGGTAGAGTAGAATAGCCTATCAGCTGAAACAGCTTTGCTTAATGTTACTATATATAGCTTTTCTGGTCTGTTCATTTTAGTTCTGACACTATTCTGAGTACTCTTGTTTCATTCATCTAGATCACCCAATCAGTTCACTTTCCTGGTAGTCTTTAGGTAGAGTTATCTCCCCTTATTACAACGAAGTCCTGTCCGATTCTCATCACTTCTATATCCAATGGCCACATCCCATGGAATCCCATTTTGTGAAACGTCTCTGGTTATGGAATCCCCTTTTCAGTCGTATGAGGCCATGAGGGCTATGAGAAAATCCCTCAGTGGGGTCTAATTTACTATCCGCCTTAACCTCATTTCGATTGAGACCACGAGGGCCAAGGGAAAATCACTCACTGAGGTCTAATTTACTATCTTAGCCTCATTTCGTTATTTGAGGATACCTTTGACCTGGTATTGTATTATTTGAGAATACCTATCGAGGATACCTTCTTGGGGATCTCTTTTTATTCGTATGAAGCCATGAGGGCTATGAGAAAACCCCCCAATGAGGTCTAATTTACTATCTCTCTTAGCCTCATTTTGGTTGAGGCTATGAGGGCCATAAAAAATCCCTGAATGAGGACTAATTTACTATCCCTCTTAGCCTCATCTCGGTATTTAACAGCCATATCCCGTGGCACCCCAATTTCAGCACCACTTTTTGGAAAATGTCCGACTCGGCACCCCTTTATAGTCGTATGAGGCCATGAGGTCTATGGGAAAAACCCTCAATGAGGTCTAATTTACTATCCCACTTAGCCTCATTTCGTTTGAGGCCATGAGGGGCATGAAAAATCCCTCAATGAGGTCTTATTTACTATGCCTCTTCGCACCGCTAGGAGTTTAAGGACATCACACTGTAAGGAAACAAACTTAGAGTGATCTTCCACATTAAGGGACCAAGAAACGCTCTCAAATATTTTGCTACATGATATATCTGTGAATGTCCATGCGAAGTCGTAATCGTAACTGCGGGTAAGGAAAAAGTAAAACTGATAGAACGAACACATAGTCCAGTGACGTAATACCCCATTCGTAATTCTTATGGCATCACAGAACTAAATAGTTTCCCATAGGCGACATTATAACGTTGAGGCGAAATAAAATATGATCGCATCACTTTAATTTTGGCATTCAAACATCTTTGTCAAGTATCGCCATTCAGACAACTTTTTCTGCCCTGAAAACAGAGGTCATGCAACAAATAAGAAGAAAATGGCACGAAAGGAAGTGCCGGCCACGTGCACATATATTTCAGGGAAGTAAATTGTATTTTTTAGGCCCAAAAGTCATCAAATCACCCTCTTTTTTATCAGGAACATTCAACAATAATGCAAGATGTCAAGAGAATGTTTCAAACGTTTATTGAAACGATATATTTTCCCAAGGCTGTTTATTTTTAGAGATTGCATCATTTCCGAGGGTGACTCTAATTCAAATATTTAGTTCAGCGATACCTTATCAATCGCCGTTCATTTTGCGAAAGGTCTCTAATATTTGCCAGCGCTCATCCACGTTGTCCAAGAGCAATGGATGTGTTAAATACACGTTTTGTTGTAACAAAACCGAAATTCTCCATGATGTGATCGTCGAACACGACCTGGACATTTTTGTGCTCGCTGAAACATGGCTGAAGGGTGAGGATGGAGCAGTATTGTCTAGCCTAGTTCCAGCAAATTACGGTATCCAGCAGGAGCTAAGAGCTGGGAAAAGAGGAGGTGGACTTGCTGTCATCTATAAACAGTCTGTGGGCTTAAAGAAGTTAAACTTTGGTCCTTTTTCATCTTTTGAAGTACTTTGTGTTACACTCAATATTAACGGCCAACTCTCACAGCCAGTCTGTATATACCGGCCACCGTCGTCAAGTCGTAAAAAATTTACATTCGATGCTTTTATGTCCGAATTTAACACCTTTTTAAGCACGGTGACTTTACTTCCTGGTCACCTTATAATTCTCGGTGATTTCAATATCCATGTTGATAATCCCGACGACAAGAATGCCAACCAATTCATAAATCACATTTCCTCTGTGAATCGGCATCAGCTCGTCAGTGGCCCAACCCATCGTTCTGGGCACACACTCGATCTGATCATTGCTAGAGAAAATGATGACATCATAGCTGTCAGTAGCATAGCGGACAAGCATATCTCTGACCACTCCTTGATTTTATGCAATGTTTCATTTGCAAAACCAAGAGCAGTCCAGAAGACTGTCAAAGCTAGAAAAACACGCAACATCGACGTTGATAATTTTCTGGGGGACTTTTCATTATGTAACCTAACAAAACTCATTGAAAATGAAGCTGACATCGGCTCAAAAACTGATACACTCTTCGAGACCCTAACTAAGGTATTAGACATCCACGCGCCTATCCGAACTGTCACTGTTCGTCCTAACATTGGATGGTACAACGATGAGATAAGGAAATTAAAGCAAATGTGCAGGAAAACAGAACGCCGCTTTGTTACATCTGGCCTCCATGTTCGTAAAGATATGTATAAAACACTTCGTAACAAGCTAAACTCATCTATTAAGTCAGCTAAAATGGACTGGGTGAAAAATAGCATTGCGTCATGTGGCAGAAATTCTAAAGAGATCTTTAAGATAGTCAGCAACCTTCTACATGTGAACGGGAAGGGCGAGCTCCCTGAGCACACCCATCTTTCCGAGCTCGCATCTAGATTCTCTGACTTTTTCAGAGATAAAATTTCAAAGATTCGTAGTGGCCTCGAAAATTTGGCCTTAAATTCAGTGACCAGAGTTGAAGACGTATTGGTAGATTCTGATATCTCCCTTAACGACTTTCAGCCTCCCACCATGGACGAGGTTAAGTCAATTATATTGAAAGCCTCCTCCACATCTTGTTCTCTCGACCCACTGCCAACATGGTTTCTCAAAAACAGCTCTGTTTTAGACCACCTACTTCCCACCATTACTAGTATATTTTGCTCATCTCTGGCTCTTGGAACTGTACCAACAGCATTTAAGCATGCCCATGTTATTCCACTCCTGAAGAAACCAAGCCTAGATGTCAACGTTCTAAAAAACTACAGACCAGTGTCTAACCTTCCTTTTCTGTCTAAATGTCTTGAAAAGGTTATTGCCTCAAGAATTATTCAGCATATTTCAGATAATAACAATCTGGAAATATTTCAATCTGCATACAGACCCGGGCACAGCATTGAAACAGCCTTAATTCGTGTCAGCTCCGATGTGCTGAATTCGATGGACGACCGAAGGCTAACATCATTCGTTCTGCTCGACCTGTCTGCTGCATTTGATACGATTGACCACCGAACTCTTTTGTCGCGTTTAGAAAAACGACTCAAAATACGCGGATCTGCCCTTGAGTTGGTACGTTCCTACTTAAGTGACCGAACGCAATCTGTGAAAATATGCGATACTCTGTCAGAGCCCGTCGAGCTAAAATATGGCGTCCCCCAAGGCTCAGTACTCGGACCCTTACTGTTCACAGTTTACACCCTACCACTTGGGGATCTCATAAGGAAGCACTCTGTAAATTTTCACCTGTACGCAGACGATACCCAGCTGTATCTGTCTGCTGATCTTTCCAATATGAATGATTCCTTAACAACACTGGAGGCATGCTTTGAGGATATTCGACAGTGGATGGGGAGAAACTTTCTGAAATTAAATGATGATAAAACAGAATTTGTACAGTTAG